>JASAUF010000029.1:160000-1432753 GCA_030180095.1 Magnolia changhungtana | reverse complement strand
GCGTGTCGAACATCAACAGGTGGATTTGATGTCCCTCTTTAGGTTATGAGATATCTCAAAAATCATCGTATCTGGCTTCGAGTAGGCATACCATCTAAAAACTATGTGAAGACATCGAAAAAATATAAAAAGCACTTGGTGGGGCCCACATGAGTTTGGATGCCAGTTGGGCTTGGTGCGACCCCTCATCCAAGTGGGACACACATAATGAGTGGAGTTGGATATGTATACTGAATCACATTTAAAGCCAGGCCCAATATATGATTATGAGATGTTTTTAGGAAACCCTTTTCCACTTACATTTGCAGGTGAGTTACTGCGTTACCCTTACGAATGCTTCTGTAAACTACATGGTGTGGGAGTGTTTGTTATTTATTTTATTTTTATCCACTCCATTCATCCATGTTATGAGATAATTTGAGGTCTAAAAGAAAAATGGAAGCATATCCAAATCTCAAGTGGACCTACCACGAGAAATAGTGTGATTGAACCCTCTACCATTTAAAATTTCTTGGAGGCCATAGAAGTTTTGGATTAAGCTGCGATGTTAGTGTTTTCTATTCATTCATATATTTTTGATATTATGAAATACCTTTAACCACATTTTTTGGACAATCTAACTAGAGTCCAGGATTAGAAAGAGGTAAAAGCTTAGGAATGTTTAAATCAAAATTCACTTAGAAATTGTTGATCAATCTTGTTTGCCCAATATCTTTCTCATACGTAGCATGATCGGGGTGAGTAACTAGTCGAGTTGAGGGGTAGTGATTCCGGTAAAATAGAGTGAATGGACAGGACATGTAAAATGGGTCAAATGTGGTCAAGGTTGTGACGTGACTTATTGACACCCACGAGACTGGGAAATTGATGTTTCCAAGGGATTTTGTGGGCCCCATCGCGATGTGTGTCAGAACATCGACACAGGTAGCATTTGATGTGTCCCCTTTAGCTTATAAGATATCTCAAAAATCATCCATATACGAAACTTAGGTGTGCCTTACCATCTAAAACTATGTGAAGACATCTAACAAATACATCATAGTTAGGCCCACAAAACTTGGTGTCGTCATGCATCTAAGAGGGAAAAGGATTGGCTACTCCCCCTGACACCAGACTCGTAGCTAGTGGTCGGTGCTCTATGGGTCCCACCATGATGTATGTGTTTCATCCATGCCATCCATCCATTTTTACATATCATATTAGGGCTTATTGTCAAAAAAATGAGAGGATATAAATCTCAGAGATGGACGGATTGCTACTCCCCCATACCATCCCAAAAATATAAGGGAGACGGATTGGCTGGAATTATCCAAAAATGAATCATATCTAAAGATTAAATGGACCACACCACAAATAAGGGGAACAGATTGGCTACTCCCCTACACCATCCAATGGCGGTGGTTGGTGCTGTGTGCAACCCCACATGATGTATGTGTTCAATCCATTAATAGATCCATCTATTTTTAAAGATCATCTTATGGCATGAGACAAAAAATGAGGCGTATCATAAGCTGAAATGGACCACATTACAAGAAATAGTGTTAAATGAGCGTCAACCATTTAAAACATTTTGGGGGCCATAAAAGTTGTGGATCGAGATGATTTTTGTTTTTCCCCTTCATCTAGGCCTATATGACCAAATAAATAGATTGGATGCCAAATAAACAATACAATGGGTCTTACGAGGATTTTAATGATGGATTTCCAATCACTATTGTTTTCATGTGGTGTGGTCCACCTGATATTTATATACCTCTCATTTTTAGGCCCCACCATGATGTATGTTTTATATCCACACCTTCCATCCATTGGAGAGATCATTTTAGGCCAATATGCAAAAATAAATCGAAAGCTCAATGGACCCCAGCATAGAAAACAGTGGGGATAGTGACACCCACCATTAAAAAGCTTATAAAGGACACAAAAGTTTTAGATGAAGTGATATTTGTGTTTTACCTTATTTCATGTCTTTTTAACTTTTTAAACAGGTTGGATTTCAAATAAAAGTATGGTGGGCATCAGGACTAGTTTGCACCATGGTTAGAATCACTCTCCCCAGCTATTTTTACATGGTGAGGTCCACTACATATTTTATCTACGCACTCATTCTTTGGCTCTTGCCCTAAAATAATATCTCAAAAATGGATGGAGCCGGTGTGGATACAACACATACATCATAGTGGGGTCGACAGAACTTGGTGATTGTCCATTTCTGATGCTTGACTAAGCTACTCTCCAGCCTATGTAAGCGCAAGTTGCAGTAATCTCTCTCTCTCTCTCACTCTCTCTACATTGTGTCTACACCCTCTCCTCCTCTCGCTCTTTATCTCTCTCTTCCTCTCTCTTTGATCTTTGCACCCTCTCCTCTCCTCTGTCTCTCTCGCTGTCCTCTCCTCTTCTCTCTCTCTCTCTCTCTCTCTTTTCTCTCTTTCTCTGTCTCTCTCTTCCTCTCTCTTCTACCCATCTCTCTTGCGGTCCGTTACTTTGAGCATGCCCCCTACCCACGCTGCAGGTGAAGATCTCTTTCTGCGGTCTCTCTTACTTGGCCGAAGCTCATTCTACGATAGTGAGGTATCTCTCTCTCTCTCGATACAGTTGGGGATTTGGGGATTTGGGGATTTAGGATTTGGGGATTTAGGGATTTAAGGATTTGGGGATTTCGGGATTTAAGATTTAGGGTTTAAGGTGAAGCTCTGTGAGAACACTGTAAGTCCACATGTGTTAGAGCAGTGGGGTCCACATAGCAATGTGTGGTCGATGATGATTTGAACCATCCATCGTGAGAACCACTCAGTGGATGGTACAGGGTCCAAAAATCTCACCAACGTGATGGTCGACCAATCGATGCGCGGCATGGATGGAAAAACACAAGCTGTCAAAAGCTTCTTGGAAAAAAAAAAAACAGCAACAATCGATCCATGGAATAAAGAGGTTCTCAATTGTCGTTCCCCGAAGCATGAAGTAAGTCCACCGGATGGAGGCTTTAAATAATCACTGGATGATACACCCACTCATGTGGCCCCATCGATTATTAACCCCCATGGTTTTGTTCCCGATGCTTTTCCTAATCCATGGTTTTGTTTTAGACTTGTTACTAGGATTTTATTAAAACTAATAGAAGCGTCAGCTTGTATTTCTCTTGCATTTTGCACATTGATTGCATGCAACTTTGTCAATGTTTTCTTATTTTTCTCATGAGACTAGCTTTGTACATATTTCATACATGAAATGACTTATTGTACATTAATAATGACGTAAGGTTATCAATTCCTTTCATTCCCCAAATGGTCGGTTCACACTGGACTACCGGAGATATCGATATTTTGCCATTGTAAAAAACGTGAAGCCTCCACGACAATTGGGTCATGTGAAAGCTGATGGAAATCTCCAACTGGACAACCTGTTAGGGATTGAATGTCCCTTTGTTGAAAACTTCTTAGGGCCATAAAAGTTATGTTTTCCTTCATTTCGTGTCCGGAGTGACCTTGTCTTTCTGGGGTGATTAGCAAAAGTAAACATTGTTAGTGGGGCCCCAGGAATCTTTGAGGTGGTCCACTATTTCTGTGGTGTAGTCCCTTGATGTTTGGATACGCTTCATTTTTGGGGCCATGCCTTAAAAGGGAGTGGATTTGGTGAGAGACCCTGGAGTCACCTTGAGATAGTGCGGCCCTTACTATGGGGGCCACCTTGATGCATGTAATCTGTTCCCTGCAATTTGTCCATCCCATTTTTCCAAATCATTTTATGGCATTATCCTCAAATTGAAGTAGATCTAATTATCGGTGGACTATATCAAGGGAAATAGTGGTGATTGACTATTAATGGGTCACGAAAGTTTTGGATCAAAGCCGATATTTGTTTCCTCTTCATCCAAGCTAAGTGACCTTATCCAGCAATTGGATGGTAAATAACACTACATAACCATTAAGATGGACCAAAGAAGTTTTAATGGAAGGGTGGTCAACGCCATTGTTTCCCTATGGTATAGTCCACATCGACAATGGGATGCACTTCATTTTTTTTAGAACAATACTCCAAAATTTATGCGGTAAATTTGTGTTTTGTGGTCTATATAGAAAGAAAGGAATAACCACACTTTTAATGGGAAGCGAATCCGACATGTTTTTGGGGATGAGTCGGTGAAAAATGCACATGGAATTTGTGGCCCTAAACTAAGTTCCATTTGGCACTAGTTAAGTTTTGAAGTTAGTTGTCTTCATGATATATTCCATCGTTATATTTATAATGCATTTTATGAGATAATGCTAGTTCATATTCTTTTCTCATTTGATTGCTAATTATTTCTAGAATTGATTACAGTAAAATTACACTCATATATTGCTAGATTTTCAATGGGTCGAGCTAGATGAATGTTCTGAAATAACCACATTCCATGACAAGTGCATCATAGTTGCATATGTATGTGAATCCTCATAATGTTTTGAAATAACCAATTCCATGACACTTTCATTTTATAGTTGTGACTTGTAATTGTGATTTGTAAGTTAGATAATTAGTTACCCGGATGTGCGTCGTAGCTATTTGGATGTTGAGGGGGGTCCCTGGAAGATGGGAACCACTGTTATGACCATGATGAACCTGTCCATTTCCTATGGACAATATTGGAGTGGCACGACCATTTGGACGGGCCGTGTTTATGTATTTGCTCGAAATTAATGGGAGCTGCACCGAATGTGTGTCGAGCTATCTCTGATGAGCGAGGTCAGCTGGAAGGTGGGAATCGTTGACCGTTATGACCATGATGAAGTCAATTTGTCATTTTCTATGGACAAGATATTGGAGTGGCACGACCATTTGGACGGAGCGGTTTATATCTGTATTTCCGGGGACCACACCCTTAACCTAAACCACACACTAAACCCATAACCTATAACATAAACCTAAACCTATACTTATAACCTAAACCTATTCTCAAATCCCAAACCAAAATCTAAACCTAAACCTAAACCTATAACCTTAACCTTAACCTAAAACCTAAACTTTAAACCTAAAACCTAAAGCCTAAACTAAACCTTATAACAATAACCTAAACCCAAACCTAAACCTAGCAATCCTTAACATTAACCCAAACCCCAGCCCAGTTTCCTAAAATCCTAAAACCTCAGCCTGTTCTCAATTCACTAAACCTTAACCTATAACCCTAAAAACTAAAACCTAAACCCAAACCTAAACCTATAACGTTAACCTAAACTCCCAAACCTTAACCTATTCTCAATTCCCTAAACCTACACCTATAACCTAAACCTAAACCTAAAATTCCAAAACCCAAACCTAAACCTATAACGTTAACCATAACTAAAACCTAAACCTAAACTTGAAAACCCAAACCTAAAACCAAACCAGACCCGAACCCGATTTCTAAACCTAAACCTTAACCTATTATCGAATTCCTAAACCTTAACTTTATAATTTAAATTTAAAACTAAAACCTAAATTTCAAACACTAAACCTTATAACCTTAACCTTAACTTAAACAAACCTAAACTTGAAATCTTAAACTTAAATCAAACCGAGACGAACCCGATTTCCACAAACCTAAAGCCTTAACCTATTCTCAATTCTCTCAAACCCTTAATTCTATACCTAATTTAACACTAAAAATCTAAACCCAAGTTTAAACCTATAACATTAACCTTAACCTAAAACCTAAACTTAAACCTAAACCTAAAACCTAAATTCCCAACCTAACCCTTATAACCTAAACTTCAAATTAAACCTATAACCTTAACCTTAACAAAAACCTAAATTCTAAACCCAAACCTCAGATTCCAGAACCCGATTTCTAAACCTTAAGCCTCAACCTATTCTCAATTCCCTAAACCTTAACATATAACTTTAACACTAAACTTAAAACCTAAACCCAAACCCTAAACCTATAATCCTTAACCTAAACCTCAAATTCCTTAACCTATTCTTAAATTCCCTAAACCTGCACCTATAACTTAAACTTCAAACACAAAGATAAACTAAACTACAAACCTATAACCTTAACCTTTAATCTTAATTCGAAAACCTAAGCCTAAAACTTGAAAACCAAACCTGAAACCCAAACCCACAACCCAAACCTAATTTCACTAAACCTAAAGCTTCACCTTTATTCTCATGGGTTCCTAGGCCTTAACCTATGCCCTAGTAACCTAAACCTAAAATCTAAACCCAAACCTAAACCTATAACCTTAACCTTAACACAAAACCCTAAAGCCTAAACCTAAAACCTAATGCATTTATAACCTTAACATGGACCCCAGGCCTAAACCAATTGCCATAACCAGCAACTTGGAACCCTAAGCCTGAAACCCCAGGCAGGAGCGATTTCTGAAACCTAAACCTCGAGCCTATTCTCAATTCCCTAAACCTTAACATATAACCAAAGCCTAAGCACCGAAAACCTAAACCAAAACCTAAACCTATAACCTTAACGTAAACCTCGAGGACCTTAACCTGTTCTCAGTTCCTAAATCCTGCACCTATAACCTAAACCTAAATCCTAAACCTAAAACCTAAACTCAAACCTAAGCCTATAACCTTAACCTTAACTCTTAACCTAAAACCTAAACCTAAACTTGAAAAACTCTGAACCTAAACCCAAACCCTAACCCGAACCTAATTTCTAAACCTTAACCTATTCTCGATTCCCTAAACCTTAACCTATACTAACCTAAACCTAAATCTAAACCCAAACCTAAACCTATAACCTTAACCTAAACCTAAAACCTAAACCTAAACCTAAAACCTAAACCCAAACCCAAACGTTATAACCTTAACCTAAACCCAAACCTAAACCAATAACCTTAACTTAACTTAGAACACTACAAAAAAGAGGGTTTTTAGCGGCAGTAAATTATTTTCGCTTGCCAAAAGTCACTTTTTACTTGACAGAAATATATTGCCGCGCATCAAAGTACTTGTTTTGCGGCGAAACTTTTAGCGTGAAAAATTGCCGCTAAAAGTAATGTACCATACTTTTAGCGTGACAGAACATTTTTAAGGCAGTTAAATGCTGTCGATGCTAATAAATTTCTTTACTGATATGAGACTTTTCATGACGAAAACTATTTTTTAGCGTGAGAAATATTTTCATGATAAATTCATTTAGCGGTGAAAATTATCATTTGCTAAAACTCTTATGATTTACAAGACAAGTAAAGATCTTGTAGCGACGAAAATTATCGCCGCCAAAACTTCTTTAAAAAAATTTATTCTAGTTCAAAATACATACAGATTCCATATACTCAGGTTAACAATATATTTCATCATATTCATCACATTCACATTGATATTAATTTAAATCAAAACAACATAAGCGTTTAGCGTGCTAAAATGTTCGTCACTAAAAATACTATACAAGACTTTTAGCGGTAATTGCCGCTAAAACTATTTCAAAAGATTTTAGCGAAAATATTTGCGGTAAAATAAATTTTCAAGATTATTACTTTATGAAATTTGTCGCCGCTAAAAAATACTATATATACTTTTAATAGTGACGAAAGTTCATTATTAAAAATATTTTTCAAAAGATTTTAAAAGCGAAAATATTTACAGCCCATTGACAAAATAAAATTTCTAAGACTATTGGTATAAAGCTGTCGCCTCAACAAATTGATTTCCGAGATATCTAGGACTTTTAGCACAGTGAAAATATTAAGCGCCAAAAATTCAATTTGTTTTAGCAATGAATATTTTTTCATTGCTAAAAATCTAGATGTTTTTTTATGCTAGGAATTTTGAAATGTACATGAAAAAAAAAAATTTCTTAAAAAAAATAAAATCCTGATGCGTATAATTTGAATGTGCGAATTTTGAATTGTATATATCTTTTTTTAAAAAGACTTTTAGCAGCGAACATATTCGCCGCCAAATAAATTCCAAGATGTTTTAAGCGTGAAAAGTTTATTCTTCAAAATCCTAGATATTTTTGTGCTGCTCAATTTTAATACTAATTTATGAAAAAAAAAAATAACTTTAAAAAAAAAAAAATCCTATATGTGTATCAGAATTTGGTGCGATTTTTGAACTATATATTTTTATAAAAAAAAAGACTTTTAGTAGTGAAAATATCCTGAGGCAAAATAATTCCAAGATGTTTTAAAGCTTGAGTGAAAAGTTTACTTAAAAATCTAGATATTTTTTGTCGGAATTTTAGAAACTCAGTATATGAAAAAAAAAAAATCCTAGATGTGTATCAGAATTTAGTGCGAGAATTTTGAGCTGTATATATATATATTTTTTTTAAAAAAGACTTGTAGCGGTGAAACTATTCACCTAAAACAATTCTAAAGATGTTTTAGCGTGAAAATCTTATTTATTAAAATGTTCACTTTCTAGCGTGAAAATTTTAAAATTTTCAAGTCATGAAAAGTCTTTTTTTTTTAATCTGAGTTCAAAATTCATACAAAATTCATATACACTGTTAACAATATATTTCATCATATTCATCCTAATATACACATGTTATATAATATATTTCATCATATTGACATTCACATCCAAATTAATGAAAAACCAAACCCAAACATAAACTACATTCATCCAAACACAAACAATCTTATCTTGCATCACATTCATTCACGCATAAATACATATAAATTTAACATTAACAAATAAACAAAAAATAACAAAGGTTAGGGAGTTTAGGTTTAGTTTAGGTTTAGGTTATAGGTTATAAGTTTAGGTTATAGGTTTAGGTTATAGGTTATAAGTTTAGGTAATATGTTTGGTTTTGGTTTTTAGGTTTAGGTTTAGGTTAAGGTTATAGGTTTAGGTTCGATTTAGGTTTAAGTTATGGGTTATAGCTTTGTGAATTGAGAATAGGTTAAGGTTTAGGTTTAGAAATTGGTTAGGGTTGAGGATCGAGTTTGGGTTTTCAAGTTTAGGTTTAGGTTTAGGTTGAGGAGTTGGGATTAGGATTTGATGTAGGTTTAGGTTGAGGATTTGAGAATACATTTAGGTTATAGGTTTTAAGTTTAGGTTTTGGTTATAGGTTTTGGTTTTGGTTTTGGTTTTGGTTTTAGGTTTAGGTTATAGGTTAAGGTTAGGTATAGGTTTAGGTTATAGGTTATAACTTTGGGGATGAGAATAGGTTATGGTTTAGGTTTAGAAGCGGGTTCGGGTTTGGGATTGGGTTTAGGTTTGGTTTTCAAGTTTAGGTTTAGGTTTAGGTTAGGAGTTGAGATTTGGATTTGGTGTGGTTTAGGTTGAAGGATTTGAAAATAGGTAAAGGTTTAGTTTAGAAATCGGGTTACGTGTTCTAGATCGGAGACTTGAAGCTTGGGTTTTCATGATTAAGTTTAGGTTTAGGTTAGGAGTTGAGATGGGATTTGGTGTAGGATTTAGGTTTATGCTGATTTGAGAATAGGTTGAGGTTAAGTTTAGCTTTAGGAAATCGGGTTCGGAGTTCGGAGATTCTGATTTAGCTTGGGTTGTCAAGTTTAGGTTTAGGTTTAAGTTAGGGAGTTGAGATTGGGATTAGGTGTAGGTATAGGTTTAGGATTTGAGAATAGGTTAAGGTTTGGAAGTATAGGATAGGTTTAGGTTTAGGTTTTAGCATATAGTTTAGGTTTTGGTTTTAGGTTTAGGTTATAGGTTATAGCCTGTTAAGGTTTATGTTATAGGTTTTTGTTTAGGTTGAGAATTATAGGTTTTGGTTTAAGGAGTTTAGGTTTTTAGTTTATAGGTTTTCTTTAGGTTGAGGTTATAGGATTTTGTTTAGGTTGAGTTATAAGGTTTTGGTTTAGGTTTAGGTTTTAGTTTATAGGTTTTTCTTTAGGTTGAGGTTATAGGTTTTGGATTTAGAGTTATAGGTTTAGGTTTAGGTTTTAGGATATAGGTTTAGTTGTTTTAGGTTTAGGTTAAGGTTTAGGTTACGATTTCCAAGTTTAAGATTAAGGTTATAGGCTTTGGTTTAGGTTAAGGTTTAGGTTTTGGGATTTAGGTTAAGGTTATAGGTTTAGGTTAGGTTTAGGATTTAGAGTTTAGGTTTAGGAGTTATAGGTTATAGCTTTGAGATGAGAATAGGTTAAGGTTGAGGTTTAGAAACTTGGGTTTTCTGGATCTAAGTTTAGGTTTGGGTTTTCAGATTAGGTTTAAGTTTAGGTTTAGGTTAGAGAGTTGTGATTAGGATTTGGTGTAGGTTTAGGTTTAGGATTTGAGAAATACATTTAGGTTTTAGGTTTAAGTTTAGGTTTTTAGCTTATAAAGTTTGGAATTATAGGTTTTGGTTTTTGGTTTTAGGTTAAGGTTATAGGTTATAGCTTTGAGGAATTGAGAATAGGTTAAGGTTTAGGTTTAGGCTTGGGTTTGGGTTCGGGATCGGGTTTAGGTTTAGGTTTTTCAAGTTCGAGTTTAAGTTTAGGTTAGGGGAGTTGAGATTAGGATTTGGTGTAAGCTTTAGGTTGAGGGATTTGAAAATAGGTAAAGGTTTAGGTTTAGGAAATCGGGTTTGGGTTTTGGATCGGGTTTAGGCTTGGGTTTTCATGTTTAGGTTTATTGAGGAGTTGAGATTGGGATTTGGTGTGGGGATTTAGGTTTAGGATTTGAGAATGGGTTAAGGTTTAGGGAATGAGAATGGTTTGGGTTTAGGTTTAAGAATCGGGTTCGGGTTGAGATCGGGTTTAGGTTTGGGTTTTCAAGTTAAAGCTTAGGTTTATGTTAGGGAGTTGAGATTAGGATTAGGTGTAGGTTTAGGTTTATGGATTTGAGAATACATTTAGGTTATAGGTTTAGGTCTTAGGTTATGTGGTTAAGGTTTAGGATTTAAGTTTAGGTGAATGGTAGGTAATAGGTTATAAGTTTAGGTTATAGGTAATGGGTTAAGGTTTTAGGTCATAGGTTTTGGTTTAGGTTAAGGTTAAGTTTTAGGTTCGTGTTATAAGGCATAGGTTTAGGGAATTGAGAATTGGTTTGGGTTTAGGTTTAGGGAATTGGTTTTGGATTCGGGATCGGGTTTAGGTTGGGTTTTCAAGGTTAAGCTTAGGTTTAGTTAGGAGTTGATATTAGGATTAGGTGTAGGTTTAGTTTTAGGGATTTGAGAAATACATTTAGGTTTTAGGTTTAGGTCTTAGGTTATAGGTTAAGGTTTAGGATTTAAGTTTAGGTGAATGGTAGGTAATAGTTATAAGTTTAGGATTTGAAGTAATAGGTTGAGGTTTTAGGTCATAGGTTTTGGTTTTGTTGGAGATTATAAGTTTAGGTTCGGGCTTGCTGGTTCGAGTTTAGGTTTAAGTTATAAGGTAAAGGTTTAGGTAATTGAGAATTGGTTTAGGTTTAGAAATTGGGTTTAGTTTTAGGTTCGAGTTTAGGTTTAGGTTATAAGGTCTAGGTTTAGGGAATTGAGAATTGGTTTAGGTTTAGGTTTAGAATCGGGTTCCGGAGTTCGGGATCGGGTTTAGTTTAGGTTAGGGAGTTGAGATTGGGATTAGTGTAGGTTTAAGTTTAGGGATTTGAGAATAGGTTAATGTTTAGGTATAGGTTTAGGTTTAGGTTATAAGTTTAGGTTTTGGTTTTAGGTTTAGGTTAAGGTTTAGGTTATAGGTTTTGCCTATGCTTTAGGTTATAGGTTTTGGTTTAGGTTATAGGTTTAAGTTTAGGTTTTAGTTTATAGGTTTTGTTTAGGTTGAGGCTATAGGTTTTGGTTTGGTTTTAGTTTATAGGTTTAGGTTATAAGTTATGGGTTTAGGTTATGGTTTTAGGTTTGCTTAAAGTTCGGATTCTGAGTTTTGGTTTAGGTTAAGTTATAGGCTTTGGTTTAGGTTAAGGTTTAGGTTTTGGGTTTAGAGATTAAGTTATAGGTTTAAGTTAGGTTTAGGTTATAGGTTATAGGAGATTTGGTTTAGTTTAGTTATAGGTTTAGGTTTAGGTTTAAGTTTAGGTTGGGTTATAGGTTATAACTATAGGTTTTGGGATTCGTGAGAATAGGTTTAGGTTATAAGTATAGGTTTAGGTTGGAATAAAGTTTAGGTTTAGGTTATAAGTATAGGTTTTGGGATTTGAGAAAAAGGTTTAGGTTATAAGTATAGGTTTAGGTTAAAGTTGTAAGTTTAGGTTTAGGATATAAGTATAGGTTATAGGTTAAGGTTTTTGTTTAGGTTTAGGTTATAAGTATAAGTTTAGGGATTTGAGAAGAGGTTTAGGTTAAGGTTATAAGTTTGGGTTAAGGTTATAAGTATAAAGTTTAGGTTATAGGTATAGGATTTAGGTTTAGATTTATGTTTAAGGTTAAGGTTTAGGTTAAGGTTTAGGTTTAGGGTTAGGGTGTGGTACACAAATCTGAGATATAAACACGGCTTTGTCCAAATGGCTGTGCCCACTCAATGTTTGTCCATAGAAATGGACTGACTTCATCATGCTCATATGACGGTTCCCACCTTCCGGACCCCGCTCATCCAGGATAGCTCCGGCGCACATCCAGTGCTGCTCCATTAATCTCGAGCAAATACATAAATACGGCTTTGTCCAAATGGCAGAGCCCTTCCATATGTTGTCCATAGGAAATGGACTGACTTCATCATGGTCATAACAGTGGTTCCCACCTTCGGGGACCCGCTCTTCTGGATAGCTCCGCGCACATCCGGGACCGCTCCATCAATATCGAGCAAATACATTTAAAAACAAGGTGGCATCTATTTTTTATGAATGAAAACCAATCTTGAAGACTATTCATCAGACAGTCCCTACAATGGATAGTAGTTAGACATTGAATAATTAAAAGCATTAACCACTTCTATTGCATTTTTTCATATACACAAGATTCATAGGTTGAAAATTTGCCATTGAGATAGTGTTTTATATTCGGTTGGTAGAGACGGACAAGCTCTTTATACCATATGACCTACAAAATTTGATGAAAATTTCAAGTAAATTGTCACCGGTTCTGATAATCTTAGAAATTAAAAAATTTCAATTATGTGCATTTCAATGCAGTTATTTCTCTAATCACGATAGCCTTGGGAGGGTTAATACTGAAGCGATGAGTTGATTGCAAGAGGTGATTAAAACTATAGTGGGTTATCTTGTCGGACATAATCATTTCAAGACAATGAAGATAACCCAATATAGTTTTAATCGACCTCTTTGCAATCAACCTATCCCTCGTTATCAACCTTCTCAAGAGCTATCATCATTAGAGAAATAACTCAGATCGAAATGCACATACTTGAAAATTTTCTAATCTCCCGGATTATTGTAAACCTGCGTACAATTTACTTGAAATTTTCATAATGTGAAATAGTACATGAGTGAGAGAAGACAACGTAACCTTTTATTTAGAAGCTTAAATTGATAGGTTGGGATTGTCCTATCGAGGAGATTGTTAGGCGTAGTCCATCTCATATTGGGACAAACATGCATGGGTTTGGATTATTGGACCATGGACCCCATCTGTCATTGAAAACCAAGGATTAAAATGGTGTGACAATCTATATGTAGTAAGATATATATATAAATCCCTTGTGTAGTATTTGTGGATTATGTATTTGTGGATAATGTGTAGTTGTGTACTATCATTTATACAAGAACATGTCTTGACTATACATGGACACACATGCTAAGACATACGTATGTGAGATTGGTGAAGCTAAATTGATTTGGATCACATTAACTCTACACTAATTTGATAGATCATAAACTAAAAATCTACACTAATTTGATCTTCTAACTTCAGATCATTGGAAGTATAATAGATGGTTGAAATGCGATTACAATGATCAAAATTACGCAAAAAATGTCCATTAATCAAACTCTCAATAACCAAAACAATCTGGATTTGAGATTCCACTTGGACTCTCTGGTAGGCATTTCCCTTCCTTCATACAATTCTTAAACCAAAGATGGTTAACTATTTTTGTTCCCAAATCCTTAGCCAGACTATATTTTGTAAGATGTAAATAAAATTCACCTTATTTCCTTTTAATGTAATACACTTGGTAACAAATCCTTCTTTGTCCAATTCATGGACCACCTCTTGGATGAGCCATCCCTAAAATGGTCTTGATCGAGAAGTTAATTATACGATCACATGTGACCTATTTTTGGATGGCCCAAGAAAAGTTTAGAATGATGGTTCGGATGAAAATAAAATCGGAATGATGGAAGTTATAAACAGCAATTAACGGATGCATTTTTTTACCATTAGGCCATCCATGAGGTGGTTGATTAGTTATTTGATTTTGATTAATCAATGTGTTAACCAAATTACTGATGCAAAGTGCTAACCTTTATGGATCTATTGCTTCAACCTTTGAATTTCAATTACTAATCTATTGATTCAACCTTTGAATTTCAATTACTAATCTATTGCTTCAACCTTTGAATTTCGGTGACTAAAAGTACCCAATAGAAGGTAAAACACACCAATTTCTTCCAACCAAATTAGGAAATCCATCTTTTTCTCTTTTTTTCTTTTTTTTTTTTTTTTTTTGAATGGTGTTGCCTACTTGAAAAAAAAGAAAAAAGTATGCAGTTTATATTTTAGAACCATTGTATCCTCATTTTATTGGGATTCTTTTGTTGGTCAGTCAAATATAACACCCAATGCATAATTAACTTTGCTTTGTGATTAAGTGCATACAACCCATAATTCATGGCATAAATTGGATGCATTTTGGAGGAACAAAAGGACTGCTTGGTCATACCCCGAGAATGAGGAATGGAATGGAATACTTTTACTTGTCACCCATGTGCATTTTGCATAAGTGGTGCCATTCAAGATGTCCCACAAAATGCGAGATGGTGGGTTATAGGCATTGCCAATGATCGGATCTTGAATCGATCTCGATCCTAATTCAATCCTTTTAAATCGGATTTGAATCGTTAATTGGATCTATCGGATTTAATTCAGATCCTTGAACACGAGATCCGTTTGTAATGGTATGGGATTTGGATATACCATGACTCAATTTGTTAAGGATCGATCTGACACATAAAGATGCTGATCTGATCCATTTATAATGGTGATGCTTTAAAAGTGTTGTTAGGTTTTGATGGGAGGTTTAAAGCTAGTTATTTCTATTGATTTTGGTGTTTTATGATTGATTGGAGTTCGTTTTCTTTCTTTATGTTTGGAACTCGAAATATTCAAATGTGAAAATTTTCGGGTTTTTGTGATGAGTTTCTTGTGAAGAAATGATTGTGGGTTTTACATATATTTTAGTTTACTACCTGAAATGTGAGTACTTTGAATGGATCCATGAGTTATTTTGAAAAATGTTTTAATTTTGATTTCTTGAGTTCTGAAGGCAGATTCTGAATTTGAATAGTTGGTTTTGCAGATTTTCGTTCTCATTTTTATTTTTCTCGAGTCCTTAGGACATCTCGAGATCTTGAATTTGGAGAGTTGGTCTTGCATTTTTCTTTTTGTTATTGTTTTATTGGAGTCCAATCGGCTCAAATGAGGAATTGGGAGTGTTCTAGACTTTCATGACATCGTTATTAGTGATTCGCAATTGAATCTTTCCAAAAAAAAAAGAGAAAAATCTACCAATTGGGTTGAAAGTTTCACCACCGAAACCTTTGAATTCAATGTTCAAATGTTCTGGACTTGGTGGTGTCGATGGCTTTTGAGATTTCGGTTAGCTAATGCTTCTTGGGTCTTGCAAATATTTCTCTCGATGAATCTTCCATATATTTGAAACGAAATCCACGAGTTATAGTAAGCTCTTTGAAGAGGATTTTGTTGATATCATGCAGATGTTTCTTCTTCTCGACAGTTCCCAAATTCTTGAAACTTGGATGTTGAATGCTTGCAATTCTGAAAGTACTAGATATTTGTGACATTGGTGTTCTTGAAGATTCTTTAACAATTCTTCAAATTTTGGTGTATTTGAGTCTAGAGGTTCTTTTTATTATTGTTTAATTGCATAGATCTTTCTCCACTGAATTCAATGTTTGTAAATCGCTTGTGAGTTTGAATCCGAGAAAAACATGTCTATCTTGTTTCAACAGAATCCTGATCATCTACATTTCCCTATCTCTACTACGGATCTCAAGTCCATTACTTGTATGAAACGATGGTTCTGAGGTTTTAGAAAGGTTGATCAGATCGATGGGAGTTTGCAAATGAAGGGTTTTTAGGAGGGCGAAGTTCGAGAGAACTGCAAAGAGGAAGTGATCTCGGCCATGGGTGCTCTGGTACATTAGCTACCCACATCGGTGATGGGCGAGGAAGAAGTTGCGATTGAAACAGAGATTGAGATGCTATTTTACGCCATGGATAACAACTCGGGCATTTCTAATACAATTCCAACGTTGAAGTTATCACAGCCACAAGGCGGATTCGTGTTCATGAATGACATTTTGTGGGAAGAATTACCGAATGGGGAGCCGATGCGAGGAATTTAGAAGAAGGGGAAGAAGAACAACGGGAGATTGATGTGGAGGTGGAGGATTTGGTCTGCTAGGCCATCGATTGGAGTGACAATGTACGAGGTCTTGGCCGAGCAAATGGGGTTTACGGGGTCAAAGCCATGAAGGCCATCGATTGGAGATTGATGTGGAGGTGAGCAAATCGATTAAGGATTCCAAATGTATTCCTTGTAACTCTACATTTTTCACTAAAAATATATCATTCCAAAACACTTCATTGACCTATTTATCTAATTTTAGTCATTTAGAGGATCATAATCTGTTTTCTCTCAATCAACTTACGCTTATAAATAGGTCAAAAAAGTTTCTATGATTTGGATGTAGGAAAAATCAAAAATATCATTCGATCCAAAAATATTCCATCCAACACGGCCTAGTGGGTGTTAAATCCCAAACGTTTCTTGTGGCATGGCCCATCTTAGTTTTGGATCTGCCTCACATTTGGGCTCACATCCCAGGGAGTGGATTCCATACGGACATGTGGTGGGCCCCACATGAGTTTTGGGTTACACAACGAACATGTAAGAAGGTTGCACGCACCTCGTGTCCTGCTTTAACACCTCTTCATTAAGGATAACGAGAGCAAAAATCATCGCTAGGAGGGTAAAATATTATCAAAATCCTCCGTGGAAATGTACAATTATCATTTTCAAGGTTAAAGATTATTATCACACAAAGATATAATATATTTTCCTACTAGTGGTGGTAAGAATAATGTCATGAAAAGCATCTCAAATGTGAATTTTCAAATGCCATTTTGAGGTGCATGTGAAAGACACTCAACTCAAAGCATTTATTAGAAAAGATCCAAGTGCTCTTACCTTGCGAAAATAGGGAACCATTGAGTTGATTACCTCCCAAATTCAAAACCACCATTGCTCAAGTTGGCCAATTCTATCAAGATTTAAACTAAAAAAACATAACATTAGAATAGGGAACCATTGAGTTGATTAACTCCACATGGGATGGGCCACATGCTTTGAATCTTCGGGCATGATAAATTACTATGTAGGATTGGATTACCATTATGACATTTATAGTTTTACTTCCCATAAATAATAAGATTGTCGTTTCCAATTGCTGTTTCCAAACTGTGTTAGATTTAGGACTTCTAAAGATATTACCTTTCTATTCTTAAAAAGGAATTTAACAGGGATATACCCAACTATACTAAGAGGAGTTATATGATCCTCGATCGAGTTGCAAGTGGGACCCATGTTTAGAAAAACATTACAAAATTTTAAAACTCAAAACTTGACCTGCAGACGAGATGTTTGAGTACTCAATCTAGTATTTTGGATTCTATAAAGCATTAGTTAGCACTTTTCTTATGGACATCGATCAATATTGAGTCAATTTGATTCAGCAAGTTCTTTTGAGTACTCAATGTAACACTAGCACTAGCGCCACAAAAGCACGACATTTTGTTAATGTATATCACACCATTCGGCCTCTCTAATTGTAGAAACGGTAGAACAAAACTTTCGACAAATGCATAGCAATATGTAGCCAAAACATTAGAACAGAAAGTGTAGTTTCTCTTCAACTAATTCACCTCCTGTCCCTTCTCCACTTAATAGTTAACATCTACAAGGCTCGTTCACACACCTATCGTAGTTTCTCTTCAACTAATTCATGCTTTAGACCAAGCAAGAATGAAAAGCAGAACCTGCTTTCCCTTGCAATAATGTATCTATTCAAGAATTGGTTGCTAAGGAACTCACCCATGAGGATTGTCCTTTCCGACCAACCACATGGTGATCTAGACTCCAAAACATTCATCTAGTAGATCCCACTCATGGATGGCTACACGGGCTAATTTGCAAATGATCTTTTATTTGTAGAGATTATAATGGTCCCATCACACTATTAGCACAAGCACTCATCTAGCTTCTCACAGGATACATCCACACATGAATAAATGCACAATCACTCATACAAAAAGAAGGAAAGAAAGAAAACCCAATAAACAATTTTTTACTTGTATGTCAAAATCCAACAAATAAACAAAGGCAAAATAAAAGAAAATCCATATTAAGAGAAATTTCTCACTTACAAATGGTCATGTCATTTGAGAGTGGGTGGAAAAAGCAGAATTCCTGAGCTTTGAATCCTTGATCCAACAATAGTGAAACAGCTCTTCACAAAACAAAGATATAAAACTTCATAAAAATTAAGAATCAATATACTAAACAAAAACGTAATGCATTGAGAATCAATAAATACACAATATTGCAGAATGCCTGATTTCATCTAAGTTACGTCGTAATGGAAACATCTTTTTTTTTCAAAGGTGTAATGGAAGCATCTCTCTAACTATCTAATGACTTAAGACTACTAAGCAAAATTATGAAGTTATTCTAAGTTTCTAACCAAAATCATCAGCCACTTCAACAAATGATACTGTCGTTACCACTTATTCAATTGCAACGAAACCATCACATAGAAGCAAGGTAAGTTTTGGTAGTTTGAAGAGTGGAATACTGAGCGAGAAAAGTGTTATTTTTGTCAAGGATGCATTTGGATGCATGGTTTAATCGAATTACTATTTACTAGTCTATTGAAGTGGAGATAATCAATCACATAGAAATTCCTTTCTTCACATACATATTGAGGATCTGTCTCCAAATTTTAAGGGTAAAATATTATTATGTATACTAGGAAACATTTAAACCGAATGTTTGCATTTCAATTTGATTGTGCATCCAAAGGCACTTAAAAGATCAATGTGAATAAAAGCAAATAAAGTGACTATAAAGACAATGATTACAAATCAAAGATAAATCGATAAAGAATAAAGGGGCAATGCCCAACTTCACGACTCTCACTTTGCCTTTGCATAAGGTGGTGAAATTCAACATGTATACTAAAATGCTATCTTTCATATTCGAAATGGGATTTTCAAAATCCATTTCAATTGTGTCAGGATACTTATTTGTACTGATAGAGGTGTCCACTAACTGTCGGTGCACATGATCTTCTCCTCAAGAACAAATCACATGAAAGCACAAAAAAAAATAATAATAATAGTAATAAAATTGTTCATCTAGAATCCTAGATATACCATACGGAGGAAATTTTGCAATGTTCAATCAAGCACCTTACTCACCAATGAGTTACATAGACAATGAGACCTTCGGTGACCCAAACCGTTCATATGATATGTCATGTTGTGGATGGGGTATACAAGGTACCCCAAAATCTTCCACATCGGATGACCCCGCATGTACCTACAAGTGGATCATGATAAGAACACCTCCCATTCCGAATCGAGGGGTTCCAAATCCACGCTCCCAAACAATCAGGGTTTCGAATCCAGGGGGTTTCTAATCATGGGGTTCCGAATCCGTGGGGTTTCCAATCATGGGGCCCATTGCCAAACATGGAGTGATTTAGGCACGGGACCAATGCAATTCCACCCCACCTAATCCTTCTAATCCCACTTGCCCAAACACGCCTAAATCCCTAAATCCTTGACTACTTCCAAACCCCAAATCCCTAAATCGATATTGAGAGAGAGAGAGAGATACCTCACGTGTCGTGAATGACCCTGCAACCGAGCTTCGAGAGAGAGAGCGGGAGAGAGAGCGCGTGCGTGGGTAGGGCGTTCGGCAACGGACCGAAGAGAGATCGAGAGAGAGACAGAGAGGGGAGGAGGGAGAGGATGCGAGAGAGAGACAGAGATAGGATCGTATAGAGAGATCGAGAGAGAAAGAAGAGAGAGTTAGATAGCGAGAGGAGGGAGAAGGCACGAGAGAGAGAGAGAGAGAGAGAGAGAGAGAGTCTCACGGGCGGGCGGGCGGGCTTCAACAAAGTTGCGTAGCTTCTTGGCTCTCGAAGTGACGTCACCCCATAAATGTGGGCCCCATCATGTGATGTATGTGTTGTATCCACACCGTCCATCCAGTTGAGATATTATTTTAGGTCATGAGCCAAATAATGAGGCAGATAAAAAGATGTAGTGGACCCCACCACAGAAAACAGCAGGGAGAGTGATTTCCACCGTTGAAACTATCGTAATGCTCATCGTAATGTTTATTTTAAATCTCCACAGTGGGGAGAGTAGTGTGGGCCCCACCATGAGGTGTATCAAACATCTACCCCATCAGTCAGATGCATCATTCCATGGTGGGCCCAGGGATTAAAAATCAAGTCAATGTGTGATAATTGTGGGCCACACCACATACAAAAGTTGAGAAGGGTTACCCTCCATTAAAACATTCGTAATTATTTGGTAATAAACAAGTATTGTAAGTTTGAGGTAATTCATGCAAGACGTGCACTTTTGTAGATGTCTTATCATTATATTTTTTTGTGTAAACACCCACTAAACTAATTCAGTAGCAATCCACTCAACAAGCAATCAGGGTTATGTCTTGGCCTAAGGACAGGTGGCACTGATAGTGTCATTTAATTTTAACAAGTGCGGAACGCTTGCAATTCTATGCCATGGGTGAAAATTGAATTTCTAACATCTCAGTGTCTTCGTGAAGTTCCTGGATTATGCCCTAAAATGAGCTCTCAACACAAATGGATCAGTATCACAAGACCTGCACAGAGTGTTACGCTACGTTACCAAAAAAAAAAAAGCAGAAACGAAAAAAAGACCTAACAAAGAGGAAAGGCGAGTCGATGATTTCTCATCCTTTCCCTCGGTCGTTGGGGAAGCAGATTAGGTCGGGTATGTACCACACACCAGCGCTATATAGCCGGTGTATTGACGTGTGCAAATTCTCTCGGCTCCCATCATGAGGTATGTATTATATCTAAACTGTCCATCCACTTGGAGAGCTCGTTTTAAACCCTAAGCCAAAAAAAGACAAATCTAACGATCAATTGGACCACACTGCAAAAAGAAGTGGGATATTGAACGTCTACCATTGAAACCCTTTTAGGGTTACAGAAGTTTCGGATCAATATAAAATTTGTTCGTCTACCGCATATTTTTAACCTTATTAACAGATTGGATAGAAAATAAACATCTACGAATGTCTTAACACTGGAAAATCACTATCCTCGCTGCTATTTTTTGTTTTTCTAATGCCCTAAAATGATCTCTAAAAATGAATGAACAGTGTGGTTATAATAAATACAACATTATGGCCATGTAACTTTGATCTCCTTTGAACCGTTTGTATAACTGAGAGCTCGAGGAGCGTCGGCGCTCGTCTTCACATGACGCAGTATGTACGCGCCCTTATACACCGTGATGTGAGGTTCACCAGCCAATCCGCTTCTGGTCATTGCGGGAATGCGTTGTCAGGGACGCGGATTGCGTCTTACCCCGCCCAAACGGTAATCCGTTAGGGCAGGGCTCTGTGGGGCCTACCATTATGTAAGTGTTTTATCTATGCCGTTCATCATTTTTCTAAGGTCATTTTAAGGTATGACCCAAAAAATGAGGTGGGTACAAGGATTAAGTAGACCACAAAGTGGGGATTGAACGTCTTACATTAAAATCTTCTTCGGAGCTGGAGAAGTTTCGGATCAAGCTGATATTTGTTTTTTTCACTTCATTCACGTGTACATGACCTTATGAATAGGTTGGATGGTAAAAATATATCACAGTGGCCCTTAGAAAGGTTTCAATGGTGGGTGTCATTATCACCGAAACTTCCTTGTATATTTAACAATTCTTGTAGTGCGGTCCACTTGAGCTATGCATATTTAACAATTTTGGGCTCATGCGTGGTGACCAAGATGTATCAAGGATGTATTGAGTCCATAGAAATGGACTTGAAAAATCCACTTTGTCTATTTATTTTTAAATACTAAAATAAGAATTTAAAAATCAGGCAGATCCAAAACTCAAATGTGCCTCCTCAAATGAAATAGTGGAACAGAATTTTCCACCATTGAAACTTTCTTGAAACTGATTATAACATTTATATATAATCCAAACCACTCGTAAGGTTATTACCACTGTTTGGTGCGGTATGGCCCACGTGAGTTTTGCTTATTTTAGAATAATGTCCTACCATGATCTTGCAAAATAGATGGATTCGGAGTAGATTTGTCAACGACATCCTGTGGGCCCCACACAAGGCTATGCAGAAATATCTCACGTATATGTAGAAATTATTAGGCAATCCGCTTTGCTTTCGCTTCCATGAGCTGCATGAGTGAATCAAGTAACGAACGGTGTGACGTCATACAAAATCATGGTTATTCTTAAAAAAATTTGTGAGCTTACGAACTCAAGCTACAACCCTTGCATATGATCATTTTAGCCATAAAAATACATATTAATTACTTGATGATGTATAGCATTCAGAGCCCAGGCTATCTCCATTATTATGATCTGATGGAAGAGTGTAACGGATGATGCTCAAATATATTGCCTTTTTCAAGCAAAAGAAAAAAGACTTGAGCACTTATAAATTACTTTAAAAAAAAGTGATTAGGTGACATACAAGTATTACAAACTAATCAAATCACAAAATGATGGGACCCATTATAGATTTGTCATGAACAAAACGTTCATCTTATTTGGTTTTTAATTGGTGGACATTTCAACAAAAAAAGAGTCTTATGTATCAAGAGAGTTAGAATTAATGTTTACACCAATCTGATTTTGTGACTTGTCCATAGTGTAAGATTTCTGAGTTACCAACTATCAATACATACTAAGAGTATATTAAGTAATGCTTAGATTTATTTGTCCTGAAATTAGGCTGGCAGAACAACTTTCGCGATCTAATAACTCGCAGATTACCAAACTAAAAATTAGTAGAATTCGCAAGGGAGTTATTTGATACTCTGGGAGAGTGTGTTACTTGATACAATTTGGTACTAAAATATTGTCAACTTATCATATAATAGCTTAAAGTAAGTCATGTCCAATTTTTGGGAGCCAATCTAGATAATTGATCATCGAAATTTCGATTTGATCAAACAATCATAACCACCGATTAGTGGCCATTTGTTTTCTGAATTCGAACCGTTGATGTTTTCATTCCGACCGTTAATTTAAAGTCCAACAATGTGCCGACTATGAAATAAAAATCATTGTCGAGTCCGTCTAAATCAGGGACCCACTTTTTATCGCTTAAAAAAGCTGCGTTACTTAGACGATAGATTTGTGGACCACATCTCGGCGGGCCCAAAAATAATTATGAATGTTTTAATGGAGGTAACACCTCTCAACTTGGAAATGTGGTGTGGCCCATACAAGTCATAGATTGATTTGATTTTTAATCCACAGGGCCCACCATGGGATGGTGCATCCGGCCCGATGGGGTAGATGTCGACACGACGCATCATGGTGGGGCCCACTTTTGTAGATCCCACTTCGTCCCAAATTTGGGCGGGCGCCCAAATACGACGCCCGCCCAAAAACCCCAAATTGCTCAAATCCCTAACCCCCCTCTCTCTCTCTCGCTCCGATCCCTCCAGCTCTCTCATCTTCCTCCCTCTCTCTATTCGATCCCCACTCTCTCTCTCTCTCTCTCTCTCTCTCTCTCTCTCTCTCGCTCGCTCTCTCTTCCTCTGTTCCCCAATCTCGTGCTACCTCTTCGTTTCTTGCTCCATCTCCCTCTCCCTGTCTCGTGCTACCTCTTCCTCTCCATCTCCCTCTCCCTGTGTCGTGCTCCCTATCCCTCTATCAGATTCATCACCTCTGAAACCATCAGAGGACCCTTCATCATCTCGATTGGAGCTACAAAATGACTTGTCTCGGTGCCTGATCCGCGGACTACCGGTTTCCCTCTTTGTTGCTGGATTGAGAGGCGTCATTGCAAGAACTTCAAGAAAAAAAAGGTATATCCCTGGACCCAGGTCATGAACTGATCCGTATTGTCATGAACTGATCTGTCTCCAATTTTTGGCATTTCTGGTTTTCACGACCAAATCTTTAAATACATTGTCATGAAACATTCGATTTTCTCATAGTCGTCTTTTTACCACTCATTTCTACTAGTGGGAAATCAGAAAGGGTTTGTGAAAGTGCACCCAAACTCATAACAGTAAAGATGGTTTAACTCAAAGTGTCATTTTTGAATCAAATGAAACATTAGAGGAGTGCATCCAAACGCGCCTATGTGGTGGCACCACACATTCTTCGAATACGAGATGTTACGAGAAGAGCGATGTTTCCAACGGGACATGTGGTGCAGTGATGATGATCGTATCAATCGAGTCCACCCATATACTCCCACCCAGAGGAGGATTGTATTCATAAAAATTTTTACACTTTTTATCTCACCGCATTTTTGACCGTTAATGTCAAAAACCCAAAATCAACCATTGCTTTCTCCGATCCCTCCACCGGAGGAGGATTCTATTCTTCTTTCCGTGGTCACTTGAAATTACATGCTTGAAAATCCATGACGAAAAAAAAGATTCTTTCTATTTCCTTGGATTTTCATGATTTTCCTCGGATCCAAATGTATCCTTAGTGAATGGGCCTGGGATCGATTACTATTTATAAGCATGTGTTTGATGAAGGTTGTACCAAGCCCGGCCCATTTTTTAACGGCTCTCATTTTGAATTCCAATTTATTGATGGGCGAAAAGTAAAACCCAAGCTAGAAATCCATGACGCCCAGGCCCCAAAATCCATGACTTTGTGGTATGGCAAGTTTTGCTAGTTTAAAATATTCTCACTGAAGTCACAAGCGATATAAGGTAGTTCAGACTTTTCATCTTAACTTCTAAATCATCTTGTCATAGGAACACTCAAAGGAGACTAAAGGAAGAGAAATCTCCGCAAGATAGAATATTTTAATCCATGTACTGATAGTCCTAGAATATTCAAGATAGCACGAGTCTTAGTTAAGCTTTTGAAGCTTGCATGGTAGACACAGTAGTGCATCTTTCCTTTGGAATATTCCTCTTTTTCTTTCTTTCCGTGTGTGTGTCTCTCTCTCTACGGGATGCAAGCAAGCCATTTAGTGACTAGATTCCATGTAAAATATCGACGTTGATGGGTACTTTGCAAGCATGCCATTTTGTTAATAATTCTTGGTGATGGATTCAACTCAACTCAGTAGGAAAATGCATGGCATTTGAGATAAGATTGGGCATTTGCTATGTTCAGATAGTAAGATGAATGATCTTGCTTCTCTTTAGTGAGTTCAATGAAAGCTTTAGGAGCTCATTAAAGGGTTGGAATACTTTTATATCTAAATGCTCCAGTGCACTTGGAGCACTGAGTTATAATGCTCCTAATTGCATTGGTTCTTTTAGGCAGTCCAATAGATTGATCCAAACTCTTTCATTAAGTTCAGAACACATGTCATGAGCTACCATGCTAAAATCACACTGATCGGATGATCTAATCCATCATTAATTTGGCTTTATTTTCTGTAGCCATCCTTTTTCCCAAGCCATGGATAGGATGGTTATGATTGCCTAATAGAGGTGACTCTTTAGAATCACAAGCAATCCATTATGGTCCCTAACAAATGAATGAATCAAATTGTTGATTGGATGTATTTTTGCCTAATAGCGTGTAGCACACGGTCCCTAATAGAGGTGACTCTTTAGAATCACAAGCAATACATTGGTTCACCATTGAAATCCACTAGAAGCACAGACACCAAGGAAACCTCTTATAGCTTTCGCAAAGAATCAAGATATTGCAAAATTGAAAAAACAGTCAATCCAAAATGTTCTGACGGGGAAAGGTTAACCTCTAGTCATGTCATTATCCTATGCACATGTAGGGGTCATAGTAGCCAACGTTCAAAATATCAATATTGGAGCATGTATAGGTTGGCTCCATACCTGAAACACATTCATCCATTTCATCCTTATTTGTGTGAACTTCGATTTTTTTAGTCTTGTATTGGCAATACATAATAATATGCATTGTATAGTGCCCAAGGTATGATAAAAAAAAATAAATAAAATAAACCATGGATTGGCCAATATTCTGCAGAAATGGAAACGACATTTCTATCATACACATCGTAGTGAATGTCCAAGGGCATACTTTGGGCACTTGTCCTCAAAAGGCACCAGGAAAACATCTTTGAAATGATGAAATGAAATGAAATAGTTCAAATAAATGTTATAAAGGAGTAGTGACTACTGAAATAGTTCAAATAAAATGTGGCCCACACGCTCTGTTACTAATGCAACTTATATTGTTCCATGGTTATCTGTTGCCTATAATTGTCCTTGCAAACCTTCATGAGCTTGTATATTACAGGTTGTTTGCCTTAAATTCGTATTGTGATTAGTTAGTTTATAGTTGTGACTTGTAATTTATAAATTTGTAAGTTAGATAATTAGTTACTCGTTTGAGGATTTCTATGGGGCCATACATAGATATGGTGTGTTTTTGGTGGCATAGAAATCGCTCAAATTGTCCCATTTTGGACAGTTCAAGGTTAGATGGAAGGTATATGCTTTCATATAATCTATTTAAATGTTCATGCCTGATCCGCGGTCCATCTCTTCGTTTCTCTCTAGATATGTTTCTTCCGTTCCGTATTCAATGTCAAATATCTTCACATTGTTTTAGATATTTGGCATCGGAATGTAACGTAAGATCAACTTATCTGGAGAGGCATGGGGAGATGCTGCCGGATTTTCGGCGTGGACGGTTAAATGGGAATATGAAAGTATTACAATCTATCCAACCTTGGATGAGTAACTAATTTAGGATTTAATTGTATTAGTTTAGAATTGATAGAGCAGACTTGGATGTGCGTCGGAGCTATCCGGAAGAGCGGGGGTCCCTGGAAGGTGGGAACCGCTGTTTTGACCATGATGATGTCAAATTTGTCCATTTCCTATGGACAAGATTAGAAAGGGCGACCATTCGGACAGGCCGTGTTTATATCTATATTTTCTCGAGATTGATGGAGCAGACCCGAATGTGCGTCGGAGTTATCCGGAAGAGCGGGGGTCCCTGGAAGGTGGGAACCGCTGTTATGACCATGATGAAGTCATCCATTTCCTATGGACAACATTGGAAGGGCTGCCATTTGGACAAAGGCCGTGATTATGTTTGTATTTGCTCGAGATTAATGGAGCGGAGACCGGATGTGCGTCGGAGCTATCCAGGAAGAGCTGGGTCCCCTGGAAGGTGGGAGCCGTTGTTATGACTATGATGAAGTCATCCATTTCCTATGGACAACATTGGAAGGGCCTAGCCATTTGGACAGGCCGTGTTTATATCTGTATTTGCTCGAGATTAATGGAGCAGACCCGGATGTGCGTCGGAGCTATCCGGAAGAGCGGGGGTCCCTGGAAGGTGGGAACCGCTGTTATGACCATGGTGAAGCTGTCCATTTCCTATGGACAGCATTGGAAGGGCCTGGCCATTTGGACAGGCCGTGTTTATATCTGTATTTGCAGGGACCACACTCTTAACCTAAACCTATAACCCCAAACCTATAACCTAAACCCATTCTCAATTCCCTAAACCTATAACCTATAACCTATAACCTAACCCTAACCCTAAACCAAAACCTATAACCTTAACCTTAACCTTAACCTATAACATATACTTATAATCTTAACCTAAAGTTATAACCTTAACCTAAACACAAATCCTTAAACCTTAACCTATAACCCAACCTACACCTAATCATAATCTCAACCAGTAACCTAAACAAGTCAACCTAAACTTTAAAACTCAAACCTAAACCCGATCTCGAACCCAAACCCGATTTTCAAAACAAAAACCCTACCCTATTCACAATTCCCTTAACCTATAACCCAACCTATAAACCTATACTTGTAACCTAAACCTATACCTATACCTTAACCTATAACCTATAACCTATACTTATAACCTATAACCTATAACCTAAACTTTTAACCTTAACCTAAACCTAAACCAAAACCTAAGCCTATAACCTAAACCTATAAACCTTAACCAATTCTCAATTCCCAAAGCTATAACTCAGTAACCTAAACTTAAACCTAATCCCAACCTATAACCTAAACCTCTAACCTTAACCTATGACCTAAACTTATAACCTTAACCTTATCCTAAAACCAAAGCCTAAACCTTAACCTATTCTCAAATCCTTAAACCTAAACCTACACCTAATCCCAATCTCAACTCCCTACCTAAACCCAAGCCTAAACATGAAAACCCAAGCCTAAACCCGATCCAGAACCCCAACCCGATTTCCAATGCCTCAACCTTAACCTATTCTCAATTCCCAAAGCTATAACCTATAACCTTATCCTAAACCTAACCTAAACCTATAACCTTAACCTATGACCTAAACTTACAACCTTAACCTTATCCTAAAACCAAAACCTACACCTATTATCTAAACCTTAACCTATTCTCAAATCCCTAAACCTAAACCTACACCTAATCCCAATCTCAACTCCCTATCCTAAACCAAAGCCTAAACATGAAAACCCAAGCCTAAACCCGATCCCGAACCCCAACCCGATTTCCAATGCCTCAACCTTAACCTATTCTCAATTCCCAAAGCTATAACCTATAACCTTATCCTAAACCTAACCTAAACCTATAACCTTAACCTATGACCTAAACTTACAACCTTAACCTTATCCTAAAACCAAAGCCTAAACCTATTACCTAAACCTTAACCTATTCTCAAATCCCTAAACCTAAACCTACACCTAATCCCAATCTCAACTCCCTACCCTAAACCAAAGACTAAACATGAAAACCCAAGCTTCTAAACCCGATCCCGAACCCCAACCCGATTTCCAATGCCTCGACCTTAACCTATTCTCAATTCCCAAAGCTATAGCCTATAACCTTATCCTAAACCTAACCTAAACCTATAACCTTAACCTATGACCTAAACTTACAACCTTAACCTTATCCTAAAACCAAAGCCTAAACCTATTACCTAAACCTTAACCTATTCTCAAATCCCTAAACCTAAACCTACACCTAATCCCAATCTCAACTCCCTACCCTAAACCAAAGACTAAACATGAAAACCCAAGCCTAAACCCGATCCCGAACCCCAACCCGATTTCCAATGCCTCAACCTTAACCTATTCTCAATTCCCAAAGCTATAACCTATAACCTTATCCTAAACCTAACCTAAACCTATAACCTTAACCTATGACCTAAACTTACAACCTTAACCTTATCCTAAAACCAAAGCCTAAACCTATTACCTAAACCTTAACCTATTCTCAAATCCCTAAACCTAAACCTACACCTAATCCCAATCTCAACTCCCTACCCTAAACCAAAGCCTAAACATGAAAACCCAAGCCTAAACCCGATCCAGAACCCCAACCCGATTTCCAATGCCTCAACCTTAACCTATTCTCAATTCCCAAAGCTATAGCCTATAACCTTATCCTAAACCTAACCTAAACCTATAACCTTAACCTATGACCTAAACTTACAACCTTAACCTTATCCTAAAACCAAAGCCTAAACCTATTACCTAAACCTTAACCTATTCTCAAATCCCTAAACCTAAACCTACACCTAATCCCAATCTCAACTCCCTACCCTAAACCAAAGACTAAACATGAAAACCCAAGCCTAAACCCGATCCCGAACCCCAACCCGATTTCCAATGCCTCAACCTTAACCTATTCTCAATTCCCAAAGCTATAACCTATAACCTTATCCTAAACCTAACCTAAACCTATAACCTTAACCTATGACCTAAACTTACAACCTTAACCTTATCCTAAAACCAAAGCCTAAACCTATTACCTAAACCTTAACCTATTCTCAAATCCCTAAACCTAAACCTACACCTAATCCCAATCTCAACTCCCTACCCTAAACCAAAGCCTAAACATGAAAACCCAAGCCTAAACCCGATCCCAACCCCAACCCGATTTCCAATGCCTCAACCTTAACCTATTCTCAATTCCCAAAGCTATAACCTATAACCTTATCCTAAACCTAACCTAAACCTATAACCTTAACCTATGACCTAAACTTACAACCTTAACCTTATCCTAAAACCAAAGCCTAAACCTATTACCTAAACCTTAACCTATTCTCAAATCCTTAAACCTAAACCTACACCTAATCCCAATCTCAACTCCCTACCCTAAACCAAAGACTAAACATGAAAACCCAAGCCTAAACCCGATCCCGAACCCCAACCCGATTTCCAATGCCTCAACCTTAACCTATTCTCAATTCCCAAAGCTATAACCTATAACCTTATCCTAAACCTAACCTAAACCTATAACCTTAACCTATGACCTAAACTTACAACCTTAACCTTATCCTAAAACCAAAACCTACACCTATTATCTAAACCTTAACCTATTCTCAAATCCCTAAACCTAAACCTACACCTAATCCCAATCTCAACTCCCTACCCTAAACTAAAGCCTAAACATGAAAACCCAAGCCTAAACCCGATCCCGAACCCCAACCCGATTTCCAATGCCTCAACCTTAACCTATTCTCAATTCCCAAAGCTATAACCTATAACCTTATCCTAAACCTAACCTAAACCTATAACCTTAACCTATGACCTAAACTTACAACCTTAACCTTATCCTAAAACCAAAAGCAAAACCTATAACCTAAACCTACACCTATTACCTTAACAAGAACCTATTCTCAAATCCTAAACCTAAACCTACTCCTAATCCCAATCTCAACTCCCATCCTAATCCTAAGCCCAAACATGAAAACCAAAATCTAAACCCGATCCCGAACCCTGATCCGATTCCCTAAACCTAAACATAAACCAATTCTTAATTGTATAAACTCGAACCCTAAACATAAACCAATTCTTAATTGCATAAACCTTATAACCTAAACCTAAACACAGAACCCTAAACTAAACCTAAACCCGATCCCAAACTCGAACCCGAACCTAAATCTCTAAACCTAAACCTATAACCTAAACCTACTTCAAAATCCACAAAACCTAAACCTATATATTTTAAACCCTAACCTAACCTTATAACCCATAACCTATAACCTAAACATAAATCCTAAACCTTAACCTATAATCCAACCTAAACCTATACTTAAAACCTAAAACTATTCTCAAATCCCAAAACCTATAACTTTGAACCTAACCTTTCCCTAAACCTATAACGGAAGAGAACCTAACCTTTCCCTAAACCTATAACCTACACTTATAACCTAAACCTATACCTTAACCTTAACCTATAACCCATAGTTGCAACCTTAACCTAAACTTGTAACCTTAACCTAAACTTAATTCTCTAAGACTAAACCTATAACCTAAAGTTATAACCTAAACTATACCTATTATCATATCCTAAACATATAATATAACCTAAACCTATAACTTAGTATAATCTTAAAGCTATTTCCATAAACTGACTGTAGTCTTTTCATTGTAGACATGGATAAGAGTTGGATGCTGAGCTAAGAACGAGTTTGGCCCGTGAGTATAAACAAGGGGTTGAAGAGTTCATGGAATTTGTGCTGAAATCGGGCAGATTCAAGAGAATAGGATTAGGTGTCCATGTCGAAAATGCAAGAACATAATATTTAAGACTTTAGACAAAGTAGAGGGCGATTTGTTCATAGTTGGGATTGACCGAGGGTTACACTTGGTGGATCTATCATGGTGAAGATATGACTCATAGAGTTGAGCCCACTTTGAAGTCATTCTTGATCCAATTGTGTCGGATGATGAGGATGAAGACGTTGACGAAATGCAAGATATCATAGAGGATGTGTTTAGGGAGCAATTGCGGATCTTGATTTTGTAGCGACAAGCGATGTAGCAAGATATTCCTCCAATGGGTGATGTCGAATCAAAAAGTTTAGTAAGTTGTTGAGGGATGCGCAACGTCCACTTTATCCTGGGGTGTAAGAACTTCTCCAAGTTGAATTTTCTTACAAAGTTACTTCATTTGAAGACAATAAATCGTTGGAGTAACAAATCGTTCAACATGTTGCTAGAGTTGTTGAAAGAAGCATTGCTTAGGACGGTGAGACATTGCCTAAGTCCCATTACGAGGCAAAATCCTTGATCACGAGACTTGGGCCTTGGATATGAACTCATACATGCATGTATAAATGATTGTTTATTATATCGGAAAGAGCATAAGGATCTTTGAAGAGTGTCGAGAATGTGGAGAGTCTAGGTGGAAGTATGGCAAATCCAGGGATAAGAACATCCCGCAAAGGTGTTAAGGTACTTCCCATTGAAACCAAGATTGCAAAGATTGTTTATGTCTCGTAAGACTGCACCGAAGATATGAGGTGGCATAAGGAGAAACGCGTTCATGATGATAGTACATTTGAGGCACCTGCAAGGACTCAAGCCTGCAAAATTTTGACAAGCAACATGACGTGGTTTGCGAGAGGGATTCTCGCAATGTTCGACTAGGTCTTGCAAGTGATGGTTTTAATCCATTTGGTAATATGAGTAGCTCGTACAGTATGTGGCCAGTGGTACTTATGCCCTACAATTTACCTCCTTGGTTGTGTATAAAGGAGTCATTTTCATGATATCATTGCTTATTCCTGGACCCAGGTCACCTGGGAATGACATTGATGTGTACTTGCGACCGTTAGTAGATGAGTTAAACCAGTTGTGGAGTGAAGGTGTACACACATATGATACATTTGCAGGACAGACATTTCGATTGCATGCAGCGGTCTTATGGACAATAAATGACTTTCCCGCATATGGAAATTTATCTCAGTGGAACGAAGGGCAAGTTAGCTTGTCCTACATGTGGTATTGAGACTTGTTCATTGTCATTGAAGCATGGTAGAAAAACGTGTTATATGGGCCATCGTCGCTTCCTTCCGAGCGATCATAGTTAGGCGTAGGAAGACGATGATCTTTGATGGCAAACAAGATCATAGGCCACCCCAAAAGAGAACTATCTGGAGAAGATGTGATGCAACAAGCGAGTAACATTGGAGAAGTTAGATTTGGTAAGGCATCGCACTTGAAGAAGAGGAAACGTCTGATTGGACTATAACTTTGGAGGAAAAAGAGCATCTTTTTTGAGTTGCCTTATTGGAGTGATCGAAATTGCGACACAACTTGGATGTCATGCATATTGAGAAAAATATATGTGACAATGTCTTGAACGAGTGATGAATATAGAGAAAAAAAAAAAACGATTTCAAGGCTCGATTGGATCTACAAGAAATGGGTTTAAGGAAAGAGTTACACTTGCAACCACATGAAAATTCGTATACTATACCAAAGAAATTCTGACTACTACGTTGACCAAACTAGAGAGAAAGCGTTTATGTGAATGGTTGAGATCGGTGAAGTTTCCGATGGGTATGTGTCAAACATATCTCGGCGTGTAAGCGTTACGGATTGTAAGGTAACAGAATGAAAAGTCATGATTGTCACGTCCTTCTTCGCACGCCCTCTCTGCCGGGTTGCGATTCGTGGATTCCTGAGTAAGGATATCAGTGCGATGTTGATTGAGCTGGGGATATTCTTTAAGGATTTGTGTTCAAAATCGTTGAATGTGGATGTTATTAAAAGACTGGAGAGGGACATTGCCATAATCCTTTGCAAACTTGAAAGAATATTTCCACCTGCATTTTTCGATGTCATGGTACACCTAGCAATTCATTTACCGCACGAGGCGAAGCTTGCAGGCCCAGTACAATATCGTTGGATGTATCCGATCGAAAGGTGGTAGAACCTGTTGAAATTTTTTTTTTCATTCCATAAACTGCATATATTCATGTTTTCATACGTATAACACAGTGGTTTTGTGTACAGATACCTTCACACACTCAAACAATTTGTAAGGAATAAGGCACGACCGGAGGGGTTGATAGCTGAAGCGTACATTGATAATGAGTGCCTTACATTTTGCTCCATGTATCTTCGTGGCATAAAGACTAGATTCAACCGAGAAGATCGGAATGCCGATGAAGGGCAAGAAGATGAACAAGGACTCATATCTATATTTGCACAAAACATTCGTCCTTTAGGATCCCCGACGTTTCAGGATATGGACCTTGGGGATCTAGCAAAGGCGCGATGGTATGTGTTGCACAATTGTGAAGAAATAGAGTCATACTTGGAGTAAGTCTTCCCTCGATTATTGTAATTCCTACATGCGATGATCTTAATGTTTCTTGCTGACGACGTGCCATTTATGTGTAGTGAACACATAGACGAGATGAAGTCCAAATTCCCCACAAATTATGATCGGATGCATCAGGATCAGTTTCCAGAATGGTTCGCCGAACGTGTAAGATTTCACATTGTATCTCACCACACTTAGAATTTTCGTTGTATTGCACATTATTTCAACCTAAGAAAATCACTAAACAATTATATTTTGTACATGATAATAGATAAAGACGTTGCGCACAAGCAACTCTGCAGATGTGTCTGATGCACTATACTCACTGGCGTGTGGCCCTGATAGACGTGTATCTAGATATACAGGTTGTATTGTAAATGAGATTCGGTTCCACACTGAAGAACGTGAGAAGAACAGGACCACGCAAAATAGCGGGGTAGTTGTAAAAGGAACAAATGAGGGGGATGAAATTGACTTTTATGGCATTTTGACTGATATTATTGAGCTGAGTTATTGTACGAGAAAGCGGGTGTACTTATTTAGATGTGATTGGTGGGACATTAGAAATAAGAAATTGGGAATACAGACTGACAACTACTTTACGAGCGTAAATTTATCTCGAAAGTGGTTTAAGGACGACCCATTTGTCCTCTGATCAGTGAACAAGTATTTTACCTCGGCCGACACTAAGTTAGGCGGCTCTTGGCACGTGGTGCGAGAAAATAAAGCCCAGAACGTATTTGACGTTCCGTACTCTGTTGAAGATAGTGAGGACGGAAATGACACGTCTAGGGTTGAACAAGCATATCAAGAAGACATGCCATCTAGGGATACAGGGCCGATTCAAGTATTGATATTGATGTGGTGCAATTAGACGAGATGATGTGCCACTGATCATGTTGATGCCTCATTAATACAAGACATTGTTAGAGATGATACTGAGTTTCATTGATGACAACGTTGGAGACTATGAGGAGGAAATACTAATCAGCGATAGTGATGGTGAAGAAGAAATAGCCCTAAGCGATAGTGATATAGACGACGATTATTAAATGTACATATGATTTACATGTCATTTTTCAATTCAAATAATTTATGTATTCCATGTATACGTGAAAATTACAAGTCATGATTAATTCCTTTTATTGACTTGTTTATAATTCACATTTACTGATTGAGACAATTTCGATCATGTCATCCTCAAACCGGAGCATAAGCGAGCACGCAACGTACTTCATCAGCTGTTGCGATGGACGTTTCGGTCCTGTCTTCTTCTGGTAGGGCCATAGAGATATCCGGTCTGGTCGATGAGTGTAGAGTGGAATATATCGACGACGACTCAGATGAAAGATTATACAATCTCAAAAAAATTCCGAGCTGATGGAGATATATAACCGTGGGAAACGAGATATGGAAGATGCGACTCTCTCACTTGCACATCTGAATGGAGTCCCGATGGATCGATTTCTCCTATTGTGATGTCATGTTGGCTATAAAAATGTCCAATGCTTCACACAGGATGACATACACTTCGAAGCATACGATGACTTACGCAGGGAGTACTTGGATAGTTTATCTCATAGTTGTTTCGTATTACAACAAATATGTGTATTTAATATACAATGACAATGTGTAATTGAATTTCCAATGGTTATAGATTAAAGTTTACAGCTTTATTATATTATGCTTGCATTATAGTGTAATGGTCTAATCATATTTTATTCATCTCTCCGAGCATAAACACAAATGCATTATACCATTAACACTACTTGTATAATATTTTAGTATATTCCACTTGTATTGACATTGTTTAAATTTCGTAGTTTGCACATATTCAAGTGATGGCACCAGTGGAGAGTATGTCGTTCGCGCCCGGATCTACCCCTTCTACCGTGATGCGACGAGCATCGTCGTCATAAATGCATCGCAGCGTCGATCCTTCAATCAAGCGCATACACCAGTGCAATCTTGCATGTAAGTTTAGACATATTTCTTTTAATGATTTACGTTTATGTTTAGACTTATATACTTCATTTGCACACATGCGTCGTCGACCAAATTGGCGGCGAGGACATGGACCCACGCGTGGGTTACTTTTAGAGCGACTTACGCGTGAGGGTAGGGTGATTAGAGAGTTCCCACGGGGACCGCATTAGACCACTGGGAACAATGCCATGTTGTTTACGTCAGAGGTCGGTGTCTTATGCCGAACTCTGATTCCCCCCACCACCCCTCGTTGGAGAGACGTGACAGATGATGTTCGGCAGCTCATCCGTCAGCGCCTTCAGGTAAAGTTTAGTCAAATAAAATTTATTTTATAAATGTTCACTTACGGTTAAGTTATTTTCTTAATAAATTTATTGTCTTAATCTATTATTTACAAAACTGCAGGATAAATTTGACTTTGATTTGAGTGTTCCGCACATCTCTCATGCCGTCGACGACATGATAAAGGAGCGGTTTAAGGATTACCGCACTAGGTTACACCGGCAGTACAAGCGGTGCGTGAGCCACGAGGAGGCCGTAAAGTTCGCACCGTTGCACGTGACCGATGGGGACTGGCGAATACTCTGTGATAGGTTTTCGTCTGATTCTTTTCAGGTAATATTTACATATTTACGATATCTTAGCGTAATAATTAATTTCGCAATTAATAACAATGTATTATGAATAATGTGTTCAGAAAAAGAGCAAAATAAATTCTGACAACAGAGGAAAGTTAGAAGTGAACCATGTAGCTGGTTCAAAGTCATTCGTACGACTTCGTCATGACATGGTAAGAAAGTACTGGTTATTATTACGTTTATATATTCTTTCCATGCATTTATATTAACTCTATTGTTCTTTCGATTGTGTAGCGAGATTCCACATCAGGCCAGGAGCCCTGGACCAGTAGACTTCTACAAAGGGACTCATTGTCGGCAGACGACGGGATCTTGGGTACATCCTAGAGCCAGCGAGAATTGGGTAAAAATCCTTACATTGTATAATTTAATTGTATTAAATTATAATCATGTCATTTATTAAGAAAATTCATATGTTTTTATTACAGGAGGAGATGAACACTTTACAATGATCGGCCCCTCCCCGATGGTACTTAGCGGAGTGAGCCAGAGATCCTGAGTCAGGTGCTTGGCACCTGTTCTGGATATGTGCGTGGGTTTGGCCATTGTGTCAAGCTCATAGCACCCGCTAGAGCTGCCTCCAGCCAATCCATCATCGTTGACGACAGCGTCGTACGCCGAGCTGATACTGCAGAGAGAGAGGTTCAACAACTATGGGTCGTCGTTGATGACATCAAAGATCAGCTGGACAAGCAGAGGGAGGAGCAGGAGAGGAAGATGATGGAGGAGTCAAGCGAGGCGAAGGAGGAGCAGGAGAGGAAGATGGAGGATCACCGGCGAGGCGTAGGGAGGAGCAGAGAGGAAGATGGAGGATCACCAAGGCGAGGCGAGGGAGGAGCAGAGAGAGGAGGATAGAGGAGATCCGGTGGATCATGAGCGACGGATGATGCGATGTTAGAGGCTTTCATCGCACGTTTACCCACCGATGCTCCACCACCTCCGCCTTCATCTTTGTGATTTTTTGTATATTTGTTTATTATGTTAAGTTTATATGTATTAATGCGTGAATGAACGTGTTTGAATGAATGCAGCTTTATGTTTGGGTTTAGGCTGATGTGAATGTGAATATGATGAAAATATATTATATAACAGTGTATATTATGATGAATATGATGGTAACAGTGTGTTTATCAGAATTTTGTGCGGAATTCTAAGTTTGTACATTAAAAAAAAAAAAAAGACTTTTAGCGACGAAAATTTTCGTCGCTAATAGTGGAATGACCTTTTCATGTGAACATTTTCACATAAAACTTTGAATTATATTTAGCTAAACTTTTTTCTCGCTAGAAAATTTTGGAATTTGTTTACGGTAAAATTTTCATTTGCAAAAACTTAATTTTTGCTGGAAAATAATTTTTGCATCGAAACGTTTTCGCTGCTAAAAGTCATCTAAAAAGTCCTCGATATTTTTTTGCGGCGAAATTTTTCGCTGCTAAAGGTGTTGGGTATTTTTTTTGGCGGCGAATTTTTTCGCTGCTAAAGGTTGTCGAAATTTTTTTGATATAAAGATTTATTCTAAAAGGTCTTGGTTTTTAAAGTTCATGAAAAATGTTCACGCTAAAAGTCGTGGGCATAGCTTTTTAAGTGTTCGCATGCTTGTTAAAATTTTCGATGTTAAAAAGTCATGGAAAGTTTTTTACATGTAGAAATTTCATTGTTAAAAGTCTTGCGATTTTTGCGGCGATACTTTTACTTTCGCTAAAAGTCGTCGAAATTTGTTTATGCGCGAAATGTTTTATCAAAAGTGTTATCATGCTTTTTATACGTGAAACTTTTCGATGCTAAAAGTCTGAATATTTTCTCGCGGCAAAATTTTCATTGCATGAAAGTTTTTTTGGCGAAAATTGTCATTGCTAAAAAAGTAATCGAGTTTTTAGCAAATAATATTTTCGCTAAAGACCCTTTTTAGCGACGAAAATATTCGTCGCTAAAAATCGTCCATTTAGCGGCGATTTGAATTTTTCGCTGCTAAAAGCCTTGTACATCGGTCTTTTAGCGACGATTTTAGCGACGAAAACTATCGTCGTTAAATATTTTTAGCTGCGAAATTTTGACGTTTAGCGACGAAAATGGTCGTTGCTAAAAGTGATGTTTCTTGTAGTGGAACCTAAACCTAAACCCAAACCCAAACCCGATTTCCTAAACCTAAACCTCAACCTATTCTCAATTCCCTAAACCTTAACATATAACCTAACCTAAACCTAAAACCTAAACCGAAACCTAAACCTATAACCTTAACCTAAACCTCAAACCTTAACCTATTCTCAATTCCCTAAACCTACACCTATAACCTAAACCTAAACCTAAAACCTAAACTCAAACCTAAACATATAACCTTAACCTTAACCTTAACCTAAAACCTAAACCTAAACTTGAAAACCGAAACCTAAACCCAAACCCAAACCCGAACCCGAACCCGATTTCCTAAACCTAAACCTTAACCTATTCTCAATTCCCTAAACCTTAACCTATACCCTAACCTAAACCTAAAATCTAAACCCAAACCTAAACCTATAACCTTTACCTTAACCTAAAACCTAAACCTAAACCTAAAACCTAAACCTATAACCTTAACCTTAAATGTTATAACCTAACCTAAACCTAAACCTAAACTTATAACCTTAACCTTAACCTTAACTTAAAACCTAAACCTAAACCCAAACCCAAACCCGATTTCCTAAACCTAAACCTCAACCTATTCTCAATTCCCTAAACCTTAACATATAACCTAACCTAAACCTAAAACCTAAACCCAAACCTAATGTCACGCCCCAAACTCAGAAATCGGATTCACAGGAATCCTGATCGCCAAATCCAGTGCTGACAGCCTCCGTAGTACCCCATTCTCGGCTCATAGAATCCATACGTTAGATTCCAATCCTGGGATCCTACAAGGAGGGATTTTTTTTGTGTACATTTAACTCGTAATAAGCATAACCACAAGTATACCCAAATCACAGAGGCAACATCATCATCACATATCAACTAATATAATCATTTGATTACAATACTGAAGGAAAATACATAAATCAAAAATCAAGCTCCAGAAGACCGATGTATGATTCAAGCTTAACACTGCTGCAACCTAACATCACCTACACGCATCTATCATGCATAAGCTTATAGAAAGCTTAGAGGGTGGTGTAAGTGTGTGCACAAGGTAAGTGCCAAGTACTCAATACAATGCAATCATCATATAGTACCAAAAATACTGGTAATTTATAAATTGTACAATATCAGAATAAGCAAATTACTAACAAGATCATGAATTACCCGAGTAAGCAGAAATACTGACAAGAGAAGGAATTATCAGAGTAAACAGAAATACTGGCAAGATCATAAATTATACGATAACAGAGTAAGCAAAAATACGGACAAGTCCATGAGTCAATTAATATCAGAATACGTAATATAGAACAGCTATGCAAATGAGGACTCATAAAGAACCAAATATCAAATGCCGAGGATGCAACACAGTATGTAATTCCGGATGAGTCCACGAATAACGTCAATCGTATCTAGACCATATAAATGCAGAAATACAGTAACCCAAAATACCATATGCCATGGATGTAATGCAATATATGGTGCGAATGGAATGACCATGTTAGAGTGTGAAGTCGGGTGATAGTATGTAGTATCGCAGGCTATGGGGTCCATCACAAGGGACTTTTATTTAAACTAGTCTCATACCTAAATTTGGATACTCAGACTCGATGTGGTAAACTCCTAATATCAGGTTGGTCGCGTGCACAACCGAAATCCTGGTCATGCGAAGGTACACGTAACAAATAGTTACGCACCACCAGCCCAAGTGGATCATGAATGAATGAATGAATGAGTATGCAACTCCTGCTCAATAAGTTCACATATCAGTACGGTTCATCTCTGGGATCATCACTGGGGTCTAGTACACTCTACATTAATCGCCGCCCACTGGACGCACAACCATGCAAGTGGAAGAGACCTCACTATCTACCTGGCCAGTAGTCAGCCAATATCTACCCCGCACGTCGATAGCGGACCCATTCACGAGCTGGTCAAACTCAGCCTAGCAATACCTCCTACCCTCGGGTGGGTAAGGCCACACCCCCTCCCAACCAACCACGACATAGTGGGAGATGCGGCCTCCGGGTATTCGGCACTTGGGCACTCATGCATCTACTAGGTCAAGATGTTGGGGCATCTCCTGGCCATGGAGGTTTAGGGATTTTCACCCAGGGAGATCTATGACGCCCGTATGCAAGAACCAAACATTTTCGGTGTCCCCTCTGGCCATCCACGATATGCCTGTGGAAGCTACGACCCTGATGTCGCTAGGGTGTATAGTAATCACAGCACACAATGCAAGATGCATGAGTCATACAATCCAGTCATGCATCAATCCTGCGCATACCATGCGCTCATGTGAGATAACCTCTGCCTATAAGGGAGTCTCATAACAATACGCTCAATGACATATGCAATGATCAACCACGTCTCATAACAAACATGCAGATGATGCGTATGGGCATGTATCATATGCTATGTTGTCGCATACTCATAATCGGTATCAATAACCGGCATCGACAATTGACCTCGACAATGTGGACATTTAACCAACACTGCCCCCAAGGAATGGCCCACAGAGCCAAACATATCGTGGGCCCATGGCCTCACACAAGGGCCATATACATCAAGTGGGCTGTATTACATGGGCCAGAAATACATCGCAATGGGCCTCATATACATCAAGTGGGTCACATCAATTGAGCCGCAGTAATGGGCCTCATATAAATCTAATGGGTCGCATTAAATGGTCATATACAATCTCAATCGGCCGTATCCCATGGGCCTCAAATATATTATGATGGGCCTCATCATATGGTCTAATATACATCATAGTGGGTCGAATACACGAGCTTAATATACATCACCATGGGCCACGACCCATGGTCCTTAAATACATCACAATGGGCTACGACCGTGGGCCTCAATATACATCAAGTGGATCGCATTAATGGGTCTCATATACATCAAATGGGTCACATACCTAGGCCTTAAAATACATCAAGTGGGCCACACCTAATGGGCCTAATACATATCACAATGGGCCTTGCCCTTAGGCCACGAATACATCACAATGGGCCTCTGACATGGGTCTAATATACATCATGAGGGGCCACATCCTATGGGCCTTAATTCTATCATAATGTGCCATGTCCCATGGGCCTCGAATACATCATAATGGGCCGCACCGCCTAGGCCTCGAATGTGTCACAATGGGCCATAACTCATGGGCCTCATTATGTCACAATAGGCCACAACTCATGGGCCTTAAATACCAAACAGGTGGGCCCCATATATATTAAGTGGGCCAAATGGGGCAGTCCATGGTTTAGCAAAATAAATGGACAGTGTGGTTGAAACATATTCATCATGGTGTGCCCCCCATGCCGATGGGTGACGTAGTGAATACATATATTATGGCGGGTTCCCACACTACCCTGGACAGATGGATGGCTGGAGGAACATATACATTCAAGTGGGGTCCATGTCCTCAAGCGGAATGACGGTTGGATATAACAATACATCATGGTGGCCCTACGCCACTCGTCCAGATGGACAGTTGAATATAGAGCATGTACGTCAAGGTGGGTCTCACCTGCCATGGACGAAGTGGATATACAATACATCATCAAGGTGGGTCCCAGGAATAGTCTGCCCAATGGTGTATGCTATGATCAGTCACTTCTCACATCAGGCATACATATGATACGTATGATCATGAATTATGGCTCTATACTAAACATGTGTTGTGGTGATGGGCTCTGTTCATAACGAAGATGGGCCTAGGCGGTCTACACACTACAAGTATGAACATATCATTGGACCCTACGGAGAGTCACAATGCGGACATTTAACCAACATTGTACTTAAAATGTGGACGCCAAACTATCATTGCTCCCAAGGCATAGCCCGCCATAAAGGTCAACACACAAACCATGGTGGAATCACATTACATTGGGCCTTAACCCATGGGCTCCAAATACATCACAATGGGCCTCAACCCATGGGCCCTATACACATCACAGTGGGCCTCAAACCATGGGCCTTTATACATCACAATGGGTCTCAACCCATAGGCCCTAATACTTCACAATGGGCCTCAACCCATGAGCCCTGTACACATCATAGTGGGTCTCAAACCACGGGCCTTTATACATCACAATGGGTCTCAACCCATGGGCCCTAATACACATCACCGTGGGTCTCAAACCATGGGCCTTTATACATCACAATGGGTCTCAACACATGGGCCCTAATACTTCACAATGGGCCTCAACCCATGGGCCCTAAAATACATCAAAATGGGCCTAATCGCATGGTCCTCATATATATCAAGGTGGCCTCAACAACGGGCCTCATACACATGACGGTGGGCCTCAATAACAGGCCCTCATACACATCAAGGTGGGCCTCAACAACGGGCCCTCATACACATCAAGGTGGGCCTCAATAACGAGCCCTCATGCACATCAAGGTGGGCCTCAATAACGGGCCACAAATACATCAAGATGGTCCTAATCACATGGGCCTTACATTCAAATCAAGGTGGGCCTCAACAATGGGCCATAAATATGATAAGTGGGCCACATCACATGGCTATATGTATGTACCAAGGTGGGCCTCAATAGATGGCCACAAATACATATACTAAGGTGGGGTCCACTTGAACTATAGATTTGTCTTGTTTTTTATCTCAAGCCTTAAAATTATCTGTTAAAATGATTTGGACGGTTTGGATGCAACACATGCATCATGGTAGGTCCTATGAAGGCCCATCATCAAGTATATATTATATATAATCTATACATAATATACACAATATATAATATAATATAATATAATATAATATTATATATAATATAATTAATATATATATATATATACACACACACACACTGCACACACACATCAGGTGGAGTCCCACACGTGGGGTGGGTCTCACCGTCTAGTGCTATGGACGGAGCGGACAGAGCACATAAACCATGGTGGTTCCCACTGTCCACAGCCGTGGACAGCGTGAATAAAACATATACATCAATGTGGGTCCCACGTGGGGCCCACCAAAATGTTTCTTTGCCATTCAGCCTGTTGATAAGGTCACGCATGACCTGGATGGAAGGAAAAATAAATTTCATCTTGATCTAAAACTTCTAAGAACCCAAAAAGGGGTTCCAATGGCAGGTGTTAAGTCACCACTGTTTCCTATAATGTGGGCCACCTGTGCCTTGGATGGGGCTAATATTTGGGTGGGGCTTGCTTCAGGAAGGGGCCCACATAATGAACGGGTTGGATGATGAACAAACATCATGATGGGGCCCAAATGAGGGGTCGTGATCCTTGGCCCGTCCGCCCATACACGGAAAGCGGCACTGCACGCCGCTACGACAGAATTACAATGCGTGTAATATATATATATATATATATATATATATATATATATATATATATATATATATGTATTTTCTCATGGTTTTCCTCATGTGGGGCCCACATTAGGTGAATCTACCCCAGCCAATGTATTCTACAGTCCATAACCCATCCATCAAGCCCAATATTGGGCATCTTTTGGTGTGTAGAAGAATTAAGATGAATTTAAATAGTGAAAATCACTATTTTCAATGCTATGGCCCACCAGATACTCGGATCAACCGCATTTTTCGGCTCAATGCCTAAAATGATCTTAGGAAAGGAATAGATGGCGTGGATTGAATACATACATCAAGGTGGGGCCTGTGGGAACGGTCCACCCCAAAACCAAAAGAAATCTTTTTTTTTGTTTACAATTCACGTCTAGTGTCTATGGACGCTGGACGGCTTGGCATGACACCTATATGTAAGGTGGGCCTTGCTCATGTGGGCCACCAAATGATGGATGGTGTGAATACAACACATATGTGAAGTGGGCCCCACCTACAAATGGCTTGGATAAAATATATGCTTCATGGTAGGGTCCATCCGGGTGGGCCACTTGGCCACATCATCACATATAATAAAGGAGAGAAAAAAAAAAGAATGAAAGATAGAGGGAGGGAGAGAGAGAAGGAGAGAAGCACCCACCTTTGATTTCTTCTTCCTTCTTCCGCCAACACGATCTAGAGCACCAAGGAGACGATTCCAATGGTCAAGATGTTCTTTGAATGGTGGAGATGGGAGGTAGGAAGTGGGCCACACAAGGTTCTCTCATGGAGCTCTCATGGATGTGGGTTGCTTCCATGGGAGTTACTTGGAATGAGAGAGAATTGAGAGAGAGAGAGAGAGAGAGAGGAGTGGTGAGGTGGAGTGATGGGATGAGAGTGAGTGATAGAGTGATGAGAAGTGATGGATGGGTGTACTTGTGTAAGGGAGAGAGTTGACTTTATGAGAGAGGTGGTTGTACTTGGAGATGGTTGCTTGTACTTGACTTGATTTGATTGATTGATGTGACGTTTCGTAGAGATTCTCTCAGAATTGCAACGTGCGGTATTTTCCTCGAACTGAACGCAGGCCCACATATCCTGGTACGGGTATCGCCTTGGCGATTGAGATACGGCGTCGGAACCACGGTGACGGCGTGGTCGCAGGGGTACAAGTCTCGGGTTGAGTCGACTCTGGAATGCGAGACACGACTGAGGATCACGCGCTAACGCTGATAACAAATCGCGGGTCACCGGAATTCGACCGGGAGGACCGTGGAAGCCTACGAAACAGTATGGGTTAGGATATGGGCCTTACACTTAAACCTATAACCTTAACCTAAACCTCAAACCTTAACCTATTCTCAATTCCTAAAACCTACACCTATAACCTAAACCTAAACCGAAACCTAAAACCTAAACCCAAACCTAAACCTATAACCTTAACCTTAACCTTAACCTAAAACCTAAACCTAAACTTGAAAACCCAAACCTAAACCCAAACCCGAACCCGAACCTGATTTCCTAAACCTAAACCTTAACCTATTCTCAATTCCCTAAACCTTAACCTATACCCTAACCTAAACCTAAAATCTAAACCCAAACCTAAACCTATAACCTTAACCTTAACCTAAAACCTAAACCTAAACCTAAAACCTAAACCCAAACCTAAACGTTATAACCTTAACCTAAACCCAAACCTAAACCTATAACCTTAACCTTAACTTAAAACCTAAACCTAAACCCAAACCCGAACCCGATTTCCTAAACCTAAACCTCAACCTATTCTTAATTCCCTAAACCTTAACATATGACCTAACCTAAACCTAAAACCTAAACCCAAACCTAAACCTACAACCTTAACCTAAACCTCAAACCTTAACCTATTCTCAATTCCCTAAACCTACACCTATAATCTAAACCTAAACCTAAAACCTAAACCCAAACCTAAACCTATAACCTTAACCTTAACCAAAAACCTAAACCTAAATTTGAAAACCCAAAGCTAAACCCAAACCCAAACCCGAACCCAATTTCCTAAACCTAAAACTTAACCTATTATCAATTCCCTAAACGTTAAACTATACCCTAACCTAAACCTAAAATCTAAACCCAAACCTAAACCTATAACCTTAACCTTAACCTAAAACCTAAAACTAAACCTAAAACCTAAACCAAACCTAAACATTATAACCTTAACCAAAACCCTAAACCTACAACCTAAACCTTAACTTAAAACCTAAACCTAAACCCAAACCCGAACTCGATTTCCTAAACCTAAACCTTAACCTATTCTCAATTCCCTAAACCTTAATCTATACCCTAACCTAAACCTAAAATCTAAACCCAAACCTAAACCTATAACCTTAACCTTAACGTAAAACCTAAACCTAAACCTAAAACCTAAACCCAAACCTATAACCTTATAACCTTAACCTAAACCCAAACCTAAACATATAACCTTAACCTTAACCTAAAACATAAACCTAAACCCAAACTCCGAACACGATTTCCTAAACATAAACCTTAACTATTCTCAATTCCCTAAACCTTAACCTATACCCTAACCTAAACCTAAAATCTAAACCCAAACCTAAACCTATAACCTTATCCTTAACCTAAAACCTAAACCTAAACCTAAAACCTAAACCCAAACCTAAACCCTAAACCAAAAGTGAACCTAAACCTTAACCTATAACCTAAACCTATAACCTACACTTATAACCTATAACCTATACTTATAACCTAAACCTATTCTCAAATCTCAAAACCTATAACCTAACCTAAACTTATAACCTATACCCTATAACCTAAACTTAATTCCCTAAGCCTTAACATATAATCTAACCTAACCTAAACTTGAAAACTTATAACCTATAACCCAAACTTAAACCCAAACCCGAACCCGATTTCCTAAACCTAAACCTTAACCTAAACCTATAACTTAAACCCTAACCTATAACCTATAACTTAAACCTTAACCTATAACCTTAACCTATAACCTTAACCTATAACCTAAACTCAATTCCCTAAACCTTAACATATAACCTAACCTAAACCTATACTTATAACCTAAACCTATTCTCAAATCCCAAAACCTATAATCTAAACCTAAACCTTAACATAAACCTATAACCTATAACCTAAACCTAAACTTATAACCTAAACCCGAACCCAAACCTAACCCAAACCCGAATTCCTAAACCTAAACCTAAACATATAACCTATAACCTAAGCCTATACCCAAACCTATAACTTAAACCCAAACTCAATTCCCTAAACCTTAACCTATAACCTAACCTAAATCCTATAATTATAACCTAAACCTATTCTCAAATCCCAAAACCTATAACCTAAACTCATTTCCCTAAAACTTAACGTATAACCTAACCTAAACCTGAACATATAACCTACACTTATAACCTACACTCAAACCCTAAACCTAAACCTATAACCTTAACCTAAACATAAAACATAAACCTAAACTTAAAACATAAATGTATTCTCAATTCCCTACTATAAATTTATTCTCAATTCCCTACTATAACCGATCTCGAACCCGAACTCGATTTTCTAAACCTATACCTTAACGTATTCTCAAATCCCTAAACCTAAACCTACACCTAATCCTAATCTCAACTCTGTAACGTAAACCTAAATCTAAACTTGAAAACCCAAACATAAACCCGATCCGGAACCCAAACCCGATTTCCTAAACCTAAACTTATAACCTTAACCTAAACCTATTCTCAAATCCCAAAACCTATAACCTAAACCTAAACCTAAACCTAAACTTATAACCTTAACCTAAACCTATTCTCAAATCCCAAAACTAATAACCTAAACCTAAACCTAAACCTTAACCTATCACCTAAACTATAACCTAAACCTATAACCTAAACTCAATTCCCTAAACCTTAACCTATAAGCTAACCTAAACCTATACTTATAACCTAAACCAAAACCTATAAACCTATAACCTAAACCTATAACCTACAACATTAACATAAACTTATAACCTAAACATATAACCTACAACATTAACCTAAACCTATTCTCAAATCCTAAAACCTACTTGTATAATGTTTTAGTATAGATTAAAGTTTACAGTTTTATTATAGATTAAAGTTTATAGTTTTATTATATTCTGCTTACATTATAGTGTAATGGTCTAATCATATTTTAATCATCTCTCTAAGCATAAGCACAAATGCATTGTACCATCAACACTACTTGTATAATATTTTAGTATATTCTACTTGTATTGACATTGTTTAAATTTATAAGTTCTTAGCTCGCACATATTTAGTGATGGCACCAGGTGGGAGACCACGTCGTTCGCGCACTGCATCTGCCCTTCTACCCGTGATGTGATGGAGACAGCATCACTGTCACATGCTACATCATAGGCGTCTGATCCCTCAGTAGCGCATATATCAGGCACTGCATGTAAGTCTATACATATATTTCTTTTAATGACTTCTGTTTATGTTTAGACTTACATATTTCTTTTGCAATAGCATCGTCGGCCAGCTGACGAGGACGTGGACCCATGCATGGGTTGCTTTTAGAGCGACTTACACGTGAGGGTAGGGTGACGGTAGAGTTCTCACAGGATTGCATTAGACTTGTTGGGAATAATGTCAGGTTGTTTATGTCGAAGGGCGGTGTCTTATGCCGATCTTTAATCCCCCTCACCACCCCCCATTGGGCGGACATGATAGATGATGTGCGGCAGCTCATCCTTCAGTGCCTTCAAGTAAATTTTAGTAAATTAAAATTTATTTTATAAAAGTTCATTTACGATTAAGTTATTTTATTAATAAGTTTATTTCCTTAATCCATTATTTATGAAACTGCATGATAAATTTGACTTTGATTTGAGTGTTCCACATATCTCCCATGCTGTCGACGACATAGTGAAGGAGCGGTTCAAGGAGTACTGTGGTGACTTACACAAGCGCTACAAGCAGTGCATGAGCTACGAGGAGGCCATATAGTACGCACCGCCGCACGTGACCCATGACAACTGGTGGATACTTTGCGATAGATTTTCATCTGATTCTTTTTAGATAATATTTACATATTTATGATATCTTAAGGTAACAATTAAATTCACAATTAATAACATTGTATTATGAATAATGTGTTCAGAAGAGGAGCAAAATAAATTCTGACAACAGGGAAAAGTTAGAAATAAACCACGTGGCTGGTTCAAAGTCATTTGTACGACTTCATCATGACATGGTAAGAAATTACTGGTAATTAATAAGTTGATATATTCTTTCCATGCATTTATATTAACTCTATTGTCCTTTCGATTACGCAGCGAGATTTCGTCACTGGCCAGGAGCCCAGACCAGTAGATCTCTACAGAGGGACTCACTGTCGGCAAACGACGAGATCTTGGGTACATCCTAGAGCTAGTGAGAATTGGGTAAAAATTCTTACATTGTAAAATTTAATTGCATTGAATTATAATAATGTCATTTGTTATGAAAATTCATATGTTTTCATTATAGGCGGCGATGGAGACCTTATGCAGTCAGCCCACTCCCAATGGTACTCAGCGGAGTGAGCCAGAGGTCCTGAGTCAGGTACTTGGCACTCGTTCTGGATATGTGCCTGGGCTTATCCATGGTGCCAAGCTTATGACACCGGCTACAATTGCCTCCAGTCGATCCATCGTCGTTGGTGACAGCGCCGTATGCCGAGCTGATATCGCAGAGAGAGAGTTTGAGTAGCTACGGGTTATCGTCCATGACATCAGAAAGCAGCTATAAAGGCAAAGTGAGCAGCTGGAGAGGCATAGAGAGGAGCAGATGATGCAGAGGGAGGAGCATGAGAGGAGGATGGAGGAGCTGGTGAGGCAGAGGGAGGAGTATGAGAGGAGGATAGAGAAGCTGACGAGGGGGAGGGATGAGCAGGAGAGGAGGAGCATGGAGGAGCAGACGAGGCAGATGGAGGAGTAAGAGAGGAGGATAAAGGAGATGCTGGTTGAGCATGAGCGACGGATGATGGAAATATTTCAGGTTCTCGTTGCACGCTTACCCACCGATGCCTCACCACCTCCGCCTTCATCTTTGTAATTTTTTATATTTTTATTTATGATGTTAAACTTATATGTATTTATGCGTGAATGAATGTGATGTGGATAAGATTGTTTGTGTTTGGATGAATGTAGTTTATGTTTGGATGGATTTATTAGTTTGGGTTTAGATGGATGTGAATGTAGAAATATACTAGCAGGTATATATCAGGAAGAATATGATGAAATTTATTGTAACAGGTGTATATTAGGAATTTTGTGCTGGATATTGAAAAAAAAAGAGACTTTTTCCTATGAAAATTTTCGTAGGTAAAAATTTTGTAAATATTTTTACCTACGACAATTTTTGTAGGTAAAAGTTTCTTTCTTTTTTTTTTTTTTTTTTTTTTGCCTATTTTTACCCACGAAACGTTTTGTCGGTAAAAGCTTTTTACTTATTTTTACCAATGAAAACATTCGTTGGTAAATGTTTTGTAATTATTTTTACCTACGACAACTTTCGTCGACAAAAGTTTTTTTACTTATTTGTTACTGACGAATATGTTCGTTTGTAAAAGGTTTCTAATTATTTTTACCTATGAAAGTTTTCGTCAGTAAACGTTTTTTGTTGATTTTTTTACCGACGAAAGTATTCGTCGGTAAAAGTTTTGCAATTATTTTTAGCTACGAAAAAAATTGTCGGTAAAAGTTTTTAAATTATTTTTTACCGATGAAAAGCTTCGTCGATAAAAGTCTTACCTTTGCCGACGAAAATTTTTTTCGTCGGTAAATACCTTTTCCCTCAGATTTTTACCGACGAAAATTTTCGTCGGTAAAATGCTTTACCTTCGAAAAAGTAGGTTTTACTGACGAAAATTTTTGTCGATAAAAGTGGGTTTTCTTATAGTGTTGAGCTGATACAATACATATTCTCATGATTTCCTTGACTTGACTAGTATGGATTAATTTCTTCACTTGTGCCTGCAAGATCTTGCATTCTTTCCTATAATGTGGGGAATTAGGCAGACTTGTCCCTGAGACAAGATTAATGTGATTTTGTATATCTTGTATGGGAGGCAATTCCTTAGGGAATTCATCGAGCACAATCACCTTAAACTCTTGCAACACTTGTTTTAAATCCTCTGGGATGTTCACAGGCTCTATATATTTTTCATTTATCAACTAATGCATTTACATCTCCCATTTCCTCAAACTATTTAATGAAATCTTGTTCGATTGTGAGAAACTGTCCCTCAACTTTAGAAGTCTTGAGTTGGTTTTCTGTTCTTATAGGGACAAGGATAATATTTCTACTATCTTTAATAAATATAAATACGTTATCTCGGCCTCTATGCATAACATTAACATTATATTTTCATGGTCGACTAAGTAACATGTGACAAGCTTTCCTGTCAACCGCATCATAAAGTACATGATTCCTATAATTTTTACCAATTGAAAATGAGCCAGTGCATTGTTCAGTTACCTCTATTTTATTAACCTTCTTGATTTATCCAATCATGAACGGAGATGGGTGTCTTTCTGTTTTCAGTTGCAACTTTTCTACTATTATTTTCGACATGAGATTCTCATTGCTCCTAACATCGATGATCACATTAAAAACCTTTTGGTTTACAGTGTACCTCATTCAAAAGATGTTTTACCATTGTAAATCTATCTCCACCTTTGGCATGTACAATGGCTTCCTCACGATCAAAGTAGTGCCCTACAATTCACCATCAATAGGTGGTGCTTTACAGAATTTGGGATTGTGTCATATAATGATCACTGACGGTTAAGCATCACCTTGAGCTCGGAGCGAAATTAGCGCATCCATAATACGGTTGATGGTTACCTATAGTCCTTATATGGTCAATTGATTCTCTCGGTGTAAAGCTTCAATTCTTTCCAAAAGATGACGAATTCTTGAATCACCGTCCACGTGATTTGGTCCATACCATCGTTATATGCCATCAGTCCGATGGGAGTCCTTACACTGATACCAATTGACACAGGGATGGACGTGATGAGGTCGTTTACTGTCTTCCTCACGACTAACTACTCTGAATCCACGAAGCTTCTCTGAACTCCTCAGAGAGATTCCTTGAATCCATGAGGGAAATTAGAAATAATTCTAATAAATTCGAAAATAACTTGATAGATAATTGTATCAACTGTATGTCTCCCTATTACACTATTAATAAAAAAACTAAAATTATTAATTACCAAAAATAGTAAAATTCTAACTCTAATAAAAATCCTAATTCTAGTAAAACTCTTCTAAAGCTTAATTTCTAAAAATAATAATTTCAAATAAACTTTTGCAAGAAGAGTCTTAGCATGATTACAAGTTATTTTGAAAAAAAAAAAAAGAAAATCTAAAACTCTAAAAAGAAAATATTACAAAAACCATAATTAATAAAAATAGTAATTTTCATTTAAAATTTTATTTTTGAGCTGAAAGCACACATTTTCTGGAGGAAAGGATAGTCATGGGTGCCTCACGTCTAGGTCCCTGGACGGACGGCCTGGATATAAAACACATACCTCACATGGGTCCCACCGTCCATGTGTGGACGATGGACTGCATGGATGAAACACATACATCAGTGGTGGGTCCACACGTGTGGCCCACCTCGGCTTTGAATAAAGCTGATATTTGTGTTTACACTTCTCGCATCCAGGCGTCCTGGATGTCTAGCAGACGGGCGGCCTAGATGGAATACATCACCAAGGCGGGCCCACTACTTGCCCTGTATGGACGGCATGGGTGAAATACTATAAGGTGGGTCCCACGTGAGTGGCTCACCACAGTTAGAATCAATTGATATTTGGGTTTTCCATCCAAACAACTAACAAATGGGCTTGGAAAAAAATCTGGATAGCAGCATGGTGCTGTATATTATAGCCCATAAGACTTGCTGGATGGTGGACATTTATCTCATACATCAAGGTGGAGTTCACCTAGATGGGCCACACGCATCTAGATCAAGCTCATATTTGTAGTTTCCTTGTAGACAAAAATAGGACAGCAAGGTGGGCTAACTTGCATCCAGATTTCTGGACAGCAGGGTCGTCCCACCCTGCAGGACAGTATGGATGTGTTGTACACATCAGGAGGGCTGCACACACATCATCATCATAAAAAAAAGGGGAGAGAGAGAGAGAGAGAGAAAGAGAGAAATGTGTGATATGGAGGGGCCCCGCCACTAAGGGCCCCTCTAATACATGCATAAATACATACATCAAGATGGGTACCATGCATTGCATGGCCCTCCATAAAGGAATCTAAGGTAAAGATGCCATCCCCACCACATATCAAGGGTCTAGATGACCCATCAATAGCATGGATTCAATAAAAACATCATGGTGGGGTCCATGGAGAATGGCCCCATCATGGATCATGCATGCATCAAGGATGGGTCGTTGGCCACATCCAAAGGGTTAAGTAGGATCTCCACCATTGATTGGTGGTCCTACATGATCCTATGTAATAAAAACTAAAGATCCATATAAGAAAGAAGTAAATCTAGCCCTAAACATATACCCACCTTGGATCTCGATCTTCTTTTTCCACCTACGGGTTCTAATGCTCCATGAGAACACGATTTAATGGTTGAGATGGAGTTTAGAGGGTTGGATTGGGGGTACTAGAGAGAGGGAGTTACTGGATTTTTGGAGAAGGGTGAGACGTCCATGGCTTCTTGCTAGGGAGAATGAGAAATGAAAGAGAGAGGGAGAGAGATAAGAGAGAGAGAGAGGAGTAGTTTTTTATGCAATGATGACTTGTAAGAGAGGCATGGGTGGCTAGCAATGAGTACATGTAAGAGGCATGGGGCTATGGGCTAGGGTAGGGTGATGTCACCCCTAGGGTGACATCATCCTAATGATGAGTTTCTAGAAAAATGTTCAATCTGGAATAGGTGGGTCCCACAATCAAGCGATCAACGGTTTGAATAATGCGCAGGCCATAACTTATAATTTAAGCGTCAGATTGGCACACGATACGTGACGTCGAAACCTCAGCGACAATGATGTCGCAATGGCATAGGTTTCGGGTTGAGTCGGCTCGGGTTTACAGAGTGCGACTTAAGGTCGCGCGTAAATACTAACTACAGGTCCTGGGTCGTCAAAATTCGACCGGGAGGACCGCGAGATCTTATGGAACGCAATGGTTACTAGGACATAGGCTTGACAACTCTCTCCTTCTAATAAAAATTTCATCCTCGAAATTTACTATCACGGAGAACAAAATAAGAAGGAAGAGAAACATGACATCGCATATATAGATATATCAATCAATACAATATAAAGCATGATACAAGCACAATCAATCTACAAAAAGATATGGATATCGCTCTCTAATCTCAGCCTCGCACTCCCAAGATGCCTCATCAGCACTATAATGACCCCACCGCACCTTCACTAAAGGAATAACCTTTGTCCGGAGGACCTGCTCCTTCCGATCAAGGATACGAACTGGCTGCTTAATGTAGGAAGCTTCCGCACGGACCTCAAGTGGCTGCCAATCAATCACAGGAATGATGTCTAATCCACACTTTTGTAGCATAGAAACATGGAAAACATTGTGGATGTCAGACAACTAAGGTGATAAGGCGAGCCTATAGGCTACGGTGCCAACGCGCCCAGTAATCTCAAAAGGTCCAATAAATCTCGGGGTGAGCTTACCCTTTGCTCCAAATCGAACTACACCCTTCACGGGTGAGACCATGAGATACACTCTGTCCCCAACGGCGAACACTAGGGGACGACGCCGACGATCTGCAAAACTCTTCTGCTGGCTCTGAGCTATGCGCATCCTCCGCCTGATGATATCGATAACCTCTGATGTCTGCTACACGAGCTCGGGGCCTAGGAGATGGTACTCTCCAACCTCGGCTCAACAACTAGGAGATCTACATGACCTACCATACAAGGCCTCGAAGGGAGCTATACCAATAGTCACCTGATAGCTATTATTATATGCGAACTCAGCCAGGCGCAAATGCTCATCCTAGCTACTCGAGAAGTCAATCACACAAGCTCTGAGCATATCCTCAAGGATTTGGTTAACCCGCTCAATCTGCCCATCTGTCTGTGGATTATACGCAGTGCTGAACTGCAAGGCAGACCCCATCACCCTCTGAAAGCTCCTCCAAAAATGAGACGTGAACCTTAGGTCTCAGTCAGAAACGATTGAGACTGAAACGCCGTGCAGTCTCACAATCTCATCAACAAATAATCTGGCAAGTCGGTCTAAAAGCCAAGTCGCACTAATCGTGAGAAAATGTGCCAACTTCGTCAGACAATCCAGGATAACCCAGATGACGTCATGACCTCGCTGAGTCCTCGATAAGCCCATAATAAAATCGGTGGATACATGCTCCCACTTCCACGTCGGGACGCTCAACGGCTGTAATGGATCTGGTGCTCTCTGATGATCGGCCTTGACACACTGGCAAGTGTCACACTCTGCCACAAAACTGGTGATCTGGTGCTTTATCCCCGACCAAAAATATTGTCGCCTCATATCGCGTTGCATCTTCATTGAGCCAGGGTGGATAGAAAACCTCGTTTGATGTGCCTCGGTCATAAGATCTATGCACAATTCTAGAATATCTGGGACACATAATCGGCCTCCAAAGTGAAGTCCACCATCATAACCAATCTGTCAATCTGAATGACTCTTGGATGCTGCCTTTGCTCGATGACTTTGAAGTGACTCATCTGACTGATGAACTCGATCACCCTTGCGACAAGAGAGGGTTGAATCGATAGGCTCGATAACTGAACGATAGAAGACTGTAAGTCAAACTCGAAGTCATATGCTGCAATATCCTCGAGCATCTTCCACTCCTCAATCATCATGTGCACCAGGCCTCGTGGCTGAAGGCTGAGGGTATTCGCCACCACGTTCGCCTTGCCCGGGTGATATTGGAGATTAAAATCGTAGTCCTTCAGAAGCTCCATCCAACGTCTCTGCTGCATGTTCAACTCAGACTTGAGAAGAGATACTTCAGGCTCTTGTGGTTGGAGAAGAGCTCGAACCTAAACCCATAGAGATAGTGTCTCCACACCTTCAATACAAAAATGACTACTGCCATCTCTAAATCATGCATAGGGTAGTTTAGCTTATAGACCTTGAGCTAGCGAGATCCAAAAGCTACCGGCTTCCTGTGCTGCATTAGGACAGCACCCAAACCCACATGCAAAGCATCGATAAAACAATAAATCCATCACTCCTAGATGGAAGAGTGAGGACAGGAGTGAACATGTGGCGGTCCTTTAGCTCCAAAAATGTTAGCTCACAGGCATCACTCCACACAAACTCTACCCCCTTCCAGGTTAACCTAGTCAACAATACTGCGATACGAGAGAATCCCTCAATAAATCGTCGATAATATCCCGCCAAACCAAGAAAACTGCGGATCTCGGACGCGTTTGTGGGCTGGCCCCACTGACGTACTGCATTAATCTTTGAGGATCCATTGTGATACCCTCCCTCGTCACCACGTGACCGAGGAACTTCACCTCCTCCTACCAAAACTCACACTTCTCCATCTTCGCATACAGCTGGTGGGCACGGAGGGTCTGCAAGGCAATCTTTAGATGCTGCTCATGGTCCTCACGAGTCCTCGAATAGGTCAGAATGTCGTCGATGAAGACCACAACAAACTGATCGAGATAAGGACAGAAGACCTTGTTCATCAATTGTATGAAGATCGCAGGTGCATTGGTCAGTCTGAAGGACATGACATGAAACTCAAAGTGACCATAGCGCATCCTAAGGCTATCTTTGAGATGTCCTCCTCTCGGACTCGAAGCTGATGATAATCGGACCGCAGGTCAATCTTTAAAAAGAACTATGCACCCTGCAGCTGATCAAATAAATCATCTATTCTCGGGAGTGGATACTTGTTCTTGATCATGACCTGGTTGAGTTCACAGTAATCCATGCAGAGCCTCAATGAGCCATCCTTCTTCTTGATGAATAGTACTAGCACTCCCCACGGTGAATTGCTCAGATGAATGAAACCTAGCTTACGCAACTCATCCAACTGTTATTGCAGCTCCCATAACTCTAACAGTGTCATATGGTACAAGGCCTTCGAGATAGGCGCGGTACCAGGTGCAAGATCAATCTAAAACTCGATATTCTGGCACGGCGGTAACCCTGAAATTCCCTGGAACATGTCAAGGAAGTCACAAACAACTGGAAACTGATCAACACTCATTACTACGGGCTCCTCTTTGGCACATGACATCAAACAAGATAACGACTCTCCTCTGGGCTCGGCAACAATCTAGAACTGGGGTAAGCCGGGTATACAAAATGTGACAGTCCTTGCGAAACAATTCAGAATGAAGTGGTAATCGGCAAGCCAATCTATGCCTAGGATGACGTTGAACTCCGACATCGGTAACACGAATAAATCGACAGGCAAGGTCTCCTCGACTAAGACGGGGCAAGACAAACAACATCGGCCTAACACTGTAGTCTTTCCCAAGGGCATCGATATTATCAATCCCTCGCAAGCAGACTCTGTCGGCAATCCAGTCGAACAACAAATATCCTCTGACATGAAAGAGTGCGATGCACCAGAATCAAACAAAATTCGGGTGATGCATGCAGAGATAGGACGAATACCCTCGACAACTGCTCTCAATGACAGTAGGTCCTGATGAGTCACGTAGAATCTAGCCTGAGCTGGTTGGAGAGGTGCCTGTCCCCTCTGAGGTCCCTGCTGCCGCTGCCACTACAGCCACCTATACTGTTGTCTCGGATGCGGCTGGGGCCTCTACGGCAGAGGTGGCTGCAGTCGCTAATGCTACGGTGGAGGCTACTGTGGTGCTCTCGGGTTCTACTGCTGCTGAGGGCGGGGGCACTCCTGTCTACGGTGTCTTACTCCATTCGCACCCAAAATAAGTCCTTGCAAACGGCCTTTGGGGTGCGCTGTAGGTGCCGCTAGTGCTAGGTGGGTCGCGTGCCTCTACTGCTATTAACACTGCTGCTGTTGGGAGCCACCGGAAGGGGCCTGCCTCTTCCGATCTCTCCTCTGATCATGATCGCTCTGTGTGTCGGCCCACTCAGCCTCATAAATCTGGGCCCTCCGTACTAGCTTCTTAAAAGTCCGTAGCTCATGCCTAATAACACGGCCTTAGAGACCATAACGCAAGTCGTTCTCGAAACGGCGAACCTTCTGTCCCTTATCATCAACTAAGTACGGTGTGAATCTGGATAGCTTGACAAATCCAGCCGCATACTGAGCCATAGACATATCTCCCTGCACCAGAGTCTCAAACTCCAATGCTCGCTGCCGTCGAATGTGGTCGAGAAAATACTACAGGTCAAACTGGTCTACAAAATCCTCCCATGTCTAGACAAAATCAAGCCCTGCAGCACGAGCAACGAAGGTCAATTTCTCGGCCTCACCCTCAAGTATATACACTGTCAATGAGACTCGCTATTGGGTCATACATCTCAAGGTCTCAAACATCTTCTTCACTCGGGAGCGCCACCTCCCTGCTACGATCGGATCAAGCTCTCCTTAGAATCGCGGAGGATCGAGTCGAAGAAAATCTCATAATAGGGGGTCCGCGCGCTCCTCCTCTACTTGCTCAGGGGTCTCAGCGGGGCGCCTGCCCTGCCCGTGGAGGATGGCTGTCACAACCTGAAGTATCTGCTGCAACTAGTCGGCACCAATCGGCACGGTAGGGGCTGTGCTAGTCTCGGATGGAGGAGTAAGATCTGCAGGGGTCTCGGGTGTTGGAGCAGGAGGTCAGGTGGGGGAACGGGAACTACGGTGGCGAAATAAGAATCTTAAGTGGCGGAGCAGGGGTCGCTAGGGTGCCTCAAGTGCCTCGCGTGCCTCGCCTAGGTGGTATGGTCTATAATAAAGAATAAAGGCGCCTATCAGCCTTGAGAACCCTCGAACACTCATACGTTAGGGAACCAAACTACAAGATTACGCAGTCGGGACCTATAGCAGATACGTGATGTTATTCTCAATTATTCCCAAGTTATACTCTAACACCAACTCATGTCACGCCCCAAACTCGAAAATTGAGCTCATAAAATTCTCGATCACCGAATCTAGCATCGACAACCTCTGCAGTACCCCATTCTCGGCTCCCTGCACCCATATACCAGGTTCCGATCCTGGGATCTTACAAGGAGGATTTTCAACATAAATTTGTTTCATAATAAGCATAATAATAAGCATAACCCACAAACAACAACCAATTACATCACTGCATATCCATTATAATCAAAATATTTTAGTACAATGCATAAGGGAAATACAATATCAATATAAAAAACTCTAAAAGATAGTTGCATGCTCCAATCTCAATGCTGCTATGACGTCCTAACGTCACTTGCACCCAATGATCATGCATAAGCTTATAGAAAGCTTAGAGGGTGGTGTAAGTATGTGCGTAAGGTATATGCCAAGAATGTAATATCAGAGTAATGCAAGGACATGCTGATAAGTCCATGAATGCTATCAGTCGTACCAAGGCTATGTGATGTAAGGCATGAATGCTATCAGTCATACCAAAGCCATGCGATGCAAGGCATGAATGCTATCGGCTATACCATAGCCATGCGATGCAAGACCTACATGGCCAATGTCATATGCAAGGTGCCATTACAAGCATATCAATCTTCATCTGAATCCACATAATAATATAACTCATCTCTGGGATATCACCGGGGTCTAATACACTCTACACCAAATTGCCGCCTCAACTGGACGTGCAACCATGCAAGTGGAAGAGACCTCACTACCCACCTGACTAGTAGTCTGCCAATATATATCCGGCACGTCAGTAGCGGACTCATTTATGAGTTGGTCAAGCTCAGCCTAATATTGCCCCCTAGCCTCGGGTGGATAAGGCCACACCCCCTTCCAACCGACCATGACATAGTGAGAAATGCAGGCTAACAATATTTGGCACTCGTATGCTCTTACCCTCACTCGGTCTTGACGTTGGAGCATTCTTTTGATACCATAAGAGTTTGTGGACTTTCACCTTGGGACATCTATGGCGCCCCCGTGCTTTAACAAGTATTTCCAGTATCAAATCCTATTATCCACGCTATACCTGCGGAGGTTATAGTCCTGATGTTCCTACGGCGTACAATAATCATAACACAATATAAGATGCATGAGTTACACCATCCAATCATGCATCAATCCTGCGCGTATTGCACGCTCGTAGGGCAACTCCACCTATCAGGGAGTCTCATAAATAGTCCACCCAATGACATATGCTATGATCAATCACTCCTCATATCGAGCATACATATGATGCACATGGGTATGAATCATGATGATGATGTACTCTCCTCATATCCAGATGGGCCTAGACAGCCTACTCATATCAAGAATGTGCCTAACAATTATGGGGGCTCAATGATTTGGGTTATCCCGCTAAAGGGAGATGAGAATGAGCCTAACAACCGGCCTTAGGGAGTGTTACAATGCGGACATTTAACCACCACTGCCCTTACAATGTTGACATTTAACCATCATTGGTCCCAAGGCATTGCCCATTTTAATACCAACTAGGAAGATAAATGGGCATCATAAACATCTTTACATACATCATGGTGGAATCACACATCACAATTGGGCCTCATATACATCACCTTGGGCCTCACATACATCACATTGGGCCTCATATAAGGGCCTCACATGCATCATACTGGGCCTCACACAAAGGCCTCATATGCATCACATTGGGCCTCACACAAGGGCCTCATATACATCACATTGGGTCTCATATACATCACATTGGACCTCACACAAGGGCCTCATATACATCATATTGGGCCTCATACAAGGGCCTCACATGCATCACATTGGGCCTCACACAAGGGCCTTACATACATCATACTGGGCCTCATACATAATACAACCGGGCCTCATGAACAGTGCATGATTCTAGGCACAATGGGAGGATTGTGAGTGTGTATAACACATACGACATAGTGGGCCTAATGGGGGTAGCCCATGGTTCAGTAAAAATGAATGGGCAACATGTATATCACATACATCAAGGTGGGTCTCACAGGTCAACCCCTATGGTCCAGAAAATTAGGTGGAGAATGTGTTCACAACACACATATTAAGGTGGGCCTGATGCATCACCAAATGGACCTCATGTGGCAGCCCATGGTCCAACCAAATTGGATGGGCAGCAAATAAATACATCATGATGGCCCTCCACATGCCAGATGGGCCCAACCAGATGGACAACCTAGATATACAACACATCTATTTTGGTGGAGCATCTACCCAGAATGGGGAGGATGAAACAAGTACAACATGGTGGGCCCACGCCCAGCCCATCTGGATGGCGTGGATGAAACACTTACATCATGGCCGGTCCCATGATTAGGACGATTTGGATGACCACATACACATGGTGGGGCCCACGTCCAACAATGGACAGTGTGGATTTACATCATATGGGCCCCACGTGTCCCAGCCCTGGATGGCATGGGAAAACACATACATCATGGGTGCCTCACGTCCAGGTCCCTGAACGGACGGCCTAGATATAAAACACATATCTCACATGGGTCCCACTATCCACGTGTGGATGGTGGACTGCATGGATGAAATGCATACATCAGAGGTGGGTCCAGACATGTGGCCCACCTCAGCTTTGAATAAAGCTGATATTTGTATTTACACTTCTCCCATTCAGGCGTCCTGGACGTCCAGCAGACGGATGGCCTAGATGGAATACATCACCAAGGTGGGCCCACTACCTGCCCTGTATGGACGGCATGGGTGAAATACTATAAGGTGGGTCCCACGTGAGTGATCCACCATGGTTAGAATCAATTGATATTTGGGTTTTCCATCCAAACAACTAACAAATGGGCGTGGAAAAAAAATTTGGATAGCAGCATGGTGCTGCATATTACAGCCCATAAGACTTGCTGGATGGTGGACATGGGTGAAATACTATAAGGTGGGTCCCATGTGAGTGGCCCACCACAGTTAGAATCAACTGATATTTGGGTTTTCCATCCAAACAACTAACAAATGGGGAAAAACATAATTTCTGGACAGTAGCATGGTGCTCCATGTTACAGCCCATAAGACTTGCTGGATGGTGGACATTTATCTCATACATCAAGGTGGGGTCCACCTAGATGGGCCACACACATCTAGATCAAGATCATATTTGTAGTTTCGTTGTAGACAAAAACAGGACAATAAGGTGGGCTAGCCTGCATCCAGATTTCTGGACAGCAGGGTCGTCCAACCCTGCTGGATGGTCTGGATGTGTTGTGCACATTAGGTGGGCCAGACACACATCATCATCATAAAAAAAGGGAGAGGGAGAAAGAGAGAGAAACGTGTGATGGAGGGGCCCCTCTAATACATGCATCAATACATACATTAAGATGGGTCCCATGCATTGCATGACCCTCCATAAAAGAATCTAAAGTGAAGATGCCATCCCCACCACATAGCAAGGGTCTAGATGACCCATCAATAGCATGAATTCAATAAAAACATCATGATGGGGTCCATGGAGAATGGCCCCATCATGGATCATGTATGCATCAAGGATGGGCCGTTGGCCACATCCAAAGGGTCAAGTTGGATATCCACCAATGATTCTGGGTCCTACATGATCCTATGCAATAAAAACTAAAGATCCATATAAGAAAGAAGTAAACCTAGCCCTAAACATGCACCACCTCGGATCTTGATATTCTTTTTCCACCAATGGGTTCCAATGCTCCAAGGGACCAAGATTCAATGGTTGAGATGGAGTTTAGAGGGTTGGATTGGGGGTACTAGAGAGGGAGTTGCTAGATTTTGGAGAAGGGTGGGACATCCATGGCTTCTTGCTAGGGTGAATGAGAAATGAAAGATAGCGGGAGAGAGATAAGAGAGAGAGAGAGAGGGGTAGTTTTCTAGGCAATGATGACTTGTAAGAGAGGCATGGGTGGCTAGCAATGAGTACATGTAAGAGGCATGAGGCTATGGGCTAAGGTAGGGTGATGTCACCCCTAAGGTGACATCATCCTAATGATGAGTTTCTAGGAAAATGTGCAATCTGGAATAGGTCGATCCCACAATCAAGTGATCAATGGTTGGAATAATGCGCAGGCCATAACTTACAATATAAGTGTCGGATTGGTGCACGAGACATGGCATCGGAACCGTGGCGACGATGCGGCTGTAATGGCATATGTCTCGGGTTGAGTTGGCTCAAATTTATAGGGTGTGACTTAAGGTCACCCGTAAATATTAATTATAGGTCGCGGGAATTTGACCGGGAGGACCGTAGGATCCTATGAAACAGAATGGTCACTAGGATACAGGCTTGACACAAACTATATGTTTGAATCGTCAGTTGCAAAACCTTCATGTTGCAACATGTATACATTCTCATCTGGATCTTCATCGAGAAACACAATATTTATATTTATTTGATGTAGTTCTGAATGCATATGAGCCACAAGAGTCATTATGATCTTAAACGAGTCTTTCCTTATATACCGGTGAGAAAGTCTCCTTAAAATTAGTGCCTTCACATTAGTTAAAACCCTTGGCAACAAGTCTGACTTTATATCTTTGGACATTATCCTTGGATTCCCGTTTATTTTGAAATACTCATTTACAACTAATCGACTTTATTGCTTAGGTAACTCAACAAGATCTCAAACCTTATTATCCTTCATGTATTTTAATTTATCCTTCATGACATCAATCCATCGAGATGGGTTAACACTTTGTTTGGCTTGTGTAAAGAATTTATGATCCTTTTCAACTCCTATGTCAAACTCGCGCTCCTGCAGGTATATGATGTAATAATCTGAAATCGTAGGCCTCTTCTCTCTTTCAGATCTTCTTAATGGTTTACCTTCTTGATTGTGACTTTGATTTCCTTCTACGGTGGATTGTATAAGAGGTTCATCATGTTGATCTGTAGTGATTACAGGATCAACTGTAAGATTTGTACCCATGTGACCTGAAGTAGCTGTGACGGGAGTCACAATTAGCACTTCCTCAAATACAAAATTCCTAATTTTCGTGCTCCCACTATTTTTCAGTATCCTTAATGAATTTGACATGCTTGGTCTTAATAATCTTGATGGAGTGGGAATGATAGTAGAATCAATAACCTTTTGACTTTTTCGGGTATCTTATAAAGAAACGACTTATGGTTTTGGGATCAAGTTATCTTTCATATCGGCTATAAACTTTGGCCTCAATTGGACATCCCTAAACGTGGGGATATCAGAGACTTGGATTTCTACCATTCCACAACTCAAAAGAGATTTCTTTTTTACAACTTCGTTGGGGACCCTATTAAGTATATGAATGTAGTTTTGATCACATCACCCCATATAGATTTTAGCAATGTCGAATTGCTTATCATGCTACACACCATATCTATAAGGGGTGTGATTACGCATTTCAAGCACACCATTCTGCTTTAGAGTCCTATGCATGGTATATTAGGCCACAATGCTACAATTTTATAAGTATCTAGCGAAGGTTCCTAGATTGTGACTTGATTTGTCTTATCTACAATAGTATTCACCACCACAGTTAGACCTAATGACTTTAATCTTCCTATCGAGTTTATTTTCAACTTCAGCTTTATATATTTTAAAAGCATACAGGGCATCTGATTTTTCATTTATAAGATAAATGTACCCAAAATGAGAGTAATCATTTATAAAAGTAATAAAATATATGTGCTTACTCCAAGATGCTATAGGGAATGACCCACAAATGTCCATGTGTATCACCTCTAATAGTCCTATACTCTTTATTATACATTTCTTTCTGATTTCGATATGTTTACCCTTAATACAATCAACACATATTTTATAGTTAAAGAAAGTTAGAAAATGATGAATCCCTTCTCGCACTAGCCTGTCCAATATCTCATAAGAGATATGGCTTAATTGTCTATGACATAATATTGAAGAATTTTCATAGTTTAATCTTCACTTTGATTGTACTTTATTTCAATGCAGAACATTTACATTATAGACGTGTGAACCATTCAAGTCTAGTTGGTATATGTTGTTCATCATAGATCTAATGCCGAAAAAAAATTAAATCAAAGTAAGTACTTAACTTTTTATTATCAATTCTGAAACAATATCCTGACTTGTCTAAATGAGAAACAAAAATTAAATTTCACCTTATAAAAGGCACGGGAAATATATCAATTAGATCCAATAAATGACCTGACCATAACTTAAGCCTACATATTGTGACTGCTTCCACATCAAATTTAACACCATTAGCTACGTATACTGAGCGTTCCACATTAATTGGTTACCTACTTTATATCAAGTCATATACATAAGTACAAATGTGAATAGTTGTTTCTGAATAGATCCATCAAGAATCTACTGACACATCACTTGGATTAGATTTAAAGCAGTTTAGGATAAGATTACTACCCTTATGAACAACTTCCTATAGTTTATACAGTCTTTCTTTTGATAGCCTGACTTCTTATAGAAAAAGAAATTATTTTTTATTCTGCTTATGACTTGATTCATTTCCAGGTTAATTTCCCGTCGGAAGAGCAAGAGGACCTGACGATCTCTTATCAGAACCATGTTTCATCTTTCCCTTTCCATTATGTTCGTGTTCATGTCCTGATATTAAAAGATTAACATTTTGTACCTTGCCTAGTGCCTTAAGCCTTTTCTCCTATTGGAAATACTGAGAAATCAGTTCGTCCGATGTCCATTTATCCTTTAGTGTATTATAGTTCACTAGGAACGTATTGTATTGAGGAGTTAAGTTATTCATGAACAAGTGAACAAATTGGTGATTCTTAATTTTGAGGCCCAAAAAGTGAATCTTAGATACCACTTCAATATGCTATACAATGTATTCATGAATGTTTCATTTTCCTCATCAGATGAGCGGGCTAGTTTGTTCAGTAAGAAGCCCATTTTAGCCATATCTGATTTCTTAAATCAGTTTCCCATTTCGATCAAGAAAATATCTCAAAAATTAAATGCTTCATGATTTTGAGACACATATTGTTAAATCTGGACCATGTCTCGTAACGATTGACCTCTGATTTAGTTGCATTTTCAAATGGTTTTGGATGTCCTAATTTTTCCAATGCAAGGTTCAGCTGCACGCACCCCAATATTATCTCTATGAACTCTTTTTTATTGAACATAATTGGACACGGTTAAGGCGAAATGATGCGTTTGAGTTGGAATTGTGACTAGTTAAAAAAAAGTACTCACAATAGAAATTGTTTACATAAAACAATTCATGAGCAAAATTGAATATCAAATATATTATAAATTCAATTGATTTGGGCCTTTAAGTGAACTACCGAGGATAAAGATGGGCCCTACCAATCAATCCTGGAGAGAATCGGTCATATAATCACTACTCCTGTGCGAGGTAGTTATGACATGCAAGTGACTCTTCTGAACATGAACTTAAGTAATGTTCATCATGTAAATCGAAGATACTCAACACTTGCGGGTAAGATGAGCTTCTTGGCCTTACATCACTAACATCATTTACTCCACACTGTTTATATCTATGTCACATGAAGAACGTGTGTGTTTTCGTCGTTGTTTGTTTGTAAACAATAATATGAGGAATTGAAAAGATCGTGCAATGCATTAGATATGAGAATCGATAAATCAAAATAAAATTTGTACCTGATAAAGACGCCATTTTTGTAGACCAAATGTTGTAGTCTTTTGTGCCTTACACCTTTAGAGAAGCGCTGGGATGGGATGAAAAGGCTTCAATGTGTGTAGGCTTGGGGACCCATCCCTGTTAATATAGTTTAGAGGGTTGAGGAGTTTGAAACCCATTGAAACTCCTCTCCCTTAGGTTCTACCTGAATTTGACAATCCTAATCTAAGCACACCACCCCTTATGCAATTTTAGATGAATCACAACTTTGTGGGGTCTACTGGTATGATCGATCATATTATCCAACCCTTATGGAAATTCAGACTGTTGATCAATAAGGCCCACCATATAGATTTCATACATTGTTCTCTTTTGTTCATACACCTGTTATGTGAAAAGGCTGAGCTAAACGTCCTGGGGGGGGGGGGGGGGGGGGGTTGAAAGAAAGATAGCACAATCAAAAAATAAAGAAGCACAAGTAAATAACAACCTTAAATGTACTAGTCTTGAGAGGTTGATACAAACTTAGTTTTAAGGACAACCTAACACAAAAAACCAAAGGCTTATAGCAGGACAACCTTACTAGAACGTTTGTAAGTATAAAAAACCCAAACCAATAAAGAGGTAAAGAAAATAAACTAAGTTATTACAACATTCACCACAAGTGCATAAAATAAATTACACCATTCACCACAAATGCTTAAAGTAAATTACAACATTCACACACATAAGCACATTCAATCATCCACCACAACTCCAGGAATTATAGTGGTTTATTTGTGTGTACACCAACTGTTAGAAAACAGCCACACAATTACTCCACTCCTAATATCCACTCCCTCGAGATATTAGCGTTCACTATGAAAAAGGTTTTCCAAGGTTCACCTTAAAATCTTCACAATTGCTTCTTTAGTTGGGCTTACACGATTACAAAAACCCCACACTTTAAGATTTTCTGTATTACCTCAGACAAAACTAAAATAAGATTTTTCTGGCACAACCTCACAAACCACAAAAGATATACGAAATGTAAATGATACTTATCTGGAAATTCTCCTTCTGAAGAAGCCCGGTAGAACCAATCCGATGTAGACGAAGATGTTCAATGTCCAGTCTCACAAATGAAAAGGTTCTAGTTCTAAATGATTTTTAATTAAATCAACCTGGGCTAGTTTGATTTGATTTTAATTTCAAGAAAGGGTAAAATACAAATCCCTTCTTAATATAAGATTGGAATGAAGATCACAAAATTAAATTATAAAAGCTAATAAGAAGAATCTAAAATGAGCACAATATAACTTAATGAATTCACAAACTTATCTCTCAGAGCGGTGTCTTGATTTATCTTTGAATTGATGAAAAATCTCTAAAATTCATGCTTTATTTACAGGTGAAAATACTGTTCACTCGACTGGTCTAAGGGTCGATTCGACCGGTCAAAGGACCAACCAAATTTCAAAATTTCTAGCATGATAAGATAAGGTCGTTACTTGACTGGTCGAATGGCCTGCTCGACTGGTCGAGAAATGCACTCAACTGGTTGAGTGGGACCAGAAAACCTTGCTGGACTTTGAGTCGAGCCTGCACGACTGATCGAGCACTATTCACTCGATTGGTCGAGCAGTCTCCACGACTGGTCAAGGGTCCAACAAAAAATTTTGAAAATTCACAACAAACCTTGGATTGGTCGAGAAAACTCTTAGACTGGTCGAGCCAGTAGTTGGACTAGTCGAACAAGGACTAATACTAGTCGAGAAAATGACCTATAAACATATGAAATGACTCACATAAAATATGTAATGAATATTGAAAGTGCACCTACTAGTGTCGTGGTTTGTCAAGTTACATGTGTGGTGAGTTAGACTGGTTGCAGAACTCGATAGGAAGATTATTTCAAGTGTCTGCCTCAATCGGATGTGTGGAAGCTCGCAATAGGTAAATCATAGCCTCACATCCCATGTCTCAAAACACCAAGTAATTAAAACCCTTAAAACAAGATAGACATCTTAGGGTTTTTGTGGTGAGAAAACTTTTTCAAAATAAGAAAATCTCTAAGTTTTTCTCGCCCTGTCGATTCTATCAAAGCACCCTCGATATGATCGACCTGCACTGTCGATGTCCTCGATACATTAACGATATTATCGATAAGAGGACTAAAGTGTCCAGCAACTAAATATTCATCTGGACGGATTTATCAATGTATCGATACACCTATCGATATCATCGATATAAGCACAAATATGTCTAGCAACCTCACAATATATCTGGACGAATTATCGGTGTATCGATACACATATCGATATCATCGATATTCAAATCTCGAGACCATCGAGAGTGGCTCGATAAGATCAACAAGCTAATTTCTGGCTCCCTTGTTTTTAAATAAAAATTTCAAACTCCTTCAATATATCGATGACCGTCCAATATGATCTGAAATCAAATATCGATAAGATCGGAGGTTCATCGATGATATTGACAGTGGGGGCGCATTTCTTACAACATTTATTTCAGGTTGGTTTTAACTATGATCGGGGGCCCTTCGATTTAATCGATATTCAAATATCGATGATATCGACACCAGATTGATTGCATCGAACGATGTCATAATCTGTCCAGTGAGTTCAAAGATAAATCAGCTGGATTTATCGATGCCTCGACTCTGATCTCGATGTCATCGACATTCAAATTTCGATGACCTCAACAGTTTCCCCGATCATTCATGAAAACCTAAAATATCTCAAAGTCAAGTCTCTCTCAATTTTCATGTGTCGATGGATCAAATCTGTCATCGATGGAATCAGAGATCGAAATCGGATGACATCGACAATAGCTTCGATTTATCGACCAATTGGCAAAGAGTTTCAAAAGCGTATGATATCGAGTCCAAGTCATCGAATAGACCATCGATGCCATCGAGAGTATACACTCGATGATATCGAACCTGCTCGATCATATCGAACTCTGTCATAAATATGACCGTTTTATATCCGTTAGAACTTTTTACCTATTTATAGAGGACTTGTCTTTTGTTGCTGTGAGAGAAAGGAGAGAGAGCTTTTGAGTGTTTAACCTTAGATCATATATCCTAAGCCCTTTCTCTCAAGGGAGTTCATCCTCCAATCCACCCTCACCATTGATATTCAATAGAGTGGATTGGGGAATGAACTTCCGCATTCAAGGATCCTCCAGCTACTACTTTAATGGAAAATCATTATGCTGGGATGCCTTGAATGCATAAGAGTGGAACTACTCAACCTTCCTTATAGGTAAACCTTTAGAGAGTAGGATTCCATCTTTACTTTGACCCAACCTTAATCCTAGTCTTAGTATATTTTTTGTGTTGCGGATCAAGGGAGCAGAAGACCCTTCGTCAACAAGGAGGAGGAGATCTTCGGCGTTTTGCTTAACGAGACTCATCAACTTATCTGTAAGTATCTAAAGTCCAAGAGGACACTTGTGATCATTCCTTTCTAGGATTGAGTCTTAAGTGGTTCTCACCCTTTGAAGCCCTCGTAGGAGGCCTCCGGCGGGAGTGTATGTGTGGGTGCAAAGTGTGGACCCTTGCTCTTGTGTAGGGCATAAACTGTTAGGTCCTTATGTAGGTCTTTGACCTGTGTGGTCTAAAATCTGGGTGCGTTGTGTGAATCCTTGCTATGTGGAGAGCATAAACATCTGGTTAGGAGTGAACCAGCAAAACTCTGGGTTTGAGGTGAACCGCGTAAAACCTCTGTTAAGGCTGAAGGTGAGCTCGATTTAAAACCTTAGGTTTGAGGTGAACCCTGAGAAACCTCATTAGTGAAATTCGGTACACTCAAGGGTTGAGTGCGACAGCCGGGAGTGGAGTAGACAAGTAGTCGAACCACAATAAAAATGACTGTGTTTGTGATTGCTTTTCTATATGTGTGATTCATGACAATGCATTCATATTTATATATCTGAACACATCTCACACACACACAGTCACATCCAACATAGACTAAGTTACATATTGTTATATCTTGATTAGTTTGTGATTGGATCCTCTACTTGGCTTGGAAGCCAGTAGAGTTACATTTGAGTAATCCTGAAAAATTGCATACATGATAGGATTAGTGTGATAGAATTTTTAAACAACTCATAAATCTTTAAAAAGTCCTATTCACCCCCCTCTAGGACATATTGGCATATTCCAACTTCTACTCAAGTGGTCTTCACTGCTATTTCAAATACGATTCAACCTATGGTCAATCTAGGGTCATCCATACCTTGTTTGTGAGTTGGAACAATTGAAACATCATTTTCTTCAGAACTTTGAATTATTGTGATACGTGAAGCTTGAGTTCTATCTCTTGAACTTGATCTTAAGTTACGCCTGAGTTCTTGAGTTTTTAGCGTACAATATTTGAACTTCAAACTTGAACTTGAGTTCTTGAGCATTAGCTCTTGAATTTTAGCTTAAAACCATGATCTTCAACAATCTTCTCTTCAACTTGAAAATATAGGCAAGTTCGATGAAGATGTAAACAACTTTAAAATGCACGAACCTGATCAAATCAACTCAAAGCATGATACAAATTCTAAATGGTTTGACACAACAAAATTTGACAACTCTTCGGGTGCTAAATTTACACTATAGCATTTACACTATGTTAATTGACTAATCACCTTTACTAAATAGGTCGTCTTTGAAATTAACATGTATCACAAACCATTGTCTCTCTTCCTTAGTACAATTTCAAACAATTACCTCATCGAACTTCCTATCTCTATGAAATATTCAATTACTTAATAAGTAATATGGAGAAGACACTTTGTTTTTCCACAAATATAATTTAAATTCTTAAAAGATGCTCAAAAGTTTTAATTTTTCTTTCATATAAATTCATATTTTCTAAGTGAAATTATTAACTAATGTGGAGAAATTATGTATTGTTAACATTCCAATGGCGATCCATCTCACACGGATTTCTATGTAACGTTTTGACCCATAACAGATCTCTATGTTCCTTCAATAATGGCTAAATCATAACAATGCCTACAAAAAGATGTGCTTTTGTAGTAGTTCATCTTGATGTAAGCACAATACACTATAAGAAATATCCTTAATAGGGGCGTTTTTATCACAGGCGGCCACAACAAACGCCACTGTAGATGGAAATCAGAGGCATTTTTACGTGGACGCCCGTGTAGGATGAAGCCACTGCCGCACATTCCAAATAAAAAAACCTAAAAAATATTTCCCTAAATCGCCCGCCCGAACTCTAGAAGGTGCTTCTTCTCCCGCGCACCTCTTCTCTCCAAAAACCTTCTCCCGCGCGCCTCTTCTCTCCAAAAACCTTCTCCCCTCTTTTTATTCCTCGTCAGGGGCGCCTCTTCTCTCCAGAAGAATTCTGCTGCTGCTGCTTATTTGGTTAATTAGCACTCCCTTTATCATCTCTCCCTCTCGTATCCTGCGCTTCTCCCATCTTTGATTTGGAACTTTCCATCTCCCATCTCCAAATCTCATTCTCTCTCTTATTTCTCTTCCTTTCTTCTCATTCTCAGGGTTCTTAGATCAGATCTACAGCTACAGATCGAGTATGCCTGGTAACCTATGGACGTGGTTATTAACGGTGAAGAGAATAGAAGAAATCCGAGAAGGCACTTGACGGTACTCTCTCTTTCTCTCTATTTTTTCTCTTTTGATGACCAAAGATTGGGCGGCATCCATGGCAGCGGCAGCCATGTCCGCCGCTGTCCATGGCCCCCTACATGTTTGAAGAAATGCTTTAACCACGATTGGTAAACAAATAGGCCCTCACAGCTAAAGCAAATATGTTGGTTAGACCTAGGGCACCCTCTTTCAATTAACTATTTCAGAACATTGGAATCACTTTTTTTTTTCCATCTCTTCTAACCCTATTGGTGATTGAACAGAACATCTGAATCACTTTTGTTTGATTGCACAATGCTGCTCCCTTCCTATCTGATTATACAGCAAACATCATTATGCATGTCAGCTCAACTTCTCTTCTCCTTCTCTATGGATCTGAAAGAAATCAGGTCTAGTGGTCTGATTTCTGTCAGATCACTAGAAAATGGATCAGTTTTGGAAGAGCAAGGCCTACATCAGGGAGGAAGCCGCGGAAGCCCCGCAGGTTTAGGCTGGGGACTGTGGATCTTCGGGAGATACAGAAGTATCAGAGTCCTATGAGTTGTTGATACCCGCAGCTCCTTTCATTCGATGCATGGGTATCTGTCTGTTCACCCATTGCTTTTGTTTGGATTGGATGGTTATGATTGTTTGATCAGCCATATGACACTGTTAGGACTGAATGTGCAGTTGAGATTGATGGATTTGACTATTTGAGCATTCAAGTACATTTAGTGCCCATTTGGATTGTTGTATTGGTCAATCCAGATTGGCAATGCTTGCAGTTCAAACAAATTTTTTTTGCCAATCCAGTTTAAAATGCATGTATTTGGTCTGTTTTGTATTGACCAATACAAGGTTCCAAATGGGTTCTTGCAATGCTTGGCTTGAATGATTTCTGTTTTAGTTTTAGCGTGTATGTCTGGATATTTTGGCTATAGCTTCCCACTTGGACTCGACTTTTACAATGCTTAGCTTGAACTATTGATGTTTTAGTTTGAGTGAGCATACTTTGGCCTTAACTTCATACTTGAATATAGAACTTGGGATTCTTGGGCTGTAAGCTCTTTTAATGCTTTAAAATAGGGTAATTTTCACACCCACATTTCTTCAAAAGGTCCCATGACAGTCTTCAAAAGTTGTGACTTGAAAGTCATAGGTTTGGTTTATTGGACCAATCGATTAATAGATTCCTACTTGGGAGGTTGTAATTGGGCAAGGCTTGCTCTATTAGAAAGGTTTTCCTATAACATATATTCCATGTAATAGTGAAAGTTTCATCTGTAAGATCTTTGTAGTCTCATAATCCAATTTTTAGGAAAGTAGATGCCTCCCTTGCTCATTTGCTCATAGATGTGCTCTTGTGATTTGATTTTGTTCTCTATCTCGAGGTTTTGTTACTAATTTGGTCAACCTCAATCCAACTCAAAACAAAATCATAGTGAAACACAATTAAACTTCTTTGATACCATTTTACACGTCAGAAATATCAAAGCACAAGAACATTTTATATTAAAGGAACTTGAGACCATATGACTGTGTATTGAGCCCCAATACACAATGGTAAGGGTATATACGTGCTCAGCTATGTACACAACCATATGACTGTGTATTGAGCCCCAATACACAGCCCCAAGAGAATACACGAGACATATTTTGAGAATATTTTAAGTTATTTCCTATTTTATAGAGTTTTATCCATATTGTGGGAGATATCCTATTTTATAGAGTTTCCCACCTTTTTTGCATGAATACGTGTTTAATACTGGAAAATAGCTTGTAAATATTCTAAAATTTGTGTTAGGTTGGCAAGTTAAAGGCTCTTTGCGAGAGCTTCTTCAAGCTGAAATCCATCAAATTGAAATTGTTTCTTCAAGAGGAGGCATGCATTTACTATGTCAATTTATACTCATGATAGCCCCAGAGATGGGTCATTAAACAGAGTTGAGAAGGTACATTAAAACATGGTATGGATTGTTAGCCATCTTCGGCATTCCAATGTAGGGGAGACTTGGAGGCTCAAGACCCACTAATATATTGGTTTCTGATTGCTGGATCATGCAATACACTTGTCTCACTCATCCGTTACATAATGTTTCCCTCTTATTTCTTAGATTAAGGTACACTTGTCTCACTCATCCGTTACATAATGTTTCCCTCTTATTTCTCAGATTAAGGTTAGGATGAGGCATATTCCACATCCTCCTATTTATTCTTCTCTTTCCTTCTTATCGTGAGTTTTCTTAGTCCTATGAAAAATGTTAGAATTGTTGGTTATTTATTATTTAATGGTCAGCCAAATATTAATAATTCAGTACCATAATAGGTTGTCATGGTTGTAGATGCTTCTCTCATCTCTACTTTTTCCATCAATTGAAATGGGAAAAAAACCTTAGAAGCATAACTGAGTATTTTGATATCCCTTCTTTCTCATCTTAATCTTTGTAGAAGAGAAGAAGAAAAACCATAAAGCTTTTGTGGGTTTTGCCTCTTGTTGGGCTGGTGATGATGAGATGGGCTTATGGTTTTAAAGAGTTGAATGTGATTGAGATTTCATATGTGGAAGCTTATGGTGTTTCCTTCAGGCCTTTGATGGTGGGCCCCACTCTTCTTCAAGGAGCTATTGCAAAAGGAGCTGGTATAGTGCATTTCGATATTTAGATTTTATTAGCAATAGTATTTTGGTGAACTTTTTTTTTTTTTTTTCTTTTTCCATCGCATGGATTGTTGATAATGATTTAAAAAAAATAAATTTGGTGTGTGATATTTGCTAATGGCATTGATTTTACATAGTCATGAAGTGATTGTTTTAATCCATATATAAATGCCTTTAGATTTTTGATTTTTTTTTTCTTTAAGTAGGTCATCAAAACTCTTAATGACATTCTCTTTTCATGATGATGGTAATGCCATAGCAAATCAGCACTCTAGCAGGAAACCAAGTGCCCAGCACCTTTCTTGGGGAAGTTGTATTCACTATGTGCATTAGCATTATTGGATTGGCCTGTTTCTTTTTGCTTTGGTCATTGGAAATATGTAGACTTTTTTACAATCACTTGGACGGAGGTACAAAAGTTATTCAACAAGAATTTCATGCTGTTGTTCCTCTCTTTAATTGTTCAATCATTAATTATAGCTATGCCAAGCCCACATGCAGCCTCACATGCCAACCCAGCATGCATGTGTGACGTCAGAGATGTTTCATTAGATGGGTCGTGCTGTGTGGTTGACCTGGCCCAAAACCAAAATCCAGGCAGTTGACTTATCATGTGGGCCACACATATATGAATAAAAACTGCATGATGTTTCTGACCACTACATGTCCAATGGTCTCAAATATATACTCTATCACTAAGAGTAGTATGCACTTTTTCTTTGGTTTTATTATTTTTTTTCTTCTTCTTCTTATTACAACTTTTACAATATGGGCTGTAATGGGCATTACAACTTTTTTTTTTTGAAAAAAAATAAAATTTCAATCCCATACCAGACTGTCCTAGGCAATTTTTAAAATTTTTTTTTTTTCCGTAAGGCATAATTGTTTTTTTGCCGTAAGGCATAATTGTTAAAACAATTACCCTTGTGTATGGCCATAACATAACGGAATACCTTGCTTAATAATAATCTGAATTTTGAGCCATAGCATTTAAAGCTTGCTTATTATGGTTTGGTGATGATAATTGATCTATGGGTCCAATCAAGCTTTTTTGGGTGTTCAAATTATGAACCATCTTCTTCATCAATGCTTGTACGATTCCTTCACACTACCACTTATTGCCACAATGTCTTTTGATTTGGAACATGGTTCTACAAAGTTACGACTAAGTATATTGTGTTTAAGCCATGGATTTAAGTAGTGGGTTCGGAGTGTGACTCACGTGGAGATCGAAACCAGTACTTTGCCCCATATAAGTGTGGGGACTCATTTCATTTGGACCGAAATCGATATAACTCGGACATTTACTGAGTTGCATCAGATGATTTTTCAAACCATATTTAATCATGGTTTAAGTGGCTCCTGTGATAAAGTCTTGTTACGTATTATTCGATGACAAAAAATGCATTGGACATAACATCATGAATTTTCCTAATTTTGTGCCTTATTAGAAAGACAAACTTGCATTGTATCATAAGGGCCCACTGAATGAGATCACAAATAAATGCACACCCGTGACGAGGCATATCATTCTTATCTGTATATGGGTGCTCCCAACTCACTATTCTCTTTGAGTTTTATGCCTCCATTTATCCTTTTTGCTCAGTGCTTGTAAGATATCCGTGAGTAAAGTTCATGTGCATGAGAGTTCACAATTGAGTGTTGTATATTTCCTCTAAATGTATGGCCCCCTTGCTTGTAACAAATTCATTGTTCATTTTGGTTGGTGGAAAATAGGTAACCAAATGTCGAAATCTTTGTTAACTAGGCCTTTGCCAAGATATTTATAGTTTTAAATAGTGGTTTCAGTGTGTAGCTTGCTTGAAATGAATGGTATTTTTCCGTTTTTCCCAACAGAAGTGGGACCCAACTATTAGCAACCCCGCACTTGAATTGGTGTGTCCCATCATATAGATTGGATGTGCTTTGTTATCTCCCCTTATTAGATGCTTTCAGCCATCTGATGAAAATTATGACTAGTGCTCCACATTTAACAGCATAGTTCTAAAACTCGGGCTTTGGCTCAGTGAAACTCGATCGGGAGAGTGACTGAGTCTCGGCTTGGTGTGCCTTGTTGAGTTGGCTCAATGACTCGGTAACTTGAGGCAACTCGAACCAAGTCACTCTTTTGAAAAATGTTTTTTCCTTTTTTTTTTTTTCCTTTTAATCAATGGTACGACAGTTATACCAAGTTCTTCGTAGAGTATCCGGATCTCCATTATTTATTTATTTATTATTATTATTTTATAATCTTTTATCCTTATACGACTATGTAAAAATATTTATAAAAATGGTTAAATTAATTAAATATCGAGTCGAGTTAGGTAAAGACTTGTCCGAGTCTTTGAGTCAACCTGACTCGGCTGAACATCGAGTCAAGTTTTGAGTTTTTAATTATGCTTAACAGACCCTGATCAGACGTTTTGGGTCTTCAAATATTCTAATGGGGGAGATTTTTGGGGTACCCTCCATCTGCAATGGGACCCATTATGTAGAAGAGGCAATATTCTTTGTTTTAAGGGTTTTCTGTTTTGTCCAGGTTAATGATGAAGATGGCATGAGAGAGAGAGAGAGAGTGGGGTGGGTTTGGGACGGTGGGTGTTGTTGATGTATCTCATTTTGAGTTGAATTCTTATTGTTTAATGCTGTTGGCATTTTCGAATTGGTTGGAGGTGGTCCAAAAAGAATCATGAAGGAAAATGGTCCAAAAAAAAAAAAAGCAAAAGACGGAAGTATCCTCTTTCGAAGTTGATGATTCCAACTGTCCACTGCCTCTACAGAGAATGGAAAACATGCTCGTAGTCCACTCTCTGGAGGCACTCGATATTGGAAAATGGCATGTCATGCAGTATCCCCTTTATTCTTTCGAATGCTCTTCTGCTTTTGATTGAGTTTCAAATGCATATACTACACATTAACTAATTTTGAAGCTCAGCTAGATGATGTTGTTCTTTTGAATTCATAATGGCCAGTTGTACTGTTAAGTTTGATTTTGATGGTAGTTCAATTGGGAATCACAGCCTACCAACAACAGAGATATTCTCAGGAATGACAGGGGTGAATTCATCCTTGTGTTCCTTTCAGATTGGGGAACAATCCTCCAACATAGTGGGGCTATGGGCCTTTATTGAAGGTAGTTGTTAAGAAGTGTGCTCGTGAGTCATCTCAATTGTGGAGGGCGACTCCAATATTGCTATTGTTTGGGTTTTCTTATGCTCTCGAGGATGTCAATGAGGTTGCAGATTCTCACCTATGATGGTGTGACCTGTGTATCTTTGCATATAAGATTGTTTTTACCTTCTTTCTCAGTAAAGTTATTACGTTTTAAAAAGTACTAATTATTACTCCCATCTTTCAGCAATTGCAACAAGTCATTTATTTTTGGAATCATTATCTTACTCTATGATACTCATACTTCCTAATAACAGTAGTGTAGATTGTCTTATGCCATCTTTCATTTTTCACTTTAATAAAATATATGTTACTATAGAAAAATTGTCCCATTCAAAAAAGAAAAAAAAAGAAAAATTCTTATTGTTCCATGTTGTGTAATGTTGGGTTTCTTTTTCCATGTTCATAATTTATTAATTGTGTGTGTACTGTCTTAGATGCTATTTATTTCAATTCTAATGAATTTCAATTTATTCAAATTTTGTAGTAGATAAGTATATCCTAACATATGTACTCTCATATCAGATTCTTCTTTGTATTGATGTTGCTGCTACTTCTGCTAAGAATGTGGATATTTGCAAGCAGCTTCTAGATAATAACTTGAATGACTAATTGATAGTGTTTGTGTGAGTAGGGCTGGTAATGGATATCAGTTTACCCAATTACCCGACGTAAATGGGGCTGGTTGTAAATGATTTACAGGTTGTGTTTGAATGCTAATTTAAGCTCGTAAAGGTCTTCTCGATCTAGAAGATTCACCTTTGCGTAAATTTTTAATTGTTTCTTTTCTTTTCTTTTACATTGTTAGGCATTGATCGATATTCATAGAGGTCTTGATTACATACCTTGTTCAATTTTAATTTTCAATTTTATAAGGTTTTCTGGAGAATTTTAATTTTCAATTTATAGCTTTTGTTTCTTTGACAAGGTCTTGATAACATAAATTCAAGTATGATACACAGATAATGAGAGGTCTTGATTACTTTAGTTTCTTTATCATGTTTTTTTTTTTTTTCTTATTGTTTTTTTATTTCATTTCATTGCTGTATCGTGGAATGCATGCTTTATTACTTACAATGAGCACAGTAGAAAAACCTCCCCGGTTTGCCATCTCTACTTTTACATGGACGGATAGTTTACATTGGCATTCCTGTAAGTGTTTTAAATTTTCATTTTCTTGGGATTTTTTGGCCAAGTCATTCCAGTTAACATTTAACATAATCGAAATTGATTGTGAATGTTGGTCCAAGTTTACATTTAACATGGACAGATAGTTTACATTGCCCTCTCTATTTTTAACTTTTTTGTCTTTTTTCACAGAATGTTAGTCCCTGAGAAGTATTTCTAAATTTATTTTTGATGTGAATGACAGGAAGAGGACATTAAAAATAAGTAGGCAAAAATCGAACATGGATGGATAGTTTACATTGCCCTTTCTATTTTTAACTTTTCTGTCTTTTTTCACAGAATGTTGGTCCCTGAGAAGTATTTCTAAATTTATATTTGATGTGAATGACAGGAAGAGGAAATTAAAGATAAGCGAGGCAAAAATCGAACAAGTAGAATCATCTAATGAGTTTGCGTTTGGAGTGAAGGTAAGCTCACATTTTCCGAGACTAGCTTCCTTTTCAAAGTATAAGTGTGGCTCACTGCCGAATGGTCTGCTTTGAGTTTCGATCCGATTATATGGGTCAATATCCTGCATATGATGCATGGAGGTGTATGTGGGCTAATCAAACCTGTTTGTTATCATTATTATTATTGTTATTGATGATGGTGGTGATCAAAATGATGGTGAGAATTCGAGGATTGTTGAGAAATATGACATATCTGATTGTATGTCATCTCTCCCGGCGCAAAGGAGAGTAGACTTGGTGGATCATGGATGTTGTTTGATACATTTTTATCTAGTTGCCTAACTTTGTCATGGATCATTAAATTGTTCCATTGAGTCCACTGTAAGCATTACATTGTTATCTTTACCATTTCTTTCATGCTAGCTCGGGAACCGACTTTGTGATGAGCATTATTAGGAATGGCATAGGCCACTTGATGACAGTTTCTATTTATTTCCTTTTCTTTCTTCTTTTATCCTTTCCATTGGTATACTTCCTCTATTAGGATTCTGATATGGGACAACATAGATTTGAGTTTTTTGGGCATTTATGGCCAGCTATAAAGAAAATATACCTGAAAATTTATGTAGAAACAAACTCCATCAAATAGAACTTAATCTCGTGGGATAATGAAATACAATACAATAAATAGCCTCTGGGATAGAGAATATGATGCGGGGATTTGGAATGGTATTCCAAAGACCTTCTCATAAATCATTCTTGTCAATCTCCACTCACACGGAAGCATAAAAACTGAGGTCTCTCATATATTCATAAAAATTGTCCATACCTATAACTACATCTATGCATATGTAACATGTTCACTAATAGCTTTCCTTTCAACATAAATGGGAAGTTATCTTTGAATATCCTTAACCATGTGTGCATATCATCAATTAACAATGCAAATGTATTAATTGTGGATATGTTTCAAGACCAAATATCAGGCCCATTGATCTGGTCAGACATTGGGAAAAATCCACTTGATCAGAGATCTATGGGTCACCAATCGATAATCTGATTGGTCCCATCTTTTGATCTTAGTTGTGATGGTGGGGCCTGATCGCATCAAACTCCTAGTGTTGGTGAAGCCTTTTCACAGTCAATGTGCTTTCCTGGGTACGTACTTGAATCCAACAATATTTTAGAAAGTAAAAAACTAAAAATATGTTTTTTGAGTGGTATTTCTTGATTTAATTGAATTTCATATCTAAATTTGTTAGATTTGCAAGATGTCTATAACAATTAAATCAATTTGCTTATGGGGGACTGATTCTGAAAAACACTTGCTTTCACCTTGGATTATCTAGGAGAGGATGCGGTTTTTAGCATGCCAGAAACTGGACTTGCTATAATTCCTGGGTATGTACTTGAATCCAACAATAGTTTAGAAAGTAAAAATATGTTTGTTGAGTGGTCTTGACTTATCCTTAAATGAGAAACATCTTCTGTCATTAGATGGCTCCCATGATTTTGGGGTGGGTGACCCAACTGGCAACAGGATGCCCCAGATTCATTTCCTCTCTCCAGAAACGTGGCCCACCTTTCTCGTCATGTTTGATTGGTTTGGCTCATATTGCATTATCAAGTTGTAATTCAGTAAACCAGTCTCTTAAGCCAAGGGTTTCTGTATGTTTGGCTATAGCAATCTTCCTTGGTTATGGTTTCTCAAAGGCATCATCCTGTGGGCAATATTGAAAAATGCGACTCAAGTGACAAGATATTCGACAAAACCAAGAAGACAATCTTCTAAGATACAGAAGACATGTACAAGCCTAAGAAGCAACTGCAACCTTGTTATTTCCTTCTACAAAGCCAGCTTTAGGAAAGATACATGGGTGACATCTGAATGCAAATATAGGGTCTGAGCTCTAAGTCAACGGATGAAAATAGGGAGTTACTTGTTTTAAATGTAGGTGCCACTCTTCTTGTTTGGAAATTGTTTGATATTTTCAAGATGAGTTAAAGAGAACTTCTATTGTATGAGTTAGGAAAATAAGAGATTTTGAAAAGATGTTCTACTTTAAGGGTGTAAGCTTCTGAGTGAAGCTAACTCCATTGCTGACAAGAAGTCATCTCTTGGAATAGCCTGTCTATTTTGTTATCCATGGGCCAAATTTGGAATAGGGTCTATTTGGATTGGTGGAAAATGGGATACAACAACAGAGGAAAGAATACTGTCACCTGATGTGATGGTTTCAGAGCATTATTGGTAGCTGATTTTTTTTTTGCTACTCTAATGTTAATTGATTATATATATAGCTTCATGGTTGTTTGAGTAGTTTTGTTCTATGATTAACTCATTTGAACATTCTGGATTTATAGTTTTAACGGCTAATTGATTTATGATGTGCATTTTGTTTATTCATGTTTAGGAATGACTTTTTATTGCAGAACAAAAATACTATTCAAAACTAGATAGCGACATGAACTTGTTGGGGTTATGATTCTATATGATGACTTCATGCTATCAATCTTTCTTTTGCCATTGCCAACTTCGCAATTGTTGAGTTTTCATCATTTTATATTGAGACTAATACTCCAGTCATTCATATTTGAGTTAGTAATGTTCCATCAGTTTCTATTCTTCATTGAAATGCCAATGTTTGTGTAAGAGAAACAAGAAGTTGTCATCGAAAAGGTTGTTCGAAATAAACACAAATGTGTCACAATTGTGAAAGGCCTTGAACTCTTTGGTGAGCAATGTCCATTGTCCACTGCAATTCTTTTTCATTTTTAGTTCAAAAGTTTGATGGAATCCCTTTGTTTGCTAGAAGTTTCTAATTTTGTTTTATAACTCCACATGATGCATGGCTTATTGTTTCAAGTGTTAAACTGAGCGAGGCTTAAAAGAAGCTTGGAAAAAATTTTGCAAGAGTGGGTTTTTTGCAACCTTTCTGTGAAAAAAAATAAAATCATTAACATTACCTGATGATGACGATTTGTGATTTCTCTCCATTTCCTCCTATAATATAATGGATTGGGTCTTGTACCAATTGTGCCATGCTGACACTTGTACATGAGCTTTACTACACACATGTGTGGCTTAGCAAATCTATGTTTTCCATTTTTTATTTTTTATTTTTGGCTTAGAATGACATGTTCAAAAACATCAATGTAGTAGTATCTATGCCTGTAACTAAGCTATTTTCTCTTTATGTGCTTTGCTCAGGTTTTTGCACTTGACATTCTTACCTCCTATTGAACATGGTATCATAAAGGCCGAGGCCCCTCACTTACCTTAAGGTAATTTTTTCTTATTCCCTAGTTTTAAGCTTTTTTTTTTTTTTTTTTTTTCCTCTTGGGATTGCCAGCTTGGGAGAACACCTGACCATGGATTGTATGGCCTACCTGGAACTATCATTTACAATGAGAAAATTTACAAAGATCTCATACTTGGAACTATCATTTAGTGTTGTTTATGCAATAGATGAGGAAATTTACAAAGACCTTTGGAGTCTATGCTTTGGTTTTTATGGTTTGATCCATTTTTGGTTTCAGGACATCAATTTTCACTATTGGGTGGATTTCTATAGAAATGTTAGCCTTTTGTGATTTTTGATGCTCATATAATGGTAGTGGAGTAAAATTCTTCCAAGAAACATTCCACTGGTGTGCAAGACTTATCTTGGTTATGACGTTCTTGAAGTAATTCAACAAGAGAGGTACTTGTGTTCTCAGTACTTTTAGTTGTGCAGAATATTAAACATTTCTCCAATTATTTTGGCTAGGGTTACTTAATATATCTTGGCTAAAACCATTCTGTGTAGATTGAAGAGGTGATGGGATGTCTTGTTTCCCCTTTCCAAGCACATTTATTTAAGAGAAATTCTTAGATGGCTTGTTGCTAATAAAAGTATTGACTCTCAATTGAAATGATGAGCCAAACCTCATCAATACAAGAAAAATGGCTATTAGGGGCGTTTTTAGCACAGGCGGCCACAAAAAACCGCCACTGTAGATGAAATGAGGGGCGTTTTTATGTGGTCGCCCGTGTACAAAACGGGCCACCGCCGCTGTTTTTGGATTGTTGCAAAAGAAGACTGCAAAACAGAGGTTTATTTTATTTTTTAATTTTTATTTTCAAGTGGTTTGATTTGGGTTTTCTCTAAAATAGAGGCCCTTTGTCTATTTTATCAGTTAAATGATTGTTAGGCCATGTTATATCTATGATAGGTCTACAGTTAAATAGGGGAATGATCACATAGCTGTTAGGGGCTCACCGTGATGCGTGAGTGCCGTCTAACCTATCCATTATATGCATGACCCAAAAATCTAGCCTGATCCACAACTAAGGTGGGCCACACAAAGGGAACAATGGAAGACATTTGAGGGGGAGAGACACCATACAAAGTTCCAGATGGAATGTGGGGTCCACCATGTTGTGAAAGCAAGCCAGTTGAGAGAGTAGATGAGCCTTCCCCTGTTTACAGTAAGGGGAAGCGAGTGGCTAAACCCCAAGTTGGCGATGATTATAGACAGATCTAGGGGTCAAGTCCTGATGAAGATAACAGAAAAGAGCTGTACGACTTGATTAGGTTGGGAAAGACACAAAAATCCACACCATTCTGGAGAAGAAATCTGATCACCTAGAAGAAGAATCTGGTTTTTGGTGACAGATTTAGCAATTTATACACAAGAAAATTAAACAACTTAGGATCTAGGTTGGGAAAATTTCACCAAGCTCTAATTTGAATTTGGGAGATAAATTTTACATATAAGATAAATTCATCATGACTTGAAAATGTAAAGCATGTAGCAATTTTTTTATATAACATTGATTTCTTTGTGACATTCATGAGGAAGTAGGGCTTATTTACATGAACAGATCAACTAAGTTGCGGCCCTTGTTTCAATCCACATCCGTATCTCACATAAATGTAAGCTTAAGAGATTGGAGATTATCCACCGCACTTCACATCATCTTCCGATCAGTACACCAATCAGAGGTAGCATTTTCCCCTCGGAACTCTATCTTCTAAATAAGAAACTAATTCCTATTTGAATAGGCTTTACTCTATAGATTTTCTTGTTCCGTTCTTTGTAGCTGAGTACTTGTTTTTCTCTTTCCGTTCTTTGTTCAGGTATTTGCACTTCTAAATAAGAAACTAATTTCAATTTGCTTACAATTTGTATTGAGGGACTAGTCTCCAAATTTAAATTTGTTTCTTTTAAGTTGGGACTTGAAATGAACATTACTAAATCTTCACTGATTGTTTCACTTGTTCACCTGAACACAGACTATATATGAGCTTTGCTATAAGCCCATACACACATGCCGACCCGACCCACCATTGTGGATGGTCTGGCCTATATATCAGGCCAGTCCACTGATCAAATGGGAGAACGTGAAAGCAATGGAAGCTTTAAAAAAAAAGATTGCCCTCGTCGACATTCAATGCACCCATCCCATGAGTGGGCAGGCCTAGTCCTTAGGCTGGGTCATGTTAGACGTTGCCCCACCTGATGCACTAATAATAGGACCCAAACAATTAGCATGTGGACACATGTGGTTACTTGCAGAAATTCGTGTGGGCTGAGAAAAACTCTTAGCTACATTCATCTTTAGTCGAACTTGATTGTTTTCTTGTCTCGATAACAGGCTTTTGAACTGCCTACTGGTGGCATAGGTTACAAAGCTCCCGAATATGGGATGCCTGGAATCGATAATACAAAGAGCGATGTCTATGGGTTTAGAGTTTTACTGCTGGAGCTCCTAACTGGGCTAAAACCTTTCGAGGCATCTTATGTTAAAAAAGTTAGGATTCAGTGGCCTTATTGTTGTTTTTTGTTTGTTTTTCATTAGTTTCTCATAGAAAGTTGCGATTTTGGTTCGTTTCCTTTTGCTATTAAAATTCTAGGAATTTACTTAGCATTTAGAAACTGCAGGCTGCTCCTTGTTTATTTTTCTTTGTTGGATAGACTTGGTAGAAGAGAAGTATCTTGTCCCAGCTTGTTAGGGTCTGCTTTAAGGATCTTTTTTTTCTTGGTTGGCAAAATTCCTATCTATGACCCTATCTTGTGCGAGTGAAAAAGCCATCTTGTCCATTATCACCACCTCTATCATGGCCCCAATTAGTTGGGATAAGGCTTAGATGATGATGATGATCTAACATGTGCCCCGTGTGGCAACTATTTGAGAAAAGTTGTCCTTGTTACATTTCATAGATCATAGGCAGGTGAAGGCCTTTCTATTTTTGATGCTTCAGTTGGGTTGGTAGGCATAGTTCCTCCTAACTATATGTCTCATACTGTTCTTGCAAATTCAAGGTTTTGTTCTGCTCTGATGCTGCAAGGTGGCATAATTTTCCCATTGTTTGTCAATGTTTTATAACAAATGGTCATATCTGATGAATAAGAAGACTAACCATGCATTTAAACTTTCATTTGTGTCTGATCACAGGCTCTATTAAAGACACTGACCGTTGATCAGCTCTTTCATCTGAAGGAGCACTTTACACTATTGGAGCCGAACAAAAATGGGTGCATCTCTCTAGAGAACATCAGGATGGTTAGTTTCTTTCTTTTAATATTCAGATTTGTTCTGTGGATATGACTCTTGATGGTTGCAATGGTATTTTCCTCTGCTATTGATGTTTCCAACCATCATATTCTTGGCCAGGCCTTGTTGAAAAATGCAACTGATGCAATGAAAGAGTCCCGCATTCAGCTATGCTTCTCAGCCCATTGCAGGGAAACTTCCCAGGGAGGAATTTGGGCTCATTGCAAGAAAAGGGCCTACATCACCATAGTGGACATGTGATCATGGCCAGTGAGGTCAGTGTTGTAGACATTTGCTAAAAGATGTGGCTAGGAAAGGAAGACATTTATAGTTTGTTTTGAAAACTTGAAATAGACCATTAATTATTTTGTTGATATTGTGCTAATTGTTGTCTTGATGAATGTTAAATTATTGGGTAATTCAAATTCGTGTCATTCAATCATAGGTTTTTGATAGTTTTACAGATAGAGATTTGATAGTTAGATTGATGGAGATTTTATTGTAGGACAACAATTATAGGAAAGGATTAGTCAGAATCAACAACAATTTGTGTGAAAGGATTAGTAGGGATTTTTGTTATCGTCACTTTTAGCGGCGTTTCTAACAAAAATTCGCATGCGTTTCTTGTAACATTTATCGGCGGTTTTATACTTTTAGCGGCATTTTTATTGCTTTTCAGCAGCGTTGTCGAGCTCTTTAGCGGTGCTTTTATAGTTTTTATGGGCGCTTTTGTAGTTTTTAACGGCAGTCACCAGAAGCGCCGCTAAGTATAGTATGCGCCGATAAAAATCGACTATTGGCAGCGGCCGTTAAAAACACCGCTAAAAAGGGGTGACCGCCGCTAAAAAATACAGCGACGCCCCCCTTTAGTGGCACGTGCCCGACCGCCGCTAAATCTTTTACCGGTGGTTTTTTGAACTTTTAGGGGCGGTTTTGGCCGCCGGTAAAGGTCTATTTTCTTGTAGTGATAGGCGTACGTGTAGATATATCTTGACCATCCAGATCCTTGGCCCCACTAGAGATTGATTGTATCCCAAAAAGATGCACTTCCTTAGCGTGGAGCTAATTAATTCCACAAGAGTGTAAAGCTCTTACGATCTACACAAGCACACGTATGCCGTTATCAACAACACATACAACATGTCACCATCTATTTCTTTGATCTTTTGCCTAAAAAAATCAGGTCGTCCATCTAACGGTGAAAACATTTTTTTTATCCGTTTGTTCTTAACATTCTAGTACTTACATCTGTGTGGATTCTAGTATTTACCATTTGTGTGGAAACCACCATAATGTGTCATAGCATCCAACCCGTCCATTAGATAAGCCCCCTGTGTTAAGCCAAGATCCCAATCTAGCCTCTTTAACTCTGTGGAGCCCACAACAATTCATTTCATGCGGAAACTATACAAGAGAATTGACATTTGGGCTGCCCCTAGACAGAAAAAATTCTCCTGGGATAGTCTATCTTTTAAGAACCCTATACACAGCAATGAGAACTGAGCCAATAGGAAAAAGAAAAACTACACCCACTTGCGGGATTCTCTAATGTATCCCAGCCCCAATCTATCTAACAAAAAAAAAATCCCTCTAATATGGAGAGGGAGATCTGACACCTGTCTGAAGAAGATGTCACCTTGAACCTCGCCCCCTAAATGGGCCAGCCATGTTGTAACGTCCAAACCAAATGGATGGTTGAGATACTCCAGTGACCTCTGGAATTTTCAAGTGATTGAAAAGCCACACGTTAGGCTATTGGAATTTCCACGTGTTGTGGCTGGTGGAATTCCATCTCTTAGAACTTGGTTAAATGTAGTTAATGGACTGAGGGCATATTAGATATTTCATAGTAGGTGCAAAAGCCTATAAAAGACACGTTGTGTATCCGATTACAGTAAGTGTGCAGCAGCAGTGAAATAGTTACACCATTTGAATTTTTAAATTTCTTTTTGTTTTGATACTCTCTTCCTTCCTATAAAATCATTTTTTCTAAGTTGTTTTAAGGCTTTGTAAAGCCGATAAATTTTGTTTGTACTGCCAACAAACAAGTATCAGAGCGAGACGATCCTGTGGGACCAGGTATAGTTTGAAGGTTCAGATTGTGTGATCAAGGTGTTGCCACTGCTATGTCAAGAAAAAAAACATTTTTGATCCATGGTGTGAAGAAATGATGGCGTCCTCGATCCAGCCGCAAATTCCAAAGTTATCTAAAAATAACTATGAAAACTGGTGCATCCAGATAAAGGCTTTGTTCAGATCCCAAGATCTATGGGATATTGTGAGTGATGGGTATATAGAACCCACAATGGAGCAAGAAGCTTCCTATTCTGCCGAACAAAAGATGACTCTCAAAGATCAAAAGAAAAAGAACAAGAAGGCTTATTTTTTTATATATCAAGGGTTGGATGACTCCACCTTTAAATGAATCGCCGAAGCTATGACATGTAAGAAAGCATGGGAGAGTCTCAGCACCATATTCAAGGGTGTTGATCGTGTCAGGAGTGTTTGACTCCAAACCCTTAGAGCCGAGTTCGAAGCTGCACATATGAAGGAAGGTGAGTCCATTTCAGATTACTTTTCAAAATTGTTTGTTATAGTTAACAATTTAAAAAGAAATGACGAAAGTTTGAAGATATTTGGGTAGTAGAAAAAATACTCCGATCTCTCACAATCAAATTCGAGCATGTGGTTGTGGCCCTTGAAGAATCGAAGGACTTGGAAAACTTGTCTGTCGAAGAGTTGATGGGATCATTGCAAGTGCATGAGCAACGAATGCAGAAAAATAATGCATCGACGTTGGAGCATGCCTTAGAGTCTAAGCTGACTCTAAATGACCAAAGTAGTGGTCATACAAATCGTGGAGGTCGCGGCACCAACACTAATGTAAGAGGAAGGGCACGTGGATATCATCTGAACTATCCACAAAATCAACAGAAATTTACCAATTTCCGTGGAAGAGGGAATGGTAGAGGCTGATCCGTACGCGGTTGCGAAAATATGAGAAATATTCAGTGCCGGAATTGCAACAACTTCGGCCATTATGCCTCAGATTGTTGGAGTAAGCCAATGGATCACGATGAACGATCCAACTATGTTGAAGCATCGAGTCATGATCAGGAAGACTCCACAGTGCTCCTTGCACAAGAGAAAGGATGTAATCAACCAGATGTATGGTATCTCAACACAGGTGCGAGTAATCACATGTGCGGGAACAAAAGCCTATTTGAAGAACTCATAGAAGGAATTCATGGTGATGTGACATTCGGCGACTCGTCAAAGACATCGGTGAAAGGTAAAGGCAAAATCAAAATCTTTCAAAATAATGGTGTTCCAAACTACATCTCTAATGTGTACTACATGCCTAACATGAAAACTAATATACTAAGTATCGGACAACTCCTCGAAAAAGGATATGTTATACACATGAAGAGTTCTTCTCTTTTCATTAGAGATATGCATGGACATTTGATTACGAAAGTCAAGATAGCAAAGAATCGTATGTTTCCGCTCCATATAAACACATTGCTCGAGAAGTGTTTTTATAAAAAAATAAAGAATAATTCTTGGACATGGTATCTTTGCTTTGGCCATCTAAATTTTAGTGGCCTGAAACTTATATCGTCATCAAGCATGGTGCATGGCTTTCCTACCATTAAAGCTCCAGAACAAGTGTGTGACGCGTGCATACTTGGGAAACAGAAAAGGAACTCCTTTCGGAGTGGAGTATCCCGAAGAGCAAGAGAACCGTTGCAGTTGGTTCACACTGACATCTGTGGACCATTGGAGCCAATCTCTCTTGGTGGTAATAAATACTTTATTACCTTCATTGATGATTTCAGTAGAAAATTGTGGGTGTATGTAATCAAAGAAAAGTCTGCTGCTTTTACTATTTTAAAAATTTTTAAGGCCCTTGTTGAAAAAGAAAGTGGTATTAAAATCAAAACCCTTAGATCTGACAGAGGTGGAGAGTACACCTCAAATGCCTTTCGAGAGTATTACAGGGATCAAAGAATCAAGCAACAACACATTGCAGCCTATACGCCATAGCAGAATGGAATTGCAGAACGGAAAAATCGTACCATTTTCAACATAACAAGGACTATGCTAAAGGAGAAAAGTCTACCGGAGAATTTCTGGGCAGAGGCAATTGCATGTACTGCCTATTTGCTCAATAGGTGTCCGACCAAGAGTGTCAGATTTAAGATACCGCAGGAAGCATGGAGTGGATACAAGCCAAGCGTGGCACACCTTAAGATCTTTGGGTGTGTCACATATGCTAAAGTTCCAGAAGCGAGAAGGAAAAAGTTTGATGATCATGTCGAGAAGTGCATCTTGATAGGCTACAGTGAAACATTGAAAGCATACAAGCTCTACAACCCACTAACTAACAAGGTGGTGATAAGTAGAGATGTGGCGTTCTGCGAGGAAGAAGCCTGAAAGTGAAGCCAAGAAGATTTGGCCAAAGGAAATCAGGTCGAGGTTAAAGAATACGAAGAAGAGAGAGGCATGCGAATCAAGAGTAGACACCCACATCGCTCTCTTCGGATCGCAGAAGTCTAGGAATATGTTCCATCTCCTCTGGAAGTATTTTATCAAATCAAAATTCAGCTAACATGTCATCATCCAGTTCTCCTTCACCCTTGGCTCCTATAAAAGTGAGGAGCTTCAACGATATATATGCCGAAACTGATGAAGTACATTTGTTCTGCTTATATGCGGACCATGAGCCTCTTACATTTGAGGAGGCTGTAGAAAAAGAATGTTGGAGGACGGCTATGAAAGAGGAGATCCAGGCCATTGAGAAGAACCATACATGGGATCTAACTTTACTTCCTTAAGGCCAAAGAGCTATTAGCGCCAAATAGGTGTACAAGATCAAGCGAAATGTTGATAGTGAGATCGATCGCTATAAGGCAAGGCTCGTAGCAAAGGGCTATAAACAGAAGTACGGGGTGGACTATGAAGAAGTCTTCGCTCCTGTTACTCGCCTTAACACTGTGAGAATGATTATCTCTCTTATAGCCCATCACAGTTGGATGATCTACCAATCGGATGTGAAATCTGCATTCCTGAATGGAATTCTAGAAGAAGAGGTCTATGTTGACCAGCCTGAAGGCTTTGTTATACAAGGGGAGGAACACAAGGTGTATCGACTGAAGAAAGCTCTCTATGGGTTGAAGCAAGCTCCACGTGCTTAGAATGCACGTATCGACAACTATCTTCAAGAGAACGGCTTCGCCCAATATCTATATGAGCATGCTGTTTACATCAAGAAGAATGCTCATGGCGATATGCTTATAGCATGCCTGTATGTTGATGATTTGTTGTTTACAGGAAATAGCCGACCGATGTTTGATGAATTCAAGAAGGCCATGTTTAAGGAGTTTGAGATGACCGACGGAGGTCTGATGTCCTTTTTCTTGGGCATTGAAGTGAAGAAACAACATGATGGCCTCTATATATCTCAAAAGAAGTATGTCAAGGAATTGCTTAAAAAGTTCAAGATGGCCGATTGCAATGCCGTAAACACGCCTGTAGCAATGGGCTTAAAACTGACAAGGATGAAAAAGGAAGAAACGTTAACTCGACTATGTTCAAGAGTCTGATTGGAAGCCTAAGGTATCTTACAATCACAAGGCCAGATATCGTCCACAGTGTTGGACTTCTAAGCAGGTACATAGAAGCGCTAAAAGAATCACACTGTCTAGCCGCAAAAAGAATCCTCAGATATGTCAAAGGAACCACTTTTATCTATACGATGATGAGGCAATTCTGTATGGATACTCCAATAGTGATTGGGGAGGTGACCAAGATAAAAGAAAGAGCACCACTGACTATGTATTCTATCTTGGATCGACTGCTTTCACATGGAACTCAAAGAAGCAAAGTGTTGTTACTTTGTCCACATGTGAAGCAGAGTACGTGACAGTATCATCCACGGTCTGTGAGGCGATTTGGTTGAGAAACTTGCTAAAAAAGCTGAAGCATCCGCAAGAAGGATCCACAGTTATATATGTGAATAACAAGTCGGCAATCGAGCTCTCAAAAAATCCATTGTAGCATGGAAGGAGCAAGCACATCGATACTCGATACCATTTTCTCAGAGATCGAATGAAGCAGAAAGTGGTGAAATTAGAGTACTGTCACACCACTGAACAGGTTGCGGACATATTCACCAAGGCATTACCGACTAATACATTCAGATGACTAAGGTCAATGCTTGGAATAAAACCGGTTATTGTTTGAAGGGGAGTGTTGTAACGTCCAAACCAAATGGACGGTTGAGATACTCTAGCGAACTCTGGAATTTTTAAGTGATTAAAAAACCACACGTTATGGCTATTGGAATTTCCACAATTTTCATGTGTTGTGGCTGGTGGAATTCCATCTATTAGAACTTGATTAAATGTAGTTAATGGAATGGGGGCATATTAGGTATTTCACAGTAGGTGCAAAAGCCTATAAAAGACACATTGTGTATCTGATTATAGCAAGAGTGCAGCAGCAGTGTAATAGTTACACCATTTGAATTTTTAAATTTCTATTTTTTTTGATATCTCTCTTCCTTTCTATAAAATCAATTTTTCTAAGTTGTTTTAAGGCTTTGTAAAGCCGATAAATTTGGTTTGTACAGCCAACAAACCCATCTATTGTGGCATTTCCTTCTCTCATGACGTGAACGAAACAAATCAGACCCCTTTTCTTCTATCCTTCTATCCTGTCTGGCCAATACCTCCACTTACAAGTCAATTGGGATAAGTAGTTTAATGAGTTGACCACCAGCTTCGAGTCTGATCCAACCACCACTGAAGTAAGTCTAGGTTCAAGCATTTGTCAAGGCCATTGTACACCGCCCGCAGCTCTGCTATGTTGTTGGAACCCACCCTATATCTTTATCTTTTAGAGAACGCATAGATAAGATCACCCGATTCCCCTCTGCAAATTCAAACTCAATCTTGGGGTACTAGAGACGACAACCCCTAAGTCTCTAAAGCAGCCGGAACCTGCATTCTGTCAAACCTGATGGTGTTTTCGGCTTTCTAGATTTCCCACATAATCAGACATGGGCCAGCCCTCGAAGCACGGCTACGTAATTCATCACGTGCACCACACAAAACGGAAAAATGAGGTGGGGAACACAAAACGGAAAAATGAGTGACGCTAAGTAGAGTGATGCCTGCCATAGAAACGGAAAAATGAGGTGGGCAACACAAAACGGAAAAATGAGTGACGCTAGGTAGAGTGATGCCTGCCATAGAAACTTCCATGTCGAATGTGGGGTCCACATGGTGGTGTATATGCCATCCAACCCATTCATTACGTGCCCCCCACGAGAATGAATGGACACACCAAAACTCAGATGTGTCATATCACACCACGTGAATATATACGTTTTAGTCGTGATTTGTATATTGCTCCCAGTTGTGAGACTCTAGTTTTGGATGTGGACGATGTGTGGAATGTACGAAGCATCATATGCACAGTTTGCATTTCAAATGCACATCACAGGGGAACCCTACACAGATCAAGAACGTATGCGATCATACCCCATGATGTCGTGACTGAAGTCTTTAATGGCGTGATTTTTAGCCAAAAGATCAGACGGTGTGACCCACTTTTTAGAAAGACATGATTTCTCAGTCATACGTTTTTCACGTTGGAACGTGTCGAATTAGCAAACCACCAAAAAGTAAGTACAAAATTGGAAAATTATGAAAATTAACTACATCTAAAATATTTTATTACAGTTGTTTTAGGCAAGTAAATCTAGAGATGTGAGGGCCAGCCACATGTGGGAACAGATCCAGTGCCCTGGATATTGTGTAATGTACACGTGGCATATGCGTGATGATCTGAACTATGCATCCACTAACCAGAAATTTCCTTGTTCAGACCATCCTAACCATCAACTTTTCTAGATGAACATCTGTTGTTGATTTTTGTGTCCCAGCTTCACCGCTTAAATAAGACCGTTCAAACATTGTAATTTTTAAACTATGGCCCTAAAAAAAAAAACTATGGCCCATCCATGATCATAATCATATTTGCGCCTTTGTTTGCCGATGGTGGCATCGAATGAATAGATGGCCCTACATTGACGATTGAACGGGTCCCACATGTAGCCCAAAATCTTTTCTCGCTGGTGTGCCATGCATTATAGAAAGCTTAGTTTTTTTCTTAACACACGCGCGCGCACACACACGCCGCAGTGGGATTTCACTGCCAATGGATTCTCGAACCCTTGACCGGGTGTTGAAACTCCTGAGAGTCTACCACCCCAGCAATGGTAAGGATCCTGCATTATACAAAGCTTGGGCTTAGAGGTTGTATCGTATGGCTCAGGTTCTCAATTTGTGCACGTGTGGCCCACCATGAATGGCCCATCTACCAAAAAATTCTTAGTGGAAAACAGCTAACCTTTAAATGGTTTATTTAACAACATGTGGACAGATGAGTTTATTGGCCTGCTTTTTTAAGCAAGTTGTCCACATTATACTATAGGATCCACTTGATGAATGGCTTGGATCTTGTGTTAACCTACCATGCTGCCATATGAGTGACGTATCTTAATTTTGTATTTTCCTTACTTCACTCTTTTTTCTTTTTTTTTTTCCTTTAAAATCTGCATCGATTAGTGGACTATTGAATTAGAAAATTTCTTATTGCCAGTATAATTTCAATTCTCGTCTTAAATACGGTCAGCTACAGTTTCGATACTATAGCTTTTAAACTTGTGGTACAACACCATCTTTCCTGCAAGCATTTCACTTGTGTAGGACATCAGTACTGTTGAAACGGTAATCCCCACCATGAAGATGACACCAGATAACAGTCGAAACATTCAACATATCAGGTGGACCACACTGTTGGAATCCATGGATAACCAAGGATCTGACTTGACATAAAGGTCGGATCCTCCTTTTGAAAAGGGTGATCTTTATGGTGGGGCCCACCATTTTTATGGTAATGATGTATTTGTGGCATGTTGGGGAGAAAGATTGTATGGTACCGCAAGTTGTGATACTGTTGCCTGTATACGATCATTTTAGACATTGTTGTACTTAAACAAGTACCCGTTTCGGCCTATGTCAACCTGCATGGGAGCTTAGAAAGTATTTGGGTGGAAACAGTTTCCAGAAATTGTCATTTCTGCTAATTGGGAGTTGATTTCTGGTTGGAAAACATTTTCTAAGAATGTATTCTTCTTACAAAAAGTTCTAAAATAAAAAATAAAAAATCAAACCACTTTTTTTTCCTCTTCAAATGCTTTCTTTAAAAAAATTAATAAAAAGCTTTCCTCTAACTTGGGTACTACAGGCCCCATCTGAAGTGGGGCCAACATTGTGGACGGTTTGGATTGAGATACATGCATGTTAGGTGTGCTTTATTTGTGCACAACATGCATGCATGGCTCCTGTGTCTACGTCCATCCAATGCCATTGTTAAAAGAAGAAATTGCTAAAAGGAGAGACTTCAAGGACTTTTTTGTTTTCCCTTTATGTGGAATTAGATGCACACTTAACAGAAAAATAAAGAAGAAGAAAGTTTGAAATACGAGAAATTCAAGCACCCTTTAGATATTGGGGATGGGTTCCTTGCAATCCATCATGGCTTGTTGCTGTTGGAGGATATAGAGCTGCCTCAGCATCTCTCCATCTTTTAGCAGCAGTTGAAATTGAGCTACAAAAATGGCACGAATTCCATTAACTTCCATCAAGATAGAGGTTTGTTAGAATACATCAAGACATATTGCAATAAAATACATATGGAGTTAGCCACATGTTTTCTACAGTGGGTCCGTTCGTTTATATGATGGGCCACAAATTGGATCGAAGATTAGAAAAGTGACGCAGGGATGAACGTGATGAGGTTGATCACCGTCTTCCTCAAGGATAACTAATCCGAATTCACGGAGCTTCTCTGGACTCCTCATAAAGACTTCTTGAATCCACGAGGAAGAAAAATAGAAATAATTTTAAGATATATGAAAAGAAACTTCTCAATTAATTGATTGATATAAACGAGTTCACAATCCTTTAAATAGGGATACCAAGCAATAAGAGAGAAATCAGAAGCAAACTAAAACTAAAACTCCAATGTGGCTTAACCAATCAATAAGAGAAATCAGAAGTAAATTTACTTTTTATAGTAAGTTTCCTATGTGGCTTAACCACGTTATTCTCCTAATTATTCTAAGCACTTTTCATGTTGGACACAACTCCTAAAGTCCAACGGATGAAGAGTTATAATCAAACTAAAACTTACTATTTAAAGTAAAAACGGAAATAAACATGGAATTCGGCCATCGATATGATAGAATCTAGCAAATTCGGCATGGGAAGGCATAGCTAGGTTGGTTGGTTGAAGTAGTTCGTCCTACCCTAAAACTATATATGGTACATCGAGTAACTCATTCCGGTTTGCGAGATATGTCTGTTTTAAGGTTCTGACGATCTTGATGACTTCTGCCTCTGATCGAGCCTTCTGTGATCCATCTTGGACATGAAAGTGTCGGCGACCTACTCTACATCAGTCCTTTCCACTTCAAAAGAACTCGTTCTTGACTTCTCGTGCTATTTCGGTTCATGATACTCGATCTGGTGCACCATACACTACGTCAAAATCGCTATTTTGCGACGGACCAAATCCGTCATAAAATCAAATAAACGACGGACTTCGTCCGTCGCTTGGTCCGTCGCTGTTTACTGGGTCGTTTTTGGTTTTATGACGGATTTTATCCGTCGTTTCATTTGCGACGGATAAGGTCCGTCGCATCATAGCGACGGACACAATCCGTCGTAAAAAATAAAAAATCCGTCGGTAATATTCAAAAACTAGTCGTCACTAAAAACATTAGCGACGGATAAGATCCGTCGCTAATATGAGTAAGCGACGGACCTCAAATCCGTCGTCTATTTTTAATGTTCAGAAATTAGCGACGGATTTGGTCCGTCGCTAAAATATCTGTAAATAAAAAATATATTGATAATTTATTGTTATTATTTTTTTAATCTTGCACCTGATAGTCATTCAAAAAATAATTCACGCTATTGTTTGATAAGAACCCTACTCACAAAATTGATAACAACTCGATTCAATAAAAGAGGAAATGACCACACTTCTTACCCGGAACTTCAACTCTTGGCTATGCCTTGCCTTGAATTGGCTACTTAGTCATCTTCTCTTGTTCATCCTTCTTTTGAGCCCTTCCTACATATATTACAAACAACTAGATTCAATCCAAGAAAAGACTAGTTTAGTCAACCCTTCATATATTACAAATAATCGGCTCAAATCCATGAAAAGTGAATAGTTTAATCAACTGAATTCATCCTTGCCATTAGAGGTTCGGGTAAGAGCGTTTCTTAACTTCATAGCATTCATTGGGAGAGCACAATACAGTTTGAAAAGATCTTTAGATGTTGAAATCAATACACAACAGCACAATGTAATCTGCATTTAATGCACTAGTGTCTAACAAAATGACCAAATGAAAGTGTACGAACTGCGAAGTTCCTATTTCCCAACAAGATAACACCTGCATAATCAGAAGATAGCAACAACTTGTCAGCGCTTATAACTGCTTTCATTTATGAAACTGCATCTCTATTACCATTTGGTCCATGAAACCAGACCCAAAAAAATATCTTTGATTCCCCCATCCATCCATTCAACCATCATACAGTTATATTCATAAATACATACACATAAATGTACCATACGATTATATACATATGCAGGGATGAACTTGTTTCAAACCATTCATCCAATGCACTCTACCATTATCTGGCCACAAACCAAAAAAAAATTCTAGTGTAAAATTCAGCCCCATCCACTCATCAGGTAGACAACACTTGCTATTTTGTTATTTATCAGCGAATATACTTGAGGTTATCTGCTGGGTGGACAATAACATATCGGCAAAGAGCAATTCTAGTGTAAATGTATATATGTATGTATGGACATTTGCTAAGCCCACACGTGTCTACAAGTCAGCTAATGCACCACCCACTATATATGCTAGTATGGTAGGCCAGTGAAACATCCAAGCCATCCACTAGGTGGAGTTCACTGTGTAGAGCCCAAAGATAAAGGTGGTCCATTCAGATGGTGTGCCATGATAGTACAAATAAGCCAAGCGGATTAGAAAACTTTGGCTATTTTTTTTCACAACCATACATTCATTCAGTTGATTGTGGCCCACCTGACTAGTGGACTGACCTGATTCTTGGGTTAGGGAATCTCATCATGATGGATGTCTTGGACATTCCACTTGTTCGCCTTGCTAGAATATATGGTGGCATGTGCATTAGCTAACTTGAACATGCATGTGGGCTTAGCAAAGCTCTGTATGCATCAGCCAGGGGCAATTTTTCCCATGCAAATAGTTTTCAGAGGATCATGAACTTTGGATTTTCAAGGAACATGGGGAGGAATTTGAAACAAACGTAACATGTATTTAGCTAATTTGGAGGCATACGCATGTGTAGTAACCAACGTTTCGATTGTACCTATCGCCCCATCAACAGCATGGAGTTTACCTCCACTGGGGAATAGGGGCATTTTCAACTGTTTTAAAATGTTCTTTGCAATATGCGAGTAGCTTGTTGGATCTTAATTGTGTAGTGTGGAATTATGTTTGGCATGTGAATCAATATCAATGTGAGCTTTTGCCATTTCGGTTCAAGACCCGGTAAAGAGGAAGGTGAATGTCTAGTTGGCCAATCATAATTTCTTTTTGCCAATCTACCATTTAAAGCCAACCCCAAATCGATGGAAGAAAGGCTCAGATGATGATTGTATAACAGGAATTTGGAAACCAGGAATTGAAGTTTGGATCATGGGTTTATATATATGATGAAAATGTTATTTTTCCTTCTTTTCTACCAGTAGTTTTCATTTTTTTTTTTAAGTTCTAAATCCTTAAAAAAAAAACTGTAATTTGCAGATGAAGTACATTCTGTTTGTGAAATAGAAGAGAAAGGAAAGAAGAGACATACCTTCTCTGAAATTTGTGGTTGTCTCTGCATTTTTATGTTTGGTTTGTTGTGGATTTCGGTTGTTCTAGATCTGACATAGCTTCAATGGCGAAACACTGAAATGGCAATGCAAAACCTTCTGACAAAAATGCTGCTGGGGCACCCAGTGCTTACATGATCAATCTTGATACCATTTTTAAAAGACCACATATTGTTTGCAATTTAGACTGCTAGCTTAAGCTCGAGAAGGCTGCTTACAAACGTGAAGAAGGCTAGCAAGGATGGCACTGAGCTTACAAACGTGAAGAAGGCTGCGTACTTAACTTCATCTGTGATGAAACACTACGATGTCCCAAAGCTCGAGAAGATCATTGATGAGGAGAAGAAGGTTTCTCATTCATCACTGATGGATGACACAGAGAAGGCCATACTTGATCTAGCAAAAGTCAAAGTCAAACTAAAAGCGGAGAATGTTGACATCTGTTACCCCCCAATTTTTCAGAGTGGGGGTGAATTTGATCTCAAGCCGAGTGCATCAAGCAATGATGAGGATCTCTACTATGACTCAACAAGTGTGATCATATGCGCAATCGGATAGCACTACAACAGCTAGAAGTGTTTGGGGTGACCAACTAACACAAGTGAAGATCGATGTTAGACACTTCTGGGTTTCCTGATCATAATGTGCCTAGAAGCTGCTTTCCTTATTCAAATTCCATTCACCTGTGTACTTACCTAACAGTTACATAGGCTATATAGAGAGAGGCTGGGTTGGATAACATTGTATTTGGAGCCTTGGAGTCATGGTAATTAAGGGCAGCTCAAAGGTAGAAAATTAGCAAATTTTAAGTGGAAGTGGTGGTGACACATCTATTTAGAATTGCAGTAATGGTGACCCATAGATGGCATACATACATACATGCATATTCATTGATCTGGACCATTCATATTAATGAGGCCAAATTTTGGTGGGCATAGGATGAAAATTACACATGTAAGTAACTATCCTAACCATTCATTTGGTGGGTATCAAGTATTTGGATAGAAATAAATTAGTTAATGGTCCATGTTCATAGGAAGAAATCATTGATTGCTCGAAAAAATTCACCAAAATCAATGACCCCATTCTGCTTAGTGTCGAATAGGTCAAATATCTTGACATGCAACAGTCTAAGCATATGAAGAACAAATCAAGAAATAGAGAAGTATCCACCAGGACTTCCATAGTCCATGCTTTCACACACACACACACATGTGCAAAGACATTAGTATCATGAACAAAGCTGAAGTTGGTACATCCACGTGGTTCCTTAAATTAAATAAACTGAACAAGAAATTATTATATAAAAAGGATACAAAATCAGTAACAACAGAATACCCGATTAGTGAAGAGGTTCTCTTTCTTTCTATTCTTAATAGAGCTAGGCAATTCTTCCGATACACATACAAACAACAATGAGATCCCAATGAGGGCCTATCCTATATTATTTGCATTCCTGATCAGTAACAAGTTGTTTACATTTCTTGAATGTTGTGTTTGTTATCCAGAATAGAGAAGAAAACTAGAAGCATGGATCACCATCCTCATTAGCTATCAAAGATACTTCACAAAAGATAATTGAGCACTTGAATAAACTTAAAATAAATACCATTGGCAAACATTTTTCAGAACAACTAATAATATAATTCAAAAAAAAAAAATGTTCCCAAATAAATGAATAATTGAAACAGATTTTTCACAATCGACATTCCTAACTAAGACGAAAAAACAAACATGCATAGCATACAGCACCATATACAAGACCAATAGGGGTAGAAGATGCAAGAAAAAAATAAATGTTTTTTTAAGGTTATGCAAGAAAAAAATTTCAACAAATGAAGTTTTAAAAAAATTAAGTGCACAAGTGCCCAAGCAATAGCGTGCACTTTACATTGACATGCATGATCGTCATCTAAATACTCGATAAGTGAACCACCTGTGACCTACCTGATATTCGAAAATCCAGTAACCTGCAAGTGAAGAATCGTGTGCTTCACCATTCGTGTTGTACCGGAACTCATAATAACTGCCACCTTTTTCCATTTGCATGCATTCCTAAACAAGGAAAGACAACCTTCAATACAGGAATGCCAAAAAAAAAAAAAAAAAAAAATGCTTCCTCTAACTTCATCCAATTGTAGTAAAAAGGGGAGCGAAACAAGACCTTGTCAAGCTGCCACTGACCTGCACCTAGCCTCCATCAATGAATCCATGCATATAAATGAAAACGATACGTGCAAATTTCTTACTAGAGACCGTGAGCAGAATCAAAGTAATGTGTAGCTTGGTTTTTGGATTTAGCATGCATTTATTGGTCAAAAGTAGTAAACATGAAAAAAAAAAAAAAAAAAAAAATAGGGATTCACCAAGATGTATATATCGTAATGCACTCCCAATGCAATTCCAATTTTTAGAACCTTTACATGAACAATGGACTTATATTGCACTGAATCATATCATTTTATTTAGCAAAATAAGATGTAAACAGAAAAGCCAAGTTGCTCATACTTACAATGGTTTTGGGAAGATTTCGACAAGCAGTTTCTTGTAGTGCTTCACGGAGTTGCGAGAGCTTGACCTTAAACCGAAGGTAGCATACACACATCTTTGCCGCATGCGAAGCACCTTCCTCGAAATAAAGCCCATTTACGAAAAAAAAAAAAAAAGAAAGAAAAAAAGAAAAGGAGAAGGATAGTGAGAATAAATGCATTGAAGCAAACCCAAGAATGCAAAGCAAGAAAATCTCAAGCAACTGCACCCAGCAAAGAACAACCAATTATCAAAAAAGAAAAATCCTACTTGGTATAAATATCCCAAACAGAGAAGGCAAAAAAAATCCCACTACAAGTCTTCAAAATGCCAACAAATGCATTGATCAAATAAATCCAAGAATAAAATGCTATAAAATCCAAAAGAAATGAACCTAATCGAAACTAAGAAAACAGGATTTAAAAAAAAAAAAACCATTAAATAAATAAACACGTGAGAGACTACGAGAGGAAGAATCCCTCTCTGCCTAAACGAAGCCAATAGGGATCTTTAAAGCTCCAACAAATGTATTGAAACAAAACCAAGCGAAAAAAGGCAAGAAAATCCCAATTAAATGTACTCAATCAAACCCAATAAAAAGCAAAAAACAGCTCATTACCCAAACAAAAACAGCACACAGTGTACTAAAACAAACCCAAAAATAAACAGCAGATGCACTTATAATCAAACACAAGAAAATCTCGCTTAAACACAAACAAAAATGTAAAAGCTCAACACAATGTGCTCCACACCCAATCAGAACAACAATCCACTCAGTGGGCCACGCCTAAGACGCCCTTGTCCTTCTTAGATAATCATTTTGACGAGAAGATCCAAACCATATGATTCATTTCTTCTGAACCGATGGTTTTAACAAAGAAGGAAAAGTCATTTGTTTGAATGCTTACTGACTTGCATCAACCATCAATAGAGATTCGCATGGTAGCCTTAGTAGAATGTTCATGGTCCAAATAGATGTTTTTAACAAAATTAATAGACTTCTTTGCATAAACAACCACATTAGGTTCAACAATCAATTTCCATAAACAGCCAAGTTTCTAGAGAGACAAATGCTACATTGCATGCTCAATCAACATGGTATTAAACCATTGAGGATTTTCATCGAACACTTGGAAGGAGACCATTTCCAACAAAGTAAACCCACAATATTCATGCTCAATTAACATGGTAAGAGACCATTGCAGATTTTCATCAAACACTTTGAATTTTGAATCCCTAATTAGGGATTTTCAGATTGCGAGCATTAATTATTAGATATCAACATATATTTGCTTCATGTCATGAAATTCCCATGACCTTTGAAATTAATAACATAGAGTACCTGAAAAGGCCATGATAGTAAAGCTGAAAAAACAGATGTCCACCATTTACAAAATCCAATACAAGAGAGTCTGTACTTGGTCTGCATTATACACCACTATCCATCATTATTCTAACTCAGAAAGTTCAATATCCAAATCCACTGATTTTCTTAACAGATAAACATACTTTATAGTAGAAGGCCAAAAGAACAATAAGAGAAATCGGTTGCAACCTATTTGGGAGCTTGGAAAGTACTCAAGTGGAAAATGCTTTCCAAGAAAATGACAGTTTCCCTTAATTTGGAGTTCACTTATTGGTGGAAAACATTTTCTAAGAAAGTGTCTTCAAAGAAAAGGTCCAAGAAAAATTTCCCAGTCCCTTCATTGTTGTTGTTGTTGTTGTTGTTGTTTTTTTCTTTTTCTTTCTTTTTTGTTCTCTCCAAATATGCTTTCTTGAAAATTACTTTCAAAGAAAATGTCGTGTTCTCTCCTTTATTTTCCAGCTCCCAAACAGGACTTAAATTTTATTTTATTTTAAAGAACAATAAGAGAAACAGAGAGATACAAAAGAATATTACAAGGGCATATCTGATTGCACCGCAAATTACAACTTAGATCCAATTCAGCAAGCTAGGAGTGTGTGGGATAGCATCCTATCAGTCTTCAAGGTCCTGTTGGTTATGCCAAAATCAATTGGGCTCTTCCTCACGTGGCATGAAGGAGGGCCTAATCTAAAGGAAGGTCGAAATGGCGGCTTGCCCTGCTTGCTGGTCTTTGGTCTCTTTGGGGAGAGAGGAATAACCGCTGCTTCGAGAAATTGCAGTGTTTCCATAGTCAAAATTGTTAGGAAGGTTTTATTGTTGCTCAGGGAGTGGGATCCCTGAGTTTTTGAGTGCAGGTTGGTCCAGCTTTGTTGTTTTTCTTTGATATATATATATTTTTTTGGCATTCTTAATAAAAAATTATCACTTCTCAAAACAGAAATGGCATTTGATTTTTTCTTTTTTAAATATATATATATGTTCTTTGATGGCACAATACCATTCACCAGAAATACCACTTTGAAACACCATTTGCCAGTTTCTATTCCAGTTGCAAATTAAAAAGTCGGTTAAGATACTCATGAACCCCAATCCCCTCCTATCACAAGACTTTTAAAATCCCCCTCAAACATAATTGGCTTTGCTTCATGGATAGCCATTTTTTCCCCTTCCATCATTGTTGATAAATGTATAGTTTGTCTTTGATGCGATGTCATTTGCAGAGAGTAGTAAAAAAAAAAAAAAAAAAAAAAAAAAAGATGTTCGAATCACAGAATTGATGCTTTGGTGGAATTGGGTGTGAAAGAGAGTGGGACTCAAAAGCATTGATGCCTTGGAGGAGGTCAAAAGAGGAGTGGACTCAAAAAGGATTTTCGCCCCTTCCATCATGTTGATAAATGTATAGTTTGTCTTTGATGCAATGTCATCATAAAGGTCTGCGAGATCAAAAGAGTGGTTGGAATCACACATTGATGCTTTGGGGCAATGGGTGTAGAAGAGAGTGGAGTCAAAAACTTCGATGCTTTGGAGGAATAGGTTGGGAAGAGAGTGGACTCACCGAATCATTGCTTTGGAGGAAATAGACTTATAAAACCCAAGGCAACCATAGCCGATTGAGATCCTTGGAATCAGTGGTCAACAAGATCACTTGAAAAATCCCCTTGACCACAATGTTACAAATTATCAAGAAACCCAAATCCTAGCATTAAACATTTTTCACTTTGTGAAAGTAAATTTCCCCATATCTTCTGCTATAATTCTCATCACACCAAAAATTAGAGAGAGAGAGAGAGGAGAAAACATGCTCATGATCAAAATTTGTAGCGGAAACTCCAACATAAACAATAGGTGGCTAAAAAATAGCAAGAATTAGGTAATTATCAAAAGGTGTTACCTAGAAAGAGTATCTTAGCTGCACAATGAAGGGATGGACAATTTTTGTTAAAATATCTCTCTCTGCTTTCATGTACTCGGCATGATTCTTCTCCATAATCTTATCCTTACGCATTACTTTCATTGCATATATGTCTGAAGTACCTATCTTCCTCACTTGAAACACTTTCCCAAATGCGCCTTGCCCGACAACTTTCATAACCTCAAAATCCTCAAGTCCCACACCCGACTCTACATTGATTGAGGGCTAACATCATCAGCATCAACCACGAGATGGCTCCTCGGCCTTCGCAGTGGACTCCACAGTGACGCACTCTACAAGTTCCAGTGAATTCTCTGTCTCATGTAATGTGAGCTTGCTGAGCTGCAAGTTTTTGTTAACACAAGTTGTGGGCCCGACCAGCGAATGAGATCGGCTATAGATGACCACCGGATCATCATAAACCACTTCACCCAAATCCGTAATGGGCACTGAGAATTCCCCAATTCACTAAATTTACTTACGAGGCTTGGTGGCATTGGACCAAACACATCGGAAAAATCAAATTCCACGTGCTCAGGGAATGACATCGGGAGGGTCCATGCAAACAAACAACCGCGCTCTGAAAGGACTTGCATGTGTGGGTCTCAGACAGGCTGGGTAATTGAGAAAAAACCATCTTTCGAAATAATAAATAGATAGCAAGTGTTTCGGGCAATTAATGGCAACAAGCTGATTTTGGCTGGCTCCCTCCAATAGCCTTCAAGAAGCAAACTGATGAGGAAAGATTTGTAATAACCGCCTTCAACAACGGGAAGTTCACGTTCACAACTAGAGCTCCAGGAATCACGGGAGTAGGCAAACCAAAATCCGGAAGAAGAAAATCATGTTCTTGTTTCCCGATTTACAGGAAACAGTGAATGCCGCCGTATACTTCTTGAATTCATGAAGATTGTGCTGTTGAAAGCTGTAGTGGGGGTCACAAATCCCTAATTAGGGAATCGACACTACAAATCCTAATTAGGGAATCGACACTACAAATCCCTAATTAGGGATTTGAAACTCAAAAATTTCCAATACACAAATCATTGCACAATGTTACTTTAAGGATTAAAAATGCTATAAAAAACGCCCAAATTGATATGAATAGATAAGGGGAGAGAGAGAGAGAGAGAGAGAGAGAGAGAGAGAGAGAGATACCTGATGTTGCAGAATGCTACCATAGAGGGAGAGGCGTAGAGGGAGAGGCGCAGTGAGAGATAGAGAGAGAGAGAGAGGAGAGACGGAGGGGGAGGGAGAGGGAGTGGGAGTGGTTAGGGCCGGCGCCCTAACCAGTCGTCTGATATCAGACGCTGAATAGATACTGCACAGGTTGAGTAGCGAGACTCGCTACTGAAGTGACGTCATCAAGTTATGTGGGCCCCACCATGATGTATGTTTTGTATCCACACCGTTCATGCATTTTCAGAGATCATTTTAGTGCATGGACCAAAGAATGATGCAGATCCAAGGCTGGAGTGGACCCCACCACAAAACAGTGGGAAGAGTGATTCCTACCGTTGAAACCTTCCAAAGGTCCATCATGAGGTTTTTTTGAGATCCAACCTGTTTATGTGTTACCGAAGACATGGAACAAGGGAAAACACTAATATCATCTTGATCTGAAACATTTGTGGACCTTAGAACTTTTTAATGGTGAGCGTCACTCTATCCACTGTTTTTTGCGATGGGGTCCACTCGAGATTTTGATCTGACTCATTATTTGGATCATCCGCTAATATGACCTCTCCAAGTGGATGGACGGTGTGGATACAAAACATACATCATGGTTAGGCCCACAGAACTTAGTGACGTCACTTCAGTAGCAAGTCTCCAGTCATTAGCTACTCCGTAGACACGCAGATGGGAATGGGCTGGGTGACGTCAGCAAGTTCTTTGGGTCCCACCATGAGGTATGTATTATATCCAAACCGTCCATCCATATGGCGAGCTTGTCATAAGGCTTGAGATGAAAAATAAGACAAATCTAACTATCAAGTGGACCACGCAATCAAAAGCAGTGGAGGATTGAACGTCTACCATTGAAACCCTTTTGGGGTCACAAAAGTTTTGGATCAATAAGAAATTTGCTTTTACTCTTCATCCAGGTCTTTGCGACCTTATGAATAGATTGGATGGAAAATAAACGTGATGGTGGGCGGTACAATTTTTTAACGGTGAAAATCACCGCCCTTGCTGGTATTTGTGGTGTGGTCCATTTAATCTTTCGATATGATTTATTTTTAGGATAATTTTCTAAAATGATCTTGAAAAATGGATAAACGGTGTGCGTTGATCTCAAATTTTTGATAAATCCAAAGCCCAAGTGGACCATGCCACACCAAATAACGTGGAATAATGATTTCCATCATTGATACATTCCTTAGGCCTACAGTAATGTTTATTTGCCATCCAACTTGTTCATAATATCAAAAAGATATGGATGAAAAGAAAACACAAACATCAACTTGATCTAAAACTTCTGTGGCCTCCAAGAATTTTTCAATGATAGAGGTTCAATCACACTATTTCTTGTGGTGTGGTCCACTTGAGCTTTGGATATGCTTCTTTTTTGTTCTCTAGACCTAAAATTATCTATTAACATAGACGAAATGAGTGGATAAATTAAATAAATAATGGTGAACCCCACAGAATTTACTCAGTATGCTAAGGGTACTGAGTAATTCACCTAAATGTAGTGGAGAGGGGTTTTCTTAAAATATTCATAATCATATATTGGGCCTGCCTAAATGGGATTCACATATCCAACCCATTCATTATGTCTCCCCCACTTGGATGAGGGGTCAGACCAAGTTTTAGCTGCATCCAAATCTAATGTGGGCCCCACCAAGTGCTTTTATATTTTTTAGGATGTCTTCATATGGTTTTATATAGTATGGCCCACCTGAGTTTCATATACAGATGATTTTTGAGATATCTCATAACTTAAAAGGGACACATCAAATGCACGGTATTGATGTTCGACACACATCATGATGGGGCCCACGAAACTTACTAACATCAATTCTTAGGTTCTTACGAGGTCAATAAGTTGAGTCACAATTTCGACCAGAATATTTGGTCCGTTTTATGTGTGTGATCCATTCACTCTATTTTACTGATCAATACCCTCAATTTGACTAGTTATTCGCCCCGATCAAGCTACATATGAGAAAGATATTGGACATACAAGATTAATCAACAACTTCAGTGGAATTTGATTTAAACATATGAAGTTGTTTATTTTTCAATATGGACTAATTAGATTGTCCAAAAATGATTACAAGTTCAATTAGTAGATGTACGTAATGATTTATTAACAAATATTTTTTTATTTCATAAAGAAATTTCAATTTCTATTTAAAAATAACTTTTTTTTTTCAAAATGTATATTTTTTTACTTTTAATTTTTGTTTGAAAACTTTTAACAAAATATTATTTTTATTATAAAATATTTCAAAAAAATTAAAATACAAATTTTGAATTTCTATTTTCAAAATCTCTAAAATTTTCACAAAATTTATTTTTTTTCCCAAAAATTCCAAAATGCCGATTTTTTTTTTCTTCAAAAGCATCATTTTATTTTCAACTTTCTAATTTTCTTTCTTTAAATGATATTTTTTTTTCAAAATCTCAGTCTTTTTATAAATAACCTTTTCTTTTAATTTCAAATTTTGAACATTTTCAATTATTTTTCAAAATCACATATTTTTTCAACTTCTTCATTTTCGTTTCAAAATAATTGTTTTTTGATAAAGTTTCGATTTTTAATCTCATTTTATTTTAAAATTTTCAATTCTTTTAACTTCTCCATTTTTTAAAAGCATTTTATTCGAACTTGTTAATTTTTATTGAACTTCTCAATTTTATTTTATTTTTCAAAATATGTCTTATTTTCTTTTTTTAAAAATATTTTCAATTTTCAACATTGTGAAAATTTTCACATAAATTTTAAAAAAAAAATTTTTTTTTTTTGGGATATTATTTTTTTCTCAAAATCGAAGCTTTTTTTTTTTTTTTTTCCTTCAAATTTATCAAATTTATTCAATATTCTTTTTTTTTTCCCCACTAGATTTTTATTAAATCACGATTTTTATTTATTCAAAATCTCATTTTTTTCTCTAACATTGTTAAATTTTTTATCCTCGATATTCTTTTTCATCGATATTACAAATCATTTAAATATTAGTTTTTTTTTTTTTTTTTTAATTCTACTTATTTGTTATAAAAACTTTTTTTTTTTTTTTTTTTTTGCATACAATCAACTGTTAAAAAATAATCTTATATACAAATATGTACAATTATACCACTGAAATTCTATTAAAAACAATTATTCGACTACAAAAAAACATATTTTTCCATCATATTCTAAAAAAAAATGAAAAAAATTAACGTGTAGGGCAAAAGTCCTTTTACGACGGACCATGATCCGTCGCAAAAGCAGCTAAAAACCGTCGCCACCTTGTAATTTGGGCGGAAATTTATCGTCGGTCGCAAAATCAAAATTAGCGACGGATTTAGTCCGTCGCTATTTTACGACGGATCTAAATCCGTCGTAAATCCGTCGTAAATCAGATTTTGGCGACGGATTTAGATCCGTCGAGAAATTCCACGACGTTTGAACAACGGATTCACGAGAAAGGCGGGATTGGCGACGGACTTTTTCGCTTAGCGACGGATTAAATCCGTCGTTAAACCAAGCCATTTTTGCGACGGACAAAGTCCGTCGCAAAAATGCGTAGTAAATCGCCCCTTTTGGCGTAGTGATAACAATACTCAGATCAAAAGTTATAATCAATTTACGGTCAACATTCTTTTGGTCCAGCCATACTAGGAATGTATCTGTTACACATTTTACATCAGACTCCTCCACTTGGAAAAAACTAGTCCTCGAGTTACTCAAGGGACTTGGTTCATGATTTTAAAATAACTCTTGATGCCGATGTTTATTAGTCATTTTCTTATAATTGGCATTAGGCTCTTTAATTGACATAATACATGTACTCATGCTCTCCTTAACTTGATTAGTATGGATCAGATCTTTTACTCTTGCCTTCAAGATCTGACATTCTTTCTGACTTACCTTACAGTGAAGGTGGTTAGGCAAGCTAGCCCAGGGACAAGGCCTATGTAATATTGGATGTCTCTTATAGGGGGCAATCCATCGAGTAAATCTTCTATACATAATAATCCACTAAAACTAGGAAGTTCAACCTTACCTCAATAGTATCTTTCAATACGATCTAGATGATCTCCTTCAGAGATTAGTCATCGAGAAAAGCTTTCATCGAGGTCTTCGTCGCTAGAACTTGCATTATCTGGTATAGCCCTACGATTCACTACGGGTAGTGCTCTACGAAAATCGATTTTGTGTCGTATAGCAACCACGGACGGTTAAGTATCACATAGGGATCGTTGCAAAATAAACACATTTGTAATACGGTTGAGGGTTATCAGCAACCTTTGCATGGTCAATTGACTTTCCCGGTAGAAAGCTTCCATTCTTTCTGAAAGATAATGAATCCTTGGATCACCGCCTACATGATTTTTATTCATACTTTCATTGTTTGTCATCGGCCCAATTCGCTTCGATACCAATTGACTCAGAGATAAACTTGATGAGGTTGATCATCGTCTTCCTCAAGGATAATTACTCCGAATCTACGAAGCTTTTCTGGACTCCTTATACAAACTTCTCGAATCCACGAGGAAAGGAAATAGAAATAGTTTTAAGATATATAAAAAGAAACTTCTTGATTGATTGATTGATATAAACGAGTTCACAACACTTTAAATAGGGATACCAAGCAATATGAGAGAAATTAGAAGCAAACTAAAACTAAAACTCCTAGAAATTTGTAACTTACTATAATCAAACTAAAATTTACTATTAATTTATAGTAAAAATGGAAATAAACATGTAATTCGGCCATCGATATGATAGAATCTCACAAATTCGGCGGGGGCAACCTGGCCATGCTGGGTTAGTTGGCTAAGGTAGCTCGTCCTACCCCAAAATAATATATGGTACGTTGAGTAACTCATTATAGTTTGTGCGATATGCCTGTTTTAAGTTTCTAATGGTCTTGATGACTTCCATCTCTGATCCGGCCTTCTCTGATTCATCTTGGACATGAAAGTTTTTACGACCCACTCTACATAAAAAAAAATAGATCTTCAATTATTCATTGAGACCATAGATATTCAATTATTCTAATATTTTTATTATTCTTTTATACGTATTCTCACCCATCATATGAACAGTTTGAAACTGCAAGATAATAGCTAGGAACGGACAGGGGCTCTAAGGGGCAACCGTGATTTATAGGTTTTATCCACACCCATCGTCCATTTTTCTATATCAGTTTAGTCTTTAAAAAAAAAATAAAAAAAAAAAAAGAGTTATTTCAAGGCTCAGGTGGACCACACAGTGGGGATTAAACACCCATTGTAGAAAACATTTTGGGGGCCATAGAAGTTTTGGATCAAGCTAATATTTTTATTTTCCATTCATTCAGGTCTATGTGACTGTATGAATAGATTGGATGGCAATCAACCATCACGGTGGGCCCTAAAAAGGTTTCAATGGTACGTGTCATTATAATTGCTTCCTGTGGTGTGGTCCACATGGGCCTTTGAAAAAGCTAACTTTCGGAATTGTAGCATAAATAATATGGAAAAATGGACGGTGGATAAAACCCATACATACCTGTCCATTCCTATCAAGGGATGAGCGGGGTAGTAAACAATCCTCATATAACAATACATCGTAATGTATTCAAGCAAACTCTCAAAATACTGAGAGAGACAGAGAGAGTCTAAGCATGTTGCTTACCATCCTTGAACAACTTCTCATGTATGAGAGACGTTATTCTTTGCTTGATTGCATTGTTCTCCACGTCCAATGCTAGCCGTCTGTTATCATAATAACCAACTTGAGGCCAGAGAAACCCGATTTTCACCTGCAAATTCGACTAACAAACATGAATATACAATCTAGATTATATTTAGTTTAGTAGATATCTGTTTAGTGGGCCATTATAACTCAATGTTGATTGTTTTTAGTGGACAGCATATATAGATAAAATATGTTTTTTTTTTTAAAAAAAAAATATGATTTTTGGAATTTATATTCTTAGTATGATTCTCAAAAATCTCACAATGAGGCTCTTATGTGTTGTGTTGGTTAGAAAGAAATGTTTGGTAACATATAAGAATGATTTCATGATTTTTCGAAATTCTGATAAGAATACAAATATAAAAGATTTCGGTTTGTATAATTCTCAGTCATACCTGCAATGAATTGATTCTTTGTTCGACGTCCGAGATGTATTGCAGCTTTTTAATACGTGATTTTTGTGCAGATAACCGATTTGCCATTATGCTGTAATACCAAGAATGCTAATTCAAGTTTCCAAAACTACAGAAGATTTCACAGAAAAAGAAAACACAAACAAACTGATTAACCATATCCCATCTCACATGTGCATGCTCTACGCTTGTCGGCACACTACATTAATATTCATGCAATTTTCTGCAAAACAATCAAAGAGATACGTGTTCACTCATCGGAACCGTCCGATGGTACATGCTCACTGATCGAAACCATCCCATTAACCAATCTCTTAGATCGGTCGTCCCAAGTATAACACGGATCCAATGCACCATGCACACTGATGGAGACCACCTTGCCAAAGCGGCCACATCTTTAATTGGTCCCAAATCAAATACGGTCACGATCGGGCGATCCAAACCATTGTAATCACTATCCATGCACTAGGGATCATGATATAAAGTTGTGGAAGTGGGGCCTACCGTTTCACCCTCTTGGAGTCATCAATACGTTCATCTTTGCGCGGGTTGCCCACTTCAGCATCTCTCTTGAAAGAACTCACTCTCATGGGCTCAGAAGTCCTCGTCGCTGCTGCTGAGGTTGCTGTATTGTCCAACGCTGGGATCTGACCCGCAAGTGGGTTCACGTCTTTCAAACTGCTCCTGTTTCCACAGATTTTGGATTCATCGAAGACGTTGATTTTTTCAACCAATGGTGAAGAATCACTTGTGGATAGATGGTGAGGCTTTCTGGCCGCTAATGAAGTGGGCCGTTCCATGTTGGTCCAAGTGTACGGAGCATGTCCCTTCCGGCTGTGGGTCAGAAATCCATGAAGCGGCTGCACCCATGGGCTCTTTGGCGGCAAACCCTTCTTTTTATCGGCCATTCGATGCTCTTTCTTACATCCGCCCCTGGCGCCTTTTAGCGATCACCCGAAAGGAACAGTAGGTTGTTTTTGGACCTTTCTCTCGACCGCACAACACATGTATATACTGCGGAAGGATCTGCATTGCCTGCAAAAGCCTTTGGCAGGAATTCCTGTCACAAGAAGCCATGTGGGCCCACCGTGATGTTTGTGAGAAATCCAACCCGTCCATCCGTTTTTCCAGATCATGTTACCGCATAGCCCAAAAAAGAAGCAGATTAAAAAACTCAAGTCAGCCGCATGATGGGAAACAGCAAGGATTGAATGTCGACAGTGGGACCACATAAGTTTCGAATCTGGATAATAGGTTTGTGTTTTCAATTCATCACAGTAGGATTGACCTTATGAACGGTATGGATGGCATATAAACATCACGGTGGACTACAGGAGATTTCAACGGTAGGCATTTGCCCACCCACTTTTCCCTGTCGCACGGCCCACTTGAATTTTGGATCTATCTCATTTTTTGGACCCGTCTAGTAGCATGAACTGGAAAAAAAAAATGGATGGACGGGTTGGATTTCTCACAAACATCACTGTGGGCCCAACCTAGCTTCCTATAGCAGGAATTTGGCAAGCAGATTGCGTACTGAGGAAACTCTGTGGGCCCACCGTGATTTATGTATTTTATCCACTCCGTCCATCCATTTTACGAGATGATTATATGGCTTGAAAAAGAAAAGAAGAATATCCATTGCTCAAGTGCATCACACCACAGAAAACAGTGTTAATTGAACATCTACGGTGGAAATTTTCTCGAGGACTATAGAAGTTTTGGATCAAATTGATATTTGTGCTTTCCTTTCATTCATGTCTTCGTGATTTAATGAACGGGTTGGATTACATATAAACATCACGGTGGACCCTAGGAAGGTTTCCACGGTGGAAATCATTATTTTCAATTTTTTCCTGTGGCGTAGTTCACTTGAGATTTGGATATATGTTTCAATTTTTTTCAACCACTAAAATGAATTGGAAAAACGGATGGACAGTGTGGATAAACCAGAGGTATTCACAGTGGGCCCAACAGAGTTTACTCGGTCCGATAAAAGCGTACCGAGATGCTCGTACGCAGTCCGATTTCGGAAATTCGTGGCTTTCGCGTCCGGAAAGGGGGCGCTCTCAAGTGGTACGGGACCAGCGGAATCCGAACCGTCCATCAAATTCACGTTACAAGAGGAGGTTGTTCAAACCATCCGAATGGGAGATCTGGTGGACCAAAGAACATGGGACAAGTTAGTGGGGGAAGAGGGGGGGGGGGGGGGGCTATACAAAATCCATGCCGTCCTGACTCTTCATCTTCCATGGAAGAAGATTAAGAACTGTTGATGCGGTTTTCTGGCGGACCCTCTAAAGTTGACCTCCTTAACCTGCAACACGTGTGAAGAAGAAACAAGGGATACCTGGCTACTGCAGGGGACTCTCCAATGCCTAAATCAAGAACGTGGTCTTTTTTGTAGGGTATAATGTGCATACCTCTAATGGTTGAGGATATCTCTCTCTCTCTCTATATATAGGGAAGAGAATCCCATCGGATGAGGACTCGTCTCGATATCTTGGAAATCTGTCCGAATCCTGGATCTGTATGAGATTATCGTCTAATCTTATTCTCTGAAAATTTGGGGAGAGATCTTCGGGATTATAGGATATTCCTTAAATTTATAGCTCGGATCTAAGCTGGCTCCCATAGACGGGTGAAGGCTCGAGAGTAAGCAACTCCAATATTCTCGATAGATCAGCATTCACCATTTTTGACCAATAATTAGGTCGGGAGATCCGTGTTTACCTTTAGTTGGGCGCTAATAGCCCTTGGTCTTGCCATGGGATGTTGCTTGACCTGTAACCAGACATTGTCCTATCTATGATCGTCCAACGGACGAGCTATGATCGATCTCTTATCGAGCAGAGACTGATTTGCGGTAGATCTAAGATCGACCTTTGACCAATGGTCGAACTGTGACAGATCTACGATTGACCCATTAGGTTGGAACACGGTGTATTCGAATGGGCTTGTTATCATGTTCTTTGAGTGTCCTTACAGTTGCCTCGACCTCCTTGAAGGTCGACCTATTTTTTGACGTAGATGCCTTATTAGGCTTGGGTTTTGTAGGGACCGTGCTGGTTAAGTAGAGTTGGTCCATTCCATAAGCCGACTTATCGACTTGTCTATCTTTCCCCAAACAGTGAGCCCCCCTTACTTCTTGGGCTGACCTATGGAGGTTCGAGAAGTAAGCTGGTCGGAGCTAGGTCGGGTTATATATGGATTGGGTCGAGTTGTATTGTCATTAATGACAAGTATGGCGACCAGCGCGGTAGCCGAGGCATCGTCAGTTCGTAATCATGAAGGGCTGTTTTGTAGCTTGAGGCCACGTGGGACATCAAGCGATCTTTTCGATGACGGACCAATGAGATTGCGACACGTGGTATCGTACTCAATATTGGGGTCGAGCGGCGCATGGGGTCGCGCCATGTGTCGAGTTGAGGTAGCCAAGGGGACGGTGTATGGATGGGCATTGATGGGCGTCTGCAACGCCTGCCACGTGGCACGACTATTGAAGGGAAGCCCTAACCCTTAAGGGCTTTCCTTCCGCATTTTCGTTTTCTTCCTCTTTCATCTCCCAACTTCTTTCTGGACAATTTTTGGCATCCATTTCTTCTACAATCAGGCCGGTGACTTGACCATTTCCTCTCCAGTGAGCTTCGTCTCTTCCTCCTCCTGTCGCTTTTTAATTTCTGAGTAGCCTTACTCGCAAATATCATGTCCGGCTCTTTGAGCTCGCGGGAGGAGGTATCTGGTGGCGACAGTGGGGCGAGTTCTCGCTTTAGGGTGATGTCAAACCCACCATCACCGCTAATGATGATGGCGGAGGCCGATTTTCAGTCGCTGGCGTCACGGGTGATGGAGCGGTCTCCTACCCAGAGGCTGGCGCCCATGGCCACGATGTTGAATCTATCCCCATTGTAGAGGACAACGCCCGCGCCTAGGGCATCGAACACATCTCTGGCTAAGGGCTTGGTGGCTGTGGGGCGCGACCCTACTCGAGAGGTCAATCTGGAAGAACCCAATGATGAAGAGGGCCTAAGAGGACTGGTGCCCTCGACTTTGCTCGAGGAAAAGTTGGTCTGAATCAAGCTCGGATACCATGTCCCTGAGTTTGTGATCCTTCGACTTCCTTCGTCGGACGAGCTTCTAGACCGACCTCCAGAGGGGGCCGTCGCAATCTTCTGGGTCACGCTTCAGTGTAGCATGCGGCTTCCTTTGTAGGGAATAGTTAAGCATTTGCTAGCTCGCCTTGGCTTAGCTTCGGGACAGATGATCCCAAATGAGTGGAGGTCTTTGTTCGGCTGCGCGGTCCTGTGGGCCGAGCTATTTGTGGACGAGTTCCTCCACTGTACCAGCGAAATCTGAACAATCTTCACCCTGACTGGTTCTACTTTTGCTCCTGGCATAACACTGGCAGGGCCCTTATAACTGACCCTCTGTCCTTCAACAAAAATTAGAGAGACAAATGGTTCTGGGCCTCTGGGTGCTGGGAGACAGTCGAGCCAGAATCGACTCCCATGGTCCCTCGAGCTTTCTCCGACCCAGGTTAGTATTTCCTGTAATAGTTGTCCCTTAGTTGATTGGTTTTCACTGACATTTGACCTTTGTTGCATGTGTTTTTTACTGTAGTCATCCCCAAGCATCGTCCTCTACTCAGCAGCGGATCATTAGCTAGGATCCATGATTTATGGGCGATTGAGGAAAGGAAGAAGTCTTGGAGAGTGCTTCTTCAGCTCGAGCTACTCCTTAAAATGGACTTGGACTTTTCTCTCACCGGTAAGAGCTTTGGTAAGATCTTCAGTCGAGCTTCATAACTTAGTATCTTTCAAGAATTTTTCTGACATGTTACTCGTGTGTTGTCAAATATTCCTGAAGCTCGGCCCGTCATCCGTCCTTCCTTTAAAGTTCGTGCGCCCCCTCGAGATGAAGCAGGGGCACTGAAGAAGAAGAAGTAAAAGACCTCCTCCAAGGCGAAGGGGAAAGTTGGCTCCTCTTTCTCGATCGTTTACGAGGTCGACGAAGAGGGCACGGAGGTGGATGGTCATTTCTGAGGGCGTAGCTCCTATCGAGATCCAGAGGGCTTCAAAGCTTCCGATAGAGGCCTGACCTTCGGGGAGGGGGGAGGAGGAAGAGAGGAGAGGGACCCTTCACCGAACCATGGAGGACATCCTCCTAGGTGCAGACCATCATGCAACCGAAGAAGAATTTGCCAGTTTGTTTAGCTCTTCCATGGACACGCTTCTTAAACACTTGTCGATGACCCTCCTCGGAGTAAGTACTTCGTCCAAAACTGGTTTAAATTCTATTTTGGTTGCTCATCCTTACTCTTCTTCTTTTTCTCTGTAGTTCGCCCTGTGCGTATTGAGGGCGTGCACTAAATTTGATTAGATGCAAACTCGGGCGGATGTAGCCGAGCAATAAGTGGCTCTCTTTGAAGCCGAGTTACAGGGTGTGCAGACGGCTCTTGAGGCGACTCTCGCTGAGAATGTCGAGGTAGTTGCACGCCTGGAGGAGGCCAAGGGCTTGCATGACTAATGCCATGCTCGGCTTGTTGAAACCGAGGCGAAGCTAGAGAAGTTGAAGAAGGAGATCAAGGCTGTGATTGCCATGGCTCGGAAGGAGGCTATCCAGGAGTTCGAAACGTCTCATGCGTTCCTGGATGAGAGGGATAACCTCTTTTGCCAAGGTCATGCTTCTCAGAGCTCGATCTCTCTACTTTTGATGAGGCAGAGTCGAGTTCTGATGGGCCAGGCGACGAAGCGGCTCTCGAGGCGGCTCCTGAGGTGACTCCTGAGCAACCTTCTAAAGCCTGATGCTCAGCTTTTTACAAAGCAGTATTTCCTTCATCATGCGTTCCCTTTCCCTTTTTTAGCTTTAAGCACTTCAAGAGCACCTCGTCTGTGCCTTTTTAGTTTTCAATACTTAGCCATTTGTAGATCGGTGTACATGTATTTTTCTGGAACATTACTGATGTAATCATGCCCTTTGGGCCTTTATCAATGAAAATACTTCTTTTTCTTAAATTCTGAATTTCTGAGCTAAGTAGGTCGTTTTTTTAACTTTTCATGAGTGTGTCAAAGTAAGCCTAAGTTGTAACTCGGACGTCAGTTGAATATTGTGCAGAGATTTGCTAAAACTTGTCTAAACCAATTAGTTTGAACATAGCTCAGTTGTTGATCGGATCAAGATCGCTTGTTCGTTAAACCTTGGTCGGCCATTGATCCGATTTACATCGCCCAGTCATCTGATCTTAGTCAGGAATTGATCGGATAACATCCTAACGTTTTATTAATGTAACTCAGCATTGAATACACAATGAACGTTGCATTGACCCCAGTCTAAGGGTAATAGATCTTCAATTCTTCGGCGTTCCAAGGGCGTGGGAGTAGTTGTCCAGCTAAGTCCTCTAGCCAATACAAACTGGGTCGGCTCGTGCTTGAAACCACATAAGGTCCTTCCCAGTTCGGACCTAAGGTTCCTGACCCTATCTCCTTAGTATTTTATAACGTCTTTCGAAGAATTAAGTTTCCGACTCGAAACCTTCTGACCTTCACCCGCGTGTTATAGAAGCGTAATACCTTCTATTGGTGAATGATAGTCCAAGTCCGAGCTAGTTCTCTTTACTTTTCTAGGAGGTCGAGGCAGAGGGCCATAAGCTCGGTATTGGTTTGTTCATCTAATGAATCTGTTCAGGCTGTATGCAGTCTGATCTCTACGGGAGTGACTGCCTCTGCTCCATATGCTAAGGCGAAAGAGGTCGAGGCAGAGGGCCATAATCTTGGTATTGGTTTGTTCATCTAATGAATCTGTTCAGGCTGTATGCAGTCTCATCTCTACGGGAGTGACTGCCTCTGCTCCATATGCTAAGGCGAAAGGGGTCTCTTCGGTAGCTGTTCAGATAGTAGTTCAATACGCCCAAAGAACTTTCAGAAGTTCTTTGGCCCATGCTCCTTTAACATCCTCGAGTTTGGTACGGAGATGATACTTGATGATCTTATTGACTGCTTCGACCTATCCATTTACTTGCGGATGTCGTGGTGAAGAGTAGACATTGCGAATTCTGAGGTTCTTTCACATCTCCTGGTACTGTTTATTATCGAACTGTTTCTCATTGTTAAAGTTGATAGTCTGAGGAATCCCGAACCTACATATGATATTCTTCCGAAAGAAGTCCGTGATCTTCTTCTCAGTTATTTTCGCTAATGGTTCTACTTCTGCTCATTTGGTGAAATAGTCAACGACCATGACTGCGAACTTGGTCTGACCTTTTACCGAGCTAAAGTCCTAGAAGGGGGGGGGGGGGTGAATAGGACTATGCCAAATTAAAAATTAAATGTAAAATTTAAATAAATATAAAGAAAGATAGCACTTAAACAATCCCACAATGCAAAAATGTAAAGCAACCTCAAATGTACAAGTATTGAGAGGTTGATATAGATGTTGTTCTAAGGAGAACCTTACACCAAAAACTAACGGCTTATGGTAGGACAACCTGATTCCTAGAACGGTCTGTGTATCACAATCTCAAACAGATATAGAGGAAAAAAAAAAGAATAGCAAAGAAAGAAACTAAGCTATTACAACATTCCCATACTTGCATAAAAAGGATTACAACATTCTCCACAAATGCATAAAGGGAAATTACAACATCTACGCAATGCAATAATTAAATAATCAATCAATCACCACAAGACCAGAAGTTATAGTGGTTTGCTTGTGTGTACACCAATTGTTTAGAAAAACATCCACACAACTACTCCAATCCTAATATCCTCACACAGTGAATATTAGCGTTCATTATGAAATAGGTTTTTCAAGGTTCACCTAAAACCCTCACAATTGTGTCTTTCAAGTGGGCTTACACAATTCAAAAAGTCCACACTCTGAGTTTTCTAGATCACCTCAGACAAACCAAAAGAAAGAGATTTTTCTAGCACAATCTCAAAGAAACCAAAAGAATAGATTTACAAAAACTGTAAAATTCTTATCTAGATATTCTCCTTTGTTGCAGCCCGTTAGAACCAATTCAGAGTAGAAGTTCAATCGTAGATGTTCAATGTTCACACTCACTTATGAAATAGTTCTAAGTTCTAAATGGATTTTAGATTAAATCACCTTGGGCTAGCTTGATTTGATTTTGATTACAAGAATTGAGAAAATTTCAATCCCTTCTTCAAATAAGATTGGAATATAGAATACAAAATCAAATGCAAAAAGCTAATTAAAGAGAATATTAAATGAGCACTAAATAATTAAAGAATATCACAAACTTATCTCTCAGAGTGGTGTCTTGATTTTGCTTGAATTGGATACCAAACTCTGAAAATCGTGCTCTATTTATAAGTGCAGAAATCGTTCCTTTGACTAGCCCAGAGGTCGGCTCGACTGGTTAAAGGACCAACAAACATTTGAAATTTTGAGTGCAATAAGATCAGGCCATTCCACGACTGGTCGAAGGACCTGCTCGACTGGTTGAGTGGCCTCCATGACCGGTCGAGTCCTATCCACGACTGGTTGTGTGAGACTCATTTTAGTTGCTGGACTTTGAGTCGAGCCTGCCGGACCGGTCGAGCATTGTTCACTCGACCGGTCGAGCAGTCTCCAGGACTGGTCGAGGCTTTAACAAAAAATTTTAAAATTTAGTAACAAACTTAGGACTAGTCGATGAATTTCTTGGACTGGTCGAGCCAGTGCTAGGACTAGTCGAACATAGGCTAAGACTAGTCGAAAAATAGAGTATGCACTTATAAAGTGACCCAATTAAATTATGTATTCAAAATGACCTATCCTATGGTCAATCTAGGGTCATTAATATCTTATAAGCGATTTATGAACATTGAATCTTCTTTTGCTTAGGTTGATTGTTGATCTTGACAAACATGAAGCTTGTTATCTTAACGAACATGAAGCTTGAATTTGAAACATTTTGAAGCTTCAACTTGAAGTACTTTGAAACTTGAATTTGTAACCTTTTAAAGCTTGAACTTGAAATATCTTGAAGCTTGGCTTGAGGTACTTAAGTTGTATTTCACCTTGAGCTTTGAGTACTAATGTAAAGATTATTGTCTTGACTTAGATGAAGCTTTGAAAGCTTGAACTATCAGTTGATGTTGTACTTGAATTCTTATACTTGTGATGCTTGAATCTCAAAATGGAACACCTTGTAATGGATCATCTTGAGCTTATACAAAAATTGTATTGGACATGAAGTGAGCTACACAAGATACAAATTCCAAGAGGTTTTGGCACTACAAAATTTGACAATTATAGGAGCTAGAAAACATAGCACTTACAATCTCCCCCTTTGTCAAATTTGTGACAAAACACACTTTATAATAAGATAAGCGTAATACGCATTATAAAGAATCATGCCCCAGTTTTAGCCTGGTTAAAGAATCATGCACCAGTTATAAACAGGTTAAAGAAATATTTTCCCAACAATACTTCCCCTTACTTACTCCCCTTTAGAAAAAAAATAATGTGGTATCCACACAATCCACAATTCATAAGCATGAAGCATGATAAAATTCTCCTCCTTTTTATCACAATAAGATAAAGGAAAGAACTAATAAAAGATAATGGGAGTGGATAAATAAGAAAGTAAATAGAAGAGAAAAATAAGAGAATATTGATCAAGAGTATTGCATAAGTAAGTTAACCAAGTTAACTAAATCCATAAGAAAGCATGTTCAAGCATGTCTAAGCCCATCAAATAAGAGAAATTCAAGTATCATAAAAGTTATTACAAACCACATAAAAAAAAAAAAACTAATCTAAACCCGATGAAGGAGCAGGTATGGTAGGATCAATTTGATGAAGTCCCTTGTTAATACGCCTAAGATATTTGCGTATATATTTGAATTTCATATCATCGGACACATTCACTTTTTCAACCTTCTCCTCAAGTGAGCTCAAATGCGCATCAAAGTCAGATGACTGATAGTCAAGATCAGCAGTAGAATCGGATTCGATTTCATAAAAAAGGTCATCCATATTCACATCATCTGGAGGCAAATCACCCTCTTCTTCATTTCCAGCTGCAGCTCCACCCACATCAACCTGGCCTAGGGCCAACTTCAAATTCATCTTGTTAATATTAGTGTTGTTAAAAGGGAGTTGAGAAATGGGAGCCTCTCTAACAGGCATCACCACTAAACTATGGGTGGGTAACACAGTCATAAGATAAAAGAAGGGAATGTCACTGTGACCTGGATGGAGACAGAATTGAATGATGCTATGACAAATTAAACAAGGAAGACATATAGAGGTTACAGAAAAGATGGAATGAAGAATACGAACCATGAACGTAGTCAGTTCGGTTTTGTTACCAAATCGAGGATAAACATTAGAAATGAAAATCCTATGAAGGACTCTGTATTTGGGTAACAAAAACTTTGAGGCAAGTGCATTTTCAGTAGTATTCTATTCCACATCTATATTGCATAAATCTCTAGTGAGTATTCGCTTCTCAGTTTTATACGGTTTTGCCACTATAATGCTAATGGGAATACCTTCGTCATTGACAGGTATATCCATTAATCCAGAGATAAGGTGATGGTCCACATCAATTGGACCTTCTTTGGTAGAGATAGTGACTGTCAGATTTTTAGTAGAAAAATCAGTAATGCAAGCATACATAGCTTACTCAATGGAGCGGCATGTAGGCCCACCCTAATGTAGTATGTTATCCTATCCTACAGACTAAAGGAGAAATACAATATCAAAGGATGCCACATGAATACGATCGACAGTTCGTTCTACTATTACATTGGGCAATGGAATATCCTGTACATAATCGGGATCATCCTCGGGCAACCGGAGGTGGCGCACTATGATAGGAGCCGAACGAGATGTCGAGGGACCACGAGATCCTTTCTTTTTTGGTTCTACCTTCCATTTGCAATAAAGAAAGCAAGAAATAACATGATTACAAAATAGGTAAAGTGAGTTTCCAATAGATCAGATTTTTTAGAAGAAAACCCCAAAAACTAACATAAATCAAGAAATAAACCACACAAATGATGAAAAGAAAGTGCAAAGGACTTGAATCTACAAGAAAAACGAAAATAATACACTAACCAAGAAGAAATCGAAGATGGATTCGACCGGTCGATGAAGGAGCCATTGGAGAAGAAGACCTAAATGAAGAAAAAGTGATTCACAACTAGTCGAGTACTTGCTCAACTGGTCATGCCACAACTGGTCGAGTATATACTCAACTGGTCGTGCACAGCCCAAAATGTGCAATTTTTCACAAAATTTAAAATTTTAAAAATCTAAAATAATAAATATATACATTATGATACAGAAAGACATGAATTATCAATTCATATTGCACATATCAAGATCAAATTTCAATTTAGCAAACTTACTTTTATCGAGCGGTTTAGTGAATATGTCAGCTAGTTGATTCTCAGTCGAAATATAATCCAAGGAAATTGTCTTGTCTTCCACTAATTCACGAATGTAGTGATATCTAATGTCAATAAGCTTGGTTCGTGAATGCTGGATTGAATTTTTAGAGATATTAATTGCACTTGAATTATCACAATATAAAACCATAGAATCTTACATAATTCCGTAATCGCTTAGCATTCTTTTCATAAAAACAAGCTGAGTGCATGCATTACCGACAACAATGTATTCAACTTCAGCTGTTGAGAGCGATACAAAACTTTGTTTCTTACTTAGCCAAGAAACTAAATAGTTCCCTACATAAAAATAACCACTGCTAGTTGATTTTCGATCATCAATATTACCAGCCCAATCAACATCCGTGTAACCAGCTAATTGCACACTAGTATCATGTGGTTACCAGAGACTAAGATTTACTGAACTAGCGACATATCGTATAATCCACTTAACATCAATTAAATGTGACTCTTTAGGGTCAAATTGATATCTAGCGCAAATTCCTACGCTAAATGCAATATCAGGTCTACTCGCAGTTAAATAAAGAAAACTACCTATCATACTGCGATACAATTTATTATCTACATTCTTACTTGTAGAGTCCTTTGAGAGTTTTAAAGTAGTACTCATTAGAGTATCAAAAATTTTCCCACTCTCGAATCCTAACTTTTTAACTAAGTTCAAAGCATATTTGGTTTGGGAGATAAAGAAATCATGAGGTTGCTGTTTAACTTACAACCCTAGAAAATAATTCAATTCTCCAACCATGCTCATTTCAAATTTAGACTTCATAAGATCTGTAAACTCAATAGTCATGTCAACACAGGTTGATCCATAAATAATATCATCAATATAGATTTGCACTATTAAAATGTGATCATGTTTCTTTACAAATAATGTCTTATCAACACTTCCCATTATAAAGTTATGACTTAGTATAAACTTAGTCAACTTTTCATACCATGCCCTGGGAGCTTGTTTTAAACCGTAAAGTGCCTTTTTTAGGCGATAGACATGATTAGCATGCTTAAGGTCTTCAAAACTCGAAGGTTGTTCAACATACACTTCTTCATGCAGATCGTCATTCAAGAATGCACTCTTTACATCCATTTGATAAATCTTAAACTTTCTAAAGCACGCAATAGAAATAAATAGTTAGATTGATTCAAGACGAGCTACTGCGGCAAAGGTTTCATCATAATCGATGCCTTCAATTTGAGTGTACCCTTGTACTACCAGCCTAACCTTGTTTCTAATAATATTACCAAGTTCATCAGACTTATTTTTGAAAATCCATTTTGTTCCGATAATATATTTATCTTTCGGTCATGGAACTAAGTACCAAACATCATTTCCAACAAATTGATTAAGCTCTTCTTGCATCGCAACAATCCAGTTTTCATTAGTAAGAGCTTCTTTTACGTTAGCCGGTTCTATCTGAGATGTAAAACACATGTACCTACACATATCTTCAAGTTGTCTACGAGCGTGCACACCAGTGAGAGGATTTCCAAGAATTTGATTAGTTGGATGGTCATTGTAAGTGCTATAGTTGATAGCTTCACTATATTGTCAACCAAAGACACTGTATGTATCTTATTATGAAGCTTGTATATGTGAAGAACAAAGCTCTATACATGATATGTCAAGTCAAGACAAAAGTCTCATAAGATCAGCTTCGATAGTCAAGCAATGTTCACAAGTCAAGACTTGAGGATGTGAGAATGTTCGACTTAGATCAAGACAAGTATAATTCAAGTTCTCAAGAAGCTTTCAAGTTTAAGCTATACCAAGATCTCAAGCTTCATTATGCTCAAGGTCATTCAGCTAAATTTCAATGTCCTTAATTCACTATTGAGGTATGTTTGACCTTAGGTTGACCTTTAGAATAGGTCATTTCAGATACATAATCCATATATTTTATATAGGTGGGTTTGATCTGTTCTAAGACTAGTCCTGGACTTTGTTCGACTAGTCCTAACACTGCTTCGACCTGTCCTAGAATTGCCTGGACCAGTCGTAAGTTTGTTGTAAAAATTCAAAATTTTTTTATTAAGCTTCGACCAGTTCTGGGATCTGTTTGACTAGTCGTATGAATAGTGTCGACTGCTTCTTTGACCTATCGTAGACCTACGACTCAAACTACAGCGTTGAAATTTGATTAGCTTCGACTAGTCCTGAGGAACCTTCAACCAGTCGAAGGTGTCCTTCGACCAGTCGTAGACTACCTACGACTAATTGTGAAATTGCCTTATCTTATCGTGCTCGAATTTTCAAATTTCAGTTGGTCCTACGACCAGTCGTAGCGACTTCTAGACCAGTCGAAGACGTGATTTGCTCACCTATAAATAGAGCATGAATCTCAGAAAATTATACACTACTCAAGCAATTTTAATTCAGCTTCTGAGATATAAATCTGTGCTCCATTTAAGCTAAGTGTGCATATTAAATATTTTCTTTCTTTAGCTTTTTAAATTGATTTTGTTTCTTGTATTCTAATCTGATTTGAAAAGAGGAAGTGTTGTTTTCCTTTTTCTGGAATCAAAATCAATTAAAGCTAGCCCATTTGTTTTAATTTAAAATCTATTAGAACTTAGAACCATTATATAGTGAGTATTGGACATTGAACTTTGACTTTCAAATCCTACTCCAACTTAGTTCTTTCGGGCTATTACAACAAAGAAGAAAATCAGGTATTTTATATTTTATGTAATTTACTTTATTTGGTTTTATTTGAGGTTAAGACAGAAAAATCTCAAAGTTGTTGGTTATCTGAGGAGAGCCAGAAAACTCAGAAGTAAGGGTTTTTGAATTATGTAAGCCCTTTAGAAAAGACACAATTGTGAAGGTTTTAGGTGAACCTGTGAAACTTATTTTGATAGTGAACGCTGATATCCCATGTGTGAGGATATTAGGAGTAGAGTAGCAAGCTGTGTGGCTGTTGATTAACAGTTGGTGAACACAAAGGCGAACCACTATATATCGGTGTATTTTGTGATTTGAATGTTCTTTTAATTTCTATATATTTAATCATTCAGATTTGTGGAATGTATATGTGGATGTGAATGTTGTAATATTTACATTTCAAGTAAAGTGGGGAATATTGTAATAGTTTAGAATTTATTTTTTGTTATTTCATTTATTTCCTTTCTGTTTGAGTTTTGATATTCAATTTGTTCTAGTAAGGTTGTCCTTCCATAAACTTTTAGTTTTTATGGTGCAAAGGTTGTCCTTAGAACAACATTAGTATCAAGCTCTTTATTTTGAGGTTGCTTTACATTCCTGTATTGTGGTTTGTTTTATTTTGTTAGTTATCCTATTTCTTATTTTCTGCTGTTATATTTTAATTTGGTACAGTCCTATTCACCCCCCCCCCCCTCTAAGACATATTGCTTGGCCTTTTCAGTCTTTAACTGTCCTCAATTCAGTATTATCTTGACTTGATGAAGAGTCAGGTTTATCAATTAAAAGAACTTCATCATTTTCTGAACTTGAGACAGGTGTATTCAAGTGATCGTCAATAACCACATTAATGAACTCTTGAATTACACCAGTCCTCTTGTTAAGAACCAGATACGCTTAACTATTTAGAGCATACCCTAAAAATATCCCTTCATCACTTTTGGTGTCAAACTTACCCAGATTTTCTCGGTCACATAAGATGTAACACTTGCTTCTAAAAACTCGAAAGTATTTAACAGTAGGCTGCTTATCAAACCACATTTCATAAGCTGTTTTACCATTTGATTTCTAGTATAAATGTAGTTAATTATATAACAAGGTATATTTATGGCTTCAGCCCGAAGATTTTTAGGAAGCTTCATACTATTTAGTATAACATTTACCATTTCTTGAAGCACTTTATTTTTCCGTTCTACTATACCATTTTGTTGTGGTGTTTTGGGTGCTGAATATTCATGTGATATTCCTTAATCACTGCAAAACTTTTCAAAACCGCTATTTTCAAATTCTGAATCATGATCACTACAGATCTTAGAAACTTGTGATTCGTTTTCCGTTTGGATACGTTTAAGTACCCTTTTTACTTCATCGAGAGTTTCTGATTTGTCTCTTAAGAAGACTACCCAAGTGTACCTGGTAAAGTCATCAACAATTACCAGCATGTACTTCTTGTCACCTCGACTCTTCGTTTTAGTTGGTCTAATAAGATCTATGTGGAGAAGTTTGAGCGGTTTATATGTGGCATTGGAGTTCACCTTTTTGTGAGTACTCCTGGTTGGTTTGCCAATCTGGCATTCGCCACATATTTTGTCTACTTTCTGTATTTTGAGTAAACCTCTTACTAACTCTCTTTTGCTCAATCTATACAAGTTGCGGCAGTGTACATGTCCGAGGCGCTTATGCCATAATTCAGTTTCATCAGTATGGACTATGTAGCATGATAAATTAGATGAGCTTGAATCACTCACAATGTAGCAGTTTTCAGAAGCTCTGCGACCATTTAATATTATAGAACCATTTTTATTTAAGATTTCGCACCCTTGGTTAGTAAATTTTACTCTATGATTTTTATCGCATATTTGAGAGATGCTTAATTAGTTGTGTTTTAACCCTTCTACATATAAAACATTCTCAAATAGAGGGAGGTTAAGGAGTCAAACCGTACGTTGGCCAACAATTCTGCAGTTGCTACCATCACCGAATGTGACTAAACCATCAGTCATGTTTTTAAGATTGGTGAACAGATCTTTGTCACCAGTCATGTGTCTGGAGCATCCACTGTCTAGGTACCACTTTGAATGGCTCGAAGCTTTGAAAGTAGTGTGGGCAAACAAACAAGTAACCTTAGGGACCCATTTCATTATAGTTTTGGGTTTAGAAGTATAGTTGGTCTTCTTATGTTTGTATTTGTTATAAGACCGACCCACTGAGTTAGATTTTAAGAGCTCCTTAAGTAAGTCAACAATTTTCTTAGTTAAAGGATTTCAATTTTAATTTTTATAGTTGATATGGTTACTTTTAGGTTTCAAGGTTTGAAAAGACTTAGCATTTTTAAAATAATTTTGATTCAGACTTTTTCCTTTTGAGTTTGAAGACTCCTCTTTCACAAATCTGGGTGGAGTATTCTTATGTTTAGGAGGAATACTTTTGTCGCAGCCTAATCCAGATCGATTGCCCAAATTTCTGGTTCGGATAAGAGTTTTTCTACCTTGGGATCACCTTAGTCATACCTCCACATGTCTTTTAAACTCAAAAGTGAAGAGACTTCTAGTTTTAGCTTTTCATTTTTAGATTTTAAATTTTCAACAAGGGAGGTTTTTAAATCTAAATTGCATTTAGTTTTTTCAAAACGATCTGAAATGTGTGATTTTTCTAAGACTAGATTATTAAAATTTTCTTTAAGTTTTGAAAACTTTTCTTTTTGAAGTTTTAGTTTTACAACAATTTTGCAACTTTCCCTGTATAAGGCATTATAAGCATCTTGAAGATCTTCTTCATTTTCATGATCACTATTCAAATTTTCTTCACTAGTTGAATCATCGTTATCTAAAAAAGTGAACTTGGCTAGAGTCATTAGGGCTTTAACATCATTACCCGACTCGGTTTTAGAATCTTCTGACTTAGAAGAAGCTTCAGAGCAGGAAAATTCATCCCACGTAGCCAACAAACCTTTCTTTTTCAGTTTGTCCTTTTTAGGACATTTGTTTACTAGATGTCCATATTCATGATAGTTGTAACATTGACTATCTTTTAAAGATTTTCAAGTTTTAGATCTAGATCTTTTCTTTCAACAGGTTTTTGAAAATCTACCCTCTTTTTACTTTTGAAAAATTTGTAAAACTTTTTAGCTAAAAGGGCCATATCATCTTCAGAATTTTCTAAATCAGATTTGTTATTTTCTTGAGAAACATTTTTAAAAGACTTAAGGGCGATAGATTTACCTTTAGGAGCTTTAAAATTTAACTCATAGGTTTGTAAAGAACCTACCAATTCTTCTACCCTCATATTATACATATCATGAAGTTCCTGGATCACAGTCACCTTTGAATTGAATCGTTCAAGGAGTGAGCGTAGTATCTTTGCACACACTTTACTTTATGGGATTCTATCACCAAGACCCCACATAGAGTTGACAATGTCATTCAATCTTGTATAGAAGTCCATGAAAGTTTCACTTTCTTCTATATGTATTTCCTCAAATTTGGTTGTGAGGATTTGGACTTTGGATTTCTTGACAATTGTTGTTCCCTCGTGTGTCATTTCCAAAATATCTCAGGCTTGCTTTACAGTATCACAGTATATAATTCTTTTGAATTCATCCGGTGTAGTGCGTAAGTGATTGCATTTAGAGCCTTTGCATTGGCATTACTCTCACTTTTCTGAAGAGCGGACCAAGAAAATTAAGGTGGGACTTTTATCATTTTAGATCCATCGGTACCGGTTACTTCAGTGGTAGGAGGGATCCAATTAGTTACTATGGCTTGCCACACACTCTCATCCATGGATTTTAAGAAAATTCTCATTCTGGCTTTCCAATAAGCATAATTGAAACCATCAAATGGTGGAGGCCTAGTGACTAAAAGGCTATCAAAATTTGACATCTTAAAAACCTCAGATCGATTAGCTTAGGAATTTAATACAGAAAAAAAATTTAAAGCGAGTTATTAAGCTTTGATACCACTTGAAAAGGCCGAGCTAAAGTCTAGGAGGGGGGGGGGGGTGAATAAGACTATGCCAAATTACAAATTAAATGTGGAATTTAAACAAATATAAAGAAAGATAGCACTTAAACAATTCCACAATGTAGAAATGTAAAGTAACCTCAAATGTATAAGTATTGAGAAGTTGATACAGATGTTGTTCTAAGGACAACCTTACACCAAAAACTAACAGCTTATGGTAGGACAACCTGATTCCTAGAACGGTCTGTGTATCAAAATCTCAAACAGATACAGAGGAAAAAAGAAAAGAATAGCAAAGAAAGAAACTAAGCTATTACAACATTCCCACACTTGCATAAAAAGGATTACAACATTCTCCATAAATGCATAAAAGGAAATTACAACATCCACACAATACAATAATTAATTAATTAATCAATCACCACAAGACCAGAAGTTATAGTGGTTCGCTTGTGTGTACACCAACTGTTTTGAAAAACAGCCACACAACTACTCAACTCCTAATATCCTCATACAATGGATATTAACGTTCACTATGAAATAGGTTTTTCAAGGTTCACTTAAAACCCTCACAATTATGTCTTTCAAGTGGGCTTATACAATTCAAAAAACCCCACACTCTGAGTTTTCTGGATCACCTTAGACAAACCAAAAGAAAAAGAATTTTCTAGCACAATCTCAAAGAAACTAAAAGAATAGATTTACAAAAACTGTAAAATACTTATCTAGATATTCTCCTTTGTTGCAGCCTAGTAGAACCAATTTAGAGTAGAAGTTCAATCGTAGATGTTCAATGTTCACACTCACTTATGAAATGGTTCTAAATTCTAAATGGATTTTAGATTAAATCACCTTGGGCTAGCATGATTTGATTTTGATTCCAAGAAATGTAAAAATTTCAATCCCTTCTTCAAATAAGATTAGAATATAGAATACAAAATCAAATACAAAAAGCTAATTAAAGAGAATATTAAATGAGTACTAAATAGCTAAAGAATATCACAAACTTATCTCTCAGAGTGGTGTCTTGATCTTGATTGAATTAGATACCAAACTCTGAAAATCATGCTCTATTTATAAGTGCAGAAATCGTTCCTTCGATTGGCCTAGAGCTCGGCTCGACTGGTCGAAGGACCAACAAACATTTGAAATTTTGAGCGTGATAAGATCAGACCGTTCCATGACTGGTCGAAGGACCTGCTTGACCGGTCGAGTCCTGTCCACAACTGGTCGTGTGGGACTCTTTAGTTGCTGGACTTTGAGTCGAGCCTACTAGACTGGTCGAGCACTGTTCACTTGACCGGTCGAGCAGTCTCCAGGACTGGTCGAGGCTTTAATAAAAAATTTTAAAAATTAGTAACAAACTTAGGACTAGTCAAGGAATTTCCTGGACTGGTCGAGTCAGTGCTAGGACTAGTCGAACATAGGCTAAAACTAGTCAAAAAATAGAGTATGCACTTATAAAGTGACCCAATTAAATTATGTATTCAAAATGACCTATTCTATGGTCAATCTAGGGTCATTCATACCTTGTAAGCGATATATGAACATTGAATCTTCTTTTGCTTAGGTTGATTGTTGATCTTGACAAACATGAAGCTTGTTATCTTGACGAACATGAAGCTTGAATTTGAAACAATTTGAAGCTTCAACTTGAAATACTTTGAAACTTGAATTTGTAACCTTTTGAAGCTTGAACTTGAAATATCTTGAAGCTTGGCTTAAGGTACTTGAGTTGTATTTTACCTTGAGCTTTGAGTACCAATGTAAAGACTGTTGTCTTGACTTAGATGAAGCTTTGAAAGCTTGAACTATCAGTTGATGTTGTACTTAAATTCTTATACTTATGATGCTTGAATCTCAAAACGGAACACCTTGTAATGGATCATCTTGAGCTTGTACAAGAATTGTATTGGACATGAAGATGATATACACAAGATACAAATTCCAAGAGGTTTTAACACTACAAAATTTGACAATTATAAGAGCTAGAAAACGTAGCACTTACAGAGTGGACCGATAATATCAATTCCCCACTGGGCAAATGGCTATGGTCTGACCATTGGGGTGAGCTCTTTCGAGGGTTGTCGAGGTGTACTAGTGAATCTTTGGCATTTGTCGCATGTCTGGTTGAGCTTCCATGCATCATGCTGGATGGTTGGTCAGTAGTAACCCTGCCGAATGACCTTGTGCACTAACGCTCATCCCCTAGAGTGGTTCCGGCAGATTCCTTCGTGGATTCCCCTTGGGATGTATTCTGCTTCTTCTGGTTGGACGCATCTCAGGTAAGGAAGGTAGAATCCTTTCTTATAGAGAATATCATTGAGCATGGTATATCGGGCAGCTTTGATCTTCATTCATCGTGCTTCCATTCAATCTTCGGATAGCTCACAATTCTCAAGGTATTTGATGATTGGTTCCATCCAGGTTGATTCTGAGTAACTGGAAGCATAGCTGAAAGCTTGTCTTCATTGATGCTTGGTTTGGCAAGGTATTCGATCGGGATATACCTTGAGATTTGATCTTCTGCCGTTGTGAGCTTTGCCAACATGTCGACTTTTAAGTTATCGGCATGTGGGACCAGGGCGACACTACATTTTCAAAACTTGCCAATTAGTTCTTTGGGTCTTTGGAGGTAGGCTTTTATGTATTCCTTCGTAGCTTGATAGGCGTCGGCTATTTGGTTGACCACCAATTGTGAGTCACTAAAAACTTCAAGGTATTGAGCCCCCATGTTTGCTGCCAATTTGAGTCCAACAAACAAGGCCTCATATTTCACTGTATTGTTGGAGGCTTGAAATTCAAATCTTAAGGCATACTGTATGCATGTATGATCAGGAGTCTCCAGGACTATCCCGGCCCTGCTTGCCTTAGAGTTGGCGGAGCTATCAACATAGACCATCCACTTAGGTGGGCTGGGTAATGCCTAGGAGTTGGACAGTCCAATGCTGTCTGGGGTGAGTTTCAGACTAGGTAGGTCGGTTGTAGCTTGGTCAGTGATTGGATCTTGCTCGGGAGAGCAAGTTAACTTGACAATGAAGTCAGCCACTGCCTGACCCTTGATTACGGCCTATGGCTGATATTTTATGTCGAAATTGCTTAATTCAATTTCCCACTTAGTCAGCTGACCAGAGGCTTCGGGTTTTTCGAGGACTTGACATAGTATTTGGTCAGTTAGAACGATGATTACATGAGCTTGGAAATACGGTCACAAGCATTGGGAAGAGATTACTAACGCCAGAGCTAGCTTTTCCAACGTGGGGCATCTTGTCTCTATAAGAACTAGGGCGACGTAGTAGACTGGGAACTATTTCCCCTCATGCTCTTTAATCAACGCCGAGCTAACTTCTTTATCAGACACAACCAAGTATATCAACAGGGTCTCTCCTAGCTCGGGTTTAGAAAGCAAGGGCGGTGATTCTAGGTATTGCTTAAGCTGCTGGAAGGCCGCCTCACATTCATTGGTCCAGTCTACTATCTGTCTCCCCTTCAACTGTTTGAAGAAGGGGAGACACTTGTTCGTAGCTAGGGATACGAAGCAGTTGAGGGCCGCTACTCTTCCAGTGAGCCTCTGAATATCTTTGATCGTCTTCGGTGACTGCATGTCGAGTAGAGCTTTACTTTTCTCTGGATTTGCCTTGATCTCTCGCTGGCTGACCAAAAAATTGAGAAATTTCCCCGAGCTGATGCCAAAAGCGCACATGCTCGAATTTAATTTCATTCAGTATTTTTAAATGATAAGGAACATTTTCTCTAAGTCGGCTACATGACCTGTACCTGCGATGCTTTTGACGAGCATGTTGTCGATATAGACTTCCATAGTCTACCCTATTTGGTGGGTGAACATCTTGTTGACCAACTGCTAATAGGTTGCTTCCGCATTTTTTAAACTGAAGGACATCACACAATAATAATAAAAACCTTTGTTAGTGACAAAGGTAGTTTTAGATTTATCATTAAAATGCATTTCAATCTGATTATATCCTGAATATGTATCCATAAAACTAAGCAATTCATGACCCACTGTACTGTCGACTAACTGATCGATTTTGGGAAGAGGGAAGCTATCCTTCAAGCAAGCTTTATTCAGATCTATGTAGACTACACAGACCCACCACTTCTTGTTAGCTTTTTTAACCAGTACAATGTTGGCCACCCAGTCTGGGTAGTACACTTCTTCGATGAAACCTACCTTGAGGAGCTTGCTGACATCTTCTTTAATTAGGACACACCTTTCAGGACCAAGGGCACTTCACTTTTGTCGAATTGGTCGAGAGGATGGGCCAATGTTCAGTTGATGAGTCATGATGGCGGGATCAATCTCAGGCATGTCCTCATGGAACCATGTGAAAATGTTGGCATATCATCGGAGGAGGGCGACCATCATGCAGTGGCGAAGTCAAGGACGACTCTATTTGGACAGTCTTAGATGGATCGGACTCGTCCAGCGGGATCAGGATGAGGTCTTCCATGAGTCGACCTCTCTCTTGAGACTCTTTGCGCAGATCTAGAGATTCGATGGCCATTGCTTCGTGCGGGGCTCTCAGTGCCATCGTGTAGCATTGTCGAGCATCATGTTGATCGACTTTAATGATCCCAACTCCTTGCTCGGTCGAAAATTTCATCGCCAAGTGGTAGGTTGATACCATAGCCCGTAGGAGATATAACGATGGTTGCCTGAGGATGACATTATAGGTAGATGGTTGGTCGACCACGAGGAAATCGACCATTATGGTGGTTTGATTTGGTCCTTCCACGGCCGAGAGGGGTAGTTAGATGGCTCCTTCAGGCATGACCTCTCCTCTCGAGAAACCGACTAATGGAGTTTTGATAGGTCGGAGCAGAGACCGATCAACTCCCATTTTGTTGAATGCTTGAACTAAGAGCACATCCGCTAACGATCCTGTGTCGACAAGGATCTGAAACACTTTTCAGTTGGTGATGGTTGAAGTGATCACTAGTGCATCGTCATGAGGGAAGTGGATACCTCATGCACCTTCTTCAGTGAAGGCTATGCTGTACTTTTCCATCTTTGTTCTTTCAAAGGTCGACCGAGGAGTAGAACTTCTTCCTTATGACAACTAATGCTTTTAGCGTGCGCTTTCTGAGCATTGTTCGAGTCACCTCCTCCTCCATGGCCTCTAAAGATAGTGCGGATTTCTCCAGTTGGCTGATTGTTGATCGGCAGTTCCTTAGTGGTCAAAAGGAGTTTTCTCAAAAAAGCATGCTTCATACCTTCCACTGAGAGGGGTTCTCTTACTGCCTTGACTTACTGAACTTATCGCCTTCGAATTGTATTATTTAAGTGTTTATTACTTACTAAAGATCTTACTTCTACAATTGGTAGGTCACCGGGTTATTCAAATAAGTTGTGTTTTTTCGCCTACAACCCACACTTTCCGCGACCACCACAAAAGTTAGCGCAATATCTTGTCAGAAGTCTAACGAAGCACTCTAAAATGGGTTTTCTGAGTCTTTCTTTTTCCCAGTCGTCGTCAGGGTCAGGAAAGCCAGGGAGGGCTTCTTGGATGGGACAGAGGTTCTGCTGATTCCAGTGACTATTTAGATTCCTTTTACCATAGTACTCCCTTCAAAGGAAGTAGGTGGCTGGAACATAGGGATCTGAGGGAAGAGATAGCCTTTCAGAGGGACTGGGGTTGGTACTGGTAATGCGACAAGCTCCTTCCCCTTTCTTGCCCTTACAAGAATGGTCCGCCCTTACTCAAAGAACTTTTCTTGACTCCCTGCTTTTGTTTTGAGGCTTCTTTTCATTCGATCGAATCGGAACTAAGAGAGAGAGAGAAGATCTCCTCCTGCCTCTCATGACCCTAGCCTAGAGATTCAAGTGTTGTTCGCTCCGATCCCCTCACTTCCGGAGTGGGATGGGCATGAAATAAAGTAGTTGACTCAACCCCTACATTATGCCTTTCTTTTTGTTTCTTGTGTTTGCACTCCCATGCCTTTCTTTATTTAAGAAATCTAGTGACGCAATGCAAATGCAATATGATATATGTATTGTATATAGTAGAAAAGGCCTTTCTTCAATCTTTAGGCACATAGACCGCGCATTGGTCCCCCCTATCGCCCCTGGGCGGCACCACGATTCCCGTAATCCTCAATGAGGTACCTCATCTCATTGAGGAGGCTTAACGTGTGGACTCTTTCAGAGGTCTTTTCTTTTCTTTGCATTTATTGAGATTAGGTCCTCAATGTACAGGTAGAAATAGAACAATAGTCATAAGGTCTGATGTGGGTTGAACGAGATTAGCTTTAGTGTTTATGCTTTGACCTTGCTCATATATCAAGGCCAAGTATAACTCCTTCATAAGATAATCGGTTCATCCTGACCCGGGTCTTTTTTGTCTCTTTGGTAACGTAGGGGGCAATTTCGATGTATCAGTCGGAATCACTAGCCATTTCGACCGATCCTCTTCCTCCTCATTTCTGGTTGGGAATGAGTTTTCACTTACTCACTTTCTGATTGCGAGTTTCTCAGTTCCGAGTGGACTCGCTTACCTTTGTCAATCATTTTGTCTTCCTTATTGTAGAACCTGTTGCAGTGGTAGATCTTCTTGTAATCGATCTCCCCTATTGTCAATGTAGTCCCTGAGATGACCATTGCGAATGAGTGCCTCGATTTCTTACTTGAGGTCGAAGTAGTCGCTTATGTTATGCCCATTATCTCAATGGAAGAGGTAGTATTTGTTTTTGCTTCCTTTTTTAGGGTTAGACTTCATCTTATTTGGCAAATGAAGAGGTTGCTTGTCCTTGATCTCCATCAAGACTTGTTTCGACGTCTTGGTCAGGGGGTGTAAGTCTTGAACTTATGGTCGAGTCATTTGTTCGATTTCTAATCGTCTCTATATTGATCGTCCTTTCTCTTCTTATTGGTCGAACTAGACTCGGCCTTCAATTGTTCTTTAACTGGAGGTTTTTTGCTTTAGGCGGCGTCCTGTAATATCTAGGATTCCTCAGCACTAGCATACTTCTGTGATCTGTTCAGAAACTCAGCGAAAGTGATAAGAGGGTTCTTATCCAGAGAGGAGGAAATGTTTAGCTCTTAGCCAGTTCATGATGGCGTTCAGGGAGGTTTCATCCTAATGTTTCCAAACTTGTAGTGCTTCTAGGTTGAAGCGCTTGATGTAGTCCTTCAGGAGTTTGCCTTCCTTTTGAATTATGTGAAGAAAATGAGGAAGTGCTTTGAGTCTCTTTTTTCCTTTGATGAAGTTTATGACGAAAGCTTGACTGAGCTCCGAGAATGAGTTGATGGACCTCAGCTTTAGCTGCTTAAACCATAATTGAATAGCATTGGCTAGAGTTAAGGAGAAGGCTTGGCACATGACCGCATCAGAAGCATCGTGGAGTTCCATGTAGATCCGGAAGGATTCCATGTGTTCTGACGGGTCGGTATTCCCTATGAAGGGCGTGATCTGAGGTAGTTAAAACCTGTTCGGCAGTTGTGCGTGTAGAATCTCTGCGGTGAATGGGGACTCAGTTTCCTCCATCGTGATCGTCGTTGTGTTAGATCGGTATGTTTGCTGCATGTTGCCAATATGATATGATCCCTCAGGCTTTTTAACTTAGCTCTCCATGGTTCCCCACTCTCGGTAGTGACTTTGACCGGGACTTTATTATGCTTTCTCCGATCTATCTCATGGCGTAGGTTGGAGGCAGGCAAAGGCACGATCTTGGACATGTGAGATTGGACAGGTTGGGTCGAAGTATACTATTAGCTTGGCTGAGAGGCGACCGGCATGCCAGTAGGCTGGGAGGGATAATAATTCAGCTATTGTTCGGCATGTATGCAGGAAGGCTGGGATGGACCGTCGGCCCTCGGTGCATGTTGAGGTTGAATTTGTTCCAATAACCGCATCATGTAACCTAAATCCGATCTAATATCCCTGACTTCTCTTTCGAGGTTGTTCATTTGACCATTCTTAGCATGAGTCCACGAGCCGCGTCTGCCTGATCTAGAGGCGGAACCTTGATGGCTCTCTTGTGGCTTAGGCTGCCTCGGCTACTCTACCGGTTCAAGAAAATGACTAATCATAGTTAGGGTTGCAATCAAAATCACTACTGGAGGGGATTGAGCTTTCTTCTTTTCCCCGGCCATTATAGATGTTTACTAGTAGAACTGGGAACGACTTTCAACGTTGTTTCTCACAAACGACACCCAACTGTTGATGTGGTTTTTCGGCAGACCCTCCAAAGTTGACCCGCTTGCACCTACACACGTGTAAAGGAGAAATAAGGGAGACCCTGGCTAGTGTAGGGGACTCTCTAATTCCTAAGTCGTGAACAAGGTCTTTTTTATAGGGTATGATCTCCAGAAAAGAGACAGCTGAATGTTAGGGTTAGAATGTGCGTACCTCTGATGGTTGAGGATATCTCTCTCTCTCTCTCTCTCTCTATATATATATATATATATATATATATAGGGAAGATAATCCCATCGTATGAGGACTCATTACGATATCTTGGAGATCTGTACGAATCCTGGATCTGTATGAGATTATCGGATCCCGATATTATCGAGATTTGATCTTATCCCCCAAAGATTTGGGGAGAGATATTTGGGATTATAGGAGATTCCTTGAATTTATAGCTTGGATTTAGGCTGGCACCCATAGACGGGTGAAGGCTCAAGAGTAAGCAACTCTAACCTTCTCGATAGATTAGCATTCACCATTTTCGACCAATAATTAGGTCGAGAGATTCGTGTTTACCTTTAGCTGTGCACTAATAGCCCTTGATCTTGCCACGGGACATTGGTTGACCTGTAACCGAACATTGTCCGATCTATGATCGTCCAATGGATGAGCTATGACCGATCTCTAGTTGGGCAAAGACTGATCTGGGGTAGATCTAAGATCGACTTATATCCGACCAATGGTCAAACTATGGCCGATCTACAATTGACCCATTAGGTCGGAACACGGTTTATCCGAATGGTTTTGTTATCGTATTCTTTGAGTGTCCTTACAGTTGCCTCGACCTCCTTGAAGGTCGACCTGTTTCTGGACATAGATGCCTTATTAAGCTTGGGTTTTGCAGGGCCCGTGCTGGTTAAGTAGAGTTGGTCCATTCCATAAGCCGACTCATTAACTTGTCGATTTTTCCGCCAATAAGAACAACACTATGAAGCCAAGTGGGCACCACTTCTTCCTAATACCAGGTAAGAATTATTTTATTTTTTAATCTCACATTTGCACATACCCTCACATGATCACCCGAGCCATCACCTCAGTGTTGAAATACACTGTGTACTAAATTATAAGATTTCTTGAGGAAGAACTTTGAGCGATATACTCGGCTAATACATTGGACAAGTGGGGCCCATGATTTAGTGATTAAAATCATTCGTCTTCTATGCAATAGTACGTATATACGCCATCCCATAAATTTTCTCTATAAGTTAATCTTCAACCCTCGATTTACATTCTAAAATTAAATAGTTGAGCAGGGATAATTCCGCTACCATATACATTGGATTATTTGAGACTTTTAGATTAACAATATTTGGGTCGTGATCAATAAAGGGTGGGACACAACAAACACATTTCTTGGTTATGGAGCCATGGACCCCACTTGCTAAAGCCGAAAACTAGAGTACAGGGTGCCAATTGAGAATGTAGATTCTGTGGGGGGGACACTGACTTCGGTGTGGCCATGAATGTGGATCCCACCTTGATGTATTTTTGTATATCCATTATGTCCATCCAAATTTTCAGCTCATTTTAGAGTATTGGCCTTTCGATGTTGGATCATGCAATGGAATAACTCATTCTTTCATGGGTGTTCTTTTTAAAAGGTTTTGCACCATGATTAAAAAAGTATTGTGTTTGATCAAAGTGGCCATAGCTAGACCTTATAAAAAGTCAGGAGAGAGGATTCAAAGATTCTTAATTCTATGATGACTCTTTAGTTGACAGTCAAATATTCACGGAAATGAACCATGGTTACTGAGAGGGAAGGGGTTAGGCACTCACTTTACTCATACTGGCGTACGGTCTCTACTTTACAAATTTGATTATTCCTGAGGATTATGTATCAGTTCTCATGTACAAAAGATGTAAGTGTGTGTGTGTGGAATGTTGTATTAAATGCAAAGCTTATGATAGGCTTGGGTTTGGACTAGATAAATCTGCCCCAACTCCTCCACTTGCCAAAGAAAATAACCAGTCAGCATAAATTTTGGATGGGTAAGATCTAACTAAATCGGCAAGCCATTGAGCATATGTTTATATTGATCGCGTGTAAGATGTAATGTTATGCAAAAATGGTGTATTGGATGAGCAAGGGGATTGAGAAGTGGGTGAGTGTTGCACAATACTAATGCTAGGATCTAGATGAAGCAGATTCAAGATTAAACGGTTGGATCGACAGTAGTGTTCCAAGGATTGGATTGAGTGTCTTGGATTGAGATCTTGATGGCTCAGGTGGGTTTGGATTAAGTTGAGCTAAGCTTGACCTGGGCTATACTCTTTCTCATGGCTCTCTACTCTCCTTGGTGGAGGGATGGAGAAGCTAAGCTAAGTTCTTAAGGGTTGAGTGAAGATGTCTAAGTCTTTTTTACGTTTTCTTTGAATTTCTTAGGTTGTTTTGGGTTTTTCTAGGTTGTTGAAATGTAAAGGAAAGGGATGTATTTATAGCATCTCAGCCTTATTTTCATGGAATTCTTACAAGGCTTAATGTTAGAAAAGGTTTGAATGACCGAGATTTGAGATTGTCATGTGACTAAACTTCATGAGTTGGATTGTATGACATATGGTGTTAATTTGGGTTCAAAGGAGGGGTACATGAGTCATTTCACTTTGCCATATGTTTAGGGTGCTTTGAGCAACAAATGCACACAGATGAGGCTCTCTGCCAAAACGAGAGTGTTAGTGCACTGATTTGTACATCTTCTTTGTTAATCATGTAAGTCCGTGTATCATGTAGTCGGTTGAGCCCTTAAAAGCTGAAGACCGAAGACACAAGCGGACATGAACATTAAGGAGCAAAGAACAAGTAAATAAAGTGCCTTGGTGACCCTAACCCTTGATCCAAAACAACCATTGAACCTTTAGATGATCATGGCTTAATAGGTAAACCTTGTTGATCATCCTTTAGCCGTAAAAGCCTAATTAAAACATGATAAGCAAGGCTATAAGAGGTGCAAAGCTGCTATGAAATTGTATGTCTAAAACAACATTCTTTCGAGTGTACTCAATCTCATCGAGCAGATGTTAAGGTGTCTTCAATGACATTGAAGATCCCCTCGATGGAATTGAGTATGAAACTTAGATCTGTCCAGCAAAGTGATCTTTTATCTAAGCTACTCAATGGCATCAAGGAGCCATCAAATGGTCCTTTCGATTCCATTGAAGAATAATCAATGACATCGGGTAGTAATGTGTAAACTATCCAACAACAATTCAGTTGGAAACCCGATTTTCCCAATCCCATCTAATGTTGATCGATGTCATCAACAGAACTGTTTTCTACCCATTTTCTTACCATTGGAATTTGAACTTTATATATAGGCCATTGGATTCATTTGGATAGATTTTTTATGCAATAGAAGCTTAGGTGATTCCATGATCGTATCCCTCATCCTAAGCATGTAAACCAATGAGTTCTAAGTTACATTTCTTAAGATTAACACTTACATAAAGATTACAACCTCTACCATGAAGATGTGTTTTAACTCCACCATTTTCTAGAAGTTAGACTCAACTTTGACAGGTTTACCCTTGTCTAAACTCTTTAGAAGACCCATCTTGTAGAATTCCCTCGGCATTACAACTTCCCATTAGTTGTAGGAGATTCTACCCAACCTCCTATCACCTTAGTTACCGTATCGGAGTATCGCATGCAAGGTGTTTGATCCTAGAGTTGAAGCATTGGTGGCGCATCGACATCATGATCGGGAGAGCAAAGGGAAGATGATTGAAGCACGAGAGAGCATCAATCAAGTAACCTAAGATGACGTATAAAAAAGGTCTCAATTCGACAAGTAAGCTGTAATGTGTAAGAGTTTATATACACTCATTCCTTATGTAGGATTGAGTGTAAGAGTTTGAATTGTGAAACTCGACTAGGTTCTTAAGTAGGACCTAAATCAAAGTCCTTGTGTAGGTCACCAAACACGGGTGTGTACGTGTTAGTCTCTAAGGGATCCTCCAGCAGGAGTGAACGTATGTACTTGGATTAGGACTGAAGTTGTTAGTTAGCTGATAGAAAACTAACTCAAGTCTCTTGAAGGAGCATTTGGTGGAAGTATACGCTAGGGTCCTTGTATAGGGCTATAAAAGTTAGAAGTGAACTTGATTTAAAACATCTGATAACAAAATCCAGTAGACTCATGGTGTGAGACCCGTATCCTAGCACATACCGTTCTTTAGGCTTCCGCGGTCCTCTCGGTCGAATTTTGGCCACCTGTGATCTATTATCAGCATTTACAAGCAACCCTGAGTCGTATCTCGTATTCCAGAGTCGGCTCGACCAGATGCTTATATCCCTATGACAGTGTCGTCGACGTGGTTCCGATGCCACATCTTGCGCGCTGAGGTGATACCCAGGCTAGGAGATGTGGGCCCGCGTTTAGTTTGAGGAAAAATGCCGCGCATTTGCAAACCTAAGAGAGATTTCAAATCATGTCCCATCAATCCCATCAAATATCAAGTACACATCACCTCACAGCCCCATCCCCAAGTAACCCCTAAAGTCAACACTCTCTCTCTACCCATTAAGTACACCTATCACTCCCCGTCACTCTATCACCCATCCCTCTCTCTCCTTACAACCCTCTCTCTCTCATTTCTCAAACCCATCTCCTAAGCAACCATGAGAATCATCCAAGCTCTATGAGAGAGCTAGTTGTGGCCCACCTTCCTACCACCCAATCCCACCATCTAAAGTCCATCTCGACCGTTGAATCGCACCCCTTGGAGCTCTAGTCACATTGACGGAAGAAGGAAGAGGAGATCGACAGTGGGTGATCTTGTATTTAACTTTTTGTGATTTAAGGGCCCACATTGGTGGGACCCTTCTTAATGTATGCATTGTATGGGGAGGTGTTGAGGGTCAAATATTGCATATCAGACTCTATTTATTGCCTGAATTTATGAACATAGTACTGATTAACGGTTCAATTTAATCGTGTTTTCGATGCAGGATGTATTTAGGAGCTTAAATTGAAATTAGATATTAAAAGTGTGATTTTCACAATCAAGATTCACCAAGGCAAGGGACGGATCCCACAAGACCAAGATCAACGGATTTACATGCCAGAGACCCAAGAAAATCGAGAAACTGAAGCTCAAGTGGCCCAAAATTGGTCCAAAATGCAAGATCAAGGGGTTCTCACCATCCGTTTGGCTCAAAATTTCATATATGGCCAAGGGACCACAAATTAACCATACACGTCGAATTTTAGCTCTCAGATCCTTGTGGAAGAGGCCCAATAGCCAGAGCAGCCCACAAATTGTTAAATTGGGGCCCATCTGATCTTTGGATATGCTTAAATTTTGGTCTCAACACTTAAGATGAGGTGTCAAAGCAGATGCACAGAGCGGATTTCTCACGAACATCATGATGGACCCCACATGTACATTGCATGTACATAGGGTACACGTGCATGAGAGGTGCACTGGACAGAGAGTCCGGTCAAACTTACAGTTGACCGACTAACTTTCTAAAGAAATTTCAAGAAGCCAGCGTCCAATGCTGTCACCGCTGGTTTCATGCAGTGGGGTCCACCCATCATCCAAATAGATGATCCGAACCGTCCATTATGTCCAGATGGGGAGCATAACCCTCGCCAAGGTGGAAGTTTTTCCCTATGTACTCGATCACGCGATTGCCACCGTTCAAACTCAGACGGATGGCAGAGCAAACTACTCTGATGGGCCACTGCAATCACATGTTTTGAAGATCCACACCGTTCAGTGAGTTCACGAGGTCAAACCGACCGTTCTTTGATCTGCGTACCGAGTTCATCAGATGTTGCAGGGATTTGAAGGATCCGAATGGAGAAGGAACGGTAGAATAAAGATCTTGATGGGCCATACCAAATTCAAACCATTCCATGCCATTTTCGACCGGTTTTTCCTGAGAAATCCAACGGTTGGAATGGATTTCATTACTGGTTTCAATCCAGGGCTCATCAGCCACATCACAAGTCTCCAGTGTTCGCACGCTGTCTGCCAGTGACCGAACAAGGGATTTCAGTGGGCCACCATCACTGTCCGTCCGATAAATCTAAACCGTCCATCGTGTAGGCCGTCGAAAACTATCCTAGGAGACGTTTATTCTTTGGAAGGAAAGTAAGAGAAAAGGGGTTTTATGCATTGTGTTTTGCTGCGTAAAGAAGTCTCGCACCGACTGTCTGCGTAAGTTGCGTAAAACAGATTACGCAAAGAGATTTCCAATTTCCCATGCTGCGGAAAGAAGACTTCCAACTGAAGTTTTACATGGACTCAGCCACTGCCTTGGGTCTTCTATAAAAAGGGGTGGAGACGTGGATCAAGGGGGACAGCTGGAGCAAGGGAGAGAGAGAGAGACACGGAGAGAAGGAAAAAAGAAGAATTGTTTGATTTTTTTATTTGTTTTGTTTTTTATCTGAACTTGGGAGAGATAGTCCATCCATAACGGGCTAAACCTCTTAGCTAGGGCTAAGAGGTGAAGCTTGTACTGTGATGGGAACTCTTTGCTTGCCTTTTGTTTAGATTGATCTGATGTTGATTTTTGTTTAATTAAGGGAATATTTTTAGTTTTCAATGGTTTGTTGTGACTGAAATTACAATAGATCTGTGATGGCTTTGAATGGTTTTTGTTCAATGGTTTCTTCTCCCTTTTGATTTTTATGACGTCAGGAAGCCCTGTTGTTCACCATCGTCTCCTGGGCATGGTCGGATGACGGTACCCTTCCTAACCTCTATGGCATGTTGATTGGTTGGTAATTAGTTTAATTCTGTTGTTTGCTTTATCTCCTGGGCATGGTTTAGTGATGGAATCCATTCTAATTCATATACCTCTCAGCTCTTGAAAACGTTATCAACAGCAGTTCAATTAATTTCCCTAATTCTTAATCCAGGCATAAGATCTCCCTGATCTCTACAAGTGGATCCTCTGAATCCCTAGTTTTCCACCTTTGAATTCCTTAAGTTTTAGATTATTATTTCACCATTATTCCTCAAAAATTATTTGATTTAGATTTCATATTAGGCTAGTTCTAGTTCTGGTTAACTTCAGATTATGTACAGGTTTCAGTCCCTGTGGATTCGACCTCAGTCTTACCGAGTTTATTACTACATCACAACCCTATACTTGGGGAGTGAACAAGTTTTTGGCACCGTTGCCGGGGACTGACGGCTACGATTTTCTGAAATTAATTGGTTTTAGAATTAGCTTAAGATCAGGATTTTACTAACGTTAGTCTTAGTTTATTTATTTATTTATTTATTTGATTTTTAGAACTAATTTTTCTATCTTGTAGGATCGTTGATAGATCTTCTAACTTGGTAACTTCGTCCTAATTTCTTTAATTTCTTTATTTTTTAGATTAGGTCTTATCCCCTAGATACTAACTTGGTTTGTTTTGTTTTGCAGGGTATTAACATAGGAACTTCTAAATTGGTAACATCCTTCTCACTTCTCTTCTGCTTACCTTCCATATTGCTATATAAATTTTATTTTATTCTACGATTAGACTCAGAGTTAAGGTTCTACCATGGAGGCGTGGGTACGTGCATATGCTGAGATGGATAGGATATATTGGGGAATGCCTGAAGGTTGTGGAATTCAACGTATACCTCAAGATTTCTCTCCATCGAGAACAAACATTGAGAACGGACTAAAACGTTATGTTCCATCGGTTAACAGGGCCGTATACGATCGTAATTATGGGAATGAGGATTATTATCAACCATCATATTCTCCCATGTATGATCAGTATGACTTTAACCAGTGGAACCATCAAAATTGGGAAGATGAACCAACAACATATTGTAATAATTATTCTCTTGGATCCCATACCTTTGAGATCTAACCAGAAACGATCCAAGAGGATTTATGTTTTAATCTAGAACAATTCAACCAGCATGTTGCGAAAATGATGAAATCATTAGAGGCGATTGAATCGCGCCTCGAGAGGATAGAGGAAGTTCGTTCATCCCAACTACAATCCAATCCAGAAATACAATGCGAGGAAAGTGATCCTCACTCGCTTTTGACGAAATTTGGAATTTGGAATGAGGAGTTGGATTCCATTAATGAGCATACGGTTCAATTCCCCGATGAGTCGATCTCAATGACTGTTCAAAAGAATGATGGAGATACATGGGTGTCCTTCAAATACAGTGATGATGACACACTTTCCTTACATGATACACAGGATCTCAATGATGAGGTTGAGGTTAGTTTATTCGAACCTCAACCAAATTTAGAATGTAAGGAAAGCGACCCCATCCCAAGTGTGCACTGCACAGAATTAGATGATGATGCATATTGGGATGATGATCATAAACGTGCAGCCTAAATTCCCTTTGAATCAATTTTAAGATTGGTCCAGGTCAATGATCAAGACGAACACGAAGTGATCGGTCATAATTAGCCACTCCCCTCACCTGACATGTCTAATTTAAAGGTGGAGGATGAGACCCTTACAACCGACACTTCTAATTCTTGTGAAACATGTTTGGACCACTCCTCTGAATCGAATGATGATATGATTCGGGAGATGGATGAGCTACTCGATACGACTCTGGAATTTGAAACCACGCAGTGGAGGTCATCATCTGAACTATCGAATTTTGACGAGTCCAGGCCTCTTCTGAGTAGTATCAATGAACAGAGTCCGCACATCAATACTTCATCTACTGACCCTCTATCTATCTGTGCAGGACTGAAGCAAGAGAGCGTACATCCGTTTACCTTCAAAGACGATGAATTCATTGGGTAAATCATCACACACTTCAATGTGGAAAATGAGTTACTCTCAGCTGAATGTCCCAACTCTTTGGATGATTGCTTGGCACACTTTGCAGATTCAAATGATCCCATGATAAGAGACATAGTGAATGCCTTGCAAAACAATATCTTGGTAGTCATCACTGATCGAGAGAACCCTTACTCTGAAGCCCCTCCTTCCACAGATCCTGAATGTTTACCATTAAGGGAGGAGGAGCTAAAAATTGAACTGAAGTCTGATACTTCAGAATGTGTTGAGACTACACCACTTCTTTAAAATTTTTCTCAATTTGATCTACTTGTAGTCTCTGATTCACCATGGGATACTAACTTCGAAATTTCTTTTGTCACAGGTGAATCATATATACGTCGGATACCTCAGGCGAATCAACGATAAATTTTTGCTGAGGTACATAAATTTCTTTGGCCATTCATGCTCCAGGGCGTCCAAGTCTATTGCAAAAAGGGCTTTTGGATGATTCTGTTAAGAAACCTACTGAGAAATTTATCACGATATTGGCTGGAAGAGGAACCTTGCGGCATGACTTAGTAGTTTTTCCCTACTTTCTTAGGACTAGGGTAGTTTCCTTTATGTTGTTTTAAGATAGACAGTAAACTTAGCACTCATGGGAGGCAACCCAGCTTTTCATTCCATTTAATTTTCCTAGTTAGTTAGTTCAATGTTTGTGGGTAACATTACTGCAAACCCTCACGAGACTACAACTCGTCCACTAGGGGTAACCTAGGGGTTTAAAGGCTTGTTGCATGCACTAAATGCAATCGAGAGCACCTGCGAAAGTGGTATAGGTAGGATTTTATTTTTATTTTGTTTTTGTTGATTTCTCTCTTGTGCCGACTCGCTTTTGCGTTGATATTTTTGAGAAAGCCTCTTGATTCTCCATCCAGGTACTATCTTTCCACCACTCCTCTTTTATTTTCATTGTCCCATATGCATGGCATGTTCATATCTTTTACATTGAGGACAATGTAGATTTTAGGTTGGGAGTAGGAGATTAGGTTTCTTAATTAGTGTTTTCTTGGTCCTAAGCAAAAATTGTGAAAGTTTTTAAATTTTTTCTGGACTTTCTGGTGAATTCGAAGTGATTTGACGACCATCTTTGATTTAGAATTACAGGATATGGAATGTTGGTGATTTACTACTCTTGGATTCAGTTGCTTGTTAGATTTCACAGTTAAGTTTGAATTATTAATCCATGATTAGAAGTTGTAAACATTGATTGAGTCATGATTTCACAGGACACATCTCGCTTACACATTAAGATTTCAGTTCCATATTGAAGGATTAACTTGGTAATCACTGAGCATGAAAGAAACCAGCCTAAAAGATTTGGCCATCAGGGTATAAAAAAGAATTGCACCATAGGTTTGCTCCCTATAAGTGTGGATTCGATTTTTCATGATTAACAGTTGGAAAGAGTTGGGCAACTAGTTTCACCATAGGTTTGCTCCCTATAAGTGAGGACTTGATTTCCCCTCATTGGCGTTATTTTTAATAGAAAAATCAAAAGTTGATAGAATGAAAGAATGATCTATGAGGCAAGTTCTGGTATTGGTGGTTATGAATTTTCTTATTGGTTACCAACGATATCATGAAATTGACAATTTGATTTCTTAATGATGATAAGCCGAGATTACACTATACACTCATGGAACTCAATGTTTAGAATTATTCTAGTTTATGAATTAATATTTGAACTTGAATATGAAATTCACCGTGCATGAGAGGCCAAGAGAAATTGATAATCAACAGTCATGAATCTTAGATTTCTCATATCTGAATCGTTCTTAAAAAATATCACTCGGTTTTATGGAAATTGCCCTGTAATTCTCAACTTATTTTTCACATACTTTGCTCGGGACTAGCAAAATGCTGGTTGGGGGTTGTGTTGAGGGTCAAATATTGCATATCAGACCCTATTTATTGCCTGAATTTATGAACATAGTACTGATTAACGGTTCCATTTAATCGTGTTTTCGATGAAGGATGTATTTAGGAGCTTAAACTGAAATTGGATATTAAAAGTGTGGTTTTCGCAATCAAGATTCACCAAGGCAAGGGACGGATCCCACAAGACCAAGATCGACAGATTTACATGCCAGAGACCCAAAAAAATCGAGAAACTGAAGCTCAAGTGGCCCAAAATTGGTCCAAAATGCAATATCAAAGGGGTTCTCACCATCCGTTCGGCTCAAAATTTCATATATGGACAAGGGACCACAAATTAACCGTACACGTCGAATTTTAGCTCTCAGATCCTTGTGGAAGAGGCCCAATAGCCAGAGCAGCCCACAAATTGTTAAATTGGGGCCCACCTGATCTTTGGATATGCTTAAATTTTGGTCTCAACACTTAAGATGAGGTGTCAAAGCAGATGGACGGAGCGAATTTCTCATGAACATCACAATGGACCCCACATGTACATTGCATGTACATAGGGTACACGTGCATGAGAGGTGCACTGGATAGAGAGTCCGGTCAAACTTACAGTTAACCGACTAACTTTCTAAAGAAATTTCAAGAAGCCAGCGTCCAATGCTGTCACCGCTGGTTTCATGCAGTGGGGTCCACCCATCATCCAAATGGATGATCCGAACCGTCCATTATGTCCAGATGGGGAGCATAACCCTCGCCAAGGTGGAAGTTTTTCCCTATGTACTCGATCACGCGATTTTCACCTTTCAAACTCAGACGGACGGCGGAGCAAACTACTCTGGTGGGCCACCACAATCACATGTTTTGAAGATCCACACCGTTCAGTGAGTTCACGAGGTCAAACCGACTGTTCTTTGATCTGTGTTCCGAGTTCATCAGATGTTGCAGGGATTTGAAGGATCCGAATGGAGAAGGAACGGTAGAATAAAGATCTTGATGGGCCATACCAAATTCAAACCATTCCATGCCATTTCTGATCGGTTTTTCCTGAGAAATCCAACGGTTGGAATGGATTTCATTACCGGTTTCAATCCAGGGCTCACCAGCCACATCACAAGTCTCCAGTGTTCGCACGCTGTCTGCCAGCGACCGAACAGGGGATTTCAGTGGGCCACCATCACTATCCGTCCGATAAATCTAAATCGTCCATCGTGTAGGCCGTCGAAAACTATCCTAGGAGACGTTTATTCTTTGGAAGGAAAGTAAGAGAAAAGGGGTTTTATGCATTGTGTTTTGCTGCGTAAAGAAGTCTCGCACCGACTGTCTGCGTAAGTTGCGTAAAACAGATTACGCAAAGAGATTTCCAATTTCCCATGCTGCGGAAAGAAGACTTCCGACTGAAGTTTTACATGGACTCAGCCACTGCCTTGGGTCTTCTATAAAAAGGGGTGGAGACGTGGATCAAGGGGGACGGCTGGAGCAAGGGAGAGAGAGAGACACGGAGAGAAGGAAAAAAGAAGAATTGTTTGATTTTTTTTATTTGTTTTGTTTTTTATCTGAACTTGAGAGAGATAGTCCATCCATGACGGGCTAAACCTCTTAGCTAGGGCTAAGAGGTGAAGCTTGTAGTGTGATGGGAACTCTTTGCTTGCCTTTTGTTTAGATTGATCTGATGTTGATTTTTGTTTAATTAAGGGAATATTTTTAGTTTTCAATGGTTTGTTGTGACTGAAATTACAATAGATCTGTGGTGGCTTTGAATATTTCTTCTCCCTTTTGATGTTTATGACGTCAGGAAGACCTGTTGTTCACCATCGTCTCCTGGGCATGGTCGGATGACGGTACCCTTCCTAACCTCTATGGCATGTTGATTGGTTGGTAATTAGTTTAATTCTGTTGTTTGCTTTATCTCCTGGGCATGGTTTAGTGATGGAATCCATTCTAATTCATATACCTCTCATCTCTTGAAAACTTTATCAATGACAGTTCAATTAATTTCCCTGATTCTTAATTCAGGCATAAGATCTCCCTGATCTCTACAAGTGGATCCTCTGAATCCCTAGTTTTTCACCTTTGAATTCCTTAAGTTTTAGATTATTATTTCACCATTATTCCTCAAAAATTATTTGATTTAGATTTCATATTAGGCTAGTTCTAGTTCTGGTTAACTTCAAATTATGTACAGGTTTCAGTCCCTGTGGATTCGACCTCGGTCTTACCGAGTTTATTACTACATCACAACCCTATACTTAGGGAGTGAACAGGAGGGACCATAGTGGTGGGATCCCTCCTCTTCTCAGGTCTCTCTCTCTCTCTCTCTCTCTCTCTCTCTCTCTCTCTCTCCCTTTGATGTCGTGTGGCCCACCTGATGTGTGTGATATATCCCTGCCATCCATCACGGTGGAGCTCGCTTTGATGTATGTGGTGTATCCACACCATCCAGCAACTTGGACGGTGAGACCCACTGTGATGTATGTGTGTCATCCACACTATCCATCCACGGTGGGGCCCACTGTGATGTATGGTTGGGATGGTGGGTCCCCACCATGACTTGTGTGTTTCATCCAGCCGTCCATCCATCTCAACGTGGCCCACTATGATGTGGGCTTCATTCACATCGTACATCCCTTTATAGTAGCAGCAACTGCTGCTGCTGATGTCAGTGGAGAGGTCTGGCCTACCTCCCATGATATATGTATTAGATCCAAACCGTCCGTCCATTGGTGGACCACCATGATGTATTTATTTTATCCATACCGTCCAGATGGTGCTGGACAATGCTGGACAATGTTTGGACGGTGCTGTCCAATGTTTGGATGGTGCTGATTTACATGGACAATGGCTGGATAGTGCTGATTTACATGGATAATGGTTAGATGGTGCTGATTTGCACATCCAATGTTGGACAGTGCTGATCATCATTAGTGGCCATGTGCCCCATAGAATGATAGTGTATAGTGATACACATGTTACACCTATAACTAGTGAAATGATTTTTGGTGTGGTCTAAGCCCATTTGAGGCCCATTTGTGGGGTTCATTGATGCGGACCACTTGATGTATAGAGGCCCATTGGTGCGGCCCATTGATGCGGCCCACTTGATGTATATGAGGCTCATTGATGTGGCCCATTGTGATGTGTATTAGACCTAGGTACATGGCCTATTGTGATATATATCTGACCCATATGATGAGTCCCATTGTGGTGTATTTTCGGCCCGTTTGATAAGGCCCATTGTGATGTATGTGCGGCCCATGAGTGAGGCTCGATGTGATGTATTTATGGCCCATGTGTCGAGGCCCATAGTGATATGTATTAGGCCCTTGAGTGAGGTCCATGGTGATGTATATTAGGCCCTTGTGTGAGGCCATGGGCCCACTATATGTTTGGCTCTATGTGGGTCACTCCTTGAGAGTAATGTTGGTTAAATGGCCATAATGATGGGCAATGATGGTTAAATGTCCTCATTGTAACATGCCCTTAGGCCCTTTGCTAAGCCAATTATCGATGCCGGTTAGCGATATCGATTATGAGTATGTGATATTATAGCATCGTGATACATGCCCATATGCATCATCCTCATATTTGTTATGAGATGTGATTGACCATTGCATATGCCATAGGGCAGGTTGTTTATGGGACTCCCTGAGAGACGGAGTTACCCACATGAGCGCATGGTATGGTAAGATTAATGTATGATTGGATTGTGTGACTCATGAATCTCGCATTTTGTGACACGACCACCATATGCCTTAGCGACACCAAGGTCGTGGTCTCCACAGGCATGTCATGGAAGGCCAGATGGGACACCAGAAATCTATTCTACATGGGGTGCTATAGATATCTCTAGGTGAAATTTCCTAAACCCTCTTGGTTCTAGAGGTTGCTTAAACGTCTAGATTAAGTAGATGCATGAGCGCATGAGGGCCTTATACCGTTAGACCGCGTCTCCCACTGTATCATAGTCGGTTGGAAGGAGGTGTGGCCTTACCTGCCATAGAGGAGGGGGTAAAGCTAGGCTGAGTTTGACCAGCTCGAGGAATGGGTCTGCTATCGATGAGTCAAGCCCGATATTGGCAGGTGGATAGTAAGGTCTCTTCCACTCACCTTGTTGCTCGCGATGGGGCATTAATTTGGTTTGGACTGCACTAAACCCCGATGATGATCCTGGAGATGTACGGTACTGATATGTGGACTTATTGAGTAGGAGTTGCATACTCATTCATTCATTTATTCACTATCCACTCGGGCTGGTAGTGCACAACTATTAATTACCTTTACCTTCGCAATGGCTAGGATTTCGGTTGGGGCGCACGACTAACCTGAGATCAGGATTTTACTACATTAAGTCTGACTATCCAAATTTAGGTATAGGACTGGTTTGGATAGAAGTTCCTTGTAGTTGACCCATAGCTTGTGAACTATTATCCCGACTTCAAACTCCAACTTGGTCATTAGATTCGCATCGCATATTACATTACATCCTCAGCACATAGCACTTGGTTTACTGTACTTTTATATTACATAACATAATTAAGGTTAATGGTATTCGTGGACTCGATATCTGATATTTGACTTCTATGTCTCCACATTGTATAGCTAATCTACATTATTTCCTCAGCATATGATTATGACTTTGTATTGAATACTTGGCACTTACGTTGTGCACATACTTACACCACCCTTTAAACTTTTAGTAAGCTTATGCACGATAGATGTGTGCAGGTGGCGTTAGGTTGCAGCAGCATTGAGCTTGGAGCATGCAGTGGTCTTCTGAAGCTTTGATTTTCGATAATATATTTCCCTTTCAGCATTGTATTCAAATGTTTATATTAGTGGATATGTGATGATGATGTTGTCTTTGTGATTTGAGTATACTTGTGGTTATGCTTCTTACAGGATAAATGCACTTTGGAAAATCCTCCTTGTAGGATCTCAGGATCAGAATCTGGTGTATAGGTGCTGGGAGCTGAGAATGGGGTACTATGGAGGTTGTCGGCACCGGATTCAGCGTTCGAAAATGTTGTGAGCCCGGTTTTTGAGTTTGGGGTGTGATAGAAGTTGTTATTACAGCATAACTTGGGAATAGCTGAAGATAACATCACATATCTACTAATAGCTACGCTACACTTTATGATTTTTGAGAACTTAAAATGATTAGATCCTCGAGTTCGAATAACTTAGAGATTTTCTGATATAGCTCCCTACCGTTGAGATTATGAGACTGCATAGTATTCCAGTTTCAATCGTTTCTAATCCAGGATCTAAGTTTTAGTGAGGTCATCATAATGCTGAGGAGGCATCTTGCGCGCAAGAGGCTGAGATTCGTTGGAATTATCCCTATCTATTAGTTATATGATCATGTTGGTATGTTTTACAATAAAATTTCCCTCCCTTAGTGAGCTCTGTATTGGTTGTATTGTAGTTTAAATTTCAAGGATAAAATTTTATTAGGAGGAGAGAGCTGTGAGACCTGTATCCTAGCCCGTACCGTTCTGTAGGCTTCCGCGGTCTTCCTGGTCGAATTTCAGCAACCTGCGATCTATCATCGGTATTTGCACGTGACCCTAAGTCGTATCCCATATTCCAAAGTCGGCTCAACCCGATACTTGTATCCTTATGACCGTGCCGTTACCTCAATTCCGACACCGCGTCTCATGCACTGAGGGGATACCCGGGCTAGGAGATGTGGGCCCACATTCAGTTCAAGAAAAAATACCGTACATTTACAAACCCAAGAGAGATTTCAAATCATGTCCCATCAATCCCATCAAATGTCAAGTACACATCACCTCACAACCCTATCCCCAAGCAACCCCTAAGGTCAACTCCCTCTCTCTCTCTTCACCCATTAAGTACACCCATCATTCCCCATCACTCCATCACCCATCCCTCTCTCTCCTTACAACCCTCTCTCTCTCTCTCATTTCTCAAACCCATCTCCTAAGCAACCACGAGAATCGTCCAAGCTCTATGAGAGAGCTAGGTGTGACCCACCTTCCTACCACCCAATCCCACCATCCAAAGTCCATCTCGACCGTTAAATCACACCCCTTTGAGGTCTAGATCATATTGGCGGAAGAAGGAAGAAGAGATCGACGATGGGTGATCTTGTATTTGCTTTTTCATGATTTAAGGGCACATAATGGTGGGACCCATTGTGATGTCTGCATTGTATGGGGAGGACCCATAATGGCGGGGTCCCTCCCCTTCTCACGTCTCTCTCTCTCTCCCTTTGATGTCATGTGGCCCACCTGATGCCACGCCGTGCATCCCTTTTGCAGTAGCAACAGCTACTGGTGCTGACGTCAGTGGATAGGTGGGGCCCACCTCCTATGATATATGTGTTAGATCCAAACCGTTCGTCTATTGGTGGACCACCCTGATATATTTATTCTATCCATACCGTCCAGATGGTGCTGGACAGTGTTTGGATGGTGTTGTCCAGTGTTTGGACGGTGCTGATTTACATGGACAATGGCTTGTGTAAGACCCGTAACATACCTCGTACCATTCTGTAGGCCTCCACAGTCCTCCCAGTCAAATTTCAGCGACCTGTGATCTATTATCGTCATTTGCGCACAATCCTAAGTCATGTCTTGTATTCCAGAGTCGGCTTGACTCGAAATATGTACCCTATCGACCACACCGTGGCCACCGTTTCGATGCCACGTCTCGCGCGCTGAGGCAATACCCAGGCCAGGAGATGTGGGCCCATGTTCAATTCGAGGAAAATGCTGCCCATTTACAAAATGCAAGAGAACATCACATCAATCCCATGAATCTCATCAATCAAGTACACATCACCTCACATGTCAAGTACATGCCCCATCCCCAAGCAACCCCAAAGTCAAAGCAACCCATCCCTTTTCAAAGTACACCCATCACTCACTCACCCATCACCCCATCACTCACTCATCTCCTCTCTCTCTCTCTCTCTCATTTCTCTCTCCATTTTCAAGCAAACACCAAGAGAGACTATCTAAGCAAGAGAGCTTCCATGGGAGAAAGCTAGGTGTGGCCAACCTTCCTACCACCCAATCTCACCCTCTAAAATCAATCTCAATTGTTGAATCTTGTTTCCTTGGAGCTCTAGAACCCGTTGGTAGAGAAATGAAGAAGAGATCTTGAGGTGGGTGATTTTTTTATGTGATTTTGATGATTAGAGGGCCCACATATGGTGGGACCCATCTTGATGTATGCATTGTTTAATAAGGGACCCATAGTGGCGGGGTCCTTCCACTACTCACGTTTCTCTCTCTCTCTCTCTCTCTCTCTCTCTCTCTCTCCTTTTTCAAATCATGGACCACCTTGATGTAGGCCTGATTGGATGATCCAGACCATCTAGCAGGTGGGACGGTCTTGCTGCCCACCTTGCTGGACAGTCAGTCCGGTTAGACTGCTTGGATAGCGGGAAAACACAAATATCAGTTCGTTTCAAATTTGGTGGGCCACACTGATGTGGACCCCACCCTGAGGGATGTATTGTATCCACTCCGTCCATCCGTGGAGGGTCTAGCAAGCCATGAAGGGTCGTGAGCTGCCAGACCATCTGCTGTCCAACAACAGCCCCTGGAGGAAGGAAAACATAAATAACAGCTTTATCTAAACTTTGGTGGCCCACCACGTGAAACACCTAGATGTGTGATTCCATCCACACCGTCCAGCCCCTGGATGGTGGGACCCCTTTGAAACACATGTATGTGTTTTCGTCCGTCCGTCCAGGCGTCCAAGGCCTGGACGCTGGACCCTTATATATAATATTATATTATATGGTATACATATATGTATGTGGTGGCCCCATGTGGGACCCACCTGCTGGACCCACCTATGGGGCGCACGTGATGGATGGATTTAATCCACGCCGTCCGACTATTCCCTTGGTAGGACGGTGGGACCCACCCACACATGCTGCACGTGTGGGGTGGGGCCCACCTTGATGTATGCTCTCTCTAGTCACACCGTCCACACGAACGGTGTTGTGTGGAGCCCATGTAATGTATGTGTTTTATTTACTATCCATCTGGACGGTGGGACCCCATCAGTAGGAACTGTTGATGACGTCTGCAAGTTTTAAGGGTCTCACATGGTTTATGGATCTCACCCATGCTGTCCGTCCATCTAGATGGGACCCACCTTTAATATCTGTGTGGTATGATTAGCACCGTCCATCCAATCAGCGAGCTCGTCGTAAGGCTTGAGACTAAAAATGAGGCAAATTTGCCTATCAGGTGGACCACATTGCAACTCAGTGGGGATTGAACGTCTACCGTTGAAACCATTTGGGGTCATGGAAGTTTTAGACCAATATGGAATTGGTTTTTCCTCCTAACTCAGGTCTTTATGACCTTGTGAATCAGATTGGATGGAAGTAAACGTTATGGTGGGCCTCGGCCCTATGAAGTGTTTAATAGTGAAATCATTGTCTCCACTGTTATTTGTGGCAGGGTCCAGATGATCTTTTAATATGATTCATTTTTGGGTAATATTCCAAAAATGATCTCTTAAAATAGATGAATGGTGTAGATGGCGCGGCCCATTGATGCTGCCCACTTGACATTTATGAGGCCCATTGGTGCGACCCGTTGATACGGCCCACTTGATGTTTATGAGGCCCACTGGTGCAACACATTGGTGCAGCCCACTTGATGTATACGAGGCCCATTGTGATATATTTCTGGCCCATATGATGAGGCCCATCGTGATGTATTTCTAGCCCATTTGGTAAGGCTCATTGTGATGTATTTTCGGCCCATTTAGTAAGGCCCAATGAGATGTATTTTCCAGCCCATATATTACGGCCCATTTGACATATATGAGGCCCATGTATTATGGCCCATTGTGATGTACATGAGGTCCATGAGTGAGGCCCAATGCGATGAATGTGCAGATCGATGCAATGTGTGATTTCATTATAATGTATGTAATGAAGTTTATGTGGGCCACTGCTTGGGAGCGATGTTGGTTAAATGTCCATAGCGATGGGTAATGATGGTTAAATGTCCACATTGCGACCTTCCCTTAGGCCGATTGTTAAGGCCGATTCTGATTATCAAGGCTGATTCTGATTGTCGAGGCTGATTCCGATTGTCAAGGCCTATTCTGATTATTGAGGCTGATTCTGATTATCGAGGCCGATTCTGATTGTCGAGGCTGATTTTGATTGTCGAGGCTGATTTCGATTGTCGAGGTGAGTTTCGATTATTGAGGCCGATTCCGATTGTCGAGATTATCGAGGCCGATTCCAATTGTTGAGGCTGATTATCAATGCTGATTATGAGTATGTGACAGCATAACATCATGATACATGCCCACACGCATCATCTGCATGTTTATTATGAGATGTGGTTGACCATTGCATATGTCATTGGGTATGTTATTATGAGACTCCCTGATAGGCGAAGATCGTCTCACATGAGCACACGGTATACGTAAGATTGATGCATGATTGGATTGTATGACTCATGCATCTTGTATTGTGTGTTGTGATTACTGTGTGCCCTAGCGACATCAGCGCCATAGCCTCCACAGGCATATCTTGGATGACTAGATGGGACACTAGAAATTTGTTACTAGCATCGGGTTGTCATATATGGCCTTGGGTGAAAATCTTAAACCCTCTTGGTACCAGAGGATGCCCCAACGTCTAGACCGAGTGGATATATGAGCGCATGAGGGCTGTATACTAGTAGGCTACGTCTCCTCACTGTGCCATGGTTGATTGGGAGGGGGTGTGACCTTACCCGCCTGAGTGAGGGGGCAATATCTAGGTTGAGTTTGACAGTTTAAGGAATGTGTCTGCTATCGACGAGCCGAGCAAAGCCCGATATTGGCAGGAGGATAGTGAGGTCTCTTTCACTTACCCATTTGTGAGCTCGGATAGGGGCGACAAGCTAGCGTAGAGTGTAATAGACCCCGGTGATGATTCTAAAAATATACGGTACTGATAAGTGGACTTATTGAGTAAGAGTTGTATATTCATTCATTCATTCATTCATTTACTAACCACTCGGGCTGGTGGTGCGCAACTATTTGTTACATGTACATTTACAATGGTTAGAATTTTAGTTGGGGCGCGTGACTAACCTGAGATCAGGAGTTTACCACATTGAGTCTGACTATCTAAATTTAGGTATGGGACTGGTTTGGATAGAAGTCCCTTATGGTGGACCCCGTAGCCGGCGATACTACGTACTATCATCCCGACTTCACACTCCAGCTTGGTCATTTCATTCTCATCGCATATTGCATTGCATCTTCAGCACATAACATTTAGTTTACTATGCTTCTATATTGCATAACCTAATTGAGGTTGACGGTATTCGTGGACTCAATATCTGATATTTGGCTTACTATGTCTCCGTATTACATAGTTGATCTACGTTGCTTCCTCATTATATGATATTGACTTATTATGTTTTTGCATCGCATAGCCTGGATAAGTCTGATGGTATTTATGGACTCACCAGTATGTTTCTACATTACTCTGATATTGTACAATTTTTGGATTGCCAGTATTTCTACTTACTCTGATATCTATATGTTTGGCACATGCATTACACACACTTACACTACTGTCTAAGCTTTGTATAAGCTTATACACGATAGATACGTGCAGGTGGTGTTAGGTCGCAACAGTGTTGAGTTTGGAGCGTGCAGCGGACTTCTGGAGTTTTGATTTTCGATATATGTATTTCCCTTTCAGCATTGTATTTAAATGTTTATATTAGTGGATATGTGATGATGATGATGATGATGATGATGATGTCTTGTGATTTGGGTAAACTTGTGGTTATGCTTGTTATAAAACAAATGTATGTTAAAAATCCTCCTTGTAGGATCCCAGGATTGGAATCTGGCGTATGGACGTTAGAAGCCAAGAATGAGGTACTAAGGAGGCTGTCGACATCGGATTTGGTGATCAAGAATTTTGTGAGCCCGATTTTCGAGTTTGGGGCGTGACGGCTGGACAGCGCTGATTTACATGGATAATGTTTGGACGGTGCTAATTTACATGGATAATGGTTGGACGGTGATGATTTGCACATCCAATGTTAGACAGTGTTGATCATCATTAGTGGCCATGTGCCGCATAGAATGATAGTGTACAGCGATACACATGTTACACCTGTAACTAGTGAAATGATTTTTGGTGTGGTCCAAGCCCATTTGAGGCCCATTGGTGCGACCCATTGATGCGGCCCACTTGATTTATATGAGGCCTATTGGTGTGGCCCATTATGTGGCCCACTTGATGTATATGAGGCCCATTAGTACGGCTCATTGATGCAACCCACTTGATGTATATGAGGCCCATTGGTGCGGCCCATTGATGCGGCTCACTTAATGTATATGAGGCCATTGGTGCGGCCCATTGATGCGGCCCACTTGATGTATATGAGACTCATTGGTGCAGCCCATTGTGATGTGTATTAGACCCAGGTACATGGCCCATTGTGATATATTTCCAGCTCATTAGATGAGGCCCATTGTGGTGTATTTTCGACCCATTTGATAAGGTCCATTGTGATGTATGTGCGGCCCATGAGTAAGGCCCGATGTGATGTATTTATGGCCCATGTGCTGAGGCCCATAGTGATATGTATTAGGCCCTTGAGTGAGGCTCATGGTGATGTATATTAGGCCCTTGTATGAGGCTATGGGCTCACTATATGTTTGGATCTATGTGGGTCACTCTTTGAGAGTAATGTTGGTTAAATGTCCACATTGATGGGCAATGATGGTTAAATGTCCTCATTGTGACCTTTCGTTAGGCCCTTTTCTAGGCCGATTATAGATGTCGATTATCGATGCTAGTTAGCGATATCGATTATGAGTATGTGACAGTATGGTATCATGATAATGCCCATATGCATCATCTGCATGTTCATTATGAGATGTGATTGACCATTGCATATGCCATAGGGCAGGTTATTTATGGGACTCCCTAAGGGATGGAGTTACCCATATGAGCGCACGGTATGCGCAGGATTGATGTATGATTGGATTGTGTGACTCATGCATCTCGCATTTTGTGATACGACCACCATACGCCCTAGCGACACCATGATCGTGGCCTCCACAGGCATGTCATGGATGGTCAGATGGGACACTGAAAATCTGTTCCACATGGAGTGCTATAGATATCCCTGAGTGAAATTCCCTAAACCCTCTTGGTTCTAGAGGTTACTCTAACTTCTAGACCGAGTGGATGCATGAGCGCATGAGGACCGTATACCATTAGGTCGTGTCTCCCACTATGTCATGGTCAGTTGGAAAAGGGTGTGGCCTTACCTGATTGAGAGGAGGGGGCAAAGCTAGACTGAGTTTGACCAGCTCAAGGAATGAGTCGGCTATCGACGAGCTGGGCCCGATATTGGCAGGAGGATAGTGAGGTCTCTTCCACTCACCTTGTTGCGCGCGATGGGGCAACAATCTAATTTGGAGTGTACTAGACCACGATGATGATCCTAGAGAAGTACAATACTGATATGTAGACTTATTGAGCAGGAGTTGTATACTCATTCATTCATTTATTCACTATCCACTCGGGCTAGTGGTGCGCAACTATTTGTTACATGTACCTTCGCAATGGCCAGGATTTCGGTTGAGGTGCACGACTAACCTGAGATCAGGAGTTTACCATATTGAGTATAACTATCCAAATTTAGGTATTAGACTAGTTTGGCTAGAAGTTCCTTGTGGTGGACCCCATAGCCTACAATACTACGTACTATCATCCCGACTTCATACTCAAGATTGGTCATTACATTCGCATCACATATTGCATTGCATCCTCAACACATAGCATTTAGTTTACTGTGCTTCTGTATTGCATAACTTAATTAAGGTTAACGGTATTCGTGGACTCAATATCTGATATTTGGCTTCTATGTCTTCACATTGCATAGCTGATCTACATTATTTCTTTAGCGTATGATTATGGCATTGTATTGAATACTTGACACTTACCTTGTGCACACACTTACATCACCCTTTGAGCTTTCTATAAGTTTATGCATGATAGATGCGTGCAGGTGGCGTTAGGTTGTAGCAACATTGAGCTTGGAGTGTGCAGCGATCTTCTGGAGCTTTGATTTTTGATATATATATTTCGCTTTCAACATTGTATTCAAATGTTTATATTAGTGGATATGTGATGATGATGTTGTCGTTGTGATTTGGGTATACTTGTGGTTATGCTTCTTATAGGATAAATGTACATTAGAAAATCCTCCTTGTAGGATCCCAGGATCGGTATCTGGCGTATAAGCGCTGGGAGCCAAGAATGGGGTACTATGGAGGATGTCAGCACTGAATTCATCGATTGAGAATTTTGTGATCCCGGTTTCGAGTTTAGGGCATGACACATGGGTTGAGTGCGTTAGTCGGGAGCGGAGTAGGGAAACTGAGCCACTATGCATGCTTGTGTTTGGGATTGTCTTTGAGCACTTATTTAATTATACTTATGTAATGAATGTTTAATTATATATATGCATGATTAGATGAATGCTAGGAGTTGATAGGTAGCACATTTCACACACACATGTACACTATCATGTTTTTTGACTAGTTGCTTAATTGTCACATCTTTTGTAGTCTATATGAGTAGACACTCTATTGGCTTGGAAGCCTTATAGTTAATTGCCTTAGTTTAATCAACATATTAGTTTAAGTAGGTAATTATTTCATAAGGTAAAAATTTTATTTAGTCCTAATCACCCCCCCCCCTAAGGACATACCCATCATTCCTTAGTTCCACCAAGCTTACATAGCCAGTGTGCCCTCTGTAACATCCCGGATTTTTGCCAACCTGGAATTAGACGTCTTTAGGTAATGGGTCGATCCTAACACCTTATTAACTTGTCAGAACTGAATCCCACAGTCTAAAACCGCTTCTTAACCCATTTCCTTCACAAATCTCACCTTTCACTACCTTATTCTTTAAACGTCTCTACGTACTTTCATATTAGGCATGAATCCTAAAGTTTAAGTGATGAAGAACAATGCTTTAGAAATCTGTACAAAGACCCTAGTACCACCTCAGACAGAAATTACTCAGGACTAAATCCTTTAGAAATTAGGCAAGAATTAGCCAGTGTTAAACTAGAGTACCTGTGAAATTAGCACCAATCACTTTAAATACGATCTGCAAGACCCAAAACTTGTAGAATCATTGATGCTAGGTCACCCTAAAATCTAGGGTCAATCTCGAAACTCCGTATCAGATCTGGACCGCATGTTGGAAGTCCGATTAACACGAAGTTTAGGAATTAGGACCACCTTGCTGGGCTTGACAACCATCTCAGAAATCAAACCCAGATAGTGTCCCAGTGCTATTTGCTTAGGCTCGGAGCGGGGAGTGTGAGAAATGTGAAAATAATTCTAAATTAAATTCAAAATAGTGAAATCTGAGACTTGTCGCTTGCGGGTCAGTATTAAGCAAACAGACCATCAAAATCATGCCAAATTACACCCTCGGTTTAGGGATATTTCCCCAAACATATCCATGTACTTGAAATCTCCGATCAAGATCCACTGACCGTTGAACTGAAACCAGTCCGCCATTTGCAATCTGGAATCCCGACTGAAACGAAAACTTAGCCATACCTAGATCCAGTGTTAGTGAGCTTAAGTCTAACCTTTGGCTCAAGGGGGGCCACCAAAAGTCCTCCGTTGAGCTGAAACGGACCCGCTTTGGTTATAACCCAAGTATACCTTGACCTTAAGTCTATTTTGGAGTGTTTTTAGGCTATATAAGGACCTTAGAACCCTCTCTCATTCAGCCATATGAATTTGAGTGAAGCCTTAGAGAGAGAAGAGAGAAAGAGTGAGAGAAGTGGTAGAAGCTCCCTACTACTATCCACTGCCGTTCTATAAGCTTAACCATGCAAGTCTTGTCGCTTTCTCGGTGATTCCGACTTCATTTCTAGGTAAGAAACCCTAACGCTAATCTGTTTTGGGGCTGTGAAGGTTGTAGGTTATGAAATAGCTAACATATTTCATTCTATAGGTTACCAAAATGCCGAATACGGAAGCTTAGCAAACCTATCGTATTCGTTACGATTCTATGATAAAAGGTGCGGACTTTAGATATATAGGTTATGGTTTTCAACGCTTTTAATGTCAGATAATGATAGATTCATGATCTGCATGAAATTGCACATGTACAAAGTACTGTTTGTTTTCTGTTTCGATTAAAGACGAAGAATATGGAATTTTACATATTCTAGGTATTTGTAGAAAGTACCGTATACGTATAAATTTTGGAATTGTGTTTGCCGTGATTATTTGTTGTATGAACATATTATATATATGTAAAATACTTGTTTGGCGAAAGGATTCACCTTAATACATGTTTTGCTAATATACACTATGTATGTTGAAATAGTGCATTCTAAGTGTTTGTGAAAATGACTGAATGAGTATAGAATTCTTATTCGTGCTCGCCATGACTAATTTTCATGGATATAATGATTGTTGTATTGGCGATACCCCCTTTGACGAAAGGATTTACCCTAAATCATGCCACGGCCAATATACACTATATATGTTAAAACGTGTAGCCCAACTGTTTGTTGAAATGACTAAATGAACATGGAACTTGGATTCCTTCTTGCCATGACTATCCGTCGTGGGTGCATGCATGTTATAATTGGGGCAACTCCCTAGTGAAAGGATTTGGCCTTATACCTATGTGATCAACATATGTCATGTATGTTGATGTATGTAGTTTAAAGTGTTTGTTGAAATGTCTGAATAAGTAGTAGTTAGTAAACTGTAATGTATAAAGGTGTTGAGATAGGATTCTCAACTACCTTAGTGATGTGTATGATTTCCTTCATGTAAGTTATTTAGTTTAATTGCTTACTGTATCATGAAATGTATGTGTTTAGATTTTATGTTTGCATTGTGTTTTATAACATGCTTGTTAATATATTTGAATTACTTGTTTGTTTAAATTTTGCTCTGATTACTTCACATGTTTAAGTTGTATTCTATAAATCTGTGAAGGGTGATGGGGGAGTGGTGCAACGTTTCCGTGCAACAGCCCTGGCAGCCCTAAGCGGATAATATTGGGTATTTAATTGTATGATTTGAAATCTTAATCCATTACAGCTTTAACTATTCTGTAATTGAATGTGATTGAGACTATGATTATAGTCCAGACAATTGGTAACAGACTTGAGTTCGTGGTTGAGATTCATTTCACCACGTAGGATGTGTCTGACGAACCCGAGTTGTACTTCGGTTGGCGGCAGTGGTTAGCCATGCGAAGTGCTTATGCACTTCATGTCGTTCAGTTGGTTGTAACCCAATCTGTCTAATGTATGTTCACCATGTTTGGACGTCACTGTTTGAACCTAGGGTACCAAACTTACCAGTGAAATCCCGTTAACCATGGTACCTCGATCCGCTAAGACTCATGAGCCAAGCATAGTGGTATGCGACACCATGGTCGAGCTGTCGGCCTACGCTGGGGCCACGTGCCTCCCCGTAGTGTCCATTGAGCAACCAGACTCGTGAGCCGATTATGATGGCATGAGACACTATATTTGTGCTGTCGGCCTACATTGATAAGGTGATGGGGGAGTAGTGCAACAAATGCGTGTAACAGCCCTGACGGCCCTTTGTAGTGACCTCAAGCATACTCTGAATTTGCGGTGAGGCGATGAGTTTTGCCGCAGTGAATAGAGTATGAACTAGGCCTGTATCAATTTGGGGATGAACCGTTAAAAGGGTGATGAGGGAGTGGTGTAACGGTTCTGTGTAACAGCCCTGACAGCCCTTGCAATAACCTAGAAACATACCATTGTATGAGATTGACTAGGACTGACGACCCTATAATGGATCATGTTTGGGAATGATACAAGGGAGGTACCTTAGTTTTCCAATTCGGCTGTTTGAAATGTACTAATAACAACTCGGTAATCATGCTCATCATCGCATTGCATGTTCCTGGAAGATGTGGAGCACTGAAGAATGCAAGCATACCGCGAACGTAAGATGGTGTCACATGAGGGAGTATGTCGGTGAGGGCATACATCATGACTGCATTTTCATATTTGCATTAATAAGAGTATTTAGGAGTGTTTGACTTTACTGCTTTATCATTACTGCTTGACTATTTTGATAACATGTTAACCTATGCTTTATTGTTCCACTGAGTTGATCACTCACTCCCACATTACGGGACGGTGTTGTACACACCAACCAGACTTTGTTTGATTTCAGATGGCGATGCTTGCCAGACCTCTGTGACGATGTGGATGCTTTCTCGTCTAGGCCGTATTTCTGGCGGCTTAATGCGAGCCGTGTCTTGATCGACACGGTATAGGGATGTTGTCTAGATGACTTTACACTTTTCATATAAATTGGACTTGTACTTATAATTAATTAACTTGGTAACCTTATCACACTCTGGAGACTCGCTACAGTTTATATCTTTTATCTATCTATCACAGTTTTTTGCTTGCAATTTAACTGTCTCTGGAGTATGATATGCTGTTTTGGCTTCATCTCACTCATGTTCACTACACTGATACAGACAACATTCAACCATCATTCATTTTGTCGCATAAGTGATGCGTTGGAACTCGGGAGTTGAGTTTATGCTCGACCCTCGATTTTCAGGGCGTTACACCCTCCACATGTAATTTCAAGGAGACCTGTCATATGGTGAGTGGTCCCCTGAGGAAGGGGTGTCAGTTTTATTTCCCCTAGATTCTAAATGGGTTTGAGTTTGGGCTTATTTCAGCCCTAGCATTGGTTTGGGTTTTAGCTAGGTGAGTTGATTGGGTATGTTGGCTAGATTGGCTGACTTAATAAGTTGACCCAGTGAGTTGATAAGTTTTGCATGGGTTTCTCCCTAAGGGTTGGTTTTTGGGTTAGGTTTATAGGGTTTGAGGTTTGATTTAGATTAAGGTTTAGGGCTTGGATTAGGGATTAGGGTAAGGATTATGGTTTGGTTTTGTTTAAATTAGGGTTTAGGGTTTAAAATAGGATTTAGGGTTTGGTTTGGTTTGGATCAGGGTTTAGTTTCGGGTTAGGTTCCATTTAATCTTGATCAACTTATCGACCTGGGGTGGAATGTCTACAAATGCCTCTCTTTGGCAGAGGTTATGTGTAACCAAATGCCAAAGTGAGTGGACACCCTACCTTCCTTAGTAAGATTCAAATCTGGTTTAGACCATTACCTGCCTGTATATCTATGTCAATTAATTGTTTGAAAATAGATTACTTACATAATACATGGAGGTTTGAGGAAAATGTTGCGATTGTCCCTGCTCTTTCTACAACATTACATGCAACCAATCGTAACTTTTTCGCTCCTGATCGGTACTACCATCGAAAGAAACTAGTACAGTAGAGCCCTTGCATTTTCCGCGTTCTTACGAGGATACTATTTGGAGATGGGATGTTTGTTGTTTCTCATATCACCCCAGGAGTATTTGTTTTTCTTAGTCGTCAAAGTGTTAAGTTGCCCCACACTTTCTATGGCCTTACGGAGAACTCACTATGCCGACTTGGACTTGATCAAGCTACATAAATATCTAAGACTAGGTATGTGCAAGTGACTCTTTGCATGCAATCTGATAGTTTTGATACTTAGGTTACAATTTATCTTTTCCATCATTTCAAATTGTTTCTTCTGAATGAGGTACGACCTATCATCTACCTTAACAATAACATTTGGTACTACTGTTCTAACACTTTTGAGTTCAAAATGACTATACTTTAAGTGCATGCAGTTTTGACGGTTCCGGAGAAACTAAGAATCGTTAGACCTTATTTGATTTTGTACTAGTCTCCACCTAGATATATGGAAGATCTCTTAATGCCTCACAGACTTGATGCTCTATTTTTCGAGTTTTTGTAAAAGTCACCCCACCTAGGGAGTGACACTCCGTGGGGGTTGCTATTACAAATGCTTTATAAATGAGTCTAACTCATTTAACTGTCTCCAATGGGGATATCTGTGGGTTCCATGAGTTGGTTTTTAGCTAAAACATACAAGAGACTGACCGTCCTTTAATGGTCGGGCGATTACGATCAAGGTTTAGACCCGCTAAGGATAATAGTTAAGTATGTTAATTCAATTCACTTTCATAGTAGCCTTGATCAAGATTTTGATTTATGGTTGATCGATTCCATCGATTCAACAATGCAACATGATTCCCCAAGGACTATTAAGGTCTCCGTTGGGGATGTCTGTAGAGGGGTCTAAACCAATTTCAACAGTCCATTTTTTGCTATTATTGGGACTCTGTTGGGGATATTTTCTTTGAAAATTTTTGGATTGATCAGGCCCAATGGACCGTGAATCAATGACAACTTTTATTGATTTTTTTAAAAGATAATCCAGTCCATCGGATCGCAAATCGACGATTAAAATCGATGACAGTTTTTACTGAAATAATTTTTATGATTTTTTTAAAGATGATTCGGTTTATCGGATCATGAATCAATGGTCTCGATTGATGCCGATTTTTATTAAAATATTTTTTGGAGTTTTTTTAGAAGATCCTAACCATCGGATCGTGAATCGACAGTAAAGATCGATGCCATTTTTTATTAAAATATCTTTTCTTGAATTTTTTTAATATGAAAGGGCTTTCTCTCTCATCTATAATAGTTTCTTAAATTCTCCTCAATTTCTTATGACAGTTTCAATTCTTTTAAATTAAATTTGAATTTTCCCTCCATTTTTGAATTTATTCTCTCTTCTCTCTTCCATCACTTCATTCTTACATCCGTGCAAGATTCTCTTAAAAGTGAGTTATGCTCAATTCCATCACTCTATAAGTAACTAGTGGCTCGCTAGGGTCTGCTCATCACCCAATTCCCCTCCATTTTTTTTTTCAAATTGCAAATAATGGGGTGCAATGTTCTTTTTTATATAAGTTGTGTTTTGGGGGGGAGTTCCAACATTTATTCATGCCTTCAACCTCTCCCTCTCTTTCTCATTCTCTCTCATTCTCTTCTTCATCCTTCTCCTTTCTTCCTTTATTATTATTTTTTAGTTCTTTTTTCGTGGCCATTGGAGTTTTGTATTTTTATTTTTTTTAAGGATAGCAAGGTGGTCCTTTTGGTGGAGTAAGTGCTAAGGTAAACTTCTTTCATCTTTGTTTCTTCTTTCCATTTCGTCTTTCTCATGCCTTTCTTTTTCTCCTTGATAGGTGGTCCATTCAAGTGTTTGAGCCAAGTGTGGTGCTAAGTGCAAGTGTTGGTACTTACCAAGCTCAAGGTGATGGATGGGAGTGGTTTTTCAAGACTCAAGCTGTTTCTCATTTTCTTAATTTCATTTCTTTCATTCATAATTTAGTTTTACAAATTTTGTTATTCACATGTACATCTCGCATGGGGAGGATTTCATTTTCAGGAGTTAGTTTGTCATGTAAGAAATGGTTCCAAAGTGAAGTTTTGGGCCCCATGTGTACTTTGGTGGGCCCGGGTTTTATTTTCATTCCCCATCTTTCCTTTCCTTTCATGCAACTTCTTTTCCTTTCTTTCCTTTTCCTTTCTAGTGTTCTCTCTTTTTTGTTTTTTGTTTTGAAAATGGTTAGGCCCACATGAAGTTGGAGAGGCCCACATCAGATTTTCACCTTCCAAAATCCTTTAACATGGCCAAAGCATTCGTATGGGTTAAATGGTTAAGAGAGAATGGCCCATGACCTTTTTGGTCACTTTAAAATCAAGTGGGCTTAAAAGTCCATGTGGAAGTGAGCAAGCCCATTTGGTTGATCTTATATAAACCCTTCCTTAAATTGCCTTTTTGGTTCTTGTGGTTTGGGCCAAAGTAACCAATTTCTTTATCCTCATGCTCTTGAAACTTGAATGTGACCTGAATTTCTTCTGAGGCTCACACTAGTGTTGATAAAGAGATTTGGTTTCTTAACCCCATGTGGGTTTTAACTTGCCTTTACAAGTACAAATGAATGTTTGCAAAAGGGGCTTGCCCATTTGTGTATTCTCATGGGTCTTGAATCAACCTTATGGGCTAAGAAACATGGACTGGTCATCCCTTCGAATTTTGGATTCAAGTGGCCCCAAGTTGCTTTTTAAGTTCTTGTGGGAGACATTAAGTCCCTTGAAATTTTGGATTGAATATGAATCATTAGTTGCCCTCCCTAGGCCCATATGGAAATGGGCTTGGATTTTATTTTTCTTTCACTTTTAGGTGGGCCATAAACATCCTCTTGTACCCAACATGTAATGTTCATTTTCCTTGGACTAGGTGGGCCTCAAATTATCTTTTATAGTTAATTGGTTCTCAACTTATTCCTTCAAGAACCCATATGCACATGTAAGAAGGGAAGTTGATAGCTTTGGTATGTAAGTGGGCATTCCCTAGCCTTTAAAAGCTTTTCATCTTGATGTCAATTTAGTAAATGAGGAACTCTTGGTCTTTAGATGGGCCTTTATGAAATTGCACATGGTATAGGATACCACGGCTATGCATGGAAGCTTAGCGAAGATATAAAATGAAGGCTATGTCCTAGTGGGGGGTGATTAAGACCAAATAATTTTTTTAACCAATTAATACATAATTGCTTACTTAAAATAATATGCCAATATAAACTAAGTAAGGTCATTTTTTACCAATTAACACACAATTGCTTACTTAAACTAAGGTAATTAACTCTAAGGCTTCCAAGCTAATAGAGAGTCCAATCACATAGACTACAATAGATATGCCATTCAAGCAACTAGTCTATATATGATAGTATACATGTGTGTGTGGGATGTACTAATTATTAACTCTTAGCATTCATTTAATTATATGTATATATATATATATATATATATATATATATAATTCACAAATCAATCACATTAGCATAATTAAACAAGTGCTCAAAAGACAACACCGAACTCAAGCACGTATAGTGGTTTATTTTCCCCACTCCACTACCGATGGATGCACTTAACCTATGAGTTTACTAAATTTTACTATAATATATTTTATATCAGGTTCACCTCTAACCTTTAAATCCCTACACAAGGACCTAATGCACACTCCTGGCAGTGGCTCCTATAAGAGACTTTAGTTGGTTTTTTATCAGCTAACCAACAAGCTTGGTCTTAATCCAAGGACCTATGTTTGCTCCCCCGGAGAGTCCCATGGAGACTAACATGTACACACCCGTTCTCAATGAATTTAGCCCTACACAAGAACCTATCCAGTTTGGGTTACAAATTCTTACCATCAATCCTACACAAGGAAAGAGAGCATGGACTCACTAAATGACACTTGTCGAATTAAGCCCCTTTGATGCCTTGCTTGAATTAGCTCCATAATTGCTCCCCCGATCGTTGATGCTAATGTGTTGCCATTGATTTATGTCCAAGATCAAACACTTTGCATGTGATGCTCCTTTTTTTAGGTGACCAAGGTGATGGGAGTTAGGTAAAATCTCCTACAACTAATAAAAAGTTGAATTCTTAAGGGTTTCACTTAAAGGGACACTCTAAAGGTTGATAAATAATAAGATTTACCAATAGAATCATTGTTTAAACTCTAAAGAAGGCTTGAAATCATAAAATTTCTGTAGAGGATTTTGGAATGCTTATTATACTGAACAATTACTAAGAAAAGAGCATGAATCTCATTGGGATAGAACCTATACGAGGTTTGGTAGAGCTTGGGATGTACTGGGGTATCTAAAATGACAAAATCCACAAATACTCCAAAGATCCAATTGTAATATGCATAATAAAAAGTCTTCCAACGGATCTCTAACGACTAGGTCTGTGCAAGTGACCTTTTGGGTTCAATCTGTTAGGTTCAATACTTATGTTATAATTTATCTTTTCTGCTATTTCAGATGATACGTGAACGGTATTGAAAAGTATTGTATTTTGTTGATTTTGTTTTATAAAGGAAAGACATATACATATAAAGAAAACCTATGATGAAATGAAAAGAAAACTTTTGAAAATTGTTTGTGCCTTGTGTTGTCATACATGGCTTTGAATTTTTGTGCTAGGATGCAGGAATTAGAACTGTGGCTTAGCTTATGTCTTAACTTAGATTCTGATTTGACCCTTGGGGATTCTTAATTTCATAAGGGAATGAGCAATGGTAACCGTTGTCTTTCGAGACCTTGCAGGTTCTGATGGACCCTCATCCTTGGTTATATTTCCCGCGCATTGTACTTCATTTGTGAAGCCTGAGTTGTTTTGGATTGTATGAATTGTCTTTTGGTACCTGCTTTTTATATTTTCTTTTCTTTTCGAGCCATTTTTACCAATAGCACCCTTTCGGGTTTTCACTACAACTTGCCTTTCTTGTTATTTTTGTTTGTGGCACCCTTTTGGGTTTTCACCACATCCTAGGCATTTGATCTTGCTTGTTCTTTGGTAGCTGTGCTGATTTTATCCTTGGCGACCTTTTGGATTTTCACTAAGTCCGTTATGTGCCCACTATTTTTACTAAAAGTGCCCTTTTCAGATTTTCACTCCACCCTTCTATTTAAGCACATCATTTTAATATATTGTTTTTTGAATTTCTACATTATTGGGGATTGGAATTTCATCCTTGCCCATCAGTCGGCAGTCTTTCCAACATTGTCTTGGATTACAATGGTAAAGTTGTTGACTTGGGCCATGCTCATCTTGAGAGGTGAAGGTACAATTGATTGTACTTTAATATTGATTTTTCTATTCTTTTTTCTTTTCTTTGGACTGCGTGCTCTTTTGTTTCATCCTTACTTTCACTCTCTCTTTCTTTTCATTTTATATTTATACTCTCCTTTTTTTTTTTCTTTTTTTGACCCTTTTAAACACTTATTAAGGGACGGAAAAGGATGGTTCTCAAGATGGTCGACCTTCAACGTCAGTTGACTCCAACTTTACTAATGTAATCTTAGACAAGGTTAAATTGACTTACTCATGAAAGATTTTCATGTTATTGGCGTTGATTGGCTTTGAAAGATCCTCTCCATTCATGTTGGTGAGCCAAAGAAAGCCTCCCAGAAGTACTTCTCGGATAATCAGCAGCCCCTCCCATGAAGGTTTGAACTTTTTTTAGGGGTCTGAGAGATGTAATGGTAAAATGCGCTTCATAGCCATATCACCTATCTTGAATCTTCTTTTCCGAACTCTCTTATTGTAAGCCCAAACGATCCTTTTCTGATAGCATTGACAATGACTTAGTGCACGCATGTACTTTTCATCTACGGGATGCAATTGATCATATCTAGCCTTGAGTCATTCCCCTCCGTCGACCTTACTCTCAAGTAGTATTCGGAGAGATGGTATTTCTACTTCAACTAGTATAACTGCTTCCATTCCATATATAAGGTCGAAAGGTGTTGTGCTTGTAGCAGACCATACAGACGTTCAATAAGCCCAAAGTGCATATGACTCTCTTATTGTAAACTCGAGCGATCATTTTCTAATAGCATTGACAATGACTTAACGCACACATTCACTTTCCGTCTACGAGATGCAATTGATCATATTTATCCTTGAGCCATTCCCCTTCCTTGACCTCACTCTCAAGTAGTATTCAGAGAGATGGTATTTCTACTTCATCTGGTAGAACTGCTTCCATTCCATATATAAGCTCGAAAGGTCTTGCACCTATAGTAGACTTTACAGACATTCGATAAGCCCAAAGTGCGTATGAATCTCTTTTTATAAGCCCATATGATCCTTTTTTTATAGCATTGGCAATGATTTATCACACGCATGCACTTTTCATCAATGAGATGCAACTAATCATATCTAGCCTTGAGCCATTCCCCTTCCTCGACTTCACTCTCAAGTAGTATTCAAAGAGATGATATTCCTACTTCAACTAGTAGAAATGCTTCCATTTTATATGTAAGCTTAAAAGTTGTTGTGCCCGTAGCAGATTGTACAAACGTTCGTGAAAAAGCCGAGCTAAGAGTCCTAAAGGGAGGAGGGGGGGTGAATAAGACTATGCCAAATTAAAAATTTTAATGCGGAATTAAACAAATATAAATAAAGATAGCACTTAAAATAATCTCACAATGCAGAAATGAATAACAACCTCAAATGTACAAGTATTGAGAGGTTGATAGAGATGTTATTCTAAGGACAACCTTACACCAAAAACCAATGGTTTATGGTAGGACAACCTGATTCCTAGAAAGGTCCGTGTATCAAAATCTCAAACTGATACAGAGGAATAAATAAATAAATAGCAAAGAATTAAACTAAGCTATTACAACATTCCCACACTTGCATAAAAAGATTACAACATTCTTCCACAAATGCATAAAAGGAAATTACAACATCCACACAATGTCACAATCAATCAATCACCACAAAATTAGAAATTATAGTGGTTCGCTTGTGTGTACACCAACTGTTTAAAAAAAGAGCCACACAACTAGTCCACTCCTAATATCCTCACACAGTGGATATTAGCATTTACTATGCAATAGGTTTTTCAACATTCACCTAAAACCTTCATAATTGTGTCTTTCAAGTGGGCTTACACAATTCAAAAAACTCACACTCTAAGTTTTCTTGATCACTTCGGACAAACCAAAAGAAAGAGATTTTTCTGGCACAATCTCAAAGAAACCAAAAGAAAGAGATTTACAAAACTGTAAAATACTTATCTGAATATTCTCCTTTGATGAAGCACGGTAGAACCGATACGAAGTAGATGTTCAATGTCCACACTTACTTATGAAAAGGTTCTAAGTTCTAAATGATTTTTAGATTAAATCACCTTAGGCTTGCTTGATTTGATTTTGACTCCAAGAATGGGGAAAATAAAAATCCCTTCTTCAAAATATGATTGGAATATAGAATCACAAAATCAAATATAAAAAGCTAATTAAAGAGAATATTAAATAAGCACTAAATAGCTTAAGAATATCACTAACTTATCTCTCAGAGTGGTGTCTTGATTTAGCTTGAATTGAATGAAAAACTCTGAAAATCGTGCTCTATTTATAAGTGCAAAAACTGTTCACTCAACTGGTCCAGGGGACAGCTCGACTGGTCGAAGGACCAACAAACATTTAAAAATTTGGGCACGATAAGATAAAATTGTTTCATGATTGGTCGAGTGACTTCCACGATCGGTCGAGTAGCCTAAACGACCGGTCGAACCCTGCTCTCGACTGGTCGTGTGGGACCCATTTTAGTTGTTGGACTTTGAGTCAAGCTTGCTCGACTGGTCAAGCAGTCTCCAGGACTGGTGGAAGATCCAACAAAAAAGTCCTGAAAATAAGTAACAAATCTTGGACTGGTCGAGGAATTTCTTAGACTGGTCGAGTCAGTATTAAGACTAGTCGAACATAGGGTAAGACTAGTCGAGAAATAGCCTATACACTTATAAAGTGACCCAATTAAAGTATGCAACCAATATGATCTAACCTATGGTCAATCTAGGGTCATTCATACCTTATAAGTGATGTTTGAACATTGAAACATCTTTTGTTTCAGTTGATAGTTGATCTCAACATACATAAAGCTTAACATCTTGAAGTATGTTGAAGCATGAACTTGTAGCACTTAGAAGGTTGATTTTGAAACACTTCGAAGCTTGAGCTTGGGGTACTTTAAGTTGCATTTCACCTTGAGCTTTTGAGTACCAAAGTAAAGTATATTATCTTGACTTAGATGAACCTTTGAAAGCTTGAACTAACACTTGATGTTGTACTTGAAGTCTTATACTTGTGATGCTTGAATCTTGAAATAGATCATCTTGAACTTGTAATTGAATCTTAAAAATGAAATATCTTGAACTTTCAAGATGAACAAAATAAGATACAGATTCTAAGAGGTTATGGCACTCCAAAATTTGACAATCATAGGAGCTAGAGAAACATAGCACTTACAATCTCCCCCTTTGTCAAATTTCTGACAAAACACACTTTAATATAATAAGATATGCATAACTCACATACAAAGAATCATGCACCAGTTTCAATCTGGTCAAAGAATCATGCACCAGTTATAAACTGGTCAAATCAACATGCTTCACATCAATACTCATCAAAAACTTGTCAATACTCCCCCTTAATACCATACATAAAAAAAATCCCACCTATCCACAATCGCACATTATCAAAATGAAATAACCATGATAGATATAATAAATTCTCCCCATTTTTGTTAAAATATGACAAAGGAAAGAACTAAATAAGTGATAAGGAAGTAGATAGAAGAGTAATGAGAAATAAGTGAATATATGATCAAGATTTCTAAGATAACCAAATCCATAAGCAAGCATATCCAAGCACTTAAAATAAGAGAAGTTTAAGTAGTTTAAAAGTTATTACAAAACACATATTTAAATACTAATTAGAACCAGAAGGAGTAGGTATGGTAGGATCAATTTGATGAAGTCCCTTGTTAATGCGCCTAAGATATTAGTGCATATATTTAAATTGCATTTCTTGGGACACATACATATCTTCAACCTTCTCCTCAAGTGAGCGCAACCGCGCATCATAATCAGATGGCTGATAATCACGATCACCAGTAGAATCAAATTTAAGTTCTTCAAAAATGTCATCCATATTGACATCATCTGGAGGCAAATCACCTTCTTATTCATGTGCATCCGTAGCTCCACTAGCACCCACATCAACTTGGCCTGGGGCCAACTTCAAATTCATCTTGTTAATGTTAGAATTGTTAAAGGGTAGATGATTAATGGGAGCTTCTCCTACAGGCATAGCCACTAAACTATAGGTGGCTAACACAGTTATAAGATAAGCATAAGGTATATCACTGCGACTTGGGTGAAGATAAAATACTATGACAAATTAGAGAAGGAAGACATACAGAGACTCTAGAAATGACAAAATGGAGAATTCGAACCATGAATGTAGTAAGTTTAGTTTTGTTACCAGATCGAGGATAAACATTTGAAATAAATATCCTATGAAGGATTCTGTATTTGGGTAACAGAAACTTGGAGGCGAGCGCATTACCAGTACTCCATTCTGCATATATCTTACATAAATTCCTAGTAAGCATTTGCTTCTCAATTTCAGAGGGTTTTTCCACTATAGAACTAATGAGAATACCTTCATCATTAACAGGAAGGTCCATTAAACCAGAAATAAGATGGCGGTCTACATCATTTGGACCTTCTCTGGTCATAATAGTAAATGTCAGATTTTCAGTAGAAAAATCAGTAATACATACATAAATAGCCTGTGCAAAGGAGCGATATGCCAGCCCACCCCAATGTAGTATGTTATCCCAACCTATAGACTGAAGGAGAGGAAGAATATCAAAAGGAGACAAATGATCAACATTGGCAGTTCGTTGTACTATTACATTATGCAATCGAATATCCTTCACATAACTAGAATCTTCCTCGGGCAACTGAAGGTGGCGCACCGTGATAGGAGCCGAACGAGATGAAAATGGACCACGAGATCCTTTCTTCTTAGTTCTACATTCCATTTGTAATAAAGAAAGCAAGGAATAAAGAGATTGCAAAAGAAGCAAAGTGGGTTTCTAGTAGATCAGATTTTTAAGTAGAAAATCCCAAAAACCAACGTAAAACAAGAAATAAACCACACAAATGATGAAAATGAAGTACAAAGGACTTGAATCTACAAGAAAAAAAAAAAAACAATGAACTAACCATGGAGGAATCGAAGATGGGTTCGACCGGTCGAGGTAGGGCTCGTTGGAGAAGAAAACCCAAATGAAGAAAAAGTGATTTTTTCTAAAATAAAAAGTCAAACCTGAGTTTCATGACGGGTCGAGTATATGCTCGACCGGTCGTGCCACGACTGGTCGAGTATGTACTCGACTGGTCATGCACCTCACAAATTTTGTAATTTTTCATAAATTTTAGAATCTAAAAATTTTAAAAAATATATATATACATTATGATACAAAAAGACACAAATCATGAATTCATTTAACACATACCAAGATCAAATTTCAATTTTGTAAACCTATTTTTATTGAGCAGTTTTGTGAATATGTTAACTAATTGATTCTCGATCAGAATATAATCCAAAGAAATTGTCTTGTCTTTCACTAATTCACGAATGTAGTGATATCTAATGTCAATATGCTTGGTTCGTGAATATTGGATTGGATTTTTAGAGATATTAGTTGCACTTGAATTATCACAATATAAGACCATAGAATCTTGCGCAATTAAGTAATCACTTAGCATTCTTTTCATCCATACAAGCTGAGTGCATGCATTACCTGTAGCAATGTATTCAGCCTCAGCTGTTGAAAGTGATACGGAACTTTGTTTCTTACTTAGCCAAGAAACTAAACAGTTCCCTACATAAAAATAACCACTACTGGTTAATTTTTTATCATCAATGTTACTAGCCCAATCAGCATCCGTGGAACCAGCTAATTGCACACTAGTATCATGTGGATACCAGAGACCAAGATTTGCTGAAGTAGCCACATATCGTACAATCTGCTTAACAGCAATTAGATGTGACTCTTTAGGGTCAGATTGATATTTAGCACAAATACCTACGCCAGAAGCAATATCAGGTAGGCTCACAGTTAAATAAAGCAAACTACCTATCATACTGCGATACAACTTAGGATCCACACTCTTACCTGTAGAGTCCTTTGAGAGTTTTAAGGTAGTACTTATTGGAGTATCAAAATTTTTTTCACTCTCAAATCTAAACTTTTTAACTAAGTTCAGAGCATATTTAGTTTGAGAGATAAAGAAACCATTAGGTTGCTGTTTGACTTGCAACCTTATGAAATAGTTTAGTTCTCCAACTATGCTCATTTCAAATTTAGACTTCATAAGATTTGCAAACTCAATAGTCATGTTAGCACAGGTAGATCAATAGATAATATCATCAACATAGATTTGCACTATTAGTATGTGATCATTATGTTTCTTTACAAATGATGTTTTATAAACACTTCCCATTATAAAGTTATGACTTAGTAGAAACTTAGTCAACTTTTCATACCATGCCCTGGGAGCTTGTTCCAAATCGTAGAGTACTTTTTCAGGTGGTAGACATGATTAACATGTTTACGATCTTCAAAACTTGTTGGTTATTCAACATACACTTCTTCATGCAAATTGCCATTCAAGAATTCACTATTTACATCCATTTGGTATATTTAAAACTTTCTAAAGCAAGCAATGGATATAAATAGTCTAATTGATTCAAGATGAGTTACTGGGGCAAAGGTCTCATCATAATCGATACCTTCTATTTGAGTGTACCCTTGTACAACTAGCCTGACCTTGTTTCTTATAATATTTCCAAGTTCATCAGACTTATTTTTGAAAATCCATTTTGTTCCGATAATGTGTTTATCTTTTAGTCTTAGAACTAAGTATCATACATCATTTCTTACAAACTGATTGAGCTCTTCTTGCATTGTAACAATCCAGTTTTCGTCAATAAGAGCTTCTTTTACGTTAGCCGGTTCTATCTGAGATGTAAAGCACACATAGTTACATATATCTTCAAGTTGTCTACGAGTGTGCACACCAATAAGAGGGTTTCTAAGGATTTAATTAAAAGGATGGTCTTTAACTGTCCTCAGTTCAATATTATCTTGACTTGATGGAGAGTCTAGTTTATCAATCAAAAGAACTTCATCATTTTCTGAACTTGGGACAGGTGTATTCAAGTGATCGTCTATAACCACATTAATGGACTCTTGAATTACACCAGTCCTCTTGTTAAGAACCCGATACGCTCGACTATTTAGAGCATATCCTAAAAATATCCCTTTATCACTTTTGGTGTCAAATTTACCCAGATTTTCTCGGTCACATTTACCCAGATTTTCTCGGTCACGTAAGATGTAGCACTTGCTACCAAAAACTTGAAAGTATTTGACAGTAGGCTTCTTATCAAACCACATTTCATAAGTCATTTTACCATTAAATTTTCTAATGAAAATGCGGTTAATTATATAATAAGTAGTATTTATGACTTCAACCCAAAGATTTTTAGGGAGCTTCATACTATTTAATATTATATTTGCCATTTCTTGAAGCACTCTATTTTTTCTTTCTACTATACCATTTTATTGTGGTATTTTGGGCGCAAAATATTAATGTGATATTCCCTGATCACTGCAAAATTTCTCAAAACTGTTATTTTTAAATTCCCAACTATGATCACTACGGATCTTAGGGACTTGTGATTCTTTTTCCATTTGGATACGTTTAAGTATCCTTTTTACTTCATCAAGAGTTTCTGATTTGTCTCTTAAGAATACTACCCAAGTGTACCTGGTAAAGTCATCAACAATTACCAGAATGTACTTCTTGCTACCTTGACCCTCCGTTTTAGTTGGTTCAATGAGATCCATGTGAAGAAGTTCGAGTGGTTTAGATGTGGCATTGGAGTTCACCTTTTTGTGAGTACTCCTGATTTGTTTGCTAATCTAGCATTCACCACATATTTTGTCTACTTTCTGTATTTTGGGTAAACCTCTTACCAACTCTCTTTTGCTCAATTTATACAAGTTACGGTAGCATACATGTCCGAGGCATTTATGCCATAATTCGGTCTCATCGGTATGGACCATGTAGCACGATGGATTAGATGATCTTGAATCACGAACAATATAGTAGTTTTCAGAAGTTCTACGACCAGTTAATATTACAGAACCATTTTTATTTAATATTTCACACACTTGGTTAGTAAAGTCTACACTATGATTTTTATCGCATATTTGAGAGATGCTTAATAAATTATGTTTTAATCCTTCTACATATAAAACATTCTCAAATAGAGGGAGGTAAAAGAGTTGAACCGTACCTTGGCCACCAATTCTACAATTGTTACCATCACCGAATGTGACTAAACCATCAATCATGTCTTTAAGATTGGTAAATAGACCCTTGTCACCTGTCATGTGTCTGGAGCATCCACTGTCTAGGTACCACTTTGAATGGCTCGAAGCTTTGAAAGCGGTGTAGGCAACCAAGTAAGTAACCTTAAGGACCCATTTCATTGCAGTCTTGGGTTTAGGAGTATAGTTGGTCTTCTTATCTTTGTAGTTGTTATAAGACCGACCCATTAAGTTAGATTTTAAGAGCTTCTTAAGTAAGTCAACAATTTTCTCAGCTAAAGGCTTTCGATTCTAATTTTTATAGTTAAGGTGGTTGCTTTTAGGTTTTAAGGTTTGAAAAGTCTTAGCATTTTTATAATAATTTGATTTAGACTTTTCCCTTTTGAGTTAGAAGACTGTCCTTTCACAAATGTGAGTGGAGTATTCTTATGTTTGGGAGGAATACTTTTATCGTATCCCAATCTAGATCGATCGCCACATTTTCTGAATCCGGATAAGAATTTTTCTAACTTAGGATCACCTTGGGCATACCTCCATGTATCTTTTAAACTCAAAAGTGAAGCGATTTCTAGTTTTAACTTTTTATTTTCAGATTTTAGGTTTTCAACAAGGGAGGTTTTGAAATCTAAATCGCATTTAGTTTTTTCAAAACAATCTAAAATGTGTGATTTTTCTAAGATTAGATTATTAAAATTTTCTTTAAGTTTTGAAAGCTTTTCTTTTTGAAGTTTTAGTTTTATAGCAATTTTGCAACTTTCCTTGTATAGGGCATTATAAGCATCTTGAAGATCTTCTTCATTTTCATGATGACTATTCAGATTTTCTTTACTAGCTGAATCATCATTATCTGAAAAGGTGAATTTAGCTAAAGTCATTAAGGCTTTAACATCATTAGCCAACTTGGTTTCAGAATCTTCTGACTCAGAAGAAGTTTCAGAGCAGGAAGATTCATTCTATGTAGCCAACATACCTTTCTTTTTCGGTTTGTCCATTTTAGGACATTTATTTGCTAAATGCTCATATTCATGGCAGTTGTAACATTGGCTTTCTTTTAAAGATTTCCAAGTTTTAGATCTAGATCTTTTCTTTTGAATAGGTTTTTAAAAATCTACCCTCTTTTTACTTTTGAAAATTTTGTAAAACTTTTTAGCTAAAAGGGCCATATCATCTTCAGAATTTTCTAAATCAAAATTGTTATTTTCTTGAGAAATAATTTTAGAAGATTTAAGGGCGATGGATTTACCTTTAGGAGCTTTAAAGTTTAACTCATAGGTCTGTAAAGAACCAACTAATTCTTTTACCCTCATATTATCCATGTCACGAAGTTCCTGGATCGCAGTCACCTTTGAATTGAACCATTTAGGGAGTGAGCGTAGTATCTTTGCACAGACTTTACTTTTTGGGATTCTATCACCAAGACCCCACATAGAGTTGACAATGTCATTCAATCTTGTATAGAAGTCCATGAAAGTTTCACTTTCTTTCATACATATTTCCTCAAATTTGGTTGTGAGCATTTGGACTTTAGATTTCTTGATAATTGTTGTTACCTCATGTGTCATTTCTAAAATATCCCAGGCTTGCTTTGCAGTATCATAGGATATAATTCTTTTGAATTCATCCGGTGATAATGCGCAAGTAATTGCATTTAAAGCCTTTGCATTAGCACTACTCTCACTTTTCTGAAGAGCGGACTGAGAAAAATAAGGTGAAACTTTTATCATTTTAGATCCATCAGTGCCAATTACTTCAGTGGTAGGAGGGGTCCAATTGGTCACTGTGGCTTGCCACACGCTCTCATCCATGGATTTCAAGAAAATCCTCATTCTGGCTTTCCAATAGGCATAATTGGAGCCATCAAATGGTGGAGGCCTAGTGATTAGAGCTTTTGAGTGTTTAACTTTAGATCTTATACCCAAAGCCCTTTCTCTTAGGGAAATTCATCCTCCAATCCACCCTCACCATTGATATTCAATAAAGTGGATTGGGGAATGAACTTCTGCATTCAAGGATCCTCCAGCTACCACCTTAATAGCAAATCATTAAGCTCGGATAGCTTGAATACTTTAATGATTGAAATTGCTCTATCTTCCTTATAGGAAAATCTTTTGAGAGTAGGATTTCATCATAACCTTGACCCAACCTGTCACCATGCATTGGTATATCTTTTGAGTTGCAGATCAAGGAGATCGAAGAGTCTTCGTCAACAAAGGAGGAGATCTTCATCAATGTGCTTAATGGGACTCATCAGCTTATTTGTAAGTATCTAGAGTCCAGAGGACACTTGTGATCATTCCTTCTTATGATTGGGTCTTAGGTGTTTTTCACCCTTGAAGCCCTCGTAGGAGGCCTCCGGTGGGAGTGTACGTGTTGGGTGCGTTGTGTGGACCCTTGCTCTATAGAGAGCATAAACATCTGTTTGAAGATGAACCAGTAAAACCTTAGGTTTGAGGTTAACCACTGTGAAACCTTGGGTTTGAGGTGAACCGTGTAGAAACCTCCAGTAGGATCTTATGGAAGATCCTTGGCTAGTGTACCTAAAAGTGGGTGCATTGTGTTGACCCTTGCTCATGAGAGCATAAACAGTCAGCCTCAGTGTAGGTTATAAAGGTTGAAGGTGAACCTAATTTAAAACCTTAGGTTTAAGGTGAACCGCTGTGAAACCACCTTAGTGAAATCCAACACACTCAAGGGTTGAGTGCGTCCGCCGGGAGTGGAGTAGATTGATCGTCGAACCACTATAAAAATGACTGTGTTTGAGATTGTTATTCTTCTGATTGTGTGACATACTTCACTATTTGCATATCTAAATATCTGAGATCACACTTCACACACTTACACAGTCATATCCATCATAAACTAGTTTGCATATTGTTTACTTCTTAAATAGTTTGTGATTGGATCCTCTACCTGGCTTGGAAGCTAGTAGAGTTAGGTTTGAGTAATCCTAATATGTGCCTATTATTAGGATTAGTGTAATAGGATTTTAATAAATCATAAAAACTTTTAAAAAGTCCTATTTACCCCCCTCTAAGACATATTGGCATATCCCGACTTCAACTATAGCGGTCTTCACCGCAATTTCAATTGAAAGGCTATCAAAATTTGACATCTTAAAAAGCTCAAATCGATTAGCTCAGGAAATTAATTCAAAAAATAAAGCGAGCTATTAGCCTTTGATACCACTTGAAAAGGCTGAGCTAAGAGTCCTAGAGGGGGGGTGAATATTACTATGCCAAATTAAAATTTTAAATGTGTAATTAAATAAATATAAATAAAGATAGTACTTAAAATAATCTCACAGTGCAGAAATGAATAACAACCTCAAATGTACAAGTATTGAGAGGTAGATACATATATTGTTCTAAGGACAACCTTACACTAAAAACCAATGGTTTATAGTAGAACAACTTGATTCCTAGAAAGGTCTATGTATCAAAATCTCAAACCGATACAGAGGAATAAATAAATAAGTAAATAAATAGCAAAGAATTAAACGAAGCTATTACAACATTTCCACACTTGCAGAAAAAGATTACAACATTCTTCCATAAATGCATAAAAGGAAATTACAACATCCATACAATGTCATAATCAATCAATCACCACAAAATCAGAAATTATAGTAGTTTGCTTGTGTTTATACCAACTATTTAGAAAAACAGCCACACAACTACTCCACTCCTAATATCCTCACACATTGGATATTAGCGTTCACTATGCAATTTGTTTTTCAATGTTCAACTAAAACCTTCACAATTGTATCTTTCAAGTGGGCTTACACAATTCAAAAAACCCCACACTTTAAGTTTTCTGGATCACCTCAGACAAACCAAAAGAAAGAGATTTTTCTGGCACAATATCAAAGAAACCAAAAGAAAGAGATTTACAAAACTGTAAAATACTTATCTGGATATTCTCTTTTGAGGAAGCCCGGTAGAACCGATTCGAAGTAGATGTTTAACGTAGATGTTCAATGTCCACACTCACTTATGAAAAGGTTCTAAGTTCTAAATGATTTTTAGATTAAATCACCTTGGGCTTGCTTAATTTGTTTTTGATTTCAAGAAAGGGGAAAACAAAAATCTCTTCTTCAAAATATGATTGGAATATAGAATCACAAAATCAAATACAAAAAGTTAATTAAAGAGAATATTAAATAAGCACTAAATAGCTTAAGAATATCACTAACTGTAAGACCCGTATCCTTGACCGTACGTTATATAGACTTCCGCGGTCTTTCCGGTTGAATTCCGGCAACCTTCAACCCTTAACTGGCATTGTGCGCGACCTTGATTCACACGTCGTTAATCTGATTCGACTCAACCTGAGACCTGTACCATTGCGACTGCGCCGTCACCGCGGTTCCGATGCCACGACTCGCGTGTCGATCCGATTCTCTGGTCAAGAGATGAGGGTCAGCGTCCGGTGCGAGGAAAACGACACGCGTTATGAAACTCAAGAGAATCTTAACGAGATGTCACATCAATCAACCATCAATCAATCCTTCAAGTCAAGTACACATCACTTCACACTCTTCCCCAAGCAAGCCCCAAAAGTCAAAAAAGTTCTTACAAGCCCATACCTCTCTTACACCTTTTACCCCAAAAGTCAAAAAGTCTCTTATACCCATCACACCACATCCATCACCATCTCTCCCTTTACAAGTCACTCTCTCTCTCTCTCTCTCTCTCTCTCTCTCTCTCTTTTTCAAAATCCATTCCAAGCAACTCCAAATCCTCACACGTCCAAGCCCTTCTCATCTCTCCCAAAAACCATAAGTGTGGCCCACCTCTTCCTACCCTTCCATCTTCCATCTCAACCATCCAAACCTCATCTCTTCCATTGGAATCAAAGCTAAGGAGCGAAGGAAGCCTTGGGTGCAAGTAGAAGGACCGGTGGGTGATTTTTGAATTTTTGTTTTCATCCATTTGTTTTGTAACGGGACCCACCTTGATGTAGTTTTTGTACCAAAGAGGGACCCATATTGGCGGGGCCCCTCCATCTTTGCCGGTGTCTTCTTTTCCTCTCTCTTTTTTTTATGATCATGGCCCACCTATGATGAGTGTATTTTACCCATGCCATCCAAATAGTGGGCCACCTTACCCCTTTTGTTTTTGGTGTAGGCCATCCAAATTGTGGGTCACCTGGATATAGGGGAAACACAAATAACCGCTTAATCTAAAAGTCAAGTAGTCCACATCCCTGTGGGGCCCACCATGATGCGTGTGCCATACCCACCTTGTCCAGCGTCCATGTGCGTAGAACGAAGGGTGGACTGCCAGGAGTGACTAACAGTGATGTGAACTTATGGTGGGACCATAGGACCCACTCCCGTCCTCCACCCCTCCAATGGGCCACACCATGAAGTATGTGTTATATCCAAAACGTCCACTATTCTGGACGGTGGGCCATGTCCATGTGGGGCCCACTTCCACGCCCAAATCCCTTGTTCACTGGCAAACTGAGTGGGGATACATCGTTTCAACGATGGGCTCCCATAGCTCACGTGGTAGACTGTGTGAAAGCTACCTCGTTTCACACTGAGGTCTTGGCATCTATCCTTGGTGGCGGTGGCTGACAGGAAATGCGCCCTGACGTGGGTCCATGGGACCATCTTTGCCATCCATTACCTTGTGGTGGGCCACATCATGCCACATGTGTGATCTCCACCGTCCCTGGACGGTGGGACCCACCCCTGGCTGCACCGTGATGTGTGTACGGTCCAGGCCTTAGATGGCCTGGATGTGTGAGATAAAATATAGATTATATTATATTATATATATATATAATATATTATATTATATGATATATGTGATATCTTATTTTATATAGTATATATTATATAGTGTATACAAGGTTATGGTGGGCCCTACGTGGGACCCACTTCTGTTGGTGTCAGGAAGAAAGAGAAAAAGGCAAAGGAAAAGAAAAAAAAAAAAAAAAAAAAAGAGAGGCAGTACGTGGCTGCCCTCTCTATCTCTAACTCTCTCTCGAACCCTCTCTCTCTGACTCTTTCTCTCTCTCTCTAACTCTCTCTCTCTCTCTGACTCTTTCTCTCTCAATGACAACTAGCACCGTGGGCCCCATTTGTCTCACCCACACCTTCTATATATGGGACCCACCATGGTGCATGTGTTATATCCAAACCGTCTAATCATCAAAGTGATCATTTTAGGACATGGGGTGAATGTGTGTGACCCAAGGTTCTAGTGGACACCACCATTTGCATTAATAACTGGGTATAGTGACATCCACCGTTCAAAAACTTCTATGGGCCACCATAGTCCCCAATATTGTTTCCATTTCATTTATCTCTATGTCAACTTATGAATGGGTCAGATCTCAAATACACATAAGGGTGGGCCCAATTTAATATACATGATGCCCATTGACACGATCCAATTTGATATACATGAGGCCCGTTGGCACGACCCGATTTGATTGTACATGAGGCCCATGGGTGCGGCCCAATTTGATATACGTGAGGCCCACTTGATATATGAGGCCTAATATTGAGGCTCAGGTGCGAAGCCCACTGGTTGTGTATTCGAGACCCGACGTGATGTATGTTGGCCCATATGATGAGGCTTATGTGACTTGAATGAGGCCCATTGTGATTGTACGTGAGGCCATGGGCCCATTATATGTTTAGCCCTATGTAGGCCACTCCTTGGGAGCAATGTTGGTTTGACGTCCACATTGATGGGCAATGATGGTTAGATGTCCTCATTATGACCTCCCCATGGGCCTTGTTAGGCCTATTCTCTTTATGGGTTAACCCCAAATAAGTGGGTCCCATTCGCTGTAGATGAATGACTTCATAAATGCGGCCGACGCCGATTATCGATACTGATTATGAGTATGTGACAACATAGCATCATGATACATATTCATATGCATCATTTACCTGCTTGTGATGAGATGAGTGATTGATCATAGCACATGCCTTTGAGCAGATTATTTATGGACACCCCAATGGGTAGAGTTGCCTTACATAAACGCGTGATACGCGCAAGATTGCTGCATGATTGGATTGTGTGATTCATGCATCTTGCATCGTGTGACATGTGTACTGTATGCCCTAGCGACATCAGGGCCATAGCCGCTACAGGCATATTGTGGTTGGCAGGATTGGATACCAGAAATCTTGTTCTACATGGGGTGCTATAGATATCCCTGGGTGAAAGTCCCTAAACCCTTATGGTACCAAGAGGTTGCTCCAACGTCTAGACCGAGTGGGTGCATGAGCGCCAATGGCCGATTACCAGGAGGCTGCGCTTTCCACTGTGTCGTGGTCGGTTAGAAGGGGGTACGGCCTTACCCGCCCGAGAGGAGGGGGCAATGCTAGGCTGAGTCTGACCAGCTCGAGGAATGGGCCCGTTATTGACGAGCCAAGCCCAATATTGGCAGGCGGGTAGTGAGGTCTCTTTCACTTACCTTATTACGCGAGATGAGGTGGCAATCTGGTTTAGAGTGTACTAGACCCCGGTGATATCTCAGATTTTGAGCTGTACTGATATGTGGACTTAGATGAGGATTTGTATGCTTGAGTTGCATTTCGCACTGCATGGCCTTGGTATGGCTGACATCATTCAAGTCTTGTATCGCATAACCTTGGTACGGCTAATGGTATTCATGGATTCTCCAGCATGTTCTACATTACTCTAATTCTGCATACTGCATTACTACCTTGCGCACACACTTTCACCACCCTCTAAGCTTTCTATAAGCTTATGCACGACCGTTGCGTTCAAGTGACGCGAGGACGCAGCAGCGCTGAGGCAGGAGCGCAGAGCAGATCTTTTTAGAATTTTTGGTCTATTCTCATTATATTTCCCTTTATGCTCATTGTACTTGTAAAGTTTTTGATCATAGTGGAAATGTGATAGAGTTTTTGGTTGTTGTTTGTGGGTTATGCCTTTGGTTATGCTTATTACGAATTAAACTGATGTAAAAAATCTTCCTTGTAGCATCCCAGGATCGGAACCTGGCGTATGGGCGCTGGGAGCCAAGAATGGGGTTCTACGGAGGCTGTCGGCACTGAATTCAACGATCGAGAATTTTGTGAGCCCGGTTTCCGAGTTTGGGGCGAGACAGAAGCTGGTATCAGAGCATAACTCGGGAATAATTAAGAACAACATTACATGTCTGCTATGAGTTTAGGATGATTAAGTCCTTAGTTCGGATAGCTTAGCGATCTTTTATTACTGACTCTTAATGTGTGTACCTTCGAGAGTTTCTAAGTTAATAGGCGTATTCGATCTTCCTATAGGACATGGCGCTTCAGAGAGTGACCCGATCGACCCCCGCACCACCACCTGAGACTCCCGCATCACCGCCTGAGACTCCCACACTACCACCTACGATGCCCATTCCACCACCAGAGATTCCTACTGCCCATCCGGAGTATGCTGCTCCTCCACCAGAGACCAGTGCGGACCCGACCGTATCCGTGAGTGCCTCCCAGTTGCAGCAGATGTTACAAGCTGTGACGGCTGCACTTCAGGGGCAGGGCAGGCACCCCATTGTTTCACTGGAGCAGGCCGAGCAAGAGCGCGCGAGCGCCCTCCTTCGTGAGTTTCAACGACTCGATCCCCCGCGTTTCTAGGGCGAGCCAGACCCGACGGTAGCTGAGAGATGGCGTGCTGATATGGAGAAGATATTCGAGATGATGGGATGCACGATCGAGCGGCGAGTCTGGTTAGCCGTATTTCTCCTCCATGGTGAGGCTGAGCACTAGTGGGCGTCAGTCTCCCTAGCAGTAAGTGCTGATTTTGTATGGACTTGGGAGGATTTTGTCGATTGGTTCGACCGACAGTATTTTCCTGATCACATCCGACGACAGCGAGCGTAGGAGTTCGAGGCCCTGGTGCAGGGTGATATGACAGTGGCTCAGTACGCGGCCTGTTTTGTAGCGCTGTCTAGATTTGCACCATGTCTAGTAAATGATGAGGGGCGGAAAGCCCGCCAATTTAAGGACGGTTTGCGTTACGGTCTCCGAGGCCGTGTCATTGGGCATGAGCTCCCGACTTTCGAGGGAGTGGTACGGAAGGCCCAGATTTATGAGGCTGAGTGGGCTAGTTCTCAGTCCGATCGTGGTCAGAGGAGAGACCGAAAGAGGCTCGTTCCTTCTAGTGACTCGCAGCAACATCGACCACAACAGTAGAGGTGCACAGGTCACCAAGCCTTTCGAGTGCCAGCAGCACCTCCAGCACCACCTCCGAGGCGGTTCGCCGGCACCTGTTTTGGATGCAGTGCGACGGGGCACCTTATGTGGGAGTGTCCCCGCCCTCAACAGCAGCAGCAGAGGCCCCCATAGCAGCAGCAGCAGCCGAGAGGCCACAGCAGGATCCACCACATCAGCAGAGACCTCCACAGCAGCAACGACAGTAGCCCCCACCACCGAGGCCACCTCAACAGCAGCATCAGCACCAGCCTCCGAGACTGCAGCAGCAGAGGCAGCAGTTTCGACCGCCTCAGTGACCCCAGCAGCAGCAGCACGTTCAGAGAGGATAGGCACCTCCCCAGCCAGCTCAGGCTAGGTTCTACGCGGCTCAGCAGGATCTGCAGTCATCTGGAGGGGTTGTCGAGGGTATGTTTTTAGTCTCTACATGCGCTGCACGTGTGTTGTTTGATTCTGGTGCATCGCATTCTTTTGTAACCGAGAGTTTCTGCCGGTTGACTGGCCTACCGTTGGAGTCTACTCGTGAGGGTCTGTCAGTATCGACTCCCTTGAGGAAGAATGCAGTGTTGGGCCGATTTTGCTCGTCTTACCCCGTTCTAGTCGGGGATACCTTTTTGCCTACCGATCTATTTGCATTACCGATGTCCGAGTTCGATGTCATCCTGGGCATGGATTGGCTTACCGAGTACCACGCCATCTTGGACTGCTCCACGAGGATCGTCACATTCGATATACCAGGCTTGCCACAGTTCCAGTTCGTTGCAGAGCCCCGAGGAGAGCCGTTGTCTTACTTGATGTCTTATGCTATTGAGGAGCCTGTTGCCGCTTGTATTGATCAGTTGCCGATCGTTTGTGATTTTCCCGATGTGTTTCAGGAGATTCCGGGATTACCACCTCGCCAACTCACCGAGTTTCAGATTAATCTTGTGCCCGGTACTTCGCCTATTTCGAAAGCCCCGTATCGTATAGTACCGTTGGAGTTGCGGGAACTGCAGAAGCAGTTGGACGAGTTGCGCGAGTTGGGTTTTATACGTCCGAAGCGATTCGAGCGTGGGGAGCGCCAGTACTCTTTGTGAAGAAGAAGGATGGATCGTTGAGGCTCTGCGTAGACTACCGCGAGCTCAACAAGGTCACGATCAAGAACAAGTACCCGCTCCCAAAGATTGATGATTTGTTTGATCAGCTGCAGGGTGCATAGTTCTTTTCGAAGATTGACTTGCATTCCGGTTATCATCAAATTCGGGTCTGAGAGTAGGACATTTCGAAGACGGCATTCAGGACGTGCTACGGTCATTTTGAGTTCCAAGTCATGTCCTTAGGACTGACCAATGCACCCACGGTCTTCATGCAGTTGATGAATGAGGTCTTCCGCCCTTATCTCGATCAGTTTGTTATAGTCTTCATCAATGACATTCTGATCTATTCGAGGACCCGTGAGGAGCACGAGAAGCATCTGGAGGTTACGTTGCAGACCCTTTACGCACACCAGCTGTATGTGAAGTTGGAGAAGTGCGAGTTCTGGCAGGAGGAGGTGAAGTTCCTCGGTCACGTGGTGACAAGGGAGGACGTCGCAGTGGACCCCTCGAAGGTTGAGGCAGTGCGTCAGTGGGGCCAGCCCATGACTGCGTCCGAGATCCGCAGTTTCATTAGTTTGACGGGCTATTACTGGCGTTTTATTGAGGGCTTCTCCGTATTGCAGCCCCACTGACCAGGTTGACTCGGAAGGGCGCGAGTTTATTTGGAGCGGCGCTGCGGCGAGCATTTATGTTGAAGGACCGTCTGACGTCCGCTCCTGTCCTCACTCTTCCCTCTGGGAGTGACGAATTTATTGTATTTACTGAAGCCTCGCATATTGGTTTGGATGCTGTCCTGATGTAGCACGGGAGACCAGTGGCCTTCGCGTCTCGCCAGCTCAAGATCCATGAGTTGAACTACCCCACGTATGATTTGGAGTTGGCTGTAGTTGTCTTCGCACTGAAGGTGTGGAGGCACTATCTCTATGGGGTTAGGTTCGAGCTCTTCTCTGACCACAAGAGCTTGAAGTACCTCTTTTCACAGTCTGAGTTGAACATGAGGCAGAGACGTTGGATGGAGCTCCTGAAGGTCTATGACTTTGATCTTCAGTACCACCCGGGCAAGGCAAACGTGGTGGCAGATGCCCTCAGCCGTCAGCCACGAGGCCTAGTAACGCATATGATGATTCAGGAGTGGCGGATGCTTGAGGATGTGGCAGGGTATGATTTTGAGTTCGGCCTGCAGTCTTCTATCGTACAGTTATCGAGCCTTTCGATTCAACCCTCTCTTGTTGCAAGGGTGATCGAGGCTCACAGCCATGTGTGCGTTGCGAGTTATATGGGCGTGCGACATCGAGAGTCGAGATTGGCAGATTGGTACAGATGGTGGACTTCGCTTCAAAGGCCGATTATGTGTCCCAGATATCCCTGAGTTACGCAGAGATCTTATGACTGAGGCACATCGATTGCTATTTTTTATCCATCCTGGCTCGACAAAGATGTACCGTGATATGAGGTGACAGTATTTTTGAGTAGGGATGAAGTGCCAGATGGCTAGTTTTGTGGCCGAGTGTGACACATACCAGCGTGTCAAGGCCGATCATCAGAGACCCCCTGGTCTATTGCAGCCATTGAGTATCTCGATGTGGAAGTGAGAGCACGTGTCGACAGATTTCATTATGGGCTTGCCGAGGACTCAGCGCGGTCATGACACCATTTGGGTTGTTGTGGATCATCTAACAAAGTCGGCACATTTTCTCGCGATGCGTGCAACTTAGTCTATGGATCGGCTTGCGAGATTATTCCTCGAGGCGATCGTGAGACTGCATGGTGTTTCAGTCTCGATCATTTCGGACCGAGACTCGAGGTTCACCTCTCATTTTTGGGGGAGATTTCAGAGAGCGATGGGGACTAATTTGCAGCTTAGCACCACGTACCATCCGCAGACTGATGGCCAGACCGAAAGGGTCAACTAGATCCTTGAGGATATGCTTCGGGCTTGGGCGATTGATTTTGGGGGTAGCTGGGATGAACATCTGCAATTGGCTGAGTTCACATACAATAACAGCTATTAGGCGACCATCGGCATGGCGCCTTTTGAGGCACTATACGGCAGACAATGCAGATCACCGAGTTGTTGGACCGATGTTGGAGAGCGTCGTCTCCTAGGTCCCGAGCTTGTATAGGAGACATCAGAGGCTATCAATATCATCAGGCAAAGGATGTGAATGGCTCAGAGCCGGCAGAAGAGTTTTGCTGACTGTCGACGTCGTCCCTTGGAGTTTGATGTAGGGGACCATGTGTATCTTAAGGTCTCGCCTATGAAGGGCGTAGTTCATTTTGGAGCGAAGGGCAAGCTTGCCCCGAGATTCATAGAACCTTTTGAGATCATTAGGCGCGTTGGCGCCATGGCTTATCGGCTTGCTTGCCATCTCAGTTGTCTGGCGTCCACAACATTTTTCATGTCTCTATGTTAAGGAAGTGTGGGTCAGACATTGTTCCTGTTATTGATTGGCAGCCGCTGGAGGTTCATGAGGACGCTTCCTATATCGAGCAGCCAGTTCGTATCCTTGATCGGAAGGAGCAGGTCCTCCGGACCAAGGTCATTCCATTGTTGAAGGTTCAGTGGGGTCACCATTCTATTGAGGAGGCTTCGTGGGAGCGCGAGGCCGAGATTCAAGAGCGTTATCCCCATCTCTTTGATGACTAATTATGTGTTATATTTTGCATGTTATTTCTGATTTTATATGATAATATTATGTCTCTTCTTCCTCACGAGTTATAACTAGTTGCGATGATTGTGTAAATTTTGAGGACGAAATTTTTATTAGGAGGGGAGAGCTGTAAGACCCGTATCCTTGACCATACGTTATATAGACTTCCGCGGTCTTTTCAGTCGAATTCCGTCAACCTTCGACCCTTAACCGGCGTTGCACGCGACCTTAATTCACACGTCGTTAATCTGATTTGACTCAACCCGAGACCTGTACTATTGCGACCGTGCCGTCGGTGCGGTTCCGATGCCACGACTCGCGCGCTGTCCGATGCGAGGAAAATGCCACGTGTTGCGAAACCTAAGAGAATCTCAACGAGATGTCACATCAATCAACCATCAATCAATCCTTCAAGTCAAGTACACATCACTTCACACTCTTCCCCAAGCAAGCCCCAAAAGTCAAAAAAGTTCTTACAAGCCCATACCTCTCTTACACCTTTTACCCCAAAAGTCAAAAAGTCTCTTACACCCATCACACCAAATCCATCACCATCTCTCCCTTTACAAGTCTCTCTCTCTCTCTCTCTCTCTCTCTCTCTCTCTCTCTCTCTCTCTCTCTTTCAAACCCATTCTAAGCAACTCCAAATCCTCACACGTCCAAGCCCTTCTCATCTCTCCCAAAAACCATAAGTGTGGCCCACCTCTTCCTACCCTTCCATCTTCCATCTCAACCATCCAAACCTCATCTCCTCCATCAGAATCGAAGCTAAGGAGCTAAGGAAGCCTTGGGTGCAAGTAGAAGGACCGGTGGGTGATTTTTGAATTTTTGTTTTCATCAATTTGTTTGATGTAAGGGCCACATGTAGTGGGACCCACCTTGATGTAGTTTTTGTACCAAAGAGGGACCCATAGTGGCGGGGCCCCTTCATCTTTGCTGGTGTCTTCTTTTCCTCTCTCTTTTTTTTATGATCATGGCCCACCTATGATGAGTGTATTTTACCCATGCCATCCAAATAGTGGGCCACCTTACCCCTTTTGTTTTTGGTGTGGGCCATCCAAATTGGGGGCCACCTGGATGTAGGGGAAACACAAATAACCGCTTGATCCAAAAGTCAAGTGGGCCACATCCCTGTGGGGCCCACCATGATGCGTGTGCCATACCCACCTTGTCCAGCGTCCATGTGCGTAGAATGAAGGGTGGACTACCAGGAGTGGCTAACAGTGATGTGAACTAATGGTGGGACCATAGGACCCACTCCCGTCCTCCACCCCTCCAATGGGCCACACCATGAAGTATGTGTTATATCCAAACCATCCACTGTTCTGGACGGTGGGCCATGTCCATGTGGGGCCCACTTCCACGCCCAAATCCCTTGTTCACTAGCAAACTGAGTGGGGATACATCATTTCAACGGTGGGCTCCCATAGCTCACGTGGTAGACTGTGTGAAAGCTACCTCGTTTCACACTGAGGTCTTGACATCTATCCCTGGTGGCGGTGGCTGACAGGAAGTGCGCCCTGACGTGGGGTCCATGGGACCATCTATGCCGTCCATTCCCTTGTGGTGGACCACATCATGCCACATGTGTGATCTCCACCATCCCTGGATGGTGGGACCCACCCCTGGCTGCACCGTGATGTGTGTACGGTCCAGGCCTTAGATGGCCTGGACGTGTGAGATATAATATAGATTATATTATATTATATATATAATATATTATATTATATGATATATGTGATATCTTATTTTATATAATATATATTATATAGTGTATACAAGGTTATGGTGGGCCCTGCGTGGGACCCACTTCTGTTGGTGTCAGGAAGAAAGAGAAAAAGGCAAAGGAAAAGAAAAAAAAAAAAAAAAAAAAAAAAAAGAGAGCGTGCGTGTCGCGCCCCTCTCATCTCTAACTCTCTCTCGAACCCTCTCTCTCTCTGACTCTTTCTCTCTCTCTCTAACTCTCTCTCTCTGACTCTCTCTCTCTCAATGACAACTAGCACCGTGGGCCCCATTTGTCTCACCCACACCTTCTATATATGGGACCCACCATGGTGCGTGTGTTATATCCAAACCGTCCAATCATCAAAGTGATCGTTTTAGGACATGGGGTGAATGTGTGTGACCCAAGGTTCTAGTGGACCCCACCATTTGCATTAATAACAGGGTATAGTGACATCCACCGTTCAAAAACTTCTATGGGCCACCATAGTCCCCAATATTGTTTCCATTTCATTTATCTCTATGTCAACTTGTGAATGGGTCGAATCTCAAATTCACATAAGGGTGGGCCCGATTTAATATACATGAGGCCCATTGGCACGATCCAATTTGATATACATGAGGCCTATTGGCACGACCCGATTTGATTGTACATGAGGCCCATGGGTGCGGCCCAATTTGATATACGTGAGGCGCACTTGATATATGAGGCCTAATATTGAGGCTCGGGTGCGAAGCCCACCGGTTGTGTATTTGAGACCCAACATGATGTATGTTGGCCCATATGATGAGGCCTATGTGACGTGAATGAGGCCCATTGTGATTGTACCTGGGGCCATGGGCCCATTATATGTTTAGCCCTATGTAGGCCACTCCTTGGGAGCAATGTTGGTTTGACGTCCACATTGATGGGCAATGATGGTTAGATGTCCTCATTATGACCTCCCCATGGGCCTTGTTAGGCCTATTCTCTTTATGGGTTAACCCCAAATAAGTGGGTCCCATTCGCTGTAGATGAATGACTTCATAAATGCGGCCGATGCCGGTTATCGATACCGATTATGAGTATGTGACAACATAGCATCATGATACATATTCATATGCATCATTTGCCTGCTTGTGATGAGATGAGTGATTGATCATAGCACATGCCTTTGAGCAGATTATTTATGGACTCCCCGATGGGTAGAGTTGCCTTACATAAACGCGTGATACGCGCAAGATTGATGCATGATTGGATTGTTTGATTCATGCATCTTGCATCGTGTGACATGTGTACTGTACGCCCTAATGACATCAGGGCCATAGCCGCCACAGGCATATCATGGTTGGCAGGATTGGATACCAGAAATCTTGTTCTATATGGGGTGTTATAGATATCCCTAAGTGAAAGTCCCTAAACCCTTATGGTACTAAGGGGTTGCTCCAACGTCTAGACCGAGTGGGTGCATGAGCGTTGATGGCCAATTACCAGGAGGCTGCGCTTTCCACTGTGTCGTGGTTGGTTGGAAGGGGGTACGGCCTTACCCGCCCGAGAGGAGGGGGCAATGCTAGGCTGAGTCTAACCAGCTCGATGAATGGGTCCGTTATCGACGAGCCGAGCCCAATATTGGTAGGCGGATAGTGAGGTCTCTTCCACTTACCTTATTGCGCGCGATGGGGTCACAATCTGGTTTAGAGTGTACTAGACCCCGGTGATATCTCAGATTTTGAGCTGTACTGATATGTGGACTTAGATGAGGATTTATATGCTTGAGTTGCATTTCACACTGCATAGCCTTGGTATGGCTGACATCATTCATGTCTTGCATCGCATAGCCTTGGTACGGCTAATGGTATTCATGGATTCACCAGCATGTTCCGCATTACTCTGATTCTGCATACCGCATTACTACCTTACGCACACACTTTCACCACCCTCTAAGCTTTCTATAAGCTTATGCATGACCATTGCGTGCAGGTGGCGCGATGACGCAGCAGCGCTGAGGCAGGAGCGCAGAGCAGATCTTTTTGAAGTTTTTTGTCCATTCTCATTGTATTTCCCTTTATGCTCATTGTACTTGTAAAGTTTTTGATCATAGTAGAAATGTGATGGAGTTTTTGGTTGTTGTTTGTGGGTTATGCCTTTGGTTATGCTTATTACGAATTAAACTGATGTCGAAAATCCTCCTTGTAGCATCCCAGGATCGGAACCTGGCGTATGGGCGCTGGGTGCCGAGAATGGGGTTCTACGGAGGCTGTCGGCGCCGGATTCGGCGATCGGGAATTTTATGAGCCCGGTTTCCAAGTTTAGGGCGTGACACTAACTTATCTCTCAGAGTGGTGTCTTGATTTAGCTTAAATTGAATGAAAAATTTTAAAAATTGTGCTTTATTTATAAGTACAGAAACTATTCACTCGACTAGTCCATGGGATAGCTCAACTGGTCGAAGGACCAACAAACATTTGAAAATTCAGGCATAATAAGATAAAACTGCTCTACGACTGGTCGAGTGACTTCCACGACCGGTCAAACCCTTCTCTCGACTGGTCGTGTGGGACCCATTTTAGTTGCTGGACTTTGAGTCGAGCCTGCTCGACCGGTCAAGCACTGCTCACTCGACTGGTCGAGCAGTCTCCAAGACTGGTCGAAGATCCAACAAAAAATTCTAAAAATAAGTAACAAATCTTGGATTGGTCGAGGAATTTCTTGGACTGGTCGAGCTAGTACTAAGACTAGTCGAACGTAGGGTAAGACTAGTCGAGAAATAGCCTATACACTTATAAAATGACCCAATTAAAGTATGCAATCAATATGACCTAACTTACGGTCAATCTAGGGTCATTCATACCTTATAAGCGATGTTTGAACATTAAAACATCTTTTGCTTCTGTTGATAGTTGATCTTGACATACATGAAGCTTGACATCTTAAAGTATGTTGAAGCTTGAACTTGTAGGACTTAGAAGCTTGATTTTGAAACACTTCGAAGCTTGAGCTTGGGGTACTTTGAGTTGCATTTCACCTTAAGCTTTTAAGTACCAAAGTAAAGTATATTATCTTGACTTAGATGAACCTTTGAGAGCTTGAACTAATACTTGATGTTGTACTTGAAGTCTTATACTTGTGTTGCTTGAATCTTGAAGTAGATCATCTTGAACTTGTACTTGAATCTTAAAAATGAAACATCTTGAACTTTGAAGACGAATAAAACAAGATACAGATTCCAAGAGGTTTTGTTACTCTAAAATTTGACAATCATAAGAGCTAGAGAAACATAGCACTTATAATTCGATAAGCCTAAAGTGCATATGAAAGGATCTCAGAGTAGTCCTTGTATGTTTGACCATCTTCTCAAGTATCCTAATAAGTGGCCTGTTGGCAGCATCCACTCCATTCATTTAGGAGCAGTTAGAGGTTGACTGTCGATGCTGAATGTTGAAAATTTTAAGGAAGTTATCTATTTTCTTGTTGTCGAAAGGTGTACCATTACCGGTGATTATGGTGTGAGTCATTCTGCATCAGCAAATGATGTTGTTTTTCATAAACTTGATTACTTGAGATGTTACTATAGTGTTGTAGGATGGTGGTTCTACCCACTTTGTGAAGTAATTGACTGTCACAGGTAAGTATTTGTGACAGTCTGAAGCTTTTGGGTTTACCTTCTCGATGATGTCGAGTCCCCACATGGAGAAAGGCTATAGCGTAGTCAAGTTGTACAATTTTGTGGGTGGAGCATGCATCTGATCCACATGCTCTTGACACTTGAAACACATCTTGATGTGCTGACAAGAGTTTGTCTCCATATATAGTTAGCCAATAGTAGTTGAGTCATAGAATTTTTTATTTCCATCATGTGCTCATTCATGTGTGAGCCACAGATTTCATCATGGATTTTCTCCATAATCTTTGAGACTTCAGTTTTGTCGACGTACTGAAGGACAATTTAGTTATAGAATCGCCTGTAGAGAACTCCACTACTGATCGTGAATTGACCTGCCAAACGTTGGATGGATCGGCGATCTATTATTACAGATTCTTCTAGGTATTCCTGGCTTTCCAGATACCATTTGATGTCGGTATACCAGGGTTTGCTGCTAGGGGCAGCTTCGTCTTCTTCTATTTGTGAGAGAAAAGATTTCCCATATTATATCTCAATTGTAAGCTCCCATTTTAATGCTCCTTTTGGAATATTTAGCATTGATGCTGTTTCGACAAGAAACAAATAGCATTTCAGATTTTGAAATTATCTCACTTAATAATAATGAAGAAAAAATGAAGAGAATAATCATCACATTTTATTCATTCTGAATTCATTTACATCATTCTTATCCTTTAATTCGAAGATAAAGTATTTATGATTAAAAATATAAGTATAGAATGAGATTAATATTGATTATGGCAGCATTTCGGCTCATATCGTTCGGGTCTTCATGAGAGAAGAGTTGTGCGGGTCTTCTTTCATACATATACCTTCATTAATATTATGAAGGAATGTTGAAATGTCCTAGAAAAACTCCAAAAATATAATATATATATATATATATATGTTGCCCCTTAGGTCATTCGCACAACTCCTTGTTGAGTTGCGCGGGCTCGCATGACTCGATGTGAGTTGCGCTGTTCTGCCTTACTCTATCCCTCTCTTCACTCTTCAATACTTGTCAGAGATATCAGTCTTCTACAAAATCCAATCCCTCAAATGAAGGGGGAGGGGGTATTTATAGGCTTTCACACATGTGAACCCTCGAACCTTGTACCAAGGGGCCCACTTCGCATTATTATGCACTACTTATACAAATCTCTCAATGATGAGTTGCACACAATTCCTTTCCACGCAACTCATAATTCCCTCGTAGCTTAAACCTGCCTATGCAACTTGATTTCTGCAATCTATTTCTTCAATTTTCTTTCTTTAATATTCTTTCTTTTAATTGATTTTTATGCTCCAACAGATGCTAAGGCGGAGAGAGCGTTTGTGAATTGATTCTTGGCTCATGGTATGTATGAGAAGGCGATCTCTATGAATTCTTTGATTAAATTTTCAAGGTATACATGATATGGTATTAGCGTCTCATCTTTTGTCTTCCAGTCATCATTGGTCTGATTAATGATAAGATGTGAGTCTCTAGATACATATAGCTTCTTTACGTCAAAGATTATGGCTTCTTCTAGACCGGCATTGTAGGCTTCATACTCTGTCATATTGTTGGTGTATTTAAATGCAATTCACCTATAGATAGGAATAAAGACATCATCGAGGCAATAGAGAATAACTCTGATCCCACTCTCCTTAGAATTTACTACGCCATCAAAGAATAAAGTCCACTCAATTACATTCTTTTCTTCTTCTCCTTCTATGAGTAGGAGGTCTTCAGTGGTTAATAATCTAGTAGGGAGTGGGCGACGAGATGATCAGCTAGGGCTTGCCCTCTAATTACATTATGAGTGACAAAAGTGATATCAAACTCAGACAGAAACAACTGTCACTTAACTATCCTTCCAGTGAGTGTCGACTTCTCGAATAGGTATTTGAGTGGATCAATCAGAGCAATGAGAAGGGATATGCAATCATGTACTGCTGAAGTCGCTGAGTTGCCAGACTAGGGCCAGGCATGTTTTCTCAAGTGCTGAATATTTGGACTCGTAGTCGATGAACTTGTGACTTATATAATGATGTAGAGCAGGTTGCGGATAATTTCATGGCCAAGATGGACCTAAAAAGGCCCGATCGAAGACGGGGATGATCCAAACGTCAAAACTTAAAACGAACATATCTTGCAAACCGGAATGAGTTATTCGACGCGCCATATATGATTTTGGGGTAGGATGAGCTACTTTAGCGACCCAATGACACTATTCCTAGTTATGCATGCCGAATTTGTGAGATTCCATCAGATTGACGGTCGAAATTTCATTTTATTTTTGTTTTCACTATTTATAATAAGTTTTAGTTTGATTATAACTCTTCATCCATTAGGCTTTAGGAGTTGTGTCCAACATGAAAAGTGCTTAGAATAATTAGGATAACAGCATGGTTGGGCAAAATAGGACACTTACTATTTTTGACTGAAAACCATGAGGTCTAGTGGAAATTGAAAGTGCCCTTGTTTGTCAATACACGTGAATGTTGAGACTGTTAGTCCAAGTGTGATCTTATTTGAAGACATGAAGACCAAGCCTTAACAAAAATGAAGGCCATGATCAAGCTTACACTCGATAAACCTTAGCCCCATCATACCTCAACATGCCCTAGCAGGTATATGCCCCCATATAATCCCAACTTTCCCTATAAAAAGAATTAAAACATTTTCTGGTCAAGTTGGTACTTAAATGCACAAAGAGTATATATGGAAGAAAGAAACAAAACCTGAAAAATCACATGTCCTGGTAGAGTGCATCGAAATGTAATCGAGGGAATCTTCGATACATCGAACATCATTTGATATTATCGAAGGATCGCCCATTTTGTCCAGCAATAAAATGAAAGAAATGCTGGAAACCTCGATAGCATCGATCATTGTTCGATATCATCGAAGCCATGTTTCGATAACATCGAATTGACTTCAATTACTTCACCCTTAGACATCTTCCAAAGAAATTAAAAAATACTCTAAGTGCTCCTCGATGTTATCGAGAGTACGTTATCGATATCATTAAAGTCTATTTGATAGAATCGAAGCTTACTCAGTTTTGTCCAGCAAGCTTTTCAAAGAAAATCTATTTTCTTTGAGTTCATCAAAGACCATTCGATATCATTGAAATTCAAGATGGATTGAAGAACTTATCGATAGAATCAAACATGTGACAAAAATGTCTAGCAACCTTTGTGTATTTTATAAAAGAAAATCTCGACGGAATCGAGCGTCCCTCGATGAATTGAAGTGCACATCGATATCATCGAAGGATGCTTGATAAGAAACAGTCAGAATCTATCTTATACTTAAATATAAATCTTGTGTAGAGAGTCGATGTAATTGAAGATGGTTCAATGATATCAAAATTCAAATTTCAATAATATCGAACACCCTTTGATGACATCGACAATTTCAAATTTCTGCCCTTTTTTTTTACCATTGGGATTTTATTCTATAAATATACTAGTGTTGCTCTTGGTAAAATGAGCTAGAATCCAAGAGAATTTAAGCCTGTCATTCCAAGATCTACATACCCTCTTAATCACTCTCTTTTTCCCATTAGAGTTCATCATTCAATCCTTTGTTCAAGCATCAACTCATCATCTTATATGGTTAGATTGAATTATGAACTCTAGCATTCATGGAGCTTCCAACTAAACTCATTATAGGTTTAACCTATTATTGGAACTCTTGAATGCATAGCTCATGGGAACTTTCTCTATTGATTTAAATCTTATCTTTTAAATAGAGAAGATCAAAAACCCCTAAACCTCACAACCTTATAGCATTCATCAACATAACAAGAAGGTTGCAGTTTAAAGGGAGCTGAAGATTCTTCATCATCATTGAAGGTCTTGACATTGTGCGAGAACGAGACTCATCCACTTATTTGTAAGTATTTAGAGTCCACTATGTCTGAAGCCCTTTCCTTATGTAGGATTGGGATTCAAAGTTTGAGTGTCAAACTCGCCAAGTCCTAGTTGTAGGCCTTCGATGGGAGAATACGTTTTGTCCTTGTGTAGGATGTGTTTGCCTTACATAGGCATGGGATGCCTTGTGTAGGATCCCAATGTTGTGTCCTTAAGTAGGACGAGTGGCCTTGTGTAGACATTTAAAAGAACCTTATGTAGGTCCCTTATTTAACCTTGTATAGGTTGTGAAGGTTCAGGGTTAACTTTATTTAAAACTATTGGATAGTGAAATCCAGTACACTTTAGGAGAGAGTGCATCTGCTGAGAGTGGAGTAGGCAAGTAACCGAACCACTATACATGATTGTGTTTGGGATTACTTTGAGTACATTTATCTAGTTATGCTTATATTTATCATATGGTCACAATGATGCATGATTTAGTTAATGTATAAGTGTTGATAGAAGTCACATCCCACAAACAGTATACATTATCCTTATAAGCTTTGTTTTTATATGCAAATCTTTTATAAGCCTATGTGAATTGGATACTCTATTGGCTTGGAAGCCATAGAGTTACTTTGCCTTACTTTTTTATTTTTAAATTTGGCATAGTTTGTTATTAATAGATAATAAGTTTTGAAAAAGTCTTATTCATCCCCCTCTATGACATTTAGTCATACTTCATACTTTAGTACTAGTGGCTCTACCATAATTTCAGAAATCACGCCAGTCTATAAAAACTAAGTTTACTATTTATAGTAAGTCTCAATTTCTAGGAGTTTTAGTTATAGTATGATTTTGAAACTTCTTCCTAAGGTTTATGTTATTATTTAAGAGGTTGTAAGCTTGTTTTCCATCATCAATCAAATTATTACAAATTTTATTCAAATTATTTTTTATTTTTTCTCTCCTCGTGGATTCAAGGTATTGCTATGAGGAGTCTAAAAGAATTCCGTGGATTCAGAAAAGTTATCCCTATAAGGAAGACGGTGCTCAACCTCTACACATCCTCCCCTGCGTCAGTTTGGTACCAAAGCGAGGCTTTCTCCTCGGATCAATGGCTTCTAACGATGGGTCGGGCAACAATCCCATGGACGATGCTCCATGGAATCGTCTTTTAACATCTTTCGAAGGAGCACAATAAGAGAATCAGCAAGCCATGCAAGGGCTGTAGGATTCCATCGATCGCATGACGGAAGCCATAGGGCAACTCCGTGTTCCTGGCAATGATCCACCAATAGCAAGCTAGAACTCGTAATAACCCTGATTGAAGGATGGTACCCGCGATGAACCAAAGGGTCATTCTTGAGGGAGGGGAATCCAGCGACGAAGAGGTTAATGACATGATCCTCCAATATCCCGAACACGACAGTGATCTAGTAGATTGGTCAGATCGAGAGTTCATAATAAAGGTCGATATCCTTACCATCAATGACCAAATTCACATTAAGAATTTTCTCGATTAGCTTTCTGAAGTTGAGGGATACTTTCACTATATGAAAATCCCAGAAACGAAGAAGGTTAAACTTGCAACCTACAAAATGAAGGGTTAAGCTTCAGCTTAGTGAGAGCAACTACAACTTGCACGAACAAGACAGACGAAAGAACCAATTCGCATATGACAGCTAATGAAACAACTGCTACGAGTGTTATTCCTCCCTAAAGACATTCTACCGCTTAGAGGCATAACAAAACAAAATTGTGGGTAGGGTAGTCGGTCGGTGAGAGATTACGAAAAAGAATTCTACCGCTTAGAGGCATAACGATTTGGTCAAGACTGAATCGCAACAAGTCACCCGATTCAACGGTGGATTACAGATGGTAATCCATGATTTGGTTTAGATGTAACCCATTTGGATGATAAATGACGCAATCAAGTTGGCTACCTAAGATGAAGCACTGCTTGAATTCCCTAGAGTCGTCGAGGTAAGTCCATCTCAAGGAGCTTTATAACCCAAAGGGAATGATCCTGTGGGAGCACGCACTCAACCTCCTACACCCACAAACCGAGATCAGGGAAGTGGCCAAGCTAGGCCCCAAAGGTACATAAGAATTGTTTCTGGCCCAATCAGAATCCCAAACCCTTATCATCGGTCAAGGCCTGACCATTGCTATTATTGTGGTCAACCGAGTCACCTATCAAATACTGGTCCCCATCGACAAGTGGTGTACCTCGTCATCAATGATGGTAGTGATAGGAACACCAATGATGACCCAAATGTTGAGGAACTGGAGCACTTCACATAGGACAAGGTATATGAGATGGGTTGGGTTCAGCAAGATCATAGCGAGTCGCTCGTCATGAGTCGACTATTTTATACATCGAAGAAACAAGTATACCCACAACAACATAACATCTTCCAAAGTAGGTGTACCATGAATCGAAAAGTTTGTGACGTGATCATCGACCATGAGAGTAGCGAGAACATCGTCTCTAAGGTTATGGTGAAAAAATTATAATTAAAAACATAGCGTCATCCCTCCCCATATATGATCGTTTGGATTAAGAAGGTCAGCGAGACAAATGTAACCAAATAGTGCACTATATCTTTTTCAATTAGTAAGCATGACAAGGACGAAGTAGTATGTGATGTAGTTGACATAGAGGCATGTCATATTCTACTTGGTCGACCTTGGCAATCCGATCATGACGCCACTCATAAAAGGCAAGATAATGTGTATATTTTTGTAAAAAATGGCTACAAAACCATATTAGCCCCTATGGATCTAAAGGAGCCACCTGAAACTTTTAAAGTGGAGAGCCATTTTCTCTTAAGCATATGGGACTTTGTGAAGGAATCTAAAGAAACATAATAGGCCTATGCATTAATTGTAAAGTGGAAGGAACTCGAGCCCACTAACATCCCTAAGAAACTAAAACCCTTCAAATTCAAAGAAATTTGGCCCGATGAACATCCCGATGGATTACCTCCCATGCGAGATATTCAGCACCATATCAACCTTATCCCTAGGTCCATCTTACCCAATCCTCCTCACTATCGGATGAGTCTGAAGGAGTACGATATTCTACAGGGGCAAGTGGAGGAACTAATCCGTAAGGGTCTTATCCGAGATAGAATGAGTCCATGCAGTGTACTTACTTTATTAACTCATAAGAAAGATGAGAGTTGGCACATGTGTGTCGATAGTTAGGCCATCAATAAAATCACCATAAAATATGAGTTTCCCATACCACGATTGAATGATATATTGGACATGCTTAAGGGCACAAAATTATTCTCTAAATTGGATCTAAGGAGTGATTACCATTAAATTCGGATACGGCCAAGTGATGAGTGGAAGATGACCTTTAAGACCAAGGAAGGATTGTATGAAGGATAGTCATGCCCTTCGGTCTTTCGAATGCTCCTAGTACATTCATAAGGTTGATTAACCAAGTTTTAAAGTCATTCATTAGGTGGTTCGTTGTGGTCTACTTCGATGACATCTTGATATACAATTAGGACGAAGCAAGTCATATGGAGCACCTCAGGTTGGTCTTTCAAGTGCTCGCTGAAAGCAAGTTGTATCTAAATTTTAAAAAGTGCATCTTTTTTACCAATAACCTATTGTTTTTGGGCTTTATCGAGACATCCACAGGCATTCGAGTGAATGAGGAAAAAATGAAAGCCATCAGGGAATGGCTGATCCCAACAAACATCCATGACGTACGAAGTTTTCACGGATTGATAACATTCTATCATCAATTCGTGAAAATTTTTAGCACAATTATATCTCTGATTACAGACTGCATGAAGAAGGGATAATTTCAGTAAACCAACGAAGCTGACAGGAGCTTTGCTAAAATTACACATATGTTGCCACAACCTTGGTTCTTAGACTTCCTAACTTCAATGAACTATTCAAAGTTTAATATAATGCTTCATATGTCGGAATTGGGGAGTCTTGTCTCAAGAAGGTCGGCCGGTAGCCTTCTATAGTAAGAAGCTTAGTGATGCATGCAAAAAGTGGTCGATATATGAACTCAAATTATACACAATGGTCTGACACTATGACATTGGCGACATTCCTTGATTCAAAGGGAGTTCATTCTTTACACAAACCATCAAGCTCCTAAATTCATTAATAGCCAAGCTAACGTGAATTGTGTGCACGCTAGGTGGGTTTTATGCTGAAATTCACATTTTTGCTGAAACATAAGTTCGGGCTGTAGAATAAAGTGACTGATGTGATGAGTCACCGTGCAACTTTATTAGTCACTATGAGTAGTGAGGTTGTCAGGTTTGAGTGCTTCAAGGACATATATGCCGACGACAGTGACTTCAAGAACGCATGGGTTAAATGCTAAGAAGGTCACCCCAGTGACTTACACATGCAAGACGAGTTCCTTTTTAAAGGGAATCGACTGTGCATCCCCAAAATCTCACTGAGGGAGCAAATCATCCAAGAGCTACAAGGAGGTGGCCTTAGTGAACACCATGGACGGGATAAGATGCGATCTCTTGTTGAAGAACGGTACTACTAGTCACAGTTAGTACGTGATGTGGGTAGAGTAGTGTGGCGTTATTTGGAACTACCTCAAATTTGGTTTTGGTAGTTGAAATTATATGAAGAAAAGGATGGACGGTGCAGATTTCTCATAAACATCACAGTGGGCCCCAAATGTGATGCGGGTACACTAACCACACTTTAAGACTGTCGTGTCTTGGGCCAATTTGAGACGGAGATGATTTCAGTCAATCGCGTGCGCCGACAACTCCTCTCTAAAAATTAAAAAAAAAGCAGCAATCGTGCGGTAGCCTCTTCCGCTGCCGATCGTTGGATCGAGCTGTGGGTCCCACTCATCATCTTAAATGATGATTCGAACCGTTCATTCGTTCTATAGGGCGACAAAAATGCTTGCCTAGATGGCATAATTGTAAAATACTGCGAAGATCAATTTCTAACTGTTAAATCGTAAGTCGGACAAGACGTGAGAAGTCCGTGGGGCACACCCAAATCAGTCCAAAACCGACCATTCCAGATTGGTTTTTCGAGCTGAAACCAATGGACGGCGTGGATTCCTGTGAAAAGTCCAATAATGGACCCCACCATCACAAAGAAGAATTTTACGAGAACATCATGCGCGTCCGCGTAACATCACCCGCTGTCCATTTTTGCAGAAGACAGTGGGCCCCGTACGTCACCCTTCCGGACGATCGAAACCATTCATCTTGCAGAGTGGCTCGAGAGCTTCAAAACCATGCTGATATTCCACTCCCATGCGTACACACGTGCGCGGTACAGAGGCTACAAACGGACTGCTCTGCAATGTTCAAAACTGATCTTTTCGTAATTTCTTCCCTGGGCCGCGTCAATGGACGTTCAAAACCACCCATTCTTGAATGAAATTTCGTCCTGAATCTAATGGACGGGGTGAATTTTCCAGAAAATACTTCTGTGGGGCCCACCGATCATGGTGCAGAAAAATTACACTCAGTGTCCTGCTACGATCTGCTACCGACTCCAGCCCTCCAACAGCTATAAAAGAGGAATTATGGACGTGGGAAATTCATTCAGAAATAGGGAATTCGAGATCCAGAGCAAGGGAGAGAAGAAAGAGAAGAAAGAAGAGAGAGAGAGATCGATTGGTTTGGTGTTTTGTTTTTTATAAATTTTGTTTAATCTTTTGTGTCAAATTGCTTTATTCCTCATCATTCTTCACGAATATTAATGCAAGTCCTCGGCAAATGATAAACTCGATGATGGATTTTATGGGTCACTAATCTCTCGGCTAAAATTTGAGATGAAGCCCCTAATTTGATTAGCTCTTGTATTGGTTGATTTACTTTGAATATTAATTAATTTGTTTCTTTCTCTAAGTGGGCTTGATTGGTTTAAATTCTATACTTCTCCATCTATGAACTTGACCAAAGTATATATATGGATGTTGTTTAGATACTTATTATAGGTGCTTATGTCTGATCAAGAACAGGTTTCCTATAGAGGAGGAACAGGGTGCTTTAATGAACTATACATTCCATGTACCCGATCAAGGACATGGGATATGTTATTCATGGCATTGCTTAAAGGAATTAGACATTCTGTATGCCTGATTAAGGACACAGATTGTGCTTTCTCTATATAAGTGGTATCAATCTAGATCAAGGTGAATCAACAGACAAAACAAGGGTTAGGATAATTAGAGGTGGATTCGAAAGTCCTAGTGCATTCAGATCTGAGCAGAAAGGCTCGAGAGCTCTTTCTCTGATTGAATTTTCTTCCCTGTTCTTAATTATTTTTTTTCTAGAATTGTGCTTAGTAGTTCATTCCATTATTTGTTGGATTAGTTAAGGAGAGTCATAGATTTGAATTGTGACGATTAGTCCTCGTGGGAACGATCTCGTAATACGTACCATATCTACATCTGATTCGTATACTTGCGAGTTTAAAAATCATTTAAATCGTGTTGGTTTAAATAAAACATCAAGTTTTTGGCGCCGTTGCCGGGCACTGTTTCGTTCCAAATTGAATTTAGGATTCTCTCTTATCATAATTCATAGTCTTAGGATTTTACTAACTTTAGGATAAAGTTTTTATTTTATTTTTAGAAACTAACTTATTTCCTGTTTTGTAGGGTCCTGACATAAATTTCTAAGTTGATTCTAACATAGGTCTCCAAATTGGAAGTGAAGGAGGAGCCCCTTATTCTTTAGACATTGATCATCTCATTTTTTTTCGGGTTCTTTCTTCCAATCCTTGCTTACATAATTTTATCTTGTTCTAGTTTTATTTCTCTTAGGTTGCTTCTTAGTTTAGTTTTCTTTCTTACATTGCAATAACATAGTTTATGCTAGGACGTAGATCTCTGAATATAGAACTAGCACCGTTTGATCCTGAAATAGAAAGAACATTTCGTGAAAGATTGAGAAATAATCCTGTTGAAATGGCGAATGAGAATGAAGTTAAAGCTCTCAAAGATTATTCAGCTCCTGTCCAATTTAATGCACCTTCATGCATAGTGTTGCCAACCACTACGGCGGTACACTTTGAACTTAAACACTGAGTCATACAATTGTTGCCATCCTTTACTTGGATTGGACAAGGAGGACCCATATCATCATGTGAAAGAATTCCTAGACATTTGCTCCACCTTTAAGTTCCAAAACCTCTCAGACGATTCGATCCGCCTACGCCTGTTTCCTTTTTCTTTGAAGGATAAGGCGAAAGCATGGTTGAATTCTCTAGAAGTTGGATCTATCACTACATGGGACCAACTGTCTAAGAAGTTCTTAAACAAGTTCTTCCCCGTTCACAAAACCAATGCCCTCCGTAGAGAAATTACTAACTTCACACAAAAAGAGGGCGAGCACTTTCATGGATGTTGGGAAAGATGGAAGGACTTGCTTCTTAAATGTCCTCACCATGGTTTTGAGAAATGGCAACAAGTTCAATACTTCTATGACGGTCTGACACCCTAGAACCGTCGCATGGTTGATGCCACCAGTGGAGGGTCATTCATGACCAAAAGTGATGTCGAAGCGTGGAACTTCTTTGAAACCTTGTGCAAAAATTCCCAGCAATGGGACTATTCAAATAGAGGTGACAGAAGTCCCCAACCACAAAAGAGAGGTGGTATATATGAGATAGGAGTCATGCCGTAGTCAGGCGCCAAGCTTGATAACCTGACAAAAAAAGTTGATGCTCTGGTATTAAATAATGAACCTCCACAAACAGCTCAAGTCGAGGCATGTGCCACATGTTCTAGTCCTGCCCATCCTATGCAGTCTTATCCATCAGTGCAGATCCCCGAACTTCTCTCGAACAAGTTCATGCTATGAACACTTTTCAAAAACCTGGGAATGATCCTTACTCGAACACATACAACCCAGGGTGGGCTAGGCATCCAAATTTCTCTTGGGCAAAAGGACCACAACAAGGAGGACCATCTGAAAATCATCCCATGCAATCGCACCTCCAAGTTAGCAGTCAACAACTTCAACAGTTTCCGCAACATCAACAACTGCCTACACAATCAAGGAAACCATCTCTTGAGGATACACTCCATCTTTTTATGCAGAGTTCTCTCCAATTCCAAAAAGACACCCAACAAACCTTACAAGCCAACCATCAAAGCTTACATGCAAATGCTCAATCCATTGCCAAGCTGGAAGTACAAATGGGTTAACTAGCTGCCACATTGAGTGAGAGAGAGAAGGGTAAGTTCCCTAGCCAACCTGAGGCTAACCCAAAGGGACAGTATGAGATTGGCTCTAATTCCAACCAAGGGCAATATCATGAACAGGCCAAATCGATCACTACCCTTAAGTCAGGCAAGCAGATTGATAACAGAATAGAGATGCCTAGGGATGAATCAAATTCTAAAGCAGAAGATCAAGATGAAGCAGAGGGACACACCAATGCATCCAAAGTCCAAAAGCTCTCTGACTCTCCAAGAGCCACTAATGTGCCACCCTACGTGCCCAAAGCACCCTTTCCTCAACGTCTGGCACCAATAAAGAAAAGAAATAACTTTGATGAAATCTTGGATGTGTTCAAAATAGTGCAAGTCAACATCCCGTTGCTTGACGCTATCAAACAAGTCCCTGCGTACGCTAAGTTTCTGAAAGATTTATGCACTCAAAAGTGTAAGCAGAATGTTCATAAGAAGGTCTTCATTGCAGAGCAGCTCAACTCCATGATTCAACATAACACCCCTTTAAAATTTAGGGATCTAGGAGCTCCACCATTTCTTGCGGCATAGGAGATCATAAGATCGGGAAGGCATTGCTTGATTTAGGAGCGAGCGTCAATTTGTTACCATATTCGGTTTATGAGCAGCTAGGACTTGGTGAGTTGAAACCGACTAAGGTAACATTACAACTGGCTGATAGATCTGTCAAGGTGCCCCGGGGTGTTATTGAAGACGTGTTAATCCAGGTTGATAAATTTTATTTTCCAGTGGATTTCATAGTTATAGATACTCAGCCTGTCCAGAATCTTCATAGTCAGATCCCAGTCATCCTGGGTCGTCCATTTTTGGCCACTTCTAATGCTATTATAAATTGCCGGAATGGAGTTATGAAATTGTCCTTTGGTAACATGAATATTAAACTCAATGTCTTTAATGCAGGACAACAATCCGCAGATTTGGATGACATATCTGAAGTGGACATGATCGAGAATCTAGTGCAGGACTCCTTCCGTATATCTTTTGAAGATCCACTTGAGACCTGCTTAGCACAATATGACATGGACTTTGACATCGATAGTCCCATCCATGAAGTCAATGCACTGCTCGACTCTACTCCTATATTGGAGACTGAAAAATGGAGAGTGAAAGTGGAGCCTCTTCATCCCTCTGAGACGCCTCCTGACAGCACAGTTTTTAACTCTGAGAAGACAAAGGCGAGCAGGCTGCTTAATATTCTTAGAGCATATAAGGCAGCAATTGAACGGAAGATAGCGGAAATACAGGGAGTATGCCCCACTGTATGTATGGATCATGCTGTGGAAATGTCGCGTGAAATGCAAAGGAAGCGTGATCCTAACATGGAAGAAGTCGTTCGAGCAGAAGTCCTTAAATTATTTGACGATAGTGTCAGTTACCTCCTTTCAGATAACACAGTTCATGGGAACTCACATCACTTGTCTGGGATTGGTTAATCAAGATGTTGAGGTAATTTCTTTGGCGGACCCTGGTTATAAAGATAAGTCAATTCATGGTCCGTTCTTGTCTGGCTGAAGACGTTAAACTTAGCGCTCCTGGGAGGCAACCCAGTCTTTTATTTTATGCTTTTTCTTAGTTAGTTACTTCAATGTTTGTGGGTAACATTACTGTAAACCCTCACGAGACTACAACTCATCCACTAGGGGTAACCTAGGGGTTTAAAGGCTTGTTGCATGCGCTAAATGCAATCGAGAGCACCTGCGAAAGTGGTATAGGTAGGGTCTTCTTTTGTTTTTCTTTTTGTTATTTTTGCTTATGTTGATTTCTCTCTTGTGCTAACTCGCTTTTACGTTAAAATTTTTTTTAGAAAGCTTCTTGATTCTCCATCCAGGTATTATCTTTCCATCTCTCCTCTTTTATTCTCGTTGTCCCATGTGCATTGCTTGCTTATTTCTTTTACATTGAGGACAATGTAGATTTTAGGTTGGGGGTGGGAGATTAGGTTACCTAATCAGTATTTTCTTGGTCTTGAGCAAAATTTGTGAAAATTTTAAATTTTTTCTGGAATTTCTATTGAATTCAAAGTGATTTTGAAGGATAGTTGTGATTTTAACATTATAAGATATGTGATGTTGGTAACTTATGACTATTGGATTCGGCCATCTACTTGATTTCACTGTCAATTTTGAATTGTTAACCCATGATTAGAAGTTGTAAACATTGATTGAGCCATGATTTCACCTATCACATCTCGCTTACACATTAAGGTTCCGGTTCGATAATTGAATGATTTACTTGGTAATCACTAAGCATGAAAGGAACCAGCTTGAAGAACAAAAAATTTAGCATCATAAAGAAGAATTAAAAGGCTAAGTCACATAATCTTCACCATAGGTTTGCTCCCTATAGGTGTAGATTTGATTCTCCATAGTTGACTTATAAATAAAAAATAAAAAAAATTAGGCGACAAGTTTTTTCCATAGGTTTGCTCCCTATAGGTGAGAATTTGATTCCCCTCATTTGCGTTACTCCTCATAAAGAAAATCAAAAGCTGGTAAAATGAAAAGTTGATCTATGAGATAATTGTTGGTTTCAAGCTTGGTTGTCACGAATTACTAATGATATCATGAAATTGACAATTGGATCTTTTAATGATTGTAAGCCGAGATTATACTATACACTCATGGAACTCAATGTTTAAAATTGTTCAAATTAATGGATTAATATCTGCCGAGAGCTTGATTCCAAGAGAAAAAAAAATTCCACACACCGATCATGAATCTTAGAATTTTCACATCTCAGCTATCTGTTCACTTGTCACTTGAATTTACAGGAATTGTCTTTTATTTCTGAAATTATTTTTTCGCATGTTTTGCTCAGGACTAGCAAAATGCTGGTTGGGGGTTGTGATCAGGGTCGAATATTGCATATCAGACCCAGTAATTGCATAAATTCACGTACATGATAAGGCTTAATGGAGTGTATTAATTGTATTTTTGTTACAGGATGAAGTCAGGAGCGTTGATTGAAAATTGATGTTAAAAGCGTGGATTTGACGTTCCGAAGTCACCAGAGCACGGGATGGACTCCAGAGAACCAATAATGAAGATTTTACATGCCTGGAATCTGAGGAAAGCAAGCCAAAGGGGCCCGAAAAGGGTCCAGAATGCAAGATTACATGGTTCCTGCTATCCGATCAGTTTGAAACTTCATACATGGGATGAGGGCCGTAAATTCACTGTACATATTAAATTTCAGCCATTGAAGATCTCGGGAAGTAGGCCAACTGATAAATCAGCCCATAAACCATCGATTCTAGGCCCACCTGATATTTGGAACTGCCTCAAATTTGGTTTTGGCGGTTGAAATTATATGAAGAAAAGGATGGACGGTGCAGATTTCTCATAAACATCACAGTGGGCCCTAGATGTGATGCAGGTACACCAACCACACTTTAAGCCTGTCGTGCACTGGACGGGCTGAGACGGTCAGCGCGTGCGCTGACCGACTCCTCTCTAAAAATTTAAAAAAAAAAAAGCAGCAATCGTGCGGCAGCGTCTTCCACTGCCGATCGTTGGATCGAGCTGTCGGTCCCACTCATCATCTTAAATGATGATCTGAACCGTTCATTCGTTCCATAGGGCGACAAAAATGCTTGCCTAGATGGCATAATTGTAAAATACTGCGAAGATCAATTTCCAACTGTTAAATCGTAAGTCGGACGGCAGCAAGAGAAGTCCTGTGGGCCACACCGAAATCAGTCCAAAACCAACCATTCCAGATTGGTTTTTCGAGCTGAAACCAATGGACGGCGTGGATTCCTGTGAAAAGTCCAATAATGGACCCCACCATCACAGCAGCAGCTGTTTTCGCGTCCGCGTAACGTCACCCGCTGTCCGTTTTTGCGGAAGACAGTGGGCCCCGTACGTCACCCTTCCGGACGATCCAAACCGTTCATCTTGCAGAGTGGCTCGAGAGCTTCAAAACCATGCTGATATTCCACTCCCATGCGTACACACGTGAGCGGTACAGAGGCCACAAACGGACTGCTCTACAATATTTAAAACTGATCTTTTCGTGATTTCTTCCCTGGGCCGCGTCAATGGACGTTCAAAACCACCCATTCTTGACTGAAATTTCGTCCTGAATCCAATGGATGGGGTGGATTTTCCAGAAAATACTTCTGTGGGGCCCACTGATCACGGTTACGAAAAATTGTACTCCGTGTCCTGCTACGACTCTGCTACCGACTCCAGCCCTCCAACAGGTATAAAAGAGGAATTATGGACGTGGGAAATTCATTCAGAAACAGGGAATTCGAGATCCAGAGCAAGGGAGAGAAGAAAGAGAAGAAAGAAGAGAGAGAGATCGATTGGTTTGGTGTTTTATTTTTTATGAATTTTGTTTAATCTTTTTTTATGGATTTTATGGGTCACTAATCTCTCAGCTAGGACTAAGATGAAGCCCCTAATTTGATTAGCTCTTGTATTGGTTGATTTACTTTGAATATTAATTAATTTGTTTCTTTCTCTAAGTGGGCTTGATTAGTTTAAACTATATACTTCTCCATCTATGAACTTAACCAAAGTATATATATGGATGTTGTTTAGATGCTTATTATAGATGCTTGTGTCTGATCAAGAACAGGTTTCCTATAGAGGAGGAACAGGGTGCTTTAATGAATTATACATTCCATGTACCCGATCAAGGACATGGGATATGTTATTCATGGCATTGCTTAAAGGAATTAGACATTCTGTATGCCTGATTAAGGACACAGATTGTGCTTTCTCTATATAAGTGGTATCAATCTAGATTAAGGTGAATCAACAGACAAAACAAGGGTTAGGATAATTAGAGGTGGATTCGAAAGTCCTAGTGCTCTTTCTCTGATTGAATTTTCTTCCCTGTTCTTAATTATTTTTTTTCTAGAATTGTGCTTAGTAGTTCATTCCATTATTTGTTGGATTAGTTAAGGAGAGTCATAGATTTGAATTGTGACGATTAGTCCTCGTGGGAACGATCTCATAATACGTACCATATCTACATCTGATTCGTATACTTGCGAGTTTAAAAATCATTTAAATCGTGTTGGTTTAAATAAAACATTAGTACATCTTCTGAGTTGCAGATCAAGGAAGCTAAGTTCTTCATCAAAGGAGGAGATCTTCAATAAATGCACTTAATGGGACTCATCTACTTATTTGTAAGTTATTAGAGTCCAGAGGACACTTGTGATCATTCCTTTTTAGAATTGGGTCTAAGGTGTTTCTCACCCTAGCAAGCATTCGTAGGAGGCCTCCAATGGGAGTGTACGTGGTGGGTGCGTTTTGTTGACCCTTGCTCTGTGGAGAGCATAAACAGTTATGGTCTTGTGGAAGATCCTTGGCCAGTGTACTTAAAAGTGGGTGCGTTGTGTTGACCCTTGCTCGTGAAAGCATAAACAATGAGGTTCCTTATGTGGATCCTTGGCCAATGTGCCTAAAACTGGGTGCTATGAGTTGACCCTTACTCAGGGAGCATAAACAATCAGCCTAGGTGTAGGTTATAAAGATTAAAGGTGAACCTGATTTAAAACCTTAGGTTTGAGGTGAACCGCTGTGAAACCTCCTTAAAGAAATTCGGTACACTTAAGGGTTGAGTGCGGTTACTAGGAGTGGGGTAGACAAGTAGTCGAATCACTATAAAAATGACTGTGTTTGAGATTTTTATTCATTTGTTTATGTGATTTCCTTCTATACTTTTATATTTGATTATCTGAAATCACACCTCACGCACACACACAATCATATCCATCATAAACTAGTTTGCTTATTATTCATCTCTCAAATAGTTTGTGATTGGATCCTCTACTGGGCTTGGAAGCCAGTAGAGTTACTTTTGAGTAGTCCTAAGTTATGCTTGTTGTTAAGATTAGTGTGATAGGATTTTAAATTGGCATTAAATTATTAAAAAGTCCTATTTACCCCTCCCCCCCCCTTAAGGACATATTGGTATATTCCTACTTCAAGTAAAGCGGTCTTCACCGCTATTTCAGTTGGTATCAAAGCAGGTCTATCTTTAAGGGGCTTCATCGCTTAGAGAGTGATATTGACTGAAGTTAGGAATATAGCCAAAGGAGAGGGCTCATCGGTCACTAGACCTCCAGTATTTGATGGCTCAAATTACTCATACTGGAAGGCTAGAATGCACTACTTTTTGAGATCTTTAAATCATAATGTTTACGATATAGTTGAAAGTGGATATATACCACCATCTGAACAAATTGTACTTGATAGTGGCACAACCATCATAAAACCCAAACCCAAAGAAAAGTGAATGACGTTCGATAAAGAAAAATAGACTAGTGAAGCTAAAGCTATGAACACCATCTACTGTGCTGTGTCCCAAGGTATATTCAATCAAATAAGTATGTGTGGGACATCCAGAGAAGCATGGGATCTATTGGAAACAACCCATGAAGGCACAAGCACTGTGAAGAGATCTGAACTTCAACTCCTGACTTCACAGTTCGAAAGTCTCAGAATAGAAGAGCATGAGACCTTTATAGAGTTTTTCACTAAGTTGAATATCATTTGCAACTCCATGGGTGGATTAGGAGAGAAAGTTTCGGTACCAAAAATTTGTAGAAAAATTCTAAGATCCCTACCAAAACGGTTTAATTATAAGGTAACAACCATTGAAGAGTATAGGAATATAAATGAAATGAAAGTAAAAGAACTGGTAGGTTCCCTACAAACTTTTGAACTACACTTCAAACAAACCCAAAAATCCAAAAATACTCTCTTAAAAACTGCAAAGAAAACAACAAATGAGAACATTGGAAGTGAAAAAGAAGATGATGATGAGGAAGTGGCTTTGCTGGCACAACGATTCAGGAAGTTCTTTCAGAGAAATTGTGGCCGTCCATTTAACAAGAGCAAGGTGGACAACAAACCTTCTGCGGACAAATTTGGTAAAAAGACCAAAGAACCACAATGTTATGCCTGTCAGAAGTGTGGACACTTATCTACTGAATGCCCAAATAGAAAAACTAAGGGTAAAGCAATGGCTACCACATGGGATGATACAGAAGAGTCAAACTCAGAATCTAGTGACTAGAGAGCGATGGTGACAAAAAATCCTTGAAAATTCTTATGGTCTCCACCACTCCAATCATTCCCATTGAAACTGAAAATGAGAAGGAACCACAAGCCATTGAATCATTTCCGTCTGATAATGAGGAAACTGGAGCAGAAGAAGCGGAAGAACGGAATAAACTAAAAGATGCCTATAATCAACTTTACATTCATAGCATCAACATTGTTAGAAAACTTGGTATATTTGAAAACAAAAAGGAATTGCTGCAAAAATACTTGGATAAAACTCTAAAAATTAATACACATATAATCAATGACTTACAGCAATATCATTTAGATAATGATAGACTCGAAGAATCGACATGTTCCTTAAAATAGAGTCTGAAAAACTAAACAAACAGGTTGAGCAATTAAAATATAAAAACATGCTCCTTCAAAATGAGAATTACACACTCCTATTTGATTTAGAAGAATCCAGAAAAATTGCTAAGCTAAACTATAAGTTTTCCCAAAGTGGTGAGAAATTAGAAAAACTTTTAGGCATGGGAAGACCTGGAAAGGACAAGAGTAGCTTAGGATATGCAAATTTTAAATCAAAATCTGGAAATGCAGCATAAATGGCTGAAAAATCTGCTGCTTCAAGGAGTAACACAAGAACTACTCCAGTTTGTCATTTATGTGGTGATTCTTGTCATTATAAGTTCGAATGCATGTCTCTTAAGAGGACCCATCGTAGCTCTAGTCAAAATCATATGAGTAAACTCAAATCAACCAGAGCAATGCAAAATGTCAGGAGTCCACTAAGGAATATGAATAGAAGAAAAATACATCCATCACCACCTAGAATGAATGACAGAATGAAGGAGTTATTAAATCAAGTGACTAAGTTAAACAAGAAAACTAAATCTACCACAGCCAAAGACCCTATCACAAAATGGATAGTAAAAGAAAAGAAAATTTGTCTTATTACTCACTCAAATCATATAACAGGTAATGATACTAAATGGTACCTAGATAGCGGTTGCTCAAGACATGTCACGGGTGACAAATCCCTTCTTTATAACTATTCAGATCTTAACCATGGGATAGTCACCTACGGAGATGGAAGCACTGCTAGGGTAATTGGACAGGAATAAATTCTCTCAAAAATGAGAATGCTTTTTGCATAAAAGGATTAACATACAATCTTCTAAGCATCTCTCAAATATGTGACAATGATCATGGGGTTACATTTAACAAAGAAAAATGCGAAATCCTAGACCTCTCGAGAAGATCAGTGATGAAAGGTTCTCGCACAAATAACCATTGTTATGTCATTAAAGGTAAAGGAAAGGATGTTCCCTATGCCTAGAAAGATTGGGCATAGAAAAACAAGTTCAGGTCATGGATCAAGATCTGGATATTTGCTGAAATGATGCAATTTTTGTTGAACTCTTAATGTTATATCTGAGGTGTCTCACCTCATCTTTTGTACATAAACATCTTGATGTTTATAATTTCAATTTTTACAAATCTTGTACAAAATTTTTCTGTGTATTTGTTTGATTCAAAGATGATCTATACTATACATGTAAGTCTATTGTTCTATGGGAAAATGAAAAATACTCACCTTCGATATGACTGTCAATAAGTCATGTGCATTTTCGATCAAATCGATCAACGGTCAATATTATCGACACCTCTTCAGAATTTGAAAAGTCACATGATCGGGACTATTATCGAAGCCATTATCGATAACATCAAATGTGGATCATCGATATGATCGAAACTAAGTTCGATAAAATCGAAGTCTGCAGCCCAATAAAAGGCGGTCAAGCGGAAAAATTTTATTTTCTGAAAAGGGCATTACATTTTTTTTCTTCTGCTCATCCCCTTACCTGAAGGTATATGTGGATCCTGGAAGCTCCTCGGGAACTGTTATTATCCTTCTATTCCTTCCATTCTAGAGTCTATCTTGCTTTTTGGTATGTTCAGTTTCTTTAAAAGAGGAATTTTGTCCGTTCTTCCCAAATTTGTCTTTATGGGTAAGGACAAAGAAACGGTGTCTAGTCCCAGGGAGTCGTCCAGAGCCTCTCGACGAAAGACCCTTGCCTCAAAAGAAAAGGCAAGAGCTCCCGAACGAGGGACCCCCACTCGTCAGAGACCTCGACAAACTTCACGTGGTGGGTCCTAGTCTGAAACACCAACGCCTCCTCCGACTAGCTTAACTCCACGTCCAGCAAAATACATGGGTAGGAAGCTCATTCAAGAGAGGAAGGTAGGCAGGGATTGTTTAAAACTATACAATCTAGAATCCCTATTTGTTGCAATCGACTGGTTGCCCGTCCTAGATTTCAGTGGGCCAAGTCAACTCGAATGAACACGCAACTTCCTAGCCGCGTATCACTCACCTGTGTCTGATCCTCCCTCTATCATGGTCTCTCTGGATGGTGATGATGTACTGATCACTCTTGCTACAATGGCAAACATCCTCAGGCTGATGATGGCACCAAAAGGTCTCCCTGAAATGGACCTCGAAGATGTTGAAATCCGATCTATGGTTACTAGGTACCTATGTCATGGTAGAGACATCCCTTGGTATCAAGGAAATGTGTTGAAATCTAGGTACATGGAACCATAATTTTGGGTGTTGCACGGTATCTTCACCACAAACATCTATTCGACAAGTACCAATAAGTTCGATCTCACCGGATTCATGACCATGATAGTGTATGCAATAGCCAATAGGATAAAAATCTGCCTCTCAACTCTGATTGTACATCAGTTGGTCTACGCCATTCATACATCTAAGGATCTTCACCTACCCTATCCCTGGATCATAAACATGGTATGCAACGACATCGGCTTCCCAACGACCAGTGATCTGGAACTTTCCCTCCAAGTCTTCAATAAGAACAACATTCGAAGGATAGACTTGAAGTTCCACAAGTATCCCGAGGATCTAAAGGAAGGCATTCAAAAAGAAGGAGTAGGAGGTGAAGGTAACACTCCTACTGAAGGGACTGAGACGGCTGGAGATGAAGCTCCTGGACCTCATCAAGCACCATCAACATCTACTCTCGGGCATGTTAAACGATTTAATCTCCACCAGGATTGGATAGGAGCGATTCAGCGGGATGTCTCCCTATTCAGGGAATCGATGAACGAGTGGTTTACCATCCTATAATGGCAGGTCCACAGAGTATAGCAGACTGTACAACAATTGGTTGATCTGATGACTTGTCGTCGAGACGACACGACGCCCTCCTCCTCTGCTCCGTAGTATGGGTCTCTGAACGCTATCACATTCACCCACTCTTATCTCTTCGTATGAGCATATGTATCTTTTTGAATGCTCTACGCCCTCATGAGTGAATGTGATAGCTTCCTAACAGTTTGACATTTTTTTGGTGTATATGCCCATGAATGGGTTTGCTACTAATGGTCTTTCTAGGTGCCCATGAATGGGCTCGGTAGTTTTTTTGAGATGTCTATCACTCTACTGCCAATCTTGGGCAGAATATGTTTTTGGATATTTTTGGTGTGGTAGCTGGAATGGTTATTTTTGAAAATGGCTGGAGATAATTCACATTTTTTTTGTGTCATAAGAATGTTTTAAGATCCCCTGGTTTATCTAGTGTCTGATATGGAATGCATGTGATATTTTTAATGATTATGCTATCTGCTTATATCACTGCTCTATTTGGTCTGATTTGCATACATAGTTTCTGAATATGATGACTGATTAAACCCTGCTGATCATTATACATCTTTAGTTTATATATGTATGCTCTCGGAGTGGTGGTTCTCCCTAAAGCTAAAAACTTCAGTCAATATCTACTCTTATGCTATCCTTTGCCAATGACTGACAAAAAGGGGGAGAACGGTTTCAAACACCCTAAAAGGAAAATTGTATATTTGTCTATGAATGGTGTTGCAGGTGTTAGGGGGAGCAGCTACACCAAGATAGGGGGAGTTTGAAGTTAGGGGGAGCAGCTTCTGAATGTGTTGTGTATATGACATTGTTAGTATTGTACAATTGTGTAAAGAACATGTACACACAATTTAGGATGTCGGTATAGAAGCTAGTCTAGGGTGTTTTGGTATTTTGTCACGTAATTGACAAAGGGAGAGATTGAAAGTGCCCTGGTTTGTCAATTAGTGTGAGTGTTGAGTCAGCTAGACTGTAGAGCCTCATAGGAAGATCAATCCAAAGCGTCTGCCTCAACTGGATGTGTGAAAACTCGCCATAGGTAAATCTAAGCCTCACATCCCATGTCCCAAAACACCAGGTATTTAAACCCTTAAAACAAGTTAGAACATCATAGGGTTTTTAAGTTAAGAAAACTTTTTCAAAATAAGAAAATCTTCAAGTTTTCTTGCTTTATCGATCTTATCGATCCACATCTCGATATGATTAACCTGCGCTGTCGATGTCCTCGATGATCAATCGATACCATCGAAATGAGGACCCAAGATGTCCAGCAACCACATATTCTTCTGGACTGAATTATTGATGTATCGATACCCTATCAATGACATCAATATTCGAAACTCGAGTCTATCGACATTGACTCGATAAAATCGACAACAGAGAAAATGTGCCCTTGTTTTTACTTAAGAATATCATATGTGCATCAATATATCGAAGCCCTCCTCGATACCATCAAAATTCAAATCTCGATGATATCAGTCATGGGCACAAAGATTTCCAGTAAAATATTTCAGGATAGTTTATCTATGATCAAGGGTCACTCAATAGAATCGATATTCAAATATCGATGACATCGGTACAGTTTTGATTACATCGGTATAGTTTCAATGGCATCGAACAGGGATAGAAACTGTCCAGTAAGCTTAAACAAAAATCCCTTGGATTTATCGATGCCTCGACACAGCTATTGATATCATCGACATTCAAATTTCGATGATATCGAAGGTCCCTTGATCATTCTTATAAACCTGAAATATATCAATGCAAGTCCCTCTCATTTTTAAATGTCAAAGAATCGAACCTCACATTGATGAAATTAGAGTTCGAAATTCGATGACGTCGACACGTGTTTCGATTCCCTCGACCAACTAACAAAATCTTTCAAAAGCATATGACAATTGAGTTTGTGTCATCGAGCGGCCCGTCGATACAATCGAGAGTATATGCTCGATGATATCGAACTCTGTCATAAATGTGACCGTTTTATATCCATTGGAACCTTTTGCCTATATAAAGTGGACTTGTTTATTGTTGCTCGTAGAGAAAGAAGAGAGTGCTTTTGAGTGTTTAACCTTAGATCATATACCCAAAGTTCTTTCTCTCAGGGAAGTTCATCCTCTAATCCACCCTCATCATTGATATTTAATAGAGTGGATTGGGGAATGAACTTCCGCATTCGAGGATCCTTCTGCTACCACCTTATTGGCAAATCATTAAGCTGGGATGCCTTGAATGCATAGATGATCGAAATCACTCTATCTTCCTTATAGGAAAACATTTTATAGAGTAAGATTTTATGTTAACCTTAACCCAACCCGTCGCCATGTATTGGGTTCCGAATCAAGAAAGCTGAAGTTCTTCATCAAAGGAGGAGATCTTCAACAAATGCGCTGAATGGGACTCATCCACTTATTTGTAAGTTATTAGAGTCCAGAGGATACTTGTGATCATTCCATTTTAGGATTAGATTTAAGGTGTTTCTTACCCTATCAAGCCCTCGTAGGAGGCCTCCGACGATAGTGTACGTGGTGGGTGCGTTGTGTTGACCCTTGCTCTGTGGAGAGCATAAACAGTTAGGGTCTTGTGATAGTTCCTTGGCCAGTGTCCCTAAAAGTGGGTGCGTTGTGTTGACCCTTGCTCATGAGAGCATAAACAGTGAGGTTCCTTGTGTGGATCCTTGGCCAGGGTGCCTAAAATCGAGTGCTATGTGTTGACCCTTGCTCAGGGAGCATAAACAGTCAGCCTAGGTGTAGGTTGTAAAGGTTAAAGGTCAACCTGATTTAAAACCATAGGTTTGAGGTGAACCACTCTGAAACCTCCTTAGTGAAATCTGGTACACTTAAGGGTTAAGTGCGGTTACCGAGAGTGGAGTAGACAAGTAGTCGAACTACTATAAAAATGACTGTGTTTAAGATTGCTATTCATTTATTTGTGTGATTTCCTTCTATACTTTCATATCTGATTATCTGAAATCACACCTCACACACACAGTCATATCCATCATAAACTAGTTTTCTTATTATTCATCTCTTAAATAGTTTGTGATTGGATCCTCTACCGGGCTTGGAAGCCAGTAGAGTTACTTTTGAGTAATCCTAAGTTATGCTTGTTGTTAGAATTAGTGTGATAGGATTTTAAATTGGCATAAAATTATTAAAAAGTCCTATTGACCCCCCCCTATCTGATTATCTGAAATCACACTTCACACACACAGTCATATCCATCATAAACTAGTTTGCTTATTATTCATCTCTTAAATAGTTTGTGATTGGATCCTCTACCGGGCTTGGAAGCCAGTAGAGTTACTTTTGAGTAATCCTAAGTTATGCTTGTTGTTAGAATTAGTGTGATAGGATTTTAAATTGGCATAAAATTATTAAAAAGTCCTATTATTTGGACATATTGGTATATTCCTACTTTAAGTAAAGCGGTCTTCACCACAATTTTATATTCCATTTAACCTATCATTCAAATAACCACTAAGTCGAAGGTCCTTATAATAACGATCAATCAAGTTACATCCCAAGTTTGGATGTACATCTATATGTAGGGTTTCCCCACGATGTACCAATTCAATCCACAAGCATGAAAAAAATATACAAGTGCAATATATAGATGTTCATACATCATAAATATTGAGCACAAAATCTGAAATTTAATTCTAACAACTGGTACAAATAATTATGAGATAGAGATATCAATTTTCAACCAAAATTAATGCATAAACTATCGCTTAAGCTAATAGGAAAATGGAAAGCTCGAGGGGAAGAAATCATCACCTTACGAGTCGGATTGCTTATGGAAGTTGCTAGGGAATGAGTGCACCCTTAGAGTCAAATCCTACTACGAATTATGAAATTGTGCAGTTAGATCGAATTTCTATAAACCACTTGTGGTTAAGATTATAAGCTAGGTTTTGGATTACTTAGGGTTAGGGTCTTATCCTAAAGTTTAGTTTGATGCTTAGATTCTAGGATTTGAATCTTAAATTATTATTATTTTTTTTTTAATGTACAATGGATTAAATAATATTCATAATAGAAGTATTAATCCATTAATATTAATAATGATAATTCACAAGTTGATATTTAAATATACCAATAGTATCTAATGTTCTTATAATGACTAATAATTTATTAAATAATAGAGGTAATAGAAATAGAATATTTACTAACAATACTATGATAATGACTAATAATAATATTCATATTAACAATAATTATATTAATCCCATGATGAAAGTGATAATAATAATTGCTATCAATACTGAATCTATTCATGATAATATTTAAGGATAGTACATAAAATATAAATGTCTAATAATCAAATTTTTGTTTATAATATCCAATACTAATATGAAGAATCAGCCAATGGTTAATCATGCTTAATAATTGCAATAATTATGGTAATATCGATGATAATAATAACCTAAAACAATATGCTTTAGGGAGGAAAGTTGACTTACGCTAGTTGATTCAGCAGCTCGAACGGACATGATCTAATGTGGCTTAAAGATGAACCCCGCCTCTTGACTTGAACCAAACTTAGCAACACCTCACCTCCACACTCTTCTTTTTGTTCTTTTCTCTCTTTTTCTCTACTCGTCCTGCTACCCAGCTGGTGACCCAAACCTGACTTAGACTTAATGTGTTGAGTCTACATGACTTGACAACAAGTTGGACTCGCACAAGAATAGATCCAACTTGGTCCATGACTGACTCAAGTTGTGTTGTCGTGGCAAATAGCCCCCACATGCACTCTCCATATTTATCTCTATCCCTATCTCTCCCTGTTGGACGTCAGTAAAGCCTGGACAAGGCCCAAGCATGACCCAACCCAGCTGGACTTGGTTCCAACCGAATTGACTCGGTCTCCTCTCACTAATTTCTTTTCTTCTCTCTCTTCTTCCTTTCTCTCTTTTCTATCACTCTTTTTATGCCTCTCCTCTTCCTTTCTTTCTTGCTGGAATGTCTAGTAGGCCTCTAACTCAGACCAGCTGACTCAGCAGTGAGTCAGCTCACACTCCAACCTAAACTCTCCATGTATTATCCCTATGCTGGAGAACTTTCAGTGGGCCAGCCCAAACTTAAACCAGGTCCTCCCTAAACCTACTCTGACTCACCACACATGCCCTGCCCTGTCACTGGACTCAACAACGAATAGAGGTGGCAAGGAGCAGCACATCAGCGAGCTTCTACCGAGTTAACACGGCCTGATTCATCATGGTGCACCACCACCACTCGAATTCTCTCTCTCTCTCTCTCTCTCTCTCTCTCTCTCTCTCTTCATTGCCTTTTACAGAACCTGGACACAACCCAGACCCATCCAAATCGAACTATTCGAGGCCTTGACTCAGACAGCAATACGTTCAGGTCACCTGGTGCAATGAGTTGGTGCAATATGACACCTGCTTGAGCCCTCTCTCCATCATTCTCTCTTCATCTCTCCATCTTCCTTTCTTCTTTTTTCTTTCTTTCAACCCTGGCCAACAGCCGCTTCAACCCAACTAGAACTGGCCCCGACTCGAGATGCCTTAGTGCGGCTTGAACGGGGAAGAATCAGGTGGCCATTAATGACGTTTCATGAACATCATGGTGTTTCTTCGAAATGATGCTAGTATGTGGCTTAGATTGATCCTTGGTAGCTTGTGGAAGTGGCTTTTTGAAGCTTCGTAGAGGTTTAGGTAGTGGGTTTAATGGAAGAAGGAAACGGTTGGCTTCTCGGGTTTTTCAAAAGAGAGGGGAGGAGGTCATTTGTATTTATGCTTTCTCCCTATGCATTATGCCTTAGATTCATCCAGAGCCGTTGGATGAAGATTAAACAACCTGGATTTGGTTAGCTTTAAAATAGCCATCACGTACAACCGTCAGAGCCAAAAACTGGTCGTTGGTTTCTCCTTGGTTTTAAGGGAGCCCTAAACCATGCAGCTATGCATGGACGGCTAAGATTTCCCTAGTTTGAATGGTGGAGATGCAGGGAGGGGAGCTTACATGGATCACTAGCGTGGAGGGAGAAATGGACCTTTCCATTTCTGAAAAAGTGGTTGCACACAGTCCAGATGCGTCTGGATTTGTGCCTATACACATGCCTCCCTTCATGCGAGACAACTCGGGTTTCAATGAAAACTTGATGTCGCACCAAATGGACGGTTTGGATCATTCGATCAGTGGATGGTGGTGGGCCTGATTTCAAATAAACGGATGATGTCCATCATTGGCATGAAATGAAAGAAGAAGAGGAGGTTTCCTCTTTCGGAAACTCGTCAGGTCAACCATGTTTGACCGGCTGGCAGGTCTAGTGCACAGTGGGTGTACCACACCCTGGTGTACATGCACAATAGGTGTGAGGCTTATAATGATGTTTTGATGAAATCTACTCCTTCCATTCTCCTCTGACCAAAATCCAAGCAGATCCAAAGCTTAGGTGGGCCCCACGACTTGATTCAGATCATATTTGTGGATTTGCCTTGATCCGATGGTCAGATTACATCTAAACTTATCATCAACGGTACAAAGGATCTACGAGACTACTTAACTAGAATTTAGTCGCTGGATTATGGATCAGATGGCCTAATATACACATTTATAATATTAAATACCCTCTTTACAATGTTTTTAATATCATTTTTACTATTATTACTATTATTTTTCTCCAAGTTGTTTACGTGGGTCTCATCCCGATCAGCACCATTTATTTACTCACTCAGCTCTTATAGGGCTTTGATCAGAAAGATTAAATCAGTTCAATTTGTAAGTGGGCCATACTTAGTAATCTCATGGCCAACTAATGATTCCCGCTAATCTGATGGTCGGATTTCTTCTAGATTTAATCATAACTAATCAAAAGGATTTTAAAGGCCCAAGGGCTATCCACACTATGATTATTAGTGGGATTTAAGGTTTGTAAATTTCAGTTGTGTTACTCCCAACTTAATCTTAAAGCTGGTGAATATTGGACTTGGCAATTTGAGTCACACAGATGGAAATTTCTAAGATCCATACTGTATAGGAGGCTCCATGGGTTTAAATAGCAGACCTAGCCCAAGAGATTGTAGACGATTGGATGGTTTGGTTTGTCTCAAAATGATTTATTAATGGTCCTAGTAGTCCTACGAACCATCTAAGTGGGCTTTAATGCTTTATTTTGATACCTAGATTATTTGAATAATGCGTTCACGTAGTGGATCACTGCACAGGATATTGTGGATTCAATGATCAGTGGATTTTATGATTCAAGAGCCGAATTTATAGATGTATGGTTGATAAGATGATCCATGAACTAATGTTGAAAGTGGACCGTTCACCCTTCCTAACAAGTTGTCATGTTAAGTCTTGTCGACATTGAGTCGTTATAAGTAGAACTTTGTGTATATTTTTAAATTTTCAATGAAATGATTATATGACTGTCTGATTTGATAACCCACAATCAGATGGCCTAGTCTATGGATGAAAATTACTCCAAACAATCAACTACGTGTTAGAATCAAGGTGAACGTTCAATTTAGTTAGATTTGTGTTTATACTAATCGACGTCTTCATGGTAACTCCCAAGTACTGAAAAGTACGGGGTGTTATATTAATGCCTCAAAATTTTGTGGCCCGAGTCTTTGCTCATCTTGGGAATTCTAAGCATTAATCTCATTCATACGCCATTCAGATAGTGTGATCTCAATTGAATTTACACACTTTAAGTATTCAAGTACAGATTCATGAGAAGGAATTTCACTGTAATTATTATTCCATTTAAAAAGAAAAAGTTCAATGAATCATCAAATGCTCTCTCAATGGGAGCTTATTACATAATCAAGTTTCCAGCGAAAATATAAATAAAACTAAATCATGAAACTATTTTCTTGTTTATTCAGTATAGTCTTCCATAAGGAGGTGATCCTCTAGGTCTTCAATCTGTACGTCACCTGCATCATCTATCCGGTTAGAGAAGGTCAACTCCCTACTCATAGTGATGGTCATCCTTTAAAGTTTACAATATTTAAAATAATTCATAAGGATATCGAAATGTTACCGATACATCTCATACTGCACAAATACAAGGGTATAGATATGCGCAAACATTCTATATAATATGCATGCCTAGCAAAGAATGTGCGGTTCATCACACTCAACGATCATGGTCACAATATAGAAGACAGTATAAGGTATCTGACTCACCTCGCATTCTCACACTATAGAGATTTGCCATCGTGTCCTACGTTAACGTAGATTCATGCAAACGTCTCAAGGTAACACAACAACATGATTGGGTCATTTACGTGACATGATGTGTTCATGGAGTGATTATTTGTGACATCCAATCCCGAGAAATGATGTAACACGCATGACGATTTACTTACATTGATTGTGCACCATTCACCGACTCAAGGGATTACGTGCCGACCAAGAGGGTCGCTACCCGAAACGCATTACGTTCACGGTAATATATATGATCACTAAAGTGGGTTCCCAGCATAGTACTTGCGTGCAAAGTAGTAATAAAGTGAAGGAAAGCATGAAACAAGGGTTCATAATAAATAACAATAACAGGAAATAGGTAATATTAAAATAAATTTATCTCATCACAAAATTTAAAGGAAAACCCTCAGCTTTTTTTTATAGTCGAATCGTTTCTCGGCTGAGTTTAAATGCTTACTCCTTCATTTCCAACCTTATCCAAGGTCATGTGATAAGGTTCAGTCTTGGGTGGGGTCTTGGTAGGGTCTATAGTCTTTGTTTCAACCAGTTATTATTGAAGAAAAAATTGAAATTATGGGTTATTGAACGTTTATTCTTAATCCATCGCTTCCTCTAACTTACCAAATACATCTATGGGTTTGACTTAATTTGACCTAATTCCTCGCTAATTTATAATCCCCGAATACATGGATTTAAGAACATTATAAAGGAAACTCTTATTTTGTACTCACATCTAGATCTGTGGAAACTCGGCCGGATCCTGAACCCAGGTCGACACCTTGGATGGATCGTGGCTGTAGCAACTAGTGCCTGTCAGCAAAGTCACCACCTCTCTCCCGGTTCCTTCTCTCTTCTTCTCTCTCTCTCTCTCTCGGTTTCCTCTCTCTTCTTCTTTCTCTCTCAGTTTATTCTCTCTCATTTCTTCCTCTCTCTTTCTCTTGTTGTCTTCTCGAGTGTGAGGGAATTTATAGGACGTAGGAGTCTCCAAAATCTTCGTGCATATCCCCTACGCTCTTCTCATTATGCAAGAACGGAACAGCATGATCATTGTCCGCAGCTGCTTTGTTTCCATAACTTCCTTACTGGTCTCTCCATTTCTTCAGGAGATTATGTCGGTTCTGATGGGGTAACTTGGATCTTCTGATGGGGCTAGCTTTCATCACAAGCATCATCATCTTGGATGAGGAAGGGGACCCTTCTTTAATGGTGGATCATCCTCTGCCCCACATTTGTCTAACAGTTTCTTCTGGGTAGTTCAGATTCATCGAGGGAAGCTCAGGACATCCTATGATAGAAGGTTCAGATTTGTTCTAGTTGGTGGGTCTCGCGGCATTGTGCGACCTCCGTTTTTCACGTAGTTTCTTATATTTTAGCATTGTTGAAATCTTCTCGATCTTCCAACATTCCTAGTTATAGTCGGATCTCCTTCTAGCAGGGATAGAACTGTTCAGATCCTTCTTGGATTGGAAATCAGTGGTGTAATCCATGCGTTTATGAATTTTCTTGGATTTTCGCTTTTACGGCGAGGGATGCCTCATAGTTTTGTGAAATTCGATCGCGAACAGCTCGGTCTGTGAACCTGGTGGGGCCCATTCATGGTGTCCTTTTAGGAATCCATCCCATTCATCTTCTTGGTGAGGAGGTTTTGTGTCGAGGTCCAAAGTGGGTGGTAGGTCTGAGCTCTAGGTGGCCCACATGATTGATCGCATTGTGCTTTTTTCTTCTCTATATGTCAAGTTATAGTCGGAGGTGGGGACTACATTTGATGAGCAACCCTGATCGCTCATGTGCCTTGATGGTAGGTCCCATTTTGGACGGCAGGGATGGTCTCATTTGAAATAGCTGTTGGCGGGAGTGAAAAAGGAGGATGAGGAGGGAAAGTTAGCCGGGTCAAATGCAGTTTGAACGGCCCCTGCTTCTGGTGTACCGCGGTTGTACCTAGATTGTGTGTGCGTGCTTTTCAATGTGTGGTTTACTGTAATGTCAGGGCCAATCCACTCCAATCATTCGATCATTTGGTGTGGGTGGGCCTTTGGGCCCAAGAATGAGATTGATCTGAATGGTCTATGAGGTGGTCAACTATCTTTACCTAGCGTTTGGGTGGTTCGTTTGTTATGTTATGGTTCTGATCTCATATCCTGTCTTTCATGGCTCGTTTAGTGATTTGTTTAGAGTGAGTGGTGTTTTCAGTCTCACTAGTATTAGTAACTGTTTCCATGAAGGAGTAGTGGAATATTATTGTGGTAATCTAGTGTAACACCCCTGTTTTCATAACCCAATACACGCCTCGCATCCCAAAAGCCCAGGAGTTAACTACTGATAGTGGAAATCAATAAGTAAATCAAGTGCAAATAGCGGAAACGAAACATAGCATAGATGTGATCCAAAAGTGTAAACAACATTTTGGCCCACCATCTGGGGGCCAATTATATAACTTCAAGTTCAATATAACAATTCCAAATAAACCATCAAGGAAAAACTACTGGTTAAGACCATAATATGTTGTTGCTTCCTGATACGGCTCCTCATCGCTAGGCTCCTCCTTGACCACGGCCTCCTCCTGGTCCATCATAAGTCCATCTGCCCCTGTATCCTCTATATAGTTGAATAATGATGAATGAGTGGCTAACTCAGTGTGATCTCCCCTCAAGATTATACACCGCTGCTATAGATAAGAAATAGCATAAAACATCCAGACAATTTATAACATTACAAGTGCAGTCTTATTACATGCATGGATGCGTGGAATGCAATCATTGCCCCGGGAATACTCATCCGTGCGGATAGTGGGTTCGTCACCCATGCAATCATCAACCTGGGAAATCTCATCCAGTTGGATAGAATACGTACATCACGTACGATAGAAATAGATACTGGTTTGTGCCATGTATGCATGATTAGCCAATCCATTATTAGTCCAATTACACTCAGCCAATTTACTTAAGCTCACGGTCACTACGCGGAGCTCGTGGCTCAGCGCAGGCCTATGAGCATAGTGTCCCATGACCACCATCCCCATCCTATTAGACTGCCACTTTAAGGTGTGCGTAGTACCCACCAACATGTGGTCAATCAATTTAATGTAAGGGGCCACCACCAATACTGACTGGGAATGAAATATTGAAATCACTAAATATGGCGATTAAAGCATGACGGCATGAATGGTTCAAAGACGAGTAAACAACGATATTTAAAAGGTTGCGAATTTCATCCCAAATCAGTTAGGTGAAACCACACATAGATGGTAAACCCCATAGTCAAATGCCAACAACTAAAGCCTCCATGTTGGGGGCCTACTCACATCACAGCTAGTCCAGTTACACCCCAAGCACAAACTCTCCTTTGCTAGAACTTCCCGTGGAGAGGTTCTAACAACGTGTGTGTCATAACAGTATAACAACAACATGGATCTTATCATGAATAAGAAATAAGGAACAACACATATATTTCTTTTACGAATACATACCAACTGAGCTAACACATGCCACCTACAATGAATAACTGATTAATCATCTAGCCAGTTCAATACACATGTTCAAAGCTCTAAGAAAGAATTAAGCAGGAGAGTCACAATATATCAAGTAAGTGCAGTCTATTTCCTTACAATTCATCACTAGTCTAACTAACCATTAAATCACTAAATCAACTATTTCTAGTCTAAGTGGGAATGAAAAGCTTAAGGGGAGGAAATCATCACCAAAAATGTTGTAGGCCCTTCCTTGGTTCAAGTGATCTGGAGTACTCTGCTAGCCAGTGTCATGTGAGTAGCTTCCTGAAGTCATCCCCAATCACCATAACTCGTATGAGAAGGCATTCCCAACCTTGGAATGAATAGAGTTATAAGAACTTGATGTTTGAGGGGGCATGGGCCTGATTCATGGTGACAAGGCCCACCAGCCTCTTGTCCAACAAGGACCCAATTTGGGGCCCAAAATCACTCCTAACTAAAGGCCAAACTGGGCCTTAGTTTCGGCCTCGCTATAGGGTCCAACAAAAACCCAAGATGGAGTTAGGTTAGGCCGTCCTTGACCCAACAATTCATGGCCCAACCGGCAGAATCCCATTTGAGTATAGCCCACCTACGCTTAGGTAGCGTGCGGCCCACTTGTCTTATGCAGGGAGTGGCCCACCTATGTTGCAAGGTGCGGTCACCTGTGGAAGGTGAGGCCCACTGTACATGTGTGGTGAGGCCCACTGTGCTTTGAATATGGTGCAACCCACCTGATTATTAGATGTGGTATGGTCCACCTATCTTACAGAAGTGGTGTGGCCCACCAGATTCTGAGAGTGTGACCCACCCTGCTTAATGTGGTGTGGCCCACCTGACTGCCTAGCCCACCTTGATCTCTCAATACCATCGACCCAGTTCTGGGCTAATTTTCAGCCTAGAAATCGTCCCATTGAAGGACTGTCTCCAATCCGATGCAAGCCCGGCCTGAGGGCTGATCTTGGCTCTAATCACAGCCCACATATTTCCTTGCATACGACCCAATAAGGGACGCATATTCCCAACCTGAATCGGGGCCTGTTATTGGTTTGAAACATGGCCCAATTACAAGCCGTTTTTGGGCTTGATTGAGGTTTTTATGAAGGGCTTTCCTCATCCCAAAATAGAGCCTGATGAAGGCCTGTTTCTCTGAAATTTCCTAGTCCAACTGAGAGGGGAAATGCACCCCGTTTGAGGCCTAATTGGAAGCCATTTTTTCCTTTTTCTTGAGCTTGATTAAGATGTCTATGGAGGGCCTTTCTCAGCACACGGTATGGATGATCTCTGCCCTAGTTGAAGGCTCGTTCAGGGACCATCTACAGGCCTAAAACCAGCACCACTGGCCAGCGATTTCCAGCACCCAACATGGCTTGGTTTGGGGCTGGTTTTCACTGCATCCATAGGCCTAATTTTTGTTGGGTTTAAGGCCTAGATGAGGGCCGACTATGGATAGTTTTGGGCCTGCTTCAAAGCTCAACTGAGAGTTCAAATAAGCCCCTCTGACAGTTGTTTTCCCAGTCCAAGATACAGCCCGAAGGAGGACCGGTTCCTGCTAGCATTCAGTCCAGAGTGCCACCATCGTTTGGCCTGACTTTTGGCTCGAAAACCAACCATAGTTTGGCATGGTTTTGACCCCAATTTACCGCCATTGTTTGGCCTGATCTAGCTCAAAACAGAGTCACCGTATGGCCGATGGAAAGTCTGTTTCCAGTTCCAAACAGATCCACTGTATGGCCTGATTGAAAGTCTCTTTCATGGCCTTATGGAGGCCTAATATCTACCATGATTTTAGTCCAAAACACAGGCATTTCTTAGCCTAGTTTATGGACTGAAATGGCTAGATTGAGAGAGGTATGTGGTCCTACAAACGCTGGAGATTGGAACAGGGTTGACATTACCTGAATTCTAATGCCCGACACTCAGTTGTGGCTCAACTCGAATGGTCCTATGGGTGTCACTGGCCTTCATTGGCTCAACTCAGTCTAAACGGCTAGGTCGACTCAGTGTAGAACCAAGATCCACCACCGCACGATCTCTCCTTTCTCCCTCACTCTTTTTCCCCTCTCTCTCTCTCTCCTTGGTGTGAATCCCAAGAGCAACAAGGCTCTTTATATAGCTGTGAGGGAGGGAGTTTCAATGGCTGGAAAGTAACCCACCTTGCAATGGTGGTGAATAATAAATGACCCTGCATGGGGCCCATCCACATGGTGGGATGGACAGCTGATGTCCAGGCCCACCAGAAAAGTAATTTTTCTGGTCTGGTGAGGCCCATCTTATCATTTCTTTTGACATTTTATCGGGGAAGATGATTTAGCCTCCAATGGCAGATCATCATCTGATGTGTATGTCTATGATTTGGTCCATTTGGTCGGCTCAGATGATGCCACTGATCAACGTGGGGCCTACTTCTCAGGCTCTAAACTTCCATTTGGGAAGATTTCACGAGATCTTCGAGTTCTTGCCGCTCCCTCTCGTGAGATGGAGTATTTCCCTCCAAAATCTCTTCTTACTTTGTAGAGGACAGTTGGGATCTCACCACGTGGCCATGGGATGGCCGAGCTTGCTCCAGCACTGGCTTTCCTGGAGAGGAAAGTCTCCTCTCTGCCTTTTCACATGCAGGCCATTGCTTGACCGATTTTGGAAAGAAGAGAGCATCGTTTTCTCAGGCGATGGACGGATGAGATGGCTAGACCATGACGATCATGGGTTATTCGTTCAGTCTTGAATGGGCCTCATCTTGGAGATCTATGCCACATGCAACATATTGGACGGTTGCAACCCATCTCCTGCATCCGTTTACAAGGGCTCAGAAGCCTATACTGTTTTGTTAAGTTTAGTCCCACAAGAATAATGAACAGTTTGGATGGTTCGGAAAGTGCCCAGAGTGGGTCACTTTGGGGCCTGAAGTCCATCAGATTCAAATCCAAAACGGGTGGGAGAAACTCGTTTTCTCTTTTCAATTTTGGCTCAGTCAAAGGCTATTTGACCAAGCCTGTCGTTCCTGTGCACATCGTGTATGAGTACTCTCAGTGCACACGCACCGAGTAGGGGATCTGCTGTGATGTTAGTGTCTTAATCCACTTCGTCCATTCGCATTGGGGACCCCAAACAGAGATCCTAGCCCACTTTGGGCTGATGGTGAGGCCCAGGTGGACCGTTACACACTTCTTTGGGCTATTATTGGCCCATATGACGTGATCTGTCAATCGGGTGGGCTTGATACTTGTTCTCAATGGTTAATTATGTTTTTATAGCTCGAAGGTACTCCGTTAGCTCCTTCACAGATTGAGTTATCTGAATATTGCTATCACTAGTTGCCCTAGCAACTGATTGTACTTAAGTCATTCGATCATGCTTACCTCATTGGCTAGTGTGAAGTGTAGCCCGAGCTTCCACAGGTCAGAGCAGGTGGAATCAGTGCTGATGGAGTGTCTCATCCTACACATGGCTTACTTAAGTTACTAGCTGGTCGATCCTGGCTTTCACTAATGTCATATTTAAAAGGTAACACCTGTGTACTAAAGGTATGGGGCATTACATCTAGATTATTCAGGCCTAACATGGGTGATTCGGCTTGTTACAGTTGAAGACTATTAAGAGTCCTTTATTGTATTATTTGATGGCTTCTTCGTGAACTTTTATGGTCCATTCTGGCTTCATTCTTCCCAGCTTCTACTTATTAGCTTCATATCTAACTTCTTCGACAAACAATGTACAATGAACTCTTCATCGAGCCTAGATATGTCTTTATAGGAAAATGTAAAGTTTGAGAGTCTTGGAATTAGGAAGTCTATCATTTTTTTCTTGTATTATGGAGACAGGGATTTCTTGATGCGTACTTCCCAAGGAACTTCGGATGTTTCCATGTTTACAATTTTGAAATAGTCTACTACAACATTTACCTTGGTTTTGAACTTTTTAAGGAGATCCACTAGTTCGGACGTCGTGTCATCATCTTCCCCACCTTGGACTTCATCTATATTCATGAGTTTGAAGGCTAACTCTATGTCGAAATCATATGTGTCAACCTCAAACTAATGTGGCACATTAGACAAACTAGGCACTTTATTGCATGTAAATTTTAAAAGATTATTTTTTTGATATTTTGTGGTTTTAAAATGCTATAATATTTGATATTTTTGGGTTTTGAAACTTTTTTATTTTTTTAGAATTTTAGTTTGCAAGGGATCCTAAGGAGGTTGGCATTGCATACCATGACTGGCCCTGACCTGGCATAGGGCACCAAATGCTATTTAGATTGGTATTTTTTTTAGGATCGGTGCCCTTAGATGGCTCACTGGTCGACTCAATCATCAGGGGGACCAAGGACCATCTGAGATCCCAAGCCCCTTCAAATAGATTTAATGAGATGGGTGAAGGATCATGGCCTGGCCCTATGACCATAATCTCTACTTGGTCGGGATCAAGATCAAGGTCAGACTTCTGTTTTATTACCCCTGAATCACCTACCACACATTGGATCTCTTTTGGCTCCGCTATTTGTTGTACTATTCGAACATTAAACCAATTCAAGTCTGGCCATTTCCCCTTCATGGTCCAATGTATGGGCTCATTATTGTTGGTTGACAGAGGTTGTTACCCCTGGTTGCTAGCTGATGGCATGGACGGATTGTGTCCTTGGTTGGTGGTGGGATTGGGTAGGTTGTGCCTCTAATTAGATGTTGGAGGGGGTAGGTTGTGACCCTAGCTGATTGGAGTGGGCAAGTTGTGCCCCTAACTAACTGGAATAGGAAGGTTGTGCCCCTGGTTAACTACTTAAGTGGGTAGGTTGTGCTCTTGGTTGATTACTGGAGTGGACAAGTTGTGCCCTAGGTTGATTGATAGAGTGGGTAGGTATGGGTAAGTTATGCCCCTAGTTTATTACTAGAGTGGGCAGGTTATGCCCCTAACTAATTACTGGAGTGGGCAGATTGCGCCCCTAGCTTACTGCTTAAGTGGGCAGGTTGTGCCCTTGGTTAGATGAAGATGGCAGTGAGGATGGGTATCATGGCATCCTTGTGTTCCTCAGAATGTTGCACATGGACTTGCTCCTAGTCAGACACCTTTTCTTCTTCTTTTGTGGGTGGTTCTCTCCCAACTGGTCGCATGATTGTTTCCCACTGGATAGGAGGCCATAAAGCTCCACTTAGAAATAAAGGGAGGCCACTACTAAGCGCAATCGGTCCTTCTAACACTGTATCCTTGAAAGGTGCCCATGGCCTAACAAACTTGATTAGTGTACATCAGAATTTATTCTTCCTCCATTTTTCCTTGAAGGTTGGCCAATACACTAGTCTCCACTTTCTCTAGTTATAGGTTGTCTCTATATCCTTTGTATTGGAGTAAGTCTTTGTACGGTTCTTAAGACTCTATCATTCCGTTGGTGGGAAGACATACTCAGTACTCATTGGCGATGGATTGGTGATTGCGTTCACAGTCTGAAACTCAAAACTATGGTAAGCAATGTCATCTTCCATGTGCTAGATATCACTGATCAAGATGTTTGGTTCTGGAGCTCCATAATTGGTCGGTATGATGAATTTGAGTTTAAAAAAGACGAAAATCACTTTGTTGTCCAGGATATATTCTACCCATTGATGGAGAGTAAAGTAGATGGCCCCAACCTTGTGAAGCCATGGCCTTCCTAGCAGCATGTTAAAAGAGTGGGACATGCCCAAGACCTAAAAGGTAATGACTAAGATGTCTGGACCAATCTGCATTTCAGTATCTATTTCTCCCTCTACAGTCCTGTGGGAGTTGTTGAATGCCCTCACACTCATATTTCTTGGCTAGAAGGAGGAGGGCTCTATTTCGAGCTAATTGCAGTCTTGAGTTAGCACACATTCAAGCTTGAACTGTTGTTGAGGAGTACCAATGGAACTCCTTATTCTTTATAGCATATAGCTATATTCGATGACCTTTTGTGATTATGGCCTTTTAGAGGAAGTTCGTCATCCATGAATGTGATAGCTCAGGAAGCGAGGAATTGCCCAATCGTGAGTGCGATCATTTAGGGTAAAGTATCCACAATAATATGCACGTCATTTAACATCTTCATGAATAACTCCCAGTGGGTAAAGTATCCACAATAATATGCACGTCATTTAACATCTTCATGAATAACTCCCAGTGCATGCATAATGTGTAGAGTAGCTCCCATACTGAAATCTATGTCAGGATCATCTTGAGTTGAGTTGCCATGTCACATGTTGCTTATTCCTTGTTTCCTAGGCTTAACAGGGCACCTTTGGGGTCGCCTCTAATTATTTTGTCTCTTCAAATGCAGCGTCCATTGGGGTGCATGTTCCCCACCTCGTCACATTCTAGCGGGGAAGCTCATTTTCCTCAAGAGTCACTAGCTCTTCAAAGGTCAGTGGCTATGATGATATAAGGATGATCATTGTTTGTTCTTCATATGGACCTCTTGCTTGTAGGAGTACGTAGTTTCCTATGTTAAATGGGATAAGTTGTGGCTCATCTTCATAAATGACATAGGTTGGAGCTCTAGCTTGATTGTTCTAGTGGTTGAAGGTTCCCAAGGGATAAGTACTAGCATTTTTTCCATTGTCGGCAGTTGGTAGGGGAGTCTTTCGGCATGTGTTAACTGATGTGGCATGAGAGGGAGTGTTCTAAAGAATCTGTCGACTTCTGCCTCAACTACTCTATGTAAGACAATTGGCTTGTACATTAAAGGTGCGCCTTCCAGGACTACCAGTTCCTCATGCAGTCTCCTATGCACTACCCCTTCCTTGACTAGTGGTAGCAATGATGGGTACAGGGAGTGATCGAACCCAAGGGTTGACAACCCCAAGTGAATGAATTGTAATGCAAAAATCAATCAGTGAGATTGAGGTCGAATCCTCAAGGAATGGGGAACACGGCTTAGAACTAATCTAAAGCTAATGGTTTTTCTGGTTTTTTAATCCAACAAGGTAAAAAAAAGGGTTTTAAAATCAATAAATAAAAGACTAAGAATCCAGGAATCTATTCATATAAATCACGATATCCAAGTTACTGATTTAATTCTTATAATTCAATTGGAATTGAAGTCATATCCTATCTAATTGGAAGATAATTCTATTAAACTAATCATTAACACCAATAAGATATGATTTCAATTGAACAATTCTCTTATGAAGAACTCATATCTCAATCGTAGGGAATCAAAAGCGTCTAAAGCACCCTTAGGCAACAATAGATCAATCAGTTATACAGATTGAATCCTTTTCTACTTCAGGCTAAACAATTATTAAATCAAAGCATTCATCATACCCTTAGTGTACAATAAATCCAAAAATAAATAACTTAAAGATTATAAAGTAAATCTAAATCAATTTCAATTTACCATCATCATTCAAACCATTCTTATTGAATGAAATAAACTAAATACTATAATTAACTATAAGCTTCATCCCTTAGCCTTAGCTAAGAGAATATCCTAACATGGCTAACATCTTATAATAAAATAAAATGAAAACCTTAAAAGACAAACTAGAACCGAAGGATTGAAGAAGAATGAGGGCTTTGTGGAAACTTCACCACCCCTGGATCTTTCTCCCAAGCCTTAATTCGTGCTTAAGAAAGATTAAAACATCCATTTTAAATAGGAAAATCTTGCACTAGCTTGAAACTGAGTTTAAATTTATGCACTTTTATTACACTTTGCTCGTACCGATGGTAGCCTTTGGTCGTACTAAACATCACTTCTATCACACCGATTAGGTCTCTTGATTGTAGTCTAATTTCTCCAATATTTATCTAAAGTCTTTGTCTCCCTCAAGTCGCACCAAGCTCTCCTTCGATCGCACCAAACATGGATTTGCTCGCACCAAAAATCAAACAAATTAACTCTAAAAATCACTATTTCTTATTAGACTGTTCTGTGCATATTCAATCAAATCGAACCAACCTCAGATGAGACCAAACATTCTATTTTTTCTGTTAATGCACTATGTGATTTTTCAGTATATTCTCTATCTTTTGTGCTTGGCTTCCTTGGATCTTTAGCATGTAAATTCTTTATTAATATCCTCTAAATCTCCAATTCTTTATTGATCATTCTTCTAAGCTTTAAATCCTCTCTTTTAAGCACGTATTCTTCTTTACGTCCAAAATCACCTTGCATGTATAAAAAATATATAATTAGATTAATTTAATACTTAAATACCAGGAAAGCTAATATAAATGAGAGGATACATATGTAATATTTAAGCATTATCAGGGAGAAAATCTATTCAAGGATTATGGGCTCATGGATCAGAGGTGCCCCTTGTAAGATGACCGGCTCAAAATTGGAGAGTGCACCCTTTAATACCACAAGTTCCCATCATTGGCTTCCTTTAGGAGGCAGTGTAAGTAGATGGGGGTGTGTCTCCCTTGGAGGATTACTGGTTAGATCGTTTGAGGTTGAGCCTAGGGTGCCCCTTCAAGGCCAATGGTGCATTGTTATGGTTGTCCAAGATGGTATGGATAGACAATACATGAGAGAAGAAGTGGTCGACACTCTCCTCTTTGATGTAATTGATGGCAGGGCTGCCTGATTTGCTAAGGCCTGCTCGATGTTGTGGCAGGGGATTATGGAGAATGTTTGTAGGAGTAGTTAGAGCAGTCCCGAGAGCCGAGATGATGTTTAGGAATAAGCATTAGTCTGTTGAATGATCATGACCCTGGTGAAATAAGCAATACTCATTCTCATTGTAATTTGATGGTAATGGATTCGGAGATGACCTAAGTTACAGGGGAGAAAGGAGTTGCTTCTAGGCTAACGTCGCCATGATTTAATTGTACATTTGTGTGAGCAGGGTGAACTTCTTAGGCTCCCTCGTCATTTGTTAGTTCTAATAGGGGTACTGAGGACTCCCTTATGCTATTGTTGTTGTTGTAGTTGTGGTTGTTGAGATGGTTATGGGGGTGGTTGTTGATTCTACTGCGGTGGAAGCGGTTATTGTTGTTATCTTTTACTATTGATATGAGGGCAATGTTGCTGGTATTGTTGACGTCCCTATTGAGGAGCATAATGATTACCTTAAGCCATGGTGATGATGTTATTAACTTTTGTTTAACATTGGGTGGAACCATTTTCGTTCCCATATCTTGGGGGTTTTGCTTCGACTTTGCTCCATTTTTTTAAAAGCGGCTTGATGTGGCCAAGGGGAGATCATTCCAACCCTTATTCTGACTTCGACCAGCTCCACTACACAGATGAGCTGACTAAAGTTTGTGTATAGGTACGAGATTAGGAACCTAGAAATACTTAGATTTACTGAGTGGACGATCATGGAGATCTGCTCCTCGTTGTCAATGGGGGTTTGCATTTGGGTGGCCATAGCTCAATAAGTCCAACATAGGCTAACAACTTCTCATCACTCCTCTGCCTTAGGGTTGTCAAGTCTGCTCTCCTAAAAGCCATGTTAAGATTTATTCAAATCTATCAACGAATGCTTGAGAAACTTGTTCCTAAGTCTTGATATGATGACAATCCAAAGAAAGTATACCAATCCAAAGCATCGCTCTTTAATGATTTTTGGAATAAGTGGATGAGGCCTCCATCATTTCCTGCCACAAAGTTTAGCTCTCCGTAGAAAGCTTTGAGGTGGGTTGTAGGATAGTTAGTGCCATTGAAAAAGGCGAGCTAACAGTCCTAGAGGGGAGGGGGTGAATAGGACTATGTCAAATATAAATTTCAAGGTACTGAAATAATAAATAAATTAGAACAAATCACTGATCTCAATAGCAGTAGTATTGAGAAAATGATTCAAACTTAGTTTGTAGGACAACCTTACACCAAAAACAAAGTTTTAGGTAGGACAACCTGATTTCACGAACATTTGTAAGGATCAAGATCACAAACTAAGCAAGAAACAAGAGAGCTATCTATTATGAACATTCACCACATGCATAAATAAATTACAATCATTCACCACAGATACAAAACGTAAATCATTCACCACAAACACCAGGAGATATAGTGGTTTGGTGTATACACCAACCGTTCTCAAATAACCACACCTACTCCACTCCTAATAATCACAACCCACATGATATTGGAGCTCACTAATAAATAAGGTTTTCATAAGTTCACCTTAAAACCTATACAGTTGTTATTTTAGAAGGGTTATCACAAACAAAACCCCACGCAGAGATTTTTTGGCTATCTCAGTCAAAACCAATATAAGAGGATATTTCAAATAAACCAAATATATATATATAATGATACTTATCTTCTCTTTGAAGACGTTCTTGATGTAGCTACTAGAACTTCTTTTCTTGATGTGGAATGTTCAATGTCCAGTAACATAATTAAGGGTTCTAGGTTCTAAATTAATTTTAAATTAATTCAAACCTCAGGTTACGTGTTTGAATCCCTTAGATCTTAAAAGAAGAGTGATTACTCTCTTTAAAACATATGATTCATGAAAAGAGATCAAAGAATTAAAAATAAAAGCTATATAAACAAAATGTAAAAATACCGTACAATAGCTTAATGATAGTGGGGACTTCTCTCTTTCTAAATGAAGGCTTTTCTTAGCTTGGATGAGTAATTTTGGATTGAGAGAAGGCCTCTATTTATAGGCTGAAATGTTGTTGCTTTGACTCATCTAAGATCTAACCAAAATTCAAAATTTGGGTGCGATCGAATAAAATCGTTCTTCGACTAGTCGAAGGCCCTACTCGACTGGTCGAGGGTCCTCTTTAACTGGTCGAGCACAGGCTTCGACTCATCGAGGGTGCCATAAATTAGTTGTTGGACTTCGAGTCGAGCACCCCTTGATTGGTTGAAGGTGTCTCTTCAACTAGTCAAGCAGTCTACTTGACTGGTTGAAAAATCACCAGAAACATCCAATTTTTAAGTTTAAAACTTGGATTGGTCGAAGATATTCTTAAACTGGTCGAGCCACAGCTTAAACTAGTCGAACCAGGGCTTAGACTAGTCGAACTAAAGCCTAACCAAAGTATAAAAGCCTGTATAAGTTTATCATTTGAAAGCACCTAAGTCTAAGGTCTTTCTAGGCTCAATTATACCTGAGAGAATTGGATATTGAAGTGTAAAGCTTGAATCTTCAATAGTGCATAGTTGATCTTGTACTTGAAGTGCATTTGAAGGTGGAGCTTGATCTTCTACTAGAAATGTAGTAGAACTTGAATAGACTTTAGCTTGAACTATCCATCTTCATGACTTGTGCTTATGCTTACATTATCCAACTTTATGGTTTGTTCTTTAAGGTGAACTTTCCATCTTGATTCACTTGAAGGTGAACTTTCCAGAATTGCATCATAACTTTCCATTATATTGTGTGAACCACATCATAAGCTATTTTATCTCATCAAAATTTGGCAAACAAGAGTGCTTTATACATTACAGCACTTACAATCTCCCCCTTTGTCAAATTTGTGACAAAACACTTAGCACAACAGTTACAAAATTATCAAAATTTCTGCTCTACAAAATCTACAACAAAATCTGCAATATCTGTCTACTCCCCCTCAACTTGAGCTTCTCTTTGGCCTTAAATAACACTTGTATATAACATATATTTTCACAACTTTGGTGACATTTTCAGCATTTTTAACAATCATATCAATCATATTATCATCATAATATTAAATCTCTCCCCCTTTTATCACAAATTGACAAAGGAAAGAGCATGAGAACACCATATAATTGAATAAAGAAGAACTAGAAAATGCATAGCTGAACCAATAGATTATCATTATAAAGAAGTTCAGAACAGGATAATGAAACCATTAAGAGAGCAAAAAGAGAGAGTATTATCCAAAAGTTAAGAGTCAACCAACCATATAGTAAAAATTAATACAGACCCAAGTAAACTAGAAAAATGCATAGCAATAAAACTAATCAGACCCAGAGGAAGATGGATGAGGTAAGGAAGGATCACTTTGGTGAAGTCCTTTGGAAATGCGGTGAAAATATTTCTGCATGTATTTCATTGATGCTTTGTGACTTTCAACCAAAGTATCCTGAGATACCTTCAACTCAACAAATTTCTCCTCTAAAGATCTAAGCCGATCATCAACCTAAGAAGATTGAAATTAGGATCAGCTTCATCGTTTGAATCTAGCTCAGCAAAAATGTCATCCATAGACGTGTCTTCCGATAAAGGGGCTTCCTCTTCTTCTACTTCATCTTCATCTCACTGGCCAGGCAGGTAGTCTAAATTCATCTTGTGAATGTTGGAGTTATCAAATGGAATGACTGCCACAGGTGACTAAGAAGGAGGAATGACAACATTACAATGAGTGCCAAGGCTAGTCAGGAGATAATCAAAAGGAACAGACCCATGATTAGGATGGATACGAAATTGAATCATTATGTAGCAAATCAGTGAAAGAAGATAGATAAGAATGCCAGACACAACAACATGAAGAACATGACACATAAAGGGAGGAAGCTTAAACTTATTCCCAAACCTAAGATAGACATTGGAAATGAAAATACTATGCAGAACTTTGTATTTAGGCAATATTTGATTGGCACGGAGGGCATTACCCGAACTCCATTCGACATTAAACCGACACAATTTACGGGTAATATCCCAACGTTCAGTTTCAGTCATTCTTTCAACTAAGGTAGGTATTGGAATACCTTCATTATTGACATTAATGTCCATCAAGCCTGAAATAAGGTACCTATCAATAAGGAATATCCCTTTTCTAAAATTAATAGAGAATGTTAGATTATCTAGGGACGCTTCACCTATAGACGCATACATTCCTTGTGCAATAAAGCGGTATGTCATTCCGCCCCAATTTAGAATGTTTTCTTAACCAACAAAGGTAAGGATATGAAGTAGCTGGAATGGAGCAATATGATCAACATTGATTGTCCTCTCTATAATAATTTCTCGATTGCGAAGATCCCTAACATGATCTGAATCTTCTTCGAGAGCCCTTAGGGTTCTAACCCTAACTGGAGTCGACCTAGAGGATGAGACACTAGTTACTTTCCTCATAATTCGATGTTTCATTTAGTGATTGCAATAAAGAAAAACACATAAAAAATGGGTTTGGCAGGGATTAAATTTTTTAACAAAACCCATTATAGAGAAGGAGAGAAACTCAAAATAAATCCCAAAGGAATGATTAGTGAGCAACAATAAACCCATATCTAGAAGAAAAAGTGAAATAAACCACTTACATGGAAGAAATGGAAATGAGTTTGACGAGTGGAGCCAAGACTAGTCGAGGAAGATGAGAGAAATGGGGTGAAAAATGTGTTTTTTCCCTTCTCAATGAGCAAGCCCGCGATCCTCAACCGGTCGAGTATGGTCCTCGACTCGTTGAGGGTCAACTGGTCGAGGACATACTCGACCCATCGAGCACCTGAGAAAAAATTAAAATTAAATCATGCAAATAATACACAACATGATTTAATCAATTAAAAGTACACATACCAATATCATGTTTTAATTTGGAATATATATTTCTGTCAAATGGTTTAATTATACTGTCAGTAAGTTGATTTTCAGTCTAGATATATTCTAATGAAATGCTTTTATCCTCAACTAATTCTTGAATATAATGATATCTAATGTTTATATGTTTCGTACGAGAATGTTGAATAGGATTCTTTGAAATATTGATTGTGCAAGAATTATCATAGTATAGAATCATTGTATCTTACACAATTCTGCAATCAGTTAACATTCTTTTCATCCAAACAAGCTGGGTACTAGCATTACCAGCTGCAATGTATTCAACTTCTGCTGTAGATAAAGATACAAAACTTTATTTCTTACTGTGCCAGGAAACTAAGCAATTTTCTACATGAAAACATCCACCACTGGTAGACTTTCTATTGTCAATGTTTCCTGCCCAGTTAGCATCAGTATATCTAGTTAGTTGAACAGTTGTATCATAAGGATACTATAGATCAAAATTAGCAGTACTTGTTACATATCTAATTATACGCATAACAGCAATAAGATGAGATTCTTTTGGATCAGTCTGATATCTAGCACAGATTCTAACACAAAAAAAATATCTGGTCTACTAGCAGTTAAGTATAAGAGACTACCAATCATACTTCGATATAGGTGAGAGTATATTCTTTTACCTGTTTCATCCTTTGAAAGTTTGAGAGTTGTATTCTTAGGAGTATCAAACTTATTTTCGTTCTCGAATCCAAATTTCTTTACTAAATTTAAATCGTATTTACTTTGAGAAATGAAAATACCATCTTCTTATTGCTTTACTTGTAAACGAAGAAAGTAATTCAATTCTTCGGCCATACTCATTTCAAACTTGGATTTCATAACCTCTGCAAACTCAATGGACAAGTTAGTGCTTGTAGACCCATAAATAATATCATCAACGTAGATCTGTACAATTAATATGTGTTCATTATATTTTTCTAACAAATAATGTTTTATCAATGCTTCCTATGATAAATTTATGACTAAGTAAGAACTTAGTCAACTTCTCATACCATGTCTTGGGAGCTTGTTTTAGACCATAAAGTGCATTTTTAAGATGATATACATGATTTGAAAATTTAGAGTCTTCAAAACTCATAGGTTGTTCAACATAAACTTCTTCATATATATCACCATTTAAAAATGCACTTTTAACATCCATTTGATATATTTTAAATTTTTTATAACAAGCAATAGAAATAAATAATTTAATGAATTTTAGGCACGCAACTGGTGCGAAGGTTTCATCATAGTCAATTCCTTCTATCTAAGTGTACCTATGTATAACCAGTCGAGCCTTATTTCTAATGATATTTCTCATTTTATCAGATTTATTCTTAAAAATCCATTTGGTTCCAATTATATGTTTATCAGATGGTCTTGGAACCAAATACCAAACATCATTTTTTACAAATTGATTTAACTCTTCTTGCTTGGCTACTATCTAATTTTCATCGACGAGTGCTTCGTTTACATTAGTCGGTTCAATTTGAGAAGTGAAGCAAACGTAGTTACAGATATTCTATAACTGTTTTCTTGTTTACACACCAGTAAGAGGATTACCTAATATCAGATCAGTAAGATGATCTTTGACTGATCTCAGTTCAGCATTAACTGGATTAGATGAAGAGTCAGGTTTCTCAATAAAGTTAACTTAATCGTCATCTAGACTTAATGTGGGTGTAATCAGGTGATCATCAATTACAACATTAATAGATTCTTGGATCACTTCTGCTCTTTTATTAAGAACATGATATGCTCAACTATTCAGATCATAACCCAAGAATATTCCTTCATCACTCTTGGCTTTAAACTTCCCCAAAATTTTCCGATCACGTAATATAAAACACTTAATTCCAAAAATTTGAAAGTATTTTGCAATTGGTTTCTTATTGAACCATAACTCATAGGTTGTTTTATATTTTGATTTTCTAATATACACATGATTTATTATGTAGCATGCAGTATTCACAGCTTCAGCCCACAAGTTTTTTAGTAGATTCATGCTATTTAACATAACATTGGCCATTTCTTATAGCACTCTATTCTTTATTTCAACAACCCCATTCCGTTGAGGTGTTTTAGGAGCAAAGAACTCATGTGATATGTCATGATCTGTATAGTATTTCTCAAAATTGTCATTTTCGAATTCAGTACCATGATCACTTCTGATCTTAATTACATTTACTTCATTTTCAGTCTGAATTTGTTTCAATATTCTTTTAACTTCATCAAGAGTCTCTGTTTTCTCTCTCATAAAAGCTACCTAATAAAATCTGGTAAAATCATCAACGATAACTAGAAAGTACTTCTTTCTACCTCTACTCTCCGTTCTTGTTGGTCCAACCAAATCCATATGGAGAAGTTCAAGAAGTTTGCTTATAGCTAAGGAGTTCATTTTCTTGTGACTACTCGTTTGTTTGCCAATTTGGTATGCGCCAATATCTTCTCAACCTTTTTTAATTTGGGTAGACCTCGAATAAGATCTATTTTGCTCGATCTATAAAGATTTTGGTAGTTAACATGTCCAAAACATTTATGTCATAGTTCTGTTTCGTCTATTTGGACCATGTAACATGAAAAGTTAAAAGAGCATGACTCATTGATAATATAGTAATTTTTAAAAGTCCTACGACCATTTAATATCACACAATCTTTCTCATTTGTAATCTCGCATCCGTGATTAGTAAATTTTACGCAGTGTTTATTATCGCAGATTTGAGATATACTTAGAAGGTTAAGTCCTTCAACATATAAAACATTTTCAAAAGGAGGAAAGTTAGAGAGTTGAACAGTACCTTGGCCTGTAATTCTGCAATTGCTTCCATCACCAAAGGTGTAAAAGGCCAGCCCCAACAGTATAATATTGTCCACTTTGCCTGAGGGCACATGACTTTGTTCTCGGGGTTGCCCTCAAAATGTATTATTCCAATTAAGGTCCAATATTGTTTGTTTTGGGTCTTGATCGATTGGTAGCTCACCCAGACCCGGTTCTCCTGTAGTCCTGCCCACATTAGCCCAACCAACCCTCACGGATTTGTTCCTGCACAGAGAAAGTAGGGCCACACACCCACAAGATGTGTTGTTCCAATTAAGGTCCAATATTGTCCGCTTTAGGTCCACTGGTAGCTCGCCCAAGCCCTCAGGCCCCGTCCACATCAATCGAAAACCCTCACAATTTATTCCCACTCAGCGGAAGCTCAGGGTCAATCACCCACAGGACGCGTTGTATCCTTAAGATTAGAACCCCACATATAACCATCACAACTTCCTATGACTCTTTCGATGCGGGACAAGTTCAACCCCTATTGCGTACCCAGTAGCCTGCCAGCATAGTAGCCTGCCAATCACTGGTAGCTCGCCCAGACCCTTAGGCCTCGCCCACATCAGCGTTCGCCCACATGTGCCCACCCACATGTGTAACAGTGACGGGGCATCACAAAAGCTAACCGAACCATCATTCATTTCTTTGAAGTTGGTGAATATCTCTTTGTTACCTATCATATGTCTTGAACATCCACTATCCAGGTACCATTTTGAATGGTTAGAAGCTTTGAAGGGAGCGTGGGTAATAAGACAAGTAACTTTTGGAACCTATTTCATTATGGTTCTAGGTTTAAGAGTTCCATTGGTTTTTCTCTATTTATGGGAGTTGGAATTTCTTTGTCTATTAACTCTGATTTCATTTGAGTTAAATTTAAGAAGCTCTTTGAGTAAGTCCACTATTTTTTCAGCTAAAGGATTATATCTTTGATTTCTATAGCTGATGACATTTGAATTAATCTTAGAAGCTTGAAAAAATTTTGGATATTTAAATTCATTGTGGTTAGAGTTTCTCAAATTCTTACCTTTTGAGTTTAAGGATTCTCCTTTTACAAATATAGGAGATGCATTTTTATTTTTCAGTGAACTATCTTTGATATAGCCCAAACCCAATTTATCACCACATTTTCTGGATGCGGTTAATAGTTTTTCCAGCTTAGGGTCTCCATGGGCATATCTCCAAGTATCCTTAGAACTCAAAAGAGAAGAAACTTCAAGTTTTAGATTCTCATTTTCAATTCTGAGTTTTTCAAATTCTAAGGTTTTGAAATTTAAATTAAGTTTTACTTTTTCAAAACAATTAGAAAGATGAAAATTTTCCAAAATATTATTTTCACGTTCTTCTTTTAGTTTAAGATACTTTTCCTTTTGAATTTTTTGTTTGACAGCTATTTTGCAACTTTCCCTGTATAGGGCATTGTAGGCATCTTGAAGATCATCTTCATTCTCATTTTCAGGATCACTCCTGAGATTCTCATAATCAGATAAGTTACAACTATCTGAGGAGGTGACTCTGGCTATAGTCATCAGGGCTTTCACTTCATTTGAAATTTCTTATTCTGATTCATCTGACTCAGAAGAACTTTCAGAGCCGGATGATTCATCCTAAGTAGCTATCATACCCTTTCTTTTTTATTTATCCCTTTTAGGACATTTATTTGCCAAATACCCATATTCATGGCAGTTGAAACATTGACAGTCTTTTACAGATTTTCAGGTTTTAGATTTTTCCCTTTCTATTATTAGACAATTTTTAAAAATCAGATCTTTTCTTATTTTTGAAAATTCTGTAAAACTTCTTAATAAGTAAAGCCATATCATCCTCTATATCTTCAATATCATAATTAACATTGTTATCTTTTGAAACAGATTTGGATGATTTAAGAGCAATGAACTTACCTTTAGGAGCTTTAAAATTTAATTCATACGTTTAAAGAGAACCAATAACTCCTCAACCTTCATTAAATCAGTGTCTCTCAGTTCCTGACTAGCAGTTACTTTGGAATTAAATCTCTCAGGAAGAGATCGCAGTATTTTAGCATAGGCCTTGCTTTCTAGGATTCCATCTCTTAGACCCCACATGGAATTTACTATATCATTTAATTTCGTATAGAAGTCCATGAAGGTTTCAATTCCTTCCATACGAATTTCCTTAAATTTTATAGTGAGGATTTGAACTTTAGATTTCTTGACTATAGTAGTTCTTTCATGTGTCATTTCAAGAATATCCCTGGCTTATTTAGCTGTATCACATGAAATGATTCTCTTGAATTCATCAGGTGATAGAGCACAAGTAATGGTATTTAAGGCCTTAGCATTTGCACTGCTTTCATTTTTCTGAGGTGTAGTCCATAAATAAAATAGAGTTTCTTTCATGGACTTGATTCCATCAGTGCCTAGAACTTCAGACAATGATGGTTTCCATTTGGTTACAGTGACTTTCCACACACTTTCATTTAAGGATTTTAAGAAAATCCTTATTCTAGCTTTCCAATATGCATAGTTAGATCTATCAAAAGGTGGTGGCTTGGTAATAGACAAGCTATCAAAATTTAACATAATGAAAGCTCTAAATCTTTAAACTCAAGGAACTTAATCCAAAAATATGATCAACTTAACTCTGATACCACTTAAAAAAGGTGAGCAAACAGTCCTAGAGGAGGGAGGGTGAATAGAACTATGCCAAATAAAAATTTCAAGGTACTGAAATAATAAATAAATTAGAACAAATCACTGATCACAATAGCAGTAGTATTGAGAAATTAATTCAAACTTAGTTCATAGGACAACCTTACCCCAAAAACAAAGTTTTAGGTAGGACTACCTGATTTCTCGAACGTTTGTAAAGATCAAGATCACAAACTAAGCAAGAGATAAGAGAGTTATCTATTACAAGCATTCACCACATTTTCATAAATAAATTACAATCATTCACCACAGATACAAAACTTAAATCATTCACTACAAACACCAGGAGATATAGTGGTTTGATGTGTACACCAACTGTTCTGAAATAGCCACACCTACTCCACTCCCAATAATCACAACCCACGTGATATTGGCATTCACTAATAAACAAGGTTTTCACAAGTTCACCTTAAAACCTATACAATTGTTATTTTAGAAGGGTTATCATAAACAAAACCCCACACTGAGATTTTCTGGCTATCTCAGTCAAAACCAATATAAGAGATTTTCTAGATGTCTCAAAGAAACTAAAAAAATATATATAAAATGATACTTATCTTCTCTTTGAAGACGTTCTTGATGTAACCAGTAGAACTGCTTCACTTGATGTAGAATGTTCAATGTCCAGTAACACAATCAAGGGTTCTAGGATCTAAATTGATTTTAAATTAATTTAAACCTCAGGCTACGTGTTTAAATCCCTTAGATCTTAAAAGAAGAGTGATTACTCTCTTTAAAACATAATATTCATGAAAAGAGATAAAAGAATTAAAAATAAAAGCTATATAAACAAAACGTAAAAATAACGTGCTAATAACTTGATGATAGTGAGGACTTCTCTATTTCTAAATAAAGGCTTTTCTTAACTTAGATGAGTAATTTCTGATTGAGAGAAGGGCTATATTTATAGGCTAAAATGTTGTTGCTTCGACTCGTCTAAGGTCTCCTTTGACTCGTCTAAAATCTAACTAAATTTCAAATTTTGGGCACGATCAGATAAAACCGTTCTTCGACTGGTTGAAGACCCTGCTCGACTAGTCGAGGGCCCTCTTCAACTGGTCGAACACAAACTTCGACACGTCAAGGGTGCCATAAATTATTGTTGGACTTTGAGTCGGACACCCCTCGACTAGTCGAAGGTGTCTCTTCGACTAGTCGACCAGTCTACTTGACTGGTTGAAAAACCACTAGAAACATCCAATTTTTTTGTTTAAAACTTGGACTAGTCGAAGATATTCTTAGACTGATCGAGCCACAGCTTAGACTAGTCGAACCAAGGCTTAGACTAGTCGAACTAAAGCCTAACCAAAGTATAAAAGCCTGTATAAGTTTATCATTTGAAAGCATCTAAGTCTAAGGTCTTTCTAGGGTCAATTATACCTGAGAGAACTAGACATTGAAGTTTAAAGCTTGAATCTTCAATAGTGCATAGTTGATCTTGTACTTGAAGTACACTTGAAGGTGGAGCTTGATCTTCTACTAGAAATGTAGTAGAACTTGAATACACTTTAGTTTGAACTATCCATCTTCATGACTTGTGCTTATGCTTACACTATCCAACTTCATGGTTTGTTCTTTAAGGTGAACTTTCCATCTTAATTCACTTAAAGGTGAACTTTCCATCACATTGTGTGAATCACATCATAACTTTCCATCATATTGTGTGAACCACATCATAAGCTATTTTGTCCCATTAAATTTGACAAAAAAGAGTGCTTTATACATTACAACACTTACAACCATCATACCTTTTGAATTTGGGAACCTCGAAGTTTTGAAGTACCCATTCATCTGGAAAGTGACACTGGTCCCTGAACTTTATCGAGGGGAGGTTGACCCCTTACTGTCGTTAAAGCTGGTTCTGCATGATCTGAAGCTTCTCACACAACTCCTCTATTTCTATTTGGTTCATTTGAGAGACTTGCATCTCTTGCAGAAAGACCTGCTCCGCTTCTTCGGTATAGTGGTCGACTTCTTCGACCCTATGGCTCCTGTGAGGGGGAACTTGCTGGAAAGTGACTTTGTTCCTGGCTACAGAAAATTGTTGGAATTGAAAGGCACTCCTGTTCGAGAGAGGCTGAGATACTAGGAAGTGACCCCCTTAGTGGGTATTTACCACTACCTGCTAATTGAAACAGACTTGACACTAACCCCTGTTGTGGGCATCCACCAGTGTTGGTCCTGGGCTTCAGGATGGGGAAGTTGTTGCTTCTTGAAATTGATTTGGAATCCCAGTTGTAGGGTATGTTGGAAATTAACTGGAGATCGTGGTTGTAGGATCAGTTTGAAGTTAATTTGAAATCTTGGCTGCCAGGTTATCTGGATGTTGACTAGAAAATCTCGACTATGGGATTGTTTTGGAATTGACTCTTGGCTATGTGAGGATACTTAAGGAGATGCCCCATGGTAGAAGGCTACGCTGATTATTGTTGGAAATTCTATGCAGACTTAATGGCTATGCTTGATTTGAACTGGAAGTTGGTAAGAGTCTAGGAGTGGTTTGTTATTGTATCATAGCCTAGTTGCTGGTTGCAGTGGCTTCTGCTTACATGAATTGAAGGGGCATTTCCTACATTGCCTTCACACCTTATGTTGATTCCTGGAGGCAGGAAAATAGTGCGACTTATGTTTGTTGTGGTTGTGCAAGTTGAGCTTCTGCAAGGTTGAGAGCATGGAAGGGTAAAACATCTTCCTCATGATTAGTCATGAATATCTATAACCCAGTACGAATGATGTTACAAAAGGAGGGGTTTTTTTGAGAGCGCCTAACTCGTAACGGCTCAATGGATTAGTATTGTTTTTTGATGATCTATTTTTCCTTTTTAAAAAATGAAATATATGCCTATGAGAATGCAAGTGTTTGAAAAGTGTTAACCCTCAAGAATTTATAAGATCTTGCTTTTCAACTCGGGTCACAACTAGTGTGACTAGCACCTCCCTAGTGGAGTTGTCATCTTGCGGACATTAGATCTTGGGGCGGAATCAATTTGTGCTTCTATGGGTTCCCTTTTTCAAGAGCTTTGTGTTGGGATTAAGATGGTATCATATTTGACCGGAGTTGCTACTAGCTAGTTACTTCATCTCTACAATTGGATTGACCCTATAGAAACACTAGGAGAGAGGATCTTAAGATTCTCAATCCTAAGATGACTCTTTAGTTTACAATTAGAGATTCAGGGTAAGGGACCATAGTTATAGAGAGGAAAGGGGTTAGGCACCCACTCTGCCCGTACCATCGTGTGGTCTCTACTTTACAGGATCTGATTATTCTTGAGGATTAGGTATCAATTCTTAGGTACGAAAGATGCACGTGTATGTGGAATGTTGTGTGAAATGCAAAGCTTATGACAGGCTTGGTTTTGGACTAGATAAATCTAAATCTACCCTAACTCATCCACTTTCCAAAGTGAATAAGTAGTCAACAAAAACTTCTAATTGTTAGGATCTGAGTAAGTCAGCAAACCACAAAGCATATGTTTATACTAACTGGGTGCAAGATATAATGTTATGTGGAAATGATGTACTAGATGAGCAAGAGGGTTAAGAAGTGGGTAAGTGTTGCACAATACTAATGTTGGGATTTAGAAGAAACAAATTGAAGATTGAACGACTAGATGGATGGTAGTGTTGCTAGTATTGGATTGAGATCTTGATGGCTCAAGTGGGCTCTAGATTAGGCTAAGGTAAGCCTCTCCTCTCCCTTGCTGGAGGCATGGAAAGGATAGGCTAAGGGCTTAAGGGATGAGTGAGGATGGTTGGGCTTTTCTGGGTTTTTATTTTATTTTATTTTTGGGTTGTTATGGATTTTTTAGGTTGTTGAAATATGAAGGGAATAGGGGTATTTACAACCTCTCAACATAAATTTCTTGTAATTCTTACTAAGCTCGAAGTTAGAAAGGATTTGGATAGCTAACATTTGAGATTGCCATGTGACCAAACCTCGTGGGTTGGATTGGATGGCATATGGTGTAAATTTGGGTTCAAGAGAGGGGTACTGTAGTCATTTCACTTTGTCATACATTTGGGGTGCTTTGATCAACAAATGCACATGAATGGGGCTCTCTGCCAAAATGGTATACCTGCATGTGGCAAGTGGCCATGTGCTAGCTCTCTTGCTTTGGCAGGTAAGCTCTCTTGTAAGTGAGAGGAGCTCTGCTTGAAGGGGTGTCACTTTTATTTTCCTTGGATTTCGAATGGGCATTGAGTTTGGGCTTATTTGGAGCCCAATATTGGTTTGGGTTTTGGGTAGGTGAGTTAACTGGGTAGGTTGGATAGATGGGCTGACTGGGTGAGTTGACCCGGTGAGTTAATAAGTTTTGCCTAGGTTTCTCCTCAAGGGTTGGTTTTTGGGTTAGGTTTCTAGGGTTTAAGGTTTGATTTTGAATTAGGGTTTAGGACTTAGGTTAGGGTTCAGATTAGGAATTAAGGCATGGATCATGGTTGGGTTGGGTTTGATTTGATTGTTTGGCCCTAGGTTTGAATTAGGATTTAGGGTTTGTGTAAGGGTTTAGGGTTCCAATCTGAGTTTACTTTAACGTTAGGTTCCATCCAATCATGATCGAGTTATCCACCTTGGGTGGGGTGTCTACATGGCTAAAATTGAAGCAATACCAGTTCTCAGGTGACCACACAAAGGAAAGTAATGGTGATTAAATTTCTACCATTAAAAATTTCTTATGGACTACAAAAGATTTGAATCAAGCTGATGTTTGTGTTTTCCCCTCATCCAGGTCCTAGTGAAATTATCAACTGTTTATGGAAAATAAACATTACGGTGGGCCCTAGAAAGTTTCTAATGGTGGGTGTTCAATCACCACTGTTTCCTGTGGTGTGGTCCACGTGAGAGTTAGATCTGTTTCATTTTGGGGTTCATATTCTAAAATCAGCTTTCAAAAAAGGATGGATGACATGGATATAGAAAATGGACGCGGATTGCATCCTACCCCCACCCGTCTCAAGCCATGAATGGGTTGTTTCGTGGGCGGGTCCACGGTGATTTATCCGTATATCCGGTTGTTCTGTGGGCGTGCCCACAGTTTTTAATGGTCGAAATTCATTCAACACTGTTTCCTATAATGTGGTCCACTTGAGATTAGGATATACCTCATTTTTTCTCTCATGCAATAAAATGATCTAGAAAAATAGATGGACGGCATGGATGAAACACATACATCATGGTGGGGCCCACAGATCACCGACCACCAGCCATTGGTTGGTGGCAAGGGCCAGGAGTAGCCAATCTGTTTCCTACCCAGGAACGGATTGGCTACTCTCCCTACCACCAGCCCCATGGTTAGTGGTCGGTGCTCTATGGGCCCCACCATGACGTATGTACTTTATCCAGTCCGTTCATTCATTTTTACAGATAATTTTAGGGCTTAATACCAAACAAAAAATAAAAATGATAAGAATATAAATCTCAGGTGGACCACACCATACGAAAACAATAGTGATGGGATATCCACCATTAAAATCCTCTTAAGGCCCATTGTACTGTTTATTTGACATCCAATATGTTGATTAGGTCATACAGACCCAAATGAAGGGAAAAAACAAAGATCAGCTTGATCCAAAATTTTTATGGCTCCCAAAAAGTTTTTAATAGTCAAAATTCATTCAACACTATTTCCTGTAATGTGGTCCACTTGAGATTGGGATATACCTCATTTTTCCTCTCATGCAATAAAATGATATAAAAAAATAGATGGACGGCATGGATGAAAGACATACATTATGGTGGGGCCCACTGAGCACCGACCACCAGCCATTGGATGGTGGCAGGGGGAGTAGCCAATTCGTTTCCTACCCAGGAACGGATTGACTACTCCCCCTCCACTAGCCCCGTGGCTGGTGGTCAGTGCTCTGTGGCCCCACCATGGCGTATGTACTTCATCCATTCCATTCATTCATTTTTACTGATCATTTTAGGGCTTGATACAAAAAATGATAAGAATATAAATCTCAGGTGGACCACACCATATGAAAAACAATAGTGAATGGATATCCACCATTAAAATCCTCCTAAGGCCCATTGTATTTATTTGACATCCAATATGTTGATTAGGTCATACAAACCCAGATGAAGGGACAAAAGCAAAGATCAGATTGATCCAAAATTTTTATGGCTCCCAAAAAGTTTTTAATGGTCGAAATTTATTCAACAATGTTTCCTGTAATGTGGTCCACTTGAGATTGGGATATACCTCATTTTTTCTCTCATATGATAATATGATCTAGAAAAATAGATGGACGGCATAGATGAAACACATACATTATGGTGGGCCCACGGAGCACCAACCACCAGCCATTGGCTGGTGGCAGGGGGAGTTACCGATCCATTTCCGTCCTACCCCCGCCCGTCTTGAAGCGAATTGGCTGGTGTACCACACATCAGTGTATTGACGTCAGCAAGTACGTAGGATCATATCATGAAGTATGTTTTATATCTCATATCATGAGGTATGTGTTATATCCAAACCGTCCATCCATTTTGCGAGTTGTATTAAGGCTTAAGCCAAAAAATAAGTAGATCTAAATATCAAGTGGACCACACTATAAAAGGCAGCGGGGGATTGAACTTCTACCATTCAAACTCTTTTGGAGCTCACAGAAGTTCCAGATCAATATGAAATTTGTTTTTCCTCTTCATGCAGGTACTTGTGACCTTATAAACATATTAGATGGAAAATAAACATTACGTTTGGCCATACTAATTTTTTAGTGGTGAAAATCATTATCCCGCTGCTATTTTTGGTGTGGTCCATTTAAGCTTTGGATATGATTCACTTTTTGGCTAATACTCTAAAATGATCTCGAAAAATGGATGAACGGTGTGGATATAATAAATACATCATTGTAGGGCCCATATAACTTTGATCTCCTTTGAAACTGGGAGCTCGAGGAGCGTCGGCGCTCGTCTTCGCACGACGCTATCTACACCGGTATATAGCTGGTGTGTGGTACACCAACCAATCCGCTTCCCATCTTTAGCCACGGACGGGCAATTCTGTGGGCGGGCCCACTGATTTATCCATGTATGCGTCCTACCCCGCCCGTTTCTAGCCACGAACGGGCAGTTCTATTGGCGGGCCTACAGTGAATTTATCCTTATATCCATAGGGTTCATTTATTTTCTCACATCATTTCAAGGTATATGCACAAAAATAAGTTAGATCCAACGCTCAAATGGACCGCACCAAATAATAAGCTTGTTTGCATTAAATGCAACATTTATCTTTGATGTGGTCTACTTGAGCGCTGGATCTAACCATTTTGTGTACAAACCTTAAAATGATCTGACAGAAGGGATGAATGGTGTATATAAACAGATACATCACGGTAGGCCCGCCCACATAACTGCCCGTTCGCGGCTAGAGGCGGGCGAGCTGGCGAAGTAGGACGCAATCCGCGTGAATAGAAAAAACCCAGTAAGGTAGGTCCCACGGTAACCACCTCACCGAGGTCGGGCGCGGATTAGCTACTGACAGTTCACTGAAGTGACGTCACCAAGTTCTGTGGGGCCCACCATGATGTGTGTGTCGTATCCATACCGTCCATACATTTGGAGAGATCATTCTAAGGCATGATCCAAAGAATGAGGTAGATCTAATGATGGAGTGGACCCCACCACAGAAAATAGAGGGAAGAGTGACGCTACTGTTGAAACCTTCCAAAGGTCCACCATAATTTCTTTTTAGATCCAAACTGTTCATATGTTAACGCAGATATGAAGAAGGGAAAACACAAATATCAGATTGATCGAAAACTTTTGAGGCCATTAGAAATTTTTAATGGTGGTTGTCACTCTCCCCACTGTTTTCTATGAAGGGGTCCACTCGAGCTTTGGATCCGACTCATTCTTTGGATCATGCACTAATATGATCTCTTCAAATGGATGAACGGTGTGGATACAAAATATACATCATGGCGGGGTCAACAGAACTTGGTGACGTCACTTCAGTAGCCAGTCTCGCTACTCAACCCGTCCCTATCTAATCTGCGTCCACCGAAGTCGGTGTTTCCTCGGCCTCATCGAATCCCAGCCAATGTGAACGGATCCTTCTGGAGAGCATTAATGCTGACAGAGTATCAGAAGGAAACTATCTGGTGCATTGGTGGAGTAAGAATCCTAGCATTTGTCGATGCGGTCCCAATTGCGACGCCCACTCCATTTACGAGAGTGGGCCATTGCCCAAAAACTAATATATTGGTTGAACGATCCCAACATCTGGTTACTGGACTGTTATCTATTTTTCATATTAACCGTCCACTGGATTTCCAACAAATCAGTCATCTGAATTGTGTATTTGAGTTATGATTCCACTAAGGTCTGTCCCACAGACGGCTGGCTAAAATTAAGTAAAATGCGCACCACATGTCTGCGCCTGTGTGCATGGTCATGGCTCATCATACTCTGGCCGAGTATCCAAGTGTGTCTTTTTTTTTTTTTTTTTCTTTCAGGAAGGACATGACATCCTTTGATGATCCGTTCATAATAATTTTCTACCGGTGGCACATATTCTATATGGACGCGGATTGAGTCTCACCCCACCGGTCTTTAGCCACGAAGGGGCAGATCTGTGTGGAGCCTACCGTTTGTATCTATTTATCTACACCGTTCGTATCTTTTCTGGAAACATTTTAAGATATAAGCTAAAAAATAGGCAGATCCAACGCTCAAGCGGACCCCACGATGAATTACTTTTGCATTTAATACTTCATGCATTTAATAATTTGTGTTTTAATGTAACCCACTTTTACTATTTGGTGTGGTCCACCTGACCGTTGGATCTGCTTTACTTTTAGGCTTAAACCTTAAAAAATAATAATTTGAGAATAGAGATGCATGGCAATAATAAACAGATACATCACAGTGGCCCCACACAGATTTGCCAGTTCGTTGCTAGAGACTGGTAGGGTAGGACGCAGATTGCGTCCATCCTAGGTAGTTCATAACATGTATGGTTGAGATCATATAACCACTCAGCATGTGAGACCGGGAGTGTCACCATATCTAGAGTAGCTTCTTATGCAAGATATACGCTGTCCATCCGTTTATCCAGCCCATTTTACGGCTGGATCAAAAAAATTAAGCAGATCCAAATCTCAGATGACCACATCACAGGAAGCATTATTGGTTAAGTGCCTCACCATTAAAAATTCCAACGTGCCCATCAGAAGGTTCTCATAATATTTTTCTTCTATCCAAACGTATAATGTCAAGAAGAACCGAATAGAGGGAAAATACAGAGATGAAATGTTTCTGAACCACAAAGTTTTTAATGGTCATTCATCACTGTTACTAATGGTATTGTCCACCTAAGATTTCGATCTTTTGAAGTTTTAGGTCACATCCTAAAATGAAATGAAAAAACAGGTGGACTACATCGATGTGCAACAAATACATCAAGGTGGGCCCATACGGTTACCCGGGTAACACGTGGGAGCAGATTAGGCGTTACCCGGGTGACACCTTACCTTTGCGTACTACCATTATCATGGGACCCACCTTGATGATGTGTTGTATATCCACGTAGTCCATCCATTTTTCCAACCCATTTTAGTATGTAGTCCAAGGCATTAAGCAATCCAAATCTAAGGTGGATCACACCATAGGAAATAGTGGTGATTGAATGCCCACCATTAAAAATTTCCCAAGGCCCATTGTAAGCATATCCATAATTTTCATTTGCTATCTAACCCATTTATAAGATCAAATAGCGCTGATGAAGGTAAAATAAAAAGATCAGCATAATCCAAAACATTTATGGCCTACAAAATGATTTTAATGGTTAGTCACCATCTTTTTCTAGTGATGTGGTCCACTAGAGATTTGGCTCTACTTAAGTTATAGAAATTGTCCTAAAATGAGCCGAAAAATGGATGAACAACATGGATATACATTACATTCATCAAAGTGGGCCCCACACAGCAAGGGTACCACCTAATCCGCTCCATAGCAAGTTATTAATTAAAATAGTCCTCAATTATGATGTCATAACTATGATGACATCAGTATATGAAACCATTAATATTTTAGCCCCATGAGCACTATTCAACTTTTTTGAGTATGAAAATGCCACTCTGCCAGCTATCTACTCGTACAGTGATAGTTTTTCACAGAAGTTAAGAAAGCCTTTTAAGAATGGGGTATGGGCTCCACTAAATCAATGATTGGGTCCACCCATTGACCGATTTAATCCATTCACTTTAATCGGATAGTCATGAACTAATGGTAGGGTTATTTAAAACAAAAAAAATAATAAAAAATAGAGTTGGTTGTGGCCCACAAATCACTACACCAAAATCATCATTTAGGAACGGTTTAAAACCATTCCTAAATGCTTCAGGAACAGTTTAATAATGTTCCTAAATGAAGCGTCGCAGAAAATTAGGAATGGTTCAAAACCATTTTGGCTACCATTTCAATTTTTAGAAACGGAATTTTAGGAATGGTTTTAAACCGTTCTGATGCCAACGGTCACATTTTAGGCATAATTTTAGAAACAGTTTTGAATGCTTATTAATGTTGCCAATGATCATATTTTAGGACGGAATTTTAAGAACAATTTTAAACCCCTTTATTCATTATATGAGAGAGAGAGAGAGAGAGTGGGGTATGTAATCTACTTGTATTATATGCCAAATAATTACACAAATAGAAAAAGACAATAGAATGATTCACACACATAATAATCTTTTCCTTCTTTTCTAGTACACAATTCAATTTCAATTTCAATTTTCAATTTCAATGCAACATTTCATTTACAGGCTTCTATAATCCAACAATTCCTTACTCTTTTCTAGAATGATCACTGCCTTCAGATATGACATCCGCTGCAAATCCTCCTCTTCAATGTCTTCTCGTCTATCTCCCACAACCCGATCGATCTCTTCCACCAGCTTGGCCTGCACATCCTGATGCTTCACCAGGTTTGCCATGATCCACTACAGTGATGTGGACGTTGTGTCCGTATGAGAGGGACGAAAATCTCTTCCTTCGATGCCACTTCCAAGGCAGTCTGGTACATGTCATGAGCTGTTAATTCTGTGCTGGAAGTATTGGTGGTGGTGTTGTTGCTGCTGTTGGGCTTGAATCAGTTGCCTGAAGGGCTGGAGAAGGCATAGAGAATGCTGCTGCCTACTGTTTTCAGTTTGTAGTTGTGCTGGTAATACATGTTATCCAAGCTTAGAGACATAGCTTAGATATGATGAAAATGCTTTCGATCTCGAGGACCATAGATGTACCTTAGATCGAAGGTAACCCTCGAAAATCAGTTGTATACGAGTAGTTTCCCCTGCCAAAGGGTCCGTTACATTTGCACCAGCTTCCTTAAGGCACACAGATTACATTGTATCAATAGCATACCTGCCAAAATCATCCATTAACAGGATATCATTACATGTATTTGAAATGATAAAATATATGTCCAGATGGATGCAACATAAACTCCAGAAATAGTTTAAACAGCTGACCTAAAAAATTCATGGGCATCTTCTTCTCTCCCATGACCAAGAAAACATACAACCTAATAAGTGAATACTAAGTGAACTTGAAATAACTTGCAATGCTCTCCATTTAACACTATCATCCTGCACAAAAGATTTCATTTAAGCCTACATGCACACACTTCTCAACTCTTCCTCTTTTGGGGGCGTTGATCTCATTCATTGTTGGTTAGGATCATCCAGTCTATATAAGATACGCTTTTTAGTGGAAGTTACAACATGAATAGAAAAATAGGTAGAACTCAAATGCATGTAGAATTGGATTACCATTTGATAGTAGCAAAGAAGAATGACAAAATAGAGATAATATTGCTTGTAATAAGTATCCAAGGCAAGAGCAGATGGTTCCTTGGCAGCCAAACTTTTAACCAACATAGCTCCCTGTGAAACATTGATGAAAAGCTACTTATAAACATAATTATGACATCCAAAATCTTTTAAAAAAAAATAAATCAAAAGAGCAAGAGGTTTCTTCTGCAACCTTAGTATCATCAAAGCACCCACGAGCCATGATAAGTTGCGCAATTTAGTGTTAAAGTGAACATTTGAAAGAAGACTATCAAAACCCAGTAGTACAAGAGTATGAGGTGACTGATGAATGAGTTGGGCCTACCATGTGGGCTATCTATCGATCATTTCATATATCGATGATTTGAGAAGCTATAAGATTTGAAGAACTGGTTTTAGCTCAACTAAGAAAAAAAATCACACAACATAGCACTCAAAATATAATAATATATAAATCTTAGTCTCTCGTAAAAAAAAAAAAAAAATAGCTGCCACATTACCATCACATCATGGGACCAGAAATTAAAGACTGAATGACTGTTGAAAATGAGAGCTAGAAAGGTCAACATCAGCACTCCAGTATTCACGAAGCATGAGAAATGACACCCAAAGAAATTGCAATAAATGTTATGCTTCTAAGTACAAAAGAAAAGAAAAGTGGATACGGTTAGCAGAACCAGGGAATAAACAAGCTTACAGTTGATTCATATCGAACGCGACGCAAGTTTGAGACTAGCTTCTCATAATCTTCCCGCAGGAAAGACAATAAAAGAGAATGAGATGCCCAAAAAACCCAACATCCCACAAAATGCAGATGTGAGGATGCTTAAATTACATCTGTGTTCTAGGGTCTATCCAAATTCCAAACTTCCCCTAATTGCATTATTCAAAAGCTATATTATTAGATAAGGAAAGGTTAGGATAAGAGGTTACAGTTCCAGATGTAAGTGGCTTCTTATTTGCCAGCACAATACAACAACCCAAATCAACACGGCTTTAGCACACCTATCGTCTCCAAATTGGCAGAGCAATCAACGAGTGCCAAACCTGTGAAATGAAACGGGACAACAAATTGCACACAAATAAATGAACAAACATGAAAAATGTCCGCATGATGACCCAGGCATTGCGGTTGAGGTTAAGACTAAAAAGAATCATGTGTCAGATACCATGCTTGTCGATGTCGGGTTTCTTATAAATTCCTTTAAACATTACTTGTTACATAAAATGACATAACCAGAGTTTAAACACAAAACATAGAGGAAATGACCAACAATCTTCAAGGAGAGAGGTAACACATTCCAATGATCCAGACCAATTATTCGAGCAGTCTCACTTTGTACAGTGTAAACGAAACAAATAGAAACCCTAAAAAATAAAATAACAACAACAAAAACAAATAGAAGCTCTCAATTGAGTTATTTCAGCCCTTTGATAACCTTTCTCTTTTGCTTTGAACATAAACAATCACCATAACCTTTCCTTTGTATAATCAATGGGTTGAAATATTCAATCTAAGAGTTTTCTTGGTTATCCCCCATTTAAGGGGAGCCTTATCAAATAAATGGCTTTCGTCACTGAAAAAGACACAAATCCAATGGCTAGACTCCCGACGCATCTTATTGTAATATGTTGAGATGTATTCAAGCAAACCTATTGATGAGACTACCAAAGTACTTTCACAAGCAGAAGAACTGGATCTGTTTCCTTGCTGCTACCATAACATAGAATTCTAATTACAGTACATACTAGAATAATTTCAACATTATTCCTTATGTGAAAGGAGTATCACCTTGGCAATTTTTGCACCAGAGGCAGCAGCTAGAATACAAGCCCCTGTTGATATGTTAATCCTGTTTGTCCCATCACCTCCCATTCCAACAATATCAACCACATCAGTCATTCCTTCAACCTTCCTACAACATTTGAACATTGCCCTCGCCAATCCCACAACCTGCAAATGCAGAGATCTATAAATCTATAAAGGATTAATATGCTTATCAATTTCAGTCTATGAATCAAGCTTATGGAGCTTCTCTCTCAATCATGCTTGTGTTATAATATTCAGAAATCACATATTTTACTTTCTTTTATAAAATGTTACATATGAGCACTCACTTCTTCGAATGACTCTCCTTTGGCTCTCAAAAGAACAAGAAAAACACTGATCAAAACTTCATTAGCTTCACTCAGTAAAAAATCAAGAGAAGCTTCTGCCTCCTCTTCAGATAAATCCACCCCATTTTATCAGATAAAAATAAATAGAACTGCTCTAACTAATTAGCTTATATTCTTTTTGAAATGATCCCAAAATCTGGTTGTTGATGGACATGAAATCAGACTGGTTTTGGTGGATTTGTGGAGTAAGACTGTCGAATTTAGGATCACAACCTGCCCATGATGGTCAGTCCTATCAATGCAATTTCAGATAATGTGCCCATCAAACATGCAACAATGAGGATACCATCCAAATACACATATATAAACCATACAGTAAATTAATCAGTCTAATTTGGTGCATGATATCATAAAATTTCTTGATATTTGGCGAACCAAACGCACCCTAACAGACAACCTCATATATCTGTCTCTGCCATGGAATGTCTGTGTCCATGTCGGTTCATGTTGACAGCCAAAAAACTAAATGTCATATTTAGAAAGTGGTCTATCTGGTTTGATCGATGTGCCCCACATTCCAATTGAACCATAAATCATGGCCGGATTTGCATCTAAGCATCAGTGGGGTCAACCGTGGACCCCGACCCCATCTGATTGCTCAAATAGTCTTGCATCATCAGACTTCGCATAAATGTACCATATTGGCATGTTTGAGAGAGTAGGATTCAAAATCCTACTATTGTGAATAGCCATAGAAGGCTACAAAAAGTAAAAGAACTTTCACATGTCCAGAAGATGAACTAATTTTGCATCAAAGGAGCAGTATTTAAAGAGTGAGTACCTCAGGGGCAACATAATTTGGAGTTCCATGTCCCTCTTGGAGAAGTGCAACAACCTGCACATGGAGAGAGAAACAAACAACAATTAGACATGCAGAGTAATAAATGGTTGGAGCACCTTCATGGATGCAACAGACTGTCAACTTACTTGCTGGGGCAATGCACCAAGGCCAAAATCTGAAATTTTGCCTTGGGAATCGAGAAGAAGATTTTCATGCTAAACAAGGAAGATAACTTCTGTTGCATCAATCTTTGAGCTTCATAAATGGGATTGAGGAGCAAGTAAAGTTGCTACAGAAACAAGGAAGATGTCAAATGTAAATCCAAGAAGAAAAAATTTGGATGTTAACATACCATCAAATTCTCGAATTTTGACAAACCATTTCTAATCTAAGAAACACCATTGTTATTGAAAGTGGAAGAAAGAAATAAATTCAATTTCTAAAAAAAAAAAAAAAAAAAAAAAAACTTTTTGGGGAATAAATAGGGTTAACATGTGTGATACTTGAAAAAAAAAAAACTCTTAATGTGTAACATGTGCACACTTCTAAGTTAACATGTGTGGTACTTGAAAATAAACAAGGGACATGTGATACATGCAATAAACAGGGTACATTTTTGGGGAATGCAGAAGCTTTGAATCAAACTTATATTTGTGCTTTACTTTCATCGGAGTTTATGTGACCTTATGAATAAGTTGGATGGAAAATAAACATTACAATGAATATGTTGTATAGAAAATAAATATCAAAATGGACCTCAAGAATCTTTCAACTAGGAGTGTTAAGATTCAAACCAAATGGAGGAATTTATTATTTTCTTTCTTTCTCTAGATTAGCAGGCTGATCAAACTCTATTGAAAACTCAGTTTTATTTATATGTTTTGGCTGCATTTGGATGGTTAGGATAATCAATGAAGCATGATTAAAAGACCATAACTCCTTTATAGTAGTACAACATGTGCCTTTAGTTCCCAACAAGTTACTTACAAATAAGCTTGCTAAAATAACAACTATATACCAAAAAAAAAAAAAAAACAAACTGTTTTCTCCCATTTAAGATCCAATTTTCTTAATCATGCTAAGCTTATGTTATGGATTACTGGGGCTATGGCGTGTGCAATCATGTGGAGAGGAAGGAAGAGAGATTGGGACAAAACGTAATGACTAAAGTAGCCGTTGGAGGCTTTTCTTAAAATGACCAAAATGACCTCAGTTGATTACTTACATTTTTAATGCCCAAAATACCTTGACCTGTATTGGAGGTTGAGAACTCTCATATAAACGAATTGCAGGGGCAGAATTGTCCAAAACTATCCTGGTATATAGAGATTACTGTATTTTTGTACTAAGTACATTTCTAATTTCCTCAATAAGTTCCATTTTTTGGGCTTAGCAAAATCAATAAGCATCTTGACCTGTTTAATCCATAATTCCCACTTCTAAGTGGTCTCGTAAGCTACAATGGCTAGAGTAGATGTAGACATGGATGTGGTGAGCATGGATACCATGAAGCATTTCTCAAAATTGAAATCGACAACAGTGATATGGATTATGAATATCTCATCTGATACTTCAATACCATGACAAAAACTGCTAGTACAAACCAATACAATAGGATACGGTTTAAGCTGCATTTTACAAGTCTCCATGCACTGTTTGGTATTGATATCGCATTGCCAAAACAAGATACATGTATTATAGGCATATAAATATATCTGGCTATCCTAGCTCATCATAATAAAAAGCATTAAAAAGACAAATGACCATATCAATGTTTAAGTTAAAGAAACTCTGCATAAATGGAATCAATTGATCATTTTATAACACTTACCTCAGGGTCCAAATTGATGTTTACCCTCGATGCCTCTAACACATCAGCACTTCCACCGGCAGAAGAACTGGATCTGTTTCCTTGCTGCTACCATAACATAGAATTCTAATTAATTACAGTACATAATAGAATAATTTCAACATTATTCCTTATGTGAAAGGAGCATCTGTGAAAGGAGCATCACCTTGGCAATTTTTGCACCAGAGGTAGCACCAATAGGACCCCTTCTAAGACCTTTATCAGTAACAACTAACAATACATGATGAGTCCAAAATGGATGAATCCCTGAGGTTTCCTTTGAATCATTGGGTTGGTGGGCTGCGAATAGATAATTAAGGAAGGAAACACTTGATTTTTAAGCTAAAAGTTCTAAAAACTTGAGGAAGGAAACACTTGATTTTTAAGCTAAAAGTTCTAAAAAGTGTGACCCACTTAATGGAAAGCTTTTATCTCACAACCTTACGCTACATTGGTGCATATGGCTGCATTTGGTTGGGCAATGCTTCACACACATGTTACTAAAACTTACCCAGAACTTATGCTCGGTCCAAGAATCAGGTTGGATGAACAGCTTGGTTATGCATATGTGTAAACTATCTCATCAATCGCCTAAAATGTGCAAGAAACATCACCTATAAAATCTAGAGAGTACAAATTAAATCTCTGGTTAAGGCCTAAAAGTGATGTGTAATTATTCATAGTAAGGTAATTCATCAACAAAATAGAAATACATAAATGTAAAAACTGTGATGATGCACTCATTGCTTGGCCCCACCACAAAGAACACCTTATGTAAAAATCAGACCATTGGAACCAAGCAGTAATGCCCTATGATCGGAACTCGAGCATTGTGAACTAAAGCCAACGACTCCATCACCATCAATTTTTCTTTTTAAAACCCATTTGGACCCCAAGGAAACTCTTATTTTTCACTACATCAATGAAGTTTAAAGCATAACCTATCATCCATAATTACACAGTCCTGACCGAGAATAGAAATAATATGTCATTGGAAGCATAAAAACCTTAAAAGTAGGCAAAAAAATGTTTTTTTTTTTCTAGTAAGTAACATACTGAAAGATATTGAAACAATCCCTCTAAATGTTAGGGCTTCAGATGGACACTACCTGTTATGTACGAGGTTTGGCATTCAAAATCACAGCGTAAGTAACAGAAAGGCCATGTTAATGTTATGTTACAACCTAACGTATAAAAACATGATCCCAAAATTACCACCTGTTGAAGGAAGGCAGGGTGTTAAATGCAAACAATACAATATTAGTCTATAGGAACCTGCAGATAACAACAAGTTCCAGAATGCATGCATGCATGGTTATTGGAGTGAGAAGGTTCTGTGCCTTAGCATATACCAGCCCCAACACCATTTCTGTGGAGGCAAAGGCAACATATTTCAGACATGAACAGAAACTAGGACAGGGCTATATTTTTTTTTTCTTTTCTTTTCTTTTAATCGCAGCAATAAGAATCAAGAGCCTAAGAATTTGGAGTGTCATCGATCATAACCAACATGCATATTTAATTCACAGTTAAAATGTGAGTTTCAACTTCTAAAGGAGTATACCTTATTCCTCATATTCCATTGACCCACTTGGGGCAAGCAATCCTTTTCTCTACTAGTGTCATGGGATTTAAGCTACAAAACCAACTAGAAGCAATGAAAAAAAATTAAAAAGCACTCAAAGGAGGGAGTTCCTGTAGTTAAACTAGCTAGTCAATGAAACAAATCCCGCATTTGTTAAAAAAAAAAAATACCAATTTACTTACCCAAGTGTAGGTAAAATGTGTGCTTCAACCGAAGCAAGTTTCTCACTGATTTTGATGCCAAACTCCTTTGCATAAGGATCTTTGTGGCAACTGGTAAGTATTGTGGTGAACTGTCTACCAAAGAAAAATGAAGTTTCAGGGTACTTCATTCTAACACAAGCATTAACAAAGAGTAACTACAAAGCCAATGCCAATCACCATGTTGATGCACTAAAGAATAGTTTTCAGGAATTTCATGTGCTTGCTCTGTATACTTTTGGAATGTTCTTGAGGCATGGTAAGAATAACTTGCATTTTTTTGGTGTGACACTAGAACATCTTTTGTGTTCAAGCTTGATAAATAGCAATACTTTTGGGGAAGTTCTCCATTATTCTCTAAGCAGATCTATTGGAGATTGCAACTAATTTAGTCTGTATCAACTGTTTCACATGTTATTCAATCTCTATGTACTTTATAAATAAAAAAAGCCCTAAGGTTTGTATTTAATGTACTCTCAAATGGTAAAGAAAACGTAAATTCAGTATCACAAAGATATAAATACATATGTAACGGGATTTCTTTCATTCAGATACTCTAAGTTCTCAAATTAATGCATTCCCAAATTACTTTCTTTTTGTTCTAACAAAGCAAAAATTAGTTAATGGGTTGCCCCAATTTCCTTCAATTGGGATAGATGTATGTCAGCGTATATGAGTTTTGGGTCAATACATATGAGATCCCAACATAGAGAGATAGGAAATTATACAGAAGACAAGGAAGAAATGAAAAACATGAAAGCACAAACAAAAGGATCTAAAGAAGCAGAGCTGACCTAGGTTTAGATGCACAGTTGTGTTTACTAGCAAGGATTGATTGCATGCATAGGCACTCTTCCCAAAGCAGTATCGTTCAGATGCTACACCAAAATACAAAGTAAAAAAACTAAAAATAGTGAAATTCAGATTTACTGCAGCACTTGATAGTCACTTTGCCTTACAATTTTATTCTCATTGAATTAAATATTGAGAATCGCCTAGCAGCCACATGTCACACGTGGCCTGAAAAACATTAAAGTGATCATAAGAGTAGAAGCCAATGTACCTTTACAAAAACACACCATTGATCAAGTAGTCAAAACCTTCCAGTCAAAGTACAAGGATTACTTTCATCAACCTTGGTTGTTTCTTTCATTTTCCTAAGGCGATGTTGCTTTTTGGGATCTTCAGAATATGCATGATGGACAACAAACAGATGATTTTTGCAGTTGTTTAAATTGCTGAATTTCTATAGAACATCTTTCACTTGAGATTTTGAATGGCTGTTCATTTGCTTGTTTGGTAGATGCAAGTGAGATAATAATTAGAATCTTAGAAAGATTTTCTTTTTTCTGGAACCTCATAAGAGATTCATATGCCGGTTGTATTGGAATTTCTTTATATTTCCCATGATTTTGACATGCAAGGATTGTAGCTTGGTCATAAATTTTTTGACCCACGAAATTAGCATCTAAAGAGCCAGATAACAGCACATGCCATTTTTAGGAATGTGGGATCAAAACATTCCCTATATCTCACTATTAGGAAAAAAAATCCAAGGCAGACACCTATTATATGTAAATAAAGGGCTCCCAGTATTGTGTTGTGATGGAAAGATGAAGGGTTTTATCTAATTGTATGTACATGTGCTTGGGCATGTTTGGTTGAACATGAAACTGGTTTTAATACAATCATGTCAGAGTATGAGCAGATCCTTATTATTTCATACATACAATACTATATACAGACGGGAATATAATCATTAACTAAGAATTACAAGAAGAAACAATCTGCCACAGCCAAACCTCACTAAGTAAACATTCAAGGTAGGTTTTTTTCTTTCTTTCTTAAAAGGGAAGGTGTAAATCTCATACTCCTCTCAAAATACTCTACTAGTTTCTTGAGGATGGAAAAATGTAATTATTACTGGGTGGAAACCATTCTTTCTTTGTCATCCAAACAAAACAAGTTATCATATCAAAGGCAAACCGCTTTCCATTTCCATTGTTAGGCACAGAACCCATGGTTTCCAAACATGGCCTTATGGGAAAACAACACCAGGTATTTCATCACTTCAGAAGCATTACTTTCAATTACAAAACTTCACAGCAATCTTCTTGCACTAGGTATGTCTAAAATAGTGAGTTTTGAAATTTGTCCTCTTCTGAAAACTTGGAGATGATAATATAAATAAAAGAACAATGCAAGGTTAGTAAAAAAGAAGTCCAATTCTCTCCCTCTCTCTCTCTCTAAAAAAAAAAGAGTCCAATAGTCCAAATTCAATACATGTGAGGTAATAAGTCTACTAGCTTATCTTTGTTATATGGCACGCTCGCAGTGTGCAATGTATATGAATGGCCCAAGTCTTTGAACATAGTCCATCCACCCCATCACATTAAGGGGGGTGGACTCGGTGCGAACCTTACCACGGGGCCCACCTTAATGTATGTATTTTATATCCACGCCGTCAGCCAAAATTGAAGAAGATCAGAATTTTAGATGGACCATGCCTAGGAAACGGTGATGATTGACCATTAATGGGTCACATAAGCGGATTAGGTGAGAACCTTACCACGGGGGGAAAGTGATCTCTAGTTCAAGATTAGAGGACTGTTGAGCTTGTTCACAATCTTACATTTTTGATCTCTAGCATTTAGCAAGAGGATTGTTAGGTCTTTTCTGGCAATCTCTTTCTTTTCATATTAATCCATTTTGCTTCCCCATTCGATTTTGCATTACATTGTTTTTCACTGCTGTGGCCATTAATTGGAGGGGCCAACCATATCAAATCAAGGGTGACACATGAATGAATGGTGGAGATCACCAAGGACTACAAATTTGAGTAGCCGTGGGGACTACCCACAGTCAAAACAAAAAGATTTAGATACTATTTAAATATTAACATAAACGATGGGTGCGCCATTTAATGACCTGCCCCAACAGCAACACATATAGTAGACAGATGCCATAGGCGCACATTAGCGAAACCCTAAGAAGAAGTATGGAAACCTAGCGAGATCTACAGATTCTACTAGAGAGAGATCTAAGAATTTTTTTTTAAAATGAAATGAAATTAAGAGAGGAGAAATCATACATTAATCTTTGTCTGCTCGAGATGAGCGGTGAGGAGCTCTTCTTGCATCTGAGCAGTCATGGCGAGCTTCTGATTTTACCTCCATTCCTACGTAAAGCACAAGGGAGTTTATTAGGGGCACATTGTATCGAGTCCCAGCCAGTGCAGCCTCACCTTAAGGAAGCAGCAGTCTCTGCTTTAGCTCTGTTATAAATGGAGATCCTTATTGCCTTGTCTATGGAAATTCCAATAGAAGACAAAAATCAGGAGTAAGCAGACGTCACAATACCTTTTTCCACAGATTCAAATGCACGATTGCATCTTTCATATGAGAGGAAATGCAAGGAGAGGGATTTTGCAGGGAGAGGGAGATCGAGAGAGGGAGGGAGAGTGAGAGGGAGATGGAGAGAGAGAGGGTCGAAATCGGAAGAGGGAGAGGGAGATCGAGGGAGAGTGAGAGGGAGATCGAGGGAGAGTGAGAGGGAGATCGAGAGAGAGGGTTGAGATCGGGAGAGGGAGATTGAGAGAGAGGGTTGAGATTGGGAGAGAGGGTTGAGATCGGGAGAGGGAGATCGAGAGAGAGGGTTGAGATCGGGAGAGGAGATCGAGGGAGATTGGGAGATGGAGAGGGAGAGGGAGAGGGAGATAGAGAGGGAGACACAAATGGCGATGGATGTTAAATGAAGGATTTTAGGGCGTTTTGGCGCAGGAAATAAAGAAAAACATTCGGTAGTCTGTGGTAATTTAAAGTAATGTGGCTCTCGAGCCATATGGGGTCCACTCGGAGGTTACTCATAGAATCCATTCCGTCAATCTGTTTCAAAATAAAATAATAAAGCATAATAATAATAAATAAGAATATTAAATACTTAATTAGGGCACACCAACAAAACAATGGAAATAACAGTGTATAACAACAAGTAGTCAAGTATGATTTAATACCATTTCAAACCAGGAGCGGCTTAGAGCCGTTTCTCAACCAAACTGTAACGCCCCGGATTTTTGCCAACCTGGGATTAGATGACCTTAGGCAATGGGTCGATCCTAATACTTCATTAACTTGTCAGAACTGAATCCCAAAGTCTAAAGCCGCCTTTGAACTCATTTCCTTCACAAATCTCACCCTTCATCACCTTGATCTTCCAATTTTTCTAAGAACTTTCACCCTAGACACTATCTTAAACTAGCTAAGTGGTATAACTTGGATTACTTTATATACAAACTCCAAAGGCCTGAGTACCACCTCGACCAGAAATCACGTAGGATTAAATCCTTTAGAAACTTAACAAAGTTAACTAAGTACTAAACTCAATTAGCCATGAAATCCGTTGGGATCGCTTTAAATACGATCTGCAAGACCCAAAACTTGCAGAACAAGTGACGCTAGGTTACCCTAAAGTTTAGAACCAAACTCATTTCCTACGCTTCTGAATGAAACGAAACTTCGTATTAGGGCTAGATCGCACATCGGGATTCCGATTAACCCGAAGCTAAGGAACTAGGACCGCCCCACTGGGCTTAACAATCATCTCAAAAATCAGCCTTATCCGATGTTCCACGGCCATTCGTTTCGAATCGAGTGAGGTAGTGTGAAAACACTATTCATATGCCAAAATAAATATCTCGGAATAGTGATCCGCATCGTTCGTTGACGGGCATTGACCGTCGAATCGACCAAATTACACCCTCGGATTAAGAAAAATTTCAGGAACATTTACATGTACTTGGAATTTCTGATCGTGGCCCACTGACCGTCGAACTGAAAGTGGTCCGCCACGTGCGATCTGCGTATCCGAATGAGTCAAAAACGTAATCCCACGTAGATCCATTGGTGGTGAGCTTAAGTCTGACGTTTGGTTCAAAGAGGGCTACCAGAACTTCCCTTTTGAGCCGGAAAAGCGTCGAAAATCCTATATAGGCAGTACCCCATGAACCCGAGTCTATTTTCGTAATGTTTGAGGCTATAAAAGGGGCTTAGAACAGCCCCTCTCACAGCCATACGAATTTTGCAAGAAACCCTAGAGGAAGAGAGAGAAAAGAGAGAGAAGGACTTGGAGATCGTTGCCGATCTTCCTCCACCTGCACTGGCTTGCTACACGACCTACACCTCTCTATTCTAGACGTTTTCCCGGCGTTTTCCGCCTCATTTGAAGGTAAGAAAACCTAACCCTAGGTCTGATTTGTGGTGGAATCGAGGTAGGATGTGTACCGACTAACCGATTCCGCTCTTTAGGCTAGAAATCGCCCGTAGACGGAAGATCCATCACCCTTGCTGATTCGTTCCGTTTCCAAAGGCAAAGGTGAGGACTTTAAGCTTATAAGTTACGGTTTTCAACGCTTTCAATGTCAGATAATGGTAGATTCATGATCTGCTTGAAATTGCACATGTACAAAGTGTTTTCCGTTTCCTGTTTTGATTAACGGTGTGAAATATGGAATTTCACATATTCTAGGTATACGTAGAAATACCGTATACGTATTTTTTTTGGATAAATGCTTGACATGTTTATTTAATGTATAATTATATAACATATGAATAAAATACTAGTTTGGCGAAAGGAATCGCCAAAATATATGTTTACTTGTAAATGCGCCGTATGTTGAAATTACGTATTGTAGAAATACCGTATACGTATTTCTTTTGGAATAATGTTTGACATACTTATTTAATATATGATTATACAATATATGAATAAAATACTAGCTTGGCGAAAGGATTCGCCTAAATACATGTTTACTAATAAACACTATGTATGTAGAAATACTTTGTCAAAAATCACCGTATACATGTATATTTTAGCGATGTGTTTGTCATGATTAATTGTCGTATAAATATATTATGTGCGTATAAAATATTTACTTGGCGAAGGGAATCGCCGTAATACATGTTTGCTTGTATACACTATGTATGTTGAAAATGCGTATTCTAGAAAATACTGTATACGTATAAATTTTGGAGATGTATTTATCATGATTATTTGTTGTAGTAATATATTATACATGAATAAAATACTCACTTGGCTAAAGGATAGCCCTAATACATGTTTTGCTAACATACACCATGTATGTTGTACTAGTGTACTTAAGTGTTTGTGAAAATGCTTGTGTGAGCAAGTGTTTGAATGTTGATGCCTTAGGAGGGTGTTGAGATTGATTCTCAACTACCCTAGCGACTATGATTACCTCCATGAGGTTGATCACTTAAACCACTTACTTACAATACATGTGTTTGTATTCTATTAATGTAGTGTTTTACAACATGCTTTATATCATGCTTTATAATATCTTTGTTAACATGCCTACTAGCATGTTTGAATTACTTTGTTTATCATGCTTAAATTACTTTGTCTATCATGCTTTACTCTACATGCTATGGATGACAATTTATTGTGTTTGGGGCTATGATTATAGTCCAGACAATCGGTACTAGATTGGAGATCGTGGTTGAGTTTCATGTCGCCACGTGAGATGTGTCCGACGAACTCGTACTTCGGTTGGCGATAGTGGTTGGCCACGCGAAGTGCTTATGCACTTCATGTCGTTCAACTTGTTGTGCGCTCGAGCTAGCCGAGCTCGTCATGTAACCCGATTTGTCTAATGTATGTTCACCATGTTTGGTCGCTACTGCTTGAACCTAGGGTACCAAACTTACCAGTGAAAATCCCGTTAACCATGGTACCTCGATCCGCTAAGACTCATGAGCCGGGCATGGTGGTATGGGACACCGTGGTCGAGCTGTCGGCCTACGCTGGGGCTACGTGCCTCCCCGTAGTGACCAGTGAGCAACTCAACTCGTGAGCCGATTATGGTGGTATGGGACACTATATTCGCGCTGTCGGCCTACACTGATAAGGTGATGGGGGAGTGGTGCAGTCTTTGTGTGTACAAATTTCCAAGCGACCCTTTGTAGTGACCGCGAGCATACTCAAGTTGCATGCGTGCCTTAGGGTTCGCCGCGATATATAGAGTATGAACTAGGCCTCGTTTCGTTTAGTTGTATCGTGATGAATCGTTTAAGGGGTGATGGGGGAGTGGTGCAACCTTTGTGCGTAATGTTCCACAGCGACCTCTGCGGCTGACCTAGAAAACACACCATCGTTCGATATTAACTAGGACTGACGACCCTAGATTGGATCATGTTTGGATATGATACAAGGGAGGTACCTTAGTTTCCCAATCCTGCCGTTTGAAATGAACTAATTAAAAACTCGGTAATCATACTCATCATGCATCGCATGTGCTTGGAAGATGTGGAGCACCGTGGGATGTAAGCATGCGCGAACGTGAGATGGTGTCGCTTGAGGGAGTATGTCGGAGAGGGCATCCATCATACCTGCATTCATACTTGCATTAATCAGAGTAACTAGGAGTGTTTGATTTACTGCTTTATCATTACTGCTTGACTGTATTGATAACATGATAACTTATGTCTTATCGTTCCACTGAGTTAGCTACTCACTCCCACGTTACGGGACGGTGTTGTACACACCAAACAGAATTGTTGAATTTCAGATGATGGCGATGCTTATGAAGCAGAGCCGGACTACTTCTATGGTGATGAGGAGAAGTTCTCCTATCATGAAACTCTCTCGGCGGGTCTCAAGACCTGGTACTTGTATTGTCGGGGCTGTGGTACTGGGATAGAAGCCGGTGAACTTACACATTTGGTATATTTCAGAACCGTACTTGTATTCATATAACCCGGTAATGTTATCACACTCTGGGAGACTCATCATAGTTTATATATTTTATCTATCTATCATAGTCTTCCGCTTGCAAAATTAAATGTCTCTGAGTATGATATGTTGTTTTAGCTTAATCTCACTCATGTTCACTACTCTAATACACAATAACATTCAATCATCATTCATTTTGTTGCATAAGTGATGTTCTCTCGAGAGTTGAGTTACTACTCGACCCCCGATTTTCGTATGCGTTACAAGATGGTATCGAGCATGATTTTGATTAAACCGGACTGGGTTATGGTCACACGACGCACACCGACGCACTCTGACTTAGGAGGGAGCGACGGAATGTAGAAACAGCTTAGACATCCTGTTCCGTCCTAGCGGCTAGTTCACTGAAAACGAACGCCGAAATCGAGTCTGTATTCAACCATGGTCGCACGGGTCGACCTTAAAACATTCCTAGGCCGTCTATCAATGAGTCTAGATTACAATCCACTTCACCCTAACCATTGACCATCGGTAGAATATAGGATAGGCGTGATGAGGATAACTACTCCGAATCCTCAAAACTTCTCTGGACTCCTTGCAGAGACTTCTCGAATCCATGAGGAAAGGAAGCAGAGACTAGAAATAAATTCTAAGAAATCCAAAACTGATTAATGAATGAAGAAAAAAAAAATGAGTTCACAACCCTTTAAATAGGAATGCCAAGCAATGGTAAAGAAATCAGAAACAAACTACAACTAAAACTCCCAGAATTCGCGACTTACCATAAGGTGGTGATGTCTGCTAGTGCGCAAAGTTTTCAGCCAAGAATAATAAGTGTCCTATTTGGCTTCACCAAACCATTCTCCTAATTATTCTAAGCCTCTTACGCGATGAGCACAACTCCTAAAGCCCAATGGATGAAGAGTAACTAAACAAAAATTACTGTTTTAGTAAAATGAAATTAAAACAGGGAAATGACTGTCATCCGGAGTCGTTTTTCGCAATTCCGGGCTGCGCAACCCTGCATAGCTGGGTTGGTTGGCTTCATTAGCTCGTTCTACCCCAAATTCATATATTTTACGTCAGACAACTCATTCCGGATTGCAAGTTACGTCCGGTTTCCCCGAAACTACCTAAAATGGAGCGAATCGGGATCGGGGGGCCAAACGGAGCACTTCCGGAGGGATCCAAGGTGGGACCCAGCAATTTTGGGGCCCAGGGGACTGGAGGAACACAGCCCCACCGCGGCGCCGCGGTTCCGGCCAAGTCCGACCGCGGCGCCACCGCGCCACCGGCGGCGGACCGCGGTCCGGGGCCCATCTGAGGTGGTTCTAGGGCTGGGGTTGGTCGGCCCGACCTCCCCTACCCCCTGGCACGGCGGTTTTGGCTGGGGTTTCCAATTTTTAGGTCTGGAGCCCCCCTCTCTCTCACATCTTTCCTTCCAAACTCCCTTCCCTTCCAATTGCGATTTTCTCCCTCAAATCTTTCCTCCAATCTTTCAATCCATCATTTTCGGCCATGATTCACTCACTTCCATCGATCACAGCAACCCCAACCTCCTACCCTACCCCTTCTTCCACGTTTAAGCACTCACACCTCCCCTTTTGAAGCTCACATTCGTGTAAGCTTTCAACCCATCCCATTTAGTCATTTTTCCTCCTTGACAATCCCTGTCAGTTGGGGCCTTTGCAATCTCTGTTGAGGCTCAAGTTCGTGGAGAACCAAAAACTCCAGCCCCCCCCATTTCCCTTATCCTCATTTTCCATGGCTCTATCCGAGCTCATCCATATATTGTCTTGTGGTTTGCGTGGGCTACTATCTTAGGGTGGTTATGTTTTCCTGATGATAGGTGTAGTAGCTGGTAGAATGTTTTAGGTATTTGAGAACGCTTAGGGTCCGTTCGGCCAAATTACATTAGGTAAGTTTACGGTGGATAGAATTGTAAGAGTAGTAATAAATGTGTATGTAGGGTATGGCCCCTGGATTGGGTGTATCCTATGTCTTCCGACACCATGTTTAGAACGTACGCAATTAAGAGTAAATTCCGAGAATTCCTTTCCAATAACACATAGAAATTTTCCTATCATGGGTATTGAAAATCCCATCTCACATTTTTCCAACACCAGGCTCATTTTCCAAGGCCTATAAAATTTAATCCCCTCCCACCCTCCTACCAACCATGTCACACCCAATCCCAAGGTAGGATTAGTAATGCAGTCCCATTTAATACAACTTAAGGCCACTATTGTGTTAAGTGATAAAGTCCCTTGATATACATTAACCCACCACACTCTGATAGCTTAAGCTTTTGGAGTAAATGGTTGTTTGATAGATAGGCCCATAGAGTTTGGACCTAGAGCGATACTCCTAGATTTGACAGACCTGACCATATAGGAAATCCAACAAATTAATAATACAAACTCCAGGATCTTCTTAGCCGATGTGAGCATGTGTGAAATGCTCGAGCGTCAAGTACAGACAACTCAATCCCACTTAGACAACATTTGACCCTACACGATGAATAATTTCTTGTATTAGAAATGATCTAAAATCATCTAGTGTGTAAGCATAGACCTTAGATTACAACTGGTGGATTACCGCTACTCATAAGTTGAGCCTAGGCTGCTGATTAGACTAAGAAATGTAAACGACTAACAATGTTAAGATAATTGAGTGATAGACGTGGTTAATTGGCTTGAATAGGTTGGAGCGAGACCCCGTTCCGTCGTTGAATCCCCTTAATACTTTAGTCTTCCTTAGTAACTCTTAGGGAGCTTGTTTGACGTAGAAACTATTCACGATTAGAGGAAACCTATATATCCCTTGGATTCAATGTTAGGTCCAATCAATACATCCCTTAGAATTTCCTTCTTAAGGACTTAGTACAACCGGGAACCCGGAGTAGAGAAACTACATATAAGAAAGGTATTCGCGGTTTGAATCGAATCCTCAATCCTGGTAGTGACCAATGAACCCTATGCTCTGATCAAGCAGAAGGTTGGGATCAGCTAGGATTAAGGACTGATACGACGATTTTCTATCATCGCGAGGCAGAAGGTCTATGTATCCGGCTCAGACCCACTACACAATCTTTCCGTATTGGCCCAACCATTTACAACTAAAAGTTTATAATTTTGTCCTTGAAAGGTGTTAGGAGTATATAGCTGGTAGAGACTATGTCTTTTAGACCTAAGGAATTGTCCAAATGGGCAACAGACAGTTAAGAATCAGGTCCTAAATCACATGCCATGTCGGCATACATATTGTGCTTATGAACGTAGAAAGATAGCATGCCTATTAAGCTAGACATGATTAAATAGGATAAGTCTGGACCGCGACAAAAATTTCCTTGGTAGAATTAGGCATCCCGCCACAAACTCACACCTGACCCCGAATCAACCACAATACCCTTCATCTTTAGCTCCTTTCTATGACCATAGGTATCAATGCCATAATACACAACATTGATGAAAAGAAGACCAATGTAGTGAGAGATCGCATCCCATTTCATGTCAAGGATAGATCCTAAACTACACCTTGTTCCGATATACGGAGCAGGACATAAATCTTGAGCCTTGAGGGTGAAAATAAATTTTAAGGGGGGTAGAACATGATGAACCCGCTCTAGTTAGGTCACCTAATACACCTCTTTGACCTGGGTGGCGCAGCATGGTGGACCCTACCCACCGCCCAGGATCGAAACAGTGCTCGATAAATACGAACATTATAGAAGCCCTAGTAAGTTCTACTATGAGAAACCGTTTTAAGATGATTTAGTAAGACTTGATTCACCCTTTCCTTGGACATAGATAATATCGAGGACTCTCTTAGACTGCGACCTAAAGGGCAACCTTAGAATAGGCAATTTGAGCCTTTCAATGATGGACATTCCCTACGTTTCTAGAGTGATCGTACTACGGAGTTACTGAAATATACAACTGCGAAACATTCGCGGCTTGACCCAAATTCTTAATCCTGTGCGACTACCAACAGACTCACTGCTGACGAGCAGAAGACTCGGATCCACTAGGATTCGGAAGGGATACTATGAGCTTTCTACCTTAGCTCGGTAGATGATCGATGTATCGGGATTGAGCCCACCAAAATTGTCTCTCCGTATTGGTCAAACATTGAAAACAGCTATTTTACTCTAAATTGTGGGAATTGTCGTCGAGACTCCAAATAGGTAAAGAAATAAATGGTAGTAAACCATCAGGGTATGAGAAATGGATGAAGAATTAAGTTTTAAGGGGGGTAGACTAAAAGGAACCAGACTAGTATATACCCTACCACGCGTAGGAACTCGAAATCAATAAGTCTTAGGCAAATGAAATAATAGAAATCTTTCCTTATTATCCTTAGGCAATTTCGGGGACGAAATTTTGTTTTAAGGGGGGTAGATTGTAACGCCCCGGATTTTTGCCAACCTGGGATTAGATGACCTTAGGCAATGGGTCGATCCTAATACTTCATTAACTTGTCAGAACTGAATCCCAAAGTCTAAAGCCGCCTTTGAACTCATTTCCTTCACAAATCTCACCCTTCATCACCTTGATCTTCCAATTTTTCTAAGAACTTTCACCCTAGACACTATCTTAAACTAGCTAAGTGGTATAACTTGGATTACTTTATATACAAACTCCAAAGGCCTGAGTACCACCTCGACCAGAAATCACGTAGGATTAAATCCTTTAGAAACTTAACAAAGTTAACTAAGTACTAAACTCAATTAGCCATGAAATCCGTTGGGATCGCTTTAAATACGATCTGCAAGACCCAAAACTTGGGAAACAAGTGACGCTAGGTTACCCTAAAGTTTAGAACCAAACTCATTTCCTTTGCTTCTCGAATGAAACGAAACTTCGTATTAGGGCTAGATCGCACATCGGGATTCCGATTAACCCGGCTGGAACTAGGACCGCCCCACCGGGCTTAACAATCATCTCAAAATCACCTTATCCGATGTTCCACGGCCATTCGTTTCGAATCGGAGTGAGGTAGTGTGAAAAACACTATTCATATGCCAAAATAAATATCCGGAATAGTGATCGGCATCGTTCGTTGACGCGTCGGTATTAAGCAACCCGACCGTCGAATCGTACACAAATTACACCCTCGGATTAAGAAAATTTCAGAACATTTACATGTACTTAGAATTTCTCGATCGTGGCCCACCGACCGTCGAACCGAAAGTGGTCCGCCACGTGCGATCTGTAGTGATCCGAATGAGTCAAAACGTAATCCCACGTAGATCCATTGGTGGTGAGCTTAAGTCCGACGTTTGGTTCAAAGAGGGCTACCGAACTTCCCTTTTGAGCTGGAAAAGCGTCGGAAATCCTATATGGCGGACTCCCATGAACCCGAGTCTATTTTCGTAATGTTTGAGGCTATAAAAGGGGCTTAGAACAGCCCCTCTCACAGCCATACGAATTTTGCAAGAAACCCTAGAGGGAGAGAGAGAAAGAGAGAGAAGGACTTGGAGATCGTTCCGATCTTCCTCCACCTCGCAGACCGGCTTGCTACACGACCTACACCTCTCTATTCTAGACGTTTTCCTGGCGTTTTCTGCCTCATTTGAAGGTAAGAAAACCTAACCCTAGGTCTGATTTGTGGTGGAATCGAGGTAGGATGTGTACCGACTAACCGATTCCGCTCTTTAGGCTAGAAATCGCCCGTAGACGGAAGATCCATCACCCTTGTTGATTCGTTCCGTTTCCAAAGGCAAAGGTGAGGACTTTAAGCTTATAAGTTACGGTTTTCAACGCTTTCAATGTCAGATAATGGTAGATTCATGATCTGCTTGAAATTGCACATGTACGCAAAGTGTTTTCCGTTTCCTGTTTTGATTAACGGTGTGAAATATGGAATTTCACATATTCTAGGTATACGTAGAAATACCGTATACGTATTTTTTTTGGATAAATGCTTGACATGTTTATTTAATGTATAATTATATAACATATGAATAAAATACTAGTTTGGCGAAAGGAATCGCCAAAATATATGTTTACTTGTAAATGCGCCGTATGTTGAAATTACGTATTGTAGAAATACCGTATACGTATTTCTTTTGGAATAATGTTTGACATACTTATTTAATATATGATTATACAATATATGAATAAAATACTAGCTTGGCGAAAGGATTCGCCTAAATACATGTTTACTAATAAACACTATGTATGTAGAAATACGGTATTGTACGAAGTACCGTATACATGTATATTTTAGCGATGTGTTTGTCATGATTAATTGTCGTATAAATATATTATGTGCGTATAAAATATTTACTTGGCGAAGGGAATCGCCGTAATACATGTTTGCTTGTATACACTATGTATGTTGAAAATGCGTATTCTAGAAAATACTGTATACGTATAAATTTTGGAGATGTATTTATCATGATTATTTGTTGTAGTAATATATTATACATGAATAAAATACTCACTTGGCTAAAGGATAGCCCTAATACATGTTTTGCTAACATACACCATGTATGTTGTACTAGTGTACTTAAGTGTTTGTGAAAATGCTTGTGTGAGCAAGTGTTTGAATGTTGATGCCTTAGGAGGGTGTTGAGATTGGATTCTCAACTACCCTAGCGATGTGTATGATTACCTCCATGAGGTTGATCACTTAAACCACTTACTTACAATACATGTGTTTGTATTCCTATTAATGTAGTGTTTTACAACATGCTTTATATCATGCTTTATAATATGCTGTTAACATGCCTACTAGCATGTTTGAATTACTTTGTTTATCATGCTTAAATTACTTTGTCTACAATGCTTTACTCTACATGCTATGGATGACAATTGATTGTGCTTGGGGCTATGATTATAGTCCAGACAATCGGTACTAGATTGGAGATCGTGGTTGAGTTTCATGTCGCCACGTGAGATGTGTCCGACGAACTCGAGTCGTACTTCGGTTGGCGATAGTGGTTGGCCACGCGAAGTGCTTATGCACTTCATGTCGTTCAACTTGTTGTGCGCTCGAGCTAGCCGAGCTCGTCATATAACCCGATTTGTCTAATGTATGTTCACCATGTTTGGTCGCTAATGCTTGAACCTAGGGTACCAAACTTACCAGTGAAAATCCCGTTAACCATGGTACCTCGATCCGCTAAGACTCATGAGCCGGGCATGGTGGTATGGGACACCGTGGTCGAGCCGTCGACGCCGGGGCTACGTGCCTCCCGTAGTGACCAAAGGTGAGCAACTCAACTCGTGAGCCGATTATGGTGGTATGGGACACTATATTCGCCGGCCTGTCGGCCTACACCGATAAGGTGATGGGGGAGTGGTGCAATCTTTGTGTGTACAACTGCGACCCTTTGTAGTGACCGCGAGCATACTCTGGTTGCAGCAGCGTGCCTTAGGGTTCGCCGCGATATATAGAGTATGAACTAGGCCTGTTTCTCAGTTGTATCGTGATGAATCGTTTAAGGGGTGATGGGGGAGTGGTGCAACCTTTGTGCGTAATGCCACAGCGAATCTGCAGGTGACCTAGAAAACACACCATCGTCGATATTAACTAGACGACGACCCTAGATTGGATCATGTTTGGATATGATACAAGGGAGGTACCTTAGTTTCCCAATCCTGTAGTTTGAAATGAACTAATTAAAAACTCGGTAATCATACTCATCATGCATCGCATGTGCTTGGAAGATGTGGAGCACATGTAAGCATGCGCGAACGTGAGATGGTGTCACTTGAGGGAGTATGTCTGGAGAGGGCATCCATCATACCCGCATTCATACTTGCATTAATCGAGTAACTAGGAGTGGTTGATTTACTTGCTTTATCATTACTTGCTGATGTATTGATAACATGATAACTTATGTCTTATTGTTCCACCGAGTTAGCTACTCACTCCCACGTTACGGGACGGTGTTGTACACACCAAACAAGATTGTTGAATTTCGTATGATGGCGATGCTTATGAAGCGAGCCGACTACTTCTATGGTGATGAGGAGAAGTTCTCCTATCATGAAACTCTCTCGCGGGTCTCTCAAGACCTGCACCGTATTGTCTGGCCGTGGTACTGGGATAGAAGCATGAACTTACACATTTGGTATATTTCAAATCGTACTTGTATTCATATAACTGGTAATGTTATCACACTCAGACTCATCATAGTTTATATATTTTATCTATCTATCATAGTCTTCCGCTTGCAAAATTAAATGTCTCTCGAGTATGATATGTTGTTTTAGCTTAATCTCACTCATGTTCACTACTCTAATACATCATCATTCATTTTGTTGCATAAGTGATGTTCTGGAACTCGAGAGTTGAGTTACTACTCGACCCCCGATTTTCAGGGCGTTACACAAACTCCCGACCGTACCAGAATGACGATTTTGGTGTAGTGAATGCATGGGCATTGTGCATTAACTTCGGATTGTTTCCACTAGTGTGGTCCACCTGTGATGAGTGTTCCCCTCAAACTTCCGCAGATAACATGAAAATCTCTTTCGTCTAGACGGCTTGGAGATGCTCTAAGAATATCTAGTGGGCCCCCACATAAAGACATGAAATGGGTTCAATAGGCGGGTCCCTTGGGTAGTGAAAAGACTGAGCTAAGAGTCCTGGAGAGAAGGGGGGGTGAATAGGACTATGCCAAATTAAAAAAAAATAAATGTGGAATAAGAAAGAAATAAATAAAGATAGCACTTATCAATTCAAATAGCAGAAATGAATAGAAACCTTAAATGTACAAGTATTAAGAGGTTGATACAGATGTTGTTCTAAGGACAACCTTACACTAAAAACCAATGGCTTATAGTAGGACAACCTGATTTCTAAAACGGTCTATATATCAAAATCTCAAACAAATACAGAGGAATAAAGAATAAAACAAAAATAAAATTTCTACTGCTATTACAACATTCACCAAAAGTAAATTATAATCATTCACCACAAATGCTGAAAATAAATTACAACATTCACACACTTATGCACATTCAACCATCCACCACAACTCCAGTAATTATAGTGGTTCACTTGTGTGTACACCAACTGTTAGAAAACATCCACACAACTACTCCACTCCCAATATCCTCACCCTTCGGATATTGGCTTTCACTATGAAATAGGTTTTCCAAGGTTCACCTAAAACCTTCACAATTGTGTTTTCAAAAGGGCTACCACAATTAAAAACCCCACTCACTGAGATTTTCTGACCGTCTTAGTCAAAACCAAAAATGAAAGATTTTCTGGCAATCTTATAAACCAAATATAAAAAATTGAATTGTACTTATTTGAGGATTCTTCTTTCAATGAAGCCCGGTACAACCAATTCAATGTAGATGTTCAATGTAGATGTTCAATGTAGAAACTCACATATGAAAAAGTTCTTAGATGTAAATGATTTTTAGATTAAATTGACCTGGCATAGCTTGATTTGATTTTGATCTCAAAAAGGGTAAAAGTAATATTCCCATTCAAAAGAAATAGAATTGAATAGAGATCACAAAATCAAATGCAAAAAGCTATTAAAAGAATCTTAAATACTAACCAATTAGCTTCTCAAATGTGGGGACAAGTTCTCTTAGAGTTGTGACTTGAATATCTTGGAATGGAATGAAAAACTTTGAAAATCGCTCTCAATTTATAGGTAAAAATACTGTTCACTCGACTGGTCCATTGGTTGGTTTGACTGGTCAAAGGATCAACAATATTTCAAAATTTCGGGCCCAATAAGATAGGATCGCTACTCGACTAGTCGAGTGGCTTGGTCGACTGGTCGAGTCCTACACTCGACTGGTCGAGTGAGACCCAGAAAGGTTGCTGGACTTTGAGTCAAGCACTGTTCACTTGACTGGTCAAGCAGTCTCCAGGACTAGTCGAGAGTCTAACAGAAATTCTGAAAATTCACAACAAACCTTGGACTAGTCCAGCCAATGTCTAGATTAGTCGAACATAGGATATGACTAGTCGAGAGAAAGCCTATAAAATTATATAATGACCCAAATTAAGTATGCAATTAATATGACCTAACCTATGGTCAATTTAGGATCATTCATACCTTATAGGTGAAAATTAAACATTGAAACATCGTTTGCTTTGGTTGATAGTTTATCTCGAAGTACATGAAGCTTATCATTGTATACTTAAAGATGAGCTTGAACTATTGACCTTGTGACTTGAGTTTCAACTTGAGTATATGGGCTTAAGCTTTACTTGAGTGAGCTTGAATTCTTAAGTAATGCACACTATCTTGATATAATTGAAGCTTAAAAACTTGATCTAGAAATTGACCTTCTTAATGTTGTAATTGATCTCTTATTCTTATACTTGTGCTTCTTAAACTTGAATTTGAACTTCTTGAACTTGTACTTGAATGTAGGCAAGGATGATATAGAGTTGAGCTACACAAGATATAGATTCTAAGAGGTTCTGGCATTACAAAATTTGACAAATATAGGAGCTAGATAAGATAGCATTTACAATCTCCCCCTTTGTCAAATTTTTGACAAAACCAAATAAATAGTATGATACATAATACATGTAGTAAAGAATCATATATGCACAATAAAGAATCATGCACCAGTTACAACCTGGTCAAAGAATCATGCACCAATTACAAACTGGTCAAAGAATCATGCACCAGTTACAAACTGGAAACTAATACTCCCCCTCAATATTTTACACTACAGAATCCAAGAGGAGAATTTAAAATTTTGAAATTTGCTACCTAACCACCACTTCTCTACATTTCCACATTTTTAACATCCACTCTATAGAAATAAAATCCAATATCATTATGAAATAGGCATATCTCAACACAAATTCTCCCCCGTTTTGTCATAATATGACAAAGGAAAGAACCTATAAATTATGATGGAAACAAAAGAGCAATGAGTAATGATAGAAAGAAGTAAGTTCAAGATAATCATTCGAACATGTCCATAATAACAAGAAAACATGTTCAAACATATAAAGTTAAGAGAAATCCAAGTATAAAAGTTATTACAAATCAGAAATTCAAAACTAATTAGAACCAGAGGAAGGAGCAGGTATGGAAGGATCAATTTGATGTAGTCCCTTATTAATGCGTCTCAGATATTTGCGCATGAATTTAAATTGAGCCTATTGGGATACATGCATACCCTCTACCTTTTTCTCAAGAGAACACAAATGTTCATCAAAATCAGATGGCTGAAAATCAGGATCAGCTGCAAAGTCTGATTCAATCTCATCAAAAATATCATCCATATTGACGTCATCTGGAGGCAAAGCATCCTCCTCTTCATTTGCTTCAGCTGCTCGACCAACACCCACATTAACTTGGCCTGGAGCCAAGCTCAAATTCATTTTATTAATGTTCGAGTTGTTGAAGGGTAGAAGGTGAATAGGAGCTTCTCCAACAGGCATAGCCACTCGACTATGGGTGGCTAAAACAGTCATAAGATATGCAAATGGTATATCACTATGACCTAGATGGAGACGGAACTGAATCATGATATAACAGATAAGTGAAGGAAGACACACAGAGACTCCAATAATAATAGAGTGTAGAATACGGAACATGAAAGTAGTGAGCTCAGTTTTGTTAGAAGATCGAGGATAGACATTAGAAATGAAAATCCGATGAAGAACCCTGTATCTGGGTAACATAAACTTGGAAGCAAGCACATTCTTAGAACTTCATTCCACATTCATGTTGCATAGAACTCTAGTGAGCAATCTTTTCTCAGATTCAGATGGTTTTGTTACAAGAGAACTAATGGGAATACCGTCATCATTAACTGGGAGGTCCTCCAGAAGTTAGGTGACAGTCCACCTCAATTAGACCTTCTCTAGTAGAAATTGTAAATGTAAGATTCTCAGAAGAGAAGTCAGTTATGCAAGCATACATGGCCTGCACAATGGAACGGTATGTCGGACCGCCCCAACTTAAAATGTTGTCTCATCCTACAGATTGAAGGAGTGGAAGGATATTAAAAGGTGCTAAATGATCTGTGTTAACTATCCATTCAACTATCACATTACGTAATCAAATATCCCGCACATACTTGGGATCTTCTTCGAGTGACCGAAGATGGCACATCGTGATAGGAGCGAAACAAGAGAAAGAGGGACCACGAGATCCCTTTTTCTTATTTCTACTCTCCATTGCAACAAGAAAAATAAGAAATATAATAAATGCAATAGAGGAAAGAAGGGTTTCAAGAAAATCTGATTTTAAGTTAGAAAACCCAATGAACTACCATAAACCTTGAAATAAACAACAAAATTAAAGAAATGGAAGATCAAAGAACTCAAATCTATAAGGAAATTGAAAATGAAGTACTAACCAAAGAGGAATCGAAGATGGGTTTGACTGGTCGTGATAGGGCTTGTTGGAGAAGAAGAACCAAGTGAAGAAAAAGGTGTTTTTTCTCAAATAAAAGGCAAAACCCGAGTTACATGACTGGTCATGTACATACTCGACCGGTCGAGCCACGACTGGTCGAGTGTGTACTCGACTGGTCGTGCACCACTGAAAATTTACAATTTCTCATCTATTTGAATTTTAATTTTTTTAAATGATAAATATGTACATTATAATACAAAAAGGCACAAATCATCAATTCATGTTGCACATACCAAGATCAAATTTTAATTTTGTAAACCTATTTTTGTCGAATGAATATGTCTACAAGTTGATTCTCGGTCAGAATATATTCCAATGAAATTATCTTGTCTTTCACCAGTTCACAAATATAATGATATCTAATATCAATATGCTTAGTTCGTGAATGTTGAATTGGATTTTTAGAAATATTAATTGTGCTTGAATTATTACAATATAAAATCATGGATTCGTACGCAATTCCGTAATCGCTTAGCATTCTCTTGATCCATACAAGCTAAGTGCATACATTACCAGCAGCAATATATTCAGCCTCAATTGTGAAGAGCGATACAGAACTTTGTTTCTTACTTAGCCAAGAAACCAAACAGTTTCTGACATAGAAACAAGCACCACTGGTCGATTTACGATCATCAATGTTACCAGCCCAATCAGCATCCTTGTAACCAACTAATTGAACACTAGTATCATGTGGATACCAGAGACCAAGATTAGCTGAACTACCGATATATTGCAAAATGCGCTTAACAGCAATCAGGTGTGACTCTTTAGGGTCAAATAGATATCTAGCACAAATTTCTACACTAAAAGAAATATTAGGTCAACTCGCAGTTAAATAAAGTAAACTACCTATCATACTGCGATACAACCTAGGATCCACACTCTTACCTTTTGAATCCATAGAGAGTTTTAGAGTAGTACTCATTAGAGCATCAAAATTTTTTCCATTCTCAAATCCAAACTTTTTAACTAAAACTTTTTAACTAAGTTCAGAGCATATTTGGTTTGAGAGATAAAGAAACCATCAAGGAGCTATTTGACTTACAAACCTAGGAAATAGTTTAGTTCTCCAATCATGCTCATTTTAAATTTAGATTTCATAAGATCTGCAAACTCAATAGTCATGTTAGCATAGGTGGATCCATAGATAATGTCATCAACATAAATTTGCACTATTAGAATGTGATCATCATGTTTCTTTACAAATAATTTCTTATTAACACTCCCCATTACAAAGTTATGACTTAGTAGAAACTTAGTCAACTTTTCATACCATGCCTTGGGAGCTTGTTTCAAACCATAGAGTGCATTTTTCAAGCGATAGACATGATTAACATGCTTAGGGTCTTCAAAACTCTTTGGTTATTCAACATACACTTCTTCATGCAAATCGCCATTTAAGAATGCACTCTTTACATCCATTTGGTATATTTTGAATTTTTTAAAGTACACAATGGATATAAATAGTATGATTAATTTAAGACGAGTTACTTGGGAAAAGGTCTCATCATAATCAATGCCTTCAATATGAGTGTACCCTTGTACAACCAGCCTAGCCTCGTTTCTAATAATATTACCAAATTCATCAAACTTATTTTTAAAAATCCATTTTGTTCCGATAATGTGTTTATCTTTTGGTCTTGGAACTAAGTACCAAACATCATTTCTAACAAATTGATTGAGCTCTTCTTGCATTGCTATAATCCAGTTTTCATTAATAAGGGCTTTTTTTACATTAGTCGGTTCTATCTGAGATGTAAAACACATGTAGTTACACGTATCTTCAAGTTGTTTATGAGTGCGCACACCAGTGAGAGGGTTTTCAAGGATTTGATCAGATGGATGATCTTTAATTGTTCATAGTTCAGTATTATTTTGACTAGATGAAGAGTCTGGTTTATCAAATAAAAGAACTTCACCATTTTCTAAACTTGAAACAGGTGTATTTAAGTGATCATCTATAAGCACATTAATGGACTCTTAAATTACACCAGTCCTCTTGTTAAGAACCCGATATACTCGACTATTCAGAGCATACCCTAAAAATATTCCTTCATCACTTTTGGTGTCAAATTTAACCAGATTTTCTCGGTCACGTAAAATATAGCACTTGCTGCCGAAAATTTAAAAGTATTTGACAGTAGGCTTCTTATCAAACCACATTTCATATGTCATTTTACTATTTGATTTTCTAGTATAAACGTGGTTAATTATGTAACAAGCAGTATTTATGGCTTCAGCCCAAAGATTTTTGGGAAGCTTTATACTATTTAGCATTACATTTTTCATTTCTTGAAGCACTCTATTTTTCCTTTCCACTACATCATTTTGTTGTGGTGTTTTGGGCGTAGAATATTCATGTGATATTCCCTGGTCACAGCAAGATTTCTCAAAACTGCTATTTTTAAACTCAGAACCATGATCACTAAAAATCTTAGTGACTTGTGATTCTTTTTCAGTTTGGATACGTTTAAGTACCTTTCTAACTTTGTCTTGAGTTTCTGATTTCTCTCTTAAGAAGACTACCCTAGTATACCTGGTAAAGTCATCTACAATCACCAGAATATACTTCTTACCACTTCGACTCTCCGTTCTAGTTGGTCCAATGAGATCCATGTGAAGAAGTTCGAGTGGTTTAAATGTGGCTTTGGAGTTCACCTTTTTGTAAGCACTCTTGGTTTGTTTACCAATCTGGCATTCGCCACATATTTTATCTACTTTCTTTACTTTGGGTAGACCTCTTACCAATTCTCTTTTGCTCAATCTATACAAGTTGCGCTAGTGTACATGTCCTAGGCGCTTATGCCATAATTTGGTCTCATCATTTTGGACCATGTAACACAATAGCTTAGATGAGCTTGAATCACAAACGATGTAGTAGTTCTCGGAAGTTCTGCGGCCAGTTAATATTACAGAACCATTCTTATTTAAAATTTCACATCCTTGGTTAGTAAATTTTACACTATGATTATTATCGCATATTTGAGAGATGCTTAATAAATTATGTTTTAAACCTTCTACATATAAAACATTCTCAAATAGAGGGAAGTTAAAGAGCTGAACCGTACCTTGGCCAACAATTCTGCAGTTGCTACCATCACCAAATGTGACTGAGCCATCAGTCATGTCTTTAAAACTGGTGAACAGATCTTTATCACCTGTCATATGTCTAGAGCAACCACTGTCTAGGTACCACTTTGAATGGCTTGAAGCTTTGAAAGCGGTGTGGGCAACCAAACAAGTAACCTTAGGGACCCATTTCATTACAATTTTGGGTTTAGGAGCATAGTTAGTCTTCTTATGTTTATAGTTGTTATAAGTCCTACCCACTGAGTTAGATTTTAAGAGCTCCTTAAGTAAGTCAACAATTTTCTCCGCTAAAGGATAACGATTCCGATTTTTATAGTTAAAATGATTGCTTTTAGGTTTTAAAGTCTGAAAAGTTTTAGTATTTTTAGAATTATTTTGATTCAGACCTTTCCCTTTTAGTTAGAAGACTCCCCTTTAACAAATTTAGGTGGAGTATTCTTATATTTGGGAGAAATACTTTATCATAGCCCAACCAGATTGATTGCCACATTTTCTGAATTCAGATAAAAGTTTTTCTAATTCTATGTGTCCTTCAAACTCAAAAGTGAAGAGACTTCTAGTTTTAGCTTTTCATTTTCATATTTTAAGTTTTCAACTTGGGACGTTTTGAAATCTAAGTCGCACTTAGTTTTTTCAAAGCAATCTGAAAAGTGTGATTTTTCTAAGACTAGATTATCAAAATTCTCTTTTAGTTTTAAAAACTTTTCTTTCTGAAGTTTTAAATTTACAGCTATTTTGTAACTTTCCCTGTATAGGGCATCATAAGCATCTTGAAGGTCTTCTTCATTTTCATGATCACTATTTAGATTTTCTTCACTGGTTGAATCATCATTATCTGAGAAAGTGAACTTGGCAAGAGTCATTAGGGCTTTAACATCATTAGCCGACTCGGTTTCAGAATCTTCCGACTCAGAAGAAACTTCAGAGCAAGAAGATTCATCCCATGTAGCCAACATACCTTTCTTTTTAGACTTGTCCATCTTAGGACATTTGTTTGCTAGATGCCCATATTCATGGCAGTTGTAGCATTGACTGTCTTGTAAAGATTTCCAATTTTTAGATCTATGTTTTTTCTTTTCAATAGGTTTTTACAAATCAACCCTCTTTTTACTTTTGAAAATCTTGTAAAATTTTTTGGCTAAAAGAGCCATATCATCTTCAGAAGTTTCTAAATCAGAATTATTACTATTTTCATGAGAAATACTTTTAGAAGATTTGAGGGTGATAGACTTACCTTTAGGATCTTTAAAGTTTAACTCGTAGGTTTGTAAAGAACCAACCAGTTCTTCAACCCTCATATTATCTGTATCACGAAGTACCTGGATCGTGGTCATTTTTGAATTGAACCATTCAGGAAATGAGCGCAGTATCTTTGCATAGACTTTGCTTTTTGGGATCCTATCACCAAGACCCCACATAGAGTTGATAATGTCATTCAATCTTGTATAGAAGTCCATGAAAGTTTCACTTTCTTCCATACGTATTTTCTCAAATTTAGTTGTGAAGATTTGAACTTTAGATTTCTTGACAATTGTTTTACCCTCATGTGTCATTTCCAAAATATCCCAGGCTTGCTTTGCAGTATCACAGGATATAATTCTCTTGAATTCATCTGGTGATAGTGTGCAAGTAATAGCATTTAAAGCCTCTGCATTAGCACTACTCTCACTTTCTGAAGAATAGTCCAAAAAAAGTAAGGTGCGACTTTTACAGTTTTAGATCCGTCAGTACCAGTCACTTCAGCGGTAGGAGGGGTCCAATTGGTCACTATGGCTTGCCACACGCTCTCATCCATGGATTTAAAAAAAAATCCTCATTCTGTCTTTCCAATAGGCATAATTGGATCCATCAAATGGTGGAGGCCTAGTGACTGAAAGGCTATCAAAATTTGACATATTAAAAAGCTCAGATCGATTAGCTCAGGAAATTAATCCAAATAACAAAAAATAAATCTAGCTATTAGGCTCTGATACTACTTGAAAAGGGCGAGCTAAGAGTCCTAGAGGGGGGGTCCTTAAATAGGAATATGTCAAATTAAAAAAATAAAAAATAAATATGGAATAAGAAAGAAATAAATAAAGATAGCACTTATCAATTCAAATAACAGAAATGAATAGCAACTTCAAATGTACAAGAGGTTGATACAAATGTTGTTCTAAAGACAACTTTACACTAAAAACCAATGGCTTATGGTAGAACAACCTAATTTCTATAATAGTCTGTGTATCAAAATCTCAAACAAATATAAGTGAATAAAGAATAAAATAGAAATAAAATTTCTACTGCTATTACAACATTCACCACATGTGTAGAAAGTATATTACAATCATTCACCACAAATGCTGAAAATAAATTACAACATTCACACACTTATGCACATTCAACCATCCACCATAACTCCAACAATTATAGTGGTTCGCTTGTGTGTACACCAACCGTTAGAAAATAGCCACAAAACTACTCCACTCTCAATATCCTCACCATCGGGATATTGGCCTGCACTATGAAATAAGTTTTCCAAGGTTCACCCAAAACCTTCACAATTGTGTTTTCAAAAGGGTTACCATAATTAAAAACCCCACTCAGTGAGATTTTCTGGCTATCTCATTCAAAACCAAAAATGAAAGATTTTCTGACAATCTTACAAACCAAATACAGAAAATTGAAATGAACTTATCTGAAGATTCTTCTTTTGATGAAGCCCAGTAGAACCAATTCGATGTAGATGTTCAACGTAGATGTTCAATGTACAAACTCATATATGAAAAGGTTCTTAGATCTAAATGATTTTTAGATTAAATTGACCTGGCCTAGCTTGATTTGATTTTGATCTCAAAAAGGGTAAAAGTAATATTTCCTTTCAAAAGAAATATAATTGAATAGAGATTATAAAATCAAATGCAAAAAGCTATTAAAAGAATCTTAAATACTAACCAATTAACTTCTCAAATGTGGGGATAAGTTCTCTCAGAGTTGTGACTTGAATATCTTGAAATTAAATGAAAAGCTTTGAAAATCGTCCTCAATTTATAGGTAAAATTACTATTCACTCGACTGGCCCAGTGGTCGGTTCGACTGGTCAAAAGACCAATAATATTTCAAAATTTTAGGCGCGATAAGATAAGATCACTACTCGACTGGTCGAGCCCTGCACTCGACTAGTCAAGTGGGACCAGAAAGGTTGCTGGCCGTGCCTGCTCGACTGGTCGAGCACTGTTCACTCGACTAGTCAAGCAATCTCCAGGACTGGTCGAAAGTCTAACAAAAATTTTAAAAATTCACAACAAACCTTGGACTGGTCAAGAAAATTCTTAGACTGGTCGAGCCAGTGTCTGGACCAATCGAACATAGGCTAGGACTAGTCGAGAGAAAGTCTATAAAATTATATAATGACCCAAATTAAGTATGCAATTAATATGGTCAATCTAAGGTCATTCATACCTTATAGGTGAAAATTGAACATTGAAACATTGTTTTCTTCGGTTGATAGTTTATCTTGAAGTACATGAAGCTTGTCATTGTATACTTAAAGATGAGCTTGAACTAGTGACCTTGTGACTTGAGTATAAGGGCTTAAGCTTTACTTAAACGAGCTTGAATTCTTAAGTAATGCACACTATCTTGATATAGTTGAAGCTTGAAAACTTGATCTAGTAATTGACCTTCTTGATGTTGTACTTGAATCTCTTGTTCTTGTACTTGAGCTTCTTGAACTTGAATTTGAACTTCTTGAACTTGTACTTGAATGTAGGCAAGGATGATATAGAGTTGAGCTACACAAGATACAGATTCCAAGAGGTTTTGGCACTACAAAATTTGACAAATCTAGGAGCTAGATAAGATAGCGAAATGCAATTTGTCATTTTCATTATTTTCTTCTTTTTTTCTTTTTTTTTTTTTTCACGGGGGAGATCATTTGGCTATTAGGACCGTTGCAACATCATTAGGACCCACTTTGGTGTGCATTAAGCATTATTCCCTCAATTTCAGTGAACTTCTAAGTGTTTTTTAAAGATTTCCGATGTGCATTAAGCGACAATTTCTCTTCTAAGTGTTTTTTAAAGATTTCCGATGACACTCTCCGATGTAGAAGCTATGATAGCTAAAGGTAGGTTTAAGTTAGGATAATAGTGGTTTATGTGTGTTGTTTTTATTTTTGTTGGTGGGTATTAATGGTGGGAGTTTGTAAAAGAGAGGATGGTGTGGTGGTTCCCATTATAATTACGATTTTTTTTTAATAAAATTAATTGGTATAAATGATGGGAGTTTGTGAAAGGGATGAGTTTTGTAATTAAAGAATGTCATAATAGATGAATTTTATCATGGAAGAATGTGATGAATGTTGAAATGGAATAATATTGTAGAGGAAGAATAATAAAATGGATGGACGGTCATAACTGTTATAACTCCCTATGGGTTGCAAATCCCATAAAAATAGTCATATGACTCTCGTATTACAGGTCCGATTTTGGTGATCTTGTACTCATTGGGAATGTAATTTGATGAAATTTCAAAATGATTTTGGAATCGCCTCATTTGGACACCATTTGATTGCTCAAAAGTGGGCCTAAAGTTACTGTAGGTTGACGATAATCAAGGTGGATCATCAGTACACACTATGGTTCATTAGTTCCAAGAAAATGATTATAACTCCCTTGTTACATGTCTTATTTAGGTGATATTATAATTGTTAGAAAGTTAATTTGATGAACTTTCAAATATCTTTGGAATCACCTCATTTGGACACCATTTGGTTGCCCAAAAGTGGGCCTAAAGTTCATCATAACATTTATCACCGAATGAGATATGCAATAGATAAACTTTGGGCCCACTTTTGTGTGATTAAATTGTATCCAAATAAATTTATTTAAAATTTATTTTAAAGTTCATTAAATTACCTTTCCAACAAGTATGATATCACCCAAATCATACATGTAATGAACAAATTATGATCATTTTCAAGGAACCGCCGATCTATAGTGGGTATTAGCAATTCATTGTAACTTTGGGCCCAATTTGGAAAATCAATTAGTTTCCAAATGAGATGATTCAAAATCCATTTTAAATTTAATCAAATTATCTTTCCAATGAGTATAATATCACCCAAATTGGATATGTAATGAGGAAGTTATGATTATTTTTGTGGGACCGGTGATCCATAATATGTATCGGCAATCTATAGTCTTTGATAAACTTTGGGCTTATTTTGGGCAATCAAATGGTGTTTAAATAAGGTGATTCCAAAGGTATTTGAAATTTTATCAAATTATCCTTCCAACGAATATAAGATCACCTAAATTAGACATGTAATGAGGGAGTTATGGCCATTTTCGTTGGATCAACAATCCATAGTGCGTATCGGCAATCCACAGTAAGGATTACTAATATCAACTGTAGATCACTGATATTCACTGTGAATTGTAGATATTTAGTGAGGATCTTTGATATTAACAATGGTTCACTGATATTTACTGTGGATCACCAATACTTACATGGATCACTGGTCCAACAAAATGGTCATAACTCCTTCATTACATATCCAATTTGAGTGATCTTGTACTCATTGGAAATGTAATTTGATGAAATTTAAAATATACTTTAAATCACCTCATTTTAACATCAATTTGTTGATCAAAACTAAGCCCAAAGTTCATCAAGGATTGTGGATCAGGTGATATGCATTGTGGGTAGTTGATTCCACAACAATTGTCATAACTCCTTTGTTACATGTTCGATTTGGGTGATTTTGTACTCGTTGGAGAGATAATTTGATAAAATTTCAAATGGATTTAGAATCACCTCATTTAGATAACATTTTATTGCTCAAAGGTGGACCTAAAATTCATCAAGGATCGTAGATTGATGTTCGCTTATTGGAAAGATAACTCATGAACTTTCAAATGACTTTGGAATTATCTCATTTAGACACCACTTTCCATTATGGTATTTATCAATTCCAGCATTCATTTTATTCATCTATTACAACATTCTTCCGTTATGAAATTTATCTATTACAACATTCTTCAATTGTAAAAATTCATCGGTTACAACATTCTTTCACATCCTCATCCCTTTCACAAACTCTCACCATTCATACCCAACTAAAAAAATAATAACTGCAAAGGGAACCACCACACCTTCGTCCCTATCAGAAACTCCCACCATTGATACCCTCTAACAAAAACAAATACAACACATAAAAGAACATATATTTTTGCCGTCATACCTTCTTCGTTGAAAATTGTGGCCCGAGAACTTTAAAGAAAAAAAAACTTTTTTTTTTTTGGCGCCTGAAGCTTCTCCAAAGCTTCACTAGAGCTTGGGCAGAGTTTTTCATCATTGCCAGGGAATATAGTGTCTGTTCGTACAACTACTAACTATCAAAGAGGCTTAAGCTCTTCATGTGGTCCCCTCCTACGATTAAAAGAATGAAGAAGAAAGAAGAAAAGGCCAAATTAAAGGCATTCCCATGCAAGGGCCCCACCTTTTGAACCCACATGAGACCTTATGTGGGACCCACTTGTCTTGGAGCAGATTCAAGATGTCCATATAAAGGAGGTTTAATTTCATGCTATCTACCGAAGTTTAAGGGAAAAAATTCATCGTAAATAGAGTTGTATACGAAACAAGTTAGCTTGGTTAACTCGCTCGACTCGACTCGAAAAAGCTCGATTCAACTTGGTTCGAAACTGAGTTCGAACTGAGTCGTGCTAATTTTTTAAGCTAGAAAATTTTTTTAGTCGAGTTTGAGCTTGATTCAACTCAGATCGAACCTAAGCTAGAATTGACTCAGATCGAATCAGCTCAGTGACTTGGTGATTTTGATATTGATGTTAATCGCTAAGCGTTTAATGAAATGACTCAGTGAAGTGTTGTTTCGAGTGCATACATTCTCCAAGGGATCAGCTAGTGGTAAGGAAGGAATGGATACAAAACAAATCACTATATATATAAAAAAAAACTTTGCATTATAAAACTTCCCTCAAATCATGATTTTAATGTTGTTAACTGAGTGTTTGATGAAATACCTACATACTATTGTTACTATTTTGCATTCTGTGACAATTTGAAGATGAGCTTTGTGTTTGAGAAAATGTCGCATAGGCTCGAGCTCGGCTCGAACTAGCCAAGCTGCTGAATGAATTGAGCCGAGCTAGCCAGTCAGGCTCGAGGACCGAGCGGATCCGAGTTTGAGCTAGGATTAGTTACTGGCCGAGCCGTGCCAAGCTCAACTTGATTCGACTCATGTACAACTCTGATAACGGATGAACTACATCAGAGGAAACAATTTGAAATTAACATACAACATTAATGTAATTATAGGCCACACATACTTCCAAAATTTTATTCTTAAATGACCGTACTATGGGTTCCCAATTGTCCGACGAAAGTGAACGGATCAGATCACCCGACGAGTGACCAAAACTATTGATTTACTATGGCCCACACCCCATTCTCAAAATGCCCTCTTGACTTTCATGGAAAGCTACCGCCATAAGAGAAAATGACTGACAAAAATGCATTTTTATCTTGGAAAAGACCGAATAGCATCCAATGGACTAAAATATTAATGGCTCACCTTTATAAGATCATAATTAAGAAATATTTTAATTTATAATCCCTCACGGGGAATTTGGTGAAACCCCATCCTTACCCAAAATGGTGTGGCCCTTACTATGGGGTTACCGTGGGCCCACCATCCATTTTTCCATATCATTTTAGGGTATTATCCAAAAAATAAAGCATATTCAATTATCAAGTGGACCATGCCACACGAAACAGTGGTGATTAGAGCTGGGCAAGGGGCGACTCGACTCGGTGGACTCAACTCATCCGACTCGACCCGAACCGAATGGTAGAGTCGAGTTTGAATCAAGTAGCCCTATCTCGATCCAAAACCCGGCTGAGTCGAGTTCGATTTACGTAGTAACTCAACCCGACTCGAACTGAAACTTGATCCGGTTGGACTTGACCCAATCTGAAACCCGACTCGATCCAATTATCGGGTACTATATAAAAAAACCCCATTCTTTACCCTAATCCTACCATCCCGCCGCTGCACGCAACTTGATCTACAGACGCCTACTCCAGTATAGCAGCATATTATGTAACGCCCCGGATTTTTGCCAACCTGGGATTAGACGTCCTTAGGCAATGGGTCGATCCTAATACTTCATTAACTTGTCAGAACTGAATCCCAAAGTCTAAAGCCGCTTTTGAACCCATTTCCTTCACAAATCTCACCCTTCACCACCTTGATCTTCCAATTTTTCTAAGAACTTTTACCCTAGACACTATCTTAAACTAGTTAAGTATCATAACTTGGATCACCTCATATACAAACTCCAAAGGCCTGAGTACCACCTCGACCAGAAATCACTTAGGACTAAATCCTTTAGAAATTTGACAAAGTGAACTAGGTGCTAAACTAGATTAGCCATGAAATCCATTTGAATCACTTTAAATACGATCTGCAAGACCCAAAACTTGCAGAATCATTGACGCTAGGTTATCCTAAAATCTAGGATCAATCTCATTACCCGGCTGCCTCGGGAGCATCTCAAAATTTCGTATCTGATCTGGACCGCACATCGGGAGTCCAAACAATACGAAGTTAAGGACTTAGGACCGCCTCACTGGACTTGACAATCATCTCAAAAATCAGGTCCATCCGATGTCCCACGGCCATTCGTTTCGATTCGGAAAGAGGGTGTGTGAAAAACACTATTCCCATTTCAAAATAAATATCAGGAATAGTGATCTGCACCATTTCGTTGACGCGTCAATATAAGCAACCCGACCGTCAGAATCAGACCAAATTAGACCCTCGGATTAAGAAAAATTTCAGGAACATTTACATGTACTTGGAATTTCTGATCGTGGCCCACTGACCGTCGAATTGAAAGTGGTCCGCCACGTGCGATCTGGGAATCCGATCGAGTCGAAAATGTAATCCCACATAGATCCATAGGTGATGAGCTTAAGTCTGACATTTGGCTCAAGGAGGGCCACCAGAACCTCTCTTTTGAGCTGGAAAAGTGACGAAATACCTATATTAGCAGTAACCCTTGAACAGGAGTCTATTTCGGTGAGTTTTGAGACTATATAAGGACCTTAAACCCTCTCCCATTCCAGCCATATGAATTTGGATTTGAGAGAGGGAAAAGAGAGAGAAAGTGAGGGAGATGTGGGAGGAACTCCCTGCCGTACTTCCTGCTGCTCCACGGCCGCACCGCCTCTTTCTTCGCTTTCTCGGCGATCCGGCGTCATTTCTAGGTAATAAACCCTAACCCTAACCTTTTTGGGGGATTAGACAGTTGTAGGTTAGGAAATAGCTAACCTATTTCATTCTCTAGGTTGCCAAACTCCCGTATACGGAAGCTTATCGAACCTATCGACTCCGTTACGATTCTACGACACAAGGTGCGGACTTTAGGTGTATAGGTTATGGTTTTCAACGCTTTCAATGTCAGATAATGATAGATTCATGATCTGCATGCAATTGCACATGTATAAAGTGCTTTCCGTTTTCTGTTTCGATTAGAATTGTAGAATTTGGAATTTCACATACTCTAGGTATTCATATAAAATACCGTATACGTATTTTTTTTGAAAATGTATCTGACATGTTTATTTGTCGTATGTATATATGACGTATGGATAAAATACTTATTTGGCGAAAGGATTCGCCTAAATACATGTTTACTAATAAACACTATGTATGTAGAAATACGGTATTGTAAGAAGTACCGTATACGTGTATATTTTAGCGATGTGCTTGTCATGATTACTTGTTGTATAAATATATTATGTGCGTATAAATTAATTGCTTGGCGAAAAGAATCGCCGTATTATAAGTTCCCTTGTATACACTATGTATGTTGAAAATGCGTATTTTAGAAAATACTGTATACGTATAAATTTTGGAGATGTATTTATCATGATTATTTGCTGTAGTAATATATTATACAAGGATAAAATACTCACTTGGCTAAAGGATAGCCCTAATACATGTTTTGCTAACATACACCATGTATGTTGTAATAGTGTATTCTAAATGTTTGTGAAAATGACTGAATGAGTATAGAATCCTCATTCGTGCTCGCCATGACTAATTGTCATGGATTCATGATTGTTGTATTGGCGAGACCCTTTGACGAAAGGATTTTCCTAAATCACGCCACGGCCAATATACACTATATATGCTAAAATGTGTGGCCCAAGTGTTTGTGGAAATGACTGAATGAATATGGAACTTGGATTCCTGCTTGCCATGACTATCCGTCGTGGGTGTACGCGTGTTATGATTGGGGCAACTCCCTAGTGAAAGGATTTGGCCTAATGCCTATGTGATCGACATATGTCATGTATGTTGATGTATGTTTGTTTAAGTGTTTCTTGAAATGTCTGCATGAGTAGTAATTAGCAAATTGTAATGTATAAGGGTGTTGAGATGTGATTCTCAACCTCTTTTAACTATGGGTATGATCTCCTTGGATTGTTGTGTGATTAGGAATTGAACATGTATAAACTCATGCTTGTGTTGTGATTCATAACATGCTCAACTGCTTTATGATTATAACTATGTAATGCATATGTTTAAATTTATATTTACGTTGTATGATCCATCATGGGTGATGGGGAGCGGAGCAACGAGTGCGTGCAATGACCACATCTCTAAACGGATAATACCATACCTTGATTGTATGAGTTGAATCTTGATCCATTATCGCTTTATCTATCTCAAGTTATCATGTTTGGGGCTATGATTATAGTCCGGACAATCGGTACCAGAATGAATTCGTGGTCGCGATTCATTTGCCACGTGAGATGTGTTCGACGAACCCGAGTCGTACTTCGGTTGGCGATAGTGGTTGGCCACGCGAAGTGCTTATGCACTTCATGTCGTTCAACTTGTTGTGCGCTCGAGCTAGCCGAGCTCGTCAAGTAACCCGATCTGTCTTATGTATGTTCACCATGTTTGGTCGCTACTGCTTGAACCTAGGGTACTAAACTTACCAGTGGCGATCCGTTAACCATGGTACCTCGATCCGCCAAGACGCATGAGCTGGGCATGGTGGTATGGGACACCGTGGTCGAGCTGTCGGCCTACGCTGGGGCCATGTGCCTCCCCGTAGTGACCATTGCGCAACCAAACTCGTGAGCCGATTATGGTGGTATGGGACACTATATTCGAGCTGTCGATATATACGGCGAGAGCCGAGTACGGTGAGACCTGTGCTCGTGCTGACGGGCGACGAGTCCTCCGTAGTATCTTCGAGTATACTCCAAGAGTCTGTGATTGGCGACGAGTCTTTCACAGTAACTAAAGTATGAGTTGAGCCGAGTACGGTGAGACCTGTACTCGAGCTGACGGCTAGTGATTGAGTCGAGTACAGTGAGACCTGTACTCGAGCTAACGGCTAGTGATTGAGCCGAGTACGGTGAGATCTGTACTCGAGCTGACGGTAAGCAATTGAGCCGCATACGGTGAGATCTGTATCCGTGCTGACTGGTGACGAGCCATTTGTGATGCCTTCGCTACGCCTCTCAAACCATAATATCGTATGAGATTAACTAGGACTGACGACCCTAGAATGGATCATGTTTGGGAATGATACAAGGGAGGTACCTTAGTTTCCCAATACTGCTGATTGAAATGGACTAATAAAAACTTGGTAATCATGAGCATCATCGCACCGCATGTGCTTTGTAGATGTAGCGCACTGAGGGAGTAAGCATTCGCGAACGTAAGATGATGTCGCTTGAGGGTGGTTTGGCAAGGGCATACAGCATCATGTCATATCATTTTTGCACTTAACAAGAGTAGTTAGAAATGTTTGACTTGTACTGCTTTATCATTACTGCTTGATTGATTTGATAACATGTTAACCTATGCTTTATTGTTCCACTGAGTTGATCACTCACTCCCACGATACGACGGTGTTCTAACACCCACCGACTTTGTCCTCGATTGCGATGGCGACGCTATTTCTAAGGTGGAGCCGGACTTCTATGACGACGGAATGCTTTCTCGTATATGCTCTTTCTCGGCCATGAGAGCCGTACCTTGATTGCTCTGGGCTGTGGATGTTGACTAGATCATACTACACAACTTGGTATAATTTACTCGTAATTATTTAACCCGGTAACTTTATCACACTCGAGACTCACCACAGTTTATATATTTTATCTACCTATCACAGTCTTCCGCTTGCTAATTTATTGTCTCTGGAGTATGATATTCTGTTTTGGCTTAATCTCACTCATGTTCAATGCACAAATACAGTCAACATTCAAGCATCATTCATTTTGTTGCATAAGTGGTGTTCTGGAACTCGGGAGTTGAGTTTATGCTCGACCCCCGATTTTCAGGGCGTTACACATTAACACTCGTCTGGCTCCTCCTCCTCCTATCTCCTCCACCCATCCGCACAAAGCACCCATTCAGCCACCTTACTCATTCAAGATCCTCCAGTCCTCCTCCTCCTCCTCCTCCTCCTCTCTCTCTCTCTCTCTCTCTCTCTCCTCCACTGCTCGCACATTGAAGACCATCATCCATCCACTCAATTTCAGGTATTTTTTATTTTTTATTGTTTTAATTAAATAAATCATCAAATGGATGACTTTGAGTGGCCTGTGCCCGTTGTGGTGTGTCCGGGCTTACTCGGGAGCGGCCTGGGCTTGCTATGGTGAGTCCGGGCTTGCTATGATCGGGTGTGGTGTGCCTGGCCTGGCTCGGGTATGGTGAGGTCGAGCTCACTGTGCCTGGATTGGGTGTGGTGCGGTCGGGCTCATTGTGGTGCGTCCAGCCTGCCTCGGGTTTAACTGAGCTAAATATTAAACCTAACTCCATACCTTAACCCCTAAACCTAAAACCTAACCCTAACCCTAAACCCTAAACCCTAAAGGTTAACTCCAAACCCTAAACCCTAGATCCTAACCCTAAACACTAAACCCTAAACCCTAAATCCAAATCCTAAACCCCTAACCCTAAATCCTAAATCCAAACCCTAAACCCAAAACCCAAAACCCAAAACCCTAAATCCTAAAGGCCTAAACCCTAAATCCTAAATCCAAACCCTAAACCTTAAACTCTAAACCATAAACTCAAAGACCTAAACGACTAAACCTAATCCCTAAACCTTATATCCTAAATTACTAATGTGTTTTATTTATTTGAATTAAACAATTAGTGGTTAATGTTTTTTGGAATTATGGTTTACATTGCTTATTGCTTAGCTTATTATTGTGCATTAGATAGTTAGCTTAATATGTATGGATTACATTGCTTTTTTGCGTAGCTTATTATTGTGCTTGTGCATTATATAGTTAGCATAATATGTATGAACCATATTATTTTTTCTTAGCTTATTATTGTGACTTGTGAGTTAGATGATTAGTTGCCCATTTGAGGATTTCTATGTGGGCAAACATAGATATAGTGTGTTTTTTATGGCATAAAAATCGCTCAAATTGACCCATTTTGGACAGTTCAAGGTTAGATAGATAGTATACTTTCATATTACCTATTTAAATGTGCGTGCCTAATCTGCACTCCATCTCTCCATTTCTCTCTGGATATGTTTCTTTATTTTCATTTCTAATGTCAAATATCTTCACATTGCTTAGATATTTTGCATCAGAATGTACTAGAAGATCAACTTATCTGGAGAGACATGGGGAGATGCTGTTGAATTTTCGGCGTGGGCATTTAAATGGGAATATGAAAGTATTATAATATATCCAACCTTGGATATGTGACTAATTTAGGGTTTAATATAATCTTTAAGGCATTAGAGTACTAATGCTAATATGATTTAGTATCTTTTAATTATTAGATGACTAGTGGAGAAATTTTAAATACCCTCAGCAGTTTGTCAATTACGTCGCCAATGATCTTGGAAGATGAATGATTAACTCTATAAGATGAAGAGGTGCCCATTAATATTAGTACCTCACAGTCACAGATTACAGGAAAAGCGAAAAAAAAGATTGGCAGTATGGGAAATTTTAGAAGTAACCCTTAAAAACGCCATGGTGAAGATACAATGCAAGTACTATAAGGCTCAATATGCTAAACAAATATATGAGTCGACCATAACTTTGAAGAAACACATTTTAAAGTGTCATAAAAAAGTGAGAAGTTAGACCTTAGGACAACAAATACTTTTATTTACCCAATCTTTAGTGGGTCCGTCATAAGGTACATTGTTCATCTATAAGTATAAAAGAGACCATGAAGTGTCATAAAAAAGTGAAAAGTCAGACCTCAGGACAACAAACACTTTCATTTATCCAAACTTTAATGGTCCATCACAAGGTACATTGTCCATCTATAAGTATAAAAGAGACCATGTGAATCAGCTGATGGCCATATTATTATTGCTAATGAAGGACCATTTCAGATGGTAAAGAGTCATTCTTTTATCAAATTAGCCAAAGGACTTATAGATACGAGAAGGTCTCCTGTATACAAATAAAGAGAGTGTGCATGAAGATGTATGCTAGCGAGAAGCTCAAGTTAAAAGGATAGTTAGAATCAGTTTCTCGAATTAGTTTGACATCAAATTTGTAGATGACATCCAATCAACGAAAGGGATATATGTCACTAACTGCCCACTATGTTGGTGCCGAATGGAAGCTCTGTAAAAGAATCCTAAACTTTTGTTATGTTCCACCTCCTCACACTAGATTGATGATTTCAGACTGCATGTACAAATGTCTTATGGAATGGGGCACTGAGAAGAAAATCTCTTCAATAACTTTAAACAATGTCTCTATAAATGATAGCGTGATAATGAATTTGTGGAACTAGTTCAGACCCACCAGTGACTTGTATTTTAGTGGAAAGATATTTCATGTTAGGTATTGTGCCCACATCCTAAACTTGATTGTATAAGATCACCTTAAAACAATTGAGCCAACGATTGAGAACATAAGAGAAAGTGTAAAGTACATATGGGGTCACCTTTACGATTATATATATGGAATAAGATCTCAAAATGGTTGAATTTGTCATTTCAGAGAATGATGAAGCTAGATGTCATAACACATTGGAATTAAACTTTTGAAATATTGGATTCAATGATAGCTTTCAAAGATGCATTCTCTTACTATGTGGAGCGTGATAGTGTGTATCTTTGGTTGCCTTCTAATGATGATTGATTAAGAGTTGAATCAGTTCGCAAGGTCCTTTCAGTTTTTTACGGCACAACGAAGAAATTTTCAGGAAGCAAGTATCCAAAAACAAATATATTTCTGCAAGAACTTTGGAGGGTAAAAGATGTTTTGCATAAAATCTGTAGTGGACTACACTTTTTACAAATAATGACCAGGGGTATGTTGTTAAAGTTTGATAAGTATTGGTCTGTGTACAGTCTGGTAATGGCTATTGTGGTCGTTCTTGATCCTTGATACAAGATGTTCATGGTTATTTTCATCTTTAATAAGTTGTATGGTGAGAATAGTGCGTCTGAGGTCAATAAGATTCATGATGCAGTTGATGATTTATACAATTTCTATGTAAAAACTTTGGGCGCCGCAAATGACAATATTGCAGTCGTAGGCCTGTGTACTCTTGAAGTGGGTTCTAGTTCTACTGTTGATTAACAATGAAAAATGATCAATGATTTCATATCTTTTCTAGCGCAGGTTGAGACTCAAACTCAAACAACCCAATCAGAACTTAACCACTATCTCAAGGAGCCACTTGTAAAGTATAAAGGCGAAGAATTTAATGTTTTAGACTGGTGGAAGTCAAAATCTCGTGATTCACAACACCATGTGCTCTCATTAATGGCACGAGACATATAATTAATTCCAATTTCAACCGCGGCGGCAAAATCTGCATCTAGTATGGGGAGTAGGGTAGTGAACAAGTATCAAAGCTCACTTACACCGGAATCAGTTGAAGTGTACATACGATTGGCTGCATCCGATCTGGGGGGAAGGGAACTCTGTTGATACGAAGTTCGAAGAAGAGGAGAGTGGTGAGAAAAAAGAGATAGTACTTGCAACAACTGCATGAAAGAAGCTATAGGATAAGACATCGCCTTCTATTTCTCTTCCATTTTCTTACAAGTTACAACAAAATTTTGACAATTATTTTTTGTGGACTTAAATTATTATATTTAATGGGTGGATGAATATTTTTCTCTTTTCATTTATACTTTTAAATTAGTTAATGTTGTTTCAATCTCATATCATATGGTTCGCTGATTGAGTTTATTTATCTTCATTCCATAATTATTTATGTTGCCTTAACCTAACCAAATATTTTTCTTTCAAAATAAACACCTATAGATATGTCACCAAAAGATGATCCATCGGCAGATATTGAGATTATAGAGTCGAAGTCTACTCCCAGGATGGAAAGATAGAGTTACAATGCAAGTTGTGTGGAAAAAATTTGTAAATAAAACAAATTGATTAAAATTACATTTGACTTGTTGGGGAGGAGATGTTGCACCATGTAATAAAGCTCCTCAAGAAGTCCAAGATTTATTTTTAGCCATTCTCAAATCAAATACAAAGACTTTTTCCACCCCTTCCCCTACAACTACAACCAGCCACATAAGATATAAAAGTAGGCTTATTATAATTGAAGAAGGGTTAAGCAGAGGAAATGCCTCCATAGTTAGTAAAGAAGAACAAGAGAGACTTTTAAGGGAACAAGAATAACAAGATTATAAAGAGGCCATAAAATAAAGTTTAAAAATGACATCCAGGACCAAACATTAACAACAACCTCCTTCGAGATAACATGATGCCAAAGTAAGCATAAGTACGGGAAATAAACCAATTAATAAATCATCAAAGTTTCTTAAAAGTCCCGCATCATTTTATACACGGTTGGGAATCCCGTACGAATCAAATTATAAAAAGCGGTTAAAAAAACTTGTTGAATCTATGAATAAGATCGATGAAAAGGCATCTCCACCATCTGATTCAATAGAGGTAAACGACCATCTTTTAGACACCTTTAGCTCGTAATCAGCCCAAAGTTCTCCCATAGTTGAAGCTGTAAAAAGAGAACCAATTGATGATTCTGGTGACAAAGGTGGAGAAAGGGGTAACTATTATGGATAATGTTACTCAGGTTACATGTCATAAAGGCATTAATCATATAGAGGATATTGAATGAATAAAAGTTTTATTGGTTTGTATGTGGACGTAGTTTATTTACTTTTGATTTCAAAATATGATCAGGTAGGGTTAGCCCTAACTCGTTTTACTGACATGGTTTATTTACTTTGTAGTCGTATTTTTGCATGTTATAACTTACAATGCAGAGAAGACCCTATTGCAGCCTTGCCATATTAACCTAACCTGATGACCTGATCTGACTCGGTGCCAACTCGATCTGAACCGGTATTTCTGACTGGGTCGAACTCAGTTCAGATCAGTCAAGCATAGACCCAGACTTAGATCAAGCTAGGCATGCTGGACTCCTGAGTTGGATCGACTTCGGGTCAGGCCTTTTTCATGACCGGATCGAGTCAGGTCAACCTAACTCGGTTTGGATCATGCCCAACTCTACGTGGTGATCGACCTTCCTATCATTAAAAACTTCTCGGGGCGCACATTAACATTTCTGCAGTGTTTATTTACTATACAATCTGTTAATAAGGTCACGTAAGCTTGGATGAAGGCAAAAAATAAATATCAGTTTGATCCAAATCTTTTGTCGCCAGTTAGTGGTCAATCACCACTTTTCTGATGATATAGTCCACTTAATAATTGGATCTGATTCATTTTTAGAATAATCCCTGAAATGATCTGGAAAAGACGGATGAACGGTATGGATACATAATACATACATCAAGATGGGCCCCACGGTAACCCCATTGAAAGGGCCGCACTGTCGTGGGTGAAGCAGGGGTCTTACTTAATCCACTCTCAATTCGCCCCCCAGACAAGTACGGCCATAGCCAGAGACCGACCAGTTTTGGTGAATGGTCCGTTTCCAACCGGTCCAATCTTCTTGTCTCTTGATGAGATCTACATCGGGGCCCATCTGAATGTACAGTTCAGATCTTATCCTCGTTTGTCATGTTAACGGATGAGGTGGCGACGAGGATTGTGTACTGACACTTCCGGTACCAACCTCGCTACTGAATGACGCTATGTGGGCATGTACCAAACTTACCAGTGTAACCCCGTTAACCTTGGTACCTCGATTCGCTAAGACTCATGAGCCGGGCATGGTGGTATGGGACACCGTGGTTGAGCTGTTGGTCTACGCTGGGGCCACGTGCCTCCCCGTAGTGACAAGTGAGCAACTTAGACTCGTGAGCCAAATACGGTGGTATGGGACACTGTATTCGAGCTGTTGCCCTACATTGATTGGTGACGAGTCCTTTATAGTGACCTCGAGTATACTCTGAATCTGCGGAGAGGCAATGAGCCTTCCCGTAGTAAATAGAGTATAAACTAGGCTTGTATTGATAATGTGATGGGGGAACAGTGCAACGAGTGCATGTAATAGCCCTGGCAGCCCTTTACAGTGACCTAGAATCGCATCATTGTATAAGATTATCTAGGACTGACGACCCTAGAATGGATCATTGATTGGGAATGATATAAGGAAGGTACCTTAGTTTCTCAATACTACTATATGAAAAGGACTAATAACAACTCGGTAATCATGTTCATATCGCACTGCTTGTACCTGAAAGATGTGGAGCACTGAGGGTGAAAGCATGCCGCGGACGTAAGATGGTGTCGCACGAGGGAGTATGTTGGCGAGGGTATTTATCATTATCGCATCTCATCCCTGCATTAATTACAGTACTTAGGAATGTTGATTGTACTGCTTTATCATTACTGCTTGACTGAATTGATAACATGTTAACCTGTGCTTTATTGTTCCACTGAGTTAGTTACTCACTCTCATGTTATGGGATGGTGTTCTGGACACCCACCAGACCCTGTCTTAGATGCAGGTATTGACGAGACGTAGGAGGCTGAGCCTAATTACTATGATGATCAGGATGAGTTCTCCTACATGCAGTTCTCTAGAGGCTACCCTTAGGCCATTCAGATGACTGGGCTATAAGGTGTGCCATTCTAGTTGTACCATTTTTGGCATTTTAACTTTTGAAACAAATACATGTATATGGTGACTTAGTAAGGTATTCATACTTTGGAGACCGATTATGACATTTTTGGCTTTCTATCCATTTATATATATCTTTTAGTCTTCCGCTTGCATTTTATAACTTGATCTGGAGTATGAATTACTGTTTTGGTATAATCCCACTCATGATTATTGCACTATCACAGACAACATTCAATTATAAGCATTTATATTGCATAAGTGATGTTTTGGAACACAGGTGTTGAGTTGCTACTCGACCCCCGATTTTCAGGGCGTTACAAGTTGGTATTAGAGCATAATTTAGATTAAACCGAACCTGGGTTATGGTCACACGACGTACGCTGACGCATTTCGACATAGGAGGGTGCGAGAAAATGTAGAAAATAGTCCTAAGTATCTCGATGTCGCCAATTGACGAAGTTTATGGAAATCAATCATTTTGTTTAAGTCTGTACTCAACCGAGATCGCACGAGTCGACCTGAAAACACTTCTAGACCGTCAAATGACGGGTTTAGATCATAATTCACCCCATCCCAGCTATTAGAAATTGGTACGTAGAGCTATGTATCAGAAACATCCCAAAACTGCTTGAAATGACACAAAACGGGGTCGTGGGCCTACCCACGCTTATTCAGAGGGACCCAGGGTGGGACCCACATCATTTTAGGGCCTAGAGGTCACAAGGACCTCGCCCATATGGCGAGACATCGCTGGCTAGTCCAGGGAGTGGCGAGGACCTCGCTAGGTCGATGAGGCCTCGCCGGTTATTCGGCTCGACTGGGCGGACCGTGCGGGCCGATGCACTTTGGGGCCTAGGGTGGCCCACTGGTATAGGGGCTGTGGCTTAAAACCTCCCCAAACATATACTTCCTTTACAAAACCTCCCTCCAAGCTCTCCCTTTCCCTCAAAAATCTGATTTTCTCTCTCAAACCTCCCATCCAATCACCTATTCCACTAATTTCTGTTAAAACTCACACCCCCATCGTTCACAGCAGCACCTACCCTCTACCCTTTCCATTTTTCCTCATTTGAGCGCCCACACCCTCTCATGTGAAGCTCAAAACTATGTAAGCTCTCAACCCATCATATTTCTTCATTTCCTTTCTTTAAACCCTATCTTTTGGGGCCTTTACAATCCCTGTTGAGGTCCAAACTCATGGAGAACCAAAACTCCAGCCCCCATTTTCCCTTTTTTCTCCACTTCCATAGCTTTCTTTGAGTTTATTTTGGCCGTTTTCTCAGTTTCCACCATCCTTTCTCTCATGGGAAAGAGAAAGGGGGCCGTGGATGAAGCTGGGCCTAGCCGCCCTACGTGTTCAAGGAGGCCAAGAGGCACCGCCGCTAGTACAAGCATCGCTCAGGAGTTTCAGATGAAGCGGGATCTTGATCCCCAGATTCCTGCTGAAAGGGCTCTGTTGGCGGAGCTGCCCCATGGAGTGTATGAGGGACGTAGGGTGTTCTTTGAAGCTCAGGTGGATGGGCTGCTCTTTGGAGAGTATCTATTGTTCGATTTCCTGGAAGAAGCCCATTGAGGTCCACTATTTGATGGCGGGTATCGCACCAATGCGAGCTCTATCCGAGCTTTCTATGCCAACATTCACGATCCGACGCTCGAACCCTTGTAGTTCAAGATTCCGTGTGGAAGGGATTGGTTGGCCACTGTTGATGTCAGATTGATATCCCGACTTCTGAATGTGCCTCTAGGCGATGTGCACGCTAGCGAGCAGAATCTGAGGACTGTACATGAAAGGGATCGTGGCACACGTTTCCTTTGTGGTGGCTGACTTGTCGAGTGACAGTCGAACAAAAGTCTTCTAGCGACCGATATGTCTGACGACTTTCATTTGCTCCATCACATCTTCACGTTCAATGTCTATCCCAGGTGGAGCAATCGCAGTGAATGCACGCGCCTCATGGTAGATTTCTTATATCAAGTAGGGCAGAGAGCAAACCTGTGCATGCCTACGTTCATGTTACGACAGATAATTAAGACTGCATGCTCTGCTAGAAGGACTGACTCGCTCCCTTTCGGTCGACTTGTATGCGAGATTGCACATTAGTTTATCTACAGTCTTGGGGCGGAGATGCCGGTGTCGGTTCATCATATCGACGAGACTACCCTCAACCAGATGAATATCGGGCCACGGCGACGCCGGGCCCCACTCAAGGAGAGCGATGATGAGACAGAGAGTGAGGAAGAAGAGACTGAGGAAGAAGATGGGGCTTAAATAGAAGAAGAGGAACATGAAGAAGAGGAAGAGGAGGCTCAAGATACTGAGGAGAGCTCCTCTCCCACGGCACCAGCATAGGGCACTGATCGGGCTGCTTGGGATGCTCGTATTGCTCGACTGGAGGATGATCATACTGAGCTACGACAAGGTTAGGCTGTCCTGCGACAGGACGTCATGGATCTTCGGGCCCTTGTGAAGCACAAATTCAAGAAAGTTACTCGCTCGTTGAAAACTATCATGTGCTACTTGAAGGATAAGGGTGCCCCTTCTCCATCGCCAGACTCGGATGCCTCGACATCCATACTGTTGCCTTAGAGTTTGTTTTGGTTACTGTCTTAGGATGTTTATGTTTTCATGTTGATGGGTGTAGTAGTTGGTAGAATGTGTTAGATGTTGAAGCTTTGGTTGTAATAGCTCTTTTGCATTTGTTTTCATGATTCATGTAACTCTGTATTTCATGTATTGTGACAATTTTGGTAAATGAAATGCATGCAGCCTCTTTTACTATGAAGTGTGTGGAATGCTTATGTGGTTGTGTATTATGTTGCTATGCTTCATCTTACATGCGTTGCACCCTATGTTGTATAGGGCATGCCACAGAAATATACGCGGAGCACACCTTGCACTCACAGATACGATGGATTAGACTCCTTCCCACAGAGATGGTTGTAGGGACCCTAGTTTGGACCCGGATCGTGAGACTATACCTATGTCTCAGCCTTCTATTAGTCCTACAGTTGGACTACAACCTTATACACCACCGGTTCATGAGCAGAACCGTGTTTCTTCCTTGATGCAGTACGTGCAGCAGCCTGCCCCACCTATGGATAGGTTGGAGCAGTTATTGATGATGATGCATTAGAAGCAAGTGCAGCACCAACAACAACAGGTGCAACATCAGCAGCAGCCGCAACAGCTATTGACCACTATTGCAGGGGCCTTATCTCAGGGTGGGAGTGTGACTCCACTTGCATCGTCTACACGTCCTACTGAAATCGCAGAGCCTTCTGCTTAGGCTGAGGATGTTCCTCCGCCTTCACCTATTACATACCCTACGAGGCATTTGGGTACTAATGGCCTTCTCGAGCAATTCCAGAACTTGAGGCCTCCTACTTTAACGGGTTCTCACAGGCCCGAGGAGGCTAAATATTGGTTAGACCGCATCTCCAAGATGCTACGGATGCTGCATTACACCGAGACAGAGCAGGTTGAGTTGGCCACATTTATGTTTGAGGAGGCCAGTATGTGGTGGGATGGTGTCCTACAGACAGTCGCAGTTGGTTACGTATGGACCTGGGCAGCCTTTGAGTTTCGTTTCCACGAAAAGTACTACCCTCTGACCTACTGACATGAGAGGGAGAATGAGTTCTTGCGCCTTAGGCAGGGAGGTATGACAGTTATCGAGTACGAGCATCTCTTTACCGAGTTGGGCAGATACGTCCCTACGATACTTGTTGACGAGCCGATGTGGATACGATGTTTTTCTGAGGGCTTGCGACCTGATACTTAGTTGAAGATGTGCTGTGTCAGAATACCATTGTATGCCGAGTTGGTTCATATGTATATGCAGGCAGAGCAGAATGTTGAGTGACTGACACGCTCTCTTAGCCCCATTATTCTTAGGCCACGACCAGATATCCAAGGCAGGCCGTTCCTCGGCAAGAGGCCTCGTGTGGATTCTCCTCCTAGGATTGCAGCGCCAGTAGTTCCGATGCGGCGCCCAGGTGTGACCTGTACTTACTGTAAGAGATCGGGTCACCCTGCAGAGAGTTGTTTTGCCCGGATGAGAGACAGCGGGTTTGCACTGCCGTAGAAGATTGATCGTCCTCACCCTCAGGCCTTATCGGCTCCACCACTACGGATTGCACCTGCACATCCATCCTTTAGACCACCTGCACCTCACTTTAGGCTTCCACAACAACCTATGATGCCTTAGCCCAACGACCACAACAGGCACATGTTCATGCGCTTACAACAGAAGAGCAGGAGACAACACCTATGGCCTTCGAGGTCACTGCGCATGTTTAAGGTATTCCTCTTTTTTATTGGTGGACACTGGGTCCACCACTTCCATCATATCATATGCGACTGTTAAGCGTCTAGCTTTACATACTACTCCCATGAGGGGAGTGAGACTCACTACTACTATAGGGACGTTTTCGGATATCACACGGGTGCAGGAGGGTTGCTCCGTCGATTTGGGTAGCGGTACGGTATTCGTTGACCTCATTGTCCCTCCCCTATGGCACTACAACATTATCTTCGGTATGGACTAGCTCACCGAGATGAAGGCAGAGATTTATTGCGATAATCGGGTCATGACAACCAGTGTACCAGACGGCACGGTCTTCACTTTTCCAGTGTAGGTTAGTTGGCCATGTCGTGTTGAGTGTTATGCCGCTTTACTTGAGCATGTTGGGGGGCCGACATTAGGAGACATGCCAGTAGTTCGGGAATTTGAGGATGTGTTCAGGACAATTCCTGGTTTGCCTCCTCGGCGCGAGATCGATTTCACTATTGACCTTGTGCTCGGTGCAACCCCCATTTCATTACCTATATACCGGATGCCTCCATGTGAGATGGAAGAGCTGAGGAAGCAGATTGACGAGCTCGTAGAGAAGGGCTTTATACCACCCAGTGTGTCTCCTTAGGGAGCACCTGTGTTATTTGTCAAGAAGAAAGATGGGTCGCTACGGTTATGTATTGATTACCGTAGGTTGAACCAGTTGACCGTGAAAAACAAATATCCTTTGCCCAGGATAGACGACCTGTTTGATCAGTTCAGGGGAGGGGGCAAAGTATTTTTTGAAGTTCGATTTATAGTTAGGGTATCATCAGTTGCACATCAGAGATGAAGACGTGCAAAAGACAGCTTTCAGGGCCTGTTTTGGGCATTAAGAGTTCCTTGTGATGTCGTTCGGTCTTATGAACGCACCGGCCGTATTCATAGACCTAATAAACTGGGTATTTCGGCCATTCCTATATCGATTCGTCATCGTGTTTATCGATGACATCCTGGTGTACTCTACGAGTCGGGAAGAGCACGAGGAACACTTACAGGCAGTCCTTGATACTCTAAGGAAGAACCAGTTATTCGCGCAGTATAAGAAATGCAACTTATGGCAGGAGGAAGTCAAGTTCCTGGGACATGTAGTGTCCAAGGAAGGGATAGCAAAGGGACCCGCTAAGGTAGCCGCAGTAGCAGACCGAAACAACTGGTTCGACCACCGAAGTGAGGAGTTTTCTGGGCCTGGCAGGTTATTACCGACGATTCATCCAGACTTCTCGAAGATAGCCAGACCATTATCTCAGTTGACACCGAAGGATCTAAAGTTCGCCTGGAATGAGAAGGCGGAAGCAGCTTTTCAGGAGCTGAAGGACATGCTGACGTCCGCCCCTATGCTACTATTGTCAGAGCAAGGGGTTAAGTACACTATATACACTGATGTGTCTCGTGTTAGTTTGGGTTGTGTCCTTATGCAGAAGGACAAGGTGATTGCGTATGCCTCGAGATAATTAAGGAAGTACGAGGAGAATTACCCTATGCACGACCTTGAGTTAGCAGCGGTCATATTCACATTGAAGCTCTGGAGACATTACCTCTATGGAGAGGAGTTCGAGCTTTTCTGTGACCACAAGAGCCTTAAGTACATCTTCACTCAGCAGGACTTGAATATGAGGCAGTGTCGATGGATGGAGACCTTGAAGGACTTCAAGTTCAAGGTTTCCTACCATCTTGGCAAGGCCAACCTTGTGGCAGACCCGTTGAGTCGTAAGAAGGTGATCATATTTGTAGCTCCGTTGATGATTGAAGAGTTGAATATGTTGGAGTTCGTGCGGGACTTCATGCAGAAACTCATAGTGGAGGAGCCATTCGAGTGTATCGCACACATTCGGGTGCAACCGCTTATTGATGACCAGATTATTGAGGCCCAGAAAGGCGACGAACGGTTATCTGAGCTTCGTGGGCAAGCTAGTGATGATGTGGACTTCGAGTGGAGAGTTGGAACAGATGGGGGCCTACGATACTGTGGCTAGCTATGCGTCCCAGATATTTAGGACTTGAGACAGGAGCTTCTCGAGACAACCCACAATTCGAAGCTTGCGATGCACCCTGGTAGCACAAAGATGTATCAGGATATGAAGAGATCATATTGGTGGGACAATATGGAGGTTCATATCGCAGAGTATGTTTTCCATTGTCTCACATGTCAGCAGGTCAAGGTTGAGCATTGCCGACCTCCTGGACACCTTCAGCCTATGCCCATAGCTGAATGGAAGTGGGACTTTATCTCTATGGACATCATCTCGGGGCTACCGAAGACGAGAAAGGGTTATGATTCTATTTGGGTGATCGTGGACCGGTTGACCAAATTGGCTCATTTTCTCCCTATCAGAGTGACGAACTCTACAGACAACTTGGCTAGGTTGTACATTAAAGAAATAGTGCGTCTACATGGAGTTCCCTTGGAGATTGTGTCAGACTGTAACACATGATTCACGTCTATTTTCTGGACTCGTATCCAGGAAGAGATGGATGTGAAGTTGAAGTTCAATACCGCGTTTCACCCTCAGACCGATGGGCAAACAGAGCAGGTGAATCAAATTTTAGAAGATATGCTATAGGCTTGTGTTTTGGACTTCAAGGACAGTTGGGATGATTGCCTCCTGTACGCAGAGTTCACCTACAACAACAGTTTTCAAGCGAGTATTGGCATGACTCCTTACGAGGCCTTGTATGGGCGCCCTTGCAGAGCACCGCATTGCTAGGCAGAGGTTGGCAAGCGCAACTTAGTTGGCCTAGAATTAGTACAGGTGACCTCAGAGAAGATCGACATTATCATGCGTCGGCTTCTTACAGCACAGAGCAGACAGAAGAGTTATGCCGATACAAGACGGTAATCACTTGAGTTTAGGTTGGAGACCATGTGTTCCTCAGAGTTTCCCCTATGAAGGGAGTCCTTCGGTTTGGAATGAAGGGGAAGCTTACGCCACGGTTTATTGGCTCGTTTCAGATACTTGATCGAGTGGGTGCGGTGGTATATCGTCTCGCTTTGCCTACACCACTCGTGGGCATGCACAACGTATTTCATTTATCTATGCTGAAGAAATACGTCCTTGATCCTTCACACATCATCCATTGGGAGCAGGTGCAGTTGAGTGATGATGCTACGTATGTACTACGTCCGACGTGTATCATAGATAGGAAGGAGCAGGTGTTGTGCAGTAAGGTGATTCCACTCGTGAAGGTACTGTGGACGCATCATACAGAGGAGGAAGCTACTTGGGAGATTGAAGCCGAGATCCGAAAGAACTACCATCAGCTTCTCGAGGAGTACGAAAAAGTACTAATTTCGAGGATGAAAATTTTCATTAAGGCGGGTAGATTGTAACGACTCGAAAAATTTCGTACAATGGCCCAAGTATTACCTCAGGCAGAAATCACTTAGTATCAACTCCTTTAGAAATTAGACAAAGTTAACTAACTGCTAAACTAGACTAGCCATGAAATCCGCTCGAATCACTTTAAATACGATCTACAAGACCTAAAATTTGTAGAATCATTGACGCTAGGTTACCCTAAAATCTAGGATCAAACTTATTACCCGACTGCTCTCAGGAGCACATTGAATTTCTGTATCAGATCTGGACCGCACATCGAAATTTTGAATGATACGAGGTTATAAAATTAGGACCGCCTCACTGGGCTTAACAACCATCTCGAAAGTCGAAACTAGATAGTATTCCGTGGCTATTCGCTTGAGCCCGGAGCGAGGAGTGTGAGAAAACCTGATTTTCTTGTGAAATTGAATTAAATTTAAGTAATTTGAGACTTGGTGTTTGTGGGCCAACTATAAGTAATCAGACCATCGGAATCTGACCCAAATACACCGTCGGATCAGGAAACATTTCCCATATATGTCTGTGTACTTATAACATTGATCGAGTTTCTGTGACCATTGAACTGAAACTGGTCCGCCACGTGTGATCTGGGAGCCCAATTGGAATGAAAACTTAACTCGACCTAGATCCATAGTCAGTGAGCTTAAGTCTAACCTATGGCTCAAGGGGGGCTCCAGAAGTGCTCTGTTGAGCTGGAACAGATCCACTCTTGACATAACCTAAGTATACCTTAATCGTAAGTCTGTTTTGGAGAGTTTTAGGCCTATATAAGGACCTTAAACCCTCTCTCATTCTCACCATACGAATTTGAGAAAACCCTAGGAGAGAGAAGAGAGAAAAGAGAGAGAAAGTGTGAGACAAGTGAGGGATTCTTCTCGATACCCTACCCAACTATCCTACGTGCTTAACTACTTCGATCTAATTGCTTTTCCGGTGATTCCAGATTCGCTTCTAGGTAAGAAACCCTAACCCTAATCCGTTCTAGGGTTATGATTGTTGCAAGTGATGAAATAGGTAACCTATTTCATGCCATAGGTTGTCATTCTACTATTGATAAAGGCTTGGTGTTTAAACTGACTTCATTACGCGTTTATCGGTGTAAGGTGCGGACTTTAGACGTATAGGTTACGGTTTTCAAAGCTTTCAATGTCAGATAATGATAGATTCATGATTTGGATGGGATTTCATATGTACAATGCGATGTTCGTTTTGTGTTTCAGTTACGTATGTGAATTATGGCGTATGTATATTTGTAGAAAATACCGTATACGTATAAATTGTGAAAGTATGTTTGCCATGATAAATCACTGTATGTACATGTTATATATCAATGTAATACTTGCTCGGCGAAAGAATTCGCCCTAATACATGTTTTTGCTAATATACGTTATGTATGTTAATAAGTGTATTCTAAGTGTTTATGAAAATGCTTATAAGAGTAAGTGCTTAGATGATTGTGCTTTAGGTAGCTGTTGAGATAGGATTCTCAACTAACTTAGAGATGTATATGATTTCCTAGATGTTAGTTGTTTAATTTAACCACTTACTATGAAATATATGTGTTTGTATTTCTTGTTTATATTGTGCTTTATAATATGCTTTATGACATGCTTGTTAACATGCTTAAATTACTTTGTTTATTCTGCTTTACTCTACATGCTTCTGGTTAAGGATTCATTGTGATTGGGGCTATGATTATAGTCCAGACAATCAGTAACAGACTTAAGTTCGTGGTTGAGATTCATTCGCCATGTAGGATGTGTTTGATGAACCCGAGTCGTACTTCGGTTGGGGACAGTGGTTAGGCCACGCGAAGTGCTTATGTACTTCATGTTGTTTGGCTGGTTGTGCGCTCGTGCTAGTCTGGCTTGTTAAGTAACCCGATCTGTCTAATGTATGTTCACCATGTTTGGACGCTACTGCTTGAACCTAGGGTACTAAACTTACCAGTGTAACCCTGTTAACCTTGGTACCTCGATCCGCTAAGACTCATGAGCTAGGCACGGTGGTATGGGACACCGTGGTCGAGCTGTGGACCTACGCTGGGGCCACGTGCCTTCCCGTAATGACCAGTGAGCAACCCGGACTCTTAAGCCGAATACGGTGGTATGAGACATTGTATTCAAGCTGTCGGCCTACACTGATTGGTGAAGAGCCCTTTGTAGTGACCTTGAGTATACTCTGAATCTGCGGAGAGGCGATGAGCCTTCCCGTAGTAAACAGAGTATAAACTAGGCCTATATTGATAAGGTGATGGGAGAGCGGTGCAACGAGTGCGTGTAACAGCCCTGACAGCTCTTTACAGTGACCTAGAACCGCATCATCGTATGAGATTATCTAGGACTGACGACCCTAGAATGGATCATTGGTTGGGAATGATATAAGGGAGGTACCTTAGTTTTTCAATACTACTATATGAAAAGGACTAATAACAACTCGGTAATCATGTTCATATCGCACTGCATGTGCCTGGAAGATGTGGAGCACTGAGGGTGAAAGCATGCCGGGATGTAAGATGGTGTCGCACGAGGGAGTATGTCGGCGAGGGCATGCATCATTATCGTATCTCATCCTTGCATTAATTACAGTACTTAGGAATGTTGATTGTACTACTTTATCATTACTACTTGACTAAATTGATAACATGTTAACCTATGCTTTATTATTCCACTGAGTTAGCTACTCACTCCTACGTTACGGGACAGTGTTCTAGACACCCACCAGGCCCTATCTTAGATGCAAGTATTGATGAGACGCAGGAGGATGAGCCTGATTACTATGATGATCAGGATGAGTTCTCCTACATGCAGTTATCTGGAGGCTACGCTTAGGCCATTCAGATGACGGGGCTATAGGGTGTACCATTCTAGTTGTACCATTTTTGGCATTTTGATTTTTGAAACAAATACATGTATATGGTGACTCAGTAAGGTGTTCATACTCCAGAGACCGATTATGATGTTTTTGGCTTTCTATCCATTTATATACATCTTTTAGTCTTCTGCTTGCATTTTATAACTTGATCTGGAGTATGAATTACTGTTTTGGTATAATCCCACTCATGCTTATTGCACTATTACAGACAACATTCAATCATAAGCATTTATGTTGCATAAGTGATGTTTTGGAACTCGGGTGTTGAGTTGCTACTCGATCCCCGATTTTTGGGGCGTTACATCATGCTTCTAAGATTAATTCAAATGTCATCAGCTATAGAAATCAAAGATATAATCCTTTAGCTGAAAAAATAGTGGACTTACTCAAAGAGCTTCTTAAATTTAACTCAAATGAAATCGGAGTTAATAGACAAAGAAATTCCAACTCCCATAAATAGATAAAAACTAATGGAACTCTTAAACCTAGAACCATAATGAAATGGGTTCCAAAAGTTACTTGTCTTATTGCCCACACTCTCTTCAAAGCTTCTAGCCATTCAACATGGTACCTGGACAGTGGATGTTCAAGACATATGATAGGTAACAAAGAGATATTCACCAACTTCAAAGAAATAAATGATGGTTCGGTTACCTTTTGTGATGCCCCGTCACTGTTGCACATGTGGGCGGGCACATGTGGGCAGACGTTGATGTGGGCGAGGCCTAAGGGTCTGGGCGATTTACCAATGGTTGGCAGGCTACTATGCTGGTAGGCTACTGGGTACGCAATAGGGGTTGAACTTGTCCCGCATTGGAAGAGTCGTAGAAAGTTGTGATGGTTATATGTGGGGTTCTAACCTTAAGGATACAACGCGTCTTGTGGGTGATTGACTTTGAGCTTCCGCTGAGTAGGAACAAATCTGTGAGGGTTTTCGACTGATGTGGGTGGGGCCTGAGGGCCTGGGCAAGCTACCAGTGGACCTAAAGCGGAAAATATTGGACCTTAATTAGAACAATGTGTCCTGTGGGTGTGTGGCCCTGCTTCCTCTGTGCAGGAACAAATCCATGAGGGTTGGCTGGGCTGATATAGGCGGGACCACGGGAGCACTGGGTCTAGGTGAACTACCAATCGATTAGGATGTAAAACGGACAATATTGGACCTTAATTGGAATAACGCGTTTTGGGGGCAACCTCGAGAACAAAGTCGTGCGCCCTCGGGCAAAGGGGATAATATTATACTGTTGGGGCTGACCTTTTACACCTTTGGTGATGGAAGCAATTGCAGAATTATAGGCCAAGGTACTGTTCAACTCTCTAACCTTCCTCCTTTTGAAAATGTTTTACATGTTGAAGGACTTAACCTTCCAAGTATATCTAAAATCTGCGATAATAAACAGTGTAAAAGTTACTAATCACGGATGCGAGATTACAAATGAGAAAGGTTGTGTGATATTAAATGGTCGTAAGACTTTTGAAAATTGCTATATTATCAATGAGTCATGCTCTTCTAACTTTTCATGTTACATGGTCTAAATAGACGAAACAGAACTATGACATAAATGTTTTGGACATGTTAACTACCGAAATCTTTATAGATCAAGCAAAATAGATCTTATTCGAGGTCTACCCAAATTAAAAAAGGTTGAAAAGATATTGGCGCATGCCAAATTGGTAAACAAACGAGGAATAGTCACAAGAAAATGAACTCCTTAGCTACAAGCAAACCTCTTGAACTTCTCCATATGAATTTGGTTGGACCAACAAGAACGAAGAGTAGAGGTAGAAAGAAGTACTTTCTGGTTATCGTTGATGATTTTACCAGATTTTATTAGGTAGCATTTATGAGAGAGAAAACAGAAACTCTTGATGAAGTTAAAAGAATATTAAAACAAATTTAGACTGAAAATGAAGTAAATGTAATTAAGATCAGAAGTGATTATGGTACTGAATTCAAAAATGACAATTTTGAGAAATACTATACAGGTCATGACATATCACATGAGTTCTCTGCTCCTAAAACACCTCAACGAAATGGGGTTATTGAAATGAAGGATAGAGTGCTACAAGAAATGGCCAATGTTATGTTAAATAGCATGAATCTACCAAAAAACTTGTGGCTGAAGCTATAAATACTGCATGCTACATAATAAATCATGTGTAAATTAGAAAATCAAAAGATAAAAGCCTATGAGTTATGGTTCAATAAGAAACCAATTGCAAAATACTTTCGAATTTTTGGAAGTAAGTGTTTTATATTATGTGATCGAAAAATTTTGGGGAAGTTTATGCCAAGACTGATTAAGGAATATTCTTAGGTTATGATCTGAATAGTCAAGCATATCATGTTTTTAATAAAAGAACAGAAGTGATCCAAGAATCTATTAATGTTGTAATTGACGATCACTTGATCACACCCACATTAAGTCTAGATGATGATTAAGTTAACTTTATTGAGAAACTTGACTCTTCATCTAATCCAGTTAATGCTGAACTGAGATCAGTCAAAGATCATCTTACTAATCTGATATTAGGTAATCCTCTTACTGGTGTGTAAATAAGAAAACAGTTATAGAATATCTGTAACTACTTTTGCTTCACTTCTCAAATTGAACTAACTAATGTAAAAGAAGCACTCGTCGATGAAAATTGGATAGTAGCCATGCAAGAAGAGTTAAATCAATTTGTAAGAAATGATATTTGGTATTTGGTTCCAAGACCATCTGATAAACATATAATTGGAACCAAATAGATTTTTAAGAATAAATCTGATAAAATGAGAAATATCATTAGAAATAAGGCTTGACTGGTTATACAAGGGTACACTCAGATAGAAGGAATTGACTATGATGAAACCTTCACACTAGTTGCACGCCTAGAATCTATTAGATTATTTATTTCTATTGTTTGTTATAAAAAAAATTTAAAATATATCAAATGGATGTTAAAAGTACATTTTTAAATGGTGATATATATGAAGAAGTTTATGTTGAATAGCCTATGAGTTTTGATGACTCTAAATATTCAAATCATGTATATCATCTTAAAAATGCACTTTATAGTCTAAAACAAGTTCCCAAGGCATGGTATAAGAAGTTGACTAAATTCTTACTCAGTCATAAATTTATCATAGGAAGAGTTGATAAAACATTATTTGTTAGAAAATATAATCAACACATATTAATTATACAGATTTACGTTGATGATATTATTTATGGGTCTACAAGCACTAATTTGTCCATTGAGTTTGCAGAGGTTATGAAATCCAAGTTTGAAATGAGTATAGTTGAATAATTGAATTACTTTCTTGGTTTACAAGTAAAGCAATAAGAAGATGGTATTTTCATTTCTCAAACCAAATATGATTTAAATTTGGTAAAGAAATTTGGATTCAAGAACTAAAAAAAGTTTGATACTCCTATAAGTACAACTCTCAAACTTTCAAAGGATGAAACAGGTAAAAGAATATACTCTCACCTATATCGAAGTATGATTGATTGTCTTTTATACTTAACTGGTAGTAGACCAAATATTGCTTTTAGCGTTAGAATCTGTGCTAGATATTAGTTTGATACAAAAGAATCTCATCTTATTGTTGTTAAGCGTATAATTAGATATGTCGCAAGTACTACTAATTTTGGTCTATGATATCCTTATGATACAACTGTTCAACTAGCTGGATATACCGATGCTGACTGGGCAGGAAACATTGACAATAAAAAGTCTACCAGTGGTAGATGTTTTTATGTAGGAAATTGCTTAGTTTCCTGGCACAGTAAGAAACAAAGTTCTGTATCTTTATCTACAGTAAAAGTTGAATACATTACAGCTGGTAATGCTAGTACCCAGCTTGTTTGGATAAAAAGAATGTTAGCTGATTACAGAATTGTGCAAGATACAATGATTCTATACTGTGATAATTCTAGCACAATCAATATTTAAAAGAATCTTATTCAACATTCTCGTACAAAACATATAGACATTAGATATCATTATATTCGAGAATTGGTTGAAGATAAAAGCATTTCATTAGAATATATCCAGACTAAAAATCAACTTGCTGACATTATGACTAAACCACTTGACAAAAATATATATTCCAAATTAAAACATGATATTTGTATGTGTACTTCTAATTGATTAAATCATGTTGTGTATTATTTGCATGATTTAATTTTATTTATTTATTTATTTATTTTTGCAAAAAGTGATTTTTTTAGGTGCTTGATGGGTCGAGTATGTCCTCGACCAGTTGACCCTCGACGAGTCGAGGACCACACTTGACCGGTCGAGGATCGCGGGCTTGCTCATTGAAAAGGGAAAAAACACAATTTTCACCCTATTTCTCTCATCTTCCTTGACTAGTCCTGGCTCCACTCGTCAAACTCATTTCCATTTCTTCCATGTAAGTGGTTTATTTCACTTTTTCTTCTAGATATGGGTTTATTGTTGCTCACTAATCATTCCTTTGGGATTTATTTTGAGTTTCTCTCCTTCTCTATAATGGGTTTTGTTCAAAAATCTGATCCCTGCCAAACCTAATTTTTATTTGTGTTTTTCTCTATTGCAATCACTAAATGAAACATCAAATTATGAGGAAAGTAACTAGTGGCTCATCCTCTAGGTCGACTCCAGTTAGCGTTAGAACCCTAAGGGCTCCTGAAGAAGATTTGGATCATGTTAGGGATCTTGGCAATCGAGAAATTATTATAGAGAGGACAATCAATGTTGATCATATTGCTCCATTCCAGCTACTTCCTATCCTTACCTCTGTTGGTTAAGAAAGCATTCTAAATTGGGGCGGAATGACATACTGCTTTATTGCACAAGGAATGTATGCATCTATAGGTGAAGTGTCCCTAGATAATCTAACATTCTCTATTAATTTTAGCGAAGGGACATTCCTTATTGATAGGTACCTACCTTATTTCAGGCTTGATGCACATTAATGTCAATGATGAAGGTATTCTAATACCTACCTTGGTTGAAAGAATGACTGAAACTGAACGTCGGGATATTACCCGTAAATTGTGTCAGTTTAATGCCGAATGGAGTTCGGGTAATGCCCTCCGTGCTAATCAAATATTGCCTAAATACAGAGTTCTGCATAGTATTTTCATTTCCATTGTCTATCTTAGGTTTGGGAATAAGTTTGAGCTTACTCCCTTTATGTGTCGTGTTCTTCATGTTGTTGTGTCTGGCATTCTTATCTATCTTCCTTCACTGATTTTTTACATAATGATTCAATTTCGTATCCATCCTAATCATGAGTCTGTTCCTTTTACTTATCTCATGACTAGCCTTGCCACTCATTGTGATGTTGTCATTCCTCCTTCTGAGTCACATGTGGCAGTCATTCCATTTGATAACTCCAACATTCATAAGATGAATTTGGACTACCTGCCTGACCAGTGAGATGAGGATGAAGTAGAAGAAGAGGAAGCCCCTTTGCCAGAAGACACGTTTATGGATGACATTTTTGCTGAGCTAAATTCAGATGATGAAGCTGATTCTAATTTTCAATCTTCTTAGGTTGATGATCGGCTTAAATCTTTAGAGGAGAAAGTTGTTGAGTTGAAGGTATCTCAGGATACTTTGGTTGAAAGTCACAAAGCATCAATGAATTACATGCAGAAATATTTTCACTGCATTTCCAAAGGACTTCACCAAATTGATCCTTCCTTACCTCATCCATCTTCCTCTCGGTCTGATTAGTTTTATTGCTATGCATTTTTCTAACTTATTTGGGTCTGTATTAATTTTTACTATATGGTTGTTTGACTTCTTAACTTTTGGATAATACTCTCTCTTTTTGCTCTCTTAATGGTTTCATTATCCTGTTCTGAACTTCTTTATAATGATAATCTATTGGTTCAGCTATGCATTTTCTAGTTCTTCTTTATTCAATTATATGGTGTTCTCATGCTCTTTCCTTTGTCAATTTGTGACAAAAGGGGGAGAGATTTAATATTATGATGATAATATGAGTGATATGATTGTTAAAAATGCTAAAAATGTCACTAGAGTTGTGGAAATATATGTTATAATACAAGTGTTATTCAAGGCCAAAGAGAAGCTCAAGTTTAGGGGGAGTAGACAGATATTGCAGATTTTATTGCAGATTTTGCATAGCAGAAATTTTGATAATTTTGTAACTGCTGTGCTAAGTGTTTTGTCATGAATTTGACAAAGGGGGAGATTGTAAGTGTTGTAATGTATAAAGCACTCTTGTTTGCCAAATTTTGATGGGATAAAACATCTCATGATGTGGTTCACACAATATAATGGAAAGTTATGATGCAGTTCTAGAAAGTTCACCTTTAAGTGAATCATGATGGAAAGTTCACCTTAAAGAACAAACTATAAAGTTGGATAATGTAAGCATAAGCATAAGTTATGAAGATGGATAGTTCAAGCTAAAGTCTATTTAAGTTCTACTACATTTCTAGTAGAAAATCAAACTCCACCTTCAAATGCACTTCAAGTACAAGATCAACTATGCACTATTGAAGATTCAAGCTTTACACTTCAATATCCAGTTCTCTCAGGTATAATTGACCCTAGAAAGACCTTAGACTTAGGTGCTTTCAAATGATAAACTATTATGGGCTTTTATACTTTGGTTAGGCTTTAGTTCGACTAGTCTAAGCCCTAGTTCGACTAGATTAAATTGTGCCTCGACCAGTTTAAGAATATCTTCGACCAGTCCAAGTTTTAAACTCAAAAATCGGATGTTTCTGGTGGTTTTTTGACTATTCAAGTAGACTGCTTGACTAGTCGAAGAGACACCTTCAACCAGTCGAGGGGTGCTTGACTCGAAGTCCAACAACTAATTTATGGCATCCTCGATGAGTCGAAGCCTGTGCTCGACCAGTCGAAGAGGACCCTCAGCTAGTCGAGCAGGGCTTTCGACTAGTCGAAGAACGGTTTTAGCCAATCGCGCCCAAATTTTGAAATTTGGTTAGATCTTAGATGAGTCGAAGGAGACCTAAGATGAGTCGAAGTAACAACATTTCAGCTTATAAATAGAGGCCTTCTCTCAATCCAAAATTACTCATCCAAGCTAAGAAAAGCCTTCATTTAGAAAGAGAGAAGTCCCCACTATCATCAAGCTATTGCACGATATTTTTACATTTTATTTATATAGCTTTTGTTTTTAATTCTTTGATCTCTTTTCATGAATCATATGTTTTGAAGAGAGTAATCATTCTTCTTTTGAGATCTAAGGGATTCAAACACGTAGCCTGAGGTTTGAATTAATTTAAAATTAATTTATAACCTAGAACCCTTAATTGTGTTACTGGACATTGAACATTCTATATTAAGCGAAGTAGTTCTAGTAGCTACATCAAGAACGTCTTCAAAGAGAAGATAAGTATCATTCTATATATTTTTTTGGTTTCTTTGAAATATTAAAACAATCTCTTGTATTAGTTTTGACTAAGATAGCCAAAAAATCTCAGCATTTTGTTTGTGATAACCCTTCTAAAATAACAACTGTATAGGTTTTAAGGTGAACTAGTGAAAACCTTATTTATTAGTGAGCGCCAATATCACGTGGGTTGTGATTATTAGGAGTGGAGTAGGTGTGGCTGTTTGAGAACAGTTGGTGTACACACCGAACCACTATATCTCCTGGTGTTTGTGGTGAATGATTTAAGTTTTGTATCTGCGGTGAATGATTGTAATTTGTTTATGATATGTGGTGAATGTTTGTAATAGATAGCTCTCTTGTTTCTTGCTTAGTTTGTGATCTTGATCCTTACAAACGTTCGTGAAATCAGGTTGTCCTACCTAAAACTTTGTTTTTGGTGTAAGGTTGTCCTACGAACTAAGTTTGAATCATTTTCTTAATACTACTGCTATTGAGATCAGTGATTTGTTCTGATTTATTTACTATTTCAGTACCTTGAAATTTATATTTGACATAGTCCTATTCACCCCCTCCCCTCTAGGACTGTTAGATCACCTTTTTCAATGGCACTAACTATCCTACAACCCACCTCAAAGCTTTCTACGGAGAGCTAAACTTTGTGGCAGGAAACGATGGAGGCCTCATCCACTTATTCCAAAAATCATTAAAGGGCGATGCTCTGGATTGGTATACTTTCTTTGGATTGTCATCATATCAAGACTTAGGAACAAGTTTCTCAAGCTTTCGTTGATAGATTTGAATAAATCTTAACATGGCTCCTAGGAGAGCAGACTTGACAACCCTAAGGCAGAGGAGTGATGAGAAGTTGTTAGCCTATGTTGGACTTGTTGAGCTATGGCCGCCCAAATGCAAACCCCCATTGACATCGAGGAGTAGATCTCCATGATTGTCCACTTAGTAAATTTGAGTATTTCTAAGTTCCTGATCTCGTACCTATACACAAACTTTAGTCAGCTCATCTGTGTAGCGGAGCTGGTCAAAGTCGAAATAAGGGTTGGAATGATCTCCCCTTGGCCACATCAAGCCGCTTTTTAAAAAATGGAGCAAAGTCGAAGCAAAACCCCTAAGATATGGGAACAAAAATGGTTCCGCCCAATGTTAGACTGTAATGACTCGGAAAATCCCATACAAAGGCCCGAGTACCACCTTAGGCAGAAATCACTTAGGATCAAATCCTTTAGAAATTTGACAAAGTTAACTAAGTGCTAAACTAGATTAGCTACGAAATTCGTTTGATCCACTTTAAATTCAATCTGCAAGACCCAAAACTTGTAGAATCATTAACGCTAGGTTACCCTAAAATCTAGGATCAATCTCATTACCCGGCTGCTCTCGGGAGCATCACGAAACTCCGTATTAGATCTGGACCGCACATCGAAAGTCTGAATAATACAAGGTTATAGAATTAGGACCGCCTTGCTGGGCTTGACAACCATCTCAGAAATCAAAACTAGATGACGTCCCAGGGCTATTCGCTTAAGCACGGAGCGAGGAGTGTGAGAAAATGAAGATTTCTTTAGAAATGTAACATAATTTAAGTAATCTGAGACTTGTCACTTACGGGCCTGATATAAACAATCATACCGTTAGAATCTAACCCAAATACACCATCGGATCAGGAGAAATTTCATACATAGGTCAATGTACTTGTAACCCTGATCGAGTTTCAGTGACCGTTGAACTGAAACTGGTCCGCCACGTATGATCTTGGAACCCGATTGGAATGAAAACTTAATTCGACTTAGATCCATAGTTAGTGAACTTAAGTCCGACCTTTGGCTCAAGGGGGGCTCTAGAAGTGACCCTGAGTCTAGTTTAGTGAACTTAAGTCCGACCTCTGCTCCGTTGAGGTGGAACAGATGCCATTTGGATATAACCTAGGTATACCATGACCCTGAGTCTAGTTTAGTGAGTTTTAGGCTTATATAAGGACCTTAAACCCTCTCTCCTTCAGCCCATACGAATTTGAGAGAAACCCTAGGAGAGAGAAGAGAGAAAAGAGAGAGGTGTGAGAGAAGTAGGAGAATCTTCCTGCTATTCTACCCTGCCGATCTATGTGCTTAACCATCACTTTTCAATCGCTATCCCAGTGATTCTGGCTTCGTTCTTAGGTAAGAAAAACCTAACTCTAACCTGTTTTAGGGTTTCAATTGATACAAGTAGGGAAATAGCTAACATAACTCACGATTTAGGTCGTTATACTATCGTAGACGAAGACTTAGCAATTCTATCGCGTTCGTTATGCTTCTACGGCGTAAGGTGCAGACTTTAGATGTATAGGTTAAGGTTTTCAAAGCTTTCAATGTCAAATAATGATAGATTCATGATCTGGGTGTTATTGTACATGTACAATGCGATGTTCGTTTTGCGTTTCGATTGCGTATGCAAATTATGACATATTGTGTATTTTGTATATTTGTAGAAAATACTATATACATATAAATTTTGAAAATGTGTTTGCCATGATAAAGTACTGTATAAACATGCTATATATAAGTGTAATACTTACTTGACGAAAGAATTCGCCCTAATACTTGTTTTGGCTAATATACGTTATGTATGTTAATAAGTGTATTCTAAGTGTTTGTGAAAATGCTTGTATGAGTAAGTACTTAGATGATTGTGCTTTAGGTAAGTGTTGAGATAGGATTCTCAACTACCTTAGTGATGTGTATGATTTCCTTCATGTAAGTTGTTTAAGTTAATCGCTTACTTATGAAATGTATGTGTTGTATTTCCCGTTTATATTGTGCTTTATAACATGCTTGTTAACATGTTTAAATTACTTTGTTAATTCTACTTTGACTATTATATATGCTTTCTTGTTATGACTTGAATGTGATTGGGGCTATGTGCTGGTCCAGACAATCGGTAACATGCTCAAAGTCATGGCTGAGATTCATTTTGCCACGTAGGATGTGTTTGACGAACCCGAGTTGTACTTCAGTTGGCGACAGTGGTTAGACCACGCGAAGTGCTTATGCACTTCATGTCGTTCAGCTGGTTGTGCGCTCGTGCTAGTCTAGCTCGTCGAGTAACCCGATCTATCTAATATGTGTTCACCATGTTTGGACGCTACTACTTGAACCTAAGGTACTAAACTTACTAGTGTAACCTTGTTAACCTTGGTACCTCGATCCGCTAAGACTCATGAGTCGGGCATGGTGGTATGGGACACCGTGGTCGAGCTGTGGACCTACGCTGGGGCCACGAGCCTCCCCGTAGTGACCAGTGAGCAACCTAGACTCGTGACCCGAATACGGTGGTATGGGACACTGTATTTGAGCTGTCAGCCTACACTAATAAGGTGATGGGGGAGTGGTGCAACGATTGCATGTAATAGCCTTGGCAGCCCTTTGTAGTGACCTTGAGCATACTCTGAATCTGCGGAGAGGCGACGAGCCTTCCCGTAGTAAACAAAGTATAAACTAGGCCTGTATTGATAAGGTGATGGGAGAATGATGCAACGAGTGCGTGTAACAGCCCTGACAGCCCTTTATAGCGACCTAGAACCGTATCATCGTATGAGATTATCTAGGACTGGCGACCTTAGAATGGATCATTGTTTGGGAATGATATAAGGAAGGTACCTTAGTTTTCCAATACTGCTGTATGAAAAGAACTAATAATAACTCGGTAATCACGCTTATAACATAGCACTACATGTGCCTGGAAGATGTGGAGCACTGAGGGATGAACGCATGACGTGGACGTAAGATGTTATCGCACGAGGGAGCATTGGCGAGGGCATGCATCATGACTGCATTCCATACTTGCATTAATAAGAGTATTTAGGAATGTTTGATTGTACTGCTTTATCATTACTGCTAACTGAATTGATAACATGTTAGCCTATGCTTTATTGTACCACTGAGTTAGCTACTCTCTCCCATATTACGGGACTGTGTTTTGGACACCCACCAGACTCTATCTTAGATGCAGGTATCGACGAGACGCAGGAGGCTGAGCCTGATTACTATGATGATCAGGATGAGTTCTCCTACATATAGTTCTCTGGAGGCTACGCTTAGGCCATTCAGATGACGAGATTACAGGGTTTACCATGATAGTTGTACCTTTTTTTGGCATTTTAATTTTAAAACTAATACATGTATATGGTGACTCAGTAAGGTGTTCATACTCTGGAGACCGATTGTGACGTTTTTGATTTTATATACATTTATATACATCTTTCTGTCTTCCGCTTGCGTTTTATAACTTGATTTGGAGTATGAATTACTATTTTGGTATAATCCCACTCATGATTAATACACTAACATAGACACATTCAATCATAAGCATTTATGTTGCATAAGTGATGTTTTAGAACTCGGGTGTTGAGTTGCTACTCGACCCCCGATTTTCAAGGCGTTACAAGTTGGTATTAGAGCATGATTTGGATTAAACCGGACCTAAGCTATGGTCACACAGTGTATGCTGTCGCCCTTCAACTTAGGTGGGTGCGAGAAAAATGTAGAAACAGTCATAGATATCCCGATTTCGCCAATTAGCGAAGTTCACTGAAATTGGTCGATTTGTTTGAGTCTGTACTCAACCGTGATCGTACGAGTAGACCCCAAAACACTTTTAGACTATCAAATGACTGGTTTAGGTCATAACTCACCCCATCTCAGCTATTAGAAGTCGGTAAATACAGATATGCATCAGAAACTTCTCGAAAGGACCCGAAACAGCTCAAAACGAGGTTGGAGGCCTACCCACGCAAATCCAGAGGGACCCACGGTGGAGTCCACATCATTTTGGGACCTAGGGGACATGAGGACTTCGCCAAAATGGTGAGGCATCGCCAACTTGTCCAGACTGGCCCGGGCAGGCCGAGCGAGCTGATCATGTTTGGGGCCTAGGGTAACCCCCTAATGTGTGGGCCATGTCTTAAAACATCCCCAAACACCTACCTCCTTCACAAAACCCACCTCCAAGCTCTTCCTTTCCTTCAAAATTTTAGTTTTCTCTCAAAACTCCCCTCCAATCGCCCATTCTGCCATTTCCTGTTAAAACCCACACCCCTCCATCATTTACAGCAATACCTACTCCCCTACCCTCTCCATTGTCTTTCATTTGAGCTCTAACACCCCCATTTGAAGCTCAAAATTGTGTAAGCTCTCAACCCATCCCATCTCTTCATTTTCCTTCTTCAATCTCTGTCATTTGGGCCTTTACAAACCCCTGTTGAGGCTCAAACTCGTGGAGAACCAGAAACTCCATCCTTATTTCCCTTTTCTTCACTTTCCATGGCCTTCTTCGAGTTCCTTGTGGCCATTTTCTCATTTTCCACCGTCTTTTCTCTCATGGGAAAGAGAAAGGGGGCCGTGGATGAGGCCAGGCCTAGTCGCCCTACGCATTCAAGGAGGCCGAGAGGCGCCACCGCTAGCACAAGCGTCGCTCGAGAGTTTTAGAAGAAGCGGGATCTTGATCCCCTGATTCCTGCTGAACGGTCTCTATTGGAGGAGCTGTCTCATGGAGTGTATGAGGGCCGTAGGGTCCTTTTTGAAGCTCAAGTGGATGGGACGATCTTTAGAGAGTATCTATTATTCGAGTTCCTAAAAGAAGCCCATTGGGGTCCACTATTTGATGGCGGGTATCGCGCCAATGCGAGCTCTGTCTGAGCTTTCTATGTCAACATTCACGAGCTTACGCTTGAACCCTTACAGTTCCAGATCCCATGTGGAAGGGATCGGTTGGCCACAGTTGATGCCAGGTTAATATCTCGACTTCTGAATGTACCCCTTGGCGAGGTGCATGCTAGCGAGCTGAATCTGAGGAGTGTACGTGAAAGGGATTGTCACACACGTTTCTTTTGTGGTGGCCAACAGTTGAGTGACAGTCGAAGAAAAGTCTTTTAATGACCGATATGTCTGACGACTTCCGTTTGCTCCATCACATCTTCACGTTCAACGTCTACCCTAGGTGGAGCAATCGCAGTGAGTGTATGCGTCTCATGGGAGACTTCCTGTATCAAGTGAGGCAGAGAGCGAACCTGTGCGTGCCTATGTTCGTGTTGCGACAGATAATTAATACTACACGCACTGCTAGAAGGACTGATTTGCTCCCCTTCGGCCGACTCATATGCAATATTACACATGAGTTTGGCTACAGTCTTGGGGTGGAGATGTCGGTGCCGGTCCATCATATCAATGAGGCTACCCTAAATCAGATGAAGATCGGGCCACAACAACGCTAAGCTCGACTTAAGGAGAGTGATGATGAGACAGAGAGTGAGGAAGAAGATGGAGCTGAGATAAAAGAGGAGGAACATGAAGAAGAGGAAGAGGAGGCACAAGATACAGAGGAGAGCTCCCCTCCTACCGCACCAGTACAGGACACTGATTAGGCTACTTGGGATGCTCGTATAGCTCCACTGGAGGAGGATCATGCTGAGCTACGACAGGGTCAGGATGTCCTACGATAAGATGTCATGGATCTTCGGGGCCTTATGAAGCACAAGTTCAAGAAAGTAACTCACGCATTGAAAACTATCATGTGCTGCCTGAAGGATAAGGGTGCCCCTTCTCCATTGCCAGACTCGGATGCCTAGTCATCCATACTATTATCTTATAGTTTGCTTTGGTTACTGCCTTATGATGCTTATGTTTTTCATGTTGATGGGTGTAGTAGTTGGTAGAATGTTTTAGATGTTTGAGGCTTTGGTTGTATTAGCTCCTATGCATCTTCTGTCATGATTCATGTAACTCTGTATTCCATGTATTGTGACGATTTTGATAAATGAAATGCATGCAGCCTCTTTTGTTATGAAGTGTGTGGAATGCTTAAGTGATTGTGTATTGTGTTGTTATGCTTCATCTTACATGCATTGCACCCTATGTTGTATAGGGCATGCCATGAAAATATACGCGGAGCACGGTATACCTCGCACTCATTAATACGATGGATCGGGCTCCTTCCTATAGAGATGGTCGTATGGACCCTGATTTGGGCCCGGATCGTGAGACTATACCTGCGTCTCAACCTTTCACTGGTCCTACAGCTAGACTACCACGTTATACACCACCGGTTCGCGAGCAGAACTTTGCATCTTCCTCAATGTAGTACGTGCCTCAGCTTGCTCCACCTACAAATATGTAACACCCCGGATTTTTCCCAACCTGGGATTAGACGTCCTTAGGCGATGGGTCAATCCTAACACCCTATTAACTTGTCAGAACTGAATCCCACAGTCTAAAATCGCTCCTTAACCCATTTCCTTCACAAATCCCACCCTTTACTACCTTGTTCTTTCAATTTTTCAAAGCACCTTCGCCCTAGACACTATCTTAAACTAGCTAAGTAGTATAACTTGGATCACTTTAGATACAAACTGCAAATGACTAAATACTACCTCAAACGGAAATTACTTAGGATTAAACCCTTTAGAAATTTGACAAAGTTAACTAAGTGCTAAACTAGATTAGCCATAAAATCCATTTGAATCACTTTAAATACGATCTGCAAGACCCAAAACTTGTAGAATCATTGACGTTAGGTTACCCTAAAATCTAGGATCAAACTCATTACCCGATTGCTTCTCGAGCACGTTGAAACTCCGTATCGACCTCTGGACCGCACACCGGAGTCCGAATAATGCGAGGTTAAGGAATTAGGACCGCCTCATTTTGGCTTGACAACCATCTCGAAATCAAATCCAAAGATGTCTCATGGTTACGTCATTGAGTCCGAGTGAGAGAGTGTGAAAATACTTGTTTTCTTTAAAAATAAATATCTTGAATAAGTGTCTGAGACTCGTCGCTTGCGGATCGGTTTTAAGCAACTGGACCGTCGAATCGCATCAACCAAATTACGCCCTCGGATCGGAGAAATTTCATACACATTTACATGTACTCGGCATCTCCGATCGAGATCTGTGCCGATTGAAGCTGGCAAACGGTCCGCCACGCGTGATCCGGAATCCCGACCGAAACGAAAGCTTAATAGAACGTAGATCCAGCGTTAGTGAGCTTAGGTCCGACCTTTGGCTCAAGGAGGCCCGCCAGAAGTCCTCCGTTGAGCTGAAAAAGTCCCGCTTTGGTTATAACCTAAGTATACTTTGAACAGGAGTCTATTTCGGTGAGTTTTTAGGCTATATAAGGACCTTAAACCCTCTCCCATTTCAGCCATATGAATTTGGATTTGAGAGAGAGAAAAGAGAGAGAAAGTGTGGGAGATGTGGGAGGAACTCCCTGCTGCTGTTCCCTGCCGCTATTCGGGCTCCACCGCCTGATTCTCATCACTTTTCCGGTGAATCCAGCTCCGTTTCTAGGTAAGAAACCCTAACCCTAATCTATTTTGGGGTTTAGACAGTTGTAGGTTAGGAAATAGCTAACCTATTTCATTCTCTAGGTTGCCAAACTGCCGAATACGGAAGCTTAGCAAACCTACCGACTCCGTTACGATTCTACGACACAAGGTGCGGACTTTAGGTGTATAGGTTATGGTTTTCAACTCTTTCAATGTCAGATAATGATAGATTCATGATCTGCATGCAATTGCACATGTACAAAGTGCTTTCCGTTTTCTGTTTCGATTAGAATTGTAGAATATGAAATTTCACATACTCTAGGTATTCGTATAAAATACCGTATACGTATTTTTTTTGGAAATGTGTTTGACATGTTTCTTTATCGTATGGACATACGATATATGGATAAAATACTTATTTGGCGAAAGGGTTCGCCTAAATACATGTTTACTAATATACACCATGTATGTAGAAATACGGTATTGTAAGAAGTACCGTATACATGTATATTTTAGCTATGTGTTTGTCATGATTAATTGTCGTATAAATATATTATGTGTGTATAAAATATTTGCTTGGCGAAAAGAATTGCCGTAATACAGGTTCCCTTGTATACACTATGTATGTTGAATTTGTGTATCCTAGAAAATACCCCATACGTATAAATTTTGGTGATGTAATTGTCATGATTTTTTGTTGTGTGAATATGATATATATGTATAAAATACTAGTTTGGTAAAGGGACAGCCCTAGTACACATTCCGCTAACATACGTCATGTATGTTGAAATTGTGCACTCTAAGTATTTGTGAAATTGCTTGTGGGTGTAAGTGCTTAAGTGTTAGAACCTTAGGTAGGTGCTGAGATGGGATTCTCAACTACCTTAGAGTCACATATGATACCCTCTATGTGGTTATTTACTCTAACCACTCACTTATGAAATATATGTATTTGTATCCCTATTTGTATAGTGCTCTATAACATGCTTTTTAACATGCTTTGTAACTTGTTTCATAACATGTTTTATAATATACTTTATAACATGATTGCTAGTGTGTTTGAATTACCTTATTTATCATGTTTTACTTTACATGCTATGGTTGGGAATTGATTGAGCTTGGGACTATGTCCATAGTCCAGACATTCGGTATCAGACTTGGAGTTGTGGTTGAGATTCATTTCGCCACACATGATGTGTTGGCGAACCCGTGTCGTACTTCGGTTGGCGATAGTAGTCGGCTACACGAGGTGCTTCTGTACTTCATATCTCCCAACTTGTTGTGCACTCGAGCCAGCCGAACACGTCAAGTAACCCGTGTGTCTTATGTATGTTCACCATGTTTGGTCGCTAATGTTTGAACCTAGGGTACCAAACTTACCTGTGAAAATCCCGTTAACCATGGTACCTCGATCCGCTAAGACTCATGAGCCGGGCATGGTGATATGGGACACCATGGTCGAGCTGTCGGCCTACGCTAGGGCTACGTGCCTCCCCGTAGTGACCAGTGAGCAACTTAACTCGTGAGCTGATTATGGTGGTATGGGACACTATATTCGCGCTGTCGACCTACATTGATAAGGTGATGGGGGAGTGGTGTAACCTTTGTCCGTAATGTACTCACAGCGTTTTTGTAGTGACCGCGAGCATATTCTGAAGTCGCAGTGCGCCTTAGGGTTCACCGCGATATATAGAGTATGAACTAGGCCTATTTCTGTATAGTAATGAATCGTTTAAGGGGTGATGGGGGAGTGGTGCAACCTTTGTGCGTAACAGCCCTGGCAGCCTCTGCAGTGACCTAGAAAGCATACCATCGTCTGGTATTAACTAGGACTGACGACCCTAGAATGGATCATGTTTGGGAATGATACAAGGGAGGTACCTTAGTTTCTCAATCCTGCTGTTTGAAATGGACTAATAACAACTCGGTAATCATGCTCATCATGCATTGCATGTGCCTGGAAGATGTGGAGCACTGTGGGATGAAAGCATGCCACGAGCGTGAGATGGTGTCGCATGAGGGAGTATGTCAGTGAGAGCATACATCATGTCATTCATACTTGCATTAATAAGAGTAGTTAGGAGTGTTTGATTTTACTGCTTTATCATTACTGCTTGACTGTATTGATAACATGTTAACCTATGCTTTATTGTTCCACTGAGTTAGCTACTCACTCCCACGTTACGGGACGGTGTTTACAACACCAACCAGATTTGTTGAGTTTTAGGTGATGGCGATGCTTATGAAGCAGAGCCGGACTACTTCTATGGTGATGAGGAGTTCTCCTATCATGTAACTCTCTGACGGGTCTCTGAAGACCTGGTACTGTATTGACGGGGCTATGGTACTTGGGATAGAAGACATTACACTTACACATTTGGTATATTTTAGAACTGTACTTATAATTATTTAACCTGGTAATGTTATCACACTCTAGAGACTCATCATAGTTTATATATTTTATCTATCTATCATAGTCTTCCGCTTGCAAATTTAACTGTCTCTGGAGTATGATATGTTGTTTTGGCTTAATCTCACTCATGTTCAATGCACAAATACAGTCAACATTCAATCATCATTCATTTTGTTGCATAAGTGATGTTCTGGAACTCGGGAGTTGAGTTTATGTTCGACCTCCGATTTTCAGGGCGTTACATAATAGGTTTGAGCAGTTAATGATGTTGATGCAGCAGCAGCACCAGCAACTCTAGACCACTATTGCAGGGGCCTTATCTTAGGGTGGGAGTGTGACTCCACCTTCACCATCTGTGCGTCCTGCTGAGACTGCAGAGCCTTCTGATCAGGTTGAGGATGTGCCTCCGCCTGCACCTGCTGCATACCCTATGGGAAATTTGGGTACTAGTGGCCTTCTCGAGCGATTCCAGCGCTTGAGGCCTCCTACTTTTACGGGTTCTCACAAACCCGAGGAGGCTGAATATTGGCTAGACCGCATCTCCAAGATGCTACGGATGCTGCATTGTACCGAGTCAGAGTAGGTTGAGTTGGCCACATTTATGTTTGAGAAGGATGCCAGTTTGTGGTGGGATAGTGTCCTATGGACAGTCGCAGTTGACTACGTATGGACTTAGACAGCTTTCGAGTTTTGTTTTCACGAAAAGTACTACCCTTAGACCTACCGACATGAGAGGGAGAATGAGTTCTTGCACCTCAGGCAGAGAGGCATGACAGTTACCGAGTTCGAGCATCAATTTACTGAGTTGGGTAGATACGTCCCTATGATATTTACTAACGAGCAGATGTGGATATGATGTTTTTCTGAGGGCTTGCGACTTGATATTCAGTTGAAGATGTGCTGTGTCAGCATACCCTCCTATGTCGAGCTGGTGCATATGTTTATGCACGCAGAGCAGGATGTCGAGCGACTGACACGTTCTCGTAGCCCTATAGTTCCTAGGCCATGACCAGATATCCAGAGCAGGCCATTCCTTGGCAAGAGGCCTCGTTTTGACTCTCCTCCCAAGATTGCGGTGCCAGTAGTTCCGATGAGGCGTTCAGGTGTGACCTGTTCTTACTGCGGGAAATCAGGTCACCCTGCAGAGAGTTGCTTTGCACGGATGAGAGACAGCGGGTTTGCACCACCGTAGAGGATTGATCGTCCTCGCCCTCAGGCTTTATCGGCTCCACCGCTACGGACAGCACCTGCACATTTATCCTTCGGACCACCTGCACCTCGTTATAGGTGCCACAATGACCTATGATGCCTCAGCCCAACCGACCACAACAGGCGCTTATTCATGTTCTCACAGTAGAAGAGCCAGAGATAACACCTATGGCCTTTGAGGTCACTGCGCATATTTAAGGTACTCCTGTCTTTTTATTGGTGGACACTGGGTCCACTACCTCCATCATTTCAGGTGCGACAGTTAAGTGTCTAGCTTTACATACTACTCCCACGAAGGGCGTGAACTCACTACTGCTACTGAAACTTTTTCGGATATCACACGGGTGTGTGAGGGTTACTCCGCAGATTTGGGTAGCAGGACGGTATTTGTTGACCTCATTGTTGCTCCACTATGGCACTACGACATTATCCTCGGTATGGACTGGCTCACTGAGATGAAGGCAGAGATTGATTGCGATAATTAGGTCGTGACAGCCAGAGGACCGGATGACACAGTCTTTACTTTTCTAGTACAGGTTAGTTGGACATGTCGCATTGGATGTTACACCATTTTACTTAAGCCTGTTGATGGGCTGACGTTAGGAAACATGCCAGTAGTTCGAGACTTTTCAGATGTGTTCAAAATGATCCCTGGATTACCTCCTCGGCATGAGATCGACTTTATAATTGATCTTATGCCTGGCGCGACTCCCATTTCATTATCCATGTATCGGATGCTTCCATGTGAGATGGAAGAACTGCAGAAACAGATTGACGAGCTCGTAGAGAAGGGCTTTATATGACCCAGTGTGTCTCCTTAGGGAGCACCTATGTTGTTTGTCAAGAAGAAAGACGGGTCGCTACGGTTATATATTGATTACCGCAGGCTGAACCAGTTGACCGTGAAAACAAATATCCTTTACCCAGGATAGACGACCTGTTTGATCAGTTGAAGGGGGCAAAGTATTTTTTGAAGATCAATTTACAGTCAGGGTATCATCAGTTGCGCGTCAAGGATGAAGACATGCAGAAGATGGCCTTCAGGACTAGTTTTGGGCATTACGAGTTCCTTGTGATGTCGTTCGGTCTTACGAACCACCAGTCGTATTCATAGACCTGATGAACCGGGTATTTGGGCCATTCCTATATCGATTCATCATCGTGTTTATCGACAACATCCTGATATACTCTACGAATCGGGAAGAGCACGAGGAACACTTACAGGCAGTCCAAGATACTCTGAGGAAGAACCAGTTGTTCGCGCAGTATAAGAAATGTGACTTCTGGCAGGAGGAAGTCAAGTTCCTGGGATATGTGGTGTCCAAGGAAGGGATAGCAGTGGACCTAACTAAGGTAGCCGTAGTTCAGGATTGGAAGCAGCCTGGTTCAGTTACTGAGGTGAGGAGTTTTCTAGGCTTTGCAGGTTATTACCGACGATTCATCCGGGACTTCTCGAAGATAGCCAGATCGTTGCCACAGTTAACGCGAAGGGATTTAAAGTTTGCCTGGAATGAGAAGGTAGAAGCAGCTTTTCAGGAGCTGAAGGACAGGCTGATGTCCACCCCTGTGCTAGTATTGCTAAAGCAAGGGGTTAAGTACACTATATATACTGACGCGTCTCGGTTTGGTTTGGGTTGTGTCCTTATACAGAAGGACAGGGTGATTGCGTATGCCTCGAGACAATTAAGGAAGCACGAGGAGAATTACCCTATGCACGACCTTGAGTTAGTAGCGATTATATTCGCATTGAAGCTCTGGAGACATTACCTCTACGGAGAGGAGTTCGAGCTTTTCTGCGACCACAAGAGCCTTAAGTATATATTCACTCAGTGGGACTTGAATATGAGGCAGCCCCTATGGATGGAGACCTTAAAGGACTTCAAGTTCGAGGTTTCCTACCATCCTGGCAAGGCCAACCTTATGGCAGATGTGTTGAGCCGTAAGGAGGCGATCATATTTGTGGCTCCGCTGATGATTGAAGAGTGGGGTATGCTAGAGTTTGTTCGTAACTTTGAGCAAAAGCTCACGGTGGAGGAACCGTTTGAATGTGTCGCACACATTCGGGTGCGACCACTTATTGATGACCAGATTATCGAGGCCTAGAAGGGCAACAAGCTATTCTCTGAGCTTCAAGAGCAAGCTAGCGATGATGTGGACTCCGAGCGGAGAGTTGGCACAGATGGGGGCCTACGATACCGTTGCCGCCTATGCGTCCCAGATATTTAGGACTTGAGACAGGAGCTTCTCGAGACTGCCTATCGATCGAAGCTTGCGATGCATCCTGGTAGCATGAATATGTATCAGGATATGAAGCGGTCATATTGGTGGGACAATATGAAGGTCCACATCGCAGAATATGTGTCCCATTGTCTCACATGTCAACAGGTCAAGGCCGAGCATCGCCGACCTCCTGGACTCCTACAGCCCATGCTCATAGCTGAACAGAAGTGGGACTTCATCTCTATGGACTTCATCTCGGGGCTACCGAAGACAAGAAAGGGTTATGACTCTATTTGGGTGATCGTGGATCGATTGATCAAATTAGCTCATTTTCTCCCTATCAAAGTGACGAACTCTGCAGACGACTTGGCTAGGTTGTACATCAAAGAAATAGTGCGTCTGCATGGAGTTCCCTTGGAGATTGTGTCGGACCGCGACACGCGATTCACATCTATCTTCTGGACTCGTATCCAGGAAGCAATGGGTGTGAAGTTGAAGTTCAGTACCGCATTTCACCCTTAGACCGACCGGCAGACAGCGGGTGAATCAGATTTTAGAAGATATGATGCGGGCCTGTGTGTTAGACTTCAAGGGCAGTTGGGATGACTGCCTCTCGTACGCAGACTTCGCCTACAAGAACAGTTTTTAAGCAAGTATTGGCATGCTCCTTACGAGGCCTTGTATGGACGCCCTTGCAGAGCACCGCATTGCTGGGCTGAGGTTGGAGAACGCAGTTTGATTGGCCCATAGTTAGTACAAGCGACCTCAGAGAAGATCGACATTATCAGGTGTCAACTCCTGACGGCACAGAGTAGACAGAAGAGTTATGCCGATACGAGGCGGCGACCACTTGAGTTTGAGGTTAGAGATCATGTATTCCTAAGAGTTTCCCCTATGAAGGGAACCCTTCGGTTTAGAAAGAAGGGAAAGCTTACGTCGTGGTTCATTGGCCCATTTCAGATACTTGATCGAGTGAGAGCGGTGGCATATCGTCTCACTTTGCCTACACCACTCGCGAGCGTGTATAACGTATTTCATGTATCTGTGCTGAAGAAATACGTCCCTGATCGAGTGGGAGCAGGTGCAGTTATGTGAGGATGCTACATATGTGCTGCGTCCGACGTGTATCTTAGATAGGAAAGAGCAGGTGTTGCGCAGTAAGTTGATTCCACTCGTGAAGGTACTGTGGACGCATCATACAGAGGAGGAAGCTATCTGGGAGACAGAAGCCAAGGTAAAAAAGAACTACCCTCAGCTTCTCAAGGAGTACGAAAAGGTACTAATTTCGAGGACAAAATTTTTCATTAAGGGGGGTAGATTGTAACGACTCGAAAAATCCCATACAAAGGCCCGAGTACCACCTCAGGCAGAATCACTTAGGATTAAATCCTTTAGAAATTTGACAAAGTTAACTTAGTGCTAAACAAGATTAGCTACGAAATCCCTTTGATCCACTTTAAATCCGATCTGCAAGACCCAAAACTTGTAGAATCATTAACGCTAGGTTACCCTAAAATCTAGGATTAATCTCATTACCCGGCTGCTCTCGAGAGCATCACAAAACTTCGTATCAGATCTGGACCACACATCGAAAGTTTGAATAATACGAAGTTATAGAATTAGGACCACCTTGCTGGGCTTGATAACTATCTCAGAAATCAAAACCAGACGATGTCCCAGGGCTATTCGCTTGAACCCGAAGCGAGGAGTGTAAGAAAACGAAGATTTCTCTAGAAATGTAACCTAATTTAAGTAATATGAGACTTGTCACTTGGGGGCCTGATATAAACAATCAAACCGTCAGAATCTGACCCAAATACACCCTCGGATCAGGAGAAATTTCATACACAGGTCAGTGTACTTGTAACCCTGATCGAGTTTCAGTGACCGTTGAACTGAAACTGGCCCACCACGTGTGATCTGAGAACCTAATTGGAATGAAAACTTAACTCGACCTAGATCCATAGTCAGTGAGCTTAAGTCCGACCTTTGGCCCAAGAGGGGGCTCCAAAAGTGCTCCGCGGAGCTGGAACAGATGCCCTTTGGACATAACCTAGGTATACCATAACCCTGAGTCTATTTTAGTGATTTTTAAGCCGATATAAGGACCTTAAACCCTCTCTCATTCAGCCCATACAAATTTGAGAGAAACCCTAGGAGAGAGAAGAGAGAAAAGAGAGAGAAAGTGTGAGAGAAGTGGGAGAATCTTCCTGCTATTCTACCCTGCCGATCTACGTGCTTAACCATCACTTTCCAATCGTTATCCCGGCGATTCCGGCTTCGTTCTTAAGTAAGAAAAACCTAACTCTAACCTGTTTAGGGTTTCAATTGATATAAGTAGCGAAATAGCTAACATAACTCGTGATTTAGGTCGTTATACTATCGTGGATGAAGACTTAACAATTCTATTGCGTTCGTTACGCTTCTACGGCGTAAGGTGCGGACTTTAGACGTATAGGTTAAGGTTTTCAAAGCTTTCAATGTCAGATAATGATAGATTCATGATCTGGGTGTTATTGTACATGCACAATGCGATGTTCGTTTTGCATTTCGATTGCGTATGCAAATTATGATATATTGTGTATTTTGTATATTTGTAGAAAGTACCATATACGTACAAATTTTGAAAGTGTGTTTGCAATGATAAATTACTGTATGAACATGTTATATATAAGTATAATACTTACTCGGTGAAAGAATTCTCCCTAATACTTGCTTTGGCTAATATACGTTATGTATGTTAATAAGTGTATTCTAAGTGTTTGTGAAAATGCTTGTATGAGTAAGTACTTAGATGATTGTGCTTTAGGTAGGTGTTGAGATAGGATTCTCAACTACCTTAGTGATGTGTATGATTTCCTTCATGTAAGATATTTAAGTTAATCGCTTACTTATGAAATGTATGTGTTGTATTTCCCGTTTATATTGTGCTTTATAACATGCTTGTTAACATGTTTAAATTACTTTGTTAATTCTGCTTTGACTATTATACATACTTTCTGGTTACGACTTGAATGTGATTGAGGCTATGTGATAGTCCAGACAATCGGTAATAGGCTTGAAGTCGTTGCTGAGATTCATTTTGCCACGTAGGATGTGTTTGACGAGCTCGAGTCATACTTTGGTTAGCGACAGTGGTTAGGCCACGCGAAGTGCTTTGCACTTCATGTCATTCAGCTAGTTGTGCGCTCGTGCTAGTCTAACTCGTCAAGTAACCCGTTTTGTCTAATGTGTGTCCACCATATTTGGACGCTACTGCTTGAACCTAAGGTACCAAAGTTACTAGTGTAACCCTGTTAACCTTGGTACCTCAATCTGCTAAGACTCATGAGCTGGGCATGGTGGTATGGGACACCGTGGTCGAGCTGTCGGCCTATGCTAGGGCAACGAGCCTCCCCGTAGTGACCAGTGAGTAACCCAGACTCGTGAGTCGAATACGGTGGTATGAGACACTGTATTCGAGCTGTCGGCTACACTGATAAGGTGATGGGGTAGTGGTGTAACGATTACGTGTAACAGCCCTGACAGCGCTTTGTAGTGACCTCGAACATACTCTGAATCTGCAGAGAGGCGACGAGCCTTCTCGTAGTAAACAAAGTATAAACTAGGCTTGTATTGATAAGGTGATGGGAGAGCGGTGCAATGAATGCGTGTAACAGCCCTGACAGCCCTTTACAGCGACTTAGAACCATATCATCGTATGAGATTATCTAGGATTGACGTTCCTAGAATGGATCATTGTTTGGGAATGATATAAGGAATGTACCTTAGTTTTCCAATATTGTTGTATGAAAAGAACTAATAATAACTCGGTAATCACGCCCATAACATAGCACTTCATGTGCCTGGAAGATGTGGAGCACTGAGGGATGAACGCATGCCGCGGACGTAAGATGTTGTCGCACGAGGGATCATTGGCGAGGGCATGTATCATGACTACATTCCATACTTACATTAATAAGAGTATTTAGGAGTGTTTGATTGTACTGCTTTATCATTACTGCTTGACTGAATTGATAACATGTTAACCTTTGCTTTATTGTTCCACTGAGTTAACTACTCACTCCCACGTTATGGGGCGGTGTTCTGGACACCCACCAGACTCTGTCTTAGATGCAGGTATCGACGAGACTTATGAGGCTGAGCCTGATTATTATGATGATCAGGATGAGTTCTCCTACATGCAGTTCTCTAGAGGCTATGCTTAGGCCATTCAGATGACGAGATTACAGGGTTTACCATGATAGTTGTACCTTTTTTGGCATTTTAATTTTGAAAAATACATGTATATGGTGACTCAGTAAGGTGTTCATACTCTGGAGACCGATTGTGAGGTTTTTGGTTTTATATACATCTTTCCGTCTTCCACTTGCATTTTATAACTTGATCTGGAGTATGAATTACTGTTTTGGTATAATTCCACTCATGATTAATACACTAACACAGACAACATTCAATCATAAGCATTTATGTTGCATAAGTGATGTTTTAGAACTCGGGTGTTGAGTTGTTACTCGACCCCCGATTTTCAGGGCATTACATAGACAAAAGTTAATAACATCATCACCATGGCTTATGGCAATCATTATGCTCCCCAACAAGGACGTCAACATTACCACCAACACTGCCCTTAGTATCAACAGTAAAAGATAACAACAACAACCGCTTCCACCGCAGCAGAATCAACAACCACCCCCATAACCATCTTAGCAACCACAACTACAACAACAACAATAGACTAGGGGAGCCCTTAGTACCCCTATTAGAACTAACAAATGACGAGGGAGCCTAAGAAGTTCACCCTGCTCACACAAATATACAATTAGATCATGGCGACGTTAGTCTAGAAGCAACTCCTTTCTCCCCTGTAACTTAGGTCGTCTCCGAATCCATTACCACCAAATTACAATGAAAACGAGTATTGCTTATTCCACCTGGGTTGCGATCATTCAACAGATTGATGCTTATTCCAAAACATCATCTCGGCTCTTAGGACTGCTCTAACTACTCCTACAATCATTCTCCATAATCTCCTACCACAACATTGGGCAGGCCTTAGCAAACTAGGAAGCCCTGCCATCAATTGCATCAAAGAGGAGAGTGTCGACCACTTCTTCTCTCATGTACTGTCTATCCATACCATCTTGGACAACCATAGCAATGCACCATTGGCCTTGAAGGGGCACCCTAGGCTCAACCTCAAACGATCTAACTAGTAATCCTCCAAGGGAGACACACCCCCATCTACTTACACTGCCTCCTAAAGGCAGCCAATGATGGGAACTTGTGGTATTAGAGGGTGCGCTCTCCAATTTTGAGCCGGTCATCTTACAAGGGGCACCTCCGATCCATGAGCCCATAATCCTGGAATAGATTTTCTCCCTGATAATGCCTAAATATTACATATGTATCCTTTCATTTATATTAGCTTTCCTGGTATTTAAGTACTAAATTGATATAATTATATATATTTTATACATGCGAGGTAATTTTGGACCTAAAAAAGAATACGTGCTTAAAAGAGAGGATTTAAAGCTTAGAAGAATGATCAATAAAGAATCGGATATTTGAAGGATATTAATAAAGAATTTACATGCTAAGGATCCAAGAAAACCAAGCACAAAAGATAGAGAATATACTGAAAAATCGCGTAGTGCATTAAAAAAATAAAAATAGAATGTTTGGTCTCACCTGAGGTTAGTTCGATTTGATTGAATATGCACAGAATAGTCTAATAAGAAATAGTGATTTTTAGAGTTAATTCGTTTGATTTTTGGTGCGAGCAAATCCATGTTTGTTGCGACCAAAGGAGAGTTTGGTGCGACCTGAGGGAGACAGAGACTTTAGATAAATATTGGAGAAATTAGACTACGATTAAGAGACCTAATCGGTGCGATAGAAGTGATGTTTAATGCAACCAAAGGCTACCATCAGTGCGAGCAAAGTGTAATAAAAGTGCATAAATTTAAACTCAGTTTCAAGCCATACAAGCTTTTCCTATTTAAAATGGATGTTTTAATTTTTCTTAAGCACGAATTAGGGCTTGGGAGAAAGATCTAGGGGTGGTGAAGTTTCTACAAAGCTGTCATTCTTCTTCAATCCGTTGGTTCTAGTTTGTCTTTTAAGGTTTTCATTTTATTTTATTCTAAGATGTTAGCCATGTTAGGATATTCTCTTAGCTAAGGCTAAGGGATGAAGCTTATAGTTAATTATAGTATTTAGTTTATTTCATTTAATAAGAATGGTTTGAATGATGATGGTAAATTGAAATTGATTTAGATTTACTTTATAATCTTTAAGTTATTTATTTTTTGGATTTATTGTACACTAAGGGTATAATGAATGCTTTGATTTAACAATTGTTTAGCCTAAAGTAGAAAAGGATTCAATCTATATAACTGATTGATCTATTGTTGCCTAAGGGTGCTTTAGACGCTTTTGATTCCCTGCAATTGAGATATGAGTTTTTCAAAAGAGAATTGTTCAATTGAAATCATATCTTATTGGGGTTAATGATTGGTTGAACAAAATTATCTTCCAATTGGATAGGATAGGACTTCAATTCTAATTGAATTATAAGAATTAAATCAGTAACTTGGATATCGTGATTTATATGAATAGATTCCTGGATTCTTAGTCTTTTATTTATTGATTTTAAAATCCTTTTTTACCTTGCTGGATTAAAAAACCAGAAAAACCATTAGCTTTAGATTAGTTCTAAGCCGTGTTCCTCATTCCTTGAGGATTCGACCTTAATCTCACTGATTGATTTTTGCATTACAATTCATTCACTTGGGCTTGTCAACCCTTGGGTTCGATCACTCCCTGTACCCATCATTGCTACCACTAGTCAAGGAAGGGGTAGTGCATAGGAGACCGCATGACGAACCGGTAGTCCTAGAAGGCGCACCTTTAAAGTACAAGACAATTTTCTTACACGGAGTAGCCGAGGCAGAAGTCGACATATTCTTTAGAACACTCCCCCTCATGCCACATCAGTTAGCACATGCCGAAAGACTCCCCTACCAACTGCCGACAATGGAAAAAATGCTGGTACTTATCCCTTGGGAACCTTCAACCACTAGAACAGTCAAGCTAGAGCTCCAACCTTATGTCATTTATGAAGATGAGCCACAACTTATCCCATTTAACATAGGAAACTACGTGCTCCTACAAGCAAGAGGTCCATATGAAGAACACACAATGATCATCCCTATATCATCACAGCCACTGACCTTTGAAGAGCTAGTGACTCTTGAGGAAAATGAGCTTCCCCGCTAGAATGTGACGAGGTGGGGAACATGCACGCCAATGGACGCTGCATTTGAAGAGACAACATAAATAGAGGTGACCCCAAAGGTGCCCTGTTAAGCCTAGGAAACAAGGGTTAAGCAACATGTGACATGGCAACTCAACTCAAGATGATCCCGACATAGATTTCAGTATGGGAGCTGCTCTACACATCATGCATGCATTGGGAGTCATTCACCAAGATGTAAAATGACGTGCATATTATTGTGGATACTTCACCCTAAATGATCGCAATCACAATTGGGCAATTCCTCGCTTCCCGAGCTATCACATTCATGGATGACGAACTTCCTCTAGAAGGCCATAATCACAAAAGGTCATCGAATATAGCTATACGCTATAAAGAATAAGGAGTTCCATTGGCACTCCTCAACAACAGCTCAAGCTTGAATGTGTGCCCACTCAAGACCACAACCCGCTCGAAATAGAGCCCTCCTCCTTCTGGCCAAGAAATATGAGTGTGAGGGCATTTAACAACTCCCACAGGACTGTAGAGGGAGAAATAGATACTGAAATGCAGATTGGTCTAAACATCTTAGTCATTACCTTTTAGGTCTTGGATATGTCCCACTCATTTAACATGCTGCTGGGAAGGCCATGGCTTCACAAGGTCAGGGCCATCTACTTTACTCTCCATCAATGGGTAAAATATATCTTGGATAACAAAGTGATTTTCGTCTTTGTTGAACCCAAATTCATCATACCGACCAATTATGGATCTCCAAAACCAAACATCTTGATCAATGATATCTAACACATGGAAGATGACATTGCTTACCATAGTTTTGAGTTTCAGACTGTGAACGCAATCACCAATCCATCGCCAATGAGTGCTGAGTATGTCTTCCCACCAACGGAATGATAGAGTCTTAAGAACCGTACAAAGACTTACTCCAATACAAAGGCTATAGAGACAACCTATAACTAGAGAAAGTGGAGACTAGTGTATTGGCCAACCTTCAAGGAAAAATGGAGGAAGAATAAATTCTGATGTACACTAATCAAGTTTGTTAGGCCATGGGCACCTTTCAAGAATACAGTGCTAGACGGACCAATTGAGCTTAGTAGTGGCCTCCCTTTATTTCTAAGTGGAGCTCTATGGCCTCCTATCCAGTGGGAAACAATCATACGACTAGTTGGGAGAGAACCACCCACAAAAGAAGAAGAGAAGGTGTCTGACTAGGAGCAAGTCCATGTGCAACATTTTGAGGAACACAAGGATGTCATGATACCCATCCTCACTGTATCTTCATCTAACCAAGGGTACAACCTGCCCACTTAAGCAGTAAGCTAGGGCCACAGTCTGCCCACTACAGTAATTAGTTAGGGGCATAACCTGCCCACTCTAGTAATAAACTAGGGGCATAACTTACCCATACCTACCCACTCTATCAATCAACCTAGGGCATAACTTGTCCACTCCAATAATCAACCAAGAGCACAACCTACCCACTCAAGTAGTTAACCAAGGGCACAACCTTCCTATTCCAGTTAGTTAGGGGCACAACTTGCCCACTCCAATGAGCTAGGGGCACAACCTGCCCCCTCCAACATCCAATTAGAGGCACAACCTACCCAATCCCACCACCAACCAAGGACATAGCCCATCCATGCCATCAGCTAGCAACCAGGGGTAACAACCTCTGTCAACCAACAACAATGAGCCCATACATTGGACCATGAAGGGGAAATGGCCAGACCTGGATTGGTTTAATGTTCGAATACTACAACAAACAGCGGAGCCAAAAGAGCTCCAATGTGTGTTAGGTGATTCAGGGGGAATAGAACAAAAGTCTGACGTTGATCTTGATCCTGACCAAGTAGAGATTATGGTCATAGGACCAGGCCATGATCCTTCACCCATCTCATTAAATCTATTTGAAGGGGCTTGGGATCTCAGATGGTCCTCGGTCCCCCTGATGATTGAGTTGGCCAGTGAGCTATCTAAGGGCACCGATCCTAAAAAAAAATACCAATCTAAATAGCATTTGGTGCCCTATGCCAGATCAGGGCCAGTAATGGTATGCAATGCCAACCTCCTTAGGGTCCCTTGAAAACTAAAATTCTAAAAAAATAAAAAAGTTTCAAAACCCAAAAATATCAAATATTATAGAATTTCAAAACCACAAAATATCAAAAAAAAAAAAAATCTTTTAAAATTTACATGCAATAATGTGCCTAGTTCGTCTAATGTGCCACATTAGTTTGAGGTCGACACATATGATTTCGACATAGAGTTAGCCTTCAAACTCATGGATATAGACGAAGTCCAAGGTGGGGAAGATGATGACAAGACGTCTGAACTAGTGGATCTCCTTAAAAAGTTCAAAACCAAGGTGAATGTTGTAGTAGACTATTTCAAAATTGTAAACATGGAAATAATGTGCACAGGAATGGCAAGCTCGGTCAAACAGCCTTTGACCGAGCCAAAATCAAAAAGAGAAAATGAGTTTTTCCCGCCCGTTTTAGATTTGAATATGATGGACTTTAGGCCCTAAAGTGACCCACCCTAGGCACTTTCCGAACCATCCAAACCGTTTATTATTCTTATGGGACCTGGCTTTAAAAAACAGTATAGGCTTTTGAGCCCATGTAAACGGATGCAGGAGATGGGTTGCAACTATCCAATATGTTGCACGTGGCATAGATCTGCAAGATGGGACCCATCTGGGACTAAACGAATGATCCATGATCGTCCTAGTCTAGCCATCTCATCCATCCATCGCCTGAGAAAGCGATGCTCTCTCCTTTCCAAAATCGGCCAAGCAATGGCCTACATGTGAAAAGGCAGAGAGGAGACTTTCCTCTCTAGGAAAGCCACTGCTGGCGCGATCTCGGCCATCTCCTGGCCACGTGGTGAGATCTCAACTGTCCTCTACAAAGAAAGAAGAGATTTTAGAGGGAAATACTCCATCTCATAAGAGGGAGCGGTAAGAACTCGAAGATCTCATGAGATCTTCCCAAACGAAAGTTTGGAGCCCGAGAAGTGGGCCCCACATTGATCAGTGGCATCATCTGAGCTGACCAAATGGACCAGATCGTAGACATACATATCATATGATGATCCGCCATTAAAGGCTAGATCATCTTCCCCGGTAAAACATTAAAAGAAATGATGAGATGGGCCCCACCAGACCAGAAAAATTACTTTTCTGGTGGGCCTGGACGTCAGCTGTCCATCCCACCGTGTGGATGGGCCCCATGCAAGGCCGCTTATTAATCACCACCGTTGCAAGGTGGGTTACTTTCTAGCCATTAAAACTCCATCCCTCATAGCTATATAAAGAGCCCTGTAGCTCTTGGGATTCACACCGAGGGGAGAGAGAGAGAGAGAGAGAGAGAGAGAGGAGAGAGGGAGAAGGGAGAGATTAAGCGGTGGTGGATCTTGGTTCTGCACTGAGTCGACCAGTCGTTTAGACTGAGTCGAGCCAATAAAGGCTAGTGACACCCATAAGACCATTCGAGTTGAGCCACAGTTGAGTGTCGGGCGTTAGAATTTAGGTAATGACACCCTGTTCTGATCTCTAGCATTTGTAGGACCACATACCTCTCTCAATCTAGCCATTTTAGTCCACAAACCAGGCCAAGAAATGCCTTTGTTTTGGACTAAAATCATGGTAGATATTAGGCCTCCATAAGGCCATGAAAGAGACTTTCAATCAGGCCATACAGTGGCTCTGTTTGGAGCTAGAAATGAACTTTCCATCAGGCCATACGGCGACTCTGTTTTGAGCTAGATTGGGCCAAACAATGGCTGTAAATTGGGGTCGAAACCATGCCGAACTATGGCTGGTTTTTGAGCAAAAAATTTGGCCAAACAATGGTGGCACTCTAGTCTGAATGCTAGTAGAAACCAGTCCTCCTCCGGGCTGTATCTTGCATGAGGAAAGCAACTGTCAGAGGGGCTTATTTGAGCTCTCAGTCGAGCTTTGAAGAAGGCCCAAAAATATCCACAGTCAGCCCTCATCTGGGGCTTAAACCCAACAATAATTAGGCCTGAGGATGTAGTGAAAACCAGCCCTAAACCAAGCCATGTTGGGTGATGAAAATCGTTGGCCAGTGGTGCTGGTTTCAGGCCTGTAAATGGTCCTTAAATGAGCCTTCAAACAGGGCAGAGATTAGCCATACCGTGTGCTGAGAAAGGCCCTCCATAGACATCTCAATCAAGCTCAAGAAAAAGGAAAAAAAATGGCTTCCAGTTGGGCCTCAAACGGGGTGCATTTCCCCTCTCAGTTGGGCTGGGAAATTTCAGAGACACAGGCCTTCATCAGGCTCTATTTTGGGATGAGGAAAGCCCTTCATAAAAACCTCAATCAAGCCCAAAAACGGCTTGTAATTGGGCCATGTTTCAAACCAATAACAGGCCTCGATTCAGGTTGGGAATATGAGTCCCTTATTGGGCTATATGTAAGGCAGTAGGTGGACCGTGATTAGAGCCAAGATCAGCCCTCAGGCAGGGCTTGCATCGGATTGGAGACAGTCCTTTAATGGGATGATTTATAGGCTGAAAATCAACCCAGAATTGGGCCGATGGTACCGAGAGATCAAGGTGGGCTGCGCAGTCAGGTGGGATGCACCACATTAACCAGGGTGGGTCACACTCTAAGAATCTGGTGGGCCGCACCAGCTCTGTAAGACAGGTGGGCCGCACCATGTCTAACAATTAGGTGGGCCGCACCATATTCAAAGCACAGTGGGCCTCGCCACACATGTACAGTGGGCCTCACCTTCCACAGCTGACCGCACCTTGCAACATAGGTGGGCCACTCCCTGCATAAGACAAGTGGGCCACACGCTGCCTAAGCGCAGGTGGGCTATACTCAAATGGGATTCTGTCGGTTGGGCCATGAATTGTTGGGTCAAGGAAAGCCTAACCTAGCTCCATCTTGGGTTTTTGTTGGACCCTATAGCTGGGCCAAAACTGAGGCCCAGTTCGGCCTTTAGTGAGGAGTGATTTTGGGCCCCAAATTGGCTCCTTGTTGGACAAGAGGCTGGTGGGCCTGGTCACTATGAATCAGGCCCATGCCCCCTCAAACATCAAGTTCTTAAAACTCTATTCATTCTAGGGTTGGGAATGCCTTCTAATACGAGTTATGGTGATTGGGGATGACTTCAGGAAGCTACTCACGTGACACTGGGTAGCAGAGTACTCAAGATCACTTGAACTAAGGAAGGGCCTACAACATTTTTGGTGATGATTTCCTCCCCTTAAGCTTTCCATTCCCACTTAGACTAGAAATAGTTGATTTAGTGATTTAATGGTTAGTTAGACTAGTGATGAATTGTAAGGAAATAGACTGCACTTACTTGATATGCTGTGACTCTCCTGCTTACTTCTTGCTTAGAGCTTTGAACATGTGTATTGAACTAGCTAGATGATTAAATCAGTTATTCATTGTAGGTGGCATGTGTTAGCTCAGTTGGTATGTATTCGTAAAAGAAATATATGTGATGTTCCTTATTTCTTATTCATGATAAGATCCATGTTGTTGTTATACTATTATGACACACACGTTGTTAAAACCTCTCCACCGGAAGTTCTAGCAAAGGAGAGTCTGTGCTTGAGGTGTAACTGGACTAGCTGTGATGTGAGTAGGCCCCCAACATGGAGGCTTTAGTTGTTGGCATTCGACTATGGGGTTTAGCATCCATGTGTGGTTTCACCTAACTGATTTGGAATGAACTTCGTAACTTTTTAAATATCGCCGTTTACTCGTCCTTAAACCATTCATGCCGTTATACTTTAATTGCCATATTTAGTGATTTCAACATTTCATTCCCAGTCAGTATTGGTGGTGGCTCCTTACATTAAATTGATTGACCACATGTTGGTGGGTACTACGCACATCTTAAGGTGGCAGTCTCATAGGCCGGGGATGGTGGTCATGAGACACTATGCTCATAGGCCTGCGCTGGGCTACGAGCTCCCCGTAGTGACTGTGAGCTTAAGCAAATTGGCTGAGTGTAATTGGACTAATAATGGATTGGCTAATCATGCATACATGGCATAGACCAACATCTATTGCTATCATACGTGATGTACGTATTTTGTCCAACTGGATGAGATTTTCCAGGTCGATGATTGTATGGGTGGCGAATCCACTATCTGCACGGATGAGCATCCCCGGGGCAATAATTGCATTTCATGCATCCATGCATGTAATAAAACTGCACTTATAATATTATGAATTGTCTTGATGTTTTATGTTATTTCTTATCTATGGCGGCCATGTGTAATCTTGAGGGAAGATCACACTGAGCTGGCTACACATTCATTAGTATTCAACTGTACAGAGGATACAGGGGCAGATGGACTTACGATGGACCAGGAGGAGGCCGTGGTCGAGGAGGAGCCTAGCGATGAGGAGCCGTATCAGGAAGCAGCGGTATATTTTGGTCTTAACCAGTAGTTTTTCCTCGATGGTTTATTTGGAATTATTATATTGAACTTGAAGTTATGTAATTGGCCCCCAGCTGGTGGGCCAGAATGTTTTTTACACTTTTGGATCACATCTATGCTATGTTTCATTTCCGCTATTTGCACTTGATTTACTTATTAATTTCCACTATCAGTAGTTAACTCCTGGGCTTTTGGGATGCGAGGTATGTACTCGGGTTTTGAAAATAGGGGCATTACACTAGATTACCATAATAATATTCTACTACTCCTTCATGGAAACAGTTACTAATACTAGTGAGATTGAAAACACCACTCACTCTAAACAAATCACTAAACGAGACCATGAAAGACAGGATATGAGACCAGAACCATAACATAACAAATGAACCACCCAAATGCCAGGTAAAGATAGTTGACCACCTCCTAGAGCATTCAAATCAATCTCATTCTTAGGCCCAAAGGCCCACCCACACCAAATGATCAAATGATCGGAGTGGATTGGCCCCGACATTACGATAAACCACACATTGAAAAGCACACGCACACAATCTGGGTACAACCATGGTACACCAGAAGTAGGGGCCAGTCAAACCGCATTTGACCAGGCTAACTTTCCCTCCTCATCCTCTACTTTCACTCTTGCCAACAGCTGTTTCAAATGAGACCATCCCTGCCATCCAAAACGGGACCTATCATCAAAGCACATGAGCGATCAGGGCTACTCATCAAATGTAGTCCCCACCTCCGACTAAAACTCGACATATGGTGAAGAAAAAAGTGCAATGCGACCAATTGTGCGGGCCACCCAGAGCTCAGACCTACCACCCACTTTGGACCCCGACATAAAACCTCCCCACCAAGAAGATGAACGGGATGAATTCTTAAAAGGACACCATGAATGGGCCCCACCAGCTTCACAGACCGAGCTGCTCGCGGTCAAATTTCACAAAATTGTGAGGCATCCCTCACCGTAAAAGCAAAAATCTAGGAAAATCCATAAATGCATGGATTATGCCACGGATTTCCAATCCAAGAAGGATCTAAACAGTTCAATCCCTGCTAGAAGGAGATCCTACTATAACTAGGAATGTTGGAAGATCGAGAAGATTTTAGCAACGCTAAAATCTAAGAAACTACGTGAAAAACGGAGGTCGCACGACGTCGCGAGACCCACCAACTAGAACAAATCCGAACCTTCTATCATAGGATGTCCCGAGCTTCCCTTGATGAATCTGAACTACCCAGAAGAAACTGTTAAACGAATGTGGCGCAGAGGACGATCCACCATTAAATAAGGGTCCTCTTCCTTGTCCAAGATGACGATGCCTGTGATGAAAGCTAGCCCCATCAGAAGATCCAAGTTGCCTCATCAGAACCGACATAATCTTTTGAAGAAAAGGAGAGACCAGTAAGGAAGTTATGGAAACAGAGCTGCTACGGACAGCGAACACGCTGTTCCATTCTCGCACAATGAGAAGAGCGTAGGGGACACGCATGAAGAGTTTGGAGACTCATACGTCCTATAAATTCCCTCACACTCGAGAAGACAACAAGAGAAAGAGAGAGGAAGAAACGAGAGAGAATAAACCAAGAGATAAAGAAGAAGAGAGGAAATAGAGAGAGAGAGAGAGAGAGAAGAAGAGAGAAGGAACCAGGGGAGAGGTAGTGACTTTGCTGACAGGCACTGGTCGCTACAGCCACAATCCATCCAAGGCGTCGACCTGGGTTCAGGATCAGGCCGAGTTTCCACAGATCTAGAGGTGAGTACAAAATAAGAGTTTCCTTTATAACGTTCTTAAATCCATGTATTCGGGGATTATAAATTAGCGAGGAATTGGGTCAAATTAAGTCAAACCCATAGAAGTATTCAGTAAGTTACAGGAAGCGACGGATTAAGAATAAACGTTCAATAACCCATAATTTAAGTTTTCTCTTCAATAATAACTGGTTGAAACAAAGACTATAGACCTTACTAAGACCCCACCCAAGACTGAACCTTATCACCACTACCAGAAAAATGGGCAAAGGCTACGGATAAAATCTGTAGCCATAGGTATATGGCTACGGATCTAGTCCGTAGCACTAACATTGTCGTAGGTCCCGAAACAATAGGTTTAGAACCCATGGCTACGGATTTAATCCGTAGCTATATGTCCCAACAGCTACGGATATGATCCGTAGCAATAACTACCAGAAACAGGCAAAGGCTATGGACCAAATCTGTACCCATAGATCTATGGCTACAGTTTAGTCCGTAGCACTACTGTAGTCATAGGCGTGGTGGAACCTATGGCTACGGATTTAATCCTTAGCTATATATTCCAATAGCTACGGTTATAATCCATAGCAAAATATTAAAAGTTCTTACCAATATGCCAAATTTAAGGCTACACCTGTCAGATTAGTGGCTACGGTCAATATCCATAGATATTTTGGACATTAAAAATTTTTATATAATCATTTGTTCATTCAATTACCACCTGTACAATCATTCATTCATTCAATTACAATCAATTACAATCCTTCATTCAATCAATTACAATTACAATCCTTCATTCAATCAATTACAATTACAATCAATTACAATCCAATTCATTCAATCAATTATAATTACAATTACAATAATGTTGAAATTACAAATCTTTGGCTTCATTAGAGAAATTAATGTGCTTGACTTCACCATGAAATTTCAACAGCTTCGTATATTCCATCATCCTACAAACAGTCATGTCACTCATAAATTAGAATACCCATTGGAGAAAAGAAAGACAAAGTGAAAGAAGTGCATCATGTATAACCATTTTTTTCTTAATGAATTTAAAAAAAAAAAACTTAAAGAGGAATGAAATTGATACAAAAGAAATAGTCTCACCATATGATTATAGGTTTAGGTTTAGGTTAAGGTGTAGGTTTAGGTTATAGGTTTTGGGATTTGAAAATGAGTTTAGGTTTAGGTTATAGGTTTTGGGATTTGAGAATGGGCTCGGGTTTAGGTTATAGGTTTTGGTTTAGGTTATAGGTTTTCGTTAAAGTTTAAGTTTTTGGATTTGAGAATGGATTCGAGTTTAGGTTATAGGTTTTGGTTTTGGTTTAGGTTATAGGTTTTGGGATTTGAGAATGGGTTCGGGTTTAGGTTATAGGTTTTGGTTTTGGTTTTGGTTATAGGTTTTGGGATTTGATAATAGACTCGAGTTTAGGTTATAGGTTTGGTTTGGTTTAGGTTATAGGTTTTGGTTAAGGTCTAGATTTAGGTTATAGGTTTTGGGATTTGAGAATGGGTTCGGGTTTAGGTTATAGGTTTTGATTTTGGTTTAGGTTATAGGTTTTAGTTTAGGTTTAGGTTATAGGTTTTTGGATTTGAGAATGAGTTATGGTTTAGGTTTAGGAATCGGGTTCATGTTCGGGATTGGGTTTAAGTTTTGGTTTTCGAGTTTAAGTTTAGGTTTAGGTTAGCGAGTTAAGATTAGGATTAGTTGTAGGTTTAGCTCTAGGGAATTGAGTTTAGGTTATAGGTTTTGGGAAAGGTTAGGTTTAGGTTATAGGTTTTGGGATTTGGGAATAGTTTTAGGTTATAAGTATAGGTTTAGGTTAGGTTATAGGTTAAGGTTCGGGATTTGAGTTTAGGTTATAGGTTTTGGTTTAGGTTAAGGTTTAGGTTTTCGGATTTGAGAATGGGTTGGTTTAGGTTATAGGTTTTGGTTTTGGTTTTGGTTTTGGTTTAGGTTATAGGTTTTGGTTAAGGTTTAGGTTTTGGATTTGAGAATGGGTTCGAGTTTAGGTTATAGGTTTTGGTTAAGGTTTAGGTTTTTGGATTTGAGAATGGGTTCGGGTTTAGGTTATAGGTTTTGGTTTTGGTTATAGGTTTTGGTTAAAGTTTAGGTTTTGGATTTGAGAATGGGTTCGGGTTTAGGTTATAGGTTTTGGTTTTGGTTTAGGTTATAGGTCTTGGTTAAGGTTTAGGTTTTGGATTTTAGAATGGGTTCGCATTTAAGTTATAGGTTTTGTCTTTGGCTTAGGTTATAGGTTATGGGATTTGAGAATGGGTTCGGGTTTAAGTTATAGGTTTTGGTTTAGGTTATAGGTTTTGGTTTAGGTTTAGGTTAAGGTTTAGGTTTAGGTTATAGGTTTTTAGATTTGAGAATGGGTTCGAGTTTAGGTTATAGGTTTTAGTTTTGGTTTAGGTTATAGGTTTTGGGATTTGAGAATGGGTTCGAGTTTAGGTTATAGGTTATGGTTTTGGTTTAGGCTTAGGTTTAGGTTTTTGGGATTTGAGAATGGGTTCGGGATTAGGTTATAAGTTTTGGTTTTGATTTAGGTTATAGGTTTTGGTTAAGGTTTAGGTTTTGGATTTGAGAATGGGTTCGGGTTTAGGTTATAGGTTTTGATTTAGGTTAAGGTTTAGTTTTTTGAATTTGAGAATGGCTTCGGGTTTAAGTTATAGGTTTTGGTTAAGGTTTAGGTTTTGGATTTAAGAATGGGTTCGGGTTTAAGTTATAGGTTTTAGTTTAGGTTAAGGTTTAGGTTTTGGATTTGAGAATGGGTTCGGGTTTAGGTTATAAGTTTTGGTTTAGGTTAAGGTTTAGGTTTTGGATTTAAGAATGGGTTCGGGTTTAGGTTTTGGTTTAGGTTAAGGTTTAGGTTTTCGGGTTTAGGTTATAAGTTTTGGTTTAGGGATTTGAGTTTAGGTTATAAGTTTAGGTTTAGGTTATAGGTTTTGGTTTAGGTTAGGGTTTAGGTTTTGGATTTAAGTATGGGTTCGGGTTTAGGTTATAGGTTTTGGTTTGGTTTTGGTTATAGGTTTTGGTTAAGGTTATAGGTTATAGGTTTTGGGATTTGAGAATGGGTTCGGGTTTAGGCTATAGGTTTTGGTTTTGGTTTAGGTTATAGGTTTTGGGATTTGAGAATGGGCTCGGGTTTAGGTTCTGATTTTGGTTAAGGTTTAGGTTTAGGTTATAGGTTTTTTGGGATTTGAGAATAGGTTCGGGATTAGGTTATATGTTTTGGTTTTGGTTTAGGTTATAGGTTTTGGGATTTGAGAATGGATTCGGGTTTAGGTTATAGGTTTGGTTTTGGTTTAGGTTATAGGTTTTGGTTAAGGTTTAGATTTAGGTTATAGGTTTTGGGATTTGAGAATGGGTTCGGGTTTAAGTTATAGATTTTGATTTTGGTTTAGGTTATAGGTTTTGGTTTAGGTTTAGGTTAAGGTTTAGGTTATAGGTTTTGGATTTGAGAATTGGTTATGGTTTAGCTTTAGGAATCGGGTTCATGTTCGGGATTGGGTTTAAGTTTTGGTTTTCAAGTTTATGTTTAGGTTTAGGTTAGAGAGTTGAGATTAGGATTAGGTGTATGTTTAGCACTAGGGAATTGAGTTTAGGTTATAGGTTTAGGGAAAGGTTAGGTTTAGGTTATATGTTTTGGGATTTGGTAATAGTTTTAGGTTATAAGTATAGGTTTAGGTTAGGTTATAGGTTAAGGTTTTGGGGATTTGAGTTTATGTTATAGGTTTTGGTTTAGGTTAAGGTTAAGGTTTTGGATTTGAGAATGGGTTCGGGTTTAGGTTATACGTTTTGGTTTTGGTTTTGGTTTAGGTTATAGGTTTTGGTTAAGGTTTAGGTTTTGGAATTGAGAATGGGTTCGGGTTTAGGTTATAGGTTTTGGTTTAGGTTTAGGTTTAGGTTATATGTTTTTGGATTTGAGAATGGGTTTGGGTTTAGGTTATAGGTTTTGGTTTTGGTTTTGGTTTAGGTTATAGGTTTTGGGAATTGAGAATGGGTTCGGGTTTAGGTTATAAATTATGGTTTTGGTTTAGGCTTAGGTTTAGGTTTTGGGATTTGAGAATGGGTTTGGGATTAGGTTATTGGTTTTGGTTTTGGTTTTGGTTATAGGTTTTGGTTAAGGTTTAGGTTTTGGATTTGAGAATGGGTTCGGGTTTAGGTTATAGGTTTTGGTTTAGGTTAAGGTTTAGGTTTTGGGATTTGAGAATGGGTTCGGGTTTAGGTTATAGGTTTTGGTTTAGGTTTAGGTTTAGGTTTTGGATTTGAGAATGGTTTGGGTTTAGGTTTTGATTTAGGTTAAGGTTTAGGTTTTCGGGTTTAGGTTATAGGTTTAGTTTAGGGATTTGAGTTTAGGTTATAGGTTTTGGTTTAGGGATTTGAGTTTAGGTTATAGGTTTTGGATTCGGTTATAGTTTTAGTTTAGGTTAAGGTTTAGGTTTTGGATTTAAGTATGGGTTCGGGTTTAGGTTATAGGTTTTGGTTACGGTTTTAGTTTAGGTTATAGGTTTTGGTTAAGGTTATAGGTTTTGGTTTTGGGATTTGAGAATGGGTTCGGGTTTAGGCTATAGGTTTTGGTTTTGGTTTAGGTTATAGGTTTGGGATTTCGAAATGGGCTCGGGTTTAGGTTACGAGTTTTGGTTAAGGTTTAGGTTAAGGTTTAGGTTAGGTTTAGGTAATAGGTTTTTGGGATTTGAGAATAGGTTCGGGATTAGGTTATAGGTTTTGGTTTTGGTTTAGGTTATTAGTTTTGGGATTTGAGAATGGATTCGGGTTTAGGTTATAGGTTTGGTTTTGGTTTAAGTTATAGGTTTTGGTTTAGGTTTAGATTTAAGTTATAGGTTTTGGGATTTGAGAATGGGTTCGGGTTTAGGTTATAGGTTTTGGTTTAGGTTTAGGTTAAGGTTTAGGTTATAGGTTTTGGATTTGAGAATGGGTTATGGTTTAGGTTTAGGAATCAAGTTCATGTTAGGGATTGGGTTTAAGTCTTGGTTTTCAATTTTAGGTTTAGGTTTAGATTAGATAGTTGAGATTAGGATTAGGTGCGGAGTTTAGCTCTGGGAATTGAGTTTAGGTTATAGGTTTAGGAAAAGGTTAGGTTTAGGTTATAGGTTTTGGGATTTGGGTATAGTTTTAGGTTATACGTATAGGTTTAGGTTAGGTTATAGGTTAAGGTTTAGGGATTTGAGTTTAGGTTATAGGATTTGGTTTAGGTTAAGGTTTAGGTTTTGGATTTGAGAATAGGTTCGGGTTTAGGTTATAGGTTTTGGTTTTGGTTTTGGTTTAGGTTATAGGTTTTGGTTAAGGTTTAGGTTCTTAGATTTGAGAATGGGTTCGAGTTTAGGTTATAGGTTTTGGTTTAGGTTATAGGTTTTGGTTTAGGTTTAGGTTAAGGTTTAGGTTTAGGTTATAGGTTTTGGATTTGAGAATGGGTTCGGGTTTAGGTTATAGGTTTTGGTTTTGGTTTAGGTTATAGGTTTTGGGATTTGAGAATGGGTTCGGGTTTAGGTTATAGGTTATGGTTTTGGTTTAGGCTTAGGTTTAGGTTTTTGGGATTTGAGAATGGGTTCGGGATTAGGTTATAGGTTTTGGTTTTTGTTTTGGTTATAGGTTTTGGTTAAGGTTTAGGTTTTGGATTTGAGAATGGGTTCGGGTTTAGGTTATAGGTTTTGGTTTAGGTTAAGGTTTAGGTTTTGGATTTGAGAATGGGTTCGGTTTAGGTTATAGGTTTTGGTTTAGGTTTAGGTTTAGGTTTTTGATTTGAGAATGGTTTGGGTTTAGGTTTTGATTTAGGTTAAGGTTTAGGTTATAGGTTTTAGTTTAGGGATTTGAGTTTAGGTTATAGGTTTTGGTTTAGGGATTTGAGTTTAGGTTATAGGTTTTGGATTCGGTTATAGTTTTTAGTTTAGGTTAAGGTTTAGGTTTTGGATTTAAGTATGGGTTCGGGTTTAGGTTATAGGTTTTGGTTATGGTTTTAGTTTAGGTTATAGGTTTTGGTTAAGGTTATAGGTTTTGGTTTTGGGATTTGAGAATGGGTTCGGGTTTAGGCTATAGGTTTTGGTTTTGGTTTAGGTTATAGGTTTTGGGATTTGAAATGGGCTCGAGTTTAGGTTACGGTTTTGGTTAAGGTTTAGGTTAAGGTTTAGGTTTAGGTTTAGGTAATAGGTTTTGGGATTTGAGAATAGGTTCGGGATTAGGTTATAGGTTTTGGTTTTGGTTTAGGTTATTAGTTTAGGGATTTGAGAATGGATTCGGGTTTAGGTTATAGGTTTGGTTTTGGTTTAAGTTATAGGTTTTGGTTTAGGTTTAGATTTAAGTTATAGGTTTTGGGATTTGAGAATGGGTTCGGGTTTAGGTTATAGGTTTTGGTTTAGGTTTAGGTTAAGGTTTAGGTTATAGGTTTTGGATTTGAGAATGGGTTATGGTTTAGGTTTAGGAATCAAGTTCATGTTAGGGATTGGGTTTAAGTCTTGGTTTTCAATTTTAGGTTTAGGTTTAGGTTAGATAGTTGAGATTAGGATTAGGTGCGAGGTTTAGCTCTGGGAATTGAGTTTAGGTTATAGGTTTAGGAAAAGGTTAGGTTTAGGTTATAGGTTTTGGGATTTGGGTATAGTTTTAGGTTATACATATAGGTTTAGGTTAGGTTATAGGTTAAGGTTTAGGGATTTGAGTTTAGGTTATAGGATTTGGTTTAGGTTAAGGTTTAGGTTTTTGGATTTGAGAATAGGTTCGGGTTTAGGTTATAGGTTTTGGTTTTGGTTTTGGTTTAGGTTATAGGTTTTGGTTAAGGTTTAGGTTCTTAGATTTGAGAATGGGTTCGGGTTTAGGTTATAGGTTTTGGTTTAGGTTATAGGTTTTGGTTTAGGTTTAGGTTAAGGTTTAGGTTTAGGTTATAGGTTTTGGATTTGAGAATGGGTTCGGGTTTAGGTTATAGGTTTTGGTTTTGGTTTAGGTTATAGGTTTTGGGATTTGAGAATGGGTTCGGGTTTAGGTTATAGGTTATGGTTTTGGTTTAGGCTTAGGTTTAGGTTTTTGGGATTTGAGAATGGGTTCGGGATTAGGTTATAGGTTTTGGTTTTTGTTTTGGTTATAGGTTTTGGTTAAGGTTTAGGTTTTGGATTTGAGAATGGGTTCGGGTTTAGATTATAGGTTTTGGTTTAGGTTAAGGTTTAGGTTTTGGATTTGAGAATGGGTTCGGGTTTAGGTTATAGGTTTTGGTTTAGGTTAAGGTTTAGGTTTTTGGATTTGAGAATGGGTTCGGGTTTAGGTTTTGATTTAGGTTAAGGTTTAGGTTTTCGGAGTTTAGGCTATAGGTTTTGGTTTAGGGATTTGAGTTTAGGTTATAGGTTTTGGTTTAGGTTATAGGTTTTGGTTTTGAATTTAAGTATGGGTTCGGGTTTAGGTTATAGGTTTTGGTTTTGGTTTTGGTTTGGTTTAAGGTTATAGGTTTTGGTTTTGGTTATAGGTTTTGGTTTAGGTTATAGGTTATATGTTTTGGGATTTGAGAATGGGTTCGGGTTTAGGCTATAGGTTTTGGTTTTGGTTTAGGTTTTAGGTTTTGGGATTTGAGAATGGGCTCGGATTTAGGTTCTGAGGTTTTGGTTAAGGTTTAGGTTAAGGTTTAGGTTTAGGTTTAAGTTATAGGTTTTTTTGGGATTTGAGAATAGGTTCGGGATTAGGTTATAGGTTTTGGTTTTGGTTTAGGTTAGAGGTTTTGGGATTTGAGAATGGATTCGGGTTTAGGTTATAGGTTTGGTTTTGGTTTAGGTTATAGGTTTTGGTTTAAGTTTAGATTTAAGTTATAGGTTTTGGGATTTGAGAATGGGTTCGGGTTTAGGTTATAGGTTTTGGTTTTGGTTTAGGTTATAGGTTTTGGTTTAGGTTTAGGTTAAGGTTTAGGTTATAGGTTTTGGATTTGAGAATGGGTTATGGTTTAGGTTTAAGAATCAAGTTCATGTTCGGGATTGGGTTTAAGTCTTGGTTTTCAAGTTTAGGTTTAGGTTTAGGTTAGAGAGTTGAGATTAGGATTAGGTGTAGGTTTAGCTCTAGGGAATTGAGTTTAGGTTATAGGTTTAGGAAAGGGTAGGTTTAGGTTATAGGTTTTGGGTTTTGGGAATAGTTTTAGGTTATAAGTATAGGTTTAGGTTAGGTTATAGGTTAAGGTTTAGGGATTTGAGTTTAGGTTATAGGATTTGGTTTAGGTTAAGGTTTAGGTTTTGGATTTGAGAATGGGTTCGGGTTTAGGTTATAGGTTTTGGTTTTGGTTTTGGTTTAGGTTATAGGTTTTGGTTTTGGTTTTAGTTTTGGTTTAGGTTATAGGTTTTGGTTTTGGTTATAGGTTTTGGTTTAGGTTATAGGTTATATGTTTTGGGATTTGAGAATGGGTTCGGGTTTAGGCTATAGGTTTTGGTTTTGGTTTAGGTTTTAGGTTTTGGGATTTGAGAATGGGCTCGGATTTAGGTTACTGAGTTTTGGTTAAGGTTTAGGTTAAGGTTTAGGTTTAGGTTTAAGTTATAGGTTTTTTGGATTTGAGAATAGGTTCGGGATTAGGTTATAGGTTTTGGTTTTAGTTTAGGTTAGAGGTTTTGGGATTTGAGAATGGATTGGGTTTAGGTTATAGGTTTGGTTTTGGTTTAGGTTATAGGTTTTGGTTTAAGTTTAGATTTAAGTTATAGGTTTTGGGATTTGAGAATGGGTTCGGGTTTAGGTTATAGGTTTTGGTTTTGGTTTAGGTTATAGGTTTTGGTTTAGGTTTAGGTTAAGGTTTAGGTTATAGGTTTTTGGATTTGAGAATGGGTTATGGTTTAGGTTTAAGAATCAAGTTCATGTTCGGGATTGGGTTTAAGTCTTGGTTTTCAAGTTTAGGTTTAGGTTTAGGTTAGAGAGTTGAGATTAGGATTAGGTGTAGGTTTAGCTCTAGGGAATTGAGTTTAGGTTATAGGTTTAGGGAAAGGGTAGGTTTAGGTTATAGGTTTTGGGTTTTGGGAATAGTTTTAGGTTATAAGTATAGGTTTAGGTTAGGTTATAGGTTAAGGTTTAGGGATTTGAGTTTAGGTTATAGGATTTGGTTTAGGTTAAGGTTTAGGTTTTTGGATTTGAGAATGGGTTCGGGTTTAGGTTATAGGTTTTGGTTTTGGTTTTGGTTTAGGTTATAGGTTTTGGTTAAGGTTTAGGTTCTTGGATTTGAGAATGGGTTCGAGTTTAGGTTATAGGTTTTGGTTTAGGTTTAGGTTAAGGTTTAGGTTTAGGTTATAAGTTTTGGATTTGAGAATGGGTCCGAGTTTAGGTTTAGGTTATAAGTTTTGGATTTGAGAATGGGTCCGGGTTTAGGTTATAGGTTTTGGTTTTGGTTTTGGTTTAGGTTATAGGTTTTGGGATTTGAGAATGGGTTCGGGTTTAGGTTATAGGTTATGGTTTTGGTTTAGGCTTAGGTTTAGGTTTTGGGGATTTGAGAATGGGTTCGGGATTAGGTTATAGGTTTTGGTTTTGGTTTAGGTTATAGGTTTTGGTTAAGGTTTAGGTTTTGGATTTGAGAATGGGTTCGGGTTTAGGTTATAGGTTTTGGTTTAGGTTAAGGTTTAGGTTTTTGGATTTGAGAATGGGTTCGGGTTTAGGTTATTGGTTTTGGTTTAGGTTAAGGTTTAGGTTTTGGATTTGAGAATAAGTTCGGGTTTAGGTTTTGATTTAGGTTAAGGTTTAGGTTTTCGGGTTTAGGTTATAGGTTTTGGTTTAGGGATTTGAGTTTAGGTTGTAGGTTTTAGTTTAGGTTATAGGTTTTGGTTTAGGTTAAGGTTTAGGTTTACGGATTTAAGTATGGGTTCGGGTTTAGGTTATAGGTTTTGGGATTTGAGAATGGGTTCTGTTTAGGTTATAGGTTTTGGTTTAGGTTAAGGTTTAGGTTTTTGGATTTGAGAATGGGTTTAGGTAGAGGTTATAGGTTTTGGTTTAGGGATTAAAGTTTAGGTTATAGGTTTTGGTTTAGGTTAAGGTTTAGGTTATAGGTTTTGGTTTTGGTTTAGGTTATAGGTTTTGGGATTTGAGAATGGGCTCGGGTTAAGGTTATAGGTTTTGGTTTTAGTTTAGGTTTAGGTTATAGATTTTTGGATTTGAGAATGGGTTATGGTTTAGGTTTAGAAAATCGGGTTTAGGTTCGAGATTGGGTTTAAGTTTGGGTTTTCAAGTTGAGGTTTAGGTTTAGGTTAGGGAGTTGAGATTAGGATTAGGTGTAGGTATAGCTTTAGGGAATTGAGTTTAGGTTATAGGTTTAGGTTTTGGTTTAGGTTAGGGTTTTGATTTAGGTTATAGGTTATAGGTTATAGGTTTTGGTTATAGGTTATAGGATTTGAGAATGGGTTCTGTGTGGTCCGTGCAAATACAAATATAATACAAATATAAACACGGCTCGTCGAATGGCTGTGTTCCTTCCAATGCCGTCCATAGGAAATGGACAACTTCATCATGGTCATAACAACGGTTCCCATCTTTCAGGGACCCCCGCTCTTCCAGATAGCTCCGACGCACATCCGGGTCTGCTCCATTAATCTCGAGCAAATACATAAACACGGCCTGTCCAAATGGTCAGGCCCCTCCAATGCCGTCCATAGGAAATGGATAGCTTCATCATGGTCATAACAATGGTTCCCACCTTCCAGGGACCCCCGCTCTTCCTGACAGCTCCGACGCACATCTGGGTCTGCTCCATTAATCTCGAACAAATACATAAACATGGCCTATCCAAGTGGCCTGGCCCCTCCAATGCCATCTATAGAAAATGGACAGCTTCATCATGGTCATAACAGCGGTTCCCACCTTCCAGGGACCCCCACTCTTCCGGATAGCTCCGACGCACATCCGGGTCTGCTCCATTAATCTCTAGCAAATACATAAACACGGCCTGTCCAAATGGCCAGGCCTGTCCAATGTCGTCCATAGGAAATGGACATCTTCATCATGGTCATAACAGCGGTTCCCACCTTCTATGGACCCCCGCTCTTCCGGATAGCTCCGATGCACATCCGGGTCTGCTCCATCAATTTCGAGCAAATACATAAATACGGCCTGTCCAAATGGCCAGGCCACTCCAATCATGTGCATTCTTGACAAGAGACATACCAGATGCTTGAATCTGAAATACGCAGCTCCAATCCTCACACATGCAACATCCACCTGAAAGAATGCGCATAACCATCATGCTTGAGTAATCAATACAGGAATCTACATTTAAAACCATAAAACTAGAGATACTCATTGCATTTTTTTGTTTAGGTTTAGGTTATAGATTATAGTTTTAGGGATTTGAGAATAGGTTAAGGTTTAGGTTTAGGAAATCGGGTTCGGGATCGGGTTTAAGTTTGGGTTTTCAAGTTTAGGTTTTAGGTTATAGGTTATAGGTTTAGTTTATAGGTTAAGGTTTGGGTTATAAGAAATCGGGTTCGGGTTTGGGTTCAGGTTTAAGTTTGAGTTTTCAAGCTTAGGTTTAGGTTTAGGTTAGGGAGTTGAGATTAAGATTAGGTGTAGGTTTAGGTTTAGGGAATTGAGAATACATTTAGGTTTTAGGTTTAGGTTTTGGTTTTGGTTTAGGTTAAGGTTTAGGTTTAGGTTATGGGTTCTGGATTTGAGAATAGGTTTAGGTTATAAGTATAGGTTATAGGTTTTGGTTTAGGTTAAGGTTTAGGTTTAGGTTATGGGTTTTGGGATTTGAGTATAGGTGTAGGTTATAAGTATAGGTTTAGGTTAAGGGTTTAAGTTTAGGTTATAGGTTATATGTTATAGGTTATAGTTTTTAGGAATTGAGAATTGGTTAAGGTTTAGGTTTAGGAAATCTGGTTCGGGATCGGGATCAGGTTTAAGTTTAGGTTTTCAAGTTTAGGTATAGGCTTAGGTTATAGGTTATAGGTTATAGGTTATATGTTTAGGTTAAGGTTTAGGGATTCGGGTTCGGGTTTGGGTTTAGGTTATAGCTTTTGGTTTAGGTTAAGGTTTTGATGGATAGGCATCTACTATTAATTAACTTTCATTACAGCCATTTCTTTCCCACCAATGTGTCAAATGTGCAGAAGATGTTGTATCAGATTGTCGATTCTTTGAAAGCATCTGAATATGAGGAAGTTGGGCATTTGGTTTCTCCAAAACTCACAGAGCAGGAACAGAGATGGAGGTAAGTGGACACCCTTTCCAAATTCCTTTAGTTCGGTCTCCTGTAAAACAAAATGAATTGGGGCTGCCTTATTTGATTCAATTGGCGCTACTGCCATCCGAGTAGACCCTATAAGTATCTAATAGCCCCCATACATACTTACGCCATCCTAGAAACAGGAAAAAGAGATATCAAGTCCCAAATGCCAGGGAGTACGCATATTCCATGCATTTGGTGCAGTGTTTTCTGATTTTCTTTTTAAACACAAAATAAAAGGGTGTGTTTGGTTGCACCCAATATCATGAAATTTCATGATACTTGCACCAAATTAGAATAATTAGTCTTGAAATTTCAAGATATTTGGTGCAACCAAACGCACCGTAGCTTGGGCAAAACCAAAGTGTAAAAGAAAAGAAAAGAAAAAATCTTTTACATTTTTTTTTCTGGACAACAATGATAATACATATTAGCAAGATAATACAAATTAGCAAGATCTCACCACCAACTTTAGTCCAATTCTTTGGAAAATCTTCCCCTTCTTTTAATGGCACATTTATTCATAATAATTGAAATACATCAAGAAAGGGGCTGCAATGTTCAATAAAAATAAAGACAATGTTACCTTTTCAAGCCTTCCTTTTCTTCATTTTAGTATTCATTAACCAGCACAACACAAAAGTAAAAAACAACACAACAACTAATAGTCTATGATAAAAATTGGACGATAACAAAAGACAATGTTACCTTTTCAAGAGGTCTTGTCGATGAACTAATGGTGCAGGAATCAAATATAGTGAAAGCTAGATCAGTTATGCTCTTCCATAGGCTTGAATGAGAAAACAAATAATTAGACTCCAATGAACAGAAAGACCTACTTTCAAAATTCAAAATTTTGAGAATTGAATATTTTAAAATTCAAACAACCCAAAAAAAAAAAAAAGGTCAAAACAACTAAAATTTCCAAGCATATTCGAGTAGTCCCACCTACAAAATTCAAACCTATATGAATCTATATGAACAGAAACACGTGAATGACTAAATCTCCAACCACATTCAAGCAGTCCCACCTCATGGTGAATTTTGAAATAAGTTATAGCTGAAACTAGAAAGTATAGAAACAGGAATAGATCCCGATTGTAACTTTGCAACTGAAAATGATGGTTAACATTAAGTAGATAAACTGGATGCAACTGATAACTATTATAGTTTCATTCATACAACCTAGATCACACAATGTTCCTAATATCGAAGCTCCATTCCAAATAAAATCTTTGAAACAATCAGTGAAACAACTAAAATTTATAATAGAAGCAAAGGTTAGTGCATTATCAAACTGATTCAATTTAGAGATCAATTGAATGGATGGGATTGCGGATAGTAAATTGGGAAGATTGAATACCTGTCCAAATGCAAATATGGAATTATTAAACCCAGCTAAACAGATAGTAAAGAACTGATTTTTTAAGGAAATTCAAATACTCTCACAATCTTTAAAATCACAAATGAAACATGTGATAATAGTCTCAAATTGAACCCACAACCTCAAGGTAGCAGCAAGGCTCCATTTAATTGAGCTGTAAAATATATGATTCTTACAAAATTTACAAAAAGAAGAATATTCAAAAAGCAATACTCCATAAAAATAAGAAAGTGACAATAAAAACAAGGAAAAGGCAAGCAGAACTCCCATAATGATACTTTCTTTACCTTGAAAATCTGAGAAGGATAATATACAAGTCTATGAGATTCTTCTCCTCCTAATATATACTAGCCTAAACAAAGAAAACAAGCGTTGCACATGAATGAATTTGTCTCATGACTTGAACTCATTGAACCTAGAGAGCATCCAAGAACCAAGGCCCATAAGTCATGTTGCTTTGACATACATCAGGATCCATAATTACATATCAAGTTCAATATTGTGCTAAAAGTGAAATCGATCAATTTCTAGACAAAACTAACAGGAAAAAAAAAAAAAAAAAAAGATCACTCGATCTTTCTTTAATAAATGGGAGATTTAATATTGTTGCAGCATTTTCTTAATGATCTATTTGCAGCTAGCACATCTGTAGCTGGCTCAGATCAATAGCCTAGCTCACCAAACCATGGACTGTTCTTGCATCTTTTTCCTAACCAACTGTTTTCTTAACTGATGGTTTGCAAACATACGGTTAAGAAAAAGCTGGAACAACAATCAAAATTCGATAGAAAAAAGACAAAGATTAGACCTATTTACAATAGTCACTTGTCCATCAATTGGGTTAGATTAGCATCAAATTCCTTCTCCAGTTCCACTTCTTCTTCCAAATACCTCCACTTCAGCTCAGTCTTCTTATCTTCATGCAATCATATCAGTTTCTCTCTCTCTCTCTCTCTCTCTCTCTCTCTCTCTCTCTCTCGCTCTCTCTCTCTCTCTGCTCCAAACTCTTTAATCTGATTTGACTGGCTATCAATGAATCGAGCAATCTCTTCAAGCCTACTTTAAGGACTATTTGGATTTGTGGATTTTATTTTTATTTTTATTTTTTATTTTCGAAGAAAATGGAGTTTTTTGGGAAACTCCATATCTAGAAAACAGTAAGAAATGAAAATTTGTTTCCCATGATTGTCTTTCAACAAGATTTTCTTGAAAAAATTTCTTCATTTACAAATCTATATTCATGGAAAATTTGCTACCAATCTAGGCAAGGAAACTAAAAGGGGGCATTTTTCAAGAAATGAGAGAAATGGAAATGACATTTTCAAGAAATTTACTAAAACAAAAAAAAATGGCATTTTCATGGATATGACATTTCATCAATTTATATTTCAAGAAACCCAAACAGGCCCTTAGAGTTTAATCCGAATTGGAATTTTCCAAGTGCTATGACAATGCTGCTAATATTGTGTTACAAGGGAAAAAGGTTTGAGCCTTTAACAGTAGGCTTAAATTTTATTTTTTTCTCTCAAAACTGCAGCAAAAAATTCAAGAGTTCGAACGAATGTTGTACAATTCGAGATATGAATTGCACGCATACAATTCCAAACAGCATAATACAACAGTAAGTGTTTTTTCCCCCAAAAGTTTTCTACAATTAGGAATTCACAGTCATGCTTGATTCTAAGAATCTTTATTTTGGGCCTCTGTAATTACCCATTTCTTAAGATGTGAATCACCAATCCCTCTAGATACAGCTAACAACCCTTGTAATCTCCAAACACCATGGCTGCAATTGACATAGTCCCCCTGAAAGAAAATGTTTCTCGAATCCATTAGTTTCAATCCCAAAAAAAAAAAAAAAAAAAAAAAGTAGTAATGCCGACAATAGAAATCCATTAGTTCTAATCCCAAAATGCTAACAGTACAGAAGGTAGAAAGATGGAAACAATTTGTCTAAGAAAAATAAGGAAAAGATTGTGTTCATTTTGTACAAATGGGTCCATCAATATTATGGACTTCATCTTGGATGGTTTATGGACCAACAATCACTCAGATTGAAAGATCCTAGTTGTAAAATATTTTGACTTTTTCTTGATAGAATGTGAACAAGTGTTGTACTTTCTCTCTTAACCATCTATTTATTGATAGCCTAATGGAAAATATTTGGTTTGTGGCCCACCCACAGAGGTGCCTATGATGTTAACTGTTAGAATCTTTGGACAGTGGGTGTTCCACTCGCGCCACTTGTGCAAAATGAACACCCAAATGGTATTTGCAAAACTTTAATACCTCTACTTCAACATCCTCATCTCCATAATCTGGGAGAAATACCATTGACCCAGCTTGTAACATGTACAGATGGGTATGTGACCAACAGAAGTATTTCATTCTGCTCTAAATAAACTCATCCAAACAATGGTAGAAGTTGGAACATACAAGAAAGTGCATATACTCATGGCTGATCCAAAAAAAAAAAAAAATGCTAGTCAGTTAGGGAACAACATGTTCTAAGGATAAGCATGGTTGAAATGAGGATATTGAGATTAATGATCAGTGACGAGATGAGGAAGGATAGAATTAACCTAACCACCAAATCGGTGAATTTACAGAAGTTGGAGAGCTAAAGATACCCAAATAAAAACTCTCCACAGATTTAAGTTGGAACTGGTTCTTTCTCTTTGTTCCATTCCCTTGATTTGCTGCAACCACTTCATTCTCCATGAAAGTATATTTCTCCACTATAAGAATCCCGAACAGAAAAGTTCTGAACTCAAAGAACCATAATAATGCAAAGGTGCTTGTTAAGATAGCAATTGAGTAAATAGCGAGAATCAGAACCAAATAACAGGGACATTCAAATGTAGTAGTAAATAAAGAAATTTACAGGGACATTCAGAGGTATTGTAGGCAATAGAGCCTTTGTCTGTTCTGGTTCTCCAGCTGCTATGTTAGTCAGACACCAGGCTGCTTCAAGCAACTGCAATATAACAACAAAGAAATAATGAAAAATTCCCTTAACAGTTGCATTGTCTTTTTCTTTTCTTTTCTTTTTTTCTTTTTTCTTTTTTCTTTTTCCTGTGAGAGGCATTAGAGAAGTAGAATATTGCACACAGCTATAGAAGCACAAGCATGCACCCACAATATGAATGAACATTAACAATTCATGCACTCCCAAAAGCATGTAATAAACAGGAAAATCTTACTCCTAAGTTATGAATGTTGAATAAGTGATTAGCTTCCGATTTCTAACAAGAATGACTTGTACAAGAAATGTTTAAACTAGCTATATACTACCACAACAAAAAGTCAAATTTTCTGGACCTGCTTATCTGGTGATCCAAATGAAAGACACTACACAAGAACAGGAATTGCCCCAGCTTGGAAGGCTGTTTCAACAAGAGGCACCTCAGACTTTGAGAACAAATGCCTTAAATCACAAAGTACCTTTACCTTCCTCTACACAGAACCTTCTTCCCTGTAATTTCAACATAATCATGATAAGAAATGAAAGCTATCAAGCCAGAACAGGGAAAAGATGGTAAGCACTGAGCAAAATCAAGGAATTGCCCCCATTGACAGAATCACTGCTGAAATTGTTACTTTTTTTAAAATTTGTAAATTAAATAAAAATAGCAGTCATCAGTCGTTGTATATGAGGGTATAATAATATACTCGAACGAAAGAATTGACACATTCGTCCAACCCAAATGGGACAAGTGGGCCGACCTTTTAGTGAGCTAAAAATTCTAAACTGTTCATCTAGTGAGACTCCTCATCATGAGTTGGGTTATACCCCAATCTCTCCCCTATTAGTCACTTGATTAAAAATAATAAAAAATAAAATAAAAAAGAATGACTATAGCTACCGATTCTACATTTTACAGGGAGAAAGATAGGTCTGATCAAACAAGATCATTATCTGAGCATCTTCCATTTACAAATGTGGCCCACTATATGTGGTTTGGATAGACAACAGGTGGGGCCCACATGTACTAATTAGCCTGAGAAAAAAAAAGTTTGATTGGACATTGTGTATAATGATGGATTACTGGTCATCGTAACTGACATGTATAAAAGCTATAAACATCTCGTCCACTCAGCTGTTTCCCCAGATTTTCATTTTCTTCTTTCAGACAAGACATGAGGGGGGAAAATATCAACCAACACCCAAAGTATACTTGACCATTTTTACGGTGACTCAAACCAGTTGGCCCCACCTAGGATGGGCCATGGACAAAGAAAACCACGGAGATCGTCCATCGACCTTTTCTCGTCAAATGTATACACTGTCCATTTACCCTATCCGCCTTACATTTGCAAGACGCACTGTTCACAAGGTGAGCATCATCAAATCAGTGCAATTTCAAGCCCTCACACCTATACACCGTAGGGCCCACCCCCGGATGAAACATCCAGATAAACGGTGGAGAACACTCATGAAGGAGTGCCAATGACCCAGGTACCACACAATGCTCACCATTCGGATTTGAAGCTTGGACAAGTGGGGCCAGCATTTCAGTGATCCAAACAGTTGATATTACAGGCCACACAGCTTGATTAAAGAATCCCACCTTTAAAAAGTCAGTGGACCAATAGGCAGCCAAGATAGAAAACACAGCAAACGATTCAAATCCAACCAAGAAAAAGTCCACATAAAATGCGACTGGGATCTGCCAATCTCTGAAAATTTTCGTCCATTGTCAATCAACAGCGAGACCCATCATACCAATAATTTAGATCGTCCAACCATATCCCCCACTTGTACAAAATGAAAACCCGAAGGTCACTGCACCAAATTTTGGTGTTCGGCCTGAGCAATTGTATGAAAGAGAGAGAGAGAGAGAGAGAGAGAGAGAGACTTTCCAGACCCAATTGCATGCACAAATTTTATTTTTTTCGAGGAAAATGAAAATAAAAAATAAAAGAGGGAGAGGGAGAGAGAGAACCAGAGCATCAATGAGCTTGCCGTTCTTGCTGACCTCCCTTGTGAGGACGACCTTGGGCGGAGGACGGATGGAGGAAGAAACAGAGGCATGGAGCTTGAAGGAAGGGATAAGGAATCTCCGAGGCAGAGAGAGAAACGAAGTAGCAGGAGAAGACCAGGATGAGAGGGAGAGGGCCATTCTTAAGGAGGAGAAATGTTGAAATTATTACTTACATCTGAAATTATTCAGTGTCTACAAACTTGCTGCTGATGCTCGAATCGCCCCCATTGACGGAATAATCGTCAACACCAATGCTTTCCCTCTTGCGTAGAAGAGAGGTGGAGAAAATATTGGAAATGGGAAATAAAAATCCTAACCCTAGAAGAAGAAAAGGGGGAAAGAAATGGGAACGAGAGAGGGCACTTGAAAGGAGAAATCGAGAGAGAGAGAGAGAGAGAGAGAGAGAGAGAGAGAGGTGGAGGTGGGGCTAGGGGGTGGCGGTGAGGTGGAGGCAGGGAAAGGGCGTGTGAGAGATATTGGGAGAGAGGGAATGATAAAAGGACCCGCGAGAATGAAATATCTTGCGGTTTATTTTTCACGGATTTAGCTACGGATATATTTATTTTAGCTACGGATTAAATCTGTAGCAATATAGCTACGGTTTAAAGTCGTAGCTAAAAATCGACATAGTCCGTAGCCTTTGCTCGATTTTTTGGTAGTGCACGTGACCTAAGATAAGATTGGAAAGGAAGGAGTAAGTATTTAAACTCTGCCGAGAAACGATTCGACTACAAAAAAAGGTGAGGGTTTTCCTTTAAATTTCATGATGAGATAAATTTACCTATTTCCTGTTATTGTTATTTATTTTGAACCCTTGTTTCATGCTTTCCTTCACTTTATTACTACTTTGCATGTAAGTACTATGCTGGGAACCCACTTTAGTGATCATATATATTACAGTGAATGTAATGCATTTCGAGTAGTGACCCTCTTGGTCAGCACGTAATCCCTTGAGTTGGTGAATGGTGCATAATCAATGTAAGTAAATCGCCATGCGTGTTACATCATTTCTCGGGATTGGATGTCGTAAATAATCACTCCATGAACACATCATATCACGTAAATGACCCAATCACGTTGTTGTGTTACCTTAAGATGTTTGCATAAATCCACGTTAACGTAGGACACACTGACAAATCTCCATAGTGTGAGAATGCAGGGTGAGTCAGATACCTTAAAATGTCTTCCATATTGTGACTATGGTCGTTAAGTGTGATGAACCGCACATACTTTGCTAGGCATGCATATTATATAGAATATTTGCGCATATCTATACCCTTGTATTTGTGGAGTATGAGATGTATTGGTAACATTTCGATATACTTATGAATTATTTTAAATATTGTAAACTTTAAAGGATGACCATCACTTTGAGTAGGGAGTTGACCCTCTCTAACCGGATAGATGATGCAGGTGACGTACAGATTGAAGACCTAGAGGATCACCTCCTTATGGAAGACTATATTGAATAAATAAGAAAATAGTTTCATGATTTAGTTTTATTTATATTTTCGCTGCAAACTTGATTATGTAATAAGCTCCCATTGAGAGAGCATTTGATGATTCATTGAACTTTTCCTTTTTAAATAGAATAATAATTACAATGAAACTCCTTCTCATGAATTTGTACTTGAATACTTAAAGTGTGTAAATTCAATAGAAATCACACTATTTGAATGACGTATGAATGAGGTTAACGCTTAGAATTCCCAGGATGAGCAAAGACTCGGGCCACGGAATTTTGAGGCATTAATGTAACACCCCATACTTTTCAGTACTTGGGAGTTACCATGTAGACGTCGATTAGTATAAACACAAATCAAACTAAATAGAACATTCACCTTGATTCTAACACGTAGTTGATTGTTTGGAGTAATTTTCATCCATAGACCAGGCCATCTGATTGTGGGTTATCAAATCAGACAGTCAAATAATCATTTCATTAAAAATTTGAAAATATACATAAAGTTCTACTTATAACGACTCAATGTCGACAAGACTTAGCATGACACCTTATTAGGAAGGGTGAACGGTCCACTTTCAACATCAGGTCATGGATCATCTTATTGACCATACATCTATAAATTCAGCTCTTGAATCATTAAATCCACTAATCATTGAGTCCACAACACCCTACATAGTGATCCACTACATGAACGCACTATTCAAATAATCTAGGTATCAAATCAAGCATTAAAGTCCACTTAGATGGTTCTTAGGACTACTAGGACCATTGATAAATGATTTTGAGACAAACCAAACCATCCAATCATCTACAATCTCTTGGGCTAGGTCTACTATTTAAACCCATGGAGCCTCCTATACAGTATGGATCTTAGAAATTTCCATCTGTGTGACTCAAATTGCTAAGTCCATTATTCACCAGCTTTAAGATTAAGTTAGGAGTAAACACAACTGAAATTTACAAACCTTAAATCCCACTTATAATCATAGTGTGGATAGCCCTTGGGCTTTTAAAATCCTTTTGATTAGTAAAGATTAAATCTAGAAGAAATCCGACCATTAGATTAGCGGGAATCATTAGTTGGCCATGAGATTACTAAGTATGGCCCACTTACAAATTGAAATGATTTAATCTTTCATAGTGTTGTTAGCTGTTTTAAAGCTAACCAAATCCAGGTCATTTAATCTTCATCCAACGGCTCTGGATGAATCTAAGGCATAATGCATAGGGAGAAAGCATAAATACAAATGACCTCCTCCCCTCTCTTTTGAAAAACCCTAGAAGCCAACCGTTTCCTTCTTCCATCGAACCCACTGCCTAAACCTCTACAAAGCTTCAAAAAGCCACTTCCACAACCTACCAGGGATCAATCTAAGCCACCCACTAGCATCATTTCGAAGAAACACCATGATGCTCATGAAACGTCATTAATGACCACCTGATTCTTCCCTGTTCAAGCCGCACCAAGGCATCTCGAGTCAGGGCGAGTTCTAGTCGGGTTGAAGCAGCTATTGGCCAGGGTTGAAAGAAAGAAAAAAAGGAGAAATGAAGATGGAGAGATGAAGAGAGAATGATGGAGAGAGGGCTCAAGCAGGTGTCACATTGCACCAACTCATTGCACCAGGTGACCTGAACGTATTGCTGTCTGAGTCAAGGCCTCGGACAATCCGATTTGGATGGGTCTGGGTTGTGTCCAGGCTCTGTAAAAGGCAAGGAAAAGAGAGAGAGAGAGAGAGAGAGAGAGAGAGAGAGAGAATTCGAGTGGTGGTGGTGCACCATGACGAGTCGGGCCGTGTTAACTCGGTAGAAGCTCACCGATGTGCTGCTCCTTGCCACCTCTACTCATTGTTGAGTCCAGTGACAGGGCAGGGCATGTGTGTTGAGTCAGGGTAGGTTTAGGGAGGACCCGATTCGAGTCTGGGCCCACTGAAAGTTCTCCAGCATAGGGACAATACATGGAGAGTTTTGGTTAGAGTGTGAGCTGGCTCACTGTCGAGTCAGTTGGTCCGAGTTAGAGGCCTGCTAGACATTCTAGCAGGAAAGAAAGGAAGAAGAGAAGCAGAAAAAGAGTGATAGAAAAGAGAGAGGAAGAAGAGAGAGAAGAAAAGAAACTAGAGAGAGGAGACTGAGTCAACTCGGTTGGAACCGAGTCCAGCTGGGTTGGGTCATGCTTGGGCCTAGTCCAGGCTTTGCTGAGGTCCAACAGGGAGAGATAGGGATAGAGATAAATATGGAGAGTGCATGTGGGGGCTATTTTCCATGGCAACACGACTTGAGTCAGTCATGAACCAAGTTGGATCTATTCTTGTGCGAGTCCAACTTGTTGTCAAGTCATGTAGACTCAACACATTGAGTCTGAGTCAGGTTTGGGTCACCAGCTGGGTAGTTGGACAAGTAGAGAAGAAGAGAGAAAAGAACAAAAAGAAGAGTGTGGAGGCGAGGTGTTGCTAAGTTTGGTTCAAGTCAAGAGGCGGGGTTCATCTCTAAGCCACATTAGATCATGTCGGTTCGAGCTGCTGAATTGACTAGCATTAGTCAACTTTCCTCCCTAAAGCATATTATTTTGGTTTATTATTATCGTCGATATTACCATAACTATTGCAATTATTAAGCATGATTAACCATTGGTAGATTCTTCATATTAGTATTGGATATTATAAACAAAAATTTGATTATTAGACATTTATATTTTATGTACTATCCTTAAATATTATCATGAATAGATTCAGTATTGATAGCAATTATTATTATCACTTTCATCATGGGATTAGTATAATTATTGTTAATATGAATATTATTATTAGTCATTATCATATTATTGTTAGTAAATATTCTATTTCTATTACCTCTGATATTTAATAGATTACTAGTCATTATAAGAACATTAGATACTGTTGGTATATTTAAATATCAACTTGTGAATTATCATTATTGATATTAATGGATTAATACTTCTATTATGAATGTTATTTGATCCATTGTACATAATAATAATAATAATAATAATAATAATAATAATAATAATAATAATAATAATCATAATAATAATAATAATAATTTAAGATTCAAATCCTAGAATCTAAGCATCAAACTAAACTTTAGGATAAGACCCTAACCCTAAGTAATCTAAAACCGAGCTTATAATCTTAACCACAAGTGGTTTGTAGAAATTCGATCTAACAGCACAATTTCATAATTCATGGTAGGATTTGACTCTAAGGGTGCATGCATTCCCTAGCAACTTCCATAAGCAATCTGACTCATAAGGTGATGATTTCTTCCCCTTGAGCTTTCCATTTTCCTATTAGCTTAAGTGATAGTTTATGCTTTAATTTTGGTTGAAAATTGATATCTCTATCTCATAATTATTTGTACCAGTTATTAGAATTAAATTTTAGATTTTGTGCTCAATATTTATGATGTATGAACATCTATATATTGCACTTGTATATTTTTTTCATGCTTGTGAAACTTAAATTGATACATCGTGGGGAAACCCCACTTATAGATGTACATCCAAACTTGGGATGTAACTTGATTGATCGTGATTCTAATGGACCTTCGACTTGGTGGTTATTTGAATGATGGGTTGAACGGAATATGAAATAGTGGTGAAGACCGCTTTACTTAAAGTAGGAATATACCAATATGTCCTTGGGGCGGGGGCGGGGGTGGGGTGGGGTGGGGTGAATAGGACTTTCTAATAATTTTATGAAAATTTAAAATCCTATCACACTAATCCTAACAACAAGCATAACTTGGGATTATTCAAAAGTAACTCTACTGGCTTCCAAGCTTGGTAGAGGATCCAATCACAAACTATTTGAGAGATGAATAATAAGAAAACTAGTTTATGATGGGTATGACTATGTGAGTGTGTGAGGTGTGATTTCAGATAATCAGATATGAAAGTATAGAAGGAAATCACACAAACAAATGAATAGCAATCTCAAACACAGTCATTTTTATAGTGGTTCGACTACTTATCTACTCCACTCTCGGTAACCGCACTCAACCCTTGAGTGTACCGGATTTCACTAAGGAGGTTTCACAGCGGTTCACCTCAAACCTATGGTTTTAAATCAGGTCCACCTTCAACCTTTACAACCTACACCTACGCTGACTGTTTATGCTCCCTGAGCAAGGATTAACAAATAGCACCCGGTTTTAGGCACACTGGCCAAGGATCCACACAAGGAACCTCACTTTTTTGCTCTCACGAGCAGGGGTCAACACAACATACCCACTTTTAGGCACACTGGCCAAGGATCTATCACAAGACCCTAACTGTTTATGCTCTCCACAGAGCAAGGGTCAACACAACGCACCCACTACGTACACTCTAGCCGGAGGCCTCCTACGAGGGCTTGATAGGGCGAGAAACACCTTAGACCCAATCCTAAAAAGGAATTATCACAAGTGTCCTCTTGACCCTAATAACTTACAAATAACTGGATGAGTCCCATTCAGCACATTTATTAAAGATCTCCTCCTTTGATGAAGAACTTCAGCTTCCTTGATCCACAACTCAGAAGATGTACCAATGCATGGCGACGGGTTGGGTCAAGGTTAAGACCAAATCCTACTCTATAAAATGTTTTTCTATAAGGAAGATAGAGTGATTCCAATCATCTATGCATTCAAGGTATCTCAGCTTAATGATTTGCCAATAAGGTGGTAGCAGAAGGATCCTTGAATGCAGAATTTCATTCCCCAATCCACTCTATCGAATATCAATGATGAGGGTGGATTGGAGGATGAACTTCCCTGAGAGAAAGAACTTTGGGTATATGATCTAAGGTTAAACACTCAAAAGCACTCTCTTCTTTCTCTACCAGCAACAATAGATAAGTCCTCTTTATATAGGTAAAAGGTTCCAACGGATATAAAATGGTCACATTTATGACAGAGTTCGATATTATCGAGTGAGTTCGATATCATTGAGTGTATACTCTCGATTGTATGACGGGCCACTTGATGACACCTCAATTGTCATACGCTTTAGAAACCTTTTGTCAGCTTGTCGAGGGAATCGAAACACATGTCGATGTCATTGGATTTCGAACTCCGATTTCCTCGATGTGAGGTTTGATTCCTTGACATTCGAAAATGAGAGGGACTTGTGTTGAAATATTTCAGGTTTATAAGAATGATCGAGGGACCTTTGATATCATCAAAATTTGAATGTCGATGATATCGATAGTTGTGTCGAAGCATCGATAAATCCAAGGGATTTTCGTTTAAGCTTATTAGACAGTTTCTATCCCTGTTTGATGCCATCGAAACTGTACCGATGTCATCAATATTTGAATATTGATTCTATCAAGTAACCCTCGATCATAGATAAACTATCCTGAAATATTTTACTGGAAATCTTCGTGCCCATGACTGATATCATTCAGAGCCTTCCGATATCATCGAGATTTGAATTTTGATGGTATCGAAGAGGGCTTCGATATATCAATGCACATATGATATTCTTAAGTAAAAACAGAGGCACATTTTCTCTGCTGTCAATTTTATCGAGTCAATTTCGATATACTCGATTTTTAAATATCGATGTCATCAATAAGGTATCGATACATTAATAATTCAGTCCAAAAGAATATGTGGTTGCTGAACATCTTGGGTCCTTATTTCGATGGTATCGATTGATCATCGAGGACATCGACAATGCAGGTCGATCATATCGAGATGTGTATCAATAAAGTAAGAAAACTTAGAGATTTTCTTATTTTGAAAAAGTTTTCTTAACTTAAAAACCCTATAATGTTCTAACTTGTTTTAAGGGTTTGAACACCTGGTGTTTTGGGATATGGGATGTGAGGCTTAGATCTACCTATGGCGAGTTTGCACACATCCGGTTGAGGCAGACGCTTTGGATTGATCTACCTATGAGGCTCTACAGTCTAGCTGACTCAACACTCACGCTAATTGATAAACCAGGGTACTTTCAATCTCCCCCTTTGTCAATTACGTGACAAAATACTAAAACACCCTAGACCAGCTTCTATATTGACATCCTAAATTGTGTGTACATGTTCTTTACACAATTGTACAATGCTAACAATGTCATATACACAACACATTCAGAAGCTGCTCCCCCTAACTTTAAACTCCCCCTATCTTGGTGCAGCTACTCCCCCTAACACCTATAACACCATTCATAGACAGATATACAATTTTCCTTTAGGGATGTTTGAAACTGTTCTCCCCCTTTTTATCAGTCATTAGCAAAGGATAGCATAAGAGTAGATATTGACTGAAGTTTTTAGCTTTAGGGAGAACCACCACTCCGAGAGCATACATATATAAAGTAAAGATGTATAATGATTAGCAGAGTTTAATTAGTCATCATATTCAGAAACTATGTATGCATATCAGACCAAATAGAGCAGTGATATAAGCAGATAGCATAATCATTAAAAACATCACATGCATTCCATATCAGACACTAGATAAACCAGAGGATCTTAAAACATTCTTATGGCACAAAAAAAATGTGAATTATCTCCAGCCATTTTCAAAAATAACCATTCCAGCTACCACACCAAAAATATCAAAAAACATATTCTGCCCAAGATTGGCAGTAGAGTGACAGACATCCTAAAAAAACTACCGAGCCCATTCATGGGCACCCAGAAAGACCATTAGTAGTAAACCCTTTCATGGGCATATACACCAAAAAAAATGTCAAACTGTTAGGAAGCGATCACATTCATTCTTAAGGGCGTAGAGCATTCAAAAAGATATGTATGCTCATACGGAGAAATAAGAGTGGGTGAATGTGATAGCATTCAGAGACCCGTACTACGGAGTAGAGGAGGATGGCACCGTGTTGTCTCGACGACAAGTCATCAGATCGACCAATTGTTATACAGTCTGCTGTACTCTGTGGACCTGTCGTTCCAGGATGGTAAGCCACTCGTTCATCGATTCCCTGAACAAGGAGACATCCTGCTAAATACTCCTATCCGATCCTGGTGGAGATTAAATCGTTTAGCATGCCCGGGAGTAGATGTCGATGGTGCTTGATGGGGTCCAGGAGCTTCATCTCCAGCCATCTCAGTCCCTTCAGTAGGAGCGTCACCTTCACCTCCTACTCCTTCTTGAATGTCTTCCTCTGGATCCTCAGGATACTTGTGGAACTTCAAGTCCATCCTTCGAATGTTGTTCTTATTGAAGACTTAGAGGGAAAGTTCCAGATCACTGGTCGTTGGGAAGCTGATGGCGTTGCATACCATGTTTATGATCCAGGGATAGGGTAGGTGAAGATCCCTAGATGTATGAACGGCGTAGACCAACTGATGTACAATTAGAGTTGCGAGGTAGATTTTTATCCTGATGGCTATTGCATACACTATCATGGTCATGAATCCTGTGAGATCGGACCTGTTGGAACTTCTCGGATAGATGTTTGTGGTGAAGATACCATGCAACACCCAAAATCGTGGTTCCATGTACCTAGATTTCAATGCATTTCCTTGATATCAAGGGATGTCTCTACCATGACATAGGTACTTAGTAACCATGGATCAGATTTCAACATCATCGAGGTCCATTTCAGGGAGACCTTTTGGTGCCATCGTAAGCCCGAGGATGTTTGCCATTGTAGCAGGAGTGATCAGTACATCATCACCATCCAGAGATACCATGATAGAGGGAGGATCAGACACGGGTGAGTGGCACGCGGCCAGGAAGTTGCATGTTCATTCGAGTTGACTTGGCCCATTGAAATCTAGGACGGGTAACCAGTCGATTGTAGCAAACAGGGATTCCAGATTGTATGGTTTTAAACAATCCCTGTCTACCTTCCTCTCGTGAATGAGCTTCCTACCCATGTATTTTACTGGACGTGGAGTTAAGCTAGCCAGAGGAGGTGCCGGTGTTTCGGACTGGGACCCACCACATGAAGTTTGTCGAGATCTCTGACGAGTGGGGGTCCCTCGTTCGGGAGCTCTTGCCTTTTCTTTTGAGGCAAGGGTCTTTCATCGAAAGGCTCTAGATGACTCCCCAAGACTCGACACTGTTTCTTTATCCTTACCCATAAAGACAAATTTGGGAAGAACGAACAAAATTCCTCTTTTAAAGAAACTGAAAATACCTGACCAAAAAGCAAGATAGACTTTGGAATGGAAGGAATGGAAGGATAATACCAGTTCTCGAGGAGCTTTCGAGACCGACATATACCTCCAGCTGAGGGGATGAGCAGAAGAAAAAAAATGTAATGCCCTTTTCAGAAAATAAATTTTTTCCACTTGACTGCCTTTTATTTGGCTGCAGACTTCAATTTTATCGAACTTAGTTTCGATCATATCGATGATCCGCATTCGATGTTATCGATAATGGCTTCAATAATAGTCCCGATCATGTGACTTTTCAAATTCTGAAGAGGTGTCGATGATATCGACCATTGATCGATTTGATAAAAAATGCACATGACTTATCGACAGTCATATTGAAGGTGAGTATTTTTCATTTTCCCATAGAACAACAGACTTACGTGTATAGTATAGATCATCTTTGAGTCAAACATATACACAGCAAAATTTTGTACAAGATTTGTACAAATCAAAATTATAAACATCAAGATGTTTATGTACAAAAGATGAGGGGAGACACCTCAGATATAACATTAAGAGTTCAACAAAAATTGCATCATTTCAGCAAATATCCAGATCTTGATGCATGACCTGAACTTGTTTTTCTATGCCCAATCTTCCTAGGCATAGGGAACATCCTTTCCTTTACTTTTGATAACATAGCGGTGGTTATTTGTGAGAGAACCTTTCATCACTGATCTTCCCGAGAGGTCTAGGATTTCGTATTTTTCTTTGTTAAATATAACCCCATGATCATTGTCACATACTTGAGAGATGCTTAGAAGTTTGTATGTTAATCCTTTTATGCAAAAAACATTCTCATTTCTGAGAGAATTTATTCCTTTAATAATTCCATGTCCAATTACCCTAGCAGTGCTTCCATCTCCATAAGTGACTATCCCATCGTTAAGATCTGAATAGTTAGAAAGAAGGGATTTGTCACCCATGACATGTCTTGAGCAACAGCTATCTTGGTACCATTTAGTATCATTGCCTGTTATATGATTTGAGTGAGTAATAAGACAAATTTTCTTTTCTTTTACTATCCATTTTGTGACAGGGTCTTTGGCTGTGGTAGATTTTGTTTTCTTGTTTAACTCAACCACTCGATTCAACAACTCCTTCATTCTGTCATTCATTCTAGGTGGTGATGGATGTATTTTTCTTCTATCCATATTCCTAGGTGGACTCCTGACATTTTGCATTTCTCTGATTGATCTGAGTTTACTCATATGATTCTGACCAGAGCTACGATGGGTCCTCCTAGGAGATATGCATTCAAACTTATAATGACCAGAATCACCATATAAATGACAAACTAGAGTAGTTCTTGTGTTACTCCTTGAAGTAGCAGATTTTTCGGCCATTTGTGCTGCATTTACAAATTTTGATTTAAAATTTTCATACCCTAAGCCACTCTTGTCCTTTCCAGGTCTTCTCATGCCTAAAAGTTTTTCTAATATCTCACCACTTTGGGAAAACTTATAGTTTAGTGTAGCAATTTTTCTGGATTCTTCTAAATCAAACAGGAGTGTGTGATTCTCATTTTGAAGAAGCATGTTTTTATCTTTTAATTGATTAACCTGTTTGTTTAGTTTTTCAGATTCTATTTTAAGGAAGGTGTTGATTCTTTCGAGTCTATCATTATTCGAATGATATTGCTGGAAGTCATTGATTAGATGTGTATTAATTTCTAGAGTTTTATCCAAGTCTTTTTGCAGCAATTCCTTTTTATTTTCAGATATACCAAGTTTTTTAACAATGTTGATGCTATGAATGTAAAGTTGATTATAGGCGTCCTGTAGTTTATTCTGTTCTTCCTCTTCTTCTCCTCCAGTTTCCTCATTATCAGATGGAAAAGATTTAGTGGCTTGTGGTTCCTTCTCATTTTCAGTTTCAATGGGAATGATTGGAGTGGTGGAGACCATAAGAATTTTCAAGGATTTTTTGTCACCATCGCTCTCTGAGTCATTAGATTCTGAGTTTGGCTCTTCTGTATCATCCCATGTGGCAGCAATTGCTTTACCTTTAGTTTTTCTGTTTGGGCATTCAGTAGATAAGTGTCCACACTTCGGACAGGCATAACATTTTGGTTGTTTGGTCTTTTTACCAAATTTGCCCGCAGAAGGTTTGTTGTCCACCTTTCTCCTGTTAAATGAACGGCCACGATTTCTCTAAAAGAACTTCCTGAATCGTTGTGCCAGCAAAGCCACTTCCTCATCATCATCTTCTTTTTCACTTCCACTTGAAAGTGCACATGCTAGTGCCCAGGTTTGTCAAGATACGGGAGTGGTAAGTCAGACTGGATACAGAACTTGATAGGAAGATTATTTCAAGCGTCTGCCTCAATCGGACGTGTGGAAGCTCGCAATAGGTAAATCATAAACTCACATCCCATGTCCCAAAACACCAGGTAATTAAAACCCTTAAAAAAAGATAGACATCTTAGGGTTTTGAGGTGAGAAACTTTTTCAAAATAGGAAAATCTCTATGTGTTTCTCGCCTTATCAATCTTATCGAAACATCCTCAATATGATCGACCTGTTCTGTCGATGTCTTCGATAACTTTACGATATTATTGATGAGAGGACCAAAAGTGTCTAGCAACTAAATATTCATCTGGACGGATTTATCGATGTATCGGTACACATATCGATATCATCGATATAAGTACAAATATGTCCAGCAACTTCATAACATATCTGGACGAATTATCGACGTATCAATACACCTATCGATATCATCGATATTCAAATCTCGAGTCCATCGAGAGTGACTCGATAAGATCGACAGACAGTTTTCTGGCGCCCCTATTTTTTAATGAAAATCTCAAACTCCTTCGATATATCGATGACCATCCAATATGATCTGAATTCAAATATCGATATGATCGGAGGTCCATCGATGATATCGATGGTGGGCGTGCATATCTTACAACAGATATTTCAAGTTGTTCTTAACTATGATGGGGGGCCCTTCGATAGAATCGATATTCAAATATCGATGATATCGACACCAGGTCGATTATATCGAATAAAGCCATAAATTGTCCAGCAAGCTCAAGATAAATTAGCTGGAATTATCGATGCATCGACTCTGATCTCGATATCATCGACATTCAAATTCCGATAATCTCGATGGTTCCCCAATCAATCTTAAAATCCTGAAATATTTCAAAGTCAAGTCTCTCTCACTTTTTAAATACCGATGGATTGATCCTGTCCTCGATGGAATCGGGGTTCGAAATCCGATGACATCGACCATGGTCTCGATTTATCGACCAATTGGCAAGAAGTTTCAAAAGCGTATGACATCGAGTTCGAGTCATCAAGTAGACCATCGATGTTATCGAGAGTATACGCTCGATGATATCGAACTTGCTCGATGATATCAAACTCTATCATAAATGTGACCGTTTTATATCCATTGGAGCTTTTTGCCTATATATAGAGGACTTGTCTTTTGTTGCTGTAAGAGAGAAAAGAGAGAGCTTTTGTGTGTTTCAACTTACATCTTATACCCTAAGCACTTTCTCTCGAGGGAGTTCATCCTCCAATCCACCCTCATCATTGATATTCAATAGAGTGGATTGGGGAATGAACTTCTGCATTCAAGGATCCTTCAGCTACTACCTTAATGGCAAATCATTAAGCTGGGATGCCTTGAATGCATAAGATTGGAACTACTCTACCTTTCTTATAGGTAAACCTTTAGAGAGTAGGATTCCATCTTAACCTTGACCCAACCCTAAGCATAGTCTTGGTATATCTTTTTTGTTATGAATCAAGGAAGCGGAAGACTCTTCGTCAACGAGGAGGAGATCTTCGGCGTTGTGCTTAACGGGACTCATCAACTTGTCTGTAAGTATCTAGAGTCCAAGAGGACACTTGCGATCATTCCTTTCTAGGATTGGGTCTTAAGTGGTTCTCACCCTTTAAAGTCCTCAAGGAGGCCTCCCGCGAGAGTGTACGTGGTGGGTGCGTTGTGTGGACCCTTGCTCTGTGGAGAGCATAAACATCTGTTTAGGAGTAAACCAGTAAAACTGCCGGGTGCATTGTGTGGACCCTTGCTCTATGGAGAATATAAACATCTAGTTAGGAGTGAACCAGTTAAACTTCAGAGTTAGAGGTGAACCGAGTAGAAACCTCCATGTAAAGGTTGAAGGTGAACCTGATTTAAAACCTTAGGTTTAAGGTGAACCCTGGAAAATCTCCTTAATGAAATCCGGTACACTCAAGGGGTTGAGTGCGGCAGCCGGGAGTGGAGTAGACAAGTAGTCGAACCACTATAAAATGACTGTGTTTACGATTGTTATTCTTCTATGTGTGTGTTCTATGTCAATGCTTTCATGTTCATATACCTGAGATCACACCTCACACACTTACACAGTCATATCCATCATAAACTAGTTTTTATAACTATTTACTTCCTTCATAGTTTGTGATTGGATCCTCTACCGGGCTTGGAAGCCAGTAAAGTTGTCTTTAAGTAATCCTAATATATGTCTATTATTAGGATTAGTGTGATAAGATTTTAAATAAATCATAAAAACTTTTAAAAGTCCTATTCACCCCCCTCTAGGACATATTGGCATATTTCGACTGCAACTCAAGCTGTCTTCACCGCTATTTTAATTGGTATCAAAGCGGGTCTCTCTTTAAGGGCTTCACCGCCTAGAGAGTGATCTTGACTGAAGTTGGGAATATGGCCAATGGAGAGGGCTCATCGGTCTCTAAACCTTCATTATTTGATGGTTCAAATTATGCTTATTGAAAGTCTAGGATGCACTATTTGGATCATGATGTTTGGACATAGTTGAAACCAGATATGTGCGACTGAGCGATTCTTGAAAATGGCACAACTATCTCCAAACCTAAATCCAATGAAATATAAACTGCATTCGAGAAAGAAAAAAAAACGTCTGAAGCAAAAGAAAATGAATGCGATCTACAGTGTTATGTCCCAAGAAGTATTCATGCGATCTCAATTTGAACACAACAGAATGGAGGATAATGAGACCTTCATGGATTTAAAAAAAAAAAAAAAAAACTGAATATCATTTGCAATTCCATGGGTTGATTAGGAAAGAAAGTTCTGGTCTAAAAATGTGTAGGAAAATGGATGAAATGAAAATAGAAGAAGTAGTAGGTTCCTTATAAACGTTTGAACTACACTTCAAACCAACTCTTAAATCCAAAAATACTATCCTCTCAACTACAAAGAACACACCAAATGAGGAAGTAGAAATAATGAGGATAAGGAAATGGCTCTCTTTACTCAAAGGTTCAAAAGATTCTTCAACAAGAACCATGGCCAATCTTTCAGAGGCAATCAGTGGAAAGCAAGCACAATGGTAAATCTGCTTAAAAGTCTAAAGAGCCTCAGTGCTACAATTTCAGAAAATTTAGACATCTGTCCACTGAATGCCTCAACAGGAAAACTAAAAGAAAAGCCATGACCGTTACTTGGGATGACACTGAAGAATCAAACACTGACTTCAGTGATTCAGAAAGCAAGGGAGACTACAAATCATTGAAAATACTCATGGCCTTCACATCCACAAACATCCCAGTACTAAATGAGAAAATTGATTAATCTCAAATCAAAGAGTCATTTCCATCAAATGATGAGAAAGAAGAAGAAAAAGATGAGAAGGATAAACAGCAGGATGCCTATAATCAACCTTATAAACATAACATTCATATCCTTAGAAAACTTGGAATGAGTAAAAAAAAATGAGGATAAATTGTTGTAAGAAGATCTAGATAAAACACTGGAAATTAATACACATGTGATCAACAAAATATAGCATTACCACTCAAAAAATGACAAGCTAGAAAGAATGAATCTATCCCTAAAATATGAATCCTTGAAATTGATCAAACAGATTGAACTACTGAAAGAATGAAAATCATACACTCAAATTTAGTGCAGAACAATCTAGAAAATCCGTTAAGCTAAAGTCTTAGGGATGAGAAGACCTAGTAAAGAAAAGAGTGGGTTGGGATATGGAAAAGGCAAAGCAAGCTCCAAATGCAGCACAAACACTTGAGAAATCCGCTGCATCAAGAGGTAGAGCTAGGGCCACTCTTGTTTGTCATTTACGTGGAGACTCAAGACACTACAAATTTGAATGCATTATAATTGGAAGGACTCAAGTTATGAGTCCACCAAGGTATATGGCAGGAGGTAAGAAACATCCATCTCCACTAAGAATGACAAAGAGAATGGATGAGCTATTGAATCAAGTGGTCTAACTGAATCAGAAGGATTGATCAATCAAGGGAATGTGATTCAATTACCAAATGTGTCTAGACAAACCCATAGTGGAACAAAAACAACGTCATAAAAATGGGAGTGAAAAATAAAAGAAATTGCCTTGTGACTCACTCATTTTAAAAAATAGGCAATAATGTTAAGGGGTTCTTAGATAGAGGTTGCTCAAGACATGTAACGAGTGACATATCCCTTCTCGCAAATTATTCAAATCTTGATGATGGGGTGGTCACATTTGGAGACGGAAGCACCGTTAAGGTAATGGGATGTGAGATTATTAGAAATGCTCAAAAATAAGAATGCTCTCCTGGTAGAAGTGTTGACACACAACCTTCTAAGCATTTCTCAAACATGTAACAACAAGCATGAGGAAACATTTGACAAGCTTAAGTGCAGATCTTAGATTTATCAGGAAAACTAGTTATGAAGGGTCTTCACACCAGTGTTCACTACTATGTCATCATAATTGTGGTTTCACAACTTTTTCTGTGTATACAAGATGATAAGAAAATATTCTATGATATGCATATTTGAAAGGTCATCGAAGTACACAGATCAATGTCATATTCTTCTCTTCTATAAGTCAGTCGATGAATCAATCAGTGACATCGAAGGACTCGCAGAATCAGAAGCATAGGTGCATATACACGATATCAAGCAAATCCAAAGAACAGCAGTTAAAAGGATCATCAAGTATGTGATTGGAACAACCACCTTCGATTTGTGGTACCCATTTGAAATATCTACAGTCATTACTGGGTACTCCGATATCGATTAGGCTGAACCACGATAACTCTCCTCTGTGACAACACTAGTGCCATCAATATTTCAAAAATCATGTTCAACATTCTTGGACTAAGCATATTGACATTCGTTCATTTTATCCGAGAACTTTTTGAAGAAAAGATCATTGTGTTGGACTATGTGACATCTTGCTGACATAGACTCTTGATGATAATAGATTTGGTGACCTCCTAAAATCTATTGAAATATGTGCAAGATGATAAAATGCACAGGCAAAATGAGCTAAATTGGCACATCTGAGAACTGATGCTCTCTCTCTCTCTTTAAAAAGGAGAATGAAGAAGTTATTTGGCTTTGGTTGAATGTACATGTGCAACATAGGCATATTTCCTTGTACTAACCATTGCCCATTATGTATGTCAAAGAGGAGTAAATTTCAAAAACTTTTAAATTTGACATATTCGATGACATTGAACCAGTATCGATGTCATCGAAGTCGTCTGAAACTTGAATAGTTGTTGTGATAGATGAAATGTTCAGACACTCTAGAATGTGAAACATCGTATATCAGGAAAGCATCTTTCAATGGTCATCAAATCTAACTGGTATACCTTATTCTGACTGCTCTCCTGAAAATTAATAAATATCCTCTCAAGATTGAGACTTAGACTATGAATTCTGTCATTTGAAGCTATACTGTTTTTTTTTTTTTTTTTTTTTTTTGAGAACTCATGACTTTTCTCACCGATATACATGGATAGATGTCATTATCTGTTATGGATGGGTTACAATACTGATGATTGGTGATTGGGTGCCCATAAATGGGCTTGGTAATGTTGTTGGATATACTGTTAATATACTGCTGTCTGTGACAGTAAGTGCTTTGGATAGATGGATAATATTTGTGTATATGGCTGAATGAAATTCTCATCTTTACTGCCATTTTTATGTTTCATCGACCCCCTAGTTTGTCTGATATGGAATGCATGTGACGTTCTTTAATGAACATTTTAACTGCTTTACAACTGCGCTATCTTATCCTACATGCATTCATGAATTCTGAAAGTGATGTTTGATTGAATTGAGTTAACTTTTATACATTAATGCTGTACTTCTACCTGCTTGGTTCTTCCATGCAATTCACTCTTCAGTCAATATCACTTGCTATACCTTTGCCAATGACTGACAAAAAGGGGTGAACAGTTCAAAACACCCTGAGCGAAAAATTGTATATCTAATGTTGTTGCAGGTGTGAGGGGGAGCAGTTGCACCAAGAAAGGGGGAGTTTTGAAGTAAGGGGGAGCAGATACTTCTACAATGTGTACATGGGGTAGAAAAATTGTAAAATTCTGTAAATGCATGTACACACAATTTAGGGTATGTCTAGAAGTGTTCTAGGGTGTTTTGGGTATTTTGTCACATAATTGACAAAGGGGAGATTGAAAGTGCACATGCTAGTGCCTTGGTTTGTCAAGATACGTGAGTGATGAGTCAGACTAGCTACAGAACTTGATAGGAAGATTATTTCAAGCGTTTGCCTCAACTGGATGTGTGGAAGCTCACAATAGGTAAATCATAGCCTCACATCCCATGTCCCAAAACACCAGGTGATTAAAACCTTTAAAACAAGATAGACATCTTAGGGTTTTTGAGGTGAGAAAACTTTTTCAAAATAGAAAAATCTCTATGTTTTTCTCGCCTTGTTGATCTTATCGAAACACCCTCGATATGATCGACCTGTTCTATCGATGTCCTCGATACCTTAACGATATTATCGATGAGAGGACCAAAAGTGTCCAGCAAATAAATATTCATCTGGAAGGATTTATCGATGTATCAATACATATATCGATATCATCGATATAAGTACAAATATGTCCAACAACATCATAACATATCTAGACGAATTATCGATGCATCGATACACCTATCGATATCATCGATATTCAAATCGCGAGTTCATCAAGAGTGGCTCGATAAGATCGACAGACAGTTTTCTGGCACCCCTATTTTTTACTGAAAATCTCAAATTCCTTCGATATATCGATGACCGTCTGATATGATCTGAATTTAAATATCGATATGATCGGAGGTCCATCGATGATATCGATGGTGGGTGCGCATATCTTACAGCAGATATTTCAGGTTGTTCTTAACTATGATCGGGGGCCCTTCGATAGAATCAATATTCAAATATCAATAATATCGACACCAGGTCGATTGTATCGAACAAAGCCATAAATTGTCCAGCAAGCTCAAGATAAATCAGCTGGAATTATCGATACCTCGACTCTAATCTCGATATCATCGACATTCAAATTCCGATGATCTCGATGGTTCCCCGATCAATCTTGAAATCCTGAAATATTTCAAAGTAAAGTCTCTCTCATTTTTTAAATGCTGATGGATCGATCTTGTCCTCGATGGAATTAGAGTTTGAAATCTGATGACATCGACCATGGTCTCGATTCATCAACCAATTGGCAAGAAGTTTCAAAAGCATATGACATCGAGTTCGAGTCATTGAGCAGACCATCGATGTTATCGAGAGTATACGCTTAATGATATCAAACCTGCTCGATGATATCGAACTCTGTCATAAATGTGACCGTTTTATATCCGTTGGAGCTTTTTGCTTATATATAGAGGACTTGTCTTTAGTTGCTATAAGAAAGAAAAGAGAGAGCTTTTGTGTGTTTCAACTTACATCTTATACCCTAAGCCCTTTCTCTCAAGGAAGTTCATCCTCCAATCCACCCTCATCATTGATATTCAATAGAGTGGATTGGGGAATGAACTTCCACATTCAAGGATCCTTCAGCTACTACTTTAATGGCAAATCATTAAGCTAGGATGCCTTGAATGCATAAGATTGGAACTACTCTACCTTTCTTATAGGTAAACCTTTAGAGAGTAGGATTCCATCTTAACCTTGACCCAACCCTAAGCCTAGTCTTGGTATATCTTTTGTGTTGCGGATCAAGGAAGCAGAAGGCTCTTCGTCAACAAGGAGGAGGAGATCTTGGCGTTGTGCTTAACGGGACTCATCAACTTATCTGTAAGTATATAAAGTCCAAGAGGACACTTACGATCATTCCTTTTTAGGATTGGGTCTTAAGTTGTTCTCACCCTTTGAGGTCCTCAAGGAGGCCTCCGGCGGGAGTGTACGTGGTGGGTGCGTTGTGTGGACCCTTGCTCTGTGGAGAGCATAAACATCTGGTTAGGAGTGAACTAGTAAAACTCCAGGGTTAGAGGTGAACCGAGTAGAAACCTTCATGTAAAGGTTGAAGATGAACCTGATTTAAAACCTTAGGTTTAAGGTGAACCCTGGGAAACTTCCTTAGTGAAATCTGGTACACTCAAGGGGTTGAGTGCAGCAGCCGGGAGTAGAGTAGACAAGTCGTCGAACCACTATAAAATGACTGTGTTTGTGATTGTTATTCTTCTATGTGTGTGTTCTATGTCAATGCTTTCATATTCATATACCTGAGATCACACCTCACACACTTACACAGTCATATCCATCATAAACTAGTTTGTATAATTGTTTACTTCATAGTTTGTGATTGGATCCTCTGCCGGGCTTGGAAGCCACTAGAGTTGTCTTTGAGTAATCCTAATATATGTCTGTTGTTAGGATTAGTGTGATAAGATTTTAAATAAATCATAAAAACTTTTAAAAGTTCTATTCACCCCCCTCTAGGACATATTGGCATATTCCGACTTCAACTCAAGCGATCTTCACCGCTATTTCACCACTGTCTTCATTTGTTGTTTTCTTTGAAGTTTTTAGGACAATATTTTTGGATTTTTGGATTTGTTTGAAGTGTAGTTCAAAAGTTTGTAGGGAACTTATCAGTTCTTCTACTTTCATTTCGTCTATATTCCTACACTCTTCAATGGTTGTTACCTTATGATTGAACCGTTCCGGTAGGGATCTTAGAATTTTCCTACAGATTTTTGGTACCGGAACTTTCTCTCCTAATCCACCCATGGAGTTGTAAATGATATTCAACTTAGTGAAAAACTCTATAAAGGTCCCATGCTCTTCCATTCTGAGACTTTCGAACTGTGAAGTCAGGAGTTGAAGTTTAGATCTCTTCACAGTGCTTGTGCCTTCATGGGTTGTTTCCAATAGATCCCATGCTTCTTTAGATGTCCCACACATACTTATTTGATTGAATATATCTTGGGACACGGCACAGTAGATGGCGTTCATAGCTTTAGCTTCACTAGTCTATTTTTCTTTATCGAGCGTCGTCCACTTTTCTTTAGGTTTGGGTTTTGTGATGGTTGTGCCACTATCAAGTATAATTTGTTCAGATGGTGACATATATCTACTTTCAACTATATCCCAAACATTATGATCCAAAGATCTCAGAAAGTAGTATATTCTAGCCTTCTAGTATGCAAAATTTGAGCCATCAAATACTAGAGGTCTAGTGACCGATGAGCCCTATCCTTTGGTTATATTCCTAACTGCAGTCAAGATCACTCTCTAGGCGGTGAAGCCCTTAAAGAGAGACCTGCTCTGATACCAAATGAAATAACGGTAAAAACCGCTTTACTTGAAGTAGAAATATACCAATATGTCCTAAAGGGGGGAGGGGGGTGAATAGGACTTTTTAATAATTTTATGCAAATTTAAAATCCTATCACACTAATCTTAACAACAAGCATAACTTAGGACCACTCAAAAGTAACTCTACTGGCTTTCAAGCCCGGAAGAGGATCCAATCACAAACTATTTGAGAGATGAATAATAAGCAAATTAGTTTATGATGGATATGACTGTGTGTGTGTAAGGTGTGATTTCAGATAATCAGATATGAAAGTATAGAAGGAAATCACACAAACAAATGAATAGCAATCTCAAACACAGTCATTTTTATAGTAGTTTGACTACTTGTCTACTCCACTTCTAGTAACTGCACTCAACCCTTGAGTGTACCGGATTTCACTAAGGAGGTTTCACCGCGGTACACCTCAAACCTAAGGTTTTAAATCAGGTTCACTTTCAACCTTTACAACCTACACCTAGGCTAACTGTTTATGCTCCCTAAGCAAGGGTCAACACAATGCACCCACTTTTAGGCACACTGGCTGTAAGACCTGTATCCTAGATCGTACCATTCTGTAAGCTTCCGCGGTCCCCTCGGTCGAATTTTGGCGACCCACGATCTGTTATCAGCATTTACACACGATCCTAAGTCGTGTCCCGTATATCGAAGTCGGCTCGACCCGAGACTTGTACCCTAACGACCGCGTCATCGTCACAGTTTTGACGCCGCGTCTCGTGCGCCGAGGCGATACCCGGGCCAGGAGATGTGGGCCCACATTCAGTTTGAGGAAAACACCGCGCATCGTAATTCCCAAGAGAATCTCTACCCTAAACATCACATCAATCCATCAATGAAAGTCAAGTACACAACCTTAACTAGCCATCCCTTTTTCACCAACAAAGAATGACACCCATTCCTCCATTCCTCTTTTCACCCAAAAGTCAACAAGCACCATGCTCCCATCATCTATCATACCACCCATCACCCATCTCTCCTTTACATTACTCCTTTCTCTCTTCATTCCATTTTTCTCAAGCAAGCCCAAGGAGAGATCCAACGTCCAAGCCTTCTAAGAGAGAAATAGGTGTAGCCCACTTCCTACCCCCCTCAAACTTCACCATCCAACCCTTAGATCATCATCTCCACCATTGAAAGAGCTTCTTAGGAGCCTTGGAGCACTAGGGAGGAAGAAGGAAAGGTGGGTGTTCTAGAGTAGATCTTGACCCTTGATTTTGGGACAAGTGGGACCCATTTCATGCATGTGTTGTGATCTTATGAAGGACCCATAGTGGCGGGGTCCCTTATTCGTCCAATCTTTCTTTATCTCTCTCTCTCTCTCTCTCTCCCTCTCTTTCTCTATTTTATTTTTCTCTCTCTCTCTCTCTCTCTCCCTCTCTTTCTCTATTTTATTTTGGCCACCTAGATGGATGTAGCTGTTGGGCCACATGTATGTGGGCCCACCTTGCTGGACATATGGGATCCACTGTCCAGCAGTGGATCGTCCAGCAGCTGAGGCTACTGGATTGCGTAAATCAAAAACATAAATATCAGCTTGAACCCAAAACGGGTGGGCCCTTGATGTGGCATCACCCCGATGTATGTGATTCATCACACCGTCCATCTGCTGGGCATGTGGGGTCCACCATGAGGTATGTACATCCACCGTCCATCAGGGACGGTGGGGTCCACCGTGACTTTTATGTTTTACCCTCACCATCAGGAGCTTTTCTGGATGGTGGGATTCCACCATAATGTATGTGTTCCTGCCACCCACCCTGCACGTGTGCTGCATCCATGCAGCATGGGACCTACCTCTGACATCCAAACCGTCCATCTAGACGGTGGCTAGTAGGCCACACCTGATGAAAGTGTTTCATCCAACCGTTTGTGTAGGGCCTACCTTTGATGTATGTATCAGCACCATCCATCTGTTTTATCCAGGCCGTCCAGCGGGCCTGGACGATGGGAAAACACAAATATCATCTTAATCTAAGGCTGAGGTGGGCCACACGTGTGGACCCACCTTGATGACGTGCTAGATCCGTACCGTCCAGACCCTGGACGGTAGGATCCTCTGTGATGCATGTGTTTTAAAACCACACCACCCGTCTAGAGGGTCTGGACGTTGGTTCCTCTCAAATAATATAATATACTATTATATATACATACAACATATGCATTTATGGTGTGCCACGTGGGACCCACTTCTCTGAAATGGGATTGGTTGGTGTAACCATCACCAGCTATATTGTTGCGGTAGGTAGGGTAAATCCACATTGTTCGTACATCTAGCGGGGCCCACATCTAGTGTAGTCCAGACCGTCCATCTGGACAGTGGGCCTGGCCACATGTGGGATGTCAGCAAGTTCCATGGGACCCACCTTAAATATATGTGCTTCATCAGTACCGTCCATCTGGACGGTGCCATGTATGGCCCCACCTTACTGTATGATATATCTGCACCGTCCATTCGTGCAGGGCCCACCGTAATATAATTGTTTTATCTACACCGTTAGTCCAGGGGACTCATCACACGTGTGGTGTCCACACTGTCCGTGGATGTGGACCCCACATAATGTAGGTGCTTTATCCAAGTTGTCCAGCCCCTGGACGTGGGCCATGATGCATGTGTTGTAAATCTGCACCGTCCAGCATTTCAGGACGGTGGGACGTGCCTTGATGTATGTATTCGGATCTACACTGTCCCTCTGGACGGTGTGGTATTGACCATACCCTGATATATTTGTTGCTGCCGCACGCACCGTCCATTGTTTGGATGATGGACGACCTTAATTTATGTATTTTATTCAAACACCTGTCCATTTGGCAGGAGGGGCCACCATGATATGTGTTTCATTCACACTTTCCATGAGAAGGTGGGACCCACCGTGAAATATGTGTTTTGCCACACCATCCAGACTCTAGACGGTGGGGCCCTCATCTGATGTATGTATTATATCTCACCATCCATATGCAGCATTTTGCTACTGTGAAGACGATAGTAAGTTCCGTGGGTTCTACCTTGATTGTATGTATTTCGTATCAGCCATCCATCTGACAAGCTATGTGGGGTGCACCATGATGCATTTGTGATCCACACCGTCCAGCTATCAGGTGGACAACATGATAGAAAATAGTGGTGAATTTAATGGCTACCCTTGAAAGCCTTTTAGGTCACAGAAGCTTTGGACCTGTACGAAATTTCTTTTACCTCTTATTCAGGTCTTTGTGACCATATAATCAAATTGGATGGAGAGTATACGGTGGGCCCTACCTCGATGTATTTATAACCCATCCATGAGGCCACCCGGATGTATTTGAGGCCCATCTTGCAGGGTCCACCCGTTGTATAATGAGGCCCATGCGTTGTGACCCATTGTGATGTATTCAAGGCCCATGGGCAAGGCCTAACGTGATGTATTTCCAGCCCATTTGATAAGGCCTGATGTGATGTATTTTCGGTCCATATGTCAAGGCCCATTGAGATGTATTTAAGGCCCACGAGTTGAGACCAATTGAGATATATTTGAGGCCCACTTGATTGTATTAGGCCCATGTGTAGGGCCCATCTATTATGTGTTTGAAGCTCATGGGTTGTGGCCCATTGTGATGTGTTCGAGGCCCATGTGTGAGGCCCATTGTGATATATATGTCCCTTGTGTGAGGCCGTGGGCCCACTGTACATTTAGCTTTATGTGGGCTACTCCTTGGGAACAATGTTTGTTAAATGACCACATTGATGAGCAATAATGGTTTAATGTCTACATCGTGACCTTCCCTTAGGTCTTGTTAGGCCCATTCTCATCATTCTCTTAGTGGGTTAATCCTAATTAGTGGGCCTCATTCGCCATAGATGGATGGTTTTGCACTATCGGATTTGATATAACCACGGTCGAGGCCAACTCTGATTGTCGTGATTGATTTGCCGATTCTGATTATCGATCGATTCCGATTGTTGTGACCGATTGCCAACACTGATTGCTATGACCGATTTGCCGATTCTGATTATCGATCGATTCCGATTGTTGTGACCAATTGCCGACTCTGATTGACCTTACCGATTTGCCGATTCTGATTATCGATGGATTCCGATTGTCATGACGGATTACAGACTCTGATTGATGTGACTGATTTACCGATTCTGATTATCGATCGATCCCGATTATCATGACCGATTACCGACTCTGATTAACACGACCGATTTGCCGATTCTGATTATCGATCGATTCTGATTGTCGTGATCGATTACCGACTCCGATTGGTGACCAATTTGCTGATTCTGATTATCGAACGATTCCGATTGTCGAGACCGATTACCAACTCTGATCGGTGACTGATTTGTCGATTCTGATTATCAATCGATTCGATTGTCATGACCGATTACCGACTCCGATTGGTGACCGATTTATTGATTCTGATTATCGATCGATTCCGATTGTCGAGGCCGATTGTATAGGCCAATTGTGATTGTCGTGGCCGATTGACCAATTATCGATTAAGGTCGATTGTCGTGGCCAATTACCGATTATGATTGTCGTGGTCGATTGACCGATTATCGATCGAAGCCAATTTTCGTGGCCGATTATCGAGACCCATTGTGATGTATATGCGGCTCGTATTTGAGGCCTATTGTGATGTATTCTGCCTGTGTTTAAGGCCAATGTGATGTATATGAGGCCTATGTGATGAGGCCCATTGTGATGCTTTTGAGGGTTAGGCGATGGAGCCCAGCATAATGTATATTATGCCCATGTGAGAGGCCCATCGTGATGTGTAGTAAGCTCTTGAGAGAGGCCCATTGTATTGTATAATTGGCCCTTGTGTGAGGTCATGGGTTCACTATATGTTAGGATCCATGAAGGCCATTCCTTGGGGGTAATGTTGGTTAAATGTCCACATTGTCGAGGTCAATTGACAATGCCGGTTATTGATACCAATTATGAGTATGTGATAGCATAGCATCATGATACATGCCCATATGCATCATCTGCATGTTTGTTATGAAATATGGTTGATCATTGCATATGTCATTGAGTGTGCTGTTATGAGACTCCCTGATAGGCCGAGGTTATCTCACATGAGCGCATGGTATGCGCAGGATTGATGCATAACTGGATTGTATGAATCATGCATCTTGCATTGTGTGCTGTGATTATTATACGCCCTAGTGACATTAGGGTCGTAGCGTCCACAAACATATCGTGGATGGCCAGAGGGGATACCGAAAATGTTTGGTTCTAGCATACGGGCGCCATAAATGTCCATGGGTGAAAATCCCTAAACCTCTAAGCCAGGAGACGCCCCAACGTCAAGACCGAGTGGATATATGAGCGCATGAGGGCCGTTTACTAGTAGGCCACGTCTCCCACTGTGTCGTGGTCGGTTGGGAGGGGGTGTGGCCTTACTCGTGGGAGGGTAAGGAACATTACTAAGCTGAGTTTGACCAGCTCGTGAATGGGTCCGCTATCGACGTGTCGGGTAGATATTGGCTGACTACTGGCCAGGCAGATAATGAGGTCTCTTCCACTTGCATGGTCGCGTGTTTAGTGGGCGGCGATTGCATATAGAGTGTACTAGACCCCGGTGATGATCCCAGAGATGAACCGTACTGATATGTGGACTTATTGAGCAGGAGTTGCATACTCATTCATTCATTCATTCATTTACTATCCACTCGGGTTGGTGGTGCGCAACTATTTGTTACGTGTACCTTCGCATGGCTAGGATTTCGGTTGGGCACACGACTAACCTGATATCAAGAGTTTATCACATTGAGTCTGACTATCCAAATTTAGGTATGTGACTGGTTTGGATAGAAGTCCCTTGTGATGGACCCCATAGCCTGTGATACTACGTACTATTATCCTAACTTCACACTCCAGCAAGGTCATTCCATTCGCACTGCATATTGCCTTACATCCGCGGCTTATGGCATTTTAGGTTACTGTGTTTCTACATTTATATGGTCTAGATACGGCTGACACTATTCATGAACTCATCAGGAATTATTTATTGCGTTGCATCCTTGACATCTGATATTTAGCTCTTTATGACTCCTCATTTGCATAGTTGTTATATATTGAGTATTCTGATATTGATTAACTCATGGACTTGTCCGTATTTTTGCTTACCCTATTATTGTATGATTTATGATCTTTTCAGTATTTCTGTTTACTCTAATAATTCATGATCTTGTCAGTATCTCTGCTTATTCCGATATTGTACGATTTATAGATTACCAGTATTTTTGGTATCGTATGATGATGACATTGTATTGAATACTTGACACCTACCTTGTGCACATACTTACACCACCCTCTAAGTTTTTTATAAGCTTATGCACGATAGATGCGTGTAGGTGACGTTAGGTTACAACAGTGTTGAGCTTGGAGCATGCAGCGGTCTCTTCGAGTTTTGATTTCTGATATATGTATCTCCCTTTCAGCTTTGTACTCAAATGATTATATTAGTGGATATGTGATGATGATGTTGCCTTTGTGAATTGGATAATCTTGTGGTTATGCTTATTATGAGTTAATGTATAAAAAAAAATCCTCCTTGTAGGATCCCAGGATCAGAATCTGGCATATGGATGCTAGGAGCTGAGAATGGGGTACTACGGAGGCTGTCGGCACTGGATTCGGTGATCGAGATTCCTATGAATTCGATTTTCGGGTTTGGGGCGTGACACTGGCCAAGGATCTTCCACAAGACCCTAACTGTTTATACTCTCCATGGAGCAAGGGTCAACACAACGCACCCACCACGTACACTCCCCCTAGAGGCCTCCTAAAAGGGCTTGATAAGTAGATCACAAGTGTAATGGTAAGAAACACCTTAGACCGAATCCTAAAAAGGAATGATCACAAGTGTCCTCTTGACTCTAATAACTTACAAATAAGTAGATGAGTCCTATTCAGTGCATTTATTGAAGATCTCCTCCTTTGATGAAGAACTTCAGCTTCCTTGATCTGCAACTCAGAAGATGTACCAATGCATGGCAACGGGTTGGGTCAAGGTTAAGACGAAATTCTACTCTATAAAATGTTTTCCTATAAGAAAGATAGAGTGATTCCGATCATCTATACATTAAAGGCATCCCAGCTTAATGATTTGCCAATAAGGTGGTAGCTGAAGGAACCTTGAATGCGGAAGTTCATTCCCCAATCCACTCTATTGAATATCAATGATAAGGGTGGATTGGAGGATGAACTTCCCTGAGAGAAAGGGCTTTGGGTATATGATCTAAGGCTAAACACTCAAAAGCACTCTCTTCTTTCTCTACCAGCAACAATAGACAAGTCCTTTTTATATAAGCAAAAGGTTCCAACGGATATAAAGCGGTCACATTTATGACAGAGTTCGATATCATCGAGCGGGTTCGATATCATCGAGCATATACTCTCAACTGTATCGACGGGCCGCTCGATGACACAAACTCAATTGTCATACGCTTTTAAAACATTTTGCCAGTTGGTCGAGGGAATCGAAACACATGTTGATGTCATCGGATTTCGAACTCTGATTTCATCGATGTGAGGTTCGATTCCTTGACATTTGAAATTGAGAGGGACTTGCATTGAAATATTTTTGGTTTACAAGAATGATCGAGGGACCTTCGATATCATCGGAATTTGAATGTCGATGATATCGATAGCTGTGAGGCATCGATAAATCCAAGGGATTTTCGTTTAAGCTTGCTGGACAGTTTCTGTCCTTGTTCGATGCCATAAAAGCTGTACTGATATCATCGATATTTGAATATCAATTCTATCGAGTGACCCTCGATCATAGATAAATTATCCTAAAATATTTTACTGGAAATCTTCATGCCCATGATCGATATCATCGAGAGCCTTCTGATATCATCGAGATTTGAATTTCGATGGTATTGAGGAGGGCTTTGATATATCGATGAACATATGATATTCTTAAGTAAAAATAGGGGCACATTTTCTCTGCTATCGATTTTATCGAGTCAATGTCGATAGACTCGAGTTTCAAATATCGATGTCATCGATAGGGTATCGATACATCGATAATTCAGTTCAGAAGAATATGTGGTTGCTAGACATCTTGGGTCCTCATTTCGATGGTATCGATTGATCATTGAGTACATCGACAGCGTAAGTCGATCATATCGAGATGTGTATCGATAAGATCGATAAAGCAAGAAAACTTAGAGATTGTCTAATTTTAAAAAAGTTTTCTTAACTTAAAAACCCTATGATGTTCTAACTTGTTTTAAGGGTTTAATACTTCATGTTTTGGGACATGGGATGTGAGGCTTAGATTTACTTGTGGCGAGTTTGCACACATCTGGTTAAGGTAGACACTTTGGATTGATCTTCCTATGAGGCTCTGCAGTCTAGTTAACTCAACACTCACGCTAATTGACAAACCAGAGCACTTTCACAATATTGATGTGGGCCTATCATCCATGGGTTGTTGTATCTAAGTGATTTTTGAGGATGGTCTTTTATCGCATAGTTTTGATATCTGCCCTATGTGGCTTAGTTTTGATATTTGCCCTATGTGGCTTAGTTTTGGTATTTTCCCTGTGGGGGTTCAATGTTTTATTTTATACACCCATGTGACGGTAAGTTCCACTTGACAAACTATGATTATTCACTAGTCGATGATGTTCCATTAAACATCCCAATGTTGGAGTCTCATGAGCCGGGATGGTGGTATGGGACCTATGCCCGAGCTATCAACCTACGCTGGGTGATAAGCCCCCCGTAGTGACCTTTGAGCTTTATTAAACTGGCTAGTTGTAAATGGAATAATAATTGATGTGCTAATCATGCATTCATAGCATATGGACGATAACGGGTGGCTAATTCTGAATGTTGTAGCATGTGCCTATAGGATTTAGTTATGGTATCATTTCGCTAGCTCCCAGACCACCAACTATCGGCCCACTTTCGATGATCTAGGCACTATGCATGTATGATATGCTTTTGTTGGTGACTGGCCACATGCTTGGATTTTGCTCAAAAGCCAACTAGATGAGCATCCCCAGTTAATGTGCACTCACGCATCCATGTATTAAATAAGACTACATCATGTATTGTTTTGTATGCTTTTTGTTTATAGCTATGCTTACTTAATGCGATAATGTGTAATCTTGAGGGGAATTCATACTGAGCTAGCCACTCATTCATCGAATATATAACTGTACAAGTAGCATAGGTAGCCTAAATGATATTCATGATCAGATTGATGAGGTGCAGGGTACGATTGTCAGGGCTACATGCTGTAGAAGTTGCGCTATCTCGCGGCTCAAGTTTATATGAAATTTATTATTTCTTATGTGATAATTTGTGTAATTCTTGTATTTATTAACGTAGAGACATTGGTTTGTATAAGACATTTGGGCAACCGCTCATATAATTTGAATGTATATGCAATTTCCTTTATGTTTGATTTATTCCTATTCACTCTGAAAAAGAAAATAAGAAAAAAATAAATAAATATATGTGGAATTGGATTATCATTAAAGGTTAACACTCGGGTTTTTGGAAATCAAGTCATATACTCGGGTTCCGAAAACTCGGGGCGTTACCGTTAAACCAACTACCTTAAATGAGTTGCTAACATCGTGCCAATACCAAAGAAGGATGACAAGGTTTAGATGTGCATCAATTTTTGAGATCTCAACAAGGCCAGTCCTAAAGATGACTTTTTCATGCTACACATCAACACTCTGGTTGACTACACCACAAGGCATAAGATCTTCTCATTTATGGATGTCTTCTTTGAATATAATTACATTAAGATAGCCATAGAAGATCAAGATAAGACTTCATTTATCACACTATGGGGAACATTCTGCTACAGGGTTATGCCATTTGGTCTGAAGAACACAAGAGCTACGTATTAACAAGCAATGATGGCCTTGTTCCTCAATATGATGAACAAGGAGTTAGAAGTATATGTAAATGATATGATCATCAAATCTCGCACAATTGAAAAGCACTTTGAAGACCCGAAGAAACTTTTGACATGTTAGAAAAGTTCAAGCTCCACCTTAACCCTAATAAATGCATTTTTACTACAACTAGAGGTAAACTTCTCAGCTTCATAGTAAGCTTGGAAGGCATTGGGGTCGATGAAACAAAGACAATGACCATTATTAAAATGCATCCTCCAAAGACTAAAAAAGAAATTAGAGGCTTCATTGTTAGAATTTAGTATATCAATCACTTCATCACACAACTCATCCCTATCTGTGAGCCAATATTTAAGCTCCTCTGAAAGAGTTCGCCAAAAGAATGGATAATAATTGTCAAGTTGGCTTCGATCAAATCAAGAACTATCTCATGAATTCTAGTACCACCAACTTTCAGATGATATCTATTGTTCTATATCTCAATAACAACAAACGTGATAAACTACGTCCTCGGTTAACATGACGAAACGGGGAGGAAGGAATTAGTAATACATTATCTAATGCAGGGGAGGATGTGTAGAGGTCAAGCACCGTCTTCCTCAAAGGGATAAACTTTTTCGAATCCATAGAACTTCTTTAGACTCCTCACAGAGATACCTCGAATCCATGAGGAGAAATAGAAGATAATTCTATTAAAATTCATAATAATTTGACTAATGATGAAAAATGAGCTTACAACCTCTTAAATAATAACATAAACCCTAAGAAAAAATTTTGAAATCATACTAAAACTAAAACTCCTAGAAATTGCGACTTACTATAAATAGTAAACTTACTATTTATAGACAGTCATGATTTCCACAACACCTCAAGGTTTTTGGCCAAAAATAGTAAGTGTCCTATTTAGCTCAACCATGCTTTTATCTTAATTATTCTAAGTAATTTTCATGTTAGACACAACTCCTAAAGCCCAATGGATGAAGAATTATAATCAAACTAAAACTTACTATAAATAGTAAAAATAAAAATAAAATGGAAATTCGATCATCGATCTAATGAAATTTTGCAAATTCGGCGTGTGTAACTTGACGTGGCATGGTTGGGTGTCTAAAGTAGCTCTTCCTACCCCAAAAATCATATATGACACGTTAAATAACTCATCCGATTTGCGAGATACGTCCGTTTTAAGTTCTGACGGTCTGGATCACCTTCGTCTCTGATCGGATCTTTTCTAGTTCATCTTGGTAATGAAATTATCCGTAATCTGCTCTAGATCAGTCCCCTCCACTTAAAAAGAACTCATCCTTGAGTTCTTATCCTGCTTCAGTTCATGATACTCAGTCAGGTCCGCGGTATTAAAAGTACACGAGATCTCCATGTCATCTGGAAGATCAACAATGTACATGTTGTCATTAATCTTTTGGAGGATCGATACTAGCCCAATCTTCTTGTTCTTTAATTTCTTATACGTCCCAGTTAAAAATCTCTCCTTGCATAGATGGACCATAACTTGGTTGTCCACCTCGAATAAATTTTATCGTCGATGTTGGTCAGCTTGCTCCCTGTACTTGTCGTTCGAGGCGTATAACTTGGCTTCGACATCCACATGAATGCCCGTGATCTTGTCTGTCATATGTTCCGTTACAACTCTTATGCTTGGGAGCTTGGGCAAAGGGACCAATGAAGTGTTTGGTGAGACACTAGACCATAAATAACCTGGAACTGGGACTTCCCTATTAAGTGGTTCACCATATTGTTGAATGCAAATTCCACTTGAGATAAGGCTAAATCCTATTGCTTTAGCTTTATTCTTAAAATATATCGAAGGAGATTCCCCAAGATGCAATTCACAACTTCAGTTTGTCCTTTGGTCTGTGAGTGGTAGACACTACTGAACTGAAGTCATGTACCGAACTAGTTCCACAAAGTCTGTTAGAAGTGGCTAATGAACTTCATATCATGGTCAGAAGTGATAGTCTTGGGGACCTCGTGTAGATGCACGACCTTTATGAAGAATAAATTTTCCATGTGCGTCGAGTTGATAGTCTTCTTGTATGGGATGAAGTGTGTTATCTCCGAGAAACGATCTACCACCACGAACACCGAATCCATGCCATGTTGTGTTAGTGGCAGACCCAACATGAAGTCCATTGATAGGTCTTCCCAAGGGTTGTCAGGTATAAGTATCGGTGTGTAGAGGCTCGTATTCTGAGAATGCCCTTTGGAGTCCTGGTAAACATGATAACGCCACACCACTCTACCCACATCATGTACTAACTGTGACTAGTAGTACCGTTCTTCAATAAGAGCTTGCATCTTATCCCGTCCATGGTGTTCAATAAGGCCACCTCCTTGTAGCTCTTAGATAATTTGCTCCCTCAGTAAGCTTTTGGGGATGCACAGTCGATTCCCTTTGAAAAGGAACCCGTCTTGCATGTGTAAGTCACTGGGGTGACCTTCTTGGTATTTAACCCATGCGTTCTCAAAGTCACCATCGTCAGCATATATGTCCTTGAAACACTCAAACCCAACAACCTCACTGCTCATAGTGACTAACAAAGTTGCACGGTGACTCATTGCATTAGTCACTTTATTCTACAGCCCAAACTTATGTTTTAATAAAAACGTGAATTTTAGCACAAAACCCACCTAGCAAGCACATGATTCACGTTAGCTTGGCTATTAATGAATTTGAGAGATTGATGGTCTGTGTAAAGAATGAACTCCCTTTGAATCAAGTAATGTCACCAATGTCATAGTGTCGGACCATTGTGTATAATTTGAGTTCATATGTTGCCACTTTTTGCATGCATCACTAAGCTTCTCACTGTAGAAGGCTACTGGCCGACCTTCTTGAGACAAGACTCCCCAATTCCGACATATGAAGCATTACATTCAACTTTGAATAGTTCATTGAAGTTAGGAAGTATAAGAACCGAGGTTGTGGACAACATGTGTGTAATTTTAGCAAAGCTCCTATCAGCTTCGTTGGTTCACTGAAATTGTCCCTTCTTCATGCAGTCTGTAATCAGAGATATAATGGTGCTAAAAATTTTCACGAATTGATGATAGAATGTTATCAATCCGTGAAAACTTCGTACGTCATGGATGTTTGTTGGGATCGGCCATTCCCTGATGTCTTTCATTTTTTCCTCATTCACTCGAATGCCTGTGGATGTCTCGACAAATCCAAAAAAAAAAAAAAAAAAAAACAGATTATTGGTAAAAAAGATGCACTTTTTAAAATTGAGATACAATTTGCTTTCACCGAGCACTTGAAAGACCAACCTGAGGTGCTCTATATGACTTGCTTCGTCCTAATTGTATATCAAGATGTCATCGAAGTAGACCACGACGAACCACCTAATGAATGACTTTAAAACTTGGTTAATCAACCTTATGAATGTACTAGGTGCGTTCAAAAGACCGAAGGGCATGACCGTCCATTCATGCAATCATTCTTTAGTCTTAAAAGTCATCTTCCACTCATCACTTGGCCGTATCCGAATTTAATGGTAGTCACTCCTTAGATCCAATTTAGAGAATAATTTTGTGCCCTTAAGCATGTCCAACATATCATTCAATCGTGGTATGAGAAACCCGTATTTTATGGTGATTTTATTGATGGCCCGGCTGTCGACACACATGTGCCAACTCCCATCTTTCTTAGGAGTTAATAAAGCAGGTACACTGCATAGACTCATTCTATCTTGGATAAGACCCTTACTAATTAGTTCCTCCGCTTGCCCCTGTAGAATATCGTACTCCTTCGGACTCATCCGATAGTGAGGAGGATTGGGTAAAATGGATCTAGGGACAAGGTTGATATGGTGCTCAATATCTCGCATGGGAGGTAATCCATTGTGATGTTCATCGGGCCAAATTTCTTTGAATTTGAAGGGTTTTAGTTTCTTAGGAATGTTGGTGGGCTTGAGTTCCTTCCACTTTATAATCAATGCATAGACCTATCATGTTTCTTTAGATTCCTTCACAAAGTCCCATATGCTTAAGAGAAAATGGCTCTTTCAGGTGGCTCCTCTAGATCCATAGGGGCTAATATGGTTTTCTGAGCATTTTTCACAAAAATATACACATTATCTCGCCCTGTATGAGTAGCGTCATGATCGGATTGCCAAGGTCGACCAAGTAGCATATAACATGCCTCTATGTCAACTACATCACATACTACTTCGTCCTTGTCATGCTTATTAATTGAAAAAGATATAGTGCATTGTTCGGTTACATTTGTCTCGCTGACCTTCTTAATCCAAATGATCGTATATGGGGAGGGATGACGCTATGTTTTTAATTATAATTTTTTCACCATAACCTTGGAGACGATGTTCTCACTGCTCCTATGGTCGATGATCAGGTCACAAACTTTTCGATTCATGGTACACCTATTTTGGAAGATGTTATGTTGTTGTGGGTATACTTCTTTCCTCGATGCATAAAATAGTCGACTCACGATGAGCAACTCACTATAGTCTTGCTGAACCTAACCCGTCTTATATGTCGTGTCCTACGTGAAGTGCTCCAGTTCCTCAACATCTGACTCATCATCGGTGTTCCTTTCACTACCATCATTGATGACGAGGTACACCACTTATCGATGGGGACCAGTATTTGATAAGTGACTCAGTTGACCACAATAATAGCAATGGTCAGGCCTTGACCGATGACAAGGGTTCAGGCTTCTAATTGGACAAAAAACAATTCTTATATACCTTTGGGGCCTGGCTTGCCCACTTCCCTGATCTCGGTTTATGGGTGTAAGAGGTTGAGTGCGTGCTCCCACAGGATCTTTCCCTTTGGGCTATAAAGCTCCTTGAGATGGACCTACCGTGACAACTCTACGGAATTCAAGCGGTGCTTCATCTTAGATAGCCAACTTGATTGCATCATTCATCATCCAAATGGGTTGCATCTAGACTAGATCATCATGGATTGCCATCTGCTATCCATCGTTGAATCAGGCGACTTATTGCGATTCAGTCTTGACCAAATCGTTATGTGCCTCCAAGCGGTAGAATCCTTCTTCGTAATCTCTCACCGACCGACTACCCTACCGACAATTTTGTTATTATTAGAATAGTACCTAATCATAGTCTTTAGGGAGGAATAACACTCGTAGTAGTTGTTTTATTAGCTGCCATATGCGAATTGGTTCTTTCGTCTGTCTTGTCCGTGCGAGTTGTAGTTGCTCTCACTAAGCTGAAGCTCAGCCCTTCAATTTGTAGGTCACAAGTTTAACCTTCTTCATTTCTGGGATTTTTATATAGTCGAAGTATCTCTCAACTTCAGAAAGCTAATCGAGAAAATCCTTAATGTGAAGTTGGTCATTGAAGGTAAGGATATCGACCTTCATCATGAACTCTCGATCTGACCGATCTGCTCATCACCGCTGTGTTCGGGATATTGGAGGATCATGTCATTGACCTCCTCGTCGCTGGATTCCCCTCCCTTAAGAATGACCCTTTGGTTCATCGCGGGTACCATCCTTCGATCAGGGCTATTACGAGTTCTAGCTTGCTATTGGTGGATCACTGCCAGGAACACGGAGTTGCCTTATGGCTTCCGTCATGCGATCGATGGAATCCTGCAACCCTTACATAGCTTGCTGATTCTCTCGTTGCGCTCCTTCGAAAGATGTTAAAAGACGATTCCATGAAGCATCATCCATGGGATTGTTGCCCGACCCATCGTCAGAAGCCATCAATCCGAGGAGAAAGCCTCACTCTGGTACCAAACTGATGCAGGGGAGGACGTGTAGAGGTTGAGCACCGTCTTCCTCATGGGGATAACTTTTCTGAAACCAAGGAATTCTTTAGACTCCTTATAGCGATACCTTGAATCCACGAGGAGAGAAAAAATAGAAAATAATTCTAATAAAATTTGTAATAATTTGATTGATGATGGAAAACAAGCTTACAACCTCTTAAATAATAACATAAACCTTAGGAAGAAGTTTCAAAATCATACTATAACTAAAACTCCTAGAAATTGAGACTTACTATAAATAGTAAACTTACTTTTTATAAACTGGCGTGATTTCTGAAATTGCAGTAGAACCACTAGTACTGAAGTATGAAGCATGATTAAATGTCATATAGGGGGATGAATAAGACTTTTTCAAAACTTATTATCTATTAATAACAAACTATGCCTAATTTAAAAATAAAGGAAGTAAGGCAAAGTAACTCTATGGCTTCTAAGCTAATAGAGGATCCAATTCACATAGGCTTATAAAAGATTTGCATATAAAAACAAAGCTTATAAGGATATTATATACTGTTTGTGGGATGTGACTTCTATCAACACTTATACATTAACTAAATCATGCATCATTGTGACCATATGATAAACATAAGCATAACTAGAGCAATCCAAAACACAATCATGTATAGTGGTTCGACTGCTTACCTACTCTACTCCCAACGGATGCACTCTCTTCTAAAGTGTAACAGATTTCACAATCTAATGGTTTTAAACAAGGTTAACCCTGAACCTTCACAACCTATGCAAGGTTAACTAAGGGACCTACACAAGGTTATTTTAAATGCCTAAACAAGGCGACTCGTCCTACCTAAGGACACAACATTGAGATCCTACTGGTCCTACCTATGTAAGGCAAACACATCCTACACAAGGACACAACATATTCTCCCATCGGAGGCCTACAACTAGGACTTGGCGAGTTTGACACTCTAACTCTGAATCTCAATCCTACATAAGGAAAGGGCTTCAGACATAGTGGACTCTAAATACTTACAAATAAGTAGATGAGTCTCGTTCTCACACAATGTCAAGACCTTCAATGGTGATCATGAATGCTAGAGTTCATAATTCAATCTAACCATATAAGATGATGAGTTGATGCTTGAGCAAAGCATTGAATGATGAACTCTAATGGGAAAAAGAGAGTGATTAAGAGGGTATGTAGATCTTGGAATAACAGGCTTAAATTCTCTTGGATTCTAGCTCATTTTACCAAGAGCAACACTAGTATATTTATAAAATAAAATCCCAATGGTAAAAAAAAACAGGCAGAATTTTGAAATTGTCAATGCCATCAAAGGGTGTTCGATATTATCGAAATTTGAATTTCGATATCATTGAACCATCTTCCATTACATCGACTCTCTACATAAGATTTATATTTGAGTGTAAGATAGATTCTGACTGTTTCTTACCAAGCATCCTTCGATGATATCGACGTGCACTTCGACTCATCGAGGGACGCTCGATTCCGTCGAGATTTTCTTTTGTAAAATACATAAAGGTTGCTAGACATTTTTGTCACATGTTTGATTCTATCGATAAATCCTTCAATCCATCTTAAATTTCAATGATATTGAATGGTCTTTGATGAACTCAAAGAAAATAGATTTTCTTTGAAAAGCTTGCTAGACAAAACTGAGTAAGCTTCGATTATATCAAATAGACTTTGATGATATCGATAAGTTACTCTCGATAACATCGAGGAGCACTTCGAGTATTTTTTGATTTCTTTGGAAGATGTCTAAGGGTGAAGCAATTGAAGTCAATTCGATGTTATCGAAGCATGGCTTCGATGATATCGAACAACGATCGATGCTATTGAGGTTTTCAGCATTTCTTTCATTTTATTGCTAGACAAAATAGGCGATTGTTCGATAATATCGAATGATGTTCGATGTATCAAAGATTCCCTTGATTACATTTCGATGCACTCGACCAGGACATGTGATTTTTCAAGTTTTGTTTCTTTCTTCCATTTATACTCTTTGTGCATTTAAGTACCAACTTGACCAGAAGTGTTTTAATTCTTTTTATAGGGTAAGTTGGGATTATATGGGGGCATATACCTGCTAGGGCATGTTGTGGAATGATGGGGCTACGATTTACCAAATGTAAGCTTGATCATGGCCTTCATTTTTATTGAGGCTTGGTCTTCATGTCTTCAAATAAGATCACACTTGGACTAACAGTCTCAACATTCACGTATATTAACAAACAAGGGCACTTTCAATTTCCACTAGACCTCATGGTTTTTAGCCAAAAATAGTGTCCTATTTTTCTTAATCATGCTATTATCCTAATTATTTTAAGCACTTTTCATGTTGGACACAACTCCTAAAGCCCAATGGATGAAGAGTTATAATCAAACTAAAACTTATTATAAATAGTAAAAATAAAAATAAAATGAAATTTTGACCATCAATCTGATGGAATCTCACAAATTCACCATGCATAACCAGGCACAGTGTGGTTGGGTCGCTAAAGTAGCTCATCCTACCCCAAAATCATATATGCCGCGTCGAATAACTCATTCCAGTTTGCAAGATATGTTCATTTTAAGTTCTAACGGTTCGGATCACCCCCCTCTCTGATCGGGCATTTTCTGGTCCATCTTGGCCATGAAATTATCCGCAACCTACTCTACATCATTACCTAAGTCACAAGTTCACTGACTACGAGTCCAGATATTCAGCACTTGAGAAGACATTTCTGGCCCTAGTCTGGCAACTCAGCGACTTCGGTAGTACATGATTGCATATCCCTTCTCATTGCTCTTATGGATCCACCCAAATACCTATTCGAGAAGTCGACACTCACTGGAAGGATAGTTAAGTGGCAGTTGCTTCTGTCTGAGTTTGATATCACTTTTGTCACTCATAATGTAATCAGAGGGCAAGCCCCAGCTGATCATCTCGTTGCCCACTCCCTACTAGATTATTAACCACTGAAGACCTCCTACTCATAGAAGGAGAAGAAGAAAAGAATGTAATTGAGTGGACTTTATTCTTCAATGGCATAGTAAATTCTAAGGAGAGTGGAATCAGAGTTATTCTCTATTACCTCAATGATGTCCTTATTCCTATCTACAGGCGAATCGCATTTGAATACACCGACAATATGACAGAGTATGAAGCCTACATTGCCGGTCTAGAAGAAGCCATAATCTTTGATGTAAAGAAGCTATATGTATCTAGAAACTCACATCTAATCATTAATCAGACCAATGACAACTAGAAGACAAAAGATGAGAAGCTAATACCATATCATGTATACCTCAAAAATATAATCAAAGAATTCAAAGAGATCGCCTTCTCATACATACCGTGAGCCAAGAATCAATTCACAAACACTCTCTCCACCTCAGCATTTGTTGGAGCATAAAAATCAATTAAAAGAAAAATATTAAAGAAAGAAAATTGCAGAAATCAAGTTGCGCAGGCAGGTTTAAGTTACAAGGGAATTATGAGTTACGCGGAAAGGAGTTGTGCGGGACCTCGCAACTCATCACTGTTGCGCGAGTCCGCGCAACTCATCATTGAGAGGTTTGTATAAGTTGTGCATAATAATGCGAAGTGGGCCCCATGGCACACGGTTCGAGGGTTCACATGTGTGAAAGACTATAAATACCCCCTCCCCTTCATTTGAGGGATTGAATTTTGTAGAAGATCGATACCTCTGACAGGTATTGAAGAGTGAAGAGAGGGAGAGAGCAAGGCAGAACCGCGCAACTCACATCGAGTTACGCGAGCCTGCGCAACTCCTCAACCCGCGCAACTCAACAAGGAGTTGTGCGAATGACCTAAGGGGCAACATATATATTATATTTTTGGAGTTTTTCCAGGACATGTCAACATTCCTTCATAATATTAATGAAGGTATATGTATGAAAGAAGATCCGCACAACTCTTCTCTCATGAAGACCCAAATGATGTGAGCCAAAATGTTGTCATAATCGATATTAATCTCATTCGATACTTGTATTTTTAATCATAAATACTTTATCTTCAAATCAAACGATAAGAAGGATGTAAATGAATTCAGAATGAATAAAATGTGATGATTATTCTCTTCATTTTTTCTTCATTATTATTAGATAATTCCAAAATCCGAAATGCTATTCGTTTCTTGTCGAAACAGCATCAATGCTAAATATTCCAAAAGGAGCATCAAAATGGGAGCTTATAATTTAGATATAATATGGGAAATCTTTTCTCTCACAAATAGAAGAATATGAAGTTGCCCCTAGCAGCAAACCCTGGTATACCGACATCAAATGGTATATGGAAAGCCAGGAATACCTAGAAGAATCTGTAACAATAGATCGCCGACCCATCCAATGTTTGGTAGGTCAATTCACGATCAACAGTGGAGTTCTCTATAGGCGATTCTATAACCAAATTGTCCTTCAGTACATCGACAAAACTGAAGCCTCAAAGATTATGGAGAAAATCCATGATGAAATCTGTGGCTCACACATGAATGAGCACATGATGGAAAAAAAAAGATTCTATGACTCAGCTACTATTGGCTAACTATATATGGAGACAAACTCTTGTCAGCACGTTAGGAGGTGTTTCAAGTGTCAAGAGCATGTGGATCAGATCCATGCTCCACCCTCAGAAATGTACAACCTAACTACGCTATAGCCTTTCTCCATGTGGGGACTCGACATCATCGAGAAGGTAAACCCAAAAGCTTCAGACTGTCACAAATACATACCTGTGACAGTCAATTACTTCACAAAGTGGGTAGAAGCACCATCCTACACCACAATAGTAGCATCTCAAGTAATCAAGTTTATGAAAAACAACATCATTTGCTGATGCAAAATGACTCACGCCATAATCACCGATAATGGTTCACATTTTGGCAACAAGAAAATGGATAACTTCCTTAAAATTTTCAACATTTAGCATCGACAGTCAACCTCTAACTGCTCCTAAATGAATGGAGTGGATGCTGCTAACAAGCCACTTATTAGGATACTTGAGAAGATGGTCAAACATACAAGGACTACTCCGAGATTCTTTCATATGCACTTTAGGCTTATCGAATTGTAAGTGTTATGTTTCTCTAGCTCTTATGATTGTTAAATTTTGGAGTAACAAAACCTCCTGGAATTTGTATCTTGTTTTGCTCATCTTCAAAGTTCAAGATGTTTCATTTTTAAGATTCAAGTACAATTTCAAGATGATCCAATTCAAGATTCAAGCATCACAAGTATAAGACTTCAAGTACAACATCAAGTGTTAGTTCAAGCTTTCAAAGGTTCATCTAAGTTAAGATAATATACTTTACTTTGGTACTTAAAAGTTCAAGGTGAAATGCAACTCAAAGTACCCCAAGCTCAAGCTTCGAAGTGTTTCAAAATCAAGCTTCTAAGTGCTACAAGTTCAAGCTTCAACATACGTCAAGATATCAAGCTTCATGTATGTCAAGATTAACTATCAACCGAAGCAAAAGATGTTTCAATGTTCAAACATCGCTTATAAGGTATGAATGACCCTAGATTGACCGTAGGTTAGGTCATATTGATTGCATACTTTAATTGGGTCAGTTTATAAGTGTATATGTTATTTCTCGACTAGTCTTACCCTATGTTCGATTAGTCTTAGTACTAGCTCGACCAGTCCAAGAAATTTCTCGACCAGTCTAAGATTTATTACTTATTTTTAGAATTTTTTGTTGGATCTTCGACCAGTCCTGGAGACTACTCGACTAGTCGAGTGAGCAGTGCTTGACCAGTCGAGCAGGCTCGACTTAAAGTCCAGCAACTAAAATGGGTCCCACACGACCAGTCGAGAGAAGGGTTTGACCGGTCATGGAAGTCACTCGACTAGTCGTGGAACAATTTTATCTTATCACGCCCGAATTTTTAAATATTTGTTGGTCCTTCGACCAGTCGAGTTGTCCCCTGGACCAGTCGAGTGAACAGTTTCTGCACTTATAAATAAAGCACAATTTTTAGAATTTTTCATTCAATTCAAGCTAAATCAAGACACCACTCTGAGAGATAAGTTAATGATATTCTTAAGCTATTTAGTGATCATTTAATATTCTCTTTAATTAGCTTTTTGTATTTGATTTTGTGATTCTATATTCCAATCATATTTTGAAGAAGAGATTTTTGTTTTCCCCTTTTTTGAAATCAAAATCAAATCAAGCAAGCCCAAAGTGATTTAATCTAAAAATCATTTAGAACTTAGAACCTTTTCATAAGTGAATGTGGCATTAAACATCTACGTTCAACATCTACTTCGAATCGGTTCAACCGGGCCTCCTCAAAGGAGAATATCCAGATAAGTATTTTACAGTTTTGTGAAACTCTTTCTTTTGGTTTCTTTGAGATTGTGCCAGAAAAATCTCTTTCTTTTGGTTTATCTGAGGTGATCCAGAAAACTCAGAGTGTGGGGTTTTTTGAATTGTGTAAGCCCACTTGAAAGACACAATTGTGAAGGTTTTAGGTGAACCTTGAAAAACCTATTGCATAGTGAACGCTAATATCCACTGTGTGAGGATATTAGGAGTGGAGTAGTTGTGTGGCTGTTTTTCTAAATAGTTGGTGTACACATAAGCAAACCACTATAATTTCTGGTTTTGTGGTGATTGATTGATTGTGACATTGTGTGGATGTTGTAATTTCCTTTTATGCATTTGTAGAAGAATGTTGTAATTTTTTTATGCAAGTGTGGGAATGTTGTAGTAGCTTAGTTTAATTCTTTGCTATTTATTTACTTATTTATTTATTCCTCTATATCGATTTCAGATTTTGATACACAGACCTTTCTAGGAATCAAGTTGTCCTACCATAAACTATTGGTTTTTGGTGTATGGTTGTCCTTAGAACAACATCTGTATCAATCTCTCAATACTTGTACATTTGAGTTGTTATTCATTTCTGCACTGTGAGATTATTTTAAGTGCTATCTTTATTTATATTTGTTTAATTCCGCATTTAAAATTTTAATTTGGCATAGTAATATTCCCCCCCCCCCTAGGACTCTTAGCTTAGCCTTTTCAAGTGGTATCAAAGCCTAATAACTCGCTTTATTTTTTGGATTAATTTCTTGAGCTAATAGATTTAAGCTTTTTAAGATGTCAAATTTTGATAGCTTTTCAATTGAAATTACGGTGAAGACCGCTTTAGTTGAAGTTGGGATATGCCAATATGTCCTAGAGGGGGTGAATAGGACTTTTTAAAAGTTTTTATGATTTATTGAAATCCTATTACACTAATCCTAATAACAGACACATATTAGGATTACTTAAACTTAACTCTACTGGCTTCTAAGCTAGGTAGAGGATCTAATCACAAACTATTTGAGAAGTAAACAATATGCAAACTAGTTTATGATGGATATGACTGTGTAAGTGTGTGAAGTGTGATCTCAGATATTCAGATATGCAAATATTGAAGTATATCACACAATCAGAAGAATAACAATCTCAAACACAGTCATTTTTATAGTGGTTTGACGATCAGTCTACTCCACTCCCGGCAGACACACTCAACCCTTGAGTGTACCGGATTTCACTAAGGAGGTTTTAGAGCAGTTCACCTCAAACCTAAGGTTTTAAATCAGGTTCACCTTCAACTTTTACAACCTACACTGAGGCTAACTGTTTATGCTCTCATGAGCAAGGGTCAACACAATGCACCCACTTTTAGGTATACTAGCCAAGGATCTTCCATAAGACCCTACCAGAGGTTTCTACACGATTCACCTCAAACCTGAGGTTTCACAACGGTTGACCTCAAACCTAAGGTTTTCTGGTTCACCTTCAACCTCTTCATAGATCAAGGGTCCACACAATGCACCCACCACGTACACTCCCGCCGAATGCTTCCTATAAGGGCTTCGAGGGTGAGAAAAACCTAAGACCCAATCCTAAGAAGGAATGATCATAAGTGTCCTCTGGACTCTAGATACTTACAGAGCTAATGAGTCCCATTAAGCACATTGACAAAGATCTCCTCCTTTGTTGACGAAGACTCTTCGATCTCTTTGATCCGCAACTCAAAATATATACCAATGCATGGTGATGGGTTGGGTCAAGGTTATGATGAAATCCTACTCTCAAAAGATTTTCCTATAAGGAAGATAGAGTGATTTCAATCATTAAGGCATTCAAGGTATCTCAGCTTAATGATTTGCCATTAAGGTGGTAGCTGGAGGATCTTGAATGCGGAAGTTCATTCCCCAATCCACTCTATTGAATATCAATGGTGAGGGTGGATTGGAGGATGAACTTTCCTTAGAGAAAGGGCTTTAGATATAAGATCTAAAGTTAAACACTCAAAAGCTCTAATCATTAGGCCTCCACCATTTGATGGCTCCAATTATGCCTATTGGAAAGCCAGAATGAGGATTTTCTTAAAATCCATGGATGAGAGCGTGTGGCAAGCCACAGTGACCAATTGGACCCCTCCTACCACTGAAGTAACTAGCACCGATGGATCTAAAATGATAAAAGTCTCACCTTATTTTTCTCGGTCCGCTCTTCAGAAAAGTGAGAGCAGTGCCAATGTAAAGGCTTTAAATGCAATTACTTACGCACTATCACCGGATGAATTTAAAAGAATTATATCATGTGATACTACAAAGTAAGCCTGGGATATTTTAGAAATGACACACGAGGGAACAAAAATTGTCAAGAAATCCAAAGTCCAAATCCTCACAACCAAATTTGAGGAAATACGTATGAAAGAAAGTGAAACTTTCATGGACTTCTATACAAGATTGAATGACATTGTCAACTCTATGTGAGGTCTTAGTGATAGAATCCCAGAAAGTAAAGTCTGTGCAAAGATACTACGCTCACTCCTTGAACGGTTCAATTCAAAGGTGACTGCGATCCAAGAACTTCGTGATACGGATAATATGAGGGTAGAAGAATTAGTTGGTTCCTTACAGACCTATGAGTTAAACTTTAAAGCTCCTAAAGGTAAATCCATCGCCCTTAAATCTTCTAAAATTATTTCTTAAGAAAATAACAATTTTGATTTAGAAAATTCTAAAGATGATATGGCCCTTTTAGCTGAAAAGTCTTACAAAATTTTTAAAAGTAAAAAGAGGGTAGATTTTCAAAAACCTATTAAAAAGAAAAGATCTAGATCCAAAACTTAGAAATCTTTAAAAGAAAGCCAATGTTACAACTGCCATGAATATGGACATCTAGCAAACAAATGTCCTAAAATAGACAAACTGAAAAAGAAAGGTATGTTGCCTACATGGGATGAATCTTCCTGCTCTAAAGCTTCTTCTAAGTTAGAAAATTCTCAAATTGAGTCAGCTAATGATGTTAAAGCCCTAATGACTCTAGCCAAATTCACTTTTTCAGATAATGATGATTCAACTAGTAAAGAAAATCTGAATAGTCATTATGAAAATGAAGAAGATCTTTAAGATATTTATAATGCCCTATACAATGAAAGTTGCAAAATTACTATAAAACTAAAACTTCAAAAAGAAAAGTTTTCAAAACTTAAAGAAAATTTTGATAATCTGGTCTTTAAAAAATCACACATTTCAGATTGTTTTGAAAAAAAACTAAATGTAATTTAGATTTCAAAACCTCCCTTGTTAAAAACCTAAAATCTGAAAATGAAAAGTTAAAACTAGAAATCTCTTCACTTTTGAGTTTAAAAGACACATGGAGGTATGCCCAAGGTAATCCTAAGTTAGAAAAACTCTTATCCAGATCTAGAAAATGTGGTGATCGATCTAGATTGGGCTACGACAAAAGTATTACTCCCAAACAAAAGAATACTCCACTCACATTTCTAAAAGGACGGTCTTCTAACTCAAAAAGGAAAAGTCTAAATCAAATTATTCTAAAAATGTTAAGACTTTTCAAACCCTAAAACCTAAAAGCAACCACCTCAACTATAAAAATCAAAATCGAAACCCTTTAGCTGAGAAATTTGTTGACTTACTTAAGGAGCTCTTATAATCTAACTCAATGGGTCGGTCTTATAACAACTACAAAGATAAGAAGACCAACTATACTCCTAAACCCAAGACTGCAATGAAATGGGTCCCTAAGGTTACTTGCTTGGTTGCCCACATCGCTTTCGAAGCTTCGAGCCATTCAAAGTGATACTTAGATAATGGATGCTCTAGACACATGACAGGTGACAAGGGTCTGTTCACCAATCTTAAAGACATGACAGATGGTTTAGTCACATTCTGTGATGGTAGCAATTACAGAATTGTTGGCCAAGGTACGGTTCAACTCTTTAACCTCCCTCTATTTGAGAATGTTTTATATGTAGAAGGGTTAAAACATAATTTATTAAGCATTTCTCAAATATTCGATAAAAATCATCGTGTAAAGTTTACTAACCAAGCATGTGAAATATTAAATAAAAATGGTTCTATAATATTAATTGGTCGTAGAACTTCTGAAAACTGCTATATTGTTTGTGATTCAAGCTCATCTAATCTATCATGCTATATGGTCTATACCGATGAGACCGAATTATGGCATAAATGCCTCGGACATGTACGCTACCGTAACTTATATAAATTGAGCAAAAGAGAGTTGGTAAGAGGTTTACCCAAATATATAGAAAGTAGACAAAATATGTGGTGAATGCCAGATTGGCAAACAAATCAGGACTACTCACAAAAAGGTGAACTCCAATACCACATCTAAACTACTCAAACTTCTTCACATGGATCTCATTGGACCGACTAGAACGGAGAGTCGAGGTGGCAAGAAGTACATTCTAGTAATTGTTAATGACTTTACTAGGTAACTTGGGTAGTCTTCTTAAGAGATAAATCAGAAACTCTTGATGAAGTAAAAAAGGGTACTTAAACGTATCCAATTGGAAAAAGAATCACAAGTCTCTAAGATCCATAGTGATCATGGTTGGGAATTTGAAAATAGTAGTTTTGAGAAATTTTGCAGTGATCAGGGAATATCACATGAATATTCAGCGCCCAAAACCCCACAACAAAATGGTATAGTAGAAAGAAAAAATAGAGTGCTTCAAGAAATGGCAAATGTAATGTTAAATAGTATGAAGCTCCCTAAAAATCTTTGGGCTGAAGCCATAAATACTGCTTATTATATAATTAACCGCATTTACACTAGAAAATTTAATGGTAAAACAGCTTATGAAATGTGGTTTGATAAGAAGCCTACTGTCAAATACTTTCGAGTTTTTGGCAGCAATTGCTACATCTTACGTGACCGAGAAAATCTAGGTAAATTTGACACTAAAAGTGATGAAGGAATATTTTTAGGGTATGCTTTAAATAGTCGAGCGTATCGATTTCTTAACAAGAGGACTGGTATAATTCAAGAGTCCATTAATGTGGTTATAGACGATCACTTGAATACACCTGTCCCAAGTTTGAAAAATGATGAAGTTCTTTTGATTGATAAACCAGACTCTTCATCAAGTCAAGATAATACTGAACTGAGGACAGTTAAAGACCATCCTTCTAATCAAATCCTTAGAAACCCTCTCACTGGTGTGCGCACTCATAGACAACTTGAAGATATATGTAACTATGTGTGCTTTACATCTCAGATAAAACCAGCTAACGTAAAAGAAGCTCTTACTGATGAAAACTGGATTATTGCGATACAAGAAGAGCTCAATCAGTTTGTAAGAAATGATGTGTGATACTTAGTTCTAAGACCAAAAAATAAACACATTATCAGAACAAAATGGATTTTCAAAAATAACTTTGATGAACTTGGAAATATTATAAGAAACAAGGCCAGGCTAGTTGTACAAGGGTACACTCAAATAGAAGGCATCGATTATGATAAGACCTTTGTCCCAGTAGCTCGTCTTGAATCAATCAGACTATTTATATCCGTTGCTTGCTTTAGAAAGTTCAAAATATACCAAATGGATGTAAAGAGTGCATTCTTGAATGGCGATTTACATGAAGAAGTGTATGTTGAACAACCAACGAGTTTTGAAGATCCTAAACATGATAATCATGTCTACCACTTGAGAAAGGCACTCTACGATTTGAAACAAGCTCCTAGGGCATGCTATGAAAAGTTGACTAAGTTTCTACTAAGTCATAACTTTATAATGGGAAGTGTTTATAAAACATCATTTATAAAGAAACATAATGATCACATACTAATAGTGCAAATCTATGTTGATGATATTATCTATGGATCTACCTGTGCTAACATGACTGTTAAGTTTGTAAATCTTATGAAGTCTAAATTTGAAATGAGCATAGTTGGAGAACTAAACTATTTCCTAAGGTTGCAAGTCAAACAGCAACTTGATGGTTTCTTTATCTCTCAAACTAAATATGCTCTAAACTTAGTTAAAAAGTTCGAATTTGAGAGTGGGAAAAATTTTGATACTCCAATGAGTACTACTTTAAAACTCTCAAAGGACTCTACAGGTAAGAGTGTGGATCCTAATTTGTATTGCAGTATGATAGGTAGTTTGCTTTATTTAACTGCGAGCCAACCTGATATTGCTTTTAGCATAGGTATTTGTGCTAGATATCAATCTGACCATAAAGAGTCAGATCTAATTGTTGTTAAGTGGATTATGTGATATGTCGCCAGTTCAGCAAATCTTGGTCTCTGGTATCCACATGATATTAGTGTGCAATTAGTTGGTTACACGGATGCTGATTGGGTTAGTAATAATGATGATAAAAAATCAACCAGTGGTGGTTGTTTCTATGTAGGGAACTATTTAGTGTCTTGGCTAAGTAAGAAACAAAGTTCCGTATCGCTTTCAACAACTGAGGCTGAATACATTGCTGCAGGTAATGCATGCACTCAACTTGTATGGATGAAAAGAATGCTAAGTGATTACTTAATTGCGCAAGATTCTATGGTCTTATATTGTGATAATTCAAGCACAATTAATATCTCTAAAAATCCAATACTGCATTCACGAACCAAGCATATTGACATTAGATATCACTACATTCGTGAATTAGTGGAAGACAAGACAGTTTCTTTGGATTATATTCCGACCGAGAATCAATTAGTTAACATATTCACAAAACCGCTAAATAAAAACAGGTTTGTATAATTGAAATTCGATCTTGATATGTGTAAAATGAAATCATGATTTGTGTCTTTTTGTATCGTAATATATATTTTTTATTATTTTAAAAATTTTTATATTTTAAAATTTATGAAAAATTGTAAATTTTGTGAGGTGCACGACTAGTCATGTACATACTCGACCAGTCGTGGCACGACCGATCGAGCATGTACTCGACCTATCATGAAACTCGGGTTTGACTTTTTATTTTAGAAAAAATCATTTTTTCTTCATTTGGGTTTTCTTCTCCAACAAGCCTTACCTCGACCGATCGAACCCATCTTCGATTTCTCCATGGTTAGTGCATTGTTTTTATTTTTCTTGTAGATTCAAGTCCTTTGTACTTCCTTTTTATCATTTGTGTGGTTTATTTCTTGTTTTATGTTGGTTTTTGGGGTTTTCTACTTAAAAATCTGATCCACTAGAAACCCACTTTGCTTCTTTTGCAATCTCTTTATTCCCTACTTTCTTTATTACAAATGGAATGTAAAACTAAGAAGAAAGGATCTCGTGGTCCATCTTTATCTCGTTCGGCTCCTATCACGGTGCGCCACCTTCGGTCGCCCGAGGAAGATTCTAGTTATGTGAAGGATATTCGATTGTGTAATGTAATAGTAGAATGAACTGTCAATGTTGATCATTTGGCTCCTTTTGATATTCTTCCTCTCCTTCAGTCTATAGGTTGGGATAACATACTACATTAAGGTGGGCCGGTATATCGCTCCTTTGCACAGGCTTTGTATGTGTGCATTACTGATTTTTCTACTGAAAATCTAACATTTACTATTATGACCAGAGAAGGTCCAAATGACGTAGACCGCCATCTTATTTCTGGTTTAATGGACCTTCCTGTTAATGACGAAGGTATTCCCATTAGTTCTATAGTGGAAAAACCCTCTGAAATTGAGAAGTGAATGCTTACTAGGGATTTATGTAAGATATATGCGGAATGGAGTACTGGTAATGCGTTCGCCTCCAAGTTTCTGTTACCCAGATACAGAATCCTTCATAGGATTTTCATTTTAAATGTTTATCCTCGATCTGGTAACAAAACTGAACTTACTACATTTATGGTTCGTATTCTCCATTCTGTCATTTCTGGAGTCTTTGTATGTCTTCCTTCTCTAATTTGTCATAGTATCATTCAATTTCATCTTCACCCAGGTCACAGTGACATACCTTATGCTTATCTTATGACTATGTTAGCCACCCATAGTTTAGTGGCTATGCCTATTGGGGAAGCTCCCATTAATCATCTAACCTTCAACAATTCTAACATTAACAAGATGAATTTGAAGTTGGCCCCAGGCCAAGTTGATGTGGGTGCTACGGATGCACATGAATAAGAAGGTGATTTGCCTCGAGATGATGTCAATATGGATGACATTTTTGATAAACTTAAATCTTATTCTGCTGGTGATCCTGATTATCAGCCATCTGATTATGATGCGCGGTTGTGCTCACTTGAGGAGAAGGTTGAAGGTATGCATGTGTCCCAAGAAATGCAATTTAAATATATGCATAGATATCTTAGGCGCATTAACAAGGACTTCATCAAATTGATCCTATTATACATGCTCCTTCTAGTTCTGATTAGTATTTAAATACGTGTTTTGTAATAACTTTCAAACTACTTAAACTTCTCTTATTTTAAGTGCTTGGACATGCTTGCTTATGGATTTGGTTATCTTAGAAATCTTGATCATATATTCACTTATTTCCCATTACTCTTCTATCTACTTCCATATCATTTATTTAGTTCTTTCCTTTGTCATATTTTGACAAAAATGGGGAGAATTTATTATATCTATCATGGTTATTTCATTTTGATAATGTGCGATTGTGGATAGGTGGGATTTTTTTTTTTTAATGTATGGTATTAAGGGGGAGCATTGATAAGTTTTTGATGAGTATTGATGTGAAGCGTGTTGATTTGACCAGTTTATAACTGATGCATGATTCTTTGACCAGATTGAAACTGGTGCATGATTCTTTGTTATGTGTGTTATGCATATCTTATTATATTAAAGTGTGTTTTGTCACAAATTTGACAAAGGGGGAGATTGTAACTGTTATGTTTCTTTAACTCCTATGATTGTCAAATTTTTTAGCGCCAAAACCTCTTGAAATTTGTATCTTGTTTTGTTCATCTTCAAAGTTCAAGATGTTTCATTTTAAAGATTCAAGTACAAATTCAAGATAATCCATTTCAAGATTCAAGCATCACAAGTATAAGACTTCAAGTACAACATCAAGTGTTAGTTCAAGCTTTCAAAGGTTCATCTAAGTTAAGATAATATACATTACTTTGGTACTCAAAAGCTTAAGGTGAAATGCAACTCAAAGTACCCCAAGCTCAAGCTTCGAAGTGTTTCAAAATCAAGCTTCTAAGTGCTATAAGTTCAAGCTTCAACATACTTCAAGATGTCAAGCTTCATGTATGTCAAGATCAATTATCAACCGAAGCAAAAGATGTTTCAATGTTCAAACATCGCTTATAAGGTATGAATGACCCTAGATTGACCATAGGTTAGGTCATATTGGTTGCATACTTTAATTGGGTCACTTTATAAGTGTATAGGCTATTTCTCGACTAGTCTTACCCTATGTTCGGCTAGTCTTAGTACTGGCTCAACCAGTCTAAGAAATTTCTTGACCAGTCCAAAATTTGTTACTTATTTTCAAAATTTTTTGTTGGATCTTCGACCAGTCCTGGAGACTGCTCGACCAATCGAGTGAAAAGTGCTCGACCAGTCTCAACTCAAAGTCCAGCAACTAAAATGGGTCCCACATGACTAGTCGAGAGCAGGGTTCGACCGGTCGTTCAGGCCACTCGACCAGTCGTGGAACAATTTTATCTTATCGCGCCTAAATTTTCAAATGTTTGTTGGTCCTTCGACCAGTCGAGCTGTCCCCTGGACCACTCGAGTGAACAGTTTTTGCACTTATAAATAGAGCACGATTTTCAGAGTTTTCATTCAATTCAAGCTAAATCAAGACACCACTTTGAGAGATAAGTTAGTGATATTCTTAAGTTATGTAGTGCTCATTTAATATTCTAATTAATTAACTTTTTATATTTGATTTTATGATTCTATATTCCAATCATATTTTGAAGAAGGGATTTTTATTTCCCCCATTCTTGGAGTCAAAATCAAATCTAGCAAGCCCAAGGTGATTTAATCTAAAAAAATTTCATAAGTGTGGACATTGAACATCTACTTCGAATCGGTTCTACTGGGCTTCATCAAAGGAGAATATCCAGATCAGTATTTTATAGTTTTGTAAATCTCTTTCTTTTGGTTTCTTTGAGATTGTGCCAGAAAAATCTCTTTCTTTTGGTTTGTCTGAGTTGATCAAGAAAACTCAGAGTGTGGGTTTTTTGAATTGTGTAAGCTCACTTGAAAGACACAATTGTGAAGGTTTTAGGTGAATGTTAAAAAACCTATTGCATAGTGAATGCTAACATCCACTGTGTGAGGATATTAGGAGTGGAGTAGTTGTGTGGTTGTTTTTCTAAACAGTTGGTATACACATAAGTGAACCACTATAATTTCTGGTTTTGTGGTGATTGATTGATTGTGACATTGTGTGGTTGTTGTAATTTCCTTTTATGCATTTGTGGAAGAATGTTGTAATCTTTTTATGCAAGTGTGAGAATGTTGTTAATAACTTAGTATAATTCTTTGTTATTTATTTATTCCTCTGTATCAGTTTGAGATTTTGATACACAGACCTATCTAGGAATCAGGTTGTCCTACTATAAACCATTGGTTTTTGGTGTAAGGTTATCCGTAGAACAACATCTCTATCAACCTCTCAATACTTGTACATTTGAGGTTGTTATTCATTTTTGCATTGTGAGATTATTTTAAGTGCTATCTTTATTTATATTTGTTTAATTCCGCATTAAAATTTTTAATTTGGCATAGTCTTATTCACCCCCCCCCCCCCCCTCTTTAGGACTCTTAGCTCGTCCTTTTCACGAACGTTTGTACAATCTACTACAGGTGCAACAACTTTCAAGCTTACATATAGAATGGAAGCATTTCTACTAGTTGAAGTAGAAATATCATCTCTTTGAATACTACTTGAGAGTGAAGTCGAGGAAGGGGAATGGTTCAAGGCTAGATATGATTAGTTGCATCTCGTAGATGAAAAGTGCATGCGTGTGATAAATCATTGCCAATGCTATAAAAAAAGGATCGTATGGGCCTACAAAAAGAGATTCATACGCACTTTGGGCTTATCGAATGTCTGTACGATTTGCTATAGGTACAAGACCTTTCGAGCTTATATATGGAATGGAAGCAGTTCTACTAGATGAAGTAGAAATACCATCTCTCTGAATACTACTTGAGAATGAGGTCAAGGAAGGGGAATGGCTCAAGGATAAATATGATCAATTACATCTCCTAGACAGAAAGTGAATGTGTGCGTTAAGTCATTGTCAATGCTATTAGAAAATGATCGCTCGAGTTTACAAGAAGAGAGTCATATGCACTTTGGGCTTATTGAACGTCTGTATGGTCTGTATAAGCACAACACCTTTCATGCTTATATATGGAATGGAAGCAGTTATACTAGTTGAAGTAGAAATACCATCTCTCTGAATACTACTTGAGAGTAAGGTTGACGAAGGGGAATGACTCAAGGCTAGATATGATCAATTGCATCCCGTAGATGAAAAGTACATGCATGCACTAAGTCATTGTCAATGCTATCAGAAAAGGATTGCTTGGGCTTACAACAAGAGAGTCTAGAAAAGAAGATTCAAGATAGGTGATATGGCTATGAAGCGCATTTTACCATCGCATCTTTCAGACCCCTAAAAAAAGTTCAAACCTTCTTGGGAGGGGCTGCTGATTATCCGAGAAGTACTTCTGGGAGGCTTTCTCCGGCTCACCAACATGAATGGAGAGGATCTTCTAGAGCCAATCAATGCCGATAACATGAAAATATTTCATGAGTAAGTCAATTTAACCTTGTCCAAGATTACATTAGTAAAGTTAGAGTCAACTGACGTCGAAGGCCGACCATCTTGAGAACCATCCTTTTCCGTCCCTCAATAAGTGTTTAAAAGGGTTAAAAAGAGAAAAAAAGAGAGTATAAATATAAAATGAAAAGAAAGAGAGAGTGAAAGTAAGGATGAAACAAAAGAGTACGCAGTCCAAAGAAAAGAAAAAAGAATAGAAAAATCAACATTAAAGTACAATCAACTGTACATTCACCTCTCAAGATGAGCATGGCCCAAGTTAACAACTTTACCATTGTAATCCAAGACAATGTTGGAAAGACTGCCGACTGATAGGCAAGGATGAAATTCTAACCCCCAACAGTGTAGAAATTCAAAAAAACAATATATTAAAATGATGTGCTTAAACAGAAGGGTGGAGTGAAAATCTGAAAAGGGCACTTCGAGTAAAAATAGTGGGCACATAACGGACTTAGTGAAAATTTAAAAGGTCACCAAGGATAAAATCAGCACAGCTACCAAAGGGCAAGCAAGATCAAATGCCTAGGATGTGGTGAAAACCCAAAAGGGTGCCACAAACAAAAATAACAAGAAAGGCCAGTTGTAGTGAAAACCCAAAAGGGTGCTATAGGTAAAAATGGCTAGAAAAGAAAAGAAAATATAAAAAGCAGGTACCAGAAGACAATTCATACAGTCTAAAACAACTCAGGCCTCACAAATGAAGTACAATGTGTGGGAAATACAACCAAGGATGAGGGTCCATCAAAACCTGCAAGGTCTCGAAAGACAACGGTTATCATTGCTCATTCCCTTATGAAATTAAGAATCCCCAAGGGTCAAATCAGAATCTAAGTTAAGACATAAGCTAAGCCACAGTTCTAATTCTTGCATCCTAGCATAAAAATTCAGAGCCATATATGACAACACAAGGCACAAACAATTTTCAAAAGTTTTCTTTTCATTTCATCATAGGTTTTCTTTATATGTATATGTCTTTCCTTTATAAAATAAAATCAACAAAATACAATACTTTTCAATACCGTTCACGTATCATCTGAAATAGCAGAAAAGATAAATTATAACATAAGGTGGAAAAGATAAATTATAACATAAGTATTGAAGCTAATGGATTGAACGCAAAAGACCACTTACACATACCTAGTCGTTAGAGATCCATTGGAAGACTTTTTGTTATGCATATTACAATTGGATCTTTGGAGTATTTGTGGATTTTTTTCATTTTAGATACCCCAGTACATCCCAAGCTCTACCAAACCTCGTATAGGTTTTATCCCAATGAGATTCATACTCTTTTCTTAGTAATTGTTCAGTATAATAAGCATTCCAAGATCCTCTATAAAAAGTTCATGATTTCAAGCCTTCTTTAGAGTTTAAACAATGATTCTATTGGTAAATCTTATTGTTTATCAACCTCTAGAGTATCCCTTTAAGTGAAACCCCTAAGAATTCAACTTTTTATTAGTTGTAGGAGATTCTACCTAACTCCCATCATCTTGGCACCTAAAAAAAGGAGCATCACATGCAAAGTGTTTGATCTTGGACATGAATTAATGGAAACACATTAGCGTCAACGATCGGGGGAGCAATTGTGGAGCTAATTCAAGCAAGGCATCAAAGGGGCTTAATTTGACAAGTGTCATTTAGTGAGTCCATGTTCTCTTTCCTTGTGTAGGATTAATGGTAAGAATTTGTAACCCAAACTAGATAGGTTCTTGTGTAGGGCCGAATTCATCGGGCATGGGTGTGTACATGTTAGTCTCCATGGGACTCTCTGGTGGAGCAAACATAGGTCCTTGGATTAGGACCAAGCTTGTTGGTTAGCTGATAAAAAACCAACTAAAGTCTCTTGTAGGAGCCACCGCCGGGAGTGTGCACTAGGTCCTTATGCAGGGATTTAAAGGTTAGAGATGAACCTGATATAAATCATATTATAGTAAAATTCAGTAAACTTATAGGTTAAGTGCGTCCACCGGTAGTGGAGTGGGGAAAATGAACCACTATACGTGCCTGAGTTTGGTGTTGTCTTTTGAGCACTTGTTTAATTATGCTTATGTGATTGATTAGTGAATTATATATATATATATATAATTAAATGAATGTTAAGAGTTAATAGTTAGCACGTCTCACACACACATGTACACTATCATTTATAGACTAGTTGCTTGAATGGCATATCTATTGTAGTCTATGTGATTGGACTCTCTATTAGCTTGGAAGCCTTAGAGTGAATTACCTTAGTTTAAGTAAGTAATTGTGTGTTAATTGGTAAAAAAATGACCTTACTTAGTTTATATTGGCATATTATTTTAAGTAAGCAATTGTGTATTAATTGGTAAAAAAAATATTTGGTCTCAATCACTCCCCACTAGGACATAGCCTTCATTTTATATCTCTGCTAAGCTTCCATGCATAGCCGTGGTATCCTATACCACGTGCAATTTCATAAAGGCCCATCTAAAGACCAAGAGTTCCTCATTTACTAAATCGACATCAAGATGAAAAGATTTTAAAGGCTAGGGCATGCCCACTTACATACCAAAGCTATCAACTTCCCTTCTTACATGTCCATATGGGTTCTTAAAAGAATAAGTTGAGAACCAATTGACTATAAGAGATAATTTGAGGCCCACCAAGTCCAAGGAAAATGGACATTACATGTCGGGTACAAGAGGATGTTTATGGCCCACCTAAAAGTGAAAGAAAAATAAAATCCAAGCCCATTTCCATATGGGCCAAGGGAGGGCAACTAATGACTCATATTCAATCCAAAATTTCAAGGGACTTAATGTCTCCCCCAAGAACTTAAAAAGCAACATAGGGCCACTTGAATCCGAAATTCGAAGGGATGACCACTCTATATTTCTTAGCCCATAAGGTTGATTCAAGGCCCACGAGAATACACAAATGGGCAAACCCCTTTTGCAAACATTCATTTGTACTTGTAAAGGCAAGTTAAAACCCACATGGGGTTGAGAAATCAAATCTCTTTATCAACACTAGTGTAAGCCTCAGAAGAAATTCAAGTCACATTCAAGTTTCAAGAGCCTGAGGATAAAGAAATTGGTTACTTTGGCCCAAACCACAAGAACTAAAAAGGCAATTTAAGGAAGGGTTCATATAAGATCAACCAAATGGGCTTGCTCACTTCCACATGGACTTTTAAGCCCACTTGAGTTTAAAGTGACCAAAATGGCCATGGGCCATTCTCTCTTAACCATTTAACCCATACGAATGCTTTGGCCATGTTAAAGGATTTTGGAAGGTGAAAATCTGATGTGGGCCTCTCCAACTTCATGTGGGCCCAACCATTTTCAAAACAAAAAATAAAAAAGAGAGAATAATAGAAAGGAAAAGGAAAGAAAAGAAAAGAAGGTGCATGAAAGGAAAGGAAAGATGGGGAATGAAAATAAAACCCGGGCCCACCAAAGTACACATGGGGCCCAAAACTTCACTTTGGAACCATTTCTTACACAGCAAACCAACTCTTGGAAATGAAATCCTCCCCATGCGAGATGTACATGTGAATAACAAAATTTGTAAAACTAAATTGTGAATGAAAGAAATGAAATTAAGAAAATGAGAAATAGCTTGAGTCTTGAAAAACCACTCCCATGCATCACCTTGAGCTTGGTAAGTACCAACACTTGCACTTACCACCACACTTGGCTCAAACACTTGAATGGACCACCTATCAAGGAGAAAAAGAAAGGCATGAGAAAGAGGAAACGGAAAGAAGAAACAAAGATGAAAGAAGTTTACCTTAGCACTTACTCCACCAAAAGGACCACCTTGCTATCCTTAAAAAAAATAAAAAAATAAAAAAACTCCAATGGCCACGAAAAAAGAACAAAACAATAATAATAAAGGAAGAAAGGAGAAGGATGAAGAAGAGAATGAGAGAGAAAGAGAAAGAGAGGGAGAGGTTGAAGGCATGAATAGATGTTGGAACTCCCCCCCAAAACACAACTTATATAAAAAAAAGAACATTTCACCCCATTATTTGCAATCTGGAAAAAAAAATGAGGGGAATTGGGTGATGAGCAGACCCTAGTGAGCCACTAGTTACTTATAGAGTGATGGAATTGAGCCTAACTCACTTTTAAGAGAATCTTGCATGGATGTAAGAATGAAGTGATGGAAGAGAGAAGAGAGAATAAATTCAAAAATGGAGGGAAAAATTCAAATTTAATTTAAAAGAATTGAAATTCTCATAAGAAAATGAGGAGAATTTAAGAAACCATTATAGATGAGAGAGAAAGCTCTTTCATATTAAAAAATAAAATTCAAGAAAAGATATTTTAATAAAAAAATGGCATCGATCTTTACTATCAATTCACGATCCGATGGTTAGGATCTTCTAAAAAAACTCCAAAAATTATTTTAATAAAAATCGGCATCAATCGAGACCATTGATTCATGATCCGATAGACCGAATCATCTTTTAAAAAATCATAAAAATTATTTCAGTAAAAATCGTCATCAATTTTGACCGTCGATTTACGATCCGATGGATCGGATTATCTTTTAAAAAAATCAATAAAAGTCGCCATTGATTCACGGTCCGATGGGCCTAATCAATCCTATAATTTTCAACAAAAATATCCCCAACAGAGTCCCGGTAATAGCAAAATATGGACTATTGAAATTGGTTTAGACCCCTCTACAGACATCCCCAACGGAGACCTTAATAGTCCCAGGGGAATCATGTTGCAGTGTTGAAGTGATGGAATCGATCAACCATAAATCAAAATCTTGATCAAGGCTGCTATGAAAGTGAATTGAATTAACATACTTAACTATTATCCTTAGCGGGTCTAAACCTCGATCGCAACCGCCCGACCATGAAAGGACGGTCAGTCTCTTGTATGTTTTAAATAAAAACCAACTCATGGAACCCACAGATATCCCCATTGGAGGCAATTAAATGAGTTAGACTCATTTATAAAGCATTTGTAATAGCAACCCCCACGGAGTGTCACTCCCCAGGGTGGGGCAACTTTTACAAAAACTCCAAAAATAGAGCATCAAGTCTCCGAGGCATTAAGAGATCTTCCATATATCTAGGTGGAGACTAGTACAAAATCAAATAAGGTCTGACGATTCTCAGTTTCTCCGGAACCGTCCAAACTGCATGCACATAAAGTATGGTCATTTTGAACTCAAAAGTGTTAGAACCGTAGTACCAAATGTTATTGTTAAGGTAGATGATAGGTCATACGTCATTCAGAAGAAACCATTTAAAATGGTGGAAAAGAAAAATTGTAATCTAAGTATCAAAACTATCAGATTGTATGCAAAGAGTCACTTGCACATACCTAGTCTTAGATATTTATGTAGCTTGATCAAGTCCAAGTCGGCGTAGTGAGTTCTCTGTAAGGCCATAGAAAGTGCGGGGCAACTAAACACTTTAACGACTAAGAAAAACAAATACTCTTGGGGTGATATGAGAAACAACAAACATCCCATCTCCAAATAGTATCCTCGTAAGAACGCGGAAAATGCAGGGGCTCTACTGTACTAGTTTCTTTCGATGGTAGTACCAATCAGGAGTGAAAAAGTTATGATTGGTTGCATGTAATGTCATAGAAAGTGCAGGTACAATCGTAACATTTTCCTCAAACCTCCATGATATGTGCAAGTAATCTATTTTCAAACAATTAACTGACGTAGATATAAAGGCAGGTAATGGTCCAAACCACATTCGAATCTTACTAAGGAAGGTAGGTTGTCCACTCACTTTGACATTTGGTTACACATAACCTCTGCCAAAGATGGGCATTTGTAGACATTCCACCCCAGGTCAATAAGTTGATCAAGCTTAGATGGAACCTAACCCGAAACTAAACCCTGATCCAAACCAAACCAAACCAAACCCTAAATCTTGATCTAAACCCTAAACCCTAATCTAAACTAAACCAAACCATAATCCTTACCCTAATCCCTAATCCAAGCCCTAAACCTTAATCCAAATCAAACCTCAAACCCTATAAACCTAACCCAAAAACTAACCCTTAGGGAGAAACCCATGCAAAACTTCTCAACTCACTGGGTCAACTTATCGAGTTAACCAACTAGCCAACATACCCAATCAACTCACCTAGCTAAAACCCAAACCAATGCTAAGGCTGAAATAAGCCCAAACTTAAACCCATTGAGAATCTAGGGTAAATAAAAGTGACACCCCTTCCTCAGGGGGCCACTCGCCATATGACAAGTCTCCTTGAGATTACACATGGAGGGCACACTGGCTATGTGCGGAAGCTTGGTGGAACTAAGGAATGATGGGTATGTCCTTAGGGGGGGGGGTGATTAGGACTAAATAAAATTTTTACCTTATAAAACAATTACCTACTTAAACTAATATACAAATTAAACTAAGTAAGGCAATTAACTATAAGGCTTCCAAGCCAATAGAGTGTCTAATCATATAGACTACAAAAGATGTGATAATTAAGCAACTAGTCAAAAAACATGATAGTGTACATGTGTGTGTGAAATGTACTACCTATCAACTCCTAGCATTCATCTAATCATGCATACATATAATTAAACATTCATTACATAAGCATAATTAAATAAGTGCTCAAAGATAATCCCAAACACAAGTATGCATAGTGGCTTGGTTTCCCTACTCTACTCCCGACTAACGCACTTAACCTATGTGTCATGCCTTAAACTCGGAAACCGGGCTCACAAAATTTTCGATCGGTGAATCCGGTGCCAATAGCCTCCATAGTAACCCATTCTCGGCTCCCAGCTCCTATACGCCAGATCCCGATCATGGGATCCTACAAGGAGGATTTTCCAACATACATTTATCCCGTAAGAAGCATAACCACAAGTATACCCAAATTACAATGACAACATCATCATCACAAATCCACTAATATAAAATTTTGAATACAATGCTAAAAGTGAAATATATATATATTGAAAATCAAAGCTCCAGAAGATCGTTGCACGCTCCAAGCTCAATGCTGCTACAACCTAACGCCACCTGCATGCATCTATCGTGCAAAAACTTATAAAAAGCTAAGAGGGTAGTGTAAATGTGTGCACAAGGTAATTGCCAAGTATTTCATACAATGTCATAATCTATGCTGAAGAAACAATGTAGATCAGCTATGTAATGCAGAGACATAGAAGTCAAATATTAGATAGCGAGTCCACGAATACTGTTAACCTTAATTAGGTTATGTAATATAGAAGCACAATAAACCAAATGTTATGTGTTGAGAATGTAATGCAATATGTGATGCGAATGTAATGACCAAGCTTGAGTATGAAGTCAGGATGATAGTACGTAGTATCGCAGGCTATGGGGTCCACCACAAGGAACTTCTAGCCAAACTAGTCTAATACCTAAATTTGGATAGTCAAACTCAATGTGGTAAACTCCTGATCTCAGGTTAGTCGTGCGCCCCAACTGAAATCCTGGCCATTACGAAGGTACACGTAATAAATAGTTACGCACTACTAGCCTGAGTGGATAGTGAATGAATGAATGAATGAGTATGCAATTCCTACTCAATAAGTCTACATATCAGTACTGTACTTCTCTAGGATCATTACCCGGTCTAGTACACTCCAAACTAGATTATTGTCCCATCGCGTGTAACAAGGTGAGTGGAAGAGTCCTCACTATCTTCCTGCCAATATCGAGCCTGGCTCATCGATAGCGGACCCATTCCTTGAGCTGGTCAAACTCAACCTAGATTTGCCCCCTCCTCTCAGGTAGGTAAGGCCACACCCTCTTCTAACCGACCATAATACAGTGGAAGACACGGCCTAATGGTATACGGTCCTCATGCGCTCATGCATCCACTCGGTCTAGACGTTGGAGCAACCTCTGGAACCTAGAAGGTTTAGGGAATTTCACCCAGGGATATCTATAGCACCCCATGTAGAACAAATTTTTAGTGTCCCATCTGGCCATCCATGACATGCTTGTGGAGGTCAGGGCCCTAGTGTTGCTAGGGCGTACGGTGGTTGTATCACAAAATGCGAGATGCATGAGTCACACAAAATGCGAGATACATGAGTCACACAATCCAATCATGTGGGCAACTCCGTCTCTCAGGGAGTCCCATAAACAACCTGCCCTATGGCATATGCAATGTTTAGTCACATCTCATAATAAATGTAACAACTCAAAAAATTCCGTACAATAGCCGAGTACCACCTCGACTAGAAATCACTTAGGATTAAATCCTTTAGAAATTTGACAAAGTTAAGTATTAAACTAAATTAGCCATGAAATCCATTTGAATCACTTTAAATACGATATACAAGACCCAAAACTTGTAGAATCATTGACGATAGATTACCCTAAAATCTAGGATCAAACTCATTACCCGACTGCTCTCGGAAACACATTGAAACTCTGTATCAGGTTTGGACCACACATCGGGAGTTCGAATAATACGAAGTTAAGGACTTGGGACCGCCTCGCTGGGCTTGATAACCATCTCAGAAATTAAATCCAGACAGTGTCCTATGACTATTCACTTGAGTTCGGAGCGAGGAGTGTGAAAATACTTGATTTTCTTTAAAAATAAATATCTCAAATAGTAATCTGAGACTTGTTACTTGCAGTCATTTTGTAAGCAACCAGACCGTCAGAATCTGACCCAAATACACCCTCAGATCAGGAAAAATTTCATAAACATATCCATGTACTTGGAATTTCAGATCAAGACCCACTGACCGTTGAATTGAAACTGGTCCGCCATGCATAATATGGGACTCCGACTGAAACAAAAACTTAACTCCACCTAGATCCAAGGTCTGTGAGCTTAAGTCTGACTTTTGGCTCAAGGAGGCCCGCCAGAAGTCCTCCGTTGAGCTGAAACAAACTCGCTTTGGTTATAACCTAATTAAGTATACCTTGACCACAAGTCTATTTTAGAATATTTTTAGGCTATATAAGGACCTTAGAACCCTCTCTCTCATAGCCATACGAATTTGAAAGAAACCCTAGGAGAGAGAAGAGAGAAAAGAGAGAGAAAGTGTGAGAGTTGTGGGAGATCCTTCCTACCCTTTTCTCTGCCGTTCTACAAGTCTATCAAGTCGCTTTCCTGGTGAATCCAACTTCGTTTCTAGGTAAGAAACCTTAACCCTAATCTGTTTTGGAGTTGTAAGGGTTGTAGGTTATAAAATAGCTAACTTATTTCATTCTATAGGTTACCAAACTACCGAATACGGAAGCTTAACAAACCTATCGTATTCGTTACGATTCTACGGAGAGAGTTGAGGACTTTAGGTATATAGGTTACGGTTTTCAACGCTTTTAATGTCAGATAATTATATATTCATGATCTGCATTCAATTGCACATGTACAAAGTGTTGTCTATTTTCCGTTTCGATTAAAGATGAAGAATATGGAATTTTACATATTCTAGGTATTCGTAGAAAATACCGTATACGTATAAATTTTGGAAATGTGTTTGCCATGATTATTTGTTGTATGAATATAATATATATGGATAAAATATTTAGTTGGCGAAAGGACTCGCCCTAATACATGATTTGCTAATATACACTATGTATGTAGAACTAGTGTATTCTAGAAAGTACCGTATACATATAAATTTTGGAGATGTGTTTGCCATGATTATTTGTTGTATGATTATATTATATATGCATAAAATACTTGCTTAGCGAAAGGACTCGCCCTAATACATGTTTTGCTAATGTACACTATGTATGTAGAAATAGTGTATTCTAAGTGTTTGTGAAAATGCTTGTGAGAGTAAGTGTTTGGATGATGGTGCCTTAGGTAGGTGTTGAGATGGGATTCTCAACTACCTTAGAGACATGTATGATTTCCTCCATGTTGGTTGTTTACTTTAACCACTTACTTATGAAATATATGTGTTTGTATTCTTGTTTATATAGTGCTTCATAACATGCTTTATAACATGCTTTATGATATGCTTGTTAACATGCTTGAATTACTTTGTTTATTATGTTTTACTCTACATGTTCTAAATAAGGATTGATTGAGTTTGGGACTATGTTTATAGTCCAGACAATCGGTACCAAACTTGAGATCGTGGTTGAGATTCATTTCGCCACGTAGGATGTGTTTGACGAACCCGAGTCGTACTTCGGTTGGCGACAGTGGTTAGGCCACACGAAGTGCTTATGCACTTCATGTCGTTCAGTTGCTTGTACGCTCGAGCTAGTCAGGCTCGTCAAGTAACCCGATATGTCTAATGTATGTTCACCATGTTTGAATGCTACTGCTCGAACCTAGGGTACCAAACTTACCAATGAAATCCCGTTAACCATGGTACCTCGATCCGCTAAGACTCATGAGCCGGGCATGGCGGTATGGGACACCGTGGTCGAGCTATCGGCCTACGCTGGGGCCACGTGCCTCCCCGTAGTGACCAGTGAGCAACCAGACTTGTGAGCTGATTATGGTGGTATGGGACACTATATTCGTGTTGTTGGCCTACATTGATAATGAAATGGGGGAGTGGTATAGCCTTTGTGCGTAACAGCCCTGACAGCCCTTTGTAGTGACCTCGAGTATACTATGAATTTGCGGTGGGACGACAAGTTTTGCCGCAGTGTATAGAGTATGAACTAGGCCTGTATCAGCTTAGTGATGAACCGTTAAAGAGATGATGGGGGAGTGGTGTAACCATTGTGCATAACAGTCCTGGCAGCCTTTACAGCGACCTAGAAATATACTATCGTATGAGATTATTTAGGATTGGCGACCCTAGAATGGATCATGTTTGGGAATGATACAAGGGAGGTACCTTAGTTTCCCAATCCTGTTATTTGAAAGGACTAATAACTACTCGGTAATCATGCTCATCATCGCACTGCATGTGCCTGGTAGATGTGGAGCACTGAGGGATGAATGCATATCGCGAACGTAAGATGGTGTCGCATGAGGGTGGTTTGGGAAGGGCATTCATCATGTCATTTTATACTTGCATTAAATAAGAGTAGTTTGGATTGTTTGATTGTACTGTTTTATCATTACTGCTTGACCGAATTGATAACATGTTAACCTATGCTTTATTGTTCCACTGAGTTAGCTACTCACTCCCACGTTACGGGACGGTGTTGTACACACCAACCAGACTCTGTCTCAGGTGTAGATGATATGTCGATTCAGGAGGCTGAGCCGGACTATGATGAGGACCAGGATGAGTTCTCATACATACAGTACTCAGACAGCTTTACTTAGGCTGACTTGATCGCGAGGATTTCAGGATTTATCTTTTCAGTTGTATTTTGACCTTTTGATTCAGAAACAATATATGTATATGGTTACTCAGTTAGTGTTCATACTCTGGAGATTGAGATGGTTTTGTTTCTTTACATACCTTATATATACAGTTTCAGTCTTCCGCTTGCCTTTATATAATTGATCTAGAGTATGAATTACTGTTTTGGTATAATCTCACTCATGTTTATTGCACTGACACAGACAATATTCAATCATCATCATCTATGTTGCATAAGTGATGTTCTAGAACTCGAGAGTTGAGTTACTACTCGACCCTCGAAATTCAGGGTGTTACAATAAACCTGCAGATGATGTGTATGGGCATGTATCATGATACTATACTGTCACATACTCATAATCGATATCGCTAACTAGCATCGATAATCGACATCAATAATCGGCCTAATAAAGGGCCTAAGGGAAGGTCACAATGAGGACATTTAACCATCATTGCCCATCAATGTGGACATTTAACCAACATTACTCTCAAAGAGTGACCCATATAGGGCCAAACATATAGTGAGCCCATGGCCTCACACAAGGGCCTAATATACATCACCATGGGCCTCACTCAAGGGCCTAATACATATCACTATGGGCCTCGACACATGGGCCATAAATACATCACATTGGGCCTCACTCATGGGCCACACATACATCACAATGGGCCTTATCAAACGAGCCGAAAATACACCACAATGGGCCTCATCATATGAGCCGGAAATATATCACAATAGGCCACACCAATGAGTCTCATATACATCAAGTGGGCCGCATCAATGGGCCGCACTAAAAGGCCTCATATACATTAAGTGGGTCGCATCAATGGGCCGCATATACATCAAGTGGGCCACATCAATGAGTCGCACCAATGGGCCTCATATACATCAAGTGGGCCGCATCAATAGGCCGCACCAATAGGCCTCAAATGGGCTTAGACCATACCAAAAATCATTTCACTAGTTGCAAGTGTAACATGTGTATCACTGTACACTATCATTCTATGGGGCTCATGGCCACTAATGATGATCAGCACTGTCCAACATTGTACGTGCAAATTAGCACCATCCAACCATTATCCATGTAAATCAGCACCGTCCAAACATTATCCATGTAAATCAGCACTGTCCAGCTGTCATGCCCCAAACTCAAAAACCGGGCTCACAAAATTCCCGTTCACCTAATCCGGTGCCGACAGCCTCCGTAATACCCCATTCTTGGATTTCAATGTCCATACGCCAGATTCAGATCCTGGGATCCTACAAGGAGGATTTTTAACATACATTTTTTCATAACAAGCATAACCACAAGTTTACCCAAATCACAAGACATTATCATCATCACATATCCACTAATATAAACATTTGAATAGAATGCTGAAATGGAAATACATATATCGAAAATTAAAACTCCAGAAGTCCGCTGCACGCTCCAAACTCAACGCTGCTGTGACCTAACGCCACCTACACACATCTATTGTGTATAAGCTTATACAAAGCTTAGAGGGTGGTGTAAGTGTGTGCAATACACGTGCCAAGCATATAGATATCAGAGTAAGTGGAAATACTGGCAATCCAAAAATCGTACAATATCAGAGTAATGCAGAAACATACTGGTGAGTCCATAAATACCATCAGCCTTATCCAGGCTATGCAATGTAAAAATATAATAAGTCAATATCATATACTGAGGAAGCAACGTAGATCAACTATGTAATGCGGAGACATAGTAAGCCAAAAATCAGATACTGAGTTCACGAATACCATCAACCTCAATTATGTTATGCAATACAGAAGCACAGTAAACTAAATGTTATGTGCTGAGGATGCAATACAATATGTGATATGAATGACATGACCAAGCTGGAGAGTGAAGTTGGGATGATAGTATGTAGTATCACAGGCTACGGGGTCCACCATAAGGGACTTCTATCCAAACCAGTCCCATACCTAAATTTGGATGGTCAGACTCAATGTGGTAAACTCCTGATCTCAGGTTCGTCGTGCGCCTCAACTGAAATCCTAGCCATTACGAAGGTACATGTAACAAATAGTTACGCACCATTAGCCCGAGTGGTTAGTAAATGAATAAATGAATGAATATACAACTCCTACTCAATAAGTCCACATATCAGTACCGTATATCTCTGGAATCATCGTCGGGGTCTATTACACTCTACGCCAGCTTGTCACGCCTATCCGAGCACATAAATGGGTAAGTGGAAGAGACCTCACTATCCCCCTGCCAATATCGAGCCCGGCTCGTCGATAGCGGACCCATTCCTCAAACTGGTCAAACTCAACCTAGATATTGCCCCCTTCACTCAGGCAAGTAAGGTCACACCCCTTTCCAACCGACCATGACACAGTGTGAGATGCAGCCTACTAGTATACGGCTCTCATGCGCTCATATATATCCACTCGGTCTAGACATTGGGGCATCCTCTGGTACCAAGAGGGTTTAGGGATTTTCACCCAAGGCCATATATGGTGGCCGGATGCTAGTAACAGATTTCTGGTGTCCCATCTGGCCATCCAAGATATGCTTATGGAGGCTACAGCCCTGATGTCTCTAAGGCACACAATAATCACAACACACAATGCAAGATGCATGAGTCATACAATCCAGTCATGCATCAATTCTGCGCATACCGTGTGCTCATGTGAGACAATCTCTGCCTATCAGGGAGTCTCATAACAACATGCCCAATGACATATACAATGGTCAACCACATCTCATAACAAACATGCAGATAATGCATGTGAGCATGTATCATGATGTTATACTGTCACATACTCATAATTGGCATTGATAATCGGCCTCGACAATCGATCTTGATAATCAGAATCTGCCTCGATAATCTCGACAATCGGAATCCACCTCGATAATCGGAATCCACCTCGATAATCGAAATTGGCCTCGACAATCAAAATCGGCCTCGACAATCAAAATTGGCCTCGATAATCGGAATCAGCCTCAATAATCAGAATCGGTTTGACAATCGGAATCAGCCTCGACAATCAGAATTGGCCTCGATAATCAAAATAGGCCTCGACAATCGGCCTAAGGGAAGGTCGCAATGTGGACATTTAACCATCATTACCCATCAGTGTGAACATTTAACCAACATCGCTCCCAAGCAGTGGCCCACATAAACATCATTACATACATTATAGTGAAATCACACATTGCATCAGTCCGCACATTCATCACATTGGGCCTCACTCATGGACCTCATGTACATCACAATGGGCCATAATACATGGGCCTTATATATGTCAAATGGGCTGGAAAATACATCTCATTGGGCCTTACTAAATGGGCCAGAAATACATCACAATGAGCCTTACCAAATAGGCCAGAAATACATCACGATGGGCCTCATCATATGGGCCAGAAATATATCACAATGGACCTCGTATACATCAAGTGGGCCGCACCAACAGGTCACACCAATGGGCCTTATAAACATCAAGTGGGCCATATCAACGGGTCGCACCAATGGGCCTTATAAACATCAAGTGGGCCGCATCAATGGGCCGCACCATCTACACCATTCATCTATTTTAAGAGATCATTTTTGGAATATTACCCAAAAATGAATCATATCAAAAGATCATCTAGACCCTGCCACAAATAGCAGTGGAGACAATGATTTCACTATTAAACAGTTCATAGGGCTGGGGCCCACCATAACATTTACTTCCATCTAATCTGATTCACAAGGTCATAAAGACCTGAGTTAAGAGGAAAAACCAATTCCATATTGGTCCAAAACTTCCATGACCCCGAATGGTTACAACGGTAGAGTTCAATCCCCACAGAGCTGCAATGTGGTCCACCTGATAGGAAAATTTGCCTCAATCTTAGTCTCAAGCCTTAAGACGAGCTCGCCGATTGGATGGACGGTGCTAATCATACTACACAGATATTAAAGGTGGGTCTCATCCAGACGGATGGACGGCATGGGTGAGATCCATAAACCATGTGAGACCCTCAAAACTTGCAGACGTCATTAATAGTTAATGCTGCTGATGGGGTCCCACCGTCCAAATGGATAGTGAGTAAAACACATACATTATATGGGCTCCACACAGCATTGTTCGTGTGGACGGTGTGACTAGAGAGAGCATACATCAAGGTGGGCCCCACCCCACATGTGCAGCACGTGTGTGTGAGTCCCACTGTCCTGCCAAGGGAATAGTCGGACAGCATGGATTAAATCCATCCATCACGTGCGCCCCATAGGTGGGTCCAGCAGGTGGGTCCCACATGGGGCCACCACATACATATATGTATACCATATAATATAATATTATATATAAGGGTCCAGCATCCAGGCCTTGGATGCCTAGATGGACGAACGAAAATAAATACATGTGTTTCAAAGGGGTCCCACCATCCAGGGGTTGGACGGTGTGGATGGAATCACACATCAAGGTGGTCCACGTGGTGGGCCACCAAAGTTTAGATCAAGCTATTATTTATGTTTTCCTTCGTCCACGGGCTACTGCTGGATAGTAAATAGTCCAGCAGCTCACGACCCTTCATAGCCCGCTAGGCCCTCCACAGACGGACGGAGTGGATATAATACATCCGTCAGGGTGGGGTCCACATCAGTGTGGCCCTCCAGATTTAAAAGGAACTGATATTTGTGTTTTCCCGCCATCCAAGCAGTCCAACCGGATTGACTGTCCAGCAGGGTGGGTAGCAAGACCGTCCCACCTGCTGGATGGTCTGGATCATCCAATCAGGCCTACATCAAGGCGGTCCACGATCTGAAAAAGGGGAGAGAGAGAGAGAGAGAGAGAGAGAGAGAGAGAAACGTGAGTAGTGGAGGGACCCCACCACTATGGGTCCCTCATTAAACAATGCATACATTAAGATGGGTCCCACCATATGTGGGCCCTCTAATCATCAAAATCAAGTAAAAAAATCACCCACCTCAAGATCACTTCTTCATTCCTCCACCAACAGGTTCTAGAGCTCTAAGGAAACAAGATTCAACGGTTGAGATTGATTTTGGAGGGTGAGATTGGGTGGTAGGAAGGTGGGCCACACCTAACTTTCTTTCATGGAAGTTCTCTTGCTTATATAGTCTCTCTTGGTGTTTGCTTGAAAATGGAGAGAGAAATGAGTGAGAGAGAGAGAGGAGATGAGTGAGTGATGGGTGTACTTTGAAAAGGGATGGGTTGCTTTAACTTTGGGGTTGCTTGGGGATGGGGCATGTACTTGACATGTGAGGTGATGTGTACTTAATTGATGGAATTTATGGGATTGATGTGATGTTCTCTTGTGTTTTGTAAATGTGTGGTATTTTTCTCGAACTGAACGTGGGCCCACATCTCCTGGCCGGGGTATCGCCTCGGCGCGCGAGACTTGGCATTGGAACCGCGGCAATGGTGTGATCGATAGGGTATAAATTTCGAGTTAAGCCGACTTGGAATACGGGACATGACTTAGGATAGAGCGTAAATGCCGATAATAGATCGGGGGTCACCGGAATTTGACTGGGAGGACCACGAAGGCCTACGGAACGGTACAGGGTAAGTTATAGGTCTTACACTAGCCATTGTCCATGTAAAACATCACTGTCCAAACATTGGACAGCACCATCCAAACACTATCCAGCACCATCTGGACTGTATAGATAGAATAAACACATCAGGGTGGTCCACCAATGGACCAACGGTTTGGATTTAACACATATATCATAGGAGGTGGGCCCCACCTGTCCACTGACATCAGCACCAATAGTTGCCGCTGCTGTAAAAGGGATGCATGGCATGGATGAAGCCCACATCACAATGGTCCAAGTCCAGATGGACGGATAGCTGGATGAAACACACACGTCATGGTGGGGACCCACCGTTCCAACCAGGGACAGTGAGGATGAAACCATACATCATAGTGGGCCCCACCGTGTAACATCTTAGATTTTTGCCAATCGGAATTAGACGTCCTTAGGCAATGGGTCTGTCTTAACACCTTATAAACTTGTCAGAACTGAATCCCACAGTCTAAAATCGCTTCTTAATCCATTTCCTTCACAAATCTCACCTTTCACTACCTTGTTCTTTAAATGTTTCTAAGTACTTTCACATTAGACATTATCTTAAAGTTTAGGTGATGAAGAACAATACTTAAACTAAATATTACTGTAAATAGTAAATACATAAATAAAATGGGCTTTTAACCATTACCCTTATGGAATCTCACAAAACGAATAGGTTATTTGGAACATTAGCCTCTCCTGCCCTAAGACCTTCTTCTGTTATCATTAGGACATGCTTTAGTTGAGTATTAATAACTTGGATCACTTTATATACAAACTACAAAGGACTAAGTACTACCTCAGATAGAAATCTTACAGGACTAAATCCTTTAAAAATTAGACAAAGTTAACTAAGTGTTACACTAGATCACATACGAAATCCACTTGAATCGCTTTAAACATGATCTGTAAGACCCAAAACTTGTAGAATCATTAATGCTAGGTTACCCTAAAATCTCAGATCAATCTCATTACCCAATTGCTCTCGGGAGCACATTGAAACTCCGTATCAGATCTGGACCGCACGTCAGAAGTCCGATTAATGCGAAGTTAAACGGTTAGGACTGCCTTGCTGGGCTTGACAACCATCTCGGAAATCAAATCCAGATAGTGTCCCAGTGCTATTCGCTTGAGCCCGGAGTGAAGAGTGTGAGAAAATTTGGTTTTCTTTAGAAATTTAATAAAATTTAAGTAATCTGAGACTTGGTGTTTGCGGGCTAATTATAAATAATCAGACCATCAGAATCAGACCCAAATACACCCTCAAATCAGGGATATTTCCTAGCACATGTCTGTGTACTTGTAACCCTGATCGAGATTCGGTGACCGTTGAATTGAAACTGGTCCGCCATGCGTGATCTGAGAATCCGACTGGAATGAAAACTTAACTCCACCTACATCCAAGGTTGGTGAGCTTAAGTCTAACCGCACGCAAAAAAGGGGCCGCCAGAAGTGCTCCGTTGAGACGGAATAGACCCATGTTGGTTATAACCTAAGTATACCTTGACCTTAGGTCTATTTCAGTGATGGTTTAGGCTATATAAGGACCTTAAACACTCTCTCATTCAGCCTATACGAATTTGAGAAAACCCCTGGGAGAGAGAAGAGAGAAAAGTGAGAGAAAGTGTGTGAGAAGTGGGAGGGTCTCCCTGATATCTTACCCTGCCACTCTGCAAGCTCAACCACTCCATTCTAATCGCTTTCCCGGTGATTCTGACATCATTTCTAGGTAAGAAATCCTAACCTTAATCTATTTTGGGGTTTTGATAGTTGTAAGTTTTGAAATAACTAACCTAAGGCATGTTATAGGTTGCCACATCGACGTATACTAAAGCTTAGCGAATCTATCAAGTTTATTACGCTTCTTCGGCGTAAGGTGCGGACTTTAGACGTATAGGTTATAGTTTTCAACGCTTTCAATGTCAGATAATGATAGATTCATGATCTGTATGTTATTACACATGTACAAAGTGCTGTCCGTTTCATTTTTCGGTTATACGTTAACTATGTTGAATATACTGTATTCCTTGTATTTGTAGAAAGTACCATATACGTATAAATTTTGAAAGTGTGTTTGCCATGATTAATTACTGTATGAGCATGTTATATATGTGTATAATACTTACTTGGCGAAAGGGTTCACCCTAATACATGTTCTTGTTAATATACGCTATGTATGTTGAAAGAGTATATCCTAAGTATTTGTGAAAATGCTTGTAAGAGTAAGTACTTAGAGGATTTTGCTTTAGGTAGGTGTTGAGATAGGATTCTCAGCTACCTTAGAGATGTATATGATTTCCTCCATATTGTTTGTTTAATTTAACCGCTTACTTATGAAATATATGTGTTTGTATTTCCTATTTATATTGTGCTCTATAACATGCTTTATAACATGCTTGAATTACTTTGTTTACTTTGCTTTACTCTACATGCTTCTGAATAAAGGATTGATTGTGTTTAGGGCTATGATTATAGTCCAGGCAATCAGAAACAAAAATAAATGTGTGGCTGAGATTTATTCGCCATGCGAGATGTGTTCGACGAACTCGAGTTGTACTTCGGTTGACGACAATGGCTGGCCACACAAAGTGCTTATGCGCTTCATATCGTTCAACTTATTATGCACTCAAGCTAGCCGAGCTCGTCAAGTAATCTGATCTGTCTAATGTATGTTCACTATGTTTGGACGCTACTGCTTGAACCTGAGGTACTAACCTTACTAGTGGAATCCCGTTAACCATGGTACCTCGATCCACCAAGACTCATGAGCTGGGCATGGTGGTATGGGACACCGTGGTCGAGCTGTAGCCCTACACTGGGGCCACGAGCCTCCCCGTAGTGACCATTGAGCAACCAGACTCGTGAGCCGATTATGGTGGTATGGGACACTATATTCGAGCTGTCGGCCTACATGCTTTGTTGGGTGATGGGAGAGTGGTGCAACAATTCCATGTAACAGCCCTGGCAGCCTTGACCGTACTCGGTATAGTGACCTCGAGCATACTCTAAATCGGTGGTTAGGCGGGGAGCCTTCCCGTAGTAACAGAGTATAAACTAGACCTGTATTGATAAGGTGATGGAGGAGTGGTATAACGATTCCGCGTAACAGCCTTGGCAGCCCTTGCAGTGACCTAGAAACACACCATCGTATGAGATTATCTAGGACTGACGATCCTAGAATGGATCATTATTTGGGAATGATATAAGGAAGGTACCTTAGTTTCCCAATACTGCTATTTGAAATGGACTAATAACAACTCGGTAATCATGCTCATCATCGCATTGCATGTGCCTGGAAGATGTAGAGCACTGAGGGTGACAGCATGCCACGGTCGTAAGATGGTACCGCATGAGGGAGTATGTTGGCAAGGGCATGCATCATAATCACATCTCATCCTTGCATTAATTACAGTACTTAGGAATGTTGATTGTACTACTTTATCATTACTGCTTAACTGAATTGATAACATGTTAACCTATGCTTTATTGTTCCACTGAGTTGATCACTCACTCCCACTTTACTGGACAGTGTTGTACACACCACCAGACCCTGTTGTAGTCGCAAGTGATGGCGATGCTTATGAGGTAGAGCCGGACTTTTGCGACGACGAGGATGCCTTCTTGTATGTGTTATATTCTGGCATCTTCATGTGAGTCGTGTCTTAATCGACGAGGTTACAGAGATGTCGACTAGAGGACCTTACACATTTTGTATATTTTTTGAATTGTACTTGTCATTCATTAACCTAGTAACATTATCACACTCTAGAGACTTACCATAGTTTATATATTTTATACATCTATCACAGTCTTTCGCTTATAATTTAACTATCGTTGGAGTATGATATGCTGTTTTGGTATAATCCCATTCATGTTTCAATGCTCTCATCATAATCATCATTATCTATGTTGTATAAGTGATGCGTTGGAACTCGGGAGCTGAGCTTTGCTTGACCCCCGATTTTCAGGGCGTTACAAGATGGTATCAGAGCATGATTTGGATTAAACCAGACCTGGGTTATGGTCACACGACACACTCTGACTTAGGAGGGAGCGATGGAATGTAGAAACAGTCATAGGTTGTCCTGGTTTCGCCCATCTGCGAAGTTCACTGAAAACGATCGCTGTAATCGAGTCTGTACTCAACCCTGGTCGCACGGGTCGACCTTAAAACACTTCTAGGCCGTCTATTGATGGGTCTAGATCACAATGCACTCCATCCCAGCTATTAAAGATCAGTAAATGCAAGTTTAGATCAGAAATTTCTCGAAATGACCCAAAACGGAGTAAATCGGGGTCGTGGATTACCCACACATGTCCATGCGTACTCAGGGTGGGACCCATATGTTTTTGGGGCCTAGGGGGCACGAGGACCTCACCCATGTTCCGAGCACTCGCCCACCTGTCCAGGGAGTGGCAAGGCCCTCGCCTGGTTGGCGAGGCCTCGCCGGTCTGCAGGCTCAGTCGGGCGGGCTGGTCGGGCCGAGCGTGTTTAGGGGTTATGGGACCCCCCTGATGCATGGGCCGTCCCTTAAAACCTTCCCAAATCCCTACTTCCTTCACAAATCACCCCTCCAAGCTCTCCTTTCTCCATAAAGTTTCTGATTTTTCATAGAAAATGCCCCTCCAATCACTCTTTCTTCCGTTTTAGTGCACTACCGTCGTTATCCATTCGAAAACTCCCTTCTACAGCTGTGGTCTCTCTCATTTCCCTTTTATTTGAGCCTTTACACTCTCTTTTTGGTCTCAAAATCGTGTAAACCTCAAATCCGATCTTCTCTTTCCCAGGAAAATGATTTCCTTCAGCATTTTATGCTCCCAACTGCCCTCCACAGTTGCATACATCTCCCATCTTCTTCTTTTCACTTGCCTTGAGTTCACAAACCCCTCTTTGTGGCTCATTTCCTCACAACTCAACAACCCCATTCCTTTTATCCTTTTCTTTCACTTCCTATGGCTCTATTTGAGTTCATTACGGCCGTATTTTCAATTTATACCTTTTTCTCTCTCATGGGAAAGAGAAAAGGTGCCCTCCTCCATCGCCAGACTCGGATGCCTAGTCATCCATACCGATGCTTGCAGCTTGTTTTGGTTGCTACTTTAGGATATGTTTGTGATTTCAAGTTGAGCCTTGGTCATGCATCTTCTATCATGATTCATATAACACTGTCTCATGTATTATGGCAAAGTGGTAAATGAAATGTATGTGTAAGGTATTGCCCCTAAATTGGGTGTATCCCATGTTTTCCAACACCATGTTTGGAATGTATGCAATTAAAAGTAAATTCCAAGATTTCCTTTCAAATCGCACTTAGAAATTCATCATCATGGGATTTAGAAATCTCATCTCACACTTTCCCGCACAAGGCTCATTTTTCAAAGCCTATAAAATTAATTTTAATCCCACCCACCCTCCTACCAAACATACCACTTCTAATCCCGAGGCGAGATTAGCAACACAATCCATTTAATACAACTTAATACCCAAATAGGCCCTTAGAGTTTTGGACTTAAAGTTGGTACTTTTAGATTTCAAAGAATTTGACAGTATAGGAAATCCCATAAACTAATAACGTGAACTCTATGACCTCCCTAGATAGTACGAGCATATGTGTAATGCTCGAGCTTGATTACATTCAAGTTCGGGCAATTTGATTTTAATCAGACAACTTTTGACCCTAAACGATAAAACACCTTCTTGTATTAGAAATGGTATGAAAGCATCTAGCGTATGAGTGTAAACTTCAGATTACAACTATTGGATTATTTCTAGGTGTGTACATTAAGACTAGGCTACTGGTTTTACTAGGGAACGTAAATAACTGACAATGCTAAGATAATTGAAAGATAGGCTTAGTTAGTTGACTTAATTAGGTTGGTGTGAGACATCATTCTTTCGTTAGACCCCCAAATTTATTTTTAAGGGGGTAGAACATTATGAGCCCAATCTAGTTAGGTTGGCTAATACACCTCTTTGATCTGGGTGGCACAGTGAAAACGTGGTGGACCCTTGCCCCACTGGCCCAAGATCGAATGGAATTGATCCAGACTGTACGTAAAGATATGTTACTAAATAGGATCTGAATCTTCCTTAGAATGTAAAGCAATTAGGGTTCAAGTGTTAAACAATTTTATATTACAGAATAGGCCGGGTGCGAACTAAATTACAATAGCCAAGGTCAACGTATCTACAACTGTGCTCGTTGGATACGAACATAATAGAAGCCCTAGCAAGTTCTACTATGAGAAACCGTTTTAAGATGATCTAGTAAGATTTGGCTCACTATTTCCTTAGACATAGATAATATTGAGGACTCTCTTAGACCAAGACCTAAAGGGCAACTCTAGAAATAGGACATTTGAACCTTTCAGTGATGGGCATTCCCTAAGTTTTTAGAGTGATCGGTCTATGGAGTTACTAAAATATAAACTGCGAAGTATTCGCGGCTTGACCCAATTCTCGATCCTGGGCAACTACCAATGGACTCACTGCTTGGCCGAGCAGAAGACCAGGATCTACCAGTACTAAGAAGGGATACGATGAGCTTTCTACCCTGGCCAGGTAGATGATCGATGTATCAGGATCAAGCCCACTATAACCGTCTCTCCGTGTTGATCAAACATTGAAAATAGCTATCTTACTCTAACAAATTGGGAATCGAAGTCAAGACTCCAAATAGGGAAAGAAGTCCATTGTAGCAAACCATCAGAATAAAAGCAAGGGATAAAGAAATAAATTTTTAAGGGGGGTAGTGCCTAAAGTGTACCAGACTAGTATGGACAATATACACCCTACCGCACATATAAACTTGAAATCAATAAGTCTTAGGCAAATGAAATAATAAAATTCTTACTTATTACCTTTAGCCAATTTCGAGGATGAAATTATTTTTAAGGGGGGTAGATTGTAACATCTCAAATTTTTGCCAACCGGAATTAGACGTCCTTAGGCAATGGGTCTCTCTTAACACCTTATTAACTTGTCAGAACTAAATCCCACAGTCTAAAATCGCTTCTTAACCCATTTCCTTCACAAATCTCACCTTTCACTACCTTGTTCTTTAAATGTCTCTAAGTACTTTCACATTAAACACTATCTTAAAGTTTAGGTGATAAAGAACAATACTTAAACTAAATATTACTGTAAATAGTAAATATATAAATAAAATGGGCTTTTAACCATTACCCTTATGGAATCTCACAAAACGAATAGGTTATTTGGAACATTAGCCTCTCCTGCCCTAAGAGCTTCTTCTGTTGTCATTAAGGCATGCTTTAGTTGAGTATTAATAACTTGGATCACTTTATATACAAACTACAAAGGACTAAGTAGCACCTCAGACAGAAATCTTACAGGACTAAATCCTTTAAAAATTAGACAAAGTTAACTAAGTGTTACACTAGATCACATACGAAATCCGCTTGAATCACTTTAAACATGATCTGCAAGACCCAAAACTTGTAGAATCATTGACGCTAGGTTACCCTAAAATCTCGGATCAATCTCATTACCCAGTTGCTCTCGGGAGCACATTGAAACTCCGTATCAGATCTAGACCGCACGTCAGAAGTCCAATTAACGCGAAGTTAAACGGTTAGGACCGCCTTGCTGGGATTGACAAACATCTCGGAAATCAAATCCAGATAGTGTCTCAGTGCTATTCGCTTGAGCCCGGAGTGAAGAGTGTGAGAAAACTTGGTTTTCTTTATAAATATAATAAAATATAAGTAATCTGAGACTTGGTGTTTGCGGGCTGATTATAAGCAATCAGACTGCAAGAATCTGACCCAAATACACCCTTAGATCGGGGATATTTCCTAGCACATGTCCGTATACTTGTAACCCTGATCGAGATTCGGTGATCGTTGAACTGAAACTGGTCCGCCATGCGTGATCTGAGAATCCAACTGGAACGTAAACTTAACTCCACTTAGATCCAAGGTTGGTGAGCTTAAGTCTGACCGCACATAGAAAAGGGGCCGCCAGAAGTGCTCCGTTGAGAGAGAACAAACCCACTTTGGTTATAACCTAAGTATACCTTGACCTTAGGTCTATTTCGGTGATGTTTTAGGCTATATAAGGACCTTAAACACTCTCTCATTCAGCCCATACGAATTCGAGAAAAACCCTAGGAGAGAGAAGAGAGAAAAGTGAGAGAAAGTGTGTGAGAAGTGGGAGGGTCTCCCTGCTATCTTACCCTGCCACTCTGCAAGCCTAACCACTCCATTCTAATCGCTTTTCCGGCGATTCCGACATCGTTTCTAGGTAAGAAACCCTAACCCTAATCTATTTTGGGGTTTCGATAGTTGTACGTTATGAAATAACTAACCTAAGCCATGTTATAGGTTGCCACATCGACGTATACTAAAGCTTAGCGAATCTATCAAGTTTATTACGCTTCTACGGCGTAAGGTGCGGACTTTAGAAGTGTAGGTTATGGTTTTCAATGCTTTTAATGTCAGATAATGATAGATTCATGATCTGTATGTTATTGCACATGTACAAAGTGATGTCCGTTTCGTTTTTGGGTTATACGTTAATTATGTTGAATATATTGTATTCCTTGTATTTGTAGAAAGTACCATATACGTATGAATTTTGAAAGTGTGTTTGCCATGATTAATTACTGTATGAACATGCTATATATGTGTACAATACTTACTTGGCGAAAGGGTTCGCCCTAATACATGTTCTTGCTAATATACGCTATGTATGTTGAAAGAGTGTATCCTAAGTGTTTGTGAAAATGCTTGTAAGAGTAAGTACTTAGAGGATTGTGCTTTAGGTAGGTGTTGAGATAGGATTCTTAGCTACCTTAGAGATGTATATGATTTCCTCCATGTTGTTTGTTTCATTTAACTGCTTACTTATGAAATATATGTGTCTGTATTTCCTGTTTATATTGTGCTCTATAACATGCTTTATAACATGCTTGAATTACTTTGTTTATTCTGCTTTACTCTACATGCTTCTGAATAAAGGATTGATTGTGTTTAGGGCTATGATTATAGTCCAGGCAATCAGAAACGGAAATGAATGCGTGGCTTAGATCCATTCGCCATGCGAGATGTGTTCGACGAAGCCGAGTTGTACTTCCGTTGACGATAGTGGCTGGCCACACGAAGAGCTTATGCGCTTCATATCGTTCAACTTGTTGTGCACTCAAGCTAGCCGAGCTCGTCAAGTAATCCGATTTGTCTAATGTATGTTCACTATGTTTGGATGTTACTGCTTGAACCTGAGGTACTAACCTTACCAGTGGAATCCTGTTAACCATGGTATCTCGATCCGCCAAGACTCATGAGCCGGGCATGGTGGTATAGGACACCGTGGTCAAGCTGTCGGCCTACGCTAGGGCCACGAGCCTCCCCGTAGTGACCATTGAGCAACCAGACTCGTGGGCCGATTATGGTGGTATGGGACACTATATTTAAGCTGTCGGCCTACACTGCTTTGATCGGTGATGGGAGAGTGGTGCAACGATTCTGTGTAACAGCTCTGATAGCCCTGACCATACTCGGTGTAGTGACCTCGAGCATATTCTAAATCTGCGGTGAGGCGGCGAGCCTTCCCGTAGTAACAGAGTATAAACTATGCCTGTATTGATAAGGTGATGGGGGAGTGGTGTAACGATTCCGCATAACAGCCCTGGCAGCCCTTGCAGCGACCAAGAAACATACCATCGTATGAGATTGTCTAGGACTGATAACCCTAGAATGGATCATTGTTTGGGAATGATATAAGGAAGGTACCTTAGTTTCCCAATACTGCTGTTTGAAATCGAGTAATAACAACTCGGTAATCATGCTCATCATCGCATTGCATGTGCCTGGAAGATGTGGAGCACTGAGGGTGACAGCATACCACGGACGTAAGATAGTGCCGCATGAGGGAGTATGTTGATGAGGGCATGCATCATAATCGCATCTCATCCTTGCATTAATTACAGTACTTAGGAATGTTGATTGTACTACTTTATCATTACTGCTTAACTGAATTGATAACATGTTAACCTATGCTTTATTGTTCCACTGAGTTGAACACTTACTCCCACGTTACGGGACGGTGTTGTACACACCAACCAGACCCTGTTGTAGCTGCAGGTGATGGTGATGCTTATAAGGCGGAGCCAGACTTTTGCGATGACGAGGATGCCTTCTTGTATGTGCTGTATTCTGGCATCTTCATGTGAGTCGTGTCTTGATCGACGGGGTTACAAGGATGTCGACTAGAGGACCTTACACATTTTGTATATTTTTTGAATTGTACTTATCATTCATTAACCTGATAACATTATCACACTCTAGAGACTTACCATAGTTTATATATTTTATACATCTATCACAGTCTTTCGCTTAGGAGATGGGTTTGAGAAATGAGAGAGAGAGAGGGTTGTAAGGAGAGAGAGGGATGGGTGATGGAGTGATGGGGAGTGATGAGTGTACTTGATGGGTGGAGAGAGAGAGTTGACCTTAGGGGTTGCTTGGGGATAGGGTTGTGAGGTGATGTGTACTTGACATTTGATGGGATTGATGGGACATGATTTGAAATCTCTCTTGGGTTTGCAAATGCACGACGTTTTTCCTTAAACTGAATGTGGGCCCACATCTCCTGACCCGGGTATCGCCTCAGCATATGAGATGCGACGTCGGAACTACGGCAACGGTGTGGTCGTAAGGATACAAGTATCAGGTCGAGCCGACTTTAGAATAGGGATACGATTCAGGGTCGCGTGCAAATGCTGATAATAGATCGCGGGTTACCGAAATTTGACCGGGAGGACTGTGGAAGCCTAGGAATGGTACGAGCTAGGATATGGGTCTCACAGCTTTCTCCTCCTAATAAAATTTCCTCCTTGAAATTTAAACCACAATACAACCAATACAGAGCTCACTAAGGGAGGGAAATTTTATCGTAAAACATACCAACATAATCATATACCTAATAGATAGGGATAACGCCAACGAATCTCAGCCTCTTGCGCACAAGATGCCTCCTCAGCATTACGATGACCTCACTGAACCTCGGATCTTGGATCAGAAACGATTGAAACTGGAATACTATGCAGTCTTACAATCTCAACGGTAGGGAGCTATATTAGAAAATCTCTAAGTTATTCGAACTCGGGGATCTAATCATTTTAAGTTCTCAATAATCATAAAGTGTAGTATAGCTATTAGTAGATATGTGATGTTATCTTCAGCTATTCCCAAGTTATGCTCTAATACCAACTTTCTATCACACCCCAAACTCAGAAACCGGGCTCACAAAATTTTCAATCGCTGAATCCAGTGTCGACAGCCTCCGTAGTACCCCATTCTCAACTCCTAGCGCCTATACACCAGATTTCGATCCTGGGATCCTACAAGGAGGATTTTCCAACGTGCGTTTATCCTATAAGAAGCATAACCACAAGAATACTCAAATCACAAAGACAACATCATCATCACATATCCACTAATATAAACATTTGAATATAATGCTGAAAGGAAAATACATATATCCAAAATCAAAGCTCCAGAAGACTGCTACAAGCTCCAAGCTCAATGCTGCTGCAACCTAACGCCACCTGCACACATCTATCGTGTAAAGCTTAAAAAAAGTTTAGAGGGTGATGTAAGTGTGTGCACAAGGTAAGTGTCAAGTATTCAATATAATGTCATAATCATATGCTGAGGAAATAATGTAGATCAGCTATGCAATGCGGAGACATAGAAGCCAAATATCAGATACCGAGTCCATGAATACCGTTAACCTTAATTATGTTATGTAATACAAAAGCACAGTAAACCAATTGCTATGTGCTAAGGAAGTAATGCAATATGCGATGCGAACATAATGACCAAGCTTGAGTGTGAAGTCGGGATGATAGTACGTAGTATCACAAGTTATGGGTCCACTACAAGGAACTTTTATCCAAACAAGTCCCATACCTAAATTTGGATAGTCAGAATCAATGTGGTAAACTCTTGATCTCGGGTTAGTCGTGCGCCCCAACCGAAATCCTAACCATTGCGAAGGTACAGGTAATAAATAGTTGTGCACCACCAGCACGAGTGGATAGTGAATAAATGAATAAACGAGTATGCAACTCCTACTCAATAAGTCCACATATCAGTACCGTACATCTCTAGGATCATCACCGGGGTCTAGTGCAGTTCAAACCAGATTCCGCCCCATCGCGCGCAACAAGGTGAGTGGAAGAGACCTCACTATCCGCCTGCCAATATCGAGCTTGGCTCGTCGATAGCGAACCTATTCCTTGAGCTAGTCAAACTCAGCCTAGCTTTTTCCCTCCTCTCGGGCAGGTAAGGCCACACCCCCTTCCAACTGACCACAACACAGTGGGACACGCGACCTAAGGGTATAAGGCCCTCATGCGCTCATGCATCCACTCGGTCTAGACGTTAGAGCAATCCTTAGAACCAAGAGGGTTTATGGAATTTCACCCAGAGATATCTATAGTACCCCATGTAGAACTAATTTTTGGTGTCCCATCTGGCCTTTCATGACATGCTTGTGGAGGACACGACCCTGATGTCACTAAGGCGTATGGTGGTCGTATCACAAAATGCGAGATGCATGAGTCACACAATCCAATCATACATTAATCCTGCCATACCGTGCACTCATGTGGCAACTCCGTCTCTTAGGGAGTCCCATAAACAACCTGCCCTATGGCATATGCAATGGTCAATCACATCTCATAACAAACATGAGGATGATACATATGGGCATGTATCATGATGCTATAATAGCACATACTCATAATCGATATCACTAACTGGCATCAATAATTGGCTTAACAAAGAGCCAAAGGGAAGGTTACAATGAGGACATTTAACCATCATTGCCCATTAATATGGACGTTTAACCCACATTACTCTCAAGGAGTGACCCACATAGAGCCAAATATATAGTGGGCCCATGGCCTCACACAAGGGCCTAATATACATCACCATGGACCTCACTCAAGAGCCTAATACATATTATTATGGGCCTCGACACATAGGCCATAAATACATCACATCGAGCCTCACTCATGGGCCGCCATACATCACAATGGGCCTTATCAAACGGGCTGAAAATACACCACAATGGGACTCATCATATGGGCCGGAAACATATCACAATAGGCCATGTACCTAGGTCTAATACACATCACAATGGGCCGCACCAATGAGCCTCATATACATCAAGTGGGCCGCATCAATGGGCCGCACCAATGGGCCTCATATACATCAAGTTGGTCGCATCAATGGGCCCCACCAATGGGCCTCAAATGGGCTTGGGCCACACCAAAAATCATTTCACTAGTTGTAGGTGTAACATGTGTATCACTATGCACTATCATTCTATGGGGCACATGGCCACTAATGATGATCAGCACTGTCCAACATTGGATGTGCAAATCAGCACCATCTAACCATTATCCATGTAAATCAACACCATCCAACCATTGTCCATATAAATCAGCACCGTCCAAACATTGGACAGCACTGTCCAAACACTGTCCAACACTGTCTAGCACCATTTGGACGGTATGGATAAAATAAACACATCATGGTGCTCCACTAATGGACGGACGGTTTGGATCTAATACATATATCATGGGAGGTGGACCCCACCTCTCCACTGACATCAGCAGCAGCAGCTGCTGCAAAGGGATGCAGGATGTGGATGAAGCCCACATCATAGTGGGCCACGTCCAGATGGATGGATGGCTGAATGAAACACACACGTTATGGTGGGGACCCACCGTCCCAACCAGGGACGGTGAGGATGAAACCATACATCACAGTGGGCCCCACCGTGGATGGACGGTGTGGATGATACACATACATCACGGTGGGTCTCACCGTCCAAGTTGTTGGATGGTGTGGATACACCACATACATCAAAGTGGGCTCCATCGTGATGGATGGCGTAGATATATCACACGCATCAGGTGAGCCACATGACATCAAAGGGAGAGAGAGAGAGAGAGAGAGAGAGAGAGAGAGAGAGAGGCGTGAGAAGGGGAGGGACCCCACCACTATGGGCCCTCGATCGACCACATCACAGGAAAACAGCAGTGATCAAACGCCCACCGTTAAAAACTTCTTAGGGCTCACTATAGTGTTTCCATTTCATTGAAAGGAAAAAACAAATATCAGCTTGAATCAAAGATGTCGTGACTGTGAGAAGTTTTTAACGGTGTTCACACAATCATGTTTCCTACACTGTGGTTTACCTGAGATTTGGATCTGTCTCATTTTTTACCTCATGCCTAAAAATGAGCTGGAAAAAAAAATAAAAATGAATGGCGTGGATAAAACATAAACATCATGGTGGGCCAGAGAGCAGCTACTGGCCGTGTCAGCGGCTGTAGTCTCAATTTGGCAATTCCACACGCATTTAGGAGTTATACATGCCAGCGCACGTGTCTGAATTGTACGCAGGAGCTACTTCCATTCTTCTTAGCATCTCACCAAAAATCTGCCCATTTTTTAAATTTTTGGGCCCACTTAGGAGCTTGTATTTGGAATGCAGTGGAATCAAATCAAGGTCGTTCTGAATCCATTCAGTTGTATATTACAGCATTTGATAAATTTTTGTAATATATTTACTAGAATTTGAATTGGATTAATAACTCAATTTTAATATCTCAAACTAGTGTGTGTGGTGTGTGTGTGTGTGTGTGTGTGTATATATATATATATATATATATATATATATATATATATATAGGAACATGATGCATGCATGAACGTGATGAGGTCGATCACCGTCTTCCTCAAGGATAAGTACTTTGAATCCACAAAGCTTTTTTGGAATCCTCATAGAGACTTCTCAAATCCATGGGGAAAAAAAAGTAAGAAAATAAAAATAATATTAATGAAAATTTGTAAATTGATTGATCATTGTCTGATCACCATATGCCCCTGTTACACCATTAATATAGAAAAAAAAACTAAAATTTGTAATTATCAAAAATAGCAAAATTCTAACCCTAATAAAAATCCTAATTCTAATAAAACTCTTCTAAAGCCTAATTTCTAAAAATAAAAATTTCAAATAAAGTTTTACTAGAAGAGTCCTAGCATGATTATAAGTTGTTTCTAAAAAGAAGAAAATCTAAAACTCTAAAAGTAAGAAAATATTAAAAATTCAGAAATACTAAAACTAGTAAAATTTTCTTAAATTTTCTTTTTTTTTAGCTGAAAATGTACGTTTTCTGATGAAACGGACAAAAGAGACCCACTTTGTGAAGATTGATAGGTTACGCGCCCCGTAACAATTCTCGGATCAAAAGTATGCTCAATTTACGGATCAAAATTCTAACCCTAATAAAAATTCTAATTCTAATAAAACTCTTCTAAAGCCTAATTTCTAAAAATAAAAATTTCAAATAAACTTTTGCTAGAAGAGTCCTAGCATGATTACAAGTTGTTTCTAAAAAAGAAGAAAATCTAAAACTCTAAAAGTAAGACATTATTAAAATTTTGGAATTATTAAAAATAGTAAATCTTCCTTAAATTTTCTTCTTTTTTTTTTTTGAAACTGAAAGTGCGTATTTTCTGATGAAACGGACAGATGTGACCCACTTTACAAGTTGGTTCACCTTGGATGGTTCGTTTCAGTAAAGATTGATAGGATACGCTCCCCATAATGATTCCCAGATTAAAAGTTGTGCTCAATTTACGGTCTAGCTTCTTTTGATCCAACCATGTTAGGAATGTATCTATGCCATGTTCTATATCAGACCCCTTCACTTGAAAAAAAACACTATTATCATTACATTGAAGTAGTATTATTCCAAGGTTCATTTAATTCTGGTGACCACCTTTTTTCGACGGGAGGCAATGAAAGACGAGAGGTAAACGAGGGTAGATTACCTGAAAAAATCAATTTTACTAAGACTAGACCCAGCTATTGCAATGCATAGAATGAGCTTGTCGAAAGATTAAAAAATCGATTAAACATACACACATACATTTTCCTCTATAATTAGTAGCATAGATTGATCAGGGTCAAATATTGCATATTAGACCCCGAACATTGCCTAATTTTACGTACATGATAAGGTTTAATGGAGTGTTTTAATTATATTTTTGTTACAGGACGAAATCAAGAGCGTTAATTGGAAATTGATGTTAAAAGCGTGGATTTGACGTTCTGAAGTCACCAAAGCACGGGGTGGACTCCAGAAAACCAATAGTGAAGATTTTACACGCCTGGGATTTGAGGAAAGCAAGCAAAAGGGGCCCGAAAAGGGTCCAGAATGCAAGATCACATGTTTCCCGCCATCCGATCAGTTCGAAACTTCATACATGGGATGAGGGCCGCAAATTAACCGTACATATTAAATTTCAACCTCTGGATATTTCGGAAAGTGGTCCAATGGATAGATCAGCCCATTAATCATCAATTTGGGGCCCACCTGATATCTGGAATTGCCTCAACTTTGGTATTGATGGCTAAAATTATATGAGAAAGAGGATGGATGGTGGAGATTTCTCGCAAACATCACGGCATGCCCTATGTACAGGGAGTGTGCATCCTACACGCGCACACCAGCGGCGCACCGCACCAACGGTTCGGTCAGCGTGAGCGCTGACCCGCGCTTTCGTCGAAATCTCTTAAAGACGTCGTCAGCGTCCGCGGAACCGACTGCGGGTTTCGGTTGTGGACCCCACACATCGCTCAAATGAGTGATCCGGACCGTCCATTCGCTTCCTGGGGCGACTATTACCATTGCCTAGGTGACAGAAATTCGAATGAAAGCAGAGATCAGATCCCAGCCATTCAAACGTCAGACGGACGGTGATTTCAAATCTCTGGTGGACCATACCTAAAACAGAAAAAAACTAGTCATTTTTGGCCAATTTTTCGTACTTATTCCATTGAACGGAGTGGATTTTCGGTTCGATCAGAGGAATGGGCCCCACCATCACAGCAGCCGTCGTTCGCATCCGCGTAACGCACGGCCGCTGCCAACTTTTTCAGAATTTAGTGGGCCCTGTACGTCATCTGTCCGGCCAATCCGAGCCGTCCATCTTGTAGAGGGCCGCGAGCACTACAAACCCATGTTGATATTCCACTCCCATGCGTACACACGTGTGCGGTACAGAGGCTACAAACAGGGCTCGGCGACGTTCAAAACTGATCTTTTCGAGATTTCTTCTCTGGGCCGCGCCAATGGACCTTCAAAACCACCCATTCTTGACCGAAATTTCGTCACGAATCCAATGGACGGGGTGGATTTTCCAGAAAACACCTCTCGTGGGGCCCACCGATCACGGTTGCAAAAATCGCACTTCGAGTCCGTCTACGACTCGCACACCGATTCCACCATCCAAAGCCTATAAAGGGAAGTTTTGGACGTGGGGAAGTTATTCAGATCCAGAGAATTGGAGATCCAGAGCCAGGGAGAGAAGAAAGAGAAGGAGAAAGAGAGAGAGATTGTTCGGTTTGGAGTTTTAATTTATGAATTTTATTTAATATTTTTTATGGATTTTATGGGTAACTAATCTCTCAGCTAGGGCTGAGATGAAGCCCCTAATTTGATCAGCTCTTGTATTGGTTGATTTACTTTGAATATTAATTAATTTGTTTTTTTTCTCTAAGTGGGCTTTATGGGTTTAAATTCCATACTTCTCCATCTATGAACTTGATCAAGGTATATAGATGGATGTTGTTTGGATGCTTATTACAGGTGCTTGTGTCTGATCAAGAACAGGTTTCCTATAGAGGAAGAAACAGGATGCTTTAATGAATGTACATTCCATGTGCCCGACCAAGGACATGGAATTTGTTATTCATGGCATTGCTTAAAGGAATTAGACAGTCTGTATGCCCGATTTATGACATAGATTGTGCTTTCTCTATTTAAGTGGTATCAATCTAGATCAAGGTGAATCAACAGACAAAACAAGGGTTAGGATAATTAGGGGTGGATTCGAAAGTCCTAGTGCTTTCTCTCTGATTGAATTTTCTTCCCTATTCTTAATTGTTTTTCCTAAAATTGTGCTTAATAGTTTAGTTCATTATTCATTGGATTAGTTAAGAAGAATCATATATTTGAATTGTTACAACCAGTCCTCGTGGGATTCGACCTCGATCTTACCGAGTTTATTACTACATCACAACCCTATACTTGGGGAGTGAACATAGATCATGAGCGAAGTCAACAAACAAATAAAAGTGGGATTTGTTCAAAAAGTAAAATATCTCATTTGAATTTCAAATAGTCCCTGTGAAGAAGAAAAATGGATATATATATATATATATATCTGTGTTTGTGTGTCGATTTTCGTGATTTGAATGAATCTTGTCCCGAAGATGATTTTCCTTTATCGATCAGAAAGTTACTAGTAGATAATACAATAGGATTCTCTACTATGTGTTTTATGGATGGATATTCAAGTTATAATCAAATAAAAATGGCTATAAAAGATAAGAAAGCTTCCCACTTAGGAAATTTTACCATAAGATGATGCCTTTTGGTACAAAGAATGATGGGGCAACTTCTCAAAGGGCCATGCATATTATTTTTATGATATGATGTATAAGTAGGTGAACTGTTATATTAATAACTTAGTCATCCAGTCGAATGATCATAAAGAACACTATGAACACCTTCAGGCTGTTTTCTAGAGATTACGAAAGAAAAAATTATAAATAAACCCATTAAAATGCGGCTTTGAAGTTTCTTTAGAAAAATTCTTTGGTATCATAATACGATACAAAGGCATCAAATTTGACCTAATAAAAATCAAAATTATCCAAGATCTACCACACATGACACTTTGTGAAATTAAGAGTTTGAAAGGGAAGTTGGCTTATATTAGGCGCTTCATTTCTACTCTTGATGGCCGATGTTAGCCATTTTTCTATCTTATAAAGAAAGGGGTTCAGTTTGAGTGAGACCAGCTTGTTAAAAAGCATTCAATATAATCAGACAATTATTAAGGCAAGTACCTGTCTTGACAGTCCCAATTAAAGAAAAACCCTTTATTCTATACATTGTTACATGTGAAAATTCATTAAGGGCCTTGCTAGCACAAATGAATAAAGTGGGGAAAGAGAACTCATTATATTATCTCAGTCGTAGACTAGTGAGAACATAATACAATTATTCCGCTATCAAAAGGTGTGTTTGGCCCTGCTCTTCACGATACAGAAGCTCTACCACTATTACCTCACACATAAAATTACTTTTATATCAAAGACGGATCTGATCAAATACCCAATGACATAGCCATTGCATTCAGGGCGACTAGCTAAATGGTTGTTGTTGTTATCGAAATTCAATATACTTATGTCCCTAGAAGGCTATAAAATGGTAGACAATCGCCAATTTTCTCGCAACCCACTCAATGCCAGATACTGAAGAACTTTCAGGTGATCTACCTGATGTGCATGTGTTGATGACCAATACAAATCCATCCTAAAAATGTATTTTAATGGTGCAACTTGCCTGTCAAAGGAAAGTGCATGTGTGGTATTTATGACACTGCAGGGGCATGTGTTGCCTTATTCCTTTGTCCTGGGGGTAGCCTACACAAATAACAAAGCTAAGTATAATACCTTGATTATTAGACTAAAAATAGTACATGAGATGTCAATTTGTGCCCTTAAAATTTATGAAGACTCGAAATTGATAATTAAGTAGTTGACTACTGAATATGAGGTACAAAACTTGAGCTTTTACCTTACTATGAGCGAGCATGTCAATTATTCAAAAGATTTTATAATATCTAGATAGAACATATACAACGCATAAAAATGATCAGACAAGTGCATTTGCCAGTTTGGCCACTACTCTTGCATATTCCACCGATCATCTTTTACAAATCACAATTGAAGAAAGGAATTTCCTTCTACCTCTAGACATATCCGAGTTTATCCCATTAGTTAGATACATATTATGCTATGAAATAGAAATTAAAGATTAGAAAGATCTCATAGAATATAGTTAGTATGTGCGTTTACTTGATGATCTGAAACTCAAAATACAAGTCAGAAAGCAAGAAGGTTGTTTTAGTTTACTTGAGAGAGTACTTTATCATTGCTCATATGATGACATTCTTCTATGGTGTTTACGCAAGGGGGAAACTAATATGGGACATTAAGAGGCCTATGTCAGAGAATGCATAGCTCATCAATTTGAGATCAATGTATATTATTGTATAAGACGTATGATATGCTACTGACCGATTATAATAATTGATGGATTAGAATTTATGAAGCACTGTGAGGAATGTCAAATACATGGCAATTTTATACCCATCCCTCCTAAAGAACTACATTTGTTTATAACTTCTTGGTTGTTTGATGCATAAGAACTTTGTTCGAGGACTTTGACGTTATAAGGCCTATTAATACATCTTCTTCAAAAAGACATTCATATATACTAGTTGTTACCAATTACTTCTCAAAATGGTCAAAAGTGGTTCCATTAAAACACATGACTGATAAGGATGTCGTAAATTTTATATGGCATAAGATTATTTATCAACATGTCGAATTAGACCCAATAAATGAAAAACGATTTCGGGCTCAATAGAGGTTAAAACTATAATAAGCTCGGGTTTTTGCGGCCTTAGACGAGTGAGTAGAATAATAATTGTTTAAGAAAGGAGATTTGGTATGGACCCTTAAATGGCCTATCATGATCATTGTAGACACCCCACCCAAGGCTGGCAAGTTGATCGAAACCATCAACCTACCATAACCAACTCAATCTAGTCAACCCAACCAACTCAACTCGACCCAATCAACCCATTTAAACAAACCCAAAAATAAGCCCAAAACCAAACTCATACCCTAGCCCCATTAGTGCCAAAACTATAGAAACACCACCCCATGGACCCAAGGCCAGCATGCCATCGTAGGAGCCTACCAACAAAAGTAGGACTCCCATGCTTTGGGTGGCACCTTAGGTATCATCTATAGCATGACATCTCTCTTGCTTTAACAGGAGAAGGTGAAAAGCATGTGGGAGGGGGGAAAGAACATGTGGTCTTCCCCTCTGACCTAAATTATATATTTACCTATCAATCTAACCAATGAGATTTTGCCATGTGGCGATTGATCGAAGCAAACCCCAAGTGCAAGGCTGTGATGTGGTAATAACTGGATGAGACCAAGGTCGTACTCACGTGGACTTATGATTGTGCGATTTTTGAGACACTTTAGAACTATAAGTAGGACTAAACTAACTAATGGAATTTGAATTAAGTGGTAATGATATAATTAGAAAGGAAATCAATAAATATAAAGTATTAGAGCACTAATGATCCACTTATAACTATTCCTTAATACTTAATTCACTTGATCCAATCATACAACTCAACTGGAATCGAAGTCCTATTATATTCAACCGGATAATAGAGCGGTTGTATCATCATTCATATATAAAAATAGATTTGAACTTTAATTAACTTAGTTCCCACATAAGACACTAAAGTATTGATTGTAGGGAATTCAAAGAATCTATCGTGCCCTTACTCTATGATAGATAAATGAATTTTATATATCAAACTCTTGCAAAATAAATAACAAGTTACTCTTAGCTTTCTTAAGAATCCAATGTTCTTGTAGTCGACAATTGATCAAAGAAAACCAAAAATAAACCTTCATTCAAACCAATATCAATAATTGTTTAACAATCACCCAAATACACATGAATTAAAGTAAACTAAAATATTAAAAATAACTATAATATTCATCCATTAGCCCTATCTAGGAGGTTAACCAATCATAGACATGATTGAACTAAAACTCAAAAAGAAAAATATAAAAATCGAAATAAAACTGAAGAATTGGAGGACTCTGTAGAAGCTCTACAACCCCTTGAAATTGATTTATAACTAGTTTGTACCTAGGAAAGTTAGAATCACCCATGTATATAGGAAAACACATCGACTTAAAATCGATTTTAAATTTATGTATTTTTTTGTACGCTTTGGTTGTATCGAATGTACACATTATTCGCATCAAATTTCACTTCGGTCTCATCAAATTAATCTCTCGGTTGCAGCTGAATTTCTTCAATATCCATCTAAAGGGTCTGTCTCACTCAGTTCGCACTGAACCTTCCTTTGGTGGCACCAAACATGGTATTGGTCATACCTAAGTGTCGAGCCAAATTATTTCTGAAAATCATGGTTTCTTACTAGACTATTTTGTGCATATTCAATCGGACCGAACTAACCTCAGGTGGGACCTAACAGCCTGTTATTTCTTTTATTGCACTTTCTGATTTATCCAGTCTTTTCTCTCTCTTTTGTAATTGGTTTTCTTATATCTTTGTCACTTGAATTTTTTATTAATCATCTTGAAATCTGTAAATCTTCACTTAGTCATTCTTTGAGCATTAAAAGTTCTTTTTAATTATTTTTTCATCTTTATTCTCCAAATCACCTTACATATAAAAGCATATGTAATTAGATTGATTAAGCTTATATATGCCTATAAAAAAATGCATAATAAGGTGAAAATATATAATATTTCATACTCAACATACCCCTAACCAACATTTTGCTAATCCTAAGTAAAACATGCAAAAACTAATCTTCAAAACCTAAATTTTAAACCTATTTCAAAAAAACAACATTCCGTGCAATCCTATACATAGGTAAGTATAATTCAAACATACAAGGATGATATATAGTAAGCCTAGAACCTATTATCACTAGTAAACATTTAAACTAAGATCTCCTTCATCAATTAATTAATAAAATGCATTCAAATATTAAGTTCCTAGTGTACTCAGTGAATTCCAACTTATAATCCATAAGATTTAGTTTTCTCTCCATAATAATTACCTCAAGGTGGACAGATCAACACAAAATACTAATTTCAAACCCATCTCTTTTTCACATATTTTCTAGCTTTTTTATTTTTTTTATTATCGGCTTTCACACTATCGTCTCTTCTTTCTTTCTTTTTTTCTTTACTTGCTTTTTTATTTAGGCACATGTATTAGTTAGCCATTTTTTATTCCAACATGAAATACGTGATAGAAAAAAATGAAAATTTTTACATGTCGTGTATATTACAAAATTACATTTGCAAACCTTAATGGGTTGGTCATGACTATTGATTTATGTGGATCACTCAATGTTTGAGTATGCTTTGCTTTTACTTAAGTTTTTATGGATGTTATCTCATAATAATGGGATTGTTGTGTTTTGGTTTCCGGTTCGGGCATACATTGATTTTGGTGTTGAGTGATGTTGATTGTGTGTGTGATGCACCCAATGTTACATAGGTATAATATCCAATGGGCCCATCATGGTAAACCCTAGCCCAAAAGTTTTTGGTAGTTGGATGATCTTAACCATTCATTTACAATTCCTTTAGTAAGAATAAGAATTCCTGGCATTAAATGCACAAAGTCTGCTTGGGCGGTCACAATCAGCCTATGGATATGCTTGTTTATTTCTTGGCTCCCCAATCCCACCTAATTGGGCCATTTCTCTCTATGACATCGGCTTGGATAAATTAATAAAAAAACAAATCTATTCAACCCAAAAGAAGGGAGAAGTATTCAAACACCCAATAAGTCTTTGTTCAAAATCATGTTGACCCCAACCTGATTCAACCCACCCAAGCTGCACCCCTACTAACTAAGGATGCAATTTGGGTTCAGGTCAACTCGAGCCCAATTGACCCAATCAGAGTTCAGATTGGGTTTTCAAATTCTTTGGGTCGGAAAAAATCAACCTGGTTTGAATTCGGGTTGTGTTTAGCTTGGGTTCAGGTTGAACAAATTCAGGCGTGATTAGGTAAGGATGTAAATAGCTATATGTATTTGGGTCAGGTTGAGTCAGTCTAGTTGGGTTGGGTTCGGTACAGAGGAGTTGGAATGGATTCTAGTTGGGCACCTCAAATTGGAATTCGGGTCAGGTTAGGTTGCCGGTTAGGTTCCATGTAGGTTGGGCTGGGCCTAGATCGACACTCAATCCAATCTAACCCAACAAGTTAGGCCCCTGCTTACTACACATACTAGCCTTTTGAAATTGATATATATATATATATATATATATATATATATATATATATATATATATATATATATATATATATATATATATATATATATATATATATATATATGGGGAAAAGGTACTATGCGATCGAGCGTAAAGCGGTCTCCATGAGGTCGAGCTGGGGTGGGCCCCACCGTGATGCCGTTCGAAAATCTACCCCCTCAGTCAGATGCACCATCCATGGAAGGGCCCACACGGCTGAAAATCACCTCAATCCGTAACTTTTGTGGGCCGCACCACGTAGAGAAGTGGAGAGGGGCCGTGTACCATTGAAACATTCAAAACCAGTTTTGGAGGCCTTTCGAGAGGTTTTTTCATGATCAAAACCGTCCATCATGTGTGTCCCACTTGAATGTAATTTTAGACCACTTTTCAGGTGGTATCCACATCTTAGGTGGGGCCTACCAAGTGCTTTTACATGTTTTCGTCCGTATACTTATGTTTTCAGAAGGTATGGCCCACCTGAGTTCTGTGGATTTCCAGCCGTGTGGTCCCACTTGGAGCGGTGCATCTGGTGGATGGTGTGGATCTTCGAAAGGAATCACGGTGGGGCCCACCCCAGCTCGACCTCATGGACGGCCGCTTTACGCTGGAGCGCATAGTACCTTTTCCCTATATATATATATATATATATATATATATATATATATATATATATATATATATATATATATATATATATATATATATATATTATTGGTGAGTATTTCTTGCAGAATGAAACCAAAAGAATAACTTCGATACTCTGGAATAGTCTGATAGTTAATACAGGGTAAGAATTTGAACACGTGGATTACAAGTAAATCAAATTGAACTGTCCAAATGGTGGGCCTGAATTCGAATAATTTTAAGCAATAAATTACCTTGATTTAGTTTTTTAAATGAGTGATGGTGGATAGCTAATGATGAAAAAGAAGAAAGCAAAAACGAAAATCAACGGTGGATGTCCATTAATCAAAATTTAAAGACAGTCAAACAATCTAATTTTGGGGCGATGACCCATCTACAGCGTTCCCACAATTTCAACAGTTTATTTTGACTTAATATATGACACGTCTTCAATTACTTAGGACCCCAATATCAATCACCACTCTTTTGAAATCGGATTGCGAACTGAGTTACTTAGTATGCTCCTATCGTACTGTGTAAACTCTGTTGGGCCCACCGTGACCAATGTATGTGGTCTATCCATGCCATCCATCCGTCTTTCCATCTAAGTTAAGGGGTTTAGCCCAAAATTGAAGCATATCCAAAGATCAAGTGGATCATACCACAAGAAACAGTTGGGATAATGATTTCCACCGTTGAAACCTTTCTAGGCCTCGCATTGATGTTTGTTTGTCATCTAACCTGTTCATAAGATCATACAGACATGGATGAATGGAAACACAAATATAAGCTTGATCCAAAACTTCCTTGGCCCTCAAGAAATTTTCAACGGTAAATGTTCAATTCAACTATTTACTGTGCTGTGGCCCATTTGAACATTGTATATGCTTCATTTTTGGGCTCAAGCCCTAAAATTATCTGAGAAGATGGATGGACAGATCAGAAAAAATACATAAATCATGGTGGACCTCATGGAGTTTACTCGGTAGGCTAAGTGTATTAGGATGCAGATTGTCATGCCCACCATTATGTTTTTGAGACATTTACTCTATTCTTCCATTTAGCCAAATCATGTAGGTAAATAGGCCTAAAAATGAGATAAATCCAAGTCACAACATGAGAAGAAACATTAAGAATTAAATGCCCATGAATCAGGCTATTACTTTTTGTATATTCGGGTCATCCCAATAGAAATAATCCTATGAACAGTTATGAATGGCATATGAACATCTCGGTGGAACCAGGGAGGTTTCCACTGTAGGCATTTTCTTGCCCACTTTTTCTGTGGCGCAGGTTATAACTGCCTCATTTTTTGACCCATTTTTTCGCAAACGTCATGTAGGCACTACTAGCTTCCTCTCCCAGGCAATCCCTGTCCTACGTCTTATATCACCAAAAGTGGGCCCCACCCGTATGTAAATCTCCATTTCATTGTACTGAGAATCGTTCAAGAGGACGTATGAGACACAACTAGTTGGACGTTAACATTATCGTCCAACTATCTTCTGAATGTCAACGGTCATGCACGTACTCCATCCAGACAGTCCAAAAGGTTGGCCCCACTGAGAACAACCAGCGCAAGAATCCAGCCGATCCACTCATCAGGTGGGCTAAAAGATAGAAAGCAATGGACAACCGCCCATCTGGTCTAAAGTAAAAGCGTTACCCACCTGATGAGCAGACGGGCCTGACCTTTGCCATTGGTGACGTTGATGGTGGGCCCTACCATTCCATGGGTTAGATGTCATACACACTACATTTAACCAATTACTCACTGGCTGGTTGCTAACTGACAGCTATAGCCAATAATCTGAAAATCTCCCGTGAAAAATACACTAAATGATATCACGATATTTCAAAAAACAAACTAAATAATATCATGGGATTTCAAAATATCTATGTTGTACCCCATTTCTGACGGTTCTTGAAATAGCAGATTAGAAAATGACAATGTCTTTGGACGTAAATATATATACATGGTGCAAAAAATCTTTAAATATATTTAGAGCATTTCCTACCCAACTACAGTTAGGCAGGAAAGTAACAGTGTAGAGAGAGTGGTTAAAAGGACATGTCAAGAAGATGAGGAAGAACTTAGAAGACTGAAATTGCAACAATTCCGCTACCATAGCCATCAAATAAAGGAAGAAACACTTGAAAAGAAACGGTAACAAAGATTTATAAATACGCAAGAATTTAACAAACTAAATAATCTTATACCAATCTAACATACCAATCAAATTTATCTTTTTATTTATTTATTTATTTATCATAGCTAAACTCTATCTTATGAGTAGTGTTAATCTTATCTGTAATCCAAGTCTACTCTCATATATTGGACTATTATCATTTTCAATACAAGTAGTTCTTTGGAAAAGGCATATTGCAATTGCTCCTTGTAAATGACTATAAGTATTCATTTTTTATTTGATTGCACCCGTATATTAAAGTAATTTCATACGGAAGGTAAGTTATAACCCATCTTCGAAGGAAGAACCTCACCCTCACTACAAGAAAAGTCACTTTTACCAACGAAAATTTTCGTAGGCAAAAGTCTTATTTTCGTAGGCAAAAGGTTTTACCCGCGAAAATTTTCGTTGGCAAATTCCTCGCTGAAAGTCCGTGGGGAATACCTTTTACCCACAAAAAAAAAAATTTCGTTGGCAAAGGTAAGACTTTTGCCAACGAAATTTTTCGTAGGGAAAACATTTTACCAACGCTAATTTTTCGTTGTTAAAAATATTGACAAAACTTTCCACCTACGAATACCTTTGCAGGTAAAAATATTTGCAAGACTTTTTAGCTACCAACAATTTCGTAGCTAAAACAATTTACAAGACTCTTTACCTACCAACAATTTCGTAGCTAAAAATATTTACAGGACTTTTTACCTACGAATATTTTCGTAGCTAAACATATTTAAAACACTTTTTACCTACCAACAATTTCGTAGCTAAAAATATTTTTGGCTACCAGCAATTTCGTGGCTAAAAATTTTTTAACCTACCACTAATTACGTAGTTAAAAAAATTTACAGGACTTTTTACCTACGAATATGTTCGTAGCTAAAAATATTTAAATCACCTTTTACCTACCAACAATTTCGTAGCTAAAAATATACTGACAATTTTGAAAATAATATTTATCCAATTGAAACCTGTATTTTTTAAATATTTGAAACATAAAAATGATGTCATACAATAAAACTGAATATTAAACAAAATTTATATTACTAGACAATTAAAAAATATATAATATTTATTACAATAAATTAAAAATAGTTTTCAATATAAATAAATAAATAAATATTATATTCAAAACCATTTTCAAACAAAAATTTTTTAAATTGTCTAGTAATATAAATTTTGTTTAATAAAAACAAATCCATCTATCAAACAAAGTTCTTGCCCTCTCCTGGACTTTCAAGCTTCTGTTGCCAAGGAGATGTTTGAAAGTTAAAAAGTGTATATAATGGAAAATAGCCATAATTATTTACCTTAATGTCCTCAGTGTTCACATAAATATGATTGACTCTAAGATATAGATTCGTCACTGAGATTGCTCTCACACGCCAATCAGTTTTAGAACCAAATGCTGCTTGCTCATAGGGGCTTGTTGTGGTGACAATGAGTTCATCGCCGTGCACATTTGTTGTCCTTGTTGTGACTGCTGTAAGTTGGTTTGCTTCTTTCGCCTGCACATGAAGATTTGCTAAAGATTATTAGTCAAGTGAAACCAGAAAGAAGCTTCTCAGCTTGATAGACTTTTACTAAACACATCACCTGCTTCTCAATCTCCACAATTTGTTGCCTCTGTTGTGAAGGTGTAGTTATCTCAGCCCCCAGTATTATATCACGAATTTCAGACTGTGTCAATGCCGAGGTGTTTACATTATTCTTGGCATAATCTGAGAGTATAAGATCTCTCAGAGCAACCTCAACCTGCATTGAAGGAGATATTAGCAACTCTTATAATAATGACATTTGCAAAATAACTTGTCAAAAGTAAAATTACCTTCATCCATTGATCATCGGTGAGAGAAGGCTAGATGTGATGTGGTTCAGTGATGATACTCTTGTCGTTTTCAATAGCATTTTTGCCTTCTCATTGTTGACATGGACTGCACGTAAGATGAATATGAGATGAGAATGCAGTGTATGATGAAATACTCTTCAACAAATCATCATAAATGTTGAAAAGAACCATCTGTGGCTCTGTGGCCTTCAGAATCAAATCACCAAACTTCTTGATTTTCAAGCATGCCTGGAATGGCAGCTGCAAAACTGATCATTTATCAATGACCATAACTCTCCCAACCAACGCAATGTAGTGTTTTGAGGAACCCTTACCAACATTTTGTAGGGCTCGTTTGGCTAATGAATTGCAGTTTCCTTGTTTGCTAACTATCATCCAACCCACCAACTAAGAAATCCAAGCCCACTAATGTTTGTTTGCAAAAAAATAAAAATAAAAAATAAATCAGGATGGATCTGTGGCGTAGAGATTGTTTGCAGTTTCTACTCATACAGAAATGACATTTATCAAACAAAAGCAGGGTTTCTTTAGGTCATCACTCTGCAAGGAAGTGCTAATCCAAGCCAATGCATTCACCATTTAACAATAGATGCCAATGCACTTATGTATGCCACACCACATGCACTCAATATTCAAGATTGAATAACCCCAACCATTTTGTCATTCACCTGTCCTTTTTTTGTTGGATTTGGATTTGTGTTTGAGGCAATTTGGGGCAACTCCCTTCAATGGTGTATCCACCAGATTAATGATGTGGATCACCAAACATGCATAAGGTGTATTCAGTGGCATGTGAGGAAGATGATAAGCATTTACCATTTGTCATCTTATTTTTTCACTCCTATTAGACAATTCCATCCATATGATAATATTGTGGCCATTAAAGTGATGGCAGTGATGACAACAAATCAAGCAAATAATCTACAAATAATATTAACAATAAGTTGTCCATTTTGAAGTACAAATTGACCCAAATAGCATGCCTACTGTTTTCAAAGAAATAAGAGGTCATTTTAATCCAATGAATACTGGAGACTGCCGCTTGCACATTGAAAACATTTTTAAAATTTTAAAAGAATAAGGACAATGACATGTTCTTCATGTAGAAAAATCCAATAAATGAATGCCAAACCATCTCACAGTACTTAAATGATAGCAGAGATAATAACCAACAGGTAAATATATCAACAATCCATGCATTTATAACCATATGTTTCTAGTGCATGTTTATATCATGACCAAATTCAACTGCCTCAATGCAAGCAATCTTCCCCTTCAACAATCAACAGTTCTTGCTTCTCCTCTTCTCTCTGAAAGAAAAAAATAGCCTAATTTATCATATTAATCCCACACATCCAAGTTTACTCTGATTGATAATTGAATTTGAATTTGAATAGTATGTAGAATGATAATTGAATTTGAATTACAGGAATTAAAGCTTAACAGAGAGGAATTGAAAAAAAAAAAAAAAAGACCGAAACTGCAAATTCAGATGATTTTGATTCTGAATTAAAATACATGATATGCAATGCCAACCTCATTCAAATTAGAATAATGATACCTGATTCAAGACTTTTTTTTTTTTTCCATTTTTCTTTGTTTCCTTTAGTTCAATTCAACTGAGCATGCCTTGCATCCAAACACGCCTTACGTTTAATATAACAACGTCCAGAAATCTCAACATGGTTTGCAAAGTAGATATGATTTTCAGCTAAACCACCTGCAACCAGCAAACCAAGCAAATGTATTTCTTTTTACAGTGTAAGGTAGTTTGAAACAGTAACATATTCATGTTAATGTTCAGAAGTAAGCACACGGATTGCTATATGGAATTACTTAAAAGGGCATCACCAATTAATTTAAGGAAATTCAAAGAAATTTGCATTTCCTCAATCCATATGAGATAATCCAACAAAAGGATAAACAGAGAGATATGAAAGAAGCATAAAGTAGCAGCACAGTATTGGCTTTAACTTCAAGAAAATCATAGTCCATAGCTAGTTATTTAGACTCAATTTAGAACTTGAGAAAGTATCATCTAGACATGCCTAGCGACGTTGTATGTACTCCAACCTTGGATCGCTTGCACTCCTTCAAAAGCGATGCTTAGAGTTGCCTTAGACCACACTTGGTCGAACCATAGCTACAAATTCAAAGAATATAAAGAACAAATTAAATATATAGATCGGAACAGAAACAAAGATCATTCTGAAAGAAAAGGAAAATACCCTTTTTGAGGAAAATGCCATAAGGTATAGAAACAAAGATCAGCAAGCTTTTTAAAGGAAAAGGAAAATGCTACAAAAGAAAACAGTTTTTTGCATGTTAATTTATTGTCACAATCAGCAAAATAATATCGCATTTATAGAAAACATTTTCTTTTCCACAATAACTTTTGAATTCCACCAATAAAACACATTCTTCAAAAACAAGCAATCCAAGGTGTGGTCCATCTAATTTGGGCTGAAAACAGGCTTGGGCCTGAATTTCAGGTCCACTGAAAGACCCGGGGCCCATTTCAATACAAAGATTTCATTTGTAGGCATATGAGAATTGGGATATTTTTGTAGTTTTAATTACCTCCGGCTCTTTGAAATTGCATAGTAATAGCTATCCACAGGAACCCAAAAGACATGCTCTCTACTTTCAGGTGTCCCATCTACTAGGGAACACTTCTTCTGGTTGATACCAAACACTATTCAGGAGGCTTCCGTTTGAAACTTAAATATCAACCACTTCAGTATAAGCAGGAATAATCCAAGACAGATAAATATAAAACAAGGCCTCAAGAGTTCTCCATGACTAGAATTTAAATTAAAATTCAAACACTCTTGACTTGTTATGTAATCATTTAAGATGAACCTCACCGCATAAGCATATTCTACGAGTATTGTGGCAAGGGTATGATGGTAAACAGGGACATCACCAGCATGCTTGACCATTGTAAACAGGGTTCGCTCTAATCCTTATACAAAAATTGATCTTAAATAATAAAAAGAACCAAAATAGATCTTTTTTGTCTTTTTTTTTTTTTTTTGGAAAGAGAGATTTTGAAGGAGATTTACTTGCATTACTTGCATAGAAGGAGATTTCAATCCTCCAGCATACAATGCTCCTGAGTTGTCCTTGTACCATTTGAACAAAGTAATTAAAGGAGATTCAAAGGCCTGTGTTGAAGTTTTCCCTTGAATGCCTATAAGAAAATTAGATATATATTAATACAAAGGCATGTTCCTGTGATAGAAACATGTCTTAAGATATCAATTTAAAACAAACACGAATACAATATCCTGAATCTTATCTTTACCCTTCTACATGTTGACATTGGTTCGTTGGAGTAAAATGGTGGATAACCCACAAGCATTTCATACATGATAGCTCCAAGTAACCACCTGTAGGTTACAAAAAAAAAAAAAAAAAAAAAAAAAAAAAGAAGAAGAAGAAGAAGAAGAAAGATAATTCAGCAAGAATCTCATATATTTTATCTCTTTCGCTTTTTCCTTGCACCACACCCATAATAATCCATCACATTACATAAGGATGATATCCTTGGTTGTTAATGCCAAGTTAAAAACCAAGAAAATAGAAACTTTGTCCAAATCAGACCTTGTATTATGGCTATAGCAAATCAAGAAAAGATTTGTGCTTTTTTTTCTTCTTTTTTTTTTTTTTTTTTTTTTTTTTTGGTTCTTTCTAGGACCATGTCATCATACACAACCCAAACTTGGTTTGTAATGGAACCATGGATGTAGAGATTGGGGAGTTAGTTTGAGGCTATATATATACATTATTCTCTACGTCTTAAAGCTCTATTTTCTTGCCAAGGTTATCAGAAAATTTTGATTTGACAATCTTCCATATTAGTGATAAATTAATAGATTCTATTCTGTTAGTTAATTTATTTCCTGTGATATTCACTTCATTTGCAGCCAATGCATAATCAAACTCATTGTAAATAAATAGTAAAAAATGTGAAATTAGAAAATAAGTCTAACACGTCGCTACATGTCATGTTGGGAAAAAAAAAAAACCAATGGCAGTAATTACAGCAGATGAGCCAAATGCTTTTGTTCCAAACTTGATATTTCAAGTATCATGGACCTGATCTTTTTCTTTAATTTTTTCTATACCATACTTAAATTTTCAGTATTTATTCATATGCCATATGTGTTCAATTTGTCAAGTCAATTCATCCAGAGGGCCTGAGTCAATTCACAAAAGATCAAGGGACCAAAATCATGCTTACCCGAACAAACTTAATTTCAACCAATAGGCATCAATAGCCTCTATAGCCTTTCACTGAAAATATGGGTCATTTTTCAGCTCCCCTCCCTTAATGCTGAAGGCTGAAGCTGAAAGTTGTGGAGCATCAGAATCTCTTTTCACTTTTAACTAAAATATCCTAAAATTTATTTCAAAAATACAATTCGCCCCTGAAAGTTTTCATGGCCTAACTATCAAAGAACATCATTAATATAACACCTACAACCCTAACTATTTTAAGGTTCTTTGATAGTTAGATGTCAGACTATATGTATTAATTTACCAGTTGCACGTGTTAATCCAACCCAACTCATCTAACCCGACTGCCTCCAACCCATCCCATCCCATCTAACCCGACTGCCTCCAACCCAACCCAAATTGTGTTAGGGTTGAGTATCCAATACCTTGGGTTGTGCTTTTGTTGGGTAGCTTAGGTTGGGTTGGCCATCGGACCAACTCCTCTTAAATTGATTTAGGTTTGGGTTGACCCTCAACCTGACCCTAGCCACCCACGCTGCACCCTTGTATATGTCATGACAATATCATCATGATCCTGGATTTCATAAGGTCCATCCATAGTCGCAAAAGCTACATGCATAAGGGGCTGTATGGGTGAGAAACTCACCCAGTCCTGATTCATTGCTTCTGAAAACATGTAGGCCTACTGGGCAACCCAGCAATTGAGATCCAGTCTACTACTACAACCTGGCAAAATAGGTAAAGGGAAAGACGGTAGTTTGTTAAAATGGGAGAAACATGCACCAAAGCCATTCAGTTTGGATGTTACGATATAGTGCAGCAAGACAACTCAATTGCTGAATTGTTGTCCAACTGGACTGCATTCTCTTTATACAACAGTATCAGTTGAAAAGGGGATTCGTCGACGCTGTACTCAAGGAGAAGTTGGTGCACAGCCAATATCTGGACACGGAGATTAATGCACTCCTCGATGAACAGTAAACACTAATGATGGGAGATCGGTTTACACTGATTTTTTTAATGCAAACTGTACGCTGGGCCCTGAAAAAATCATGTTTTGACCAATCTCAATGCTTACTTTTTTAATCAAGGAATCACCAATTCACAAATCAAGATAAAGAAAAGAAAGATGAATGATGCGGTGCTGACCTACTCATCGACCTTTTAAGAACATGAAAATCACCTGATTCACCTCCTCTTTAATGCTCTGGTTAAACCAAAAGAGGAAGAAAAAAAAAACACAGAAAAAAGAAAGAAAAGAAAAGAAAAGAAAAGGGCCTGACATTGAACTTACTGAAAAACATCTCATCATCATTTTAGTAGAACATCCATGGCACCTCTTGATATATTACCTATTGAAAGATGTTAGCTGAGAAGCAACCAGGTTGGTCATGCCCACCTGCCATCCTTTGCGATGATCTGCAACTGCAACCCACCAATTCAGGCAGATAAAATATTGACAGAGAAGTTACCACCAACAGCTTTAGTTTCCAAAAGATGGTGTGGACCCAGGTGGTTGCCTCAGAGAGAAATAGCAAATGCAGTTGCTGCTGTTTATAGACTGCCAAGTGGTGATTCACTGGCGTAATCATCGACCAACCAAAATCCAAAATCATGGAAGCGCTTTATCTTCTTCTCGAACCCAGTGATGTAATTATTGTGTATGATGACATGTGAACCTTTGGTTTCCTGAACCCATGTCTGGTTTTTGAAGTACAACCCCCCAGAAGGGAATGCAGCCTGGGGCAGCAGATAAAGATGCACCTGCAATCATTGTGTTCATCCATTAAACATAGGCATAAACGGAAAAACGGATGAGTCTTTGAAATAAATGCAGCAACCCAAACACCAGATCACTATTTTCCCTCCAAAGTGAAGCAAATTATAAATGATACAAATATTAGTCAAGGACGCAGGCCAAAACTCAAACTTCAAGTACTGTGGACACATGGGAACAGAACTCTCTCTACCCTGGGAATCACAAGTATCCAATCAAATGCACATAGATCAGACCCACACAAAACCCAATTGGATGTTAGCTCATCTGGTATTAATTCCTATCACCAACTCCTATAGTGGCATTTCGTTGAAACAATACTACAGATTTCATGGCTCTGTGAATGCCTTTGTCTAAAGACTCAAAACTTATAAAGATGTGTCAAGGCCAGCATTTGTTCTCTATACATAGTGAGTTCATGTTGAGAGTAACTATGTACTCGAGATCAAGATCTCCAATACACAAATACTGTTAACTAAAATGAGACTAATTCATTTTTAGGAGTTTACCATACAGGGCCTTATGTTTTTAGTTATAATGTCTTGCAGTTGTAAAAATCCAAGAGGTATGATCTGCCAAATGGTCCCAAAATCATTGCCCTGTAGTATAAACAAGCTTTTACCCAATTATTCAACCAGACAAGCTCATCAAACCATTAACGAGAATCCCATGCTAGAATTGCTGGTGAACAACAGTATAGATTCCTCAGGTTTGTAGATGCCAGGATCACAAAATACATTAAGATGACACCATGTGTCCACGATGGAGGAGTTGACTCCAAAAGGAGAGCATTGTGGAAGCTGCTTGCAAGTTTTGGTCCAATAGAGCAGAGAACAATGATATCTGTTTCCATAGTCAGCATCATCTCCTAGATGAGGTGTTTAGGAAGGCGAAATTGGAAGTAATAGCTTTCATTGCGTATATCAAGGCCTCCCCTAATTATCCCATTGGGTATTTAAATTTTTTATCTAGATTCCAGTAATTTTGTGTGGAGATTGCCTTGCCTGTTTTTCTTCTTTGTTTGCAACAAAAATTTTGTCAATTAAAATAATAATTAAAAATTAAAAAAATAAATAAATAAATTTAAAAAAAAAAAAAAAAAAAAAAAAAGTGTCCATGGGGTCAGCATGTATTGACACTTCAACCCATTGCATTCACATGATCAAACTGAGGAGACACTGCTCTTATACATTGACAAGTGAAGTGAAATGGTCAATTTGCCTGACTCGAACTAACCAAGTAGAAGTGCTGACTGCTGGTATGTGATGGCACAAGTCCCCATAGACCTGGTATGTGCTGACTCATGTAAAAGTGCTGACTGCTGAGGGTTTGAATTCTGGGAGAAGTCCAATTGACACTGCATCCACCACACTCTCTCACCATATCTCTTATAAATGGTAGAATGAAAAGCATTGAGAAAGCAGCTTGACAACTAATTGGATTGGCATTCAAAACATGGGCTTGAGGGGGAGACATAATATAGTTTCTAAAGCATGAAGCAAAGCGGCAACAGACTTGGGTGTGTGAACAGGGAAGCATCTGTTTCAACATGTAAACAAGTACAAATAAGTAGGAAGAGAAAGAGGAAGTGGAAGTCCGGAGTGCGATTCGAAGCGGAGTAGAACTTAGAAGGATCCTGCAACTAAGCTTTATAAGGGCAAGTGAATGATTCCCTGATTGGATATCTAGTCAATTCTAACGACAAACGAGCCTAGATTGCAATTCCCAAGGAGAGAGTGAAGAGTGAAGTGCTGCACACGTGCACAAGATCCTGGCCAATCATTAGGTGGAAAACATCTAAACCATAAATCAGGCTCCCGAGGCTGGAGGAGTTCACAAGACATTACAATTCTTGAGGTTGAAGGGCATAGATTGTGAAATTTCTAGTGATTGTGATAAGATGCAAGGAACATTTGCATATTGTGGAAAGGAAAACTTGGTGTGTTCTAGCTGCTAAGTGGATGTGCATATTTTTTACATGTCCATGGTATTTATGGATATTGGATATCCTTTTCTCTTAATATTTTTTTTTAAACTTTCAATGATGAAAACATGAACAAATAAACAGGCCCATCAGGTCAACAGATGGGACCACTCATACGAGGAAGATGGACAGTAAGGGAAAAAAAAATGGCAACAATGGTACATAGACTGGATTTTGCACACGCATGCAACAATGGCAGTTGGCATGTGGCACAATTCACCTCTGCAACCTCTCCTTGTGTGAGTCACCTTAGCATTTCTCAAGTAAAAACGAAAAGATCCAGATATTCACACTGAAATCTTAAAGCTCAATATTGAAGGCATGATGTTTAATCTTGACTTCATAGAGTTATGGTCAGTATGGAACAAGCTTGTAATCTGATTCTGCAGTGGCCACTGGCTACCAGTAAATAAAGCTGCTTTTGGGGAGCTGAAACCATTCCCTCTTGTATCAATAGCCTCTTGTATCAATATCTCAAAGAATTGTGATCATTCTTTTGTTTGAGTGAGTTGTAGTTTTCTATGCCTTCTCGGCACTCCAATAAATTTTTGTTTTCCAAAATAAAATAAAATAAAAAAGATGGAACGTTAGACAAGGCATTCTATCATTTATTGTCTAGTTGTTTTCTAGGTGTTCTTAGGACTGTCATTTTGTCTCGACTGTTACACTTAGGCCACCAAGACAGACCAACATTTCAACTAACAAGCTGAGGCTGTAAATTTTCACCTATTATCTGCATGTCAGGCAAGAGGTGGTTTCCAACCTCTTTATGCCATGATCTATTCCTATCACTAGTCTTTGGTTCCCCAAGGGCATGTAGTTTGCAAAATCTGTTTGCTTATCTTCATGGTTTACAGTTTGCGAAATTCCCATTACAGGAAATTGTCTAAATACGTCAGCTGGACTTGAAAATGTATAGACGGATTATGTAATGGTCCACCAAGAGTTTGTAGAATCTGTTCAGTTCTACTTTTTACAAGTGCGCCTGTGGTTCGTTGATCCAAACTGCTGATATAGTGGACTCACCTTGGAAGGCCTATGGCCAAAAACTAGTTTGGAAAATCCATGCTACAGGTTATTGAACTGTTTTTTTTTCCATTTAACATGTGACATTGATGTGTTTTCTCTCATATGCATCTGTTTGTCGGGCTACATACTTGAGGGCTAGGATGTTTTCATCTAGGAGTTTTGGCGCATGATCCATCCACAGCAGGGCCCATCATACAAATTTTAGATCAATGAATCATGGCCTCTGCTTGTACAGGATGAGAACCTGATGGATACTGTATAAACATTCTACCATTGCAGAGAGAAATACCACTCCAAAAATACCATTCTAGATACGAAGGAATAGAAGTATACAAGAATACAGGGTCCAGTGTGCCCAAGTACCAGTTAGTCCATAGCCTGTGATTGGCATACTTTCATGATGAATCTAGAATATCTGATTCGTGGAAGAGCTTGGATGGGCCATACCAAAACTTGCACTCACAGGAAGTTAATACTACCTAATCAATCAACTATTTTTCTATGGCAAGGGAAGGTTTAGAACAGTTGCATGAGGGATCAGAAGCAACTGAGTGCTGAAATTTAATAATTTGTTTGGTTTAAACTAGGGCCTCATTAGCAAGTGCTGAAGATCTTGTAAATTGTAACCAATGGTTACATACTCGAATCCATTAATATGGAACATTTTCTTTTTCAAGTGGAATCCTCTGCTATATGAAAGAATAAAAGGTAATTTCATTGTTACCTCCCAATTGAGTGGGATAAGGATTTGACGATGATGATCGTTACTTCCGTTTGGCCTGGATCAAATTGGCGCTACCAGTTGATCAAACCCCCGCTAACTCAGCCTATATTAGTAGATCCACCAAAGACTATGATGCAGTAAAAAATAAAATAAAATAAAATAAAAACAAAAACAAAAAAGACTATGATGCGATTCTGTCATAGAGACCACCAACATTTGCAAGTATTGAAGAAAAGTAATTCATCTCAGTTTATGAAGAAAATAAATCAAGTGAGGACAAATTTGAATCTTCACTGTGCTCAGACATCGATCACCTGAAAAGAAGTCCGACCCGAAAACCCTTGCGATCATCTGCTACTGCCTCATATTCATCTGCTCACGCTCACGTGGCTTTCTGCATAGCTTTCATTGCAGCTGCTCCGGTTCTTAGTGCATCAACATTCTCCGTCGTAGCTTTTGTAGGGAGGAGAATGAGAGAGATGCAGCAGAGATCGGGAGGGAGAGAGAGGATTAGGGAACGAAGAGAGAGAGAGAGAGAGAGAGAGAGAGAGATAACCTCCTTTTTGGGCGCGGCTCTGTTTTGAGCGCGCGCCCAAATTTGGGAGACGGATTGGCTACTGGTGGTGGGTACATTTCTAGCCCCACCATGATGTATGTGTTTCATCCATTCCGTTCATCTACTTTTAGAGATCATTTTAGGGCTTTATACAAAAAATAATAGGTATATAAATCTCAGGTGGACCACACCACGGGAAATCAATAATGATTGGAAATCTAATATATTGATCAGGTCATAAAGACCCGGATGAAGTGAAACAATAAATATCAGATTGATCCAAAACTTTTATGGCCCCAAAACGTTTTTAATGGTCGACGTTCATCCAACACTTCTTCCTGTAATGTGGTCCACTTGAGATTTAGATACACCTCATTTTTTTCTCTCATATCATAAAATGATCTATACCTCATAAAATCTCACTTAGATGTTTCCAATTGAGTCAGAAGCAATTGGACAAAGTGGAAATGTGTCTTTGGAGTGCTGGATCATCACTGCATGCCATTAAAACTTAGGGCCAGTTTAGATTTGTTGAAATATAAATTAAGGATTTCATTTGTTTTTGTAAAAAGTACAGTGGGCCTTAGAAGGGTTTTAATGGTCTGAACAATTAGTATTGACAGTCTAGATGGTCTAGATTATAATATCAATGGTCTAGTTGGTCTGGATCATAGTATCGATGATATAGATGGTATAAATCATTAAAAGCAATGGTCTGGATGTTCTTGATCATAATTTCAAAGAAATTTAATGGTTTAGATCATAATATCGACAGTCAAAATAGTATAGGTCATGATATCAATAGTATGAATAGTTTGTATCATAATGCTGATGATCTAGATTGTCTAGATTAAATTTTCAATGCTTCGGATGGTCTATATCATAATATCAACAGCTTGGATTATCTAGATCATAATAGCAATGGTTTGGATGGTATAGATCATAATATCAATGGTCCAGATGGTCCACATGATAAGAATGACGTCCTAGATGGTGTGGATCATACTTGACGGTCTTGATTGTTTGAGTGGTAGTATTGGTGGTGTGGATGGTCTCATAATATGCACTATTTCGATCATCTAGATGATAGTATTGACATTTTGAATAGTGTGGATCATAATATTGTGGTCAGGATGGTCCTTGGATCATAACATTAACAGTCTGAATGGCTTAGATTATAAAATAGATTGTATGAATGGTACAGGCCATAATATAAATGTTTTGGATGGACTATATCATAATATCAATAGTCTGGATGGTCTCGATCATAATATCCACATATTACAATTTAGATCATAAAATCGATGGTTTAGATTGTCTTGATCATAATATCAATTTCCGGATAGTCTAGACCAGAATATTAATGGTTTGAATGGTCCGAATCATACAATCAATGGTCTAGATGGTTTGGATCACATTATTGATGGTCAAGATGGTTTGGATCATAATACCCACGGTTTTAATGGCTGAATCATAATATCAGTTGTGCTATGGATCATAATATTCATGGTCAAGGTGATCTCAGTCATAGCATCAACAATCTAGATGGTATGGATAATTGTATTAATAGTCGGAATGGTCTAGATCATAATATCCGTGGTGGTTTAGTTGATTTGGATCATATAATATCGATGATCTAGATAATGGTATTGACGATCATCTGTTACAAAACTCAGGTGGGCCATACCATTTAAAACTATGTGAAGACATCTAAAAAATATAAACAGTACAATATTGGATGTCATACCATTTTTATCGCCATAAAAGTTTTGGATCAAGCTGATTTTTGTTTTTTCCCTTCATCTAGCCTGTATGACCTAATCAACAGATTGGATGTCAAATAAAAAGTACAGTGGGCCTTAGGAGGGTTTTAATGGTGGATATCCAATCACTATTGTTTTCATGTGGTGTGGTCCACCTGAGATTTATATCCTTCTAATTTTTTGCGTCAAGTCCTAATATGATTTGTAAAAATGGATGGACGGCATGGATGAAACACATGCATCATGGTGGGACTCATAGAGCACCGACCAACATCCACCAAGTTTTGTGGGACACTCTATTCTACTGATCATTACCCTCAATTTGATTAGTTACTCGCCTCAATCATACTGCATATGAGAAAGATATGGGCAAACAAGATTGATCAACAATTTGAGTGAATTTTGATTTAAACATGTGAAATTATTTACTCTTCAATCTAGACTGATCAGATTGTCCAAAAATGGATAAAGGTTGTTCACAATATCAAAAATATATGAATGAATAGAAAACACAAACATCAGCTTGATCCAAAACTTTTATGGCTTACAAGAAATTTTAAATGGTACAGGTTCAATCACACTATTTCCTGTGGTGTGGTCCACTTGAGCTTTGGATATGTATCCTTTTTGTTCTTTAGACCTCAAATTATTTGTTAACATGGATGAATGGAGTGGATAAAATAAATAAATAACAGCGAACCCCACAGAGTTTACTCTAGTAAAGGTAACGAGTAACTCAAATGTAGTAGAGAAAAGTTTCTTTACAACATTTGTAATCATATATTGGGCCTGCCTAAATATGATTCACATATCCAACCCACTCATTATGTGTGTCCCACTTGGATGAGGGGTCAGACCAAGTTTCAACCGCATCCAAAACTCATATGGGCCCCACCAAGTGCTTTTATATTTTTTAGGATGTCTTCACATAGTTTTAAATGGTATGGCCCACTTGAGTTTTGTTTACCGATGATTTTTGAGATATCTCATAACCTAAAGGGGACACATCAAATCCATGGTGTTAATGTTCGACAGATATCAATATGGGGCCCACAAAACTTACTAACATCAATTCTTAGGTTCTTACGAGGTCAGTAAGTTGGGTCACAATTTTAACCAGAATATTTGGCCTATTTTACATGTCTGGTCCATTCACTCTATTTTACTGATCAATACTCTCAATTTGACCAGTATACCGCCTCAATCAAGTTACATATGAGAAAGATATTGAGCATACAAGATTGATCAACAATTTCAGTGAAATTTGATTTAAACATCTGAAGTTATTTACTCTTTAATTTAAACTGTTTAGATTGTCCAAAAACGATTAAAGGTTCAATTAGTGGGTGTGCCTAATAATTTAGTAATTTTATTTTTCAAAAACAAATTTAACAATTTTTTTCAAAAGGTATATTTTTTTTACTCTTTTAAATAAATATCATTTTTATTATAAAATATTTCAAAAATATTTAAAATACAAATTTTGAATTTTTATTTTCAAAATCTCAAAAATTTTCTCATATTTTAATTTTTTTTAAAAAAATTTCAAAATGCCAATTTTTTTTTCTTCAAAAACATTATTTTGTTCTCAAAATTTTTCCTAAACATATTTAAAATTTCTAAACTTTTTAATATTCTTTTTCATATGATATTACAAATTATTTAAATATTACCTTTTAATTATATATATATATATACACACACATTTAGGTTATAGACAAAAATTTTAAAAAATTAAAACATTTTTACATTATTACCGACCGTTTTTAGCTGTCGGCAAAAAGATTTAGTAAAAATATTTTTACCGATGAACATTTTTGTCGGTAAAAGTCTTATCGCCAACATTTCCAAACATCCTGCGAAAATTTGCAAAAATTCAAAAATCCCTTCAGCTACGAATATTTTCGTAGGTAAAGATAGGTTTTACCTACGAAATTATAATTCGTAGGTAAAAGTAAAGTTTTAGTAAAAATATGTGCTTTTCCTTCTTAATTAAATTTAGTAGGTAAAAGGAAAGTTTTAGCTACGAAATAAATTTCGTAGGTAAAAGTAAAGTAGTAAAGTTTTTCAACCTTTTGAAGTTAAAAGACTCTTTACCTATGACAAGTTTGCGTAGGTAAAGATGGCTTTTAGCTACGAAATGAAATTCGTAGGTAAAAGTAAAGTTTTTTTTTGAAAATTTGAAAAGATCCTTTAGCTACGCATATTGTCGTAGGTAAAGATGGGTTTTACCTACGAAATGGCATTTTGTAGGTAAAAGTAAAGTCGTCGATTTTTATTTTTTTGGAAAAATTCAAAAGACCCTTTGGCTACGAATATTTTCGTAGGAAAATATGGGTTTTACCTACGAAATGTTATTTCGTAGGTAAAAGTAAATTTTTCTATTTTTTGATTTTTGAAAAATTCAAAACACCCTTTAGCTACGAATATTTGCATAGGTAAATATGGGTTTTACCAACGAAATGTTATTTCGTAGGTAAAAGTAAATTTTTTCTATTTTTTCTTTTTTTGAAAAATTCAAAACACCCTTTAGCTAGGAATATTTTCGTAGGTAAATATGGGTTTTACCCACGAAATTACATTTCGTAGGTAAAAGCAGAGTTTTCGGTAAAAAAAGTCAAAAGACCCTTTACCTACGAAAATTTTCGTAGGTAAAGATGGCTTTTACCTACGAAATTAAATTTCGTCGGTGAAAGTAGGCTTTTACCTACGAAAACAATTTTCGTTGGTAAAAGTCATCTTTACCTACGAAAAAAAAATTCGTAGGTAAAAGTTTCGTAGGTAAAAATCATATTTCTTGTAGTGCCTCCGATAATCACTTGATCGTGTAATAACTATTTTGTGAGTAGCTAAATAGGTGATTGATCTTTTCAAATTCCAGTCATATATGATCGCATTCGATGTATCTGCCTATCTTGGTGCTTGAGGAAAAGTTGTTCGGTTTGAATCGAGCTGCACAATCAATTCTAGCATGCCTGCATAAACCACACATGATAAAAAACAAATTGAGCTAATAATTTTTGGCACACCTGGTAAGACATTAGATTTTAGAGATTTGAAATCTTGGGTATATATACCGATGAAATATCAATTGAAGAGGTACTTGTAATACTTAAAGGACTAATGAACCTCCTGCATAAGAAGAGGAAATGCGGGTGCAGGTAGCACTTGAGTTATTGTCGAACCCGATACATAATCCTCCAAATCAAGATAGGGCATGTTCATCTTGGACTGATCCACTTGAGATAATATCGGTTGGGCTACACGATATAAAAATGGGGATTCAACATATTGCAAAGCATTCACAAGTTCAGGTTGAACAATCTTAAATTTAGGCTGAAACTTTCAATCGGTAGATAACCAGTCAAACGAAGAGCTTGAATTAGATGATGGCTATTTTTCCTAAAAGAGCACCTGCTATGCCTTAGCAAATTGTGCTTCAGCCAACTACTGATACTAGTTCTGTTGAAAATCTGGCACCATTACCACTAGTACCTTCAGTGCTTATTCCACAACGAATCACACATCCTGCTCCAGCCAGGAAGTGCAGAATGTTCCTCGACCTGCAAAGTTCAGACGATTCGAACGAGAAAACGAGAATTTCATTCTTAAGGTCAAAAATCAGGAAATGCTCGAGAGGTAGCTTTTCCCTAGGAATATCCTTAGTAATGGGTAACAATACCCAGTAGGTCCTGAGCCACTTCCTACAACTGAACCTTGCCATTTAGACCACGGCCAAGTTTTACACTTAATCCAAGTGGTGGCAGGCCAAGTTCTTAGTCAAACCACCACTCCTATTTATTACAAATCTTATCCTGAATAGATCGATCAACAATATATGTTACCAAGGATTACCGACTTGATTTTTCACTATTTACAGGTGACACTTGTCAATCGACCATAAAACATATAGGTCGATTTACCATGCAGTCTTGAGAATTGGCCAATGATGATTATTATTAGTGCACTTATTTGTGGACCTATTTGTCAATCATGTGCGTCAGTGTGTCAATACGTAGGTTGAGCCCTTAGAAACTAAAGACCGAGAATACATGACGACTTGGAGCATCAAGAAAATGATGAACAGGAAAATTGAGGTGCCTTGGTGACCCTATCCTAGACCGAAAACAACCTTAGTCTCTAGATGATCATGCCTTATTAGGTAAACATTTGATTGATCATTCCATAGCCTTAGGAGACCAATTGAATATGTTAAGTTAGGCTAAAAGAAGTGCAAAGCTGTTATAAAATTCACTACCCAAAACAACATTTTCCAAGTGGTACTTGATCCCATCAACAGACTGTTGACGAGTCTTAATGGTATCAAAGGACCGCTCTATGCGATCAAAGAAACAATCCAGCAACTAAACAAAAAGATTCGTAGAGTTTCTCGATGGGATTGAGGGATGGTTTGATCCCATTGAAAGGCCTTTCAATCTTATCGACAGATCCGTTAGCTAGCTTTTTTATAACCGTTGTAACATAATCTCTATAAAATGGGCATTTGGTTCATAGTCATTTTAGTGGGTTTATGAAAACTGTCAGGACATGGTCATTTCTGAAAACTATATGTTTGAGCTAAGGTTGGACCAAAGTTTTCTTCAATCGCATCGAAGCTAGCCAAAAGATTCTTCAATTAGAGCCAAATTATACGAATTTTAGGGCTTTGTTGCTTCCTATTTTTACCACTTTCGGTGAGACTGAAGGCTACTGAATTTGTGCAGTTTTTCCAACAATTTAGGACCTCTAAAGCCGATATAAGGATAATCAATTAATGTTCCTATAGTTAAGGGATAATCAATAAAAGGTTTACCTATTAGGGTTAAGATCATCTAGAGGTTCAATGGGTTGTTATGGGTCAAGGTTAGGGTCACCAAGGTACCTTATTTACCTGTTTTATGCTCATTGACGCTCGTTTCCTCTTGTGTCTTCGATCTTCAACTTCTAAGGACTTAACTAATTATATGACACATGAACTCATGTGATTGACAAACAAGGTGCACAAATCAGTGCACTAATAATCTTCCCCTTTGTCAATTACATGACAAAAACCTAACTTAGACAATATCATGATCCATACCAATGACATACCAAAACAACTAAAAATATTATATGCCCAAGATTACAATGATTTATAATTTTAAATACAGGACTCGAGACATGTAACACTTAGCAATGCTCCCCCATAATTGCTCTTCCTATCTTTTTCAATCTCTACATAGAATAAACAAATCCTACAAAATAGAATTTATTATTTTAGTAGAACTTGATCTTTCTCCCCATTTTTGTCACTATTTGACAAACAATTAGTTCTAATAAATATACCAATAAAACATAACATGGAATAACTCTATAAGTCATAGATTTTTTAATTACAAGGCACACACTAATAAGAGATTAAAGAGTACATATAATCATTAAAAAAATGTAGCGTACTAAATATGGTCATTTAAAAGATAAGCTAACCAAATTAGGAATGACTAATGATTGTTTAAGTTAAAAACATATGATACTAAAATTCAACAACTTTAAAGCTTAAACTACCACGAAGAATTAGGCTTAATCCTCATATTTCCCAATGAGCAAAAGATGAGGCTAGAATCATCGGATTTTCCTACATGCTCACTATGAGGTTAAAATTCTCAAAATTGAAATTAGGCTCATAAATGAGGTTGAAATCCTCAGATTTACTATTGAACTCAAAGATGAGGCTTGATCCACTGATTTAACAATTCAGCCCTAATAGACCTTCTAGCCTCACTTATTCCTCTTCACAACCCACTTGGGTGTAAATTTCTTAGGACTTGAACTATGTTCAGGAGGGGGAATGATTTTTTTTTAGATTTTTCTTCCTTAGGTGATTTCCTATTTGGAGATCTATGTTCAGTAAATGATTTATCCATGTTAGTCCTACCTTACTTATCAATACCCTTGATTAATATTGACTTTGTCTTTTTATTAAGTCGGCTAATTAGAGTTAGTAACAACTTCATCCGATCAGTCTTTTTATAAAGGGTTGGAAACTCTCTCTTTTCTAGCAATCCTTTAAAGATGCTTCTCTATAGGTGTGTCAATTTCTCAGTCACAAAGAGTTCTTTTATTTAGTTTGGGACTAAAGTAAATTATGCTCTTTTAAAGCTTGCATATTCAAATTTAAAGTACCCAATATCTCCAGAGGTATTGCACACAAGAGAAACTCTCGAGATACTTTTTAAAGTAGACAAGTTCCTTTACATTAGTGGAGGGGTAAATGCAAAGATATGACTATTAAGTTCAAATCCTCTATTGACCCCAAAAAGCTTACCCATACTAGATCTATAAATATTTTCATGTTCCTAGGTAACCTTAACTTTCTCTTTATGGAAGACATTATTTCAAGGTTCATTTAGATTTCACTCCAGGTGGTAAAGCCTTTTAGGAGAACCCTCTTTGATACCAATTGAAATTTCACAAGGCAGTGGGCCCTGGGTTATGTGTGAAAGCTTCATGGACTTAAGGAATGATGGATATGTTTTAGAGGGGGGTGATTATGAAAAAATAAAAATTTAGCCAATTAAAACACAATTGCCTAACTTAAACTAATATACAAATTAAAATGTGTAAGACAACTAACTCAAAGGCTTCCAAGCCAATAAAGGGTCCAATCACATAGACTACGATTCATATTCCTCTAAAGCAACTAGTTTATAAACATGATGTGTAAATGTGTGCGTGGGATGTGCTACATATCAACTCCTAACATTAATCTAATCATGAATACATATAATTAAACATTCACTCACATTAGCATAATTAAACAAGTGCTTAAAGACTCCGAAACACAAAGCATATATAGTGGTTCGGTTTCCCTACTCCAATCTTTATGGACGCACTCAATCCATGAGTGTATTGGATTTCACTATCGGAGGTTTTAAATCAAGTTCACCTCTAACCTTTATAATCCTACACAAGGATTGGCTCTTTCAGAGATTTACATGATTTCTTATAGAATCACATGGACTTCGGTCCTAATCCAAGGACCTATGTTTACTCCCAACAAAAGCTCCCTCAAAGAGTGGCCTACACAATGACTTGATTTAGGTCTTACGCAATAACCAAGGTCCTACATAAGAACTTAATCGAGTTTGATAATTCAAACTCTACACTGAATCCTACACAATGAAGGAGTGTACATTGACTCTTACAAATGACAACTTACTTGTCGAAGTGAGCCCCTTTTGTAGTGCCTTTTCTGCTTGCTTAATCAATGCTCTCTCGTACTTCAATAGCTTTCCTTACTCCCCTGATCATGATGCTGATGCGTATCCAGTGCTTTAGCTTTAAGATCAAACACCTTGTATGTGATATTCTATTAAGCTGACAAAAGTGTTGGGAGTTTAAGTAGAATCTCGTACAACTAATGGAAAGTTAAACTCATAGGAGATTCACCTTGATGGATACTCTAGAGGTTGATAGACAATAGAATTTTCCAAACGAATTAATCTCTAAACTATAGAGAGGGCTTGAGATTATGATCTTCTTATAGAGTAGTTTGGAATTCTCGTTAGAGGGAAGAATCACTAAGAAGATATCATAGACCATATTGGGATAGAGCCTATGAGGTTTTGGTAGAGCTTAGGATGTGTTAGGGTCTCTAAAATGTCAAAATCCATCATTTTCACAAAGATCTGGTTACTAGATTTATAAGAAAAAGTCTCCAACAAATCTCTAACAGCTAGTCTTCGGTTAGATCAAAAACGGGGTCGGTCCAAACAAAACTGGTAGTGTAGGGTTAAATCGAACAAAATAGTCAGTACATGGTCATTTTTTAAAATTGTAGGTTCGAGCTTCGGTCAAACAGAAGTTTCCTTCGGTCGCATAAAAGCCAATTGAAGGATTCTTCAGCTATAGCTAAATTACATGAATTTCATGGCTTTGCTGTTATCCCATTTTTACCACTTTCAATGGGAATGAAGGGGGGTTCATTGGGACCGAAGGTTACTGAATTTGTGTAGTTTTTCTAGCAACTCGGGACCTCTAAAACCAATCTAAGGTTGTTTAATTAAGACTCTTATGGCTAAGGGATTATCAATAAAAGGTTTACCTATTAGGGTTAAGATCATTCATATGTTCAAGGGGCTATTATGGGTTAAGGTTAGGATCACAAAGGCACCTCATTTATTTGTTCTTTGCTCCTTGATGCTCATGTCCTCTTGTATCTTCGGTCTTCAACTTCCAAGGGCTCAACTAACTACATGACATATGTACTCACGTGATTGAAAAACAAGGTGCACAACCATTGCATTAATAATGTGTGCATTCGATGGGGATAATTAAGGAAGATGGAAGGATCAAAGGTTGCCGCTTTATCTCAAAATTTTTGTTGAGTGTTTGAAAAATTCTGACTGAATCTACTAACATACGCTCAAAGGGATGTTGATTGCAAGTTCTGTGAGTGAATGTATAATGAATGCATTGGGTGTGGCCGAATTGACAAACCAAGAAATTGGGTAGTACTACTCAATCCCTACCTTAGCATTGACACTTATCTCCATGGTGCCACCATAGGGAAGATCTCTGCAAATGAGATAGCGTTCCCAAGCCTTTTCCCAGAGTTCGGCCATCTCCACATTAGTTGTCTCATATTCCTCTGTGAACCAAGATAGGCTGAACTCTTTATCGTTGAAAGCGCAGAAAGAATGATTAGGTTTATTTGAGTTAAGAGAAAGAGAAAACTTTCATATGATCGGTAAATGAATGAGAAGTTCTAGGGTAACAGATGTTATAGTGTCCGTAGGAAGTAAAACTATCTGGGGGAATAGGATTCACGAGAGCAGACCGAAAGTATTCATACAACCACATCTGGAGAAGCTAAAAAGGTCATCCGCTGTAGTAAAACCCTTGGTCATTGCATCAAACATGCTACGATACAACTGGCTAAGCATGAATGGAGTGAGAGCTAGCCGCCATCCTCTGGCTAGCACCTCGGCCAGATGAACAATACTCCTTGGTTATCTGAACAACATTCACATAGAGCAAGTAACGATAGGTCCACATCAGTAGGAATACTGTATGCTCTTGGCGTCAATAATTTTATGAAATTTACATTAAGTGGACAAAAAAGAAGAACGGGCTTTCCCGTTGTTATTTAGAAGGTCGAAAAAGTGTTCCTCATCGTGGGTAAAATTGGGATAGGCTGAATCTCCGAAAGGAAGAAGGCGTGTGAAAGTGCAAATATCCATGATCATTGGAATCATGGGACTGTAAGTGCTATGCTATCTAGCTCTTATGATTGTCAAATTTTGTAGTGTCAAAATCTCTTGGAATTTATGTCTTGTGTAGTGCTTCTACATTTTCAAGAAAGTGCATCTCAAAAGTCTTTACTTTTAGAACTTTAAAAGCAAGACTTCATGATTCAAGAATATCGCTCAGTATTTCAAGCTTCATAGTTCAAGTTATAAAGAACTTCATCCAAGTTAAGACAAAGTTTCTAAACGTTGAACCTCAAGCTCAAGCTTCAATGTATCACAAATTCAAGCTTCATAAGTCTCGAGTTCAAGCTTCTACATATGACAAGATCTCAATCTTCGTGAACTTCAAAGATCGACTATCAACCGAAGGAAAAGAAGACTCAATGTTCATATATCACTAACAAGGTTTGATTTGACCCTAGATTGACCTTAGGGTAGGTCATTTTGAATACATAATTCTATTAGCTCACTTTATAAGTGCATAGTCTGTTTTTCTACTAGTCCTAGGCTATGTTCGACTAGTCTTAGCACTGGCTTGACCAGTCCAAGAAATTCCTCGACCAGTCCTAAGTTTGTTTAAAAATTTTAAAATTTTTTGTTAAGCCTCGACCAGTCCTGGAGACTGCCCGACCGATCATGTGAACAGTGCTCGACTCGTGCTCGACCAATCCTGCAGGCTGACTCAAAGTCCAGCAACTAAAATGGGTTCTTGTAACGACTCGAAAAATTCCGTACAATGGCCGAGTAACACCTCGACCAGAAATCACTTAGGATTAAATCCTTTAGAAATTTGACAAAGTTAACTAAGTGCTAAACTAGATTAGCCATGAAATCTATTTAAATAGCTTTAAATACGATCTGCAAGACCCAAAACTTGTAGAATCATTAACGCTAGATTACCGTAAAATCTAGGATTAAACTCATTACCTGACTGCTCTCGGGAGTACATTGAAACTCCGTATTAGGTCTAGACCGCACATTGGGAGTCCGAACAATATGAAGTTAAGGACTTAGGACCGCCTTGTTGGGCTTGACAACCATCTCGAAAATCAAATCCAGACAGTGTCCTACGGTAGTTCGCTTGAGTTCGGAGCGAGGAGTGTAAAAACACTTGATTTTCTTTAAAAATAAATATCTCAAATAGTAATCTGAGACTTATTACTTACGGACATTTAGTAAGCAACCAGATCATCAGAATCTGACCTAAATACACCCTTGGATCAGGAAAAATTTCATGAACATATCCATGTACTTGGAATTTCAGATCGAGATCCGCAGACCATTGAACTGAAACTGGTCCGCCACGCGTGATCTGGGAATCCGACTGAAACGAAAGCTTAACTCCACCTAGATAGAAAGTCTGTGAGCTTAAGTCCGACCTTTGGCTCAAGGAGGTCCACCAGAAGTGCTCCGTTGAGCTGGAAAAGAGTCACTTTGGTTATAACCTAAATATACCTTGACTATAAGTCTATTTTAGTATGTTTTTAGGCTATATAAGGACCTTAGAACCCTCTCTCTCACAGCCATACGAATTTGAGAGAAACCCTAGAGAGAGAAGAGAGAAAAGAGAGAGAAGGAGTGAGAGAAGTGGGAGAATCTTCCTACTACTATCCCCTGCCGCTACACAAGCTGCACCGCCCCATTCTCATCGCTTTCCCGGCGATTTCGACTTCGTTTCTAGGTAAGAAACCTTAACCCTAATCTGTTTTGGAGTTGTAAGGGTTGTAGGTTATGAAATAGCTAACCTATTTCATTCTATAGGTTACCAAACTACTGAATACGGAAGCTTAGCAAACCTATCGTATTCGTTACAATTCTACGGAAAGAGGTGAGGACTTTAGGTATATAGGTTACAGTTTTCAATGCTTTCAATGTCAGATAATGATAGATTCATGATCCGCATGCAATTGCACATGTACAAAGTGCTTTCTGTTTTCTGTTTCGATTAAAGACGTAGAATATGAAATTTTACATATTCTAGGTATTCGTAGAAAATACCGTAAACGTATAAATTTTGGAGATGTGTTTGCCATGATTATTTATTGTATGAATATAATATATATGGATAAAATACTTAGTTAGTGAAAGGACTCGCCATAATACATGATTTGTTAATATACACTATGTATGTAGAAATAGTGTATTCTAGAAAGTACCGTATACGTATAAATTTTGGAGATATATTTGCCATGATTAGTTGCTGTATGAATATATTATATATGCGTAAAATACTTGCTTGGCGAAAGGACTCGCCCTAATACACGTTTTGCTAATATACACTATGTATGTTGTAATAGTGTATTCTAAGTGTTTGTGAAAATGCTTGTGAGAATAAGTGTTTGGATGATGGTGCCTTAGGTAGGTGTTGAGATGGGATTCTCAACTACCTTAGAGACGTGTATGATTTCCTCCATGTGGTTGTTTACTTTAACCGCTTATGACATATATGTGTTTGTATTCTTGTTTATATAGTGCTTTAGAACATGCTTTATAACATGCTTTATAACATGCTTTATGATATGCTTGTTACCTTGCTTGAATTACTTTGTTTATTATGCTTTACTCCACATGCTTTGAATAAGGATTGATTACGTTTGAGACTATGATTATAGTCCAGACAGTCGATACCAGACTTGAGATCGTGGTTGAGATTCATTTCGCCATGTAGGATGTGTTTGATGAACCCGAGTCGTACTTCGGTTGGCGACAGTGGTTAGGCCACACGAAGTGCTTATGCACTTCATGTCGTTCAGTTGCTTGTACGCTTGAGCTAGTCAGGCTCGTCAAGTAACTCAATATGTCTAATGTATGTTCACCATGTTTGGACGCTATTGCTTGAACCTAGGGTACTAAACTTACCAGTGAAATCCCGTTAACCACGGTACCTCGATCCGCTAAGACTCATGAGCAGGGCATGGTGGTATGGGACACCGTGGTCGAGCTGTCGACCTACGCTGGGGCCACGTGCCTCCCCGTAGTAACCAGTGAGCAACCAAACTCGTGAGCCGATTATGGTGGTATGAGACACTATATTCGAGCTATCGGCCTACACTGATTGGTGACGAGCCCTTTGTAGTGACCTCGAGTATACTCTGAATTTGCGATGAGGCGACAAGTTTTGCCGCAGTGTAGAGAGTATGAACTAGGCCTGTATCAGCTTAGTGATGAACCGTTAAAGAGGTGATGGGGGAGTGGTATAACCATTGTGCGTAATAGCCCTGGCAGCCTTTGCAGTGACCTAGAAATATACTATTATATGAGATTATTTAGGATTGACAACCCTAGAATGGATCATGTTTGGAATGATACAAGGGAGGTACTTTAGTTTCTCAATCCTGCTGTTTGAAAGGACTAATAACTACTCGGTAATCATGCTCATCATCGCACTGCATGTGTCTGGTAGATGTGGAGCACTGAGGGATGAACACATATCGCGAACGTAAGATGGTGTCGCATGAGGGTGGTTTGGCAAGGGCATTCATCATGTCATTTCATACTTGTATTAAATAAGTGTAGTTAGGATTGTTTGATTGTACTGCTTTATCATTACTACTTGACTGAATTGATAACATGTTAACCTATATTTTATTATTCCACTGAGTTAGCTACTCACTCCCACGTTACGTGACGATGTTGTACACACCAACCGACTCTATCTCAGGTGTAGATGATACGTCGATTCAGGAGGCTGAGCCAGACTACAATGAGGACCAGGACGACTTCTCATACATGCGTACTCAGACTGACTTTGCTTAGGCTGACCGGATCGCGAGGATTTCAGGATTTATCTTTTTAGTTATATTTTGACCTTTTGATTCAGAAACAATACATGTATATGGTTACTCAGTTAGTGTTCATACTCTGGAAATTGAGATGGTTTCGTTTCTTTACATACCTTATATATACAGTTTCAGTCTTCCACTTGCCTTTATATAATTGATCTGGAGTATGAATTACTGTTTTGGTATAATCTCACTCATGTTTATTGCACTAACACAGACAACATTCAATCATCATCATCTATATTGCATAAGTGATGTTCTAAAACTTGAGAGTTGAGTTGCTACTCGACCCTCGAATTTTAGGGCGTTACAAGTTGGTATCAGAGCATGATTTTGATTACACCGGACCTGAGTTATGTTCCCACGATGTACGCTGATGCATTACAACTTAGGAGGGTGCGAGAATAATATAGAAACAATCTTAGGAATCCTAATTTCATCCAACGACAAAGTTCACTGAAAATGGATGCCGAAATCGAGTCTGTACTTAACCCTGGTCGTACGAGTCGACTTTAAAATATTCTTAGGCCGTCTATTGACGAGCCTAGATCACAATCCACCCAATTCCAGTCATTAAAAATCAGTAAAGATCAGTCTAGATCAGAAATTTCTCGAAACCACCTGATCTGGAACAGAATGGAGTCGTGGGCCTCCCTACTTAAATCTATAGGGACGCAGGGGTAGAACCAAGGTGTATTTGGCACCTTGGGAGGTTGGGGAACACCACCCCACCACGGCGGCACGGCGCTGGGCAAGGCGGACCGAGCGGAACCGTAGTCACTGCGGTAGGCCACGGTCGGTGGGCCCACTCAGGTTGGGCCGAGCCCGGGCCCTGGTCAGTCGGCCCGGCCCGACCCCAACAACAGTGTGGGGCCCACAAAATTTTTTGGGGGTCCTTATTTTAGGTCTGACGACCTCTCTCTCTCTCTCTCACATTCTTCCCTTCCAAGCTTCCTTCCCTTCCAAGTTCGATTTTTCTCTCAAATCTTTCCTCTAATCTTTCAATCCACCAGTTTCGACCATAGCTCATCCCCTTCCATCAGTTACAGCAAACCCTACCCCCTATCCTCTCCGTTTCTCACATTTACGCCCTTAAATCTCCTCCTTTTACCTCAAATTCATGTAACCTTCTAGCCTATCCCATCTCTCTCTTGTTCCTTCTTCATTCCCTGTCATTTGGGCCTCTTCAACACCTGTTGGGACGGTAGTTCGTGGAGAACCAAAGAAATTAGCCCCTTCTCTCTTTTCACCATTTTCATGGCCCTTTTCGAGTTGATTACGGCCATTTTCTCCATTTCCTCCATCCTCTCTCTCATGGGAAAGAGGAAAACTGCTGCAGATGAAGCTGGGCCGAGTCGCCCAGCCCGCTCCAGAAGAAGGGCTGACGTCGAAGCCAACACTAGCACCGTTCGGGAGTATAGGTCGAAGCAGGACCTAGATCCCCAACTTTCGATCAGAGATGCCCTTCTGATAGACTTCGAATACAGTCATTTTGCTGACCATAAGATAGTGTTTGAAGCTCACGTGGATGAGAGAATGTTTGGGCTCCACCCGATGATGGACCGCTTGGTGGAGATCGAATGGGGTCCTATATTTGAAGGCGAGTCTCCTGCATGTGAGAACCTTGTTCATGCTTTCTACGCCCATATCATAGACCTATCGTTGGAGCCTCTTCAGTTCATGATCTCTATGAGGGGCATAAGGCACACAATTACTGTAATTGAGATGGCGCGGATCATGAATATCCCACGTGGTGAAGTGCTTCCTAATGACAACTTCTCCAGGAGTGAACGAGAAAGGGATCGCCGTACGCGATACCTCTGTAGTCGAAGGGTTTCTTGGACGTGAGGAAACTGTCTTTCATCGTCAAAGTTAACAGATGACCTCCGTTTGCTCCACCACATTTTCACATATAATGTGTATCCACGGTGGGGTAACCGCACGGAGTGTACTCGATTGATGGTGGACTTCCTATATAGGATTGGACATGGGACAACTTATGCCTGCCCATGTTCGTCCTATTTCAGATAGTTCAGGTCGTTCGATCTATCAGGAATGACCTCTCGCTCCCATTTGGCCGCCTGATATGCAAGATGGCTCGTGATGTCGGCTACGGGCTTAACATGGAAGACCTTGCGCCAGTCCGGGTCATAAGTGAGGCTACACTTAATAACATGAAGATCGGCCCTCGGCAATGGCAAGCCCGAGTCGATGAGTCTGGAGATGAGTCGGATAGTGCCGGTGAGGAGAGTATCAACCTCGAAGCAGGAAACGAAGAAGGAGGTGGCGATGAAATAGAAGAAGAAGAAGGGGAACCTGAGGCCCAGGATACAGAGGAGATTTTACCTCCTGCGGCTCAGGAGTAGGGCACCGATCGGGCTACCATAAATGCGTGTTTAGCTCGTCTAGAGGAAGGCCAAGCCGCCCTGCAACAGGAAGTCGGGCGGGTTTGAATCAAGCTCAGTAAGGTGTCTCGCACCTTGAAGGCCATCCTGTGCTGTCTACAGGATAAGAATACCCCTCCTCCATCGCCTGACTCGGATGTCTAGCCATCCATACTGCTGTTTTATAGTTGTTTTGGTTTCCTATGTAGCGGTTTATATTTTTATGTTGATGGATGTAGTAGTTAGTATATTTTTGTAGTAGTTGAGCTTGGTTGTATTAGCTCCCCCTGCAACTTCTGTCATGATTCATGTAACTCTGTATTCCATGTATTATGACAATTTTGGTAATGAAAAGCATGCAGCCTTTTTTACTATGAGATGTGTGGAATGCTTAAAGTGCTTGTATAATGTGTTGTTATGCTTTATCTCACATACGTTGCATCCTATGTTGTATAGGGCATGCCACGACAGTATACAAGGAGCACGGCACACCTCCTTCTCACTGACTCGATGGACCAGACTCCTCGTAGGGGTGGTCCTACAGGCCCGGGTTCTGACTCTAATCAACCTTCTGCTGGTCCTACTGGTGGTTTGCCACCTTATACATCCCCGGTTCACGAGCAGTATCGAGCATCCTCATCTACACAGCATGACCCACAAGCTGCTCCACCTCCTGACGGGTTTGAGTAGATGATGATGCTGATGCAACAGCAGCATCAGCAGTTTCTTACGGTCTTATCAGCTCAGGGTGGCAGTGCGGCTCCACCTTCACCATCTACCCGACCAGAGACCGCAGAGCCTCCTGCTCAAGCTGAGGCTATACCTCCCCCTGCACCTGTTATACCCCTTACTGGAGATGTTAGTACTCGTGGCCTACTGGAGCGATTCCAATGCTTGAGGCCTCCCACATTCACGGGTTATCACAAACCCGAGGAGGCTGAGTTTTGGCTAGACCGCATCTTTAAGATGTTACGGATGCTGCACTGTACTGAGGCAGAGCAGGTCGAGTTAGTCACTTTCATGTTCAAGAGGGAGGCCAGCCTGTGGTGGGACAGTGTACTGTGGTCTATCGCAGTGGGCTATGTGTAGACTTGGGCAGCATTTGAGTTCTGGTTCTACGAGAAGTATTACCCGCAGACCTACAGACACGAGCGGGAGGATGAGTTTTTACGCCTCAGGGAGGGAGGCATGACTATTACTGAGTATGAGCATCGCTTTACGGAGTTGGGCCACTTCATCCCGACTATCCTTGTTGATGAGCAGATGCGGATACGCCATTTTTCTAGGGGTTTGCGCCCTGATATACGGTCGAAGATGTGCTGTATCAGTATACCTTCTTACGCGGAGCTGGTTCACATGTCTATGATGGCCAAGCAGGATGTTGATTGGCTGACACGTTCTCGTGGTATTATAGTTACGAGACCACGACCAGAGATGCAGAGCAGGCCTTTCTTAGGCAAGAGGCCTCGTATCGACTCTCCCCCCAGGGCCGCGGCACCAGTAGTTCCGATACGGCGCCCAGGAGTGACATGTTCTTTCTACGGAAAACCGGGTCATCCTGCAGAGAGTTGTTTTTCACGTATGAGGGCCAGCGGGTTCTCACCACTGCAGAGGCTGGATCGCCCTCACCCCCAGGCCATATCAGCTCCAGCTTTATAGACTGCCCCGCTCATCCATCTTTCAGACCTCCTGTATCACGCTTCAGGCCACCTCAACGGCCCATAGTATCACAGCCCAGCCGATCACAGCAGGCTTGAGTGCATGCACTTGTAGCTGAAGCACCTAAGACATCGATTACGGCCCCGATGGCTTTTGAGGGTACAGCTCACATTCAAGGTACATCCGTCTCCATGTTGGTGGACACTGGGTCCACTACTTCTATCATTTCATGTGAGGCAGTTAAGCGTCTAGCTTTACATACTACTCCTACGAAGGGAATGAGACTCACTACATCTACTGGAACCTTTTCGGATGTCACACGGGTGTGTGAGGATTACTTCGTGGATTTGGGTAGCAGAACAGTGTTCGTTGACCTCATTGTCGCCCCACTATGACACTACGGCATTATCTTCTGTATGAACTGGCTCACCAAGATGAAGGCAGAGATTGATTGCTATAATCGGGTGGTAACAGCCTATAGAACTGATGGCACAGTCTTTACTTTTCCAGTGCAGGTTAGTTGGTCATGTCGTGTTGAATGTTACGCTGCTTTACTAGAGCATGTTGATGGTCCGACATTGAAAAATACGCCTGTGATTCAGGATTTTGCAGGTATGTTTGCACTGATTCATGGGTTGCCACCTTGGCGCGAGATCGACTTCACCATTGATCTTACGCCCGGTGTGACACCCATCTCCTTACCGATGTATCGCATGCCTCCGTGTGAGATGGAGGAACTACGGAAACAGATTGATGGGCTGGTAGAGAAAGGCTTTATACGACCTAGTGTGTCTCCCTGGGGAGCACCTGTACTGTTTGTGAAGAAGAAGGATGACTCATTACAGTTGTGTATTGATTACCATAGGTTGAACCAGGTCACCGTGAAGAACAAGTATCCTTTGCCCTGAATAGATGATCTGTTTGATCAGTTGAAGGGGAGGAAGTATTTCTCAAAGATCAACTTGTAGTCAGGGTACCACCAGTTGCGCGTCAGAGATAAAGACGTGCAGAAGACAGCTTTTAGGACATGTTTTGGGCATTACGAGTTTTTGGTGATGTCGTTTGGTCTTACGAACGCACCGGCCATGTTCATGAACTTGATGAATAGGGTATTTCGGCCATATTTATACCGATTTGTCATCGTATTCATTGATGACATCCTGATATATTCCACGAGTCAGGAAGAGCACGAGGTGCACCTGAGAGCGGTGTTGGATGCCTTGAGGAAGAACTAGTTATTTGCATAGTATAAGAAGTGTGACTTCTAGCACAAGAAAGTCAAGTTCCTAGAACATGTGGTGTCCAAGGATGGGATAGCTGTGGACCTTGCTAAAGTAGCCGCGGTTCAGGATTGGAAACAGCTTGGCTCGGTTACCGAGGTGAGGAGTTTTCTTGGCCTGGCAGGGTATTATTGTTGCTTCATTCGGGACTTCTCGAAGATTGCAGGCCATTGTCACAGTTGACACGTAAAGATTTGAGATTCACCTGGAATGAAAAGGCAGAAGCAGCTTTTCAGGAGCTGAAGGACAGACTGACGTCCGCCCCTATGCTAGTATTGCCAGAGTAAGGGGTGAAGTACACGATATACACTGACGCATCTCGCGTTGGTTTGGGTTATGTCCTTATGCAGAAGGACAGGGTAATTGCGTATGCCTCGAGACAATTAAGGAAGCATGAGGAGAATTACCCTACACACGACCTTGAGTTGGCAGCTGTCATCTTTGCATTGAAGCTCTGGAGACATTACCTCTACGGAGAGGAGTTCGAGCTTTTCTACGACCACAAGAGCCTTAAGTATATATTCACACAGCAAGACTTAAATATGAGGCAGCGCAAATGGATAGAAACCTTGAAGGACTTCAAGTTCGAGGTCTCCTACTATCCTGGCAAGGCCAACCTTGTGGCGGATGCGTTGAGCTGCAAGAAGGTGATTGCATTTGCAGCTCCGCTGATGATAGCAGAGTGGGATATGTTGGAGTTCGTGCCGGACTTCGAGCAGAAACTCACTTTGGAGGAGCCATTTGAGTGTGTCGTGCACGTTCGTGTGCGGCCACTTATTGATGATAGGATCATCGAAGCTTAGGAGGGCGACATGCGGTTGTTTGAGCTTCGAGAGCAAGCTAGCGACGCCGAGGACTCCAAGTAGAGAATTGATTCAGATAGGGGTCTATGATTTCATGGCCACCTATGCGTTCCTGACATACCTGACTTGAGACATGAGCTTCTCGAGTCTGCCCATAACTCGAAGCTTGCGATGCATCTTGGTAGCACGAAGATGTACCAGGACATGAGACGGTCTTATTGGTGGGATGGCATGAAAACCCACATAGCAGAGTTCGTTTCTCATTGTCTGGCATGCCAGCAGGTCAAGGCAGAATATCACCGACCTCCTGAACTGCTTCAGCCCATGCCCATAGCAAAATGGAAGTGGAACTTCATTTCCATGGATTTCATATCGGGGTTGCCAAAGACGAAGAAGGGACACAATTTCATTTGGGTGATTGTGGACCGGTTGACCAAATCAGCCCATTTTCTCCCTATCAGAGTTGCGAACTCTGCAGACAAGCTGGCTAGGCAGTACATTAGAGAGATTGTGCGTCTACATGGAGTTCCCCTAGAGATCATGTCGGACAGAGACACTCGGTTCACATCTATCTTCTGGACTCGTATCTAGGAAGCGATGGGTGTGAAGTTGAAGTTCAGTACGGCGTTTCATCCTCAGACTGACGGGCGAGCGGGTGAATCAGATTTTGGAGGATATGTTGCGGGCCTGTGTCTTGGACTTCAAGGACAGTTGGGATGACTGTCTTCCTTACACAGAGTTCACCTACAACAACAGCTTCCAGGCGAGTATTGGTATGGCGCCATATGAGGCCCTGTATGGTCGTCCTTGCAGAGCACCGCATTGTTAGGTTGAGGTTAGCGAGCATAGTCTGATTGGCCCAGAGTTAGTACAGGCGACCTCAGAGAAGATCGACATTATCAGGCGTCGACTTCTTACAGCTCAGAGCAGGCAGAAAAGATACGCCGATACGAGGCAGCGACCGATTGAGTTTGAGGTTGGGGATCATGTATTCCTCAGAGTTTTCCTTATGAAGGGAGTCCTTCGATTTGGGAAGAAGGGGAAGCTCACGCCGAGATTTATCTGTCCGTTTCAGATACAGGATCGAGTGGGTGCTGTGGCATATCGTCTCGCTTTTCCCACACCACTTGCAAATGTACACAACATATTTCATATATCTATGCTGAAGAAGTACGTTCCTGATCCTTCACATATCATCAAATGGGAGCAGGTACAGCTGAATGAGGATGCTACATACGAGATGCATCCGATGCGTATATTTGACAGGAAGGAGCAGGTACTGCGTAGCAAGGTCATTCCACTTGTGAAGGTACTATGGACGCATTATTCATAAGAGGAGGCTACTTGGGAGACAGAGGCTGAGGTCAGAAAGAACTACCCTCAGATTCTCGAGGAGTACGAAAGGTACAAATTTTGAGGACGAAATTTTTATTTAAGGGGGGTAGATTGTAACGACTCAAAAAATTCTGTACAATGGCCGAGTACCACCTCGACCAGAAATCACTTAGGATTAAATCCTTTAGAAATTTGACAAAGTTAACTAAGTACTAAACTAGATTAGTCATGAAATCCATTTAAATCGCTTTAAATACGATCTGCAAGACCCAAAACTTGTAGAATCATTGACGCTAGATTACCCTAAAATCTAGGATCAAACTCATTACCCGACTACTCTCGGAAGCACATTGAAACTCCGTATCAGGTCTAAACCACACATCGGGAGTCTGAACAATACGAAGTTAAGCACTTAGGACCGCCTCGTTGGGCTTGACAACCATCTCGGAAATCAAATCCAGACAGTGTCCCACGGCTGTTCGCTTAAGTCCGAAGCGAGGAGTGTGAAAACACTTGGTTTTCTTTAAAAATAAATATCCCAAATAGTAATCTGAGACTTGTTACTTGCGGACATTTTGTTAGTAACCAGACCATCAGAATCTGACCCAAATACACCCTCGGATCAGAAAAAAATTCATGAACATATCCATGTACTTGGAATTTCAGATCGAGATCCGCAGATCGTTAAACTGAAAGTAGTCGGCCACGCGTGATCTGGGAATCCGACTAAGACGAAAACTTAACTCCACCTGGATCCAGAGTCTATGAGCTTAACTCCGACCTTTGGCTCAAGGAGGCCCACCAGAAGTGCTCCATTGAGCTGGAAAAGAGTCACTTTGGTTATAACCTAAGTATACCTTGACTATAAGTCTATTTTAGTATGTTTTTAGGCTATATAAGGACCTTAGAACCCTCTCTCTCACAGCCATACGAATTTGAGAGAAACCCTAGAGAGAGAAGAGAGAAAAGAGAGAGAAGGAGTGAGAGAAGTGGGAGAATCTCCCTACTACTATCCCCTGCCGCTACACAAGCTGCACCGCCCCATTCTCATCACTTTCCCGGCAATTCCGACTTCGTTTCTAGGTAAGAAACCTTAACCCTAATCTGTTTTGGAGTTGTAAGGGTTGTAGGTTATGAAATAGCTAACCTATTTCATTCCATAGGTTACCAAACTACCGAATATGGAAGCTTAGCAAACTTATCGTATTTGTTACGATTCTAAAGAAAGAGGTGAGGACTTTAGGTGTATAGGTTACGGTTTTCAATGCTTTCAATGTCAGATAATGATATATTCATGATCTGCATGCAATTGCACATGTACAAAGTGCTTTCTGTTTTTCGTTTCGATTAAAAACGTAAAATATGGAATTTTACATATTCTAGGTATTTATAGAAAATACAGTAGACGTATAAATTTTGGAAATGTATTTGCCATAATTATTTGTTGTATGAATATAATATATTTGGATAAAATACTTAGGTGGCGAAAGGACTCGCCATAATACATGATTTGCTAATATACACTATGTATGTAGAAATAGTGTATTCTAGAAAGTACCATATACGTATAAAATTTGGAGATATGTTTACCATGATTAGCTGTTGTATGAATATATTATATATGCATAAAATACTTGCTTGGCGAAAGGACTCGCCCTAATACATGTTTTGCTAATATACACTATGTATGTTGTAATAGTGTATTCTAAGTGTTTGTGAAAATGCTTGTGAGAGTAAGTGTTTGGATGATGGTGCCTTAGGTAGGTGTTGAAATGGGATTCTCAACTACCTTAGAGACGTGTATGATTTCCTCCATGTGGTTGTTTACTTTAACCGCTTACTTACAAAATATATATGTTTGTATTCTTGTTTATATAGTGCTTTAGAATATGCTTTATAACATGCTTTATAACATGCTTTATGATATGCTTGTTGCCTTGCTTGAATTACTTTGTTTATTATGCTTTACTCCACATGCTTTGAATAAGGATTTATTGCGTTTGAGACTATAATTATAGTCCAGACAGTCGGTACCAGACTTGAGATCGTGGTTGAGATTCATTTCGCCACGTAGGATGTGTTTGACGAACCCGAGTCGTACGTCGGTTGGCGACAGTGGTTAGGCCACACGAAGTGCTTATGCACTTCATGTCGTTCAGTTGCTTGTACGCTCGAGCTAGTCAGGCTCGTCAAGTAACCCGATATGTCTAATGTATGTTCACCATGTTTGGACGCTACTGCTTGAACCTAGGGTACCAAACTTACCAATGAAATTTCGTTAACAATGGTACCTCGATTCGCTAAGACTCATGAGCTGGGCATGGTGGTATGGGACACCGTGGTCGAATTGTTGGCTTACGCTGGGACCACGTGCCTCCCCGTAGTAACCAGTGAGCAACCAGACTCGTGAGCCGATTATGGTGGTATGGGACACTATATTCGAGCTGTCGACCTACACTGATTGGTGACGAGCCCTTTGTAGTGACCTCGAGTATACTCTGAATTTGCGGTGAGGTGACGAGGTTTTTCGTAGTGTATAGAGTATGAACTAGGCCTGTATCAGCTTAATGATGAACCGTTAAAGAGATGATGGGGGAGTGGTATAACCATTGTGCGTAATAGCCCTGGCAGCCTTTGCAGCGACCTAGAAATATACTATCATATAAGATTATCTAGGATTGACGACCCTAAAATGGATCATGTTTGGGAATGATACAAGGGAGGTACCTTAGTTTCCCAATCCTGTTGTTTGAAAGGACTAATAACTACTCGGTAATCATGCTCATCATCGCACTGCATGTGCCTGGTAGATGTGGAGCACTGAGGGATGAATGCATATCGCGAACGTAAGATGGTGTCGCATGAGGGTGGTTTGGCAAGGGCATTCATCATGTCATTTCATAATTACATTAAATAAGTGTAGTTAGAATTATTTGATTGTACTGCTTTATCATTACTGCTTGACTGAATTGATAACATGTTAACCTATGCTTTATTGTTCCACTGAGTTAGCTACTCACTCCCACATTATGGGACGGTGTTGTACACACGAAACAGACTCTGTCTCAGGTGTAGATGATACGTCGATTCAAGAGGCTGAGCCAGACTACGATGAGGACCAAGACGACTTCTCATACTTGTAGTACTCAGACGGCTTTACTTAGGCTGACTGGATCGCGGGAATTTCAGGATTTATCTTTTTAGTTGTATTTTGACCTTTTGATTCAGAAACAATACATGTATATGGTTACTCAGTTAGTGTTCATACTCTGGAGATCAAGATGGTTTTGTTTCTTTACATACCTTATATATACAATTTCAGTCTTCCGCTTGCCTTTATATAATTGATCTGGAGTATAAATTACTGTTTTGGTATAATCTCACTCATGTTTATTGCACTGACACAGACAACATTCAATCATCATCATCTATGTTGCATAAGTGATGTTCTGGAACGAGTTGAGTTGCTACTCGACCCTCGAATTTCAGGGCGTTACAGTTCTGTACCACCAGTCGTGGACAAGTCTCGACCAGGCGTGGAGGCCGCTCGACCAGTCGAGTAGGTCTTTCGACCAGTCGTGGAACGACTTTATCTTATCATGCCCAAATTTTCAAAAAACTATTGGTCCTGCGGCCAGTCGTGGTGACCTCAGGACCAGTCGAAGATACGATTTCTACACTTATAAATAGAACACGAATTTCAGAGTTTGATATTCAATTCAAGCTAAATCAATACGTTACTCTGAGAGATAAGTTTGTGATATTCTTAAGCTATTTAGTGCTCAATTTATATTATCTTTAATTAGCTTTCTTTACATTTGATTTCATATTCTGCATTCCAATTTTATTTGAAAGAGGGATTGTTGTATTCCCATTTCTTGGAATCAAAATCAAATCAAGCTAGCCCAAGGTAATTTAATTTAAATTCAATTTAGAACCTAGAACCATTTCATAAGTGAGTGTGAACATTGAACTTTTACTCCGATTTGGTTCTTCAGGGCTGCATCAAAAGGAGAATATCCAGGTATTTTATAGTTATGTAAATTCTTTTCTTTTGGTTTCATTGAGATTGTTGCCAGAAAAATCTCTCTGTTTTGGTTTATTTGAGGTGATCCATAAAACTCAGAGTGTGGGGTTTTGAATTGTGTAAGCCCACTTGAAAGACACAATTGTGAGGGTTTTAGGTAAACCTTGAAAAACCTATTTTCATAGTGAACACTAATATCTACTATGTGAGGATATTAGGAATGGAGTAGTTGTGTGACTGTTATTGAATAGTTGGTGTACACACATCCGAACCACTATAATTCTTTGTGTTCAGTGGATGTGTGGTTTATTTTCTTTATCATTTATGATTTAAGTTTGTGGGATGTATTTGTGGATGTGAATGTTATAATCTTTACATTTCAGCATTGTGTGGTGAATGTTGTAATAGCTTAGATATTTCCTTTACTATTTATTTCTTTTATATCCTCTTTAGTTTGAGTTTTTGATACTCACCCAAGTTCTAGTAAGGTTGCCCTGCCATAAACCCTTTGGTTTTTAGTGTCAAGTTATCCTTAGAACCAAGTTTATATCAACCTCTCAATACTCAAATTTTGAGGTTGTTTAACATTTCTGTATTATAGATTGTTTAAGTGCTATCTTAATTCATATTTGATTAAATTTCATAGTTTAATTTTTTAATTTAGTCCCCCCCCCCCCTATAGGACTCTTAGTTCGGCCTTTCCATGGACCACATTCAAAATAAAAGGTATTGGTCAATCGGGTCCAAAAAATTGAAGTAGCCACGAGGATAGAATTATTGGTTGTATACTCATGCAAGGACATACTAATACATTTATAGATACCAGCCTGTTGTCATTAATTTGCATGTTGTCTAGATAGATGGTCGAACCATTCTTACCATACTTTCATGGGTCTCAGCCAAAATCTTAAGTTCTTAAAAGCATTAACAGGATTCAGAAGGGAGTCAGATTGAGGAAGAAGCTTTTCGCCTTGACGGCCTAGGAAGAATGGGTCTATGGATTGGATTTATTCAGGAATGATTTCAGTATGGAAAGTTGGGCTGAGGGTAAGGAATGATCTATCTAGTTCAAAATGAGTATAAAAAATAATGACATTAAATACCATATCGGATGAAAAAACATCTAGTTCTCTCAGAAAATCTTCTTGATAATATGGAGTAGTAGAAAAAGAAGCAATTATAGAAAATTGCAGGAATTTCAAGAGAGAAAGAAGACTTCGAAATGAGAAGCGTGAATAATAAGAGTTGTGGAAAGGTAAAATGAATTCAAAATCACGTATATATAGGTCAAGGATGTATGCATTAATGAGAGAATAATCATGACTACCCATATAACATGATTCTATGACATGTGTCACGATGATGACCGTAAAAAAGGAGCAAAACCACATTTGGTTTTCATCTCGGTCAAGCAGAAGTAATGTGGAGCTGACACGTGGAAAGATGACCGATTGCATTTATTGTACTGAATAATGAGCCACCCTCACGTTTACATTTTTGCCTAAAGATGAAGCGATGTGGGGGCAATGTTGTACCCTATTTCTGACTATTCCTGAAATAGCCAATTAGGAAATGGCACATATCATTGCATGACAAATATATAGCATGCGAAAGATCTTTAGAGATATTTAGGGCGCTTTATATGGAAGTATGTTAAGCTGGATTATATATATCATCTAATGACGAGGCACAACAGAGAAGTCCAAGAGGAGAAAAGCGGTCGAGCGAAAAAGCGATTAAAAGGACATGTCAAGAAGAGAAGGAAGAATCTGAAAAACCAACGTGGTAGTGAATCAGCTGCCATAACCGTCAAATAAAGAAAGAAATGCCCAAAGAGAAGCTGCAATAAAGATTTATAAATAGCAGAAGAATTCAACAAAGCAAGTCATCTCATACCAATCCAACAAACCAATCAAATTTATCTTTATTTATCATAGGTAAGCTCTATCATAGGAGTAGCGATAATCTTTAGTGGTAATCCAAGCCTATGCTTATATGCTAAACTATTGCCATTTCCAATACAAGCAGTTCTTCGGAAAGAGTTATTGCAATTGCTCTTTGTGATCGACTGTAAGTATTCATTTTTTTTGTTTGATTGCACCCTTATGTTAAAGTCCTTTTGTACGGAAGATAAGTTGTAACTCATCTTTAGAGGAAGAATCCCACCCTCTGATAATCATTTGATCAACTGATAACTATTTTGCGAGTGGTTGAATAGGCAACCGATCTTTTCAGATTTAGTCATAAATGATCACATTCGACATATATGTCTATCTTGGCGCTTGGGTCAACTTGTTCAGTTTAAATCGAGAAACACAATCAATCTTGGCACACCTACCCACACCACACGTGACCAAAAACAAACTGAGAGCCAACAATATGTGGATTTTTAAAGTATGGCATTTTCATCATGATAATATCGCCAAATTAAAAGAAAACAAAGTAACAACTTAATAGAATTTGTTATATAAATTTAAAATTTACTTATTTATTTATAATATATAATTTCAGTATTTTAAAATTTCGGGAGTTTTTCCTAATAATACTTGAGAAAACCTCAAAATTTTCCAAAGAGATTTTAAAATTTTGATGTTTTTCTGAAGATATTGAACGAAATCCCTCCAAAAAAATAAAAATATTTAAAACCATTACTAAATCATCTTGGAAAGGGATTTTTACTACAAAATTCCAAAGGAATATGTATTTTACCAAATAATGCCACCAATATTAGAAATTATTGGAGATGCTCCCTAAGGGATGAAATTATAAAAATACCCTCATTTAACTTTTTATTTCAAAAGAGTGAAACTCAAGACTTGTGGGGGCCATATTATATGCATATAACATCCAATCCATTAAATGTGCAAACTACACCATGGTGATAACACGAACAAAACAACAAGTCAATCAAATCATTATATGGGTTACGATTGAATTGAGACATTTTAAATAGTGTACATTATTTTTTTTATTGATTAACTTAGCTTACAATTGTGTTCGTTTCTTCTTCTGATTATAATGTTAGTGTGCATGTATGGGATGAATTCCATATGAGATACATATCACATGTGTAAGGCCTGTATCCTAGATCTTACCATTCCGTAGGCTTCCGCGGTCCTCTCGGTCGAACTCATGTAACCCGCGACCTGTTATCAGCGTTTGTACGCGATTGTAAGTCACATCCTATATATCTATGTCGACTTGACCCGAGACTTGTATCCTAGCGACTGCGCCGTCGCCACGGTTCCAACACTGCGTCTCGCTGTTATTTATTTTGAGGAAAACACGGCGCGTTGTGAATACCGAGAGAATCTATACAACACATCACATCAATCCATCAATTAATGTTAAGTACATAACCTTACTTAGCTCATCCTTCTCCCATCCCCAAGTCAACTCTCTCTTACACAACCCATACCCATCCCATTCATTTCTCACCACAAGTCAACAAGCACCATGCCCTCTCATCCCATCACTCCGTCTCACCACTCCTTTCTCTCCATTCAAGCAATTCTCAAGGAGAGCAACCGTCTAAGCATTTCCCAGCTCCATGATTTTGCCAAGTGTGGCCCACTTTCTACCTCTACATATCTCATCTTCACCCTTTAATCTCCATCATCCTCCATCAAAGTTGAAGCCTAGGAGATAAGGAGTCCATGAAGCCTAGAAGAAGTGAAATTGGTGGGTGTTATGTAGGGTTAGATTATATTTTTTTGTGATGAACTAAGTGGGGTCTACCGATTGATGGTATGGATCCCATTTGGAACCCATCTTGATGTAAGCATGTACATGGAGGAGCTCATAATGGTAGAGCTCCTCCCATGTCCATCTCTCTCTCTCTCTCTCTCTCTCTCTCTCTCTCTCTCTCTCTCTCTCTCTCTCTCTCTCTTCCCTTATATGATGACCCACCTGATGATGCATATGTATGGGACATCCACCATCCAGTTGGTGCAATCCACCTTGTTGTCCATTTCAGGACAGGCTTGGATGAAGGAAAAACACAAAATATCAGTTGATCCAAGACTTTGATGGGCCACACCACGTGGACCCACCCTGCTGCATGTTAAACCCCCACCGTCAGTTCGTTACTGGACGTGGTGGGCCATCCTGATGGCGTGCCCTATCCAGGGCCATCCGTCCGTTGGACATCCTACATCCCTAGATGAAGGGAAAACACAAATCCAGTTTTATCTACAGCAAGTGGGCCACACGTGTGGACCCACATGATGTATGCCTGTCATCCATGCCATCCACTGTCCGGTGAGGGACGGTGGGACCCTAACCTAATATATGTGTTGTATCCCCACCACGTGGGGCCTGCCTTGACTTATGAATCCACACCGTCCACTATTTGGATGGTGGAAGATACACCTTATGTATGGGATTTATCCCAACCATCCATCTTTGTGGGACCCACATACGATGCAGGTGTTGTCCTGTACAGGGACGTGGGTCCCGCATGATATATGTGTTTTATCTAAACCATCCGCCCATTTTCCATGGACATGGACCCACCCCACAGTGTGGGAGTGGGATCCACCCAAATATATGTATCCTGTATCCTGCCGTCCATCTGTTTCCCACGTGGGTTAGATGGGACCCACATTGATGTACGCATTCTATATCATAGTCGTCCGTCCGTTCTGGACAGGTGGGGCCCACATTGATGTACATATTATATCAAAACTGCCCATCCATTTTTTTTTTCTGCCGTGGGACCCACTCCACACGTGTTGCACATGTGGAGGTGGGGCCCACAGATGTATGCATTGTATATCTCACCGTCCATTCCTGGACTGTGATTGGTGGGAGGATGTATTGTACATCCAAGCCATCCGTCTACCACTCACAAACTCTGGATCAATGTGATATTATATACATATATATATATATGTACGTTATGGTGGGACCCACCTTGATGTATGTATCTTGTATCTGCACCGTCCAGATCTGAGCAGTGCTATGTGGAGCCCTCCTTAATGTATTGTTCTATCCCACCGTCCCTTTCAGGGACGTGGGACCCACCTTGTATGGCAGTGGATTGGCTGGTGTCCACCAGCTATGTAGCTGTTGTAGCTACGTCCCAAGTTCTGCAGGTCCCACACATGATATATGTGTTATCCACACCGTCTATATGTCAGACGGGTGGGCCCACCTTGATGTGTATATTATATCCACAGCTGGACGGTGGCATGCCACCTTGATGTTTGTGTTTTAGCCACACCGTCCAGTCCGCTGGACGTGCGGCCCATGTGATATGTGTTGTACATCCGAACCATCTAGTTGTTTGGGACAGTGTTAGATGCACCCTGATGCATGTTTTAATCCACGCCATCCATTGTGTGGACGGTGGGCCCCACATTATCGTATTTGTGGCCTTTGACGAGGCCCGATGTGATGTATGAGAGGCCTATATGTGCGGCCCAATGTGATATATTTGTGACCCATTTGGCAAGGCCCATTATGATGTATATATGGCCCATTAGTGAGGCCCGATGTGTTGTATATGAAGCTCATGTGATGTGGCCCACTTAATGTATATGAGGCCCATGAGATGAGGCCCATTGTGATGTATATTAGGCTCCCGTGAGCGGCCCATTGTGATGTATATTAGGCCCCTGTGAGTGGCCCATTGTGATGTATTTGTGGCCCATAGATGTGGCCTATTGTGATGTATTTACAACCCGTGTATAGGGCCCATTGTGATGTAATTGCAACCCGTGTATGAGGCCCATGTATTACGGCCCATTGTGATGTATATGAGGTCCATGAGCGAGGCCCAATGTGATGCATATGTGGCCCTTGAGTGAGGCCCATGGTGATGTATATTAGGCCCTTGTGTGAGGCAATGGGCCCCACTATATGTCTAGCCCTATGAGGGCCACTCCTTGGGAGCAATGTTGGTTGAATGTCCATATTAATGGGCAATGATGGTTGAATGTCCACATTGTAACCTTCCCTTAGGCCTTGTTAGGCCCATTCTCATCGAGGCCAATTCTGATTATCGAGGATGATTATCAAGGAAGATTTTGATTGTCGAGGCCAATTTCGATTGTCGAGGTTGATTCTCGAGGCCGATTCCGATTGTCGAGGCCGATTACCGAGGCCAATTCCAATTATCAAGGCTGATTCCAATTCTCAAGGATGATTCCGATTGTCGAGGCCAATTATCAAGGCCGATTCCGATTGTTGAGGCCAATTATCGAGGCCGATTCTGATTGTTGAAGCCGATTTCAATTATCGTGACTGATTCCAATTATCGGGGTCGATTTTGATTATCGAGACCGATTCTGATTATCAAGGCCAATTCTGATTGTCGAGACTGAGGTTAATTGTCGAGGCTGATTATCGAGTTCGATTATCGAGGCCAATTATCAATGCCGATTATCGATACCAGTTATCGATACCGATTATGAGTATGTGGCAGCATAACACCATGATACATGCCCAAACGCATCATTTGCATTCTTTTAAATGAGCTGTGATTGACTATTGCATATGCCATAAGGAAAGTTGTTTATGGGACTCCCTGATAAGCGGAGTCATTCCACATGAGTATACGGTATACGCAGGATTGATGTATGATTGGACTGTGTGACTCATCCATCTTGCATTTGTGACATGACTACTGCACACCCTAGCAATATCAAGGTCGTAGCCTCCACAGGCATATCGTGGATGACCAGATAGGACACCGAAAATGTTTGGTTCGAACATCTGGGTACGTTGGATGTCCGTGGGTGAAAGTCCTTAAACCTCCGTGGCCAGGAGATGCCCCAACGTATAGACCGAGTGAATATATATAAGCGTATGAGGGCCGTATACTAGTAGGCCGCGTCTCCCACTGTGTTGTGGTCAGTTGGGAGGGGGTGTGACCTTACTCGCCTGAGTGAGGGGGCAATATCTAGGTTGAGTTTGACCAGGTTGAGGAATGGGTCCGTTATCGACGAGCCAGTCCCGATATTGACAGGTGAATAATGAGGTTTCTTCCACTTACCCAGTTGTGCGCTCGGATAGGGGCAATAAGCTGGCGTAGAGTGTACTAGAACCCGGTGATGATCCCAGAGATGTACATTACTGATATGTGGACTTATTGAGCAGGAGTTACATACTCAACATTTTACTCATTCATTCACTATCCACTTGGGCTAGTTGTGCACAACTAATTGATATGTGCCTTCGCAATGGCCAAGATTTCGGTTGGGGCGCGCGACCAACCTGAGGTTAGGAGTTTACCACATTAAGTCTATCTATCCAAATTTAGGTATAGGACTGATTTGGATAGAAGCCCTTGTGATGGACCTCGTAGCCTGCGATAATACGTACAATCATCCCAACTTCACACTCCAGCTTGGTCATTTCATTCGCACCGCATATTACATTACATCCGCGGCATATGGTATTTTGGGTTGCTATATTTCTGCATTTATATGGCCTAGATGAGGTTGATGACATTCGTGGACTCGTCAGGATTTGCATATTGCATTGTATCATCAGTATATGATATTTGGTTTACTATGTCTTCGCATTGCATAGCTAATCTACATTGCTTCCTCGGTATATGATATTGGTTTATTATATTTTTGCATCGCATAGCCTGGATAAGGCTGATGGTATTTATGAACTTGTCAGCATGTTTCCGCATTACTCTGATATTGCATTCTGAGCACACTTATCTTGTGCATACACTTACACCACCCTCTAAGCTTTCTATAAGCTTATGCATGATGGATGCTTGCAGGTGGCATTAGGTCGCAGCAGCGTTGAACTTAGAGCGTGCAGCGGTCTTCTGGAACTTTGATTTTCGATATATGTATATTTTCCTTTCAGCACTGTAATCAAATCTTCATATTAGTGGATATGTGATGATGATGTTGCCTTTGTGATTTGGGTAAACTTGTGGTTATGCTTCTTATGAGATAAATATACATTGGAAAATCCTCCTTGTAGGATCCCAGGATCGGAATTTGGCGTATGAGCGCTAGGAGCCGACAATGGGATACTACGGAGGCTGTCGGTACCAGATTCGGTGATCGAAAATTTTGTGAGACCGGTTTTCGAGTTTGGGGCGTGACAACATGGGTCCCAAAACTTTTGATTTTCGACTTTATTGTATAAAAAAGCAATGAAGTGCAATACTATAACTTTTCCTCTTTAAAAGCATTATCCTGAATATGGGTTCCTAAAAGCACTATTTGGTAATATCTAACTTTATAAAATTTGCAGTTTTATAAATTGAATATAAAGATATAAGTTCGTTTATTTCAAGTTTTAAAGAACGTTTTCATTCAAATCCTTGAAAAAAATCATGAAAAACAAAAAACACTGAAATCAATAATATCTCTTGAGCAAAGTATCCAATGACTTTTAAAAGCCCGGTGATATTTCTGCCGGCCTCTCCTTCTCGAAAGCAAAGCAGATTGCCTGTGTCACTCGCCACAGGCATATCTCTGTGACAAAACGTAGCCCAAGCTTTGTGTTGTTTGCCCTGATATACCTGTTTTATCCACGCCGTCCATCCATCTTGTTAGCTCATTTTAAAGCATGAGCCCAAAATGGATGCAGATCCAAAGCTCAAGTGGACGACGTGAAAGAAAACGGTGAGGATTGGATGCTCACCTTTGAAAACTTCTTCAGAGCCACACAAGGTCTGAATCAAGCTTATATTTGTGTTTACCTTCGATCATATTGGTGTGACCTTATGAACAGGTTGGATGGCAAATAAAACATCACCGTGGGCCCTAGAAAGCATCACCGTGGGCCTAGAAAGTTTTCAATGGTGGGCATCCAATCGCCATTGTTTCTGTGGTGTGGTCCACTTCAGCTGGCACAAGGTATGAACCGCGTCGACAAATCATATACATTAAAAGTGGGCCCCACAGAACTTAGGCCATGTGGTGACATAAGGATATCCTTGTGACGGGCGCCACCAGGCAATGGACGATGTTTGGTTAGTGATGATCCCAGTAGCCAGGTGGCTACTGGTGGGTGCTAAGTGAGCCCCACCATAATCTATGTATTTTATCCATGCCATTCATCCAATTTTCCATATCATTCTAGAGCTTGATCCAAAAAAAATGAGGCAGATATGATCTCAGGTGGACCACACTACAGGAAATAATTAGTGATTGAATGTCCACCTTTAAAACCCCCGGGGTCCACTGTAACGTTTATTTGACATCTAATCTTAGGTAATAAAGACCTTAGCGAAGGAAAAAGATATCAGATCCAAAACTTTTGTGGCCCTGATGAAAATTTTAATGGTCAACATTGTTAAAGTTTTAATGGTGGGCGTTCAATCAACATTATTTATTGTATTGTGACGTGGTTCACTTTAGATTTGGATCTACCTCATATTTTAGCTCATGCCATAAATGCCACGAAATGCTAAAAAAAACATAATAGACGGACCGCGTAGAAGAAGCGCATATATCATTTTGAGACCCGCAGAGCACCGGACAGTGGCTGGCAGTGTCAGTAGCCAGACAGCCTACACAGGCAGTCTGCCTCTCTCTCTCTCTCTGGACGCGGATTGCGTCCTACCCCCGCCCGGACAGTAATCCGTCCGGGCAGGGCTCTGTGGAGCCCACCGTGATATAACTGTTATATCCCGCCGTCCAACAATTTTTTCAGAAAATTTTAACACGTGAACTAAAAAATGAGGCAGGTCCAAGCGTTGAGTGGACCACAAAGTGAGAATTGAACGTCCACCATTAAAAGCCTCTTGAGAGCTAGAAAAGTTTCAGATAAAGCTGATATTTGTGTTTTCACTTCATCCACGTCTACGTGACCTTGTGAATAGGTTTTATGGTTAAAAAAACTTCATATGGGCCCTTAGAAAGGTTTCAACGGTGGGTGTCATATCAGGGCAAGTCCCTTTGGTGTGGTCCGCTCAAGCCTTGGACTGCCTAATTTTTTGGTTCACATATTAAAATTTTCAGAAAAAAATTGTATCACGGTGAGCTCCACAGAGCCCTGCCCGGACAGATTACCGTCTGGGCGGGGGTAGGACACAATCCGCGTCCCTCTCTCTATGGGTCAGATTCCATGCCACTGAAACAACGGGGCGTGGATTAGGTAAGCACTTATATCACGGTGGGCTCCACAGAGCCCTGCCCGGACGGATTACCGTCTGGGCGGGGGTAGGACGCAATCCGCGTCCCTCTCTCTATGGGTCAGATTCCATGAAACAACGGGGCGTGGATTAGGTACTGCCCCGGCCTGTTCGAGCTCAGGACAGGAGTAGGCTCCGAGGGCTACTGCAGGGCTACCGTGATGTTTGAATCTTATCTATACTGTTCGTTATTTTTTCATATCATTTTATATTATCAACCTAAAAATAGATAAGATCAAAATCTCAAATAAACCATACGTTGGGGATTAAATTCCTACCGTTTGAAAATTTTCATCCGTAGCACGCTTCCTGTGGTGTGGTCCATTTGAGCATTAAATCAGGCTTATTTTTGGTCCAATGCTCTAAAAGTCGATGAACAGTGTGGATAGAATCAAATATCACGGTGGCAGTAGCCCTCGGACCCTCCGCCTGTCCTGAGCTCCGAACAGGCTGGGGTAGTACCTAATCTGCGCCCTGAAACAACAGAAGCAATCATGTTATTTTAACTTGAAACCTGATTAGTAATGTAACTGATTTCGCTGCCACACCCATTAATAACCAAATGAAGAAACACCTAGAAATATCCTTCCACTCCTGTGGAAGAAAAACGTCTGCAAACTTCGGAGCTTCCAATGGGGGTTTAATTTCAAATTTTCTTAATCGTGTGCTACCGGTATCATGAAATTTCAATATAAATCATTCCAATTTGATGCAAAATTTTATGAAATTTTATGTTTTCGGTGCAACCAAACACACCCAAAACCGAAGTAAACACCATCAAAATTAAATTAATACTTACTGTAGAAAATGGGCTGGCTGGATTCCATGATCTCACTTTGGGGAGGTTGTTCGGCCATAAGGCCCTCTTGATCGTAGCTGTTTATGTTGGAGATCCGGGGTAATTCTTAGGTGGGCTTGTTAACAAAGCTTCTAATCAATTTTTGTATTATCTATTATTATTATTAACCTTATGCTATCATTCAGAGCCAATTTAAACCGACTAATGAAAAGAAATTTTTCAAAAAACTACCTAATTAATATGAGATTTACATTCCAAAATCTTTTCGAAAAAGCCATCTCGTTAATTGGTATAATCATCATTCCACTGCTCTAAGTGACATTGGCCATGAGAGCAAATGAGCAGGTGGCTTGGGTGGACTCCACTATAATGTTCATGTAAAATCCCCCTGACCAGCAGGTTAGTCACCTCGTGCTAGGCCACAAACCCAAAAATCAGCTCCATTTGTGATTCATGTGGACCATATGATTGGAATAATGTACAACGCAACACTTATAGTCCAAACTGTTTTCATTAGTGTATCCTGTATAAATCATGGATGGGATGCGACTATATGTGCAAAGAGGCCATGAGGAGAGAGTGATTGTCAAGTGTGTGTGCGTGCAATGAATTAAGTACCTAGCATACAATCTATTAATGTATAAGATAAACAAATATTTGACTCATAAGCATAAATATAACAACATACACAAATCAATCGCAAATACAATGATATCTAGTGGTTCGAGTAAATCCCTACTCCACTTCTGGATGACGAACTCAAACTTGAGTTTTTCAAATTTCATTATCTTAATAATTTTCTATAGGTTCAACATTAACCTTTATAATAGTTTTCATTAAGTTCACCACAAATCTTTGCTGTCCTACGTAAGGACCTACATACACTCCCGATGGAGACGGTCCTACACAAAGATATACACGTACACACCTATGTCGGTGGCTCACACAAAGACTAACAAAGGTTTTCTATAGGCTCACTAATAACCTACATGTATGTACCCGTGTTGGTGGCTCCCTTGGAGACTCACAAGGTTTTCTATAGGCTAATCAGGAACCGATACAATTCTACACAACGACATACATATACTCTTACCAGAGACAATCGTACATAAGGACTTACTTATACTCCCATCAGAGGCATTCCTACAAAATGACTTATTTGAGATTGGGTTTCAAACTCAACAGATTATAATTAAACTCTGATAAGTTTTGAATGTGTCCCATTGATAGCACCTTCTTGAGATGCTCGATCAATCTTGATGTGGCTTCTCTTTTACTCCTCCAATCTTTGATGTGGATCTTTTTCAGATCCAACAATATGTTATCTTATAATGATGTACCCATGAGGATACCAAAGTAATGAGGTTGTAACACCCTGGATTTTCGCCAACTAGGATTCCAAAAATCCTTAAAAAAATTTTATCACAAATTTTTTTAAATCTTATCATATAGTGATCTTTAATACTTGATCCTAACAAATACATGGATTTTACCATTAAAAGAACCGTATAAATTTGATTAATTACCTTTAGGTAGCTATCGAATACATTTGGTCATCTAAAATTTGGGCCTAACCTTATAATCTATCCATCGAGGACAAAGATCAAAATGACTCACCATCAAATAAACATAATAATTATAGGTTAATGCCCATCCACCTAAAATCTACATGACTAATGGGTTAGATCTTTATTTGTAACGCCCCGTACTCTCTCGTACTCAGGAGTTACCGTGAAATATAATATAATGTAAATATGAGCATAGCCTAAGTGAACGTTCACATTCATTCTAGCCTAAATCCAATCGTTAAGAACAAGCCTCGTCCGTATACCAAGCTAGCCATCCATGTCGCTCGAGAAGGGCTATCACAATGTTAGAGGGACCATCAAGCCATACTGAAATTGAAGTACAAATCACTATAATCGGACCAAACTCATAAATCTACTAATCAACTAATCTGTAACTAATAGTGAAAGTTATCCAACCATGGGGTTGGTGTGGATTAACAAATTGAAACCAATGGGACCATGAAATTCTAAAACTTATAAACAACTACTACGGATTAAAACTAGAATCATTTGTGGCCTACTTATCCACATGATCCACCTTGGCTCGATATCGTTGAGTAGTTAATTGTGTGAACCAATCCAAGGCCGTTGATCGATAATTTAAACCTTAAAAATCAGTCATTGAGTCTTGAGGTCATCCAACGGTTTAGATTACGGACCTACTTGATCACAAGCTTGGCCATCTGACCATCTGTGGTGGACCATAAAGCATCCCGATGAAGGAGTAAATAGGTAATGATCAAACCATCGGATTCTAAAACTGACCGTTGGATTTTTCGTGGCCATCAACTAAGCACTAAAGTCCTTGGTGCATGGGCCACCTGTGGTTTAGATATGCCTCATCCCTACTTAAGTATCCCACAACATGACAAAATATATAAATAGTAATAATAATAATAATAATAATAATAATAATAATATAATAATAATAATAATAATAAACAACATTATTAAAAGTGTTATAATAATGATATTTAATATTATAAATGTGTATGGAATCATATGACCCCAAATCTAGCCATTGATTTTTAGCAAAGTTGTCCCTAGGACCCTTTTCAACCGTTGGTGTTGAACTTCAAGGTGATCTGACCAGTAGACTAACTAGGATGTGAAATCAGAGCTTACAACAAGTGAAAAGTTAGAGTATAGCCCGCCTGGACCTTGGATCTGCCCCATTTTTTGTTAGAAGACGTGATTAGGGCCTTCAAGCAGAATTGGAGTGGATTTCCCACAAACATCATGGTGGACCCCACACAAATGTGGCATGTGCACTAGGATTGGTGCACTCGCTATGCACCAGTCCAAGAAGCCTGGTCAACACGGTCTGACCTATGTTTTGCTAAAGAAGGAGAGTTTTTCTCTCCCTGTTCTCGACCAGCAAATGGACGTTGTCAGTAGTGTTCGATCGTGGCCCACATCTGGGCCCCACATTGATGATCTAGACCGTCCATCCGACAGAGGACACATGTGCAACCAAAACCCCCTAAGTTTCATGTTATTTATCGCCTGTGCATGCACGCGATCCTCGCCGCAAGTGAGCCCAAAAACACAGTTTCTAAAGATGGAAACTGTCTTCTCCACCTAGCTGGAATGATCCATGTGAGTGTCTCTCCTCCAATCCCAACCGTCCATATCAGGCAATCCTAACCCTTCAAAGCTAGCTTTTAGGAGAGAAAAAGAATGAAAGAGAGAGAGAGAGAGAGAGAGAGAGAGAGAGAGCAGCCGTTTCCTCTTTCCCTTGAACCCATGACCCAACCTTCTTAAAGCTTCAAATGAGCTTATCTACAAGCTCCCCAGGGTCCATACGAACTATCTGGAAGAAGCCGATTGGAAGGAAAAGCTTTCGTTTGAAATTCGCCATTAATGGAGGTCTTCTTCTCCACCGCTACTGACGCATTTCTAGGCACGTTCAGCCTGTATGTTGAGTCCAGAGTGGCTAGACTCTGCAACAGGGAAAAACAGAGAGAAAAGAGAAGGAAGGAGGAAGATAGAAAGAAGAAGAAAGGAGTAGAAAGAAGAAGAGATGGGGTGGTGTGGCTGTTGCACTGCACCACAGTGGCCGGCTTGTCCGGGTCGAGTTTGGGCTGAGTCAGGCAGGGCCCATTGCCACTGTCGGTCCTCCAGAGAAGTAGGAAAAAAAAAGGGAGAGAATAGAGAGAAAGAGACTATCATGTGCGGCAACAGATTGAACCGAGTCGAGCTTGACTAGTTGCCTGCCTTTGTGCAGTCATTGACTCGACTCATCCGAGTTGCTGAAAATGGGCCCCGCTGATGTGACTCAGTCGTCGTCCCTGGCCGCCCGACAGTGTGGCTGGACTTATAGCTGATGTGAAGAAGAAAAGCAAGAGGGAGAGTTAAGGTGGTGTAGCTGCACTACGTTGCTGACTCGAATCAAGTCGAGACTGGAACCGAGTCCAGCCAAGTCGAGTGCGTTGGTCTGTCCAGTCTCCTTCTTGGACATTCCAGCAAGGAAGAAAAGAAGAAGAAAAGGAGAAGAAGAAAGAGAAAGAGGGAGGAAGAAAGAGAAAAGAAAGAAGAGAAACTAGAAAGAGAGGGAGGATCGAGTCAACTCGGTTTCAAATCGAGTCAACTCACCGAGTCAGCCTACTGACCCATTGGCTACACCTCTCTAAGTGAGGAGAAGAGAGAGAAGGAAAAAGGGAAATGTGAGCAGTTAAGTGGAGTTGAGTCAACTCGACTCGAACTGAGTCGACCTAGGTGAGTCCACCTCCTCTTTTCATATTGAATTTATTTTGATTATAGTTATCCGTGTTACCATAATTGTCGTTGATAGGGTATTAATATTAAGCATGATTAACCATTAGTGAATCACTTATAATTAGTTATTATAGACAGATTACAATTGTTAACTATAAGTGTTTTATTCTTCACCTTTAAACATTATTATTGATAGTTGCAATCATCATCATTAGCTAATATAATCACCTTCTTCATGGAATTAATATAATTTTTGTTAATATGATTGTTGGATGTTAGTCCTTATTATATCATGGTTGATAAAATTATTATTATTATTACTTGTATTATTTAGAAGAGATTATAAGTCATTATAGGAACATTAGAAAATATTGGTATATTTAAATATGAACTTATGAACTATCCTTATTGACATATTAACTAATATAAATTATAACACTAATGCCAAGAGTATTTTTGTAATTATTAAGATTTAATTCTAACTAATGCGCCAAGTAGAGTTCAAATCCTAGAATTTAAGTTCATGACTGAACTCTAGGATAAAAACCTAGATCTACATCAATGCATTGTTTATGCTAACGTTAGTTATTGTAAACAAATTACCGTTAATGATATTAGTATAGTATCCATCCCTAAAGATATTATCACAAAAACAAAATAGATTACACTATTACATTGTAATGTTTAATATTACCATGGTCACAAATATTGGTTATATCACTAACATTAAATTGTAATTAACCATATCATGGCATTGTGTTTGAGCTACACATATGTGCTAGTCCAACTCCTAGAACTAAACCCTAGAGTGAAACCCTAGAACTTATGTAATCCAAACCCTTGGTTAAAACCCTAACCCTAAATGGTGTCTAAGCTTGGACCTAACTGTATAACTTTACAATTCATGATATGGTTTGATTTTAAGAAAACATGCACTCTCTAGCAACACTGGTAAGTGATGCGAACTATGGGGTGATGATTTCTTCCCCTTAAGCTTTCCATTTTCTCGTTAGGTTAAGTTATAGTTTTATTTTAATTTATAAATGATATCTCTATTCTATAACCATATATGTTAATTGTTGGAATTGAGTTGCTACATCACATGCTTAATGTTTATCCTGTATATTTGATTTATGCTATTGGATTACTTGTCAATTGCTTCTAGGATTTAAACTGGTACATTAGTGGGAAATCTCCACCTATAAATGTACACCCATACTTAGGATGTAACCCGACTGGTTGTAATGGACCTTCGGCTTAATATTTATTGAATGGTGGTTTAAATTGACCATTGATGTGGGCCTATTATCCAGGGTTGTTGTGTCAAAGTAGTTTTTAAGGATGGTCTTTTATCGCATGGTTTTGATACTCGCCTTTTATGGCTTATTTTGATATTGCCTTATGTGGCTTGTTTTGATATCGCCCTATGCGGCTTTGTTTTGGATATTTTCCCTATATGGGTTTGATGTTTTATACCGTGCAACTATGCGATGGGTAAGCCCCATGTACTGTAATATGATTGGTCACAAGTCGATGGGTTTCCATTAAACATCCTAAGGTGGTAGTCTCATGAGCCGAGGATGGTGGTATGAGACCTATGCTCGAGCTGTCGGCCTACGCTGGTGACGAGCCGCCGTAGTGACATTGAGCTTATCTAAATTGGCTAATTTTCACTGGACTAATAATGGTTTGGCTAATCATGCATACATGACAAAGACCAGCATCTATTGTTATCGTACATGATGTACGTACTTGTCCAACTAGATGATTTTTCCAGGTCGATGATTGCATGGGTGACGAGCCTACTGTTCGCACGGATGAGCATCCCCAGGGCGATGATTGCATGGGTGATGAGCCCACTGTTCATGTAATACCCGCATCCTATACTGTACCGTTACGTAGGCTTCCGCGGTCTTTCTGGTCAAATTTTAGTGACCCGCGATCTATTATCGGCATTTACGCGCGATCTTGAGTCGTATCTCGTATTTAAGAGTCAGCTTGACCCGAGACTTGTACCCTATCGATAACGACATTGCTGCGCTTCCAATGCCGCATCTCGTGCGCCGAGGCGATACCCGGGCCAGAAGACGTGAGCCCGCGTCCAGTTCGAGAAAAATACTAGACGTTGCAATTCTTAGAGAATCTCTACGAAATGTCACATCAATCCATCAATCAATCAAAGTACTCCCATCACCTCACACCCCATCCCTAAGTACAACCACCCCTCCTCTAAAGTCAACACTCTCTTATAACCAAGTACACCTACCCATCACTCCTCTCCCATCATCATCATCTCTCTCTCTCTCTCTCTCTCTCTCTCTCTCTCTCTCTCTCTCTCTCTCCCAAGCAACCCCAAGAGAGGAATCGTCCATGGCTTACATGGAGAAGCCATGTATGGCCCACCTTCCTATCACCCAATCTCAACTTCTAAAATCGATCTCAACCGTTGAATCTTGTTCCCTTGAAGCTCTACAACGCATTGGTGGAAGAATGAAGAAGAAGATCCTACGGTGGGTGATTTTATGATTTTCCACTGTTGATTTTGTGATTTGAGGGCCCACATGTGGTGGGACCCATCTTGATGTATGTATTATATCAAAGAGGAGCTCACGGTGACGGGTCCCTCCATCACCATCACCTCTCTCTCTCTCTCCCCCTCTCTCTCTCTTTTCATATGATGGCCCACCATGATGTCGGTACTTTACATGGCAAGACCGTCCATCCATGGGCCCGATTGGATTGGGCCAGCCGCTGGGACGGGTACCATTCAGCCTCCAACGTCGTGGACGAAGAGGAAACACAGATACCTGCTTTATTTATAGCAGGTGGGCCACACATGTGGACCCACCTAACGTCTACCTTGCATCCAGCCGTTCATCCGTGGGGCCACCTTGATTTATATGTGGCTGGAGGGCACCTGGATGGATGTATCACATCCATACCGTCCAACCATCTGACGTCCAATCAACAAAAACCAGTTTGATTCCTAACCGGGTGGGCCACGCTGACGTGGACCCCACTTGGACGCAGGTGTTGATCCGGACCGTCCATCTCTGTTGTGGGGCTACATTGTAAGGTATATGGTTTATCTATACCACTCATCCACCCCAGCAGCAGCATGGCTGTTGTTGTGACGTCACCTAACTTTGAGGGTCCGACCGTTGTATGTGTTTCACCCAGACCGTCCATCTGGACGGTGGGCCCTGACCATGAGGTATATGTTATATCCCACTGTCCATTTGAACGGTGTAGATGGCTATGTGTGTAGGATCCACCGTGATATATGTATGTGCACACCCAGCCGTTCATCTGTTACGCTGTCGTGCAGGGACCACCATGATGCGTCTGTTCGATCTGCACCGTTCATCATTTGGACGATGGACCAGCCCACCCTACGACGTCTGTCCCTTTGAACGGGACCCACCTGGAATGTGTATTGCATCCAGGCCGTCCAGGGCCTGGATGACGCTGGTGTGTACAGGTGTTATATGTTATATATAATACATAGTATTATATTATATATGATATATATATATTTTTTAATATAATATAGTATAATATAATATAATATATTATATATTATATATCTTGTGGGCCCCACGTGGGACCCACCTTTAATACATGTCTTTCACACAAGCACCGTCCATCTCGGCGGTGCCATGTAGGAACTCCGTTCTGTGTAGGGGTGTACACGGGTCGGGCCGAGTCGAACTGGCCTCAGCCCATCCAGGCCCGTTCAACAGCCACACAAGTTCGAACCGGACCGGGCCACAGTCACCGGGCCAACATCTCTAGCCCGAACCGGGCCGGCGCGAGTTCGGGCCGAGTTCGGGCCAGTTTCGAACCTTCGAGTTCGGGCCAGTTTCGAACCCGAGTTCGGGCCAGTTTCGAACCTTCGAGTTCGGGCTAGTTTCGAACCTTACGGCAAGTTTATGGGAAGGGCTTTGGCAAGTAATCCGCGTCCCATTACAATTTACAAGTTCATGAGAGAGAGATGATATATTATAATTTTACTACATTTACATATATTTGACAAAGCATAAAATAAAACATTTTATACAAACTGAATACAGTCCATATATTAGTGACTACTGTTGAGGAGATTCATCTGAGCCCGAGCTGCTGCTATCTAAATCTTCATATACGTACTCATTCACCTCTCCCTCTTCAGAAGGTGGAGATATCTTTTTATCGCCCTCCTCTTGTATAGTTTGAATTAGATTTTTCAAACTATTTTTGTGAGAAGATTTATACGTAGTTCCCAATGTCCTGTAAAACGCACCCAGACTGGAGAGAAACTTAGCTGAATTTTTACTATTTTTCTTTTTACCCGTGCAGCTTGAACCTGCTTCGACATCATGTGGTCTTGGAGGACATCGCTGATGTGTAGAAGCCTCTTCCATACTACGCTTTAAGGCGAGTTGAAATTGTTCTTCTTCCAATGCTAATAATTTAGCTTCCTTCTCTGCCTCGAATGTTTGGATTGGGAGTGAAATTTTTTTTTTGTTTGAATCAAGAACCGCTTGGAAAAGAATTTGGATTTCTTTTGAGGCTTTAGGACACGGTCTTGCATCTCCACCGACAGGATAAGTGTAATCTGAGCCGATTAGTTTTGTTAACAAACTTGGCTCCACACAAATTACACAAAATCTTGAACTTTCCGGACTTTGGAGAATGGACTAAGGAACCATAGTCCCAAACGTTAACCGATGGTTCGCTTGAAGACATATCTACATATCGTGTTGGAAAAGTATTTTAGGCTTTTTAACAATAATGAAATACCGATAATCCGACATAAGATAAAAGCAATTTATGGATTAAAAAAATAAAAGTCAACATAACTGATAAATAAAAATAAAAGTCAAAACAGATGTAGAAATTCATTGCGACTTGCATAATATCCATCAACATAACAGATAAATAAAAATAAAAGTCAAAAGAGTACCCATTACAACATTTGCAAATTCAATTAAACTAACAAAATTATAAAATTCATCCCAAACATCCATCATATTCTTGTTGTTTCATGTGTTGCGACTTCATTCACATTCTCTTCCTCTTCCTCATCAAGATCACCTCCTGTGACTCGGACGCAACCAATCTTGTGTACAAATTAATGCTTCCAATATCGGTGTAAGGGAACTTCTAGTCTTACTCACGACCACACTCCCTGTACTAAACGCAGATTCCGATGCCACCGTTGAAATAGGAATTGATAAAATATCTCGTGCCATCGTCGATAGTATAAGATATTTTCCTTCACTAACTCGCAATTTCCACCAATCCAAAACATCGAACTCTGAATCCTGCCGTACTACGACCGACTCTTTGAGATACATGTTTAACTCTGATTCTTTCATGTCCGTGTCTGTATTTTCTTTTGCTAAGAAAGACATGAAATCAGGATCATCGCTTAAAGCAACTTGCGATCTAACTTCGGAAGCACTTGGTGTGGACACTGTAGTTGTGTACGCGTTGTACAATGCTTCGATTGCATCACGAACCTTCGAAGTTTCAGATATTGCCTTTTCAGTAGGATAAATCCTCGTGAAGATGTACTTAACAAAACTCATCTTGCGCCGAGGATCAAGAACAACAGCTAATGACATTATCATATGACAATCATCCCAATACTTATCGAACTTCATTTGCATACCACCTGTCATGATTTGGAGAAAAAATGGACCGTCATCAGCAGCTTTCTTCAGGGCATCCTTGACCTTCCACACAGATGGAAGAAACATATTTGCTGTTGGAAACTTATTGCCAGAAAATATTTTCGTACATTCATAAAAAACCTTCAAAAATTTGTGAACTTCTTTCGCTTTGCTCCAATCATCATCAGTAGGCAACCAAGCATATGTTTTATCACGCACTGCATATTCTGGAAAGGCATGTTCCAATTCCAGGGCTGAATCCAACATCTCAAAAGTGGAATTCCAACGTGTGCATACATCTAGCTTCAACGTTTTTTGAGACGTCAAATTCAAACGTTGGACGATGTCATTCCATATACTCAATCTTGACGGCGAGCCTCTTATGTACTTCACACTCTCCCTCACATTCTCTATAGTTTGGTCAATTGATTTCAACCCTTCTTGTACAATTATGTTGAGAATATGTGCACAACACCGAACATGAAATATTTTTCCCTCAAAAAATAAACTGTCGGTTGCCTTGAACTGGTTACGTAAGAATTGTATGACACTATCATTTGTGGAAGCATTATCTAAAGTTAATGAACTGACTTTTTTTTCAATGCCCCAATCTCGTAGACAGTTGTAAATGCAATCTGAAATAACCAAACCGGAATGGGGAGGTGGAAGGTGGCGAAAGTTCAATATTCTCTTACAGAGTTTCCAATTTTCATCAACATAGTGTGCAGTCAATGAAATGTAACCCTTTCTTTGATTTTGTGCCGTCCACATATCAGACGTCAAACTTACCCTTGAAACCGAATTTAAAACTGCTTTCAGCTTCATTTTCTCACTGGCATACATCTTCATGCACTCCCTCTTCACAGTAACACGGGAGACCTTCTCAAACTGAGGATTAAGGTATTTACTGTATCCCATAAATATTTCACTCTCTACCATCTTAAATGGCTGCTCATCAATGATAATAAGCTTTGCAAACCACTCCTTCAGCTTCCCTTTTTCAAACTTATGAGTGGTAAGTGTACCTTCAGAAGCAGATCCTTCGGACTTTGTAAACGATAGCAATTGTTGGCCTGAACGTGGAAGTCTAGGTCTCTTTGCACAACTTTTTCTATGTCTGTTTAAATGAGACGTCGACCCACCGACACTTTTGGTGTATAGACTTTTGCAGTGCATACATCTGATCTTGGGGACATTGTTAACTACTACTTCTTCAAAATCATCCCAAACAGCTGATCGTTTCTTTCCTTTGTTTACAGCTGAAGACCCCTCTCCCTCAACAACAAGTGGTGATGTGGCTGACGCACCGCACCGCTACTACTAGGGGTAGCCGTAGGTGGGACTTCATCCTCACTAGCCATATCTAAAGATATGAAACAATTTCATTTATCCTTGGACCTTAGTAAAGAATTTCCTAAGCGGATAAATCAGTTACCCATTCAATGCTGGATAGATAATAATGCTTTCATTATTCAATTTAAATGCCACGCCAAAATTTCGGCAAAGATCTCCCCTTATCTCTCCAGAATATATTAATCTTGGATTTGATTCACACGTCAACTATCCACACACAAAGTGTGGATATTTGATGAGGAAGTAAATGCAAGAAATATATCCAGAGAGAATTAGGAGAGACGAACCGAAACAGGCATGTGCATTTAAATTAGAATAAATGAAAACATTAATATCTATCCAACATTGAACTGTCCAAAAAGGGACAATTTGAGAATTTCTATGCATCCATGAACACACTTAATCTATGTCTGGCAACATAGAAATCCTCAAATGGGTAACTGATTATCCTATACTATAACAACAAGAACAAAAAAATATAAAAATATATCTAATAGGCAATTGGTATAAGCATATATTAAGACTACCTAACAAAAACATAAAACATTTGTGATAAAAAAAGACATGTGGAGCTTTCTAGAAGGAAGCCAAGCTAAAGGCATATCAACTTATCTGAATTATCTCAAACCTGTAATAAAACCATGACAAGGTACTAGAAATTTTCCCCGACTTGGAAGATCTGTCAACAAATATCAATCGTTGGATAATTACTTTAACCCTTTTACTTTGAACATGAACGGTCATCAGAGCCTCTGTATAATCAAAGGGTTTAAATATTGAATATAAAAGCTTTTAAGAATTTCCAAAGGAAGGGATCTCTATCTCATAATTCATAAATAGGTTTGAGTCATTAAAATAATAATAATAATAATAATAACTACTAAAATTCAACAGCTAGGGGCGAGGCCTGGCCTATCTTTATTAGAATACAATGAGATATATTCTATCAAATCTCCCAAAATAGACTAATAGCCAGAACCATTCAAGGTGTTGATTGGACCACCAATATAATAATAGAAATTTGAACATCCTTCATCCACTATCTTATTGGCAATGGTAGTGTTTTCGTGTTTGGACACTGAAATGTGGCGTTGGGAATTAGCATTCTTCCCTTAGCCCTAGTCAATGTAGAATATTCTACCTTGGAACTCTACACGTTGCATGTGGGCCCACCACTGTGCAAATCCTACATCAAATCCATTCATAATTCACACCCTTTTAAGTTCACCTAGAATACCAATATCAGCATTATATAAAAACAAAGGCGTGTCAGGCCACACATGGAGCAATTGCATTAAACTCTTCCAATGGATTAATGAGGCCTGCTGTATTTTGTATATACCATCCAATCCATTCAGAAGATGCATCACAACAGTACAAATGGACATTAAAAAACAAAGATCATTCCAAAATTCACGTGGACAACACCACTTGAATTCAAAGATTTTAGGTCACCAAATGGATGGAAGGTTTGGGTGAATCGCATTCATCAAGGTGGGGCCCACATACGTGGCCCACCAAAGAAATTGATTCCGCTTCATTTTCTGTCAGTTAGATAGACGGTTTGTAATATATACATATCAAGGTGGGCTCACCTGTCCAGATTGCTGGACGGCTGGATGAAACACATGAATCAGGTGGGCTCCACAAAACTTCTTTGATGTCAACACACCGGACCGATTCTTCTTGGGGCAACATACACCAGCCAATCTGCTTGGAGGGTTCCATGTATGGCCCACTGTTTCGAGACGGTGGGGCCCACTGAGATTCGAACCCCCATAAAATGGAGTGGCCCACCCGATTTTCTGCTGAACGTGGCCCGCTTGATGTCAGCAGGGTGCGGCCCACCTTTTGGACGGCATAGATGAAACACATACAGTGGGTGGTTGGACGGACGGCCTCTGCTAAAATCATCAAATAATAATAATAATAATAACTACTAAAATCATGATCCGATTCCGATCCAAATCAGGGAAAAAAAAAAAAGAAGATCATACTCGTTTAATGTTCAGAGCATAAACACCAAAAAGAGAGAGATTTGAAATTCAAACTGAGAGAGAGAGAGAGATCATACTCGTTGCTGTTGGTGGTTGGACGGTCGGGCTCTGCTGGTCGGACGAGCAGAGGGAGGCGAAGGTCCTCTGGTGGTTGGACGGACGAACGTGCAGAGAGCGGCGGGCTCTGCTGGTCGGACGTGCAGAGAGAGGCGGACGACCTCTGCTGGTCGGACGTGCAGAGAGAGGCGGACGGCCTCTGCTGGTCGGACGTGCAGAGAGAGGCGGACGGCCTCTGTTGGTCGGACGAGCAGAGAGAGGCGGACGGCCTCTGCTGGTCGCCGGACGAGAGAGAGAGAGAGAGAGAGAGAGAGAGAGAGAGATTTGGTGGGGTCGGGCAGGGAGAGAGCGAGCAGGGGAGTGGGTTTGGTGGGGACGGCTGGGGTCGGGCGTTCTCTCAAAAAGGGAAAGGGGAAAGCGACCTAGGTTTTTTTTTTTTTAGGGATATATATACTTAGTGGCGAGTCGGGACGGGTCGGGCCGAGTCGGGACGGGTCGAGTCGGGTTTCGGGCCGAGCCGGGCTGAACTGGGTCAGATCCGAACTCGGCCTGAACTCAAAACGGGCTTGCAAAATTGACCCGTCCTGACCCGGAACTCAGTTCCGGGTCAGGCCGAGTCGAGCTTTTTCGGGCCGAGTCGAGCGGGCCAACCGGGCTAGCCCGGTTTGTGTACACCCCTAGTTCTGTGTGTGGGTCACCTGTGTGGGACCCACAGCAGGTACATGTTATATCCATACTGTCCATCTATTGGACGTGGACCCCACCATGGCAGCGTGTGGGGCCCACCTTGTAATGATCTATTTCATCCTCATTGTCCAATCCATAGACGGTGGGATGCGGATTGGTTGGTGTACGCTGATCACGGCTGCTGCATGCAGCAAATGTGGTGGGCCACCACCTGACAACCACCTTAATGATGCGTTGTATCCACCGTCCAGCTCATGGACGGTGGATCCCAACCATAATGCACGTGTATTACTATGCCGTCCAACCATTTTGATGGCGGACCCACCTGCTGTTGATGTCAGCACATTCCATGAGTCCCACGTGATGTATATGAACATCCCATCCGTCCTGATGGTGGGACCCGCTGCTAGGCAATGTTTGGATGATGCTGATGCACCTGGACAAAATTTGGATGGTGCTGATGTATATGCACAAGGTTTAGGCTGTGCTGGTCATCATTAATGGACCATATACCCCATGGGTTGGTAGTGTACACTGATACACATATTACACCAACAAGTATTGAGATGATTTTGGTGTGGTCCAAGTCTACTTGGGGACCATTGGTATGGCCCATCCATGGGCCATCATGATGTATTTTGGCCCATGGGCCGGGCCTACCTATTTGTATGGTTAGGCTTGCATGGCCCATTTGTTATATATGAGGCCCACATGTGAGGCCCATGGTGATTCATTTATGGCCCATTTTGATGAGGCCCATTGTGATGTACCCGAGGCCCATGGGCGCGGCCCATTGAAATGCATTTTGGCCCATGGGTGAGGCCCATTGTGACATATTCGAGGCCCATGGGCGTGGCCCATTGTGGTATATTCGAGGCCTTATATGAAGCCCGATGCGATGTATGTGAGGCTCATGAGCAGGGTTCGATGTGATGTATTTGTGGCTGTATGAATCCCTTACGTGGGCCACTCATTGGGAGCAATGTCGGTTAGATGTCCACATTGATGGGCAATGAAGGTTAGATGTCCTCATTGTGACCTTCCCTTAGGCCTTGTTAGGCATTTCTCTTCATGGGTTAACCCAAATAAGTGGGTCCCATTCGCCATAGATAAATTACTCCATGCTATCGGATTTGATATAACCACAGCCGAGTGCCGATCTTTATACTATGAATGATCGACTATTCATCTATGGACCCCGCCTTGTTTATATGATAATTGTTGGTGCTGATTGAGTAGGACGATTCGGATTGTCGTGGCCAATCGCCGATTTCAATTGCAGTGACCGATTTGCCGATTCGGATTATCGATCGATCCCGATTGTCGTGGCCGATTGCCAATTAGTGACCAAGGCCGGTTTCATGACCGATTGCCAATTCCGAATGACATGACCCATTTGTCGATTCTGATTATCGATCGATTCTGATTGTCTTGATCGATTGCCGATTCCGATTGCCATGACCGATTTACCGATTCTGATTATCGATCGATTCCGATTGTTGTGGCCGATCGCCAATTCTGATTGCTGTGACCGATCTGCAATTCTAATTATCGATCGATTCCAATTGTCGTAGCTGATTGCCAATTAGCGATCGAGGCTGATTTCATGACCGATTGCCGATTCCAATTGACGTGACCGATTTGCTGATCTGATTATCGATCGATTCTGATTGTCTTGACCAATTGCCGATTCCGATTGCCGTGACAGATTTACCAATTCTGATTATTGATCAGTTCCAATTGTCGTGGCCGATCGGCGATTCCGATTGCCGTGACCAATCTGGCGATTCTGATTATTGATCGATCTCGATTGTCGTGGCCAATTGCCGATTAGCGATCGAGGCCGATTTCATGACTGATTGTCGATTCCGATTGACGTGACCGATTTGCCAATTCTGATTATCGATCGATTCTGATTATCATGATCGATTGCCAATTCCGAGTGTAAATTTCGATTGTTGAGGCCGAGGCCGATTGTCGAGACCTATATGATGTATATGCGACCCGTAGTTGGGGCTCATTGTGATGTATTCATGGCCTTTGGGCAATGCCCATTGTGATATGTATTAGGCCCATGACGCATGGCTCATTTGATGTATTTGAGACCCATGTGTAGGGCCCACATGTCATGTATTTAAGGCCTATGAGCCGGGCCCACCTGTTGTGTATATGTGGCCCTTGAGTAAGGCCCACTGTGTTGTATATTAGGCCTTTGCGTGAGGCCGTGGGCCCATTATATGTTTGGCTCTATGTGGGCCATTCCTTGGGGCAATGTTGGTTAGATGTCCACATTGTCGAGGCCGATTGTTGATGCCAGTTATGGATATCGATTATGAGTATGTGACAACATAGTATCATGATACATGCCCATACACATCATCTGCATGTTTGTTATAAGATGTGGTTGATCATTGAATATGTCATTGAGCATGTTGTTATGAGACTCCCTGATAGGCAGAAGTTATCTTATATGAGCGCACCGTATGCGTATGATTGATGCATGACTGGATTGTATGACTCATGCATCTTACATTATGATTACTGTACGCCCTAGCGACATCAGGGCCGTAGCCTTCACAGGCATATCGTGGGATGGCCAGACGGGGTACTAGAAATTTGTTCTAGCATCGGGCTGCCATAGATGGCCCTGGGTGAAAATCCCTAAACCCTCTTGGTATCATAGGACGCCCCGACGTCGAGACCGAGTGGATACATGAGGGCCCGAGTGCCCAATACCAAGAGGCCGCATCTCCCACTGTGACGTGATCGGTTGGGAGGGGGTGTAGCCTTACCTACCCGAGCGTATGAGGCATTGCTACGCTGAGTTTAACCAGCTCGTGAATGGGTCCGCTATCGACATGCCGGATAGGTATTGGCAGGCTATTAGCTAGGCAGATATTGAGGTTTCTTACACTCACTTGGATTGTGCGGCTAGGAGAGAGACAGTGTGTCATGCCCCAAACTCGGAAACCGGGCTCACAAAATTTCCAATCGCCGAATCCGGTGCCGACAGCCTCCGTAGAACCCCATTCTCGGCTCCCAGCGCCCATACGCCAGGTTCCGATCCTGGGACGCTACAAGGAGGATTTCTAATAATTAATTTGATTCGTAATGAGCATAACCACAAGCATAACCCACGAACAATAACCACAAGAACACCATCACAAAATCCACTATGATAAAAAACTTTTGAGTACAAGGCGTATGAAAGGGAAATACAATATACTGATAATGACAAAAACTCCAAAAGATCGGCTGCACGCTCCAACTGCGGCAAGACTACGGCTGTGTTCTGGCGTCACCTGCACGCATCAATCGTGCATAAGCTTATGGAAAGCTTAGAGGGTGGTGTAAGTGTGTGCGCGATATGAGCGTGTTCAGAATGCAATATCAGAGCAATACGGAATCGTGTCAATGAGTACATGAATGCAGTCAGCCGTACCAAGGCTATGCGATGCAAAACATAACAAGGTAATTACGGATGCTGAGGATGCAATGCAATATGCAAATCCTGACGAGCCATGAATACCATCAACCTCATCTAGGCCATATAAGTGCAAAAACATAATAACCCAAAATGTTAAGTACTGCGGATACAATGTAATATGCGGTGCGAATGAAATGACTATGCTGGAATGTGAAGTCGGGATGATGGTACGAAGTATCACAGGCTATGGGGTCCATCACAAGGGACTTCTATCCAAACCAGTCTCATACCTAAATTTGGATAGTCAGACACAATGTGGTAAACTCCTGATCTTAGGTTAGTCGCGCGCCCAACCGAAATCCTGGCCATGCGATGGTACACGTAACAAATAGTTACGCACCACCAGCCCTAGTGGATAGTGAATGAATGAATAAATGGATATGCAATTCCTGCTCAATATCAGTACGGTTGCTCTCTGGGAAAATCACCGGGGTCTATTACACTCTACGCCAGCTTGCCGCCCCTATCCGAGCGCACAACTGGGTAAGTGAAAGAGACCTCACTATCCGCCTACCAATATCTGGCCCAGCTCGTCGATAGTGGACCCATTCCTCAAGCTGCTCAAACTCAACCTAGATATTGCCCCCTCACTCAGGAGGGTAAGGTCACACCCCTTTCCAACCGACTACGACACAGTGGGAGATGCGGCCTCCTGGTATTCGGCCCTCGTGCGCTCATATATCCACTCGGTCTCGACGTTGGAGTCATCTCCTGGCCACGGAGGTTCAGAGATTTTCATCCAGGGACATCTATGACGCCCATATGCTAGAACCAAATATTTTCGGTGTCCCGTCTGGCCATCCACGATATGCCTGTAGAGGCCACGGCCCTGATGTCGCTAAGGCGCACAATGATCAAGTAACATGTATGCGAGATGCATGAATCACACTATACAAACATGCAGCAATCTCGCGCGTACCATGCGCTCATGTCAGGCACTCCATCTCATATGGAGTCCCGTAATTGTCTCAGCCCAATGGCTCATGTTATAACCAAACATTCCTCATATCAAGCATACATATGATGCGTATGGGTATGAATCATGGAGCTACACTAAGCATGTTATAAGGTGATGAACTATCCTTACAACGCAGATGGGCCTAGACGGCCTACATACAACAAGTATGGGCCTACCAATGGCCCTAGGGAGAGTCATAATGCGGACATTTAACCAACATTATACTTACAATGTGGTCGTCAAACCAACATTGCTCCCAAGGCATAGCCCGCCATATAGGTCAACACATAAAACATGGTGGAATCACCTTCAATGGGCCTTATGTATGCCCTATTGGGCCTCGACCCATGGGCCTCCAATACATCAAATGGGCCTCACAACATAGGCCTCATGTATATCAAGGTGGGCCTAAACAACGGGCCATAAATATGACAAGTGGGCCACATCGCATGGGCCATATGTATATACCAAGGTGGGCCTCAACGGATAGTCCCAAGTACATCAACGTGGGCCTCACCACATGGGCTATATGCATATCAAATGGGTTACACCAATGGGCCTTATGTACATTGCAATGGGCCATAACCCATGGGCCTTTGAAAACATCACAATGGGCCTCGTAACATGGGTCATAAATACATTGAATGGGCCTAAACACATGGGCCATATATACATTAAGGTGGGCCTCAACAATGGCCATAAATACACATCCAAGTGGGCCTCACAGATGAGCCTCAACCACATACCAAGGTAGGGGTCCGCTTGAACTTTAGATCTGCCTTATTTTTAATCACACTCGGGTAAGGACAAGCTGGCCAAATGGTTGAACAGTTTGGATGCAACACAAGCATCACGGTGGGGCCCATGAAAGCCCACCAAATGCTATATACAATATATATAATAAATATTATATTATATATATACACACACACATGCACACACCCACACACACACACACACGCATACACACACATACACACACACAGGGGCACACACACACTGCCGCACCCACCGTCCCCTGGACGGTGGGAATACAACACAGATATCATGGTGGGCTCCACCGTCTAGGCGGACGGTGGAGGAGAAATACATACATCACTGTGGGTCCCATGTGGGGCCCACCATAGCATTTAGATTCCATCCAATCCGTTCATAAGATCACACGGGTCAGAAGGAAGGGGAAAAACAAATTTCAGCTTGATCCGAAACTTTTGTGGACCCCAAATGGGTTTCAACGGTAGAGTTCAATTCCCACTGTTTCTTGTGATGTGGACTACCTGAGATCTGGATTGGCCTGGTTTTTGGAGGGGGCCCACGTCAGCCAGTGGCCACCAAATGGGCGGTTTGGATATAAAATATACATCATGGTGGGGCCCACGGCTGGAGCCGTGGGACCCTCGTTCCTGCCACGCCGACGCCGGCAACATCGGCTCTCTGGCAGTCGTACGGCAGACAGCAGTAAGTCACGCCTCTTTCTTTTTTTTTTTTTTTTTTTTTTTCAAGAAACTTGTTTTTTTTTTTTGAGGGTTTTGATGCGTGGGCCCCACAATGGATTAATCCACCCTGGCCACTGGTTTCCATGGTCTGGGACGGATCAAACAAGTCCAATATCTGACATTTTCCTGTGCTTAAGAACAAAGAAGGGGGTTTTCAATGGTAGAAACTACTGTTTTCAATGCTATGGCCCGCAAGAAATCCGGATTGACCCCATTTTTTCTACTCAACGCCTAAAATGGTCTGAGGAAAGGGATGAACGGTATGGATTGGGTTCATACATCTATGTGGGGCCCATACAAGTGGTCAATCCACAAGCTTAGGAACCAAGCTAATATTTGTGTTGTATCTCTTTTTTTTTTTTTTTTCCAAGCCCACGTCCAGCGTCTGGACAGTTTGGGCATAACATAAACATGGAGGTGGGCCCCTTTTAGGTGGTCCGCCAAAGGGTAGGTGGGGTGAGTACAACACATACATAAAGTGGGCCCCACCTATGGATGACTTGGGTACAATACATACCTCAAAGTGGGGTCCGTCCAAGTGGGCCACATGGCTATATCATCATACCAAAATAATGAAAAAGAAAGGGAGAGAAAGAGAGAGATGGAAGACCGAGTGATGGAGGGACCCCGGTACTATGGGCCCTCCCTTTCATGATCTACAACATACATCAAGTGGGTCCCAATATATGTGGGCCCATTAAATCAAAATCCAACGGTGGAGATTTCTTCTCCACTAAAATAGACGGTCACGATGACCCCCTATTCAAGCTAGGAAAGTAAACATCATGATGGGGTCCATGGAGAATGGCCCCATCATGGAATGATATTGATAATCAAGGTGGGCCATCGGCCACATCTTAGGGTCCAAAGTGAGATCCACACCATTGATCGGTAGGCCTCACTTGGCCCTTCTAAGAAAACATGAAAACTACCCTATCAAAGCACCCACCGGTTGATCTCTTCGGTCCGTTGGAACGTCACCCTCCTTGTGCTCCTCTTTGATGGTGGAGATGGGAAATGGATAGCTAGGATGATGGGTTTTGGAATGGGAATGGTGGGCCACAAATTACTTTTCTCTCATGGAAGGCTTGAACGTGGGATTTCTTTCCTTGCTTGGGAATGTGGAAAAAAATGAGAAGGAGAGAGAGGGTTGTAAGGGAGAGAGTGATGTGAGGTGAGTGATGTGAGGTGATGGATGTGGTACTTGACTAGGTATGGGTGTGTAAGAGAGAGGGTAGGAAAGAATTAACTTTGGAGAAAGAAAGCATGGGTTGCTTGTACTTGACATTGAAGTGATTGATTGATTGATGTGATTGATTGATTGATGGGATTGATTTGACATTGTGTAGAGATTCTCTTGGGGTCGAGAAAGTGTGGCATTTCTTCAAAATAAACGTCGGCTCACATCTTCTGGTCAGGGTATCGGATCGGTGCGTGAGTTGCGGCGTTGGAACCAAGGCGACGGTGCGGTCGCAATGATACAGGTCTCGGATTAAACCGACTTGAATCTAAAGGATACGACTTACGATCGATCGTAACGTCGATTATCAGTCGCGGATTGCCGGAGTTAAACGGAAATGATCACAGGATTCATCGTAATAGTACGAACTAGGATACGGGTCTTACAGCTCTCCCCACCTAATAAAAATTTCATCCTCAAAATTTAAACCACAACATAACCAATACAGGGCTTACCAAGGGAGGGAAACCACACCACTATATATAGATAATCAGAACACAACATACCAACATAATCAAACATCTAAAAGATGGGGATGACGCCCATGAATCTCAAGCTCTAACTCTCAAGACGCATAATCCATAAGCAATCTAGCAAGATGGTGTAGGGGCCAAGTCATATGAATCATCGACGACTGTTCTTGATGACTGAGGGTCCTATTGAACGGCATAAAATCTGCCTTGGGCCTGCTGGGGAGGTATAGGTCCCCTCTGAGGCCTCTGCTGCTGCGAGGGAGGTCTTAGAGGCTGGTGCTTTGCTGAGGGGGCCTCGGTGGTGGAATTTGCTGTCGCTGCTGCTGCAGTGCTCTCGGCTGCTGTGGGGGCTACTGAGGTCGGGGACACTCCCACCTACGGTGTCCTATCCCACCGCATCCATAGCAGGTATCAGAAAGCTGCCTTTGAGGTGGTGCTGCTCGGGGTGCCGACGGTGCTACTGGTGCTCCGGCAAATGGGTGGCTCCTAAACCTCTACGGTCGTCGATGCTGCTGTGAGCTACTGGAGGGGGCCTGCCTCTTCTGACCCCTCCTCTGATCTCGGTCGCTCTGTCCACCGGCCTACTCGGCCTCATAAATCTGAGCCCTCCGCACTACCGCCTGGAAGGTCAGGAGCTCATGTCCAATAACATGGCCTCGAAGACCGTAATGTAAGCCGTTCTCGAAACGGCGGGCCTTTCGCCCCTCATCATCAACCATATATGGCGCAAACCTCGACAACGCCACAAAACGGGCCGCGTATTGCGCCACGGTCATGTCCCCCTGCACCAGAGTCTCGAACTCCAGTGCTCTCTGACGACGAATGTGGTCAGGGAAGTACTGCTCCTCGAATCTATCGATAAAGTCATCTCATGTCCAGACGTAATCAGGTCCTGCAACACGGGTAACGGAGGTCCACTAATGCTCTGCCTCACCCTGAAAAAGGAATACCGCTAACCGAACTCGATGCTGGGTCGTGCATGATATAGTATTGAAGATCTTCTCCACATCGGAGCGCCAACTCTCTGCTGCAGTCGGATCTGACTCGCCCTGAAAACGCGGAGGATCAAGCCGTCTGAACTCACGTAGAAGAGCACTCGCGCGCTCCTGCTCTGCCTGCTCTGGTAAAACAACTGGGCGCCTGTCCTGCCCCTGAAGTGCAACAGTCACAGCCTGTAACATCTGCTGTAACTGCGAGGCACTCACAGGCACGGTCGGATCCGTATCGACATCAGGTGGAGGAACGTCATCCTCAGGAAAGGGAGCAGGGATCTTTGGCGGTAGAACGGGAGGCGCCGGTGGTAAAGCTGGAGCCTCAGGTAGTAGAGCGGGGGTCGAACGGGTCGCTCTCCTAGGCGGCATGTCCTATGAAAAAGATAAGGACACTGATCAACCTCGAGAATCGTACGTTAGGGAAGTCAATCGGAAGGTTTCGCACTTGGAACCTAATCGCCTTAAACTCATAGTAAACATGTGATACTTTTCTTGCTTATTCCCAAGTTATGCTCTGATACCAACTTCTGTCACTCCCCAAACTCAGAAACCGGGCTCACAAAATTCTCGATTGCCGAATCCGGTGCCGACAGCCTCCGTAGAACCCCATTCTCGGCTCCCAGCGCCCATACGCCAGGTTCCGATCCTGGGACGCTATAAGGAGGATTTCTAATAATCAATTTGATTCGTAATGAGCATAACCCACGAACAATAACCACAAGAACACCATCACGAAATCCACTATGATAAAAAACTTTTGAGTACAAGGCGTATGAAAGGGAAATACAATATACTGATAATGACAAAAATTCCAAAAGATCGGCTGCATGCTCCAACTGCGGCAAGACTACGGCTGCGTCCTGACGTCACCTGCACGCATCAATTGTGCATAAGCTTATGAAAAGCTTAGAGGGTGGTGTAAGTGTGTGCGCAATATGAGCGTGCTCAGAATGCAAGGTCAGAGCAATGCGGAATCGTGCCAATGAGTACATGAATGCAGTCAGCCGTACCAAGGCTATGCGATGCAAAACATAACAAGATAATAATGGATGCTGAGGATGCAATGTAATATGCAAATCCTGACGAGCCATGAATACCATCAACCTCATCTAGGCCATATAAGTGCAAAAACATAATAACCAAAAATGCTAAGTACTGCAGAAGCAATGTAATATGCGGTGTGAATGAAATGACTATGCTGGAATGTGAAGTCGGGATGATGGTACGAAGTATCACAAGCTATGGGGTCCATCACAAGGGACTTCTATCTAAACCAGTCCCATACCTAAATTTGGATAGTCAAACACAATGTGGTAAACTCTTGATCTTAGGTTAGTCGCGCGCCCAATCGAAATTCTGGCTATGTGATGGTATATGTAACAAATAGTTATGCACAACCAGCCCGAGTGGATAGTGAATGAATGAATGAATGGATATGCAATTCCTGCTCAATATCAGTACGATTACTCTCTGGAAAAATCACCGGGGTCTATTACACTCTACGCCAGCTTGCCGCCCCTATCCGAGCGCACAACTGGGTAAGTGAAAGAGACCTCACTATCCACCTACCAATATCGGGCCCGGCTCGTCGATAGCAGACCCATTCCTCAAGCTGGTCAAACTCAACCTAGATATTGCCCCCTCACTCAGGCGGGTAAGGTCACACCCCTTCCCAACCGACTACGACATAGTGAGAGACGCGGCCTCCTGGTATTCGGCCCTCGTGCGCTCATATATCCACCCGGTCTTGACGCTGGAGTCATCTCCTGGCCACGGAGGTTCAGGAATTTTCACCCAGAGACATCTATGACGCCCATATGCTAGAACCAAACATTTCCGATGTCCCGTCTGACCATCCACGGTATGCCTGTGGAGGCCACGGTCCTGATGTCGCTAGGGCGTACAATGATTAAGTAACATGTATGCGAGATGCATGAATCACACTGTACAAACATGCAGCAATCTCGCGCGTACCATCCGCTCATGTCAGGCACTCCATCTCATATGAAGTCCCGTAAATGTCTCAGCCCAACGGCTCATGTTATAACCAAACATTCCTCATATCAAGCATACATATGATGCGTATGGGTATGAATCATGGAGCTATACTAAGCATGTTATAAGGTGATGAACTATCCTTACAACGCAGATGGGCCTAGACGGCCTACACAACAAGTATGGGCCTACCAATGGCCCTAGGGAGAGTCGTAATGCGGACATTTAACCAACAATATACTTACAATGTGGACGTCCCAATGCATAGCCCGCCATATAGGTCAACACATAAAACACGGTGGAATCACCTTCAATGGGCCTTATGTATGCCTTATTGGGCCTCGACCCATGGGCCTCCAATACATCAAATGGGCCTCACAACATAGGCCTCATGTATATCAAGGTGGGCCTAAACAACGGGCCATAAATATGACAAGTGGGCCACATCTCATGGGCCATATGTATATACCAAGGTGGGCCTCAACGGATAGTCACAAGTACATCAACGTGGGCCTCACCACATGGGCCATATGCATATCAAATGGGTCACACCAATGGGCCTTATGTACATTGCAATGGGCCATAACCCATGGGCCTTTGAAAACATCATAATGGGCCTCGTAACATGGGTCATAAATTTATTGAATGGGCCTCAACACATGGGCCATATATACATTAAGGTGGGCCTCAACAACGGCCATAAATACACATCCAGGTGGGCCTCACAGATGGGCCTCAACCACATACCAAGGTAGGGGTCCACTTGAACTTTAGATTTGCCTTATTTTTAGTCACACTCGGGTAAGGACAAGCTGGCCAAATGGTTGAACAGTTTGGATGCAACACAAGCATCACGGTGGGGCCCATGAAAGCCCACCAAATGCTATATACAATATATATAATAAAATTATATTATATATATACACACACACATGCACACACCCGCGCACACACACACACACGCATACACACACATACACACACACAGGGGCACACACACACTGCCGCACCCACCGTCCCCTGGACGGTGGGAATACAACACATATATCATGGTGGGCTCCACCGTCTAGGCGGACGGTGGAGGAGAAATACATACATCACTGTGGGTCCCATGTGAGGCCCACCATAGCGTTTAGCTTCCATCCAATCCGTTCATAAGATCACACGGGTCAGAAGGAAGGGGAAAAACAAATTTCAGCTTGATCCGAAACTTTTGTGGACCCCAAATGGGTTTCAACGGTAGAGTTCAATTCCCACTGTTTCTTGTGATGTGGACTACCTGAGATCTGGATTGGCCTGGTTTTTGGAGGGGGCCCACGTCAGTCAGTGGCCCACCAAATGGGCGGTTTGGATATAAAATATACATCATGGTGGGGCCCACGGCTGGAGCCGTGGGACCCTGCCCGTTTCACGCTGACGCTGGCAACATTAGCCTTTGGCGGTGTCAGCGGCAGCAGCAGAAGCTGTTGCCCTCTTCTTTTTTTTTTTTTTTCAAGAAACTTGTTTTTTTTTTTTTGAGGTTTTTGATGCGTGGGCCCCACATTGGATTAATCCACCCTGGCCACTGGTTTCCATGGTCCGGGACGGATCAAACAAGTCCAATATCTGACATTTTCCTGTGCTTAAGAACAGCAAGGGGGGTTTTCAATGGTAGAAACTACTGTTTTCAATGCTATGGCCCGCAAGAAATCCGGATTGACCCCATTTTTCGGCTCAACGCCTAAAATGGTCTGAGGAAAGGGATGAACGGTATGGATTGGGTTCATACATCTATGTGGGGCCCATACAAGTGGTCAATCCACAAGCTTAGGAACCAAGCTAATATTTGTGTTGTTTTTTTTTTTTTTTTTTTTTTTTTCCAAGCCCACGTCCAGCGTCTGGATAGTTTGGGCGTAACATAAGCTTGGAGGTGGGCCCCGTTTAAGTGGGCCGCCAAAGGGTAGGTGGGGTGAGTACAACACATACATAAAGTGGGCCCCACCTATGGATGACTTGGGTACAATACATACCTCAAAGTGGGGTCCGTCCAAGTGGGCCACATGGCTATATCATCATACCAAAATAATGAAAAAGAAAGGGAGAGAGAGAGAGATGGAAGACCGAGTGATGGAGGGACCCCGGTACTATGGGCCCTCCCTTTCATGATCTACAACATACATCAAGTGGGTCCCAATATATGTGGGCCCATTAATTTAAAATCCAACGGTGGAGATTTCTTCTCCACTAAAATAGACGGTTACGATGACCCCTATTCAAGCTAGGAAAGTAAACATCATGATGGGGTCCATGGAGAATGGCCCCATCATGGAATGATATTGATAATCAAGGTGGGCCATCGGCCACATCTTAGGGTCCAAAGTGAGATCCACACCATTGATTGGTGGGCCTCACTTGGCCCTTCTAAGAAAATATGAAAACTACCCTATCAAAGCACCCACCGGTTGATCTCTTCGGTCCGTTGGAACGCCACCCTCCTTGTGCTCCTCTTTGATGGTGGGGATGGGAAATGGATGGCTAGGATGATAGGTTTTGGAATAGGAATGGTGGGCCATAAATCACTTTTCTCTCATGGAAGGTTGAACGTGGGATTTTTTTCCTTGCTTGGGAATGTGGAAAAAAAATGAGAAGGAGAGAGAGGGTTGTAAGGGAGAGAGAGTGATGCGAGGTGAGTGATGTGAGGTGATAGATGTTTTACTTGACTAGGTATGGGTGTGTAAGAGAGAGGGTAGGAAAGAGTTGACTTTGGAGAGAGAAAGCATGGGTTGCTTGTACTTAACATTGAAGTGATTGATTGATTGATGTGATTGATTGATTGATGGGATTGATTTGACATTGTGTAGAGATTCTCTTAGGGTCGAGAAAGTGCGGCGTTTCTTCGAAATAAACGTCGGCTCACATCTTCTGGTCAGGGTATCGGATCGGTACGTGAGTCGCGGCGTTGGAACAGCGGCGACGGTGCGGTCACAATGATACAGGTCTCGGATTAAACCGACTCGAATCTAAAGGATACGACTTACGATCGATCGCAATGTCGATTATCAGTCGCGGATTGCCGGACTTTGACGGAAATGATCGCAGAATTCATCGGAACAGTACGAACTAGGATACGGGTCTTACACAGTGCCATTTGGAGTATACTAAACCCTGGTAATGATCCCAGAGTTGAACAATACTAATATGTGGATTTATTGAGCAGGATTTGCATACTCGTTAATTCATTCATTCACTCTCCACTCGGGCTGGTGGTCTGCAACTATTTATTATGTGTACCTTCGCAATGACTAGAATTTCGGTTGGGGCGCTCGACTAACCTGAGATCAGGAGTTTACCACATTGAGTCTAACTATGCAAATTTAGGTATGAGACTGGTTTGGATAGAAGCCCATTGTGTTGGACCCCATAGCTTGCGATACTACGTACTATCATCCCGACTTCACACTCCAGCATGGACATTCCATTCGCACCGCATATTGCATTACATCTGCGGCATATGACATTTTGGGTTACCTATGTTTTTGCATTTATATGGTTTAGATACGGCTTCTGATATTTGACTCTTTATGGTTCCTCATTAGTATAGTTGATCTGTATTGCGTATTCTGATATTGTTTGACTCATGATCTTGTTAATATTTCCGCTTACTCTGATATTGTATGATTTATGATCTTGTTAATATTTCTACTTACTCTGATATCGTATGATTCATGATTTTATTAGTATTTCCGCTTATTTCTGACATCGTATGATTATGGCTTGTATTGAATACTTGGCACTTATCTTGTGCACACACCTACATCACACTCTAAACTTTCTATAAGCTTATGCACAATAGATAAGTGCTGGTGGCATTAGGTTGCAGTAGCGTTGAGTTTGGAGATGCAACAGACCTCTGGAGCTTTGATTTTCGATATATGTATTTCCCTTTCAGCATTGTATTCAAATGATTACATTAGTGGATATGTGATGATGATGTTACCTTTACGATTTGGGTATAGTTGTGGTTATGCTTATTACGAGATAAATGTACAAAAAAAAATCCTCCTTGTAGGATTCCAGGATCAGAATCTGGCATATGGATGCTAGGAGCCGAGAATAGGGTACTACGGAGGCTGTCGGCACCGGATTCAACGATCGGTATTCCTGTGAATCCGATCTCCGTGTTTGGGGCGTGACAAAAGTTGGTATCAAAGCATAACTTAGGAATACTTGAAGATAATATCATATATCTGCTAATAGCTACCTTACACCATATGATTCTTGAGAACTTAGAATGATTGGACCCCCGAGTTCGAATAACTTAGAGATTTTCTGATACAACTCTCTTCCATTGAGATTGTGAGGCTGCATGGTATTTCAGTTTCGATCATTTCCAACCCAGGATCCGAGGTTCAGTAGGGTTATCATGGTATTAATGAGGTGTTCTACGAGAAGGAGGTTGAGGTTTGTGGGCATTATCCCCATCCCTTGGGTGTTTGATTATGATAGCATGGAGTGTTCTAATAGGATTTCCCTCCGTCGATGAGCTCTGTATTGGTTGTATTATAATTTGAATTTCGAGCATGAAATTTTTATTAGGAGGGGAGAGTTGTAAGACCCGTATCCTATACTGTACCATTCTATAGGTTTCCGCGGTCCTTCCGGTCAAATTCCGGCGACGCGTGATTTGTTATCGGCATTTGCGTGCGATCTCTAGTCGTACCCCGTATTTAAGAGTCGGATAGACCCGAGACTTGCACCCTAGCGACCACGTCATCGCTGCACTTCCAATGCCGCATCTCACATGCCGAGGCGATACCCGGGCCAGGAGACATGGGCTCGCATCCAGTTTGAGAAAAATATTGCACATTGCAATTTTGTGAGAATATCTTCGAAATGTCACATCAATCCATCAATTAATCAAAGTACTCCCATCACCTCACACCCCATCCCCAAGTACAACCACCCCTCCCCTAAAGTCAACACTCTCTTATAACCAAGTACACCTACCCATTACTCTTCTCTCATCTCTCTCTCTCTCTCTCTCTCTCTCTCTCTCTCTCTTTCTCATTCTCCCAAGCAACCCTAAGAGAAGAATCGTCCATGACTTCCATGGAGAAGCCATGTGTAGCCCACCTTCCTATCACCCAATCTCAACCGTTGAATCTTGTTCCCTTGAAGCTCTACAACGCGTTGGTGGAAGAATGAAGAAGAAGATCCTAAGGTGGGTGATTTTATGATTTTCCACCGTTCATTTTGTGATTTGAGGGCCCACATGTGGTGGGACCCATCTTGATGTATGTATTATTTCAAAGAGGGGTCCATGGTGGCGGGTCCCTCCATCACCATCACCTCTCTCTCTCTCTCTCCTTTTCATATGATGGCCCACCTTGATGTCAGTACTTTACATGGCTAGACCGTCCATCCGTGGGCCCGGTTGGATTGGGCCCAGCCGTTGGGACGTGTACCGTTCAGCCTCCAATGCCCTGGACGAAGAGGAAACACAAATACCTGCTTTATTTATAGCAGGTGGGCCACACGTGTGGACCCACCTGATGTCTACCATGCATCCAGCCGTTCATCCGTGGGGTCACCTTGATTTATATGTGGCTGGAGGGCACCTGGATGGATGTATCACATCCATACCATCCAACCATCTGACGTCCAATCAACAAAAGCCAGTTTGATTCCTAACTGGGTGGGCCACGTTGACGTGGACCCCACTTGGACGCACGTGTTGATCCGGACCGTCCATCTCTGTTGTGGGGCTACACTGTAAGGTAAATGTTTTATCTATACCGCTCATCCACCCCGGCAGCGGTATGGCTGCTGTTGTGAGGTCACCTAACTTTGAGGGTCCCACCGTTGTATGTGTTTCGCCCAGACCGTCCATCTGGACGGTGGGCCCTGACCATGAGGTATATGTTATATCCCACCGTCCATTTGGACGGTGTAGATGGCCACGTGTGTAGGATCCACCGTGATATATGTATGTGCACACCCAGCCGTCCATTTGTTGTGCTGCCTTGCAGGGACCACCATGATGCGTCTGTTCGATCTACACCGTTCATCATTTGGACGATGGGCCAGCCCACCCTACGACGTCTGTCCCTTTGAACGGGACCCACCTGGAACGTGTATTGCATCCAGGCCGTCTAGGGCCTAAATGACGCTGGTGTGTACAGGTGTTATATGTTATATATAATACATAGTATTATATTATAATTAATATATATATATATATATATATATATATATATATATATATATATATATATATATATATATATATATATATATATATAGGGAGATGGTCACCTACGCACCTCTTCACGTGAGCACCAATGAGCACCTTTGCACACGTGTCATGTGCACAAAATCTGAACGGTCCAAGTGATGCCGCACCGCTTGAAATACCATAGGTCCAATTTTCAGCCTGATACAAAACTCTGATGGGCCATGGCAAAAGGAAACAGTTTCCTCCCTTGATTTGCATTTCTCTTTGCTATGGCTCACCAGAATCATGTATCAGGCTGAAAATTGGGCGTATAGCATTTCAAGGGGTGCAGCATCACTTGGACCGTTCAGATTTTGTGCACATGACACATGTGCAAAGGTGCTCATTGGTGCTCACGTGAAAAGGTGCGCAGGTGACCATCTCCCTATATATATATATATATATATATATATATATATATATATTATAATATAATATTATATATTATATATTATATATCTGGTGGGCCCCACGTGGGACCCACCTTTAATACATGCCTTTCACACAAGCATTGTCCATCTGTACGGTGCCATGTAGGCACACCGTTCTGTGTGCGGGTCACGTGTGGGACCCACAGCAGGTATATGTTATATCCATACTGTCCATCTATTGGATGTGTACCCCACCATGACAGCGTGTGGGGCCCACCTTATAATGATCTATTTCATCCTCACCGTCCAATCCATGGACGGTGGGATGCGGATTGGCTGGTGTACGCTGATTACGGCTGCTGCATGCAGCAAATGCGGTGAGCCACCACCTGGCAGCCACCATGATGATGCGTTGTATCCACCGTCCAGCTCATGGACGGTGGATCCTAACCATAATGCACGTGTATTATCTATGCCGTCCAACCGTTTTGATGGCGGACTCACCTGCTGTTGACGTTAGCACATTCCATGTGTCCCACGTGATGTATATGAACATCCCATCCGTCCTGATGGTGGGACCCGCTACTGGGCTATGTTTGGATGATGCTGATGCACCTGGACAAAATTTGGATGGTGCTTATGTATATGGACAATGTTTGGTCTGTGTTGGTCATCATTAATGGACCATATGCCGCATGGGTTGATAGTGTGCATTGAAACACATATTACACCTACAAGTATTGAGATGATTTTGGTGTGGTCCAAGTCCACTTGGGGACCATTGGTACGGCCCATCCATGGGGCCATCATGACATATTTGAAAGTGCCTTGGTTTGTCAAGTTACGTGAGTGTTGATTCAGATTGTCTACTAAGCCTGTATAAAGATCAATTCAGTCGGCCTCAACCGGATGTGTTTAAGCTCGCCACAGGTAAATTTAAAGCCTCACATCCCTTGTCCCAAAACACTAGGTGAATAAAACCCTTTAAAAAAAGGTAGAAAAACATAGGGTTTTTAGGTGAGAAAACTATTTTCAAAATAGGAAAATCTCCAAAATTTTCTCGCATTGCCGATTTTATCGAAGAACCCTCGATATGATCGACCTACGCTGTCGAGTCCTCGATGCTTCATCGATATGATTGGAAAGATGACCAAATATGTCTAACAACTTCACAACATATCTAGACGAATTATCGAGGTATCGATACACATATCGATACCATCGATACTCAAATCTCAAGCCCATCGAAAGTGGCTCAATAAGATCGACAGGCAGATTTCCGCCGCTCCTGTTTTTAGAGAAAAATTCGAATTTCTTCGATATATCGATGCACCGTCCGATAAGATCTGAAATCAAATATCGATAAGATCGGAAGTCCATCGATGATATTGACCGTGGGCGCGCATTTCTTTCAGCAGATATTTCAGGTTGTTTTTAACTTTGATCGGGGGCCATTCGAGGAAATCGATATTCATATGTCGATGATATCGAGGCCGAGTCGACTGCATCGAAATTGGACATAAACTGTCCAGTGAGTTTACTGGTAAATCTATTGGATTTATCGATGCATCGACACTGCCTTCGATATCATCGATATACAAATTCCGATGACATCGGCTGACCCTCGATCATATCCTTAAAACCTGAAATATTTCATGTTAAGTCTCTCTCATTTTTCAAGTGTCAATAGATCAAACCTACCATTGATGGAATCGGAGTTCGAAATCCGATGATATCGACAGTGGTTTCGATTCATTGACCATCTGGCAAAAGGTTTTAAAAGCGTATGACTTTGAGTTCAAGTCATCGAGCAGATTATCGATGCTATCGAGAGTATACGCTCCATGATATCGAACCTGCTCGATGATATCGAACTCAGTCATAAATGTGACCGTTTTATATCCGTTGGAACTTTTTGCCTATATATAGAAGACTTGTCTATTGTTGCTGAGAGAGAGAGTAAAGAGAGCTTTTGAGTGTCTAACCTTAGATCATATACCCAAAGCCCTTTCTCTTGAGGAAGTTCACCCTCCAATCCACCTTCATCATTGATATTTGAAAAGGCCAAGCTATATGTCCTAGAGGGGGGTGAATAAGACAACGCCAAATTTAAAATAATTACAGTGGAATCGAATAAAGAGATAACCAAATAAAGTAAATCAATTCACAATGCTGAAATGAAAAGCAACCTCAATTAACATGTATTGAGAGGTTGATACAAAAGTTGTTCTAAAGACAACCTTATACCAAAAACCAAAGTTTATGGTAGGACAACCTTATTTCTAGAAAGGTCTTTGTATCAAGAACTCAAACTAAAGAGGAATAAATATATTCAAACTTATACTGAGGAATAAAAAGCAATCTCAAATATTGATTGTTCTAAGGACAACCTTGCACCATAAAAATGGTAGGGCAACTTTAACATCCCAGATTTTTGCCAACTTGGAATCATATGTCCTTAGGCAAGGGGTAGATCCTAACCCCTTATGAACCTCTCAAACCTCAAATCCTTTAGGAATTAGACAAAGTTAACTAAGTGCTAAACTGGATTAGTTACGAAATCCGCACTAATCACTTTAAATACGATCTGCAAGACCCAAAACTTGTAGAATCATCGACGTTAGGTTACCCTAAAATCTAGGATCAAACTCATTACCCGACTGCTCTCGGGAGCACATTGAAACTCCGTATCAGATCTGGACCGCACGTCGGAAGTCCGATTAACGTGAAGTTAAACAATTATGACCGCCTCGCTGGGCTTGACAACTATCTCGGAAATCAAATCCAGATAGTGTCACATGACTATTCGCTTGAGCTCGGAGCGAGGAGTGTGAGAAAACCTAGTTTTCTTTAGAAATTAAATGAACTTTAAGTAATCTGAGACTTGGTGTTTGCGGGCCAAATATAAGCAATCAGACTGTGGGAATCTGACCCAAATACACCCTCAGATCAGGAAAAAATTCATGTACATGGCGGTGTACTTGAAATCTCCGATCGAGTTTCACTAACCGTTGAACTGAAACTGGTCCGCCATGCGTGATCTAGGAATTTGACCAAAACGAAAATATAATTCGACCTAGATCCAATGTCTGTGAGCTTAAGTCCGACCTTTGGCTCAAGGGGGGCCGCTAGAAGTGCTCTGTTGAGACAGAATAGTCTCCTTTTGGACATAACTTAAGTATACATTGATCCTGAGTATATTTCTGAGAGTTTTGGGCCTATATAAGGACCTTAAACCCTCACTCTCTCATCCCATACGAATTCGAGAAAAACCTAGGAGAGAGAAGAGAGAAAAGAGAGAGAAAGTGTGAGAGAGGTGAGAGATTCTTCCTGCCGTTCTACCCTGTCGATCTACAAGCCTAACCACCTCGTTCTAATTGCTTTTCCGGCGATTTTGGCTTCGTTTCTAGGTAAGAAACCCTAACCCTAATCTGATTTGGGGTTTTGATAGTTGTATGTTATGAAATAACTAACCTAAAGCATGCTATAGGTTGCCAAATTACCGTATACGAAGACTTAGCAAATCTATCGAGTTCTTTACGATTCTACGACAAAAGGTGCAGACTTTAGATGTATAGGTTATGGTTTTCAACACTTTCAATGTCAGATAATGATAGATTCATGATCTGCATGCAATTGCACATGTACAAAGTGCTGTCCGTTTCATTTTTCGGTTATACGTTAACTATGTTGAATATACTGTATTCTTCGTATTTGTAGAAAATACCGTATATGTACAAAATTTGAAAGTATGTTATCCATGATTAATTACTGTATGAACATGCTATATATATGTATAATACTCACTCGGCGAAAGGATTCGCCCTAATACACGTTTTTGCTAATATACGTTATGTATGTTAAAAGGGTGTATTCTAAGTGTTTGTGAAAATGACCGAATGAGTAAAGAATTCGCATTCATGCTTGCCATGGCTAATTGTCATGGATATATGATTGTTGTATAGGCGATACCCCTTTGACGAAAGGATTTGCCCTAAATCACACCACGACCAATATACACTATATATGTTAAATTGTGTAGCCCAAGTGTTTGTGAAAATGTTCAAATGAATATAGAACTTGGATTCATGCTTGCCATGATTATCCGTCGTGGGTGCACGCGTGTTATCTATGGGGTAGCTCCCTAGTGAAAGGATTTGGCCTAATACCTATGTGATCAACATATGCCATGTATGTTGATGTATGCAGTCTAAAGTATTTGTTAAAATGTCTGATCGAGTAATAGTTAGTAAATTGTAATGTATAAGGGTGTTGAGATAGGATTCTCAACTACCTTAGTGATGTGTATGATTTCTTTTATGTAAGTTGTTTAGTTTAATCATTTATTGGTTTATGAAACGTATGCGTTTGGATTTCCTGTTTGCATTGTGTTTTATAACATGCTTATTAATATGTTTGAATTACTTATTTATTTAACTCTGCTCTGACTACTTCACATGCTTAAGTTGTATTCCATAAATCCGTGAAAGGTGATGGGTGAGTGGTGTAACGATTCCGTGCAACAGCCCTGACAGCCTTAAGCGGACCATATTGGATAATTAATTGTATAAGTGAAATCTTGATCCATTACTGCTTTAATTATCCCGTAATTGAATGTGATTGGGGCTATTGTATAGTCTAGGCAATCGGTAACGGGATTGAATTCGTGGCTGAGATTCATTTGCCACGTGAGATGTGTTCGATGAACTCGAGTCGTACTTCGGTTGACGATAGTGGTTGGCCACGCGAAGTGCTTATGTACTTCATGTCGTTCAACTTGTCGTGCGCTCGAGCTAGCCGAGCTCGTCAAGTAACCCGATCTGTCTAATGTATGTTCACCATATTTGGACGCTACTGCTTGATCCTAAGGTACCGAACTTACCAGTGCAACCCCGTTAACCTTGGTACCTCAATCGCTAAGACTCATGAGCCGAGTATGGTGGTATGGGACACCGTGGTCGAGCTGTTGGCCTACGCTGGGGTTTCGTGGTGTTGTGAGTGCGTCAGCCTGAGCCTCCCCATAGTGTCCATTGAGCAACCAGACTCATGAGCCAATTATGGTGGTATGGGACACTATATTCGAGCTGTCGGCTTACACTGATTGGTGACGAGCCCTTTGTAGTGACCTCGAGCATACTCTGAATTTGCGGTGAGGCGACGAGTTTTGTCGCGGTGAATAGAGTATGAACTAGGCCTGTATCAATTTAGTGATGAACAGTAAAAAAAGGTGATGTGGGAGTGGTGTAACGATTGCATGTAACAGCCTTGACAGCCTTTGCAGCACCCTAGAACCACACTATTGTATGAGATTATTTAGGTTTGACGACCCTAGAATGGATCATGTTTAGGAATGATATAAGGGAGGTACCTTAGTTTCCCAATCCTGCTGTTTGAATTGGACTAATAACAACTTAGTGATCATGCTCATCATCGCACTACATGTGCCTGGAAGATGTGGAGTACTAAGGAATGAACGCATGCCGTGGATGTAAGATGGTGTCGCATGAGGGAGTATGTCGGTGAGGGCATGCATCATGACATCATTTCATACTTGCATTAACAAGAGTACTTAGGATTGTTGATTGTACTGCTTTATCATTACTGCTTGACTGTTTTGATAACATGTTAACCTATGCTTTATTGTTCCACTGAGTTGATCACTCACTCCCACGTTACAGGATGGTACTTGCAACACCAACCAGACTGTCTTAGCTACAGGTGATGGCGATGCTTATGAAGCAGAACTGGACTACTACTATGATGTTGAGGAGTTCTCCTACATGTAACTCTTGATGGGTCTATGAAGACCTGGAATGGCATTGACAGGGCTATGGTATTTGGGATAGAAGATATTACACTTCCTCAATTTGGTATATTTTGGAATGGTACTTGTAAATAGTTAACCTGATAACATTATTACACTCTAGAGACTCACTATAGTTTATATATCTATCACAGTCTTTCGCTTGCTATCTCACTTGTCTCTAGAGTATGATATGCTGTTTTGGCTTAATCTCACTCATGTTCAATGCACTAATACAGATAACATTCAATCACAGTCTTTTGTTATGTTGCATAAGTGATGCGTTGGAACTCGGGAGTTGAGTTTATGCTCGACCCCCGATTTTCAGGGCATTACAGCAACCTTACTAGAACGAGAAGTGAAACTGAAGCTCAAACAAACAAAGGAATAGTTAGAGATAAATTGCAGAAAGATAAATCTAAACTATTACAACATTCCCCACTGAGGTTGAAATAAAATGATTACAATATTCACATCCACATACATTCCACCATTGAATAATCAAAGATAAGAAAAATGAAGCACACTTCCACACAACACAAAGAGTTATAGTGGTTCGCCTGTGTGTACACTAATTGTTCAACAACAGCCACACAGAATGCTACTCCACTCCTAATATCCTCACACAGGGGATATTAGCGTTCACTATCAAATAGGTTTTCACAGGTTTACCCAAAACCTTCACAATTGTGTCTTTTTCAAAGGGCTTACACAATTTAAAAACCCTCACTTCTGAGTTTTCTGGCTTTCCTCAGATAACCAACAACTTTGAATGTATATGGGTCATGAGGGTGCGCCATACGACGATGAAGACTTAGAACATACTCCTCCTTCCCAGAAGGGGGAAAACAAGTCTAGGTATTTAGACAATTAATCTAAGGAATAAACCCTTAGTGGGGGCCTAATACTTTAAGGTAGCCCACAAAGCTAAGAAGGGTAATATATAAGCCTAAAGGAATAAACGGTCCTAATGAGGCCCTATGGTTGGCCTTAAATCTCCCATAGTAACCCATGGGCCTACCTTAGGGCCACCAAGGAGGATATCCAACCTCAACTGGGTCCCAAAAGGTAGCCCACCACTACTCAAATATAAAATAAGGCCCAAGGCCTAAGCAATCCATGGCCTAGTGGGCTATATACCAAGCCTAAAACATAGGCAATATGGTGGGCCCTCAAGCAAGGTTTGGGCCCAACCATAAAGGTCATGAACCCACATATTGTGGTGGGCCTAGTGGGCAACCCGGTAATCCAACCATGTGGGTAATTTCTATACTTTATCCAAGTAACTTGGGCCTCACAGCTTGGCCAAAGTACAAGGTTATTTTGGTGAGAAACCAAGAGCCCAACTACTTGCACATTATGGTCCATAAATCCATCATAATAAGTAGTGAGATACGGGCCCAAAGGTCAAGGGACCTAACTAGAAGATTTTAAGATAAATGGGCCTACAAAGTGTAACCAGAACTATGAACATAGATCCCAAAATAAAATCCAATAGAGGTGGGCCTTCTACTTTGCACAAATAAAGCCCAAATACACCTCAGAAAATGGTAGGCTTATGTGTGTAATTCACCCTTAAATTTAGTGGGCCATGCTGCCCCAAATCATACTATTAGGGGCAGCCAATATGGGCCTATTGCTGGAATTTCCAGCCCACCCATTTATGAGCTTACTGGAGTCCAGCAATAATAAATATAATTTAAGTTTATGTTCATTGGTAGCTGACATATATCCCTGTGGGTCCCACCAGATGAATGTAATGGATCACACACATAAATCAGGTGGACCATGCTGCTGGACTGGAAGTCCAACAATAGTCCAATGGGCCTGGGTGTCCTAAGTTGGAAAGTCCTATGGGCCTGGGCAATTAGCCCAAAGACACAAGCAAATGGGTCCCAAACATGGATGCCAATAAGGGAGATGGTCATGTCCCCCATGGACCACAAATGGATGGACTGTGGGGACAACAAATACATCAAGGTGGGCCCACAAAGAGGGTGGACGGCCCAATCATGGTTGGATGCCTTAGCCTGGGGCATCCCAGTCTAGTGGTCCGGTCCAGCCCGCACCATGGCTAGCACAGGGGTCTGTTGACCCCAAAACTTTGAAGGTGGGTCCTACCATAGGTGGGCCACCTCTTTGTGAAATTTCATAAATTTTGAATTAGGATAAATATTATAATTAATTTAAAGAGAACAGACTGTCTAGAAAATCTGTTTAGTACAGATTTTTTATAGGCCCTGATCTGAGCTCCCAATGGGGTGGATTAATGGCCTCTAAAAATTGGAGAAAAATAGTTTTTGTGTCCCCTCATGTGTAAGTGGGGTCCACGGATGTGATCCATCAGTGGAAAAATTATTTTATAATTAAGAGATTTCACACTGATATGTTGCTGGAAAAGTGCAGAAATTACAGACTAACCACCTCACTTGGGCCACACCTTTGGGACCTCAATCAGGGTCGGATGGGACTGAAATTTGGGGGACATCAAGGTGAGATCACCACCTTTCAGAAAAGTATATTTCACGGGTATAAAAAGGCTCCCAATCAGTCCCAATTTTGGGCCCAAAACCAACAGAAATCTGTCCCAAAAATTTGGATAGCAAAACATTCTTAAATTAAAATAAATGTAGAAGCCATTTAAGGATAGGATTAGCCCATAAGTTTGGTACCATGGCCCACTACCCACAATTGTCCAAATCGAATTCAAAATTTTCTACTCTTGTATGCAACATTTAGGGTGGCAAATGGGACATCCTAACCATTTTGTAGGTTGGGTATGGGCATCCCACCCTTGCTAGACTTTCCTGGACAATCCAGGCCCACTAAGTGGACCACACACACATCATCAGAAATATAAGAGAAGGGGAGAGGAAAGGAAGGACATTCGACCATCGGGGAAAGGCTCCACCACTATTGACCTTTCCCCAACACAATCACAACAACATATACTATACATATACAATATACAACATGGATTTCATCATGCATGCTTGAATCTAAGATGAATCGTTGGAATGCCACCACAACCATGATGCAAGGGTCTAGATGACCCATCATGCCTAAGAAATGAGAAGAAATCACCATGAAAAGAATCCATCAAGGGAATCCCCATGCATGGACATGCATGCACAAGATGGGCCCAAAGGCCACATCTAGAAGTTTGTGTAGGATCTCCACCATTGATTGGTGGGTCCTATACATCCCAAATGAGAAGGAGGGAAGGATCTACATTAAGAAGAAGAGATCTACTTGATATGGAGAGCATCCACTTTGATCCTTACAAAAATCTAGGTCTTCTTGCTCCTAGCACTCCAAGGGAGATGGATGGGTGCGATGAACTTGTGATGGTTGGATTTAGAGAGATTAGGGAGAGAAGAGGCTGGAAAATAGAGAGGGAGAGGTGGAGACATCCCACCTTCTTCTAGTAAGAAAGAAGAAAAGGAAAAGAGGGAAAATGAAAGGGAGAGAGAGAGATAGAGAGAGGTGCTTGTAGGAAGGGAATGATTGTAACTTGTTTAGGGAAGAAAAATTTCAGTTTTTTCTCTTGAGAAATGGGGCTTTGGTTAGAGAGATAATGATAGGCTTGCAAAAGAGGGCCTAGGGAGGCTATAGGTTAGGGTTATGGGTAGTGTATGAGAGATGGGTAGTGTAGAACATGGGGTTTAGGTAGTGTGTGTGTGGTGTGTGTTGAACTTGTGCCAAAGGATGGGACCACCTAGAAATTCATGCACACCACCCCTAGGTGGCCCACATGATCATGATCATGATCAATGGCTAGAAAATGAAATGCACACAACTTATGATTCTCACATCGGATGGACGTACAAGACACGGCGTCGAAACCGCAAGGACGATGTGAACAAGATGGCATAGGTTTCGGCTCGATCTGAGTTGGGTCTACAAGACCCGACTTAAGGATGATGGCAAACACTATCTGGGGTCACTGCGATTCGAGCGGTAGGACCATGGGACCAAGAGAAATGAAATATATACCTACACACACATGCACACACACGAACTTGGGTCAAGTCTTACACGTTATGATATGCATATTAGGCCATCATGTGGCCCATTATAATGTATCTGAGGCCCATGTGATGTGTATTAGGCTCATGTGATGCGGCTCGTTGTGATGTATATGTAGCCCTTGAGTGAGGCCCATTGAGATGTATATTACGCCCATGTGATGCGACCTGTTGTGATGTGTATTAGGCCCATGTGATACGGCCCATTGTGATGTATATGTGGCCCTTGAGTGAGGCCCATTGAGATGTATATTAGGCCCTTATGTGAGGCCATGGGCCCACTATATGTTTGGCTCTATGTGGACCACTCCTTGGGAGCAATGTTGGTTAAATGTCCACATTGATGGGCAATGATGGTTAAATGTCCACATTGTGACCTTCTCATAGGCCCTTTGATGGGCCCATTATCGAGGTCGATTATCAATGCCAATTATCGGTGCCAGTTATCGATACTGATTATGAGTATGTGACAGCATAACATCATGATACATGCCCATACACATCATCTACATGTTTGTTATGAGATGTGGTTGGCCATTGCATATGTCATAGGGCAGGTTGTTCATGAGACTTCCTGATAGGCGGAGTGCCCCACATGATCATGTGATATACACAGGTTTGATGCATGGCCTAGATACGGCTGCCAGTATTCATGGACTCATTAGGATTGACATATTGCATTGCATCCTCAGTATATGATATTGGCTTATTATGTTTTTGCATCACATAACCTTGATATGACCATTAGCATTCATGCCTTATATCGCATAGCCTTGGTACGGCTGATAACATTCACAGACTTACCAGTATGTTTCCGCTTACTCTGATATCGTATGATTCATGAACTTGCTAGTATTTTCGACATTGTATAATTATGGCATTGTATTGAATACTTGGCACTTACCTTGAGCACACACTTTCACCACCCTCTAAGCTTTCTATAAGCTTATGCATGATAGATGTGTGCAGGTGGCATTAGGTCATAGTAGCATTGAGCTTAGAGCATGTAGCGGACTTCAGAAGCTTGATTATCGATATTTGTATTTCTCTTTCAGCATTGTATTCAACTGTTTGTATTAGTGGATATGTGATAATGATGTTACCTTTGTGAATTGGGTAAACTTGTTGTTATGCTTCTTATGAAACAAATTTTCACTAGAAAATCCTCCTTGTAGGATCCCAAGATCGGAATCTGGCATATGGGCGCTAGGAGTCGAGAATGCGGTACTATGGAGGCTGTCGGTACCGGATTTGGCGATCGGGATTCCTGTGAGCTCGATTTTTGGATTTGGGGTGTGACAATAGGACTTTTGAGAATTGCTACATTATCAATGAATCATGTTACATGGTCAAAATAGACGAAATACAACTATGACATAAACGTTTTGGACATGTTAACTTTAGAAATCTTTATACATTGAGCAAAAGAGATTATATTCGTGGCTTATCCAAATTAAAAATAGTAAAAAAGATCTGTGGCGCATGTTTGATTGGCAAGCAAACTAGGATTAGTTATAAGAAAGTGAACTCCTTAGTCACAACCAAACCTCTTGAACTACTCCGTATGGATTTAGTTGGACCAACAAGAACGGAGAGTAGAGGTGGAAAGAAACATTTTCTAGTTATTGTTGATGATTTTACTAGATATACATGGGTAGCTTTCTTGAGAGAAAAATCAGAGACTCTCGATGAAGTCAAAAGAATTATAAAATGAATTCAGACTGAAAAGGAAGTACATGTAATCAAAATTAGAAGTGATCATGGTACCGAGTTCAAAGATAGCAATTTTGAGAAGTTTTGTACAGATCATGGTATATCACATGAGTTCTCTACTCCTAAAACATATCAACAAAATGGGGTTGTTGAAAGAAAGAACAGAGCGCTATAGGAGATGGCCAATGTTATGCTAAATAGCATGAACTTAACAAAAAACTTATGGGCTGAAGCTGTTAATACTATATGCTACATTATAAATCGTGTGTATGTTAGAAAATCAAAAAATAAAACAACCAATGAGTTATGGTTCAATAAGAAGCTAACAGTTGCATACTTTTGAATTTTTAGAAGTAAATTTTTTATTTTACGTGACCAGGATAATTCAGGGAAGTTCAAAGCTAAGAGTGATGAGGGAATATTCTTCGGTTATGCTTTGAATAATCGAGCATATCATGTTCTTAACAAAAGAACAAGAGTGATCCAAGAATCCATTAACGTTATAATTAACGATCACCTGATCACACCCTCACCAAATCAAGATGATGATTAGGTCAACATTATCGATAAACTTGACTCTTCATCTAATTCAGATAATGTTGTATTAAGATCAGTCAAAGACCATCTGACTAATAAGATATTAGATAACCATCGTACTGGTGTTTAGACAAGAAAACAGTTAGAGAATATCTGTAATTACGTCTGCTTCACTTCTTAAATTGAATCTGTTAATGTAAAAGAAGCACTTGCCGATGAAAGTTGGATATTGGCCATGCAAGAAGAGTTAAATTAATTTGTCAGAAATGATATTTGGTATTTGGTTCCTAAACCATCTGATAAACATATAAGTGGAACCAAATGGATTTTTAATAACAAATCTGACGAAATGAGAAATATCATTAGAAACAAGGCACGACTGGTTATACAAGGCTACACTCAGATAGAAGGAATTGACTATGATGAAACCTTCGCACCAATTGTGTATCTTGAATCCATTAGATTATTTATTTCTGTTGCTTGTTATAAAAAAAATCAAAATATATCAAATGGTGTTAAAAGTATATTTTTAAATGGTGATTTACATGAAGAAGTATATATTAAACAACCTACGGGTTTTGAAGACCCTAAATTTTTAGATCATATATATCGTCTTAAAAAGGCACTTTATGGTTTAAAACAAGCTCCCAGGGCATGATATAAAAAGTTAACTAATTCTTACTTAGTCACAACTTTATCATGGGAAGCGTTGATAAAACATTATTTGTCAAAAAATATAATGAACATATATTGATTGTATAGATCTACGTTGATGATATTATTTATGGATCTACAAGCACTAACTTGTCCATTGAATTTGCAGATATGATGAAATCCAAGTTTGAAATGAGTATGGTTGGACACTTGAATTACTTTCTTAGTTTACAAGTAAAACAACAAGAAGATAGTATTTTCATTTCTTACACCAAATATGCTTTAAATTTGGTAAAGAAATTTGGATTCACGAATTGTAAAAGTTTGATACTCCTACGAGTACAACTCTGAAACTCTCTAAGGATGAAACAGGTAAGAGTATAGACTCATGCTTATATTGAAGCATGATAATAGTCCCGATCATGTGAATTTTTAAATTTTGAAGAGGTGTCGATGATATCTACCGTTGATCGATTTGATCGAAAATGCACATGACCTATCGACAGTCATATCAAGAGCGAGTATTTTTCATTTTCCCTTAGAATGAAAGACTTATGTGCATAGTATAGATCATCTTTGAATCAAACATATACACAGAAAATTTTTGAACAGACATTGTACATACCAAAATTATAAACATCACCATGTTTATGTACAAAAAGATTAAGGTGAGATACCTCAGATATAGCATTTGGAGTTCAGCAAAATTACATCGTTTCAGCAAGTACCCAGATCCTGATGCATGATCTGAACTAGTTCTTCCTTACCCATTTCATGGTAGAGTTTTTAGTGTTTAGTTTATCCACTTGGTTAATTAACTCTTTCATTTTGTTTGTCATTTTAGATGGTGATGGAAGTGTATTACTTCTATCCATATTTTTAAGTGGACTCTTGAAATTCTACATTTCTCTAGTTGGTTTGAATTTCTGATTAGAGTTATGTTGAGTCTTCTTAGGTGTTATGCATTCGAACTTATAATGACTAAAATCACCACACAAATGATACACTGGAGTAGTTTTAGTTTTGCTTCCTGAAGCAGCAGATCTTTCAGTTATTGGTGCTACATTTCCAGATTTAAATTTCTAATATCCTAGACCGCTCTTGTCCTTTCTAGGTCTTCCCATCCCTAAGAGTTTTTCTAATTTTTCACCACTTTGGGAAATCTTGTAATTTATCTTAGTGATCTTTCTGGATTCTTCTAAGTTAAACAGGATTGTATGATTTTTATTTTGAAGGAGCACAATTTTGTCTTTTAAGATCTCAACCTGTTTGTTCAATTTCTCAGACTCGTTTTCAAGAAAGGTATTGATTCGTTCAAGTCTATCATTATCTGAATGATATTGCTGCAGATCACTTATTAATTGTGTGTTGATTTCCAATGTTTTATCTAAATCTTTTTGCAGTAACTTACTTTTGTTTTCCACTATTACGAGTCTTTTAAGGATATTTATGCCATGAATGTAGAGTTGATTATAAGAATCTTGTAGTTTATCCTTTCCTTCTTCTTTTTCTTCTCCAGTTTTCTCATTATCAGATGAAAATGATTTAGTGGCTTGCTATTGTTTCTCATTCTCAGATTCACTAGGAATGATTGGAGTAGTGGAGACCATAAGAATTTTTAAGGATTTTTGGTCACCATCACTCTCTGAGTCACTAGATTCTGAGTTTGACTCTTCTGTATCATCCCATGTGGCAACCATTACCTTGCCCTTAGTTTTTCGGTTTAAGCATTCAATGATAGGTGTCTATACTACTGGCAAGTATAACATTGTTGTTCTTTGGTCTTTTTACCAAATTTGCCTGTAGAAGGTTTGTTGTCCACCTTTCTCTTGTTAGATGGATGGCCACGATTTCTCTGAAAGAACTTCCTTAATCGTTGTGTCAGTAAAGCCACTTCCTCATCATCATCTTCCTTTTCACTTCCACTATCCTCATTCGTTGTTTTCTTAGAAGTTTTTAGGACAGTTGTTTTGGATTTTTAGGTTTGCTTGAAGTGTAGTTCAAAAGTTTGTAGGGAACCTACCAGTTCTTCTACTTTCATTTCATCAATATTCTTACACTCTTCAATTGTTGTTACTTTGAAATTAAATCATTCAGGTAGGGATCTTAGGATTTTTCTACAGATTTTCAGTACCGGAACTTTTTCTCCCAATCCACACATGGAGTTGCAAATGATATTCAACTTTGTGAAAAACTCCATAAACGTCTCATGCTCTTCCATTCTGAGACTTTCGAACTATAAAGTCAGGAGTTGAAGTTTAGATCTCTTCACAGTGCTTGTGCCTTCATGGGTTATTTCTAATATATCCCATGCTTCTTTGGATGTCCCACACATACTTATTTGATTGAATATATTCTGGGACGCGGCATAGTAGATGACGTTCATAGCTTTAGCTTTACAGTTTGTCTTTCTTTATCGAACGTCGTCCACTTCTCTTTGGGTTTGGGTTTTGTGATGGTTGTGCCATTGTCAACTACAATTTTTTCAGTTGGTGGCACATATCCACCTTCAACTATATCCTAAACATCATGATCCAAAGATCTCAGAAAGTAGTAGATCCTATCCTTCCAGTATGCATAATTTGATCCGTCAAATACTGGAGGTCTAGTGATTGATATGCCCTCTCCTTTGGCCACATTCCCAACTTCAGTCAAGATCACTCTCTAGGCGGTGAAGCCCTTAAAGAGAGACCCGCTTTGATACCAATTGAAATAGTGGTGAAGACCGCTTTAGTTGAAGTAGGAATATGCCAATATGTCCTGAGGGGGGTGAATAAAACTTTTAAAGTTTTTATAATTTATTTAAAATCCTATCGCATTAATCCTAACAACAAGCTCATATTAGGATTACTCAAAACTAAATCTACTGGCTTCCAAGCCTAGTAGAGGATCCAATCACAAACTATTTAATAAGTGAATAGTATGCAAACTAGTTTATGATGGATATGACTGTGTATGTGTGTGAGGTGTGATCTCAGATATTTAGATATGAAAATATTAAAGTAAATCACATAATAAAAAAAATAGCAATCTCAAACACAGTCATTTTTATAGTTGTTCGACGATCAGTCTACTCCACTCCCAGCAGACGCACTCAACCCTTAAGTGTGCCGAATTTCACTAAGGAGGTTGCACAGCGGTTCACCTCAAATCTAAGGTTTTAAATCAGGTTCACCTTCAACCTTTATAACCTACACTGAGGCTGACTGTTTATGCTCTTACGAGCAAGGGTCAACACAACGCACCACTTTTAGGCACACTGCCCAAGGATTTTCCATAAGACCCTAATGAAGGTTTTACACGGTTTACCCCAAACTCGAGGTTTCACACGGTTCACCTCAAACCTAAGTTTTTGATTGGTTCACCTTCAACCAGATGTTTATGCTCTCCACAGAGCAAGGGTCCACACAATGCACCCATCACGTACACACTCGCCGGAGGCCTCTTACGAGGGCTTGAAGGGGTGAGAAACACCTAAGACCCAATCCTAAAAAGGAATGATCACAAGTATCCTCTGGACTCTAGATACTTACAGATAAATGGATGAGTCTCATTAAGCACGTTGACGAAGATCTGCTCCTTTGTTGATGAAGAGTCTTCGGTCTCCTTGACCCGTAACTCAAAAGATTTACTAATGCATGACAACGGGTTGGGTCAATGTTATGATGAAATGCTACTCTCAAAAGATTTTCCTATAAGGAAGATAGAGTGATTTCAATCATCTATGCATTCAAGGCATCCCAGCTTCATGATTTTCCATTAAAGTAGTAATTGAAGGATCCTTGAATGCGGAAGTTCATTCCCCAATCCACTCTATTGAATATTAATGATGAGGGTAGATTAGAGGATGAACTCCCCTGAGAGAAAGGGCTTTAGGTATAAGATCTAAGGTTAAACAGTCAAAAGCACTCTCTTCTTTCTCTACCAGCAACAATAGACAAGCTCTCTTTAAATAGGCAAAAGGTTCCAACAGATATAAAATGGTCATATTTATGACAGAGTTCGATATCATCGAGCGGGTTCGATGTCATCAAGCGTATACTCTCGATAGCATCGATGGTCCGCTTGATGACACAAACTCAATGTCATACGCTTTTAAAACCTTTAGCCAATTGATCGATAAAATCGAAACAATTGTCGATGTCATCGGATTTCGAACTCCGTTTTCATCAATGAGAGGTTTGATTCATCGACACTGGAAAGCAAGACCGACTTAACATGAAATATTTTCGGTTTACAAGAATGATCGAGGGACCATCGAGATCATCAGAATTTGAATGTCGATGATATCGATATCAGAGTCGAGGTATCGATAAATCCAGCGAATTTCTCATTAAGCTTATTTCGGGCGGATTTATGTCCTTGTTCGATGTCGATCGACTGAAATGAGTATCATCGATATTTGAATATCGATTCTATCGAGAGACCACTGATCATAGTTAAACAAATTTGAAATATTTTGCTGGTAAACTAGGCGCCCATGACTGATAATATCGAAAGACTTCCGATATCATCGAGATTTGAAATTCGATGATATTGAGAAGAGTTTCGATATATCGATGCATATGAGATATTCTTAACTGAAAACAGGGGCACTGGAAATTTGCCTGTCGATATTATTGAGTCAACTTCGATAGACTCAAGATTTGAATATCGATGATATCGATAGGTGTATCGATACATCAATAATTCCGTCCAGATATGCATGAGGTTGCTGGACATATTTGGTCCTCTTTTCGATGGTATCGATGGAGCATCGAGAACTCGACAGTGCAGGTCGTTCATATCGAGATGTGTATCGATAAAATCAACAAGGCAAGAAAACTTAGAGAATTTTCTGATTTTTGAAAACGTTTTCTTGCCTTAAAAACCCTAAGATGTTCTAGTCTGTTTTAAGGGTTTTATGTACCTGGTGTTTTGGGACAGGGGATGTGAGGCTTAGATTTACCTGTGACGAGCTTGCACATATCTGGTTGAGGTAGACGCTTTGAATTGATCTTCCTATTTGGCTTTGTAGGCTAACTAACTCAACACTCACACAATTGACAAACCAGGGCACTTTCACTTGCTGACATTATGACTAAACCGCTTGATAGGAATATATATTCTAATTAAAATATGATATTGTTATATGTACTTCTAATTAATTAAATCGTGTTGTTTATGCATTTTATTTTTATTTTTATTGTTTGTATATTTATAATTTTTTTTTAAAAATATAAAACATTTAAAAAATGAGATTTTTTGTCAGTTACTTGATGGGTTGAGCACGTCCTTGACCAGTCAACCTTTGACGAGTCGAGGATCATACTCGATTGGTTGAAGATCATGGGTTTGCTCATTAAAAGAGGGAAAAATACCATTTTCTCCTTTCTTTCTCGACTAGTCATGGCTTCACTCGTCGAACCCATCTCCATTTATTCATTATAAGTGGTTCATTTCACATTTCCTTCTAGATTTAGGTTCATATTTACTAATTAATCTTTCCTTTGTGATTTATTTTGAGTTTCACACCCTTTCTATAGTGGGTTTTGTGCAAAAATTTGATTTAAGCGAAACCCAAATATCATCTATAATATTCTCTATTGTAAGCTCTAAACGGAGCATCACACTAAGAGGAAGGCTACCCGCAAGGGCCCTAGCGGTTCCTCCTTCAAGACTACTCCAGCTAGGGTGAGAACCCTAAGATCTCCCGAAGAAGATTCGGAGCATGTTAGGGATCTCCGCAATCGGGAAATTATCATAGAAAGGATGGTGAACGCAGATCACATTGCTTTATTCCAGCTCTTACCTATCCACACTACAGTTGATTGAAAAAATATTCTTAATTGGGGCGGAATAACATACAGCTCTATAGCTCAAGGGATGTATGCTTCGATAGGTGAACTGTCCCTAGATAACTTGACATTTTTTATTAATTTTAGAGAAGGGACATTTTCTGTTAATCGACATCTTATTTCAGGGTTAATGGATATCAATTTTAATGATGAAGGCATACCCATTTCTACCCTTGCTGATAGAATATATAAATCTGAGCATCGAGATATTACACGTAAAGTATGTCGGTTTAATGCCGAATGGAGTTCGGGAAATACCCTCCATGCCAACAAGATGTTACCCAAATATAGAGTACTTCAACGGATTTTCACATCCAATGTCTATCCTTGGTTCGGGATTAAGTTTGAATTAACTGTAATACCCTATATTTTCAGGACCTGAGTATATGACCTGTTTCCCAAAAACCTGAGTGTTAACCTTGAAAATTCAATGTAAATTTGAACCGCCTATCATTAATCAGAGTTAACAGCAACGAAGCTAAAGTAAACCATGCATTGAATAAAAATATTCTGATCATCACAAAATTCCACGTGTAGCGTCAATACAGGACTTATACAATTCCAAATATAAAGTTCATTAAACAGGAACAAAAATGTATCATTTAATGATGGAGTTCTATATGGGCCACATGGACCCCGTCTAGCTCCCCAGCTACCCGACTTGCTCTAGCACCTAGTGAACAGCATCGGCTCGATCTACACCTACATCAACTATTATGTTTTGATAGCATTAATACTATTGCAGTGAGGAGCACCCTCTAAGATTGCGCACTCATCATTCATAATCCATTACAAATCGCAAGTTATGAAAATGAATATATTAAACAGGGCATTTCGTAATCATGATCATATACTTAAAAATCAAGCCAATCAACAGAATCTCATCATATGCATAATATAATAGCAATCGCAATGTAAAGAAATATGTTCAGATAATCAAATAATCAACTATACAACTTTCTATTACACCCAAAAATCACATTGTACGTGAACTCCGCAAGATGGCTAGAAAATTGATAAGCGAACTTCAGCTCCACCCAAAAATCATGGTACAAGTGAAATCCATAAGGTGAATAGAAAATTAACCTTTAAACCTCTACTTCACCTGATAATCATATCGTACATGAACTCCGCAAGATGGCTTGAAAATCGATAAGCGAACTTCATTTCTACCCGAAAACCATGGTATGATTGAACTCTGCAAATGAAGAGACAATCAATATACAAACTCTAGACCACCTGAAAATCATATCGTACATGAACACCATAAGATAGCTAGAAAATTGATAAGCGAACTTCAACTCCACTCGAACCCAGAAATCACATCATACGTGAACACCACGAGATGGCTAAAAAATTGATAAACGAACTTCAGCTCCACCTAGAAATCATGGTACGACTAAACACCATAAGGTGGCTAGGAAACAATGGGGATGCAAACATAGCCAACAAGCCACAAAAAGGCACCAATAGACCATAAAAGCCATGAGGGTAAATATACGATCCAAGCTATGTAGGGAAAATACACGGTCCAAGCCATGTAAGGCAAAGTAGGATCCAATCTGTGTAAGTCAAATATAGACTGCAAGATGGTAAGTTCATGACATGTTTCATTCATTACATCACTCAATCACAGACAACAAACATATAATTACTTAACAATGTACAACTGAAGATAACATGTTATCACCAAATCCTTTATGCATGTTATAATTAAAGAGATGTATTCAATATCTAACACAAGAATCAGGTGCGCAACATATAAACGTATTCACATATTCACATAATAAGTTAAGCAACTTAATCGCGTAACTTAGGAGGTACTAAATAGAAGGGATTACATAGCATCTATGATTAAACTAATGAATTTAAGTGGGAAGCTCAAAGGGTGAGTCCTCACCTTAGATAGAATCAACTTGAATCCAATCACGTGTCCACCCCGACTTGACTTTAACAAGAGGGATCTAAAGTAGTCTCTATTGAATACCTATACTCAACCAACACAAGCAGATTAATAACCTCTCTTATTATTATTACTATATATATGTAAAATATATTTTTAACTAATAGAAGGTGACTAGGGAGTCAGCTCACCTAGTTGACGACTCGCCTCAATGTGGCCTCAACTTGGATTAAACCCGCAACACAGCAAAGTCGACTCGCATAATGGTCCTCATCTCAAACTCACTCTCTTCCTCTTTTATTTCTTCCTCTCTCCTTCTTCTATTGTTTATATTTTTAATTTATTATTATTATTATTTTAAATTGTTGGAATGTCCAGCAAGAACCTAGATTGAGTCAATTCGGACTTAACTCGGCAGCGAGTTGACTCGACTCCCAACTCTCTCTCTCTCTCTCTCTACCTTTCTCCCTTTCCTCTCTTCTTCCTTTCTTCCTCTTGCATAGAGAGGTCTGGCAACCTCTGGACTCAACCCAGCAATGACCCAACTAAGTCGAGCAACAACTTGGTACAACTGTACCTCTCCCTTTCTCATTTTTTTCTTTCTTTCTTCCTCTTCCTTCCTCTCTTTGCTTCCTTCTTTTCTTTCTGTTTTTTCTTCTTCCCTTCTCATGCTTCTCTAACGACCAAACGGGCTGTGCATTCAGCCCGAACTCGGTCCAAGTGATGCTAGTGCGGCAGCAGGTTGGCAGAAGCGATGACTCTCCTTTACTCTTTCTCTTTCTCTTTCTCATTCCTCCTTCTCCCTTCTCCTCCTCTTCTTTACCTTTGGTAGTGATCGAGCTCAACGCAAGGCTCAGCTGAGACCACCTGGTGTAGCTCGGTGACAACACCAGTTGGTGCGACAGCGGTTACTCGAATGGCTCTCTTGCTCTTTTCTTCTTTGGACAAGGGTTGCCCTAAGAGGAGGCTTTTATAGGCCCCGATGGTTCTCCTAGGGTCCTCGAATGCTAATCCTTTGATTAGCAATAGCTCGAGCCTTTGCTTAAACTAACACGCCCCAAAAAATATCGATTGTGTGGAATCCTATATGCACGGTTGTAAAGCATCCACACGAACGGATTTTTGGCATGATGGTCCCTCTGTAGGATGTTTTAGATCATCAAATGGGGCCCACTTAAGATGATGGGTTTTCTAAGCTAGGTGGAGAAGATAATCCAACTGTTAATGGTGAATTACTAAGAGATGGCAAAACTTAAGATCTGATACACCTAGACGGTGTGGATTACTCCTCTGATGATAGTGGGGACCTTAAGATGGACGGTGATCTATGTTTTTTCTTGATGGGTTCGTTTGCAACAGAGCGGTGGAAAGAAAAGCTATTGAGGTAGCTATGAAGCCCTAAAGCTGAGGTGGAACGAAGGGCTAGGATTGCAATGTGGTGAATGCTAAGATGGAGGGAAGGATAGCCGCGTGGATCACCAGCGTGGAAAGAGAGAAACATAACTTTTTTCATTTTCGAAAAATGGTTGCACACGGCCTAATTGCGCCTGTGTTTATGCGGCCGCACGTATGAGTCATCGTGTGAAACTTTAGGGGTTTGAGCAGATTCAAAACCCCTACCAGATAGACAGTTTGGATCAGGTGTTGGTGACCCACGATCAACATAACCCATGGCATTTTCAAACGCTATTATGGCGGGAAGACAAAAGAAGGAGGAAAGCTTCCTTCTTCGGGCCAACCACGTCTGACCGGGTCTCTCAGACTGGTGCACGGTGAGTGCACACATGGGCCGTGCACACACATCAAAGGTGGGGCCCACAGAGTTGGCCTAACAAAAATCCACTCCGTTCATTCGTCTCGTCAGGTCAAATTAGGGCCCGACCTAACAAATGAGGTAGATCCATGGCTTAAGTGGGCCATTTATGTCATGTTCATGCTTGATTAGTGGTTTGCACGACCCATGGTAATGTTAAGTGAAATCTGGCCCGTCCATTAGTTTCAACATTAGTATAAAAATAATATATATTAAGTAATAATAACTACATTAGTATATAATGTAATATATATTATAAATATGTATACAACGTATAATACATTGCATTTATTTTACATTTTATATTAATAATTATTTATCAATTAATAAAGTATTTAATTTGTAATATTATATATATATATATATATATATATATATATGTCTTTATATGTGTATATATAATAATAATAATAATAATAATAATAATAATATTCCAAGTGTACTATAGTTAATACAATATCATTATATATTTATTATAATAAATATTAGTAAATAGTATTTTAGATTATATAATAAAAATACGTTTACCTATTTTTTTAGTAGAAGACACTACCAGAAAATTGGGCAAAGGCTATAGATTTAATTCGTAGCCATAGACCTATGGCTACGGTTTTCGTCCGTAGCACGACTGTCATCGTAGGTGCCGAGACAATAGATCTAAAATCTATTGCTACAGATTTAATTTATAGCTATAGAGTACAATAACTACAAATATATAGCAAATATTTCTATAACGAAAGGTACATGCAGCTACAGATAGTATTTGTACCTAATAGTAGTCTGGATCCATAATAATATGCCGAATTCTACAGTTGTCAGATTATCAGCTACGGTTAATATCCATAGCTATTTCCTACATTTAAAAATATATATCTATAATTATTTATTCATTCAATTACCATCTGCATAATCATTCATTCATTCATTCATTCAATAATGAATCAATTACAATCCTTCATTCAATTAGCTTGCAACGTTGTGTATTGTGATCAGATAGACGCTTGCGGCAGCTTCATTTTTCTCATCAAACTTTGCCAATTCATGAAACCTACAATGTAGTCAAATAACTAGAATATCAACATCCTAGAAACAAATTAAATGGATTCCCCACTTTAATGGATTCAACTTTTGCAACATAAGTAAGTAAAAATGAAGCAACGAGTTAAACTGAAAAGAGTGCTCGAACAAGTTACAATTTGGGTCTGGCTGTATGGATTTTTTTTCTTTTTCTTTTTTTCTTTTTTATGGCATTGTTATGAGGGATTTACAAACTATTGTAGTAAATAAATGGAGATATGTTGTCTGTGACTCTGCATGCACATTAACATTAGAATAACATATGAACAACATTTGCAAGACAATTTATGAAGGTCTTGTAGGATACCCTATGGTATTATTACCAACTCAATGATATCAACATGCATAAAAAATAACATAAACTATCTCAACTAGAAACAACGTCACAATGCAATAACTTGCCAATCAGTATACAAAGCATTGTTATGTGATTAATCCCAAGAACAGCAAGGAAGAAAATGTGAGGGACCAGCCGAACAAGGGCATTGTACCTATGACATTGATGTTCATTGACTAGCAGGTCTAATTAAGGCCTGGTTCAAAGAGCTTCCTGCAGGAGTACTAGTTGATGGCCTTTCCCCCGAACAAGTTCTGCAATTCAACACAGAGGAAGAGATTGTGGAAGTTGTGAAGAAAAATCATGACTTAATCAAAACCATAATGAACAAGAAAAACACTCGACCCAAGACCCATTGGGACTCTCTCAATTTCCAGTTCATCGAAAAAACCAGCAATACCCAATATTCAAAAGTAAGATATCAGAGTCCAAGCAGATGTAAGAGTTCAAAATGACTATGGGATTAGAAAAACTCATCAAACAAAAGCTTCACTTGTATAACTACACATTCTTTTTACCTGTGATGACATGCACAACATACTACTTGGGCATCACAAGGGCTTCCAAACCGTTAGCACCTCCTGAAACATCTCCACCATCAGTTCCCTATCCACGCATGAAGAAGCTGTTGATCTCATCTCTAACATCATATATCTTGTGTAAGTTAAGGATATCTATAATGATTGAGTACTTGTCATATAAAGGAGAAGAAAGATCGTGTGCACCTGGCGTGCATGAAGATTTAGTGGGCACATATTTTCCATCATCCAACAATCATGGGTACGAATCTCAACATGATTCCTTTATAAATTTTTCTTAAAACAGATCCACTGAGGGGCTATAATTTTCATTTTTGGACCATCTACTATGTTAGTGGGACCCAATTGCTTTAACAACAGAGAGACCACTTTGTTTAGTAGTCTTGTCGACTGACATCCTAATACATACTAATGGAAAAGGCACAACTCATGGCAATCAAATCAAGTAGGATGCCAAAGTGAAAGTGGAGGGGGATGTCATGGTCACCAAACCATGATCATCATCATCATCATCATAAATAATAATAATAAAGGAAACTATGGTACTTTTACCTTTTTTTTTTTTTTTAAAAAAAAGAAGGTATTTTAAAAACTTTCCCTAAAGTATTTAGCAACTCTACTCCTGTAACATGTGCCTACAATATCTAAACCATTCATTTAAGTGGGCCCCACCATGGATGGTTCATAGCCCAATAGCTCAAGTGATTGGACCATCCCTAATCCTTGTACTGGAGAATTGTTCTATGTAAGGAATGATGAAGGGAATGTTGGTCATTTTTTTAATTACCCAATCGAATGATTATCATTCTCTAATCATTGTGAAATCTGACCTTTACCCCATCAATGGTGGATCCTATTGAATAACTGAAGTTACAACATACATAATTCATTTATAAAACTAAGTGAAACTTCCAGTGGCCCATCCTGTCCTTGATCACCAGTTTCCCTCCAAAGATGGCTTCATCTGCATCACAATACTAGGAAAATCTAATTAGTCTAGGCTGTAGGCACATCAACACCTGCTCCCGAACCTATTTATTCCTAGAAGATTTGGATAATTGGATCCTAAAATAGCTTTCTCCATTTCCTACCTATTTGGGGACTCTCTCACTTGCCCATAACTTGAGTAACTATTGTGATGGTTACCCTTAGACAAATAGTAGTGATCACCCAGATCTGGCTGTAGCTTAGCTGCCTGTCTCACAAGTTCCAATGCTTCATGTGTGCCAGACATTTGAGACAGGTAAAAGGTGGGCCCACCATGAAGATCATTAGGCCCAAGAATAAGGCCTGTCTAAATCATTAGGCAGGCCACATGAGTGAGTTGATTCAAACCATTGACATGAACGAGTTAAATCCTCCATCTATCAAATAGAGTAGGCCCATCTGATGAATGCAGCGGCCTATTCTCACTCAAGTAATGTTCATGGGGGGGCCAACTTCTACAGGGCTTAGATGTCCAAAACAAGTGACACATTGACATGTGGATTGAGTTGTATCTTAAGTTAACTTGCTGGTTGTAGGGAATGATTGACATGTTCCATTTTAAATTGACATGTTCCATTTCCCTTTCAATAAATCTTGTTGAAAAACTAAGGGAATGAAAGTAAAAACGTAATATAAGAGGGAAGTAAATTGACATCAGCAACAGGGGGAAAAACCCTTTGCACATAATGGAGGTAAATTTCCCCTAATTTTACCATCTAAAAGCTCATTTTGGAGGTAAATTCTTTTTCCTTCATTTAAATTTATGAAAAAGAAAAGAGTTTCTACTCCTTATTAATTGGGGGAAAGTAAATGCAATTACTTCCCAAATAGATATAAATTCCTTGTTGATGTAAACTAGTTGCATTCTCCAATATACAATTTATTCAAACTGGCCTTAAGACAAACTATTTTACCTTTCTCAACATTTATAAATGGCATTTTAAGAAACATTATTTCCTTCTATTTCCACGAAGCTAAATAGGCAGTCCAGACCACTGGTCTGTTACATTCTTCTGTGTGTAGAGTATTAAAGTCTTCTAGCTGGGACAATTCTAGCCTTTTGATTGTGGCAACAAAAAAAAAAGGAAAAAGAAAAAAGAAAAAAGAAAATGAACCATAGCCATAGGTTACTAGGCTTGATGTCCCACAAGTAAAGAAAAAAATATTCCAATAAATTTAAAATTTTGAACGTACCGATTGATCCAACCATATGGTGAAGAAGAGAGGCAACATGCACATGGAGAGAGGAAATGAACCTTTCCAACTTTTTTTTTTTTTTTTTTTTTTGCTGAAACTAGAAAGTAGAGAAACTGGAATAGATCCCGAAGATTTTATACAATGCCTTGTAAACAGCAAAGATAAAATGGATTGACAAAAAAAAAAAATAAGAGTATAATAAAATTTCTAGAGACCTGCATACACGCATTCACTTTGCTACTACAAACACATAAATAGTCTAAACTAGAGTTTAATCAATTACTGGGCATAAGGAGCCATGCCACTTGCATTCCCAAAACGATGCCTAGCAACAATGACTGGAATCCCATGGTTTCCTGCAGCAACAAAAGCCATATGTCTGTATTTCAAGTTCAAGATTAGATATGCAAAACCATCTCTAATTTACTTTCCTACGATATCAGCAAAAGGTATAGTCAGATGGCATGGTCAACATGGATGAAAGTAGTAAACATCAATCCTCGTCCCAAAGTAATAAACCTACATATTACAATCCAAACCATATTTCAAAGTATCATTGTCCTTGTCCCAAAGTAATAACCTTTTGTACATTTTTCCTTCAGCTGTTTTGATAGATTCCAATTTTATATGATTTCATGTATGTTACTTTTGATAGATCCTAAAGGAAAGAAGAAGGACAAGGTTACTAGGCTTGATAGCCCACTAGTAAGTTGATATCTATCAACAAGGACAACATGCTAAAATAACCTCAAAACTGCCAAAGGATCCTATTTTTAAGCTTAATTTACTCAAATCAACTAAATAATGATAATACACCATGTTACTCAATTTTTTTTTAAAATACATATGAGCTTTGACTAGAGTTCAAATGATTCTTCTATAACAAATGATAGAATTACTGCTGAAATTACAATTCTGTGAGAGTCATATATTATGGTAAGGATTCCAATCCACTAGAGATAATTAGTCTTAGATGAATAGAAGATCAACAGCCTTGCGTAACTAGCATCAGTATCAAAGAAACGAACATGTCTACACTATGATAGCAATGGCCCTTTGAAATGGAAGATGGGAAAAACAGAAAAATGGAACTACATCCAGCCTACAAAAGATAATGGCCATAAATGGCATCATGATCCATAACATAATGCCCTTATCTTATGAAACAAAACTCTAATCCATGTATGTATGAATTGCAGGATCCTTCTAAGTAGGTGTTGCTCCTACTTTGAATTGCACTTCAGATCCTTACACCTACTTCCTAAGCATTTATACTTATTTAGATTTTGAAACAGACACTTCCCAGCTACCACACTCAAATCTGTTCCCACTTCTTTTCCCACTTCATACAAGTATATGCATGATCACTACTGAAACTAAAAGAAAAGATCAATGCTATTGTGCAGCTCATCACAGTGGAATTGATCAATTATGACATTTATAGTTTTACTTCCGATAAATAATAAGATTGTTGTTTCCAATTGCTGTTTCCAAACTGTGTTAGATTTAGGACTTCTAAAGATCTTACCTTTCTATTCTTAAAAAGGAATTTAACAGGAAATACCCAACTATAATAGGAGGAGTTACATGATCCTCAATCTGAGTTGCAAGTGGGACCTATGTTTAGAAAAAAACTGTTAAACCTGACAGGCACCAACATAGATGTTTTCCTTCTCGATTTAGAAAAAACTAATGAAACAAAAGAAATGGTGAAGTATCCAGATCTTCAATCAATTTATTAATTATTGCAAAAAACAAAAGAAAAAATTTCAAGAAAGAAAAGGAAAAAAAAAAAGGAAAATTCCCTCATAGACAATAACATTTGTTTTGCAAACTCTGGCCCACAAGACCAATGGATTAGCCTATTACTTTGGCTACGACATTAATACAACAGTGCCATTTTGATGGATGGATTGTAAGGATCTAATAAAAATATGCTATGTAAGGATCAATAGTAGGTACCTTGTGACAATTGAAACTAAATCACCGTTGGCAAAAACAAGCCCTTTCTTCCACTTGTACTCATTGAATATGTTAGAAAAAATAAAGAAAAAAATCCACCACACCTTGATTGGTAGAGTACAATGTGCCCCACCTAAATAACATGTCTTATCTTCTTGTTGGGAGGCACTATATGGGGCTAAACAGGGGCATCAGATTTTTTTAATTTTTATTTTTTGATGCAAGATGCGTCCAAAATCATGCTAAGGGATTAAACATAAGATTCTAATTCAACAAATCTATTCGACATAGTACCTAAAACTAATAGGAAACCATTATTTAAAACAAACCATAAATAGATCTATCATCATGCACCTGAGCAAAGAAGAAATTGCAAGAGGGTTGTTGAATGCCTAGAACTTCTAACTAGTTGGAATATCCAACTTTGTGTGGAGTTCTACAATTTAGGAATTGTTGAGACTCCTTAGGGCCACTCAACCTGCATAAGCAAATATGGACAAATATCCCCTCCTTAGGGCCACTCAACCTGTGTAAGCAAGTATCGACAAATATCCCCTCCTTAGGGCCACTCTACAAATCTCAAATCACACATGCATTTTGTCGAACGCATGCTAGGAATGAAAAATGAAAGGAGTAAATAATATAATAGGATATTACTCATAGTCCAAGCTCTCGATGGGGTAAATGTTGGCGTCGATCAGTGGAGGTGACGACGCTAGTGGAGCAAGGATGGTGGCTACGGACGAAGTTTGTGGTCACAGGGGCCGCGGCTAGTGGAGCCGAGGCGGTAATGAGGGTAGGATGAAAGGGATTTCAAAAACCCTAGCACAGGGTGTGATCACAGATCAACAATGAGTTTGTAATGAAAGGGGGTTTTGAAAACCCTAGCGAGAGAGAGAGAGAGAGAGAGGGAAATCGAGGTTGGGCACGCAAATCGAGGGGTTTGGGTTTTGGAAGCGCGGGTGCGAGAGAGAGGGTTTGGATTTTGGAAGAGGCGCGGGTGCGAGAGAGAGGGTTTGGGTTTTGGGAGGGGTGGGCTGCGAGGGAGATTTAAGGGATTTGGGTTGTGGGATATGGGTGCGCGCAGGATTGTGTTTTTGGGGGGGGGGGGGGTGTGGGAGGGCGGCTGACGAACGTCACTTTTAAGTGCTTAGTTTTAGGTCTTATAGGGCCCACCATGATGTATGTTATTTATCTACTCCGTCTATTCATTTTAAAAGATCGTTTTAAGGGTTAATCTAGAAAATGAGTTAGATCGAAGCTGTAAATGAACCACCTAAAATATTAACAATAGAAATTTATTTTTTATTATTTCTTGTGGTGTGGTCTAATTCAACCTTCAATCTACCTACTTTTTGGGCTCATCCATTGAAATTATATGTTAAAATTTATGGGCGGCTTAGATAAAACACATATTCTAATGGGCCCCATGGAGCTCCTTAAGCACCATCAATCTCTAATAAGATCTTGGTGGAATGAAGGTTTTACTACAGATTAAGTAGCTTTTAGCTACGGATTAAATCCATTGTAAATTAGCTACGGTTTATATCCGTAGCCAAGAACTTCTAAAGTCCATAGCCTTTGCTTGATTTTTTGGTAGTGATACATTAATAGTTATAGATAAGTATTTATTTACAATCATTAATATTTATAATGTATGTTCATGATTATATGTGCACATATAGTATAATAATATTAATATTAAGTGATATATAGTATAATACAATAATATATAGTTAAAATTATAAAATGTAAATATTAGTTAATGTACATCGATTATATAGTAATGCGTTGGTATACCATTTATTTTATAAGTAGTTGAAATAACATACATAATTTGAATGATTCAAGTAACATATATATTGTTATAAATAATTATAAAATTATATTATATTATAATATATATACATTTAAAATGAATTATTATAGATCACTTAAGATAGGACACCCATCTGACCTTGAGGTAGATCTATAACTCAGGTGGGCCTCATCTGGTGGTCGGTCAGATCATGTTTGTCCTCCAATATTCCTAAGCTAATCTGGATACACTTAGACCGATGCTTCTAAAGTCCAATGAGTTTGCAGTTGCCTTACAGAATCGCTAAATCGGGTTTGTGATCCTAAATTAGGTCCTCATAGTAACACCCGAGTACTGAACAGTACAGGGTGTTACAATCTACCCCCCTTCAAGAGAATTTCATCCCCAAAATTCGATACTGCTACCTTAAATGGGATGAGGATAATCTATTTTACAATGTCTCTTACCATTTACTACCTTCCCTGTGAAGTATGCTTGTATGCACAAGTGTTCAAGACTGTCTACTAGAACTAGGGTTGTTTCAATCTACCCCCCTTAAAGAAGAATTTCACCCCGAAATTCAATTCTCCCTTTATGAATACAATTGAGAATGTCTTTTTACTCTCTAAGGTAAAGGATATTTATGTTTTCATTATTTGGGCAAACACGGAAGGACGATTATAGTACGTTTGAATCCAATACCTCAAACTTCTGCCTGGTTGGGCAATAAGTCTACTAGTATCCCTCTCAATCCTAGTGAGTATTGATCTTCTGCTTGATCAGGGCATTGAGATCATTGTAATCATTAGAATTCAGAATTTATGTCAAACCACGTATACTTCGCTTAAACGTGCTTCCATCTATTCGTGTTCCTGATTATTTTAGTATTTTGAGATATGCCATTTAATTCCCACTCCCCTAAAAAATAAGCCTAAATGATTTTTTACGTTTCAACATTGCAATTTAGCTATCTAGGTGTTATCCTAAAATCCTTAATTTAATCATTTCTAATTGTTTTAGTCCCATTACTATGCATTCTTAACAATTTATAATCCTTACGAACTACCTTATAACTACTAAGGAAGATTTTATAAATATTGTACCATGGTTGAAGTCGTTGTAATAGAGGGAAGATCCTCTTATCTTGTCATTTCTTAAAACACTGCTTCAAGAAGTGACCTGGCCTTCCACAATAGTCACAAAGCTTATCCTGACCCGAAGAATGAGTTGGGTGAGACATTAATTCCATCCTCTCTTTAGCCATAGGAGATATAATTGATGTCGTCTTGGCTTTGTTTGCCAAACCTCGAATAGGAGCACGTGTTTTGGCCCTACTCTCGAAATCCTTCTTTATTCGCATGGCTTTGTCTAAGATACCAAAGATGTAACAGCCCGAATTTTTGCCAATCTGGAATTAAATGTCCTTAGGCAGTTGGCCACTCCTAATACCTTATTAACTTGTCAGAACTGAATCCCACAGTCTAAAATCGCTTCTAAACCCATTTCCTTCACAAATCCCACCCTTCACCACCTTGTTCTTTCAATTTTTCTAAGTACTTTCACCCTAGACCCTATCTTAAACTAGCTAAGTATTATAACTTGGATCACTCTATATACAAACTACAAAGGCCTGAGTACCACCTCGACCAGAAATCACTTAGGATTAAATCCTTTAGAAATGAGACAAAGTAAATCCTTTAGAAATGAGACAAAGTAACTAAGTGCTAAACTAGATTAGCTACAAAATCCGTTTGAATCGCTTTAAATACAATCTGCAAGACCCAAAACTTGTAGAATCATTGACGCTAGGTTACCGTAAAACCTAGGATCAAACTCATTACCCGACTGCTCTCGGGAGCACTTTGAAACTCCGTATCAGGTATGGACCGCACATCGAGAGTCCGATTAACATGAAGTTAAAGACTTAGGACTGCCTCGCTGGGCTTGACAACCATCTTGGAAATCAAATCCAAACAGTGCCCCATGGCTGTTCGCTTGAGTCCGGAGCGAGAGAGTGTGAGAACCCTTGTTTTCCTTACAAAATAAATATCTTGAATAAAAATCTGAGACTCGTCACTTGTGGATCAGTATTAAGCAACCAGACTGTCAGAATCTGACCAAATTACACCCTCGGATCAGGAAAAATTTCATACACATTTACATGTACTCGGAATCTCCGATCGAGACCCACTGACCGTCGAACTGAAACTGGTCCGCCACGCGTGATCTGGAAATCTGACTGAAATGAAAACTTAACTAAATGTAGATCCAGTGTTAGTGAGCTTAAGTCCAACCTTTGGCTCAAGGAGGCCCGCCAGAAGTGCTCCATTGAGCTGAAACAGAGTCGCTTTGGTTATAACCTAAGTATACCTTGTCCACAAGTCTATTTCGGTGAGTTTTTTGGTTATATAAGGACCTTAAACCCTCTCTCATTTCAGCCATCTGAATTTGAGAAAAATCCTAGGAAAAGAGAGAGAAAGTGAGAGAGAAGTGGGAGATTCTTCTCTGCCGTATCCAAGCTCAACCGCTCCATTCTCATCACTTTCCTGGCGATTCTAGCTCCATTTCTAGGTAAGAAACCCTAACCTTAATATATTTTGGGGCTGTATAGGTTGTAGGTTATGAAATAGCTAACCTATTTCATTCTCTAGGTTGCCAAACTGCCGAATACGGAAGCTTAGCAAACCTATCGACTCCGTTACGATTCTACGACAAAAGGTGCGGAGTTTAGGTGTATAAGTTATGGTTTTCAATGCTTTCAATGTCAGATAATGATAAATTCATGATCTGCATGCAATTGCACATGTACAAAGTGCTTTCCGTAGAAAATACCGTATACGTATATTTTTAAGAAATGTGTTTGACATGATTATTTATTGTATGAATGTATGATATATGGATAAAATACTTAGTTGGCGAAAGGATTCGCCCTAATGCATGTTTTCCTTATATACACTATGTATGTAGAAATACTGTATTGTAGAAAGTACCGTATACGTATATATTTTAGAGATGTGTTTGCCATGATTATTTGTTGTATAAATATATTATTTATGCGTAAAATACTCGCTTGGCGAAAGGACTCGCCCTAATACATGTTTGCTAACATACACTATGTATGTTGAAATAGTGTATGTTAAGTGTTTGTAAAAATGCTTGTGTGAGTAAATGTTTGGATGTTGATGCCTTAGGAAGGTGTTGAGATGGGATTCTCAACTACCTTAGAGACATGTCTGATTTCCTCCATGTGATTGTATACTTTAACCGCTAACTTATGAAATATATGTGTTTGTATTCTTGTTTATATAGTGCTTTATAACATGCCTTACAACATGCTTTATAACATGTTTTATGATATGCTTATTACCTTGCTTAAATTACTTTGTTTATTATGCTTTACTTTTCATACTTTGAATAAGCATTGATTGCGTTTGGGGCTATGATTATAGTCCAGGCAATCGGTAATGGGATTGAATTTGTGACTGAGATTCTTTTACCATGTAGGATGTGTCTGATGAACCGAAGTTGTACTTCGGTTGGCGGCATTGGTTAGGCCACGCGAAGTGCTTATGCGCTCATGTCGTTCAACTTGTTGTGCGCTCGGGCTAGTCGAGCTCGTCAAGTAACCCGATTTGTCTAATGTATGTTCACCATGTTTAGTCACTACTGCTTGAACCTAGGGTACCAAACTTACCAGTGAAATCCCTTTTAATCATGGTACCTCGATCCGCTAAGACTCATGAGCCGGGCATGGTGGTATGGGACACCGTGGTTGAGCTATCGGCCTACGCTGGGGCCACGTGCCCCCCGTAGTGACCAGTGAGTAACCAGACTCGTGAGCCGATTATGGTGGTATGAGACACTATATTCGTGCTGTCGGCCTACATTGATAAGGTGATGGGGGAGTGGTGCAATGAATGCGAGCAACAGCCACTCGACAAATTTTTTGTAGTGACCTCGAGCATACTCTGAAATCGCGGTGAGCCTTAGAGTTTTGCCGCGGTATATAGAGTATGAATTAGGCATGTTTCTGTATAGTGATGAATCGTTTAAGAGGTGATGGGGGAGTGGTGTAACCTTTGTGCGTAACAGCCCTGGCAGCCTTTGCAGTGACCTAGAAAAACACACCATCGTCTAAGATTAACTAGGACTGACAACCCTAAAATGGATCATGTTTAGGAATGATACAAGGGAGGTACCTTAGTTTCCTAATCCTGCTGTTTGAAATGGACTAATAAATACTCGGTAATCATGCTCATCATGCATTGCATGTGCCTGGAAAATGTGGAGCACTGAGGGATGAAAGCATATCGCGAACGTGAGATGGTGTTGCACGAGGGAGGGTGTGGTGAGGGCATACATCATGCCAGCATTCATACTTGCATTAATAAGAGTAGTTAGGAGTATTTGATTTTACTGTTTTATCATTACTGCTTGACTGAGTTGATAACATGTTAACCTATGCTTTACTGTTCTACTGAGTTGATCACTCACTCCCATGTTACGGGACGGTGTTGTACACACCAACCAGATTTGTTGAGTTTCAGGTGATGGCGATGCTTGTGAAGCAGAGCCGGACCACTACTATGATGTTGAGGAAAGTTCTCCTATCTGTAATTCTCTGGCAGGTCTATGAAGACCTGGTAATGTATTGACAGGGCTATGGTACTTGGGATAGAAGACATTACACTTCCTCACATTTGATATATTTTAGAACTGTACTTGTAATTAATTAACCTGGTAACTTTATCATACCTTGGAGACTCACTACTGTTTTTATATTATATATATCTATTACAGTCTTCCGCTACAATTTAACTGTCTCTGGAGTATGATATGTTGTTTTGGCTTAATCTCACTCATGTTCAATGCACGAATACAGTCAACATTCAATCATCATTCATTTTGTTACATAGGTGATGTTCTGGAACTCGAGAGTTGAGTTTATGCTCGACCCCCGATTTTCGGGATGTTACAAGCGCAGTCAGAAAATTGAAGGTGCACAATCTCGACTAGATTTCAAGTTGGAGACATTCCTTAAACTTTTCTAATTTATATTCCTCATCCTCAATAGCCTTTTGTACATATCGTGACAATTCATCGAAGCGTGCCTCATATTGCGACACTGTCGTATTCCCTTGTTCCAATTTGAGAAACTCGGATATTTTCTCTTGATGATAGCACGGAGGAAAGTATTTTTATTGAAACTTTTCTTAAACTCATTCTAGGTCCACTCATAATCAGATGGGACTCTTCTTAGCACGCCTTCCAAGGCATAAGTGGCAAGAATAACCTTTTAGGTGTCCAAATAACCTAGTGATCTCATTATCTTGGCCATTCTATTCAACTAGTGTTTTACTAGACTGGATCTGGTGCTCCTGAGAAGGATGGTGGCCTCAACCTCTGAAATTGTTCAAACATATCTGCCCCACTAACTTCTTCAATCTTCGAGGCCGATGCATTCACATTATATTGGAGCTTCTAACAGTAAGACGATCGAAGCCTGTTGTTGTAGTATGATAACAGTCAGCTGACTAATAACATCTCCACGTGGGATTTCAGGTTTCGCATTTGGTGGAGGTGTGCCCACATGACTCACAGGCGACTGAGACGGGATAGTTCCTGACGTAGTCTCTCTTTTAGGGCCACTTGGCCTAACTAGAGGTGCAAGAGAGCGCTCAGGACTCCCTTCTCTAACCACCTTGTTTGACGGCGCAGTTAGTAATTAGAAAGTTCACAATCTTGAACGGCGGGAATTGGAGGCCATAATCCTGTTGAAAGAAAAGATTTATCATTGTCCTGTCCTCATAAGTTTAAACAAGTCTTAACCTAAGATCGCAATACAATTCATGTGAATCGTATAACTGGAATATTGTTCAATCGATGTGTGTTCGACAACTCCCTAACTTTCGCAGTTAGTTGCAACAAGACTTCAAAGATTCTAAGATGACCATCTAAGCATCCTTACACACTCGTCTTCTAGTCATTGACCTAAAGGTAAGGTCCTACGATAATCTTATGCTTGTGTTAGTGTTTGAAGATAGATTACAAGGGGTCTAAACTTATGAGTTCTTGAGTTTAACCCAACTTTCCACAACACCTAAAATTTTATTTCTAAGTTCAATGCTTATCCTAGAAATCCTATTGGGAGTCTAAAATTTCTACGTGAGGGCTTAGGTTTAATATATGTTAAACTTACCCAAAATTTCAAAGTTAGTCTCAACAAGCCTAGTCTAGGGCTGGAATTTCGCTTTAAATTTGAAATTCTTACTATTAGTTATATCCATTTGTTGGAACATACAAGAGATGTTGTTTCTAAACAAAGAGATATATTAGGGGATTTAAATTACAAGATCCTAGTCTGATTCCTTAAGCTTATAGAGCGCTTATATTTGATTTAACGCACAACATGGTGGGAACTTGTTTCCTTACGGTACCTGAGTTTAGTCCCTAATTTCAATCATCTATAACTTACAAGGGAATCCTAAGTTCTTATTTCTAAGTTCAAATGGCTAAACCAAAAAATCATAAGGGACCCTAAAATTTAAGTTCCTAGATTCACAAAACACCCTAAAAATAAGGGGATGGAACCTAGTTTTAAGTTTGTAATCTTATCAATGTAACTTTAGAGTATTTAAAGTCATATAAGTCCTATTTTTCCCAAGGCCTAGTTTATCTAGACTCGCTCTGATACCAACTGTAATGCCCCTTGTTTTCAAGACCCAAGTATATGACCTGTTTCCCAAAAACCTGAGTGTTAACCTCAAAAATTCAGTGTAAATTTGAACCGCTTATCATTAATCAGAGTTAACAGCAACAAAGCCAGAGTAAACCATGCATTGAATAAAAACATTCTGATCATCACAAAATTTCACATGTAGCGACCATAAAGGACTTATACTGTAACGCCCTGAAATTTGAGGGTCAAGTAGCAACTCAACTCTCGAGTCCCAAAACATCACTTATGCAACATAGATAATGATGATTAAATGTTGTCTATGTTAGTGCAATAAATATGAGTGAGATTATAACAAAACAGTAATTCATACTCCAGATCAATTGTATAAAGGCAAGCGGAAGACTGAAACTGTATATAATTGTATGTAAAAGAAACAAAACCATCTCAATCTCCAGAGTATGAACCCAACTGAGTCACCATATACATGTATCTGTTTTACGATCAAAATGTCAAAAGTACAACTAGAGAAGTAAGCCCTGTAAGTTCCGTCGATCCAGGCAGACTAGGCAAAGCCACCAAAATACTGTATATACGAGAACTCGTCCTGGTCGTCGTCATAGTCCGGCTTAGCCTCCTGAGTCGTCACCTCATCTGCACCTAAGACAGAGTCTGGTTGGTGTGTACAACACTGTCCCGTAACGTGGGAGTGAGTAGTTAACTCAGTGGAACAATAGAGCATAGGTTAACATGTTATCAATTCAGTTAAGCAGTAATGATAAAGCAGTACAATCGAACAATCCTAACTACACTTATTAATGCAAGTATGAAATGCAGTCATGATCATGCCCTCACCGACATACTCCCTCATGCGACACCATCTTACGTTCGCGGCATGCGTTCATTCCTCAGTGCTCCACATCTTCCAGGCACATGCAGTGCGAGGATGAGCATGATTACTGAGTTATTATTAGTCCATTTCAAATAGCAGGATTGAGAAACTAAGGTACCTCCCTTGTATCATTCCCAAACATGATCCATTCTAGGGTCATCAAACCTAGGTAATCTCATACAATAGTGTGGTTCTAGGGCGCTGCAAAGGCTGTTAGAGCTGTTACACGCAATCGTTACACCACTCCCCTATCACCTTTTTAACGGTTCATCACTAAATTGATACAGGCCTAGTTCATACTCTATTCACCGTAACAAAACTCATCGCCTCACCGCAAATTCAGAGTATACTCGAGGTCACTACAAAGGGCTTATCACCAATCAATGTAAGCCGACAGCTCGAATACAGTGTCCCATACCACTGTATTCGGCTCACGAGTTAAGGTTGCTCACTGGTCACTACGGGGAGGCACGCGGCCCCAGCGTAGGCCGACAGCTTGACCACGGTGTCCCATACCACCATGCCCGGCTCATGAGTCTCAGTGGATCGAGGTACCATTGGTTAACGGGATTTCACTAGTAAGTTTGGTACCCTAGGTTCAAGCAGTAACATCCAAATATGGTGAACATACATTAGACATATCGGGTTACTTGGCGAGCTTGACTAGCTTGAGCCTTACTCTTACAAGCATTTTCACAAACACTTGGAATACACTATTTTAACATACATAGTGTATATTAGCAAAAACATGTATTAGGGCGAACCCTTTCGCCAAGTAAGTATTATACACATATATAATATGTTCATACAGTAAATAATCATGTCAAACACATTTCCAAAATTTATACGTATACGGTACTTTCTACAAATACTAGGAATACAGTATATTTAACATAGTTATCGTATAACCGAAAAGTGAAACGGATAGTACTTTGTACATATGCAATTACATACAGATCATGAATTTATCATTATCTGACATTAAAAGCGCTGAAAACCATAACCTATACACCTAAAGTCCACACCTTTTGTTGTAGAATCATAACGAATTCGATAGGTTTGCTAAGCTTTCGTATACGGCAGTTTGGTAACCTATAGAATGAAATAGGTTAGCTATTTCATCACGTACAACTATCAAAACCCCAAATCAGTTTAGGGTTACGGTTTCTTACCTAGAAACGAAGCTGGAAATCGTCGGGAAAGCGATGAGAAGTGAGTGGTGAAGCTTGAGTAGCGGCAGGAAAAAAGGGTAGGAAGAATCCTCCCACAACTCTCTCTTTTCTCTCTTCTCTCTCCTAGGGTTTTTCTTAAATTCGTATGGCTGAATGAGAGAGGGTTTTAAGGTCCTTATATAGCTTAAAAAGTCACCAAAACGGACTTAAGGTCAAGGTATACTTAGGTTATAATCAAAGTGGGTCAGTTTCAGCTCAACGGAGGACTTCTGGCAGCCCCTCTTGAGCCAAAGGTCAGACTTAAGCTCACAGACTCTGGATCTAGGTGGAGTTAAGTTTTCGTTTCAGTCGGATTCCCAGATCATGCATGGTGGACCAGTTTCAGTTTAACGGTTAGTGAAACTCGATCAGAGATTTCAAGTACATGGACATGTGTATGAAATTTCCCTTGATCCGAGGGTATATTTAGGTTAGATTCTGACAGTCAGGTTGCTCAATACTGATCCGCAAGCGTCACATGCTAGATTTCATAAATCCTTATTTATTTTAGAATTATTTTCATGTTTCTCACACTCCTTGCTCCGGACTCAAGCGAATAGCCGTGGGACACTGTCTGGATTTGATCTCTGAGATGGTTGTCAAGCCCAATGAGGCGGTCCTAAATCTATAACCTCGTATCATTTGGACTTTCTATGTGCGGTCCAGATCTGATACGGAGTTTCAATGTGCTCCCGAGTGCAGTCGGGTAATGAGTTTGCTCCTAGATTTTAGGGTAACCTAGCGTTAATGATTCTACAAGTTTTAGGTCTTGTAGATCGTATTTAAAGAGATTCTAACAGATTTCATAGCTAATCTAGTTTAGCACTTAGTTAACTTTGTCTAATTTCTAAAGGATTTGATCCTAAGCGATTTCTGCCTGAGGTGGTACTCGGGCCATTGTACCGGATTTTCCGAGTCGTTACATATACAATTCTAAATACAAAGTTTATTAAACAGGAATAAAAATGTATCATTTAATGATGAAGTTCTATATGGGCCGTATGGACCCCATCTAGTTCCCCAGCTACCCGACCTGCTATAACACCCAGTGAACAGCATCAGCTCACTCTACACATGCATCAACTATTACGTTTTGATAGCGTCAATGGCTATCATAGTGAGGAGCACCCTCTAAGATTGCGCACTTGTCATTCATAATCCATTACAAATCACAAGTTATGAAAATGAATATATTAAACAGGGCATTTCATAATCATGATCATATACTCAAAAATCAAGCCAATCAACAGAATCTCATCATAGGTAAAATATAATAGCGATCGCAATACAAAGAAATATATTCAGATAATCAAATAATCAACCATACGACTTTCTATTACACCCAAAAATCACATTGTACGTCAACTTTGTAAGATTGCTAGAAAATCGATTAGCAAACTTCAACTCCACCCATAAATCATGGTACAAGTGAAATCCATAAGGTGAATAGAAAATCAACCTTTAAACCTCTACTTCACCCGGGAATCATATCATACGTGAACTCCGCAAGATGGCTAGAAAATCGATAAGTGAACTTCATCTCCACCCGAAAATCATCGTACGACTGAACACCGCAAATGAAGAGACAATCAACATACAAACTCTAAACCACTCAAAAATCATATCATACATGAACACCACAAGATGGCTAGAAAATCAATAAACGAACTTCAGATCCACCCAAAAATCATGGTACGACTGAACATTGCAAGGTGGCCAGGAAACAACTGGGTATGCGAACATAGCTAACAAGCCACAAAAGGGCACCAATAGACCATCAAAGCCATGAGGGCAAATATACGATCCAAGCCATGTAGGGCAAATATGCGGTCCGAGCCATGTAAGGTAAAGTGGAATCCAATCCACATAAGTTAAATATGGACAGTAAGATGGTGAGTTCATGACAAGTTTCATTCATTATATCACTTAATCGCAGACAACAAACATATAGTTACTTAACAATGTACAAGTGAAGATAGCATGTTATCACCAAATCGTTTATGCAATTAAAGAGATGTATTCATTATCTAACACAGGATCAGGTATGCAACATATAAACATATTCATATATTCACATAATAAGTTAAGCAGCTCAATCGAGTAACTTAGGAGGTACTAAATAAAAGGGATTATGATAACATCTATGATTAGACTAATGAATTTAAGTGAGAAGCTCAAAGGGTGAGTCCTCACCTTAGATAGAATAAACTTAAATCCAATCGTGATGTCCACACCGACTTGACTTCAACAAGAGGGATCTAATGTAGTCTTTACTGAATACTTATACTCAACCAACACAAGTAGATTAATAACCTATCTTCTTATTATTACAATATATATGTAAAATATATTTTTAACTAATAGAAGGTGACTAGGGAGTCAGCTCACCTAGTTGACGACTCGCCTCAATGTGGCCTCAACCTGGATAAAACTCGTAAGACAGCCAAGTCAACTCCCACAATGGCCCTCGTCTCAAACTCACTCTCTTCCTCTTTTGTTTCTCCCTCTCTCCTTTTTCTACCATTTATATTTTATTTATTTATTTATATTATTTTTTAAAATTGTTGGAATGTCCAGCAAGAACTTGGATCGAGTCAACTCAGACTCAAATCGACAGCGAGTTAACTCGACTCCCAACTCTCTCTCTCTCCCAGCCTTTCTCCCTTTCCTCTCTTCTTCCTTTCTTCTTCCTTTCTTCCTCTTGCTTAGGGAGGTCCGGAAACCTCTAAACTCGACCCAGCAATGACCCAACTGAGTCGAGCAACAACTTGGTGCAACCGCACCTCTCCCTATCTCATTTTTTTTCTTTATTCCTCGTCCTTCGTCTCTTTTCTCCCTTCTTTTCTTTCTGTTTTTCTTCTCCCCTTCTCGTGCTTCTCTAACGACCAGACGAGCTATGCATTCAACCCGAACTCAGTCTGAGTGAGGCTGGTGCGGCAGCAGGTTGGTAGAAGCGGTGACTCTCCCTTACCCTTTCTCTTTCTCATTCCTCCTTCTCCTTTCTTCTCCTCTTCTTTGCCTTCGGTAGTGGCCGAGCTCAATGCGAGGCTCAACTGAGACCACTCGGTGTGGCTCGGTGACAACACCAGCTGGTGTGGCAGCAGTTACTTGAATGACTCTCTTCCTCTTTTCTTCTTTGGACAAAGGCTGCCCTAATAGGAGCCTTTTATAGGCCCTGACGGTTCTCCTAGGGTCCTCGAATGCTAATCCTTTGATTAGCAATAGCCTGAGCCTTTGCTTGAACTAACACGCCCCAAAAAATACCAATTGTGTGGAATCCTATATGCACGGTTGTAAAGCATCCACACGAACAGATTTTTGGCATGATGATCCCTCTGTAGGATGTTTTCGATCATCAAATGGGGCCCACTTAAGATGATGGGTTTTCTAAGCTAGGTGGAGAAGATAATCCAGCTATTAATGGCGAATTACCAAGGGATGGCAAAACTTAACATCTGATACACCTGGATGGTGTGGATTGCTCCTCTGATGATAGTGGGGCCCTTAAGATGGGCGGTGATCTGTGTTTTTGCTCGATGGGTTCGTTTACAATGGAGCGGCGAAAAGAAAATCTATTAGGGTAGCTATGAAGCCCTATAGCTGAGGTGGAACGGAAGGATAGGATTGCATTGTGGTGAATGGCTATGATGGAAGGAAGGATAGCGGTGCGGATTGCCAGCATGGAAAGAGAGAAACACGGTTTTTTCCATTTTCGAAAAATGGTTGCACATGGCCTAACTGCGCCCGTGTTTGTGCGGCCATACATATGATTCATCGTCTGAAACTTCAGCAGTTTGGGCAGATTCAAAACCCCTGCTTGATAGACGGTTTGGATCAGGTGTTGGTGGCCCATGATCAATACAGCCCATGGTGTTTTTCAAACATTGTTATGGCTGAAAAATAAAAGAAGGAAGAAAGCTTCCTTCTTCGGGCCAACCACGTTTGATCGGGTCTCCCAGACTAATGCACGGCGAGTGCACACATGAGCCGTGCACACACATCAAAGGTGGGGCCTAAAGAGTTGGCCTAACAGAAATCCACTCCGTTCATTTGTCTCATCAGGTCAAATTAGGGCCCGGCCCAACGAATGAGGTAGATCCATGGCATAAGTGGGCCATTTATGCCAAGTTCGTGCTTGATTAGTGGTTTGCGTGGCCCATGGTAATGTTAAGTGAAATCTAGCCCATTCATTAGTTTCAACATTAGTATAAAAATAATATATATTAAGTAATAATAACTACATTAGTATATAATGTAATATATATTATAAACATGTATACAACGGATAATACATTTTATTTGTTTTACATTTTATATTAATAATTATTTATCAATTAATAAAGTATTTAATTTGTAATTATATATATATATATCAATAATAATATTCCAAGTGTACTATAATTAATACAATATCATTATATATTTATTATAATAAATATTAGTAAATAGTATTTTAGATTATATAATAAAAATACATTTACCTATTTGTTTAGTACAATACATTAATAGTTATAGATAAGTATTTATTTACAATCATTAAAATTTATAATGTATTTTTGTGATTATATGTGCACATATAGTATAGTAAAATTAATATTAAGTGATATATAGTATAATACAATAATATATAGTTAAAATTATAAAATGTAAATATTAGTTAATGTACATCGATTATATTGTAATGCATTAGTATACCATTTATTTTATATGTAGTTTAAATAACATACATAATTTGAATGATTCAAGTAACATATGTATTGTTACAAATAATTATAAAATTATTTTGTATTATTATATATATACATTTAAAATGAGTTATTATGGATTACTTAAGATAGGCCACCCATATGACCTTGAGGTAGATCTATAACTCAGGTGGGCCTCATTTGGTGGTCGGTTAGATCATGTTTGTCCTCCAACATTCCCAGGCTAATCTGGATACACTTAGATCGATGCTCTTAAAGTCCAATGAGTTTACAGTTGCCTTACAGAATCGTTAAATCGGGTTTGTGATCCTAAATTAGGTCGTCATAATAACACCTGAGTATTGAAAAGTATGAGGTGTTACAATAATCCCTTCATATCTCGTGTTCTACATGTTACTGTGTTTGGCATTTCTATTTGCCTTCCCTCATTGATATGCTACTTAATTATCCAATTTCGTATCCATCCTAGCCACGGGTCTGTCCCTTTTACATATCTCATGACAAACCTTGCTATTCATTGCAATGTTGTCATTCCTCCTACTAAAGCACCTAAGGCAATCCTCCCATTCGACAATACGAATATTCATAAGATGAACTTAGACTACCTACATGGCCAGAGAGATGAGGATGAAGAAGTAGAAGAAGAGGACGCACCTTTACGTGAAGACACATCCATGGATGACATTTTTGTTGAGCTTGAATCGGATGATGTAGCTGATCCGAACTATCAGCCTTCCCAGGTTGATGATTGGCTTAAGTCATTGGAAGAGAAAGTTGTAGAGTTGAAGGTATTACAGGATACTCTGGTTAAAAGTCATAAAGCTTCCATGAAATATATGCGAAAATATTTTCATTGCATTACCAAAGAACTTCACGTAATTGATCCTTCCATACCTCCTTCATCTTCCTCTAAGTCCGATTAGTTTAGTTTCTATGCATTTTCTAGTTGATTTGGGTTGTACAAACTTTACCTATGTATGTGCTTGGCTTGTTAACTCTTGAACTATGCTCTCTTTATGCTCCCTGATAACTTTGTTAAACTCCTTTCCTGGACATAATTATATGCATTTTCTAGTTCTTATTCTAATGATTCAGTTATATTATGTTAACATGCTTACTCTTTCCTTTGTAAATTTATGACCAAAAAGGGGGAGAGAATACTAGTCATTATATATAGAATGTGAATGATGAATGAATGATGTTATTTGATTGATTAGAATGGAAAATAGTTATATGGTTGTTGGAGTTGTGCATTGGAATGATATATGTTATAATATAGGGGAAGTACAAAGCAGAGAGAAACTCACATTGAGGGGGAGTAACAACAAATTTAGCAACATGAATTTCAAGATATTATTGTAATTGTTGTATTAAGTGTTTTGTCATGAATTTGACAAAGGGGGAGATTATAAGTTGTAACACCCTGTACTTTCTAGTACTCGAGTGTTACCATGTAATCTAATTTAGTATAAATACAAGTTTAGCTTAAATGAACCTTCACGTTCATTCTAACCTAAATCCAACCCTTGAAAACAGTCCCAATCCATACATCAAGCTATCCATCCGTCAATTTCCAAGATGGATCACCATATCACAAGAGATACCTATTTTTAGGATTCCAACTTCACTAATAGACAAACTTAACCGTACACTATCTAATGTAAGACCTAGATTAATGGACCTTGTGCTTAAATAAATAAATAATCCTACCATTAGAATCTGGATCATGATGATATGTCAAAATACACCTATTTAGTACAACTAAATCACGTAAAGTAAATTAAGGATCAAGGTCACATGATCCACCATTCATCAGGTTACAACATCTCATTGGATTATCCACCCTTTGGAAACACAAACCGGATCATCTATCCCCATATTTGGCTACCAGATCACACCTAAATATTTCTTAGGGTTCCTAAGACTATTAATAACTAAGATGAGTCAATTCAACCATCGAATTATTTGAATCATTAGGATGTCGGGAGTTGATAAGTGGACGTTCACTTGGTGTGACTCACTTAACTGTTAAATTAGTTGAAGAATGAGGTACACAACTCGAAGTGGTGAACTCACCTAGAGGAATACTTCCCATTAGAGGTAGGCCTTGCAATTTCAATTTAAAATAATAATAATAATAAATAAATAAATAAATAATGATTTGTATAGGTAGTAACAATGATAATAATCATAATAATAATATGAAATCATGAGGCAGATAGTCCTAATAACCAACAGAGCGGGACCCACAATAGAAAATACATGCATATGTGAAAATAATAATAATAATAATAATAAAGTGAAATAAACAATTATAATAATAATAGTAATAAAATTAATATTAATATTAGTGTTTGGATTAGTGATATATTATGAAGGTCTTGAACGTACACGTGACCCATTAACATCCTTTTAACCATTAACGTTCAATTTTGAAATGATCCGACCTTTGGAACGGTGTAATTGGCACCTAAAAAGGGCTTAATTAATTCGTATGGCCGACCTAAGCTTTGGATTTGACCGATCTTCGGTAAGAGGTCCTTAGTGGGGCATTTAAAGGGAATGGACAGTGGGGATCTCATGTAAGCATCATGGTGGACCCCACCTCTAGTTGTGAGTGCACAGGGGGATGTGCACTCGTTATGCACTAGACGGAGCAACACAATCAAGCAACCGTTGACCAAGATTTCTCTAAAAAGAGAAATCCTCTCTCTCTCTCTCTCTCTCTCTCTCAGTTTTCACTAGCAGATGGATGAGCATCCGTTTCCTTGGTCAGTGGCCCACCTACAATGGCCATCTGAGAGATTCAAATCGTTCATCTGGTGCATACGAGGGTCCCGAGTAAAATCCACCTAACTTCGTATTTTGGAGCACGTATGCATGCACACAATTCCTAGACCGTATCGTTCTGTAGACTCCCGCGATCCTCCCCGTCGAATTCCGGCAACCCTCGACCTGTAATCGACATTTACACGTGACCCTAAGTTACACCCTATATATTAGAGTCAACTCGACCCGAGACTTGTACCTTAGCGATCGTGCTATCGTCGTTGTTCCAACGCCGCGTCTTGTACAGTGATGCGATACCCAAGCCAGGAGTTGTTGGCCCACGTATATTTTGAGGAAAATGCTATGCGTTACAAATCCTAAGAGAATCTCTACCTAATGTCACATCAATCAATCACCTCAATCAAGTACACATCCTATCACAAGTACAAGCAACCCATCTCTCTCCCATTCCTAAAGTCAACTCTCTCTCTCTCTCCCCACCCATCCCTCTCTCACCCAAAATTCAACTAAGCTCATCCCTCTTCTTACACACACATCCCTCTCTCCTTACATCACTCCTCTCTCTCTCATTTCTCTCTCATTCCAAGCAACTCCCAAGAGAGCAATGTTTAAGCCTTCCAAGAGAGAGCCAAGTGCGGCCCACTTCTCTACCACCCAATCTCTCATCTCCACCATCCAATCTTCATCATCCACCGTCAAAGGTTGAGCATAGGAGCCTAAGAATCCAAGGAGCTAAAGAAGGAGGCTAATAGGTGGGTGATCCACTGTTGATTTTCATTTAAGGGCCTACTTATGATGGGACTCATTTTGATGTATGTGTTGTAGTCAAAGAGGGGCCTATAGTGGCGAGGTCCCTCCACTGCACCGTCTCTCTCTCTCTCTCTCTCTCTCTCTCTCTCTCTCTCTTTTCTTTTTCTTTTGTATGTATGGTGATGATGATAAAAAGGTGTGTGGCGCACCTGATGTGTGTATGTGTGGCCCACCAGCATGCGTTATATCCATGTCATCTAATCACGGAGCCCACCTTGCTGGACTGTCAAGCAGACGGGCTTGCTGCCTGTCTGTCTAGATAGTCCCAGGCGAAGGGAAAATACAAATATTAGCTTGATCTTACAAGCTGGTGGGTCCCACATGTGTGGACCCACCATTAATACATGTGTGTATATTTGCACCGTCCATCAAGACGGTGCCATGTGGGGCTGTATATGTATGAAATAACATCCAGGCCATAGAAGGCCTGGAAGTTGGGTAATTAAAAATAAAAAATGAAAAATAAAAATATATAAATAAATAATATATAAATAAATAATATAATATATAATATTATATATACCATATATATCTGGTGGGCCCCACATGGGACCCACCTGCATGAGAGAAGTGGATTGGCTGGTGACGTCTCACAACAACTATTCAGCTGCTGTTTTGACGTCGCCAAGTTCTGTGGACCCTACCATGATGTAAGGGTCTTATCCACACTGTCCATCCCCCCCCCCCTCCCACGTAGGCCTACCTTGATATATCCACACCGTCCGTTTGGGACGTGGACCCACCACTGATGTGTATGTTTCATCAAGGCTATCCACTCGTGATGATCCAAACCGTCTATGCATTTCATGGGTGGGCCACACATGTGGATCCCACCATGAGATATGTGTTATATACCTACTGTCCATCTGTTTGGTATGGTAGCCAGTTAACCCAGTAGCTATGGCTGCTATTTTGATCAGCCAATTCTGTGGGGCCTACTGATGTATGTGTTACATCTAAACCATCCATCCAATTAGTGAGCTCGTCTTAAAGCCTGAGATTAAAAATGAGGTAAATCCATGTATCAGGTGGACCACACTGCAGAAAACAGTAGAGAATTGAACAACTACCATTAAAACCCTTTTTGGTACCCCAGAAGTTTTGGATCAGTATGAAAATTATTTTTCCACTTAATTAATGTCTTTATGACCTTATGAATAGATTGGATGGAAATAAACATTACGGTGAGCCCTGGTAATTTTAAGGGTGGAAATCATTATCTCTAATGTTATTCGTGGTATGGTCCAGATGATCTTCCGTTATGATTCATTTGGGTAATGCTCTAAAAATGACCTCTTAACATAGATGAATGGTGTAGATGGTGATGCCCATTGATGTGGTCCATTTGATGTATATGAGGCCCATTGGTGCGGCCCATTGATACGACCCATTTGATGTATATGAGGCCCATTAGTGCGGCCCATTGATACGGTCCATTTGATGTATATGAGGCCCATGTATCGCATCTCATTCGAAGTATATTAGGCTCATATGATGAGGCCCAATGTGATGCATATTAGGCCCTTGTGTGGGGCCATGGGCCCACTATATGTATGGCTCTAAGTGGGCCACTCCTTAGGAGTAATATTGGCTAAATGTCCACATTGATGGGCAATGATGGTTGAATGTCCACATTGTGACCTTCCCTTAGGCCTTGTTAGGCCCATTCTCATCATTCTCTTAGTGGGTTAACTCAAATCAGTAGGCCCAATTCGTCATAGACGGATGGCTCTGTGCTATCAGATTTGATATAACCACGGCTGAAGGCTGATCTTTATATTATAGTTTAGATCGACTGTTCATCTACAGATCCCGCCTTACTTATAGGCCAATTATCGATACCGATTATGAGTATGTGACAACATAGCATCATGATACATGCCCATACGCACCATCTACATGCTTGTGATGAGATGAGGTTGACCATTGCATATGCCTTCAGACAAATTGTTCATGGGACTCCCTGATAGGCTGTGTTGCCCCTCATGAGTGCACGACACGTGCAGGATTGATGCATGACTGATGACTCATGCATCTTGTATTATTTGATGTAATTACTATACGCCTTAGTGACATCAAGGCCCTTGCCTTCACAGGCACATCATGGAGAGCCGAATTGGACACCGGTTATATTGTTATTAGCATCGGGGTGCCATAGATGTCCTTAGGTGAAAATTCCTAAATTTGATGGTACAAGAGGATGACTCCAATGTTGAGACTGAGTGGATACATGAGTGCACGAGGGCGGAATACTATGAGGCCGCGTCTCCCACTGTGTCATAGTCGGTTGGAAGGGGGTGTGGCCTTACCTACCCGAGGGTAGTGGGGCATTGCTAAGCTGAGTATGACCAACTGGTAAATGGGTCTGCTATCGACGTGCCAGATAGGTATTGACAGGCTATTGGTCAGGCAGATAGTGAGGTTTCTTACACTCACTTGGACTACACGCACGAAAAAGGGGTAGTGTCATTTGGAGTATACTAAACCTCGCTGATTATTCATTGAGAACTGTATTGATATATGATGTTCTAGAGATGAGCTGGATTGATATGTGGTTTGGTATGCTTGATCTGCATCTTGCACATAACATTGGCTATGTAGGCCTTGTATCATATGGCCTTGGTGTGACCAATATCATTCATGTCTTGCATCGCATAGCCTTTGTATGACTGATTGCATTCATGGACTCATCAACATGATTCCGCATTACTCTGATATTGCATTCTAGGCACACTCCTATTGTACACACACTTACACCACCCTCTAAGCTTTATATAGGCTTATGCATGATTGATGCATGCAGGTGATGCCAGGACGCAGCCGTAGCTTATTAGGAGTAGGAGCATGCAATTAAGCTTTAGGAGTTTCTGTTATTATTATCATTGTATTTCCCTTTATGCGCATTGTACCTTAAAGTTTTTTATCATAGTGGATTTAGTGATGGTGTTTTGGTTATTGTTCATGGGTTATGGTTATGGTTATGCTTGTTACGGAATAAATTCATATTAAAAATTCTCCTTATAGGATTCCAGGATCAGAACCTGATATATGCATGTCGAGAGCCAAGAATGGGGTACTAAGTAGGCTGTCTGCACAGGATTCAATGATCGAAAATTTTATGAGCTTGGTTTCCGAGTTTGGGGCTGACACCCTACAAGCACACTTTCCAAAAATGAAAACTGTCTCTGTACTACCAGGTTGGTGATCCGTGTAAGCTCCCCTCCCTGCATCTTGACCTTTCTTAAAAGAGAAATCCTAGCTACTTATGTAACTACTTGGTTTAGGGCTTCCAAATAGCTGGTTTTAGTTGCGCCAATGGTTTGTAAATACCTCCCACTAATAGGATGTATCTGGATAGTTAGATCCTCATCCAATGACCTAAAAGAGCTAAGTTTCGATGATAAGAAGGGAGTGAAAATAGCTCCTTCCCAGCTCTTATGAAAACCCAAAGAAAAATAGCCGCAACCTTCAAACCTTCGAACCCACCACAAAAATGCCAATGGAGCTTCATTTTCTTACTCCTACAAACATCACTTGGAAGGTCTAAACCTTCCAGTAGCCTTGTTTTGAAGGAATGTGGGTTGCATTCGAATCCACCATTAGAGCCAACTTTCTCCTCGATCGTTCTTCCACACCGAGTGGGACCGAGTCTGTCCGAACTTGGCGTCCATTGCTGGATGTTTTTAGCTAGAAGAGAAGAGGAAAATGAGAGAAAGAAATTGGATGAAGAAAGAGATAAATAAAGAAGATGGAGGGAGTCCATGGGAGGGTGCTATTGTGCGAACTGGCTTGACTCGGTCAAGTCACAATCTGAGTTAGGTCTGGATCATGGCCATGCTGGGGTTCTAGCAGAGAATGAGAGGAAGAAATGAGTATAGAAAGAGTGGGTGCATCGTTGCACCAGCTCGGATCGGGCCGGGACGCAATCGCGACTCTGGCCATAAATGCCCTAAGCCACGCTGAGTTGGGCCATGCCTGAGGTGAGTCCAGCTACCTTTGGATGTTTCAGAGGCTTTAAAGGAGCAAAAATAGAAAGAAGGAATAAAGAAAAGAGAAGGAAAGGAGGAGAAGAATAGAAAAGAAGTGGAAGAAAAGGGCAGTGAGTGCAAGGTGTCGAGTTGCGACTCGTTGGGACAACTTGCTGAGTTGTACCATTTGTGGGCCTAGCAAGATCAAAACTGTTGCTAGACAATGGTGGAAAGAAGAAAATGAGGAGGAAAGGAGAAGAAAGAAGAGGGAGAGGGAGTGAGTCAACTCAGTGGGGTAATGTTATAGCCTAGTTGAGTTGACTCAGCTGATGACTCGAGTCAGGGTTATTGTTGGGCTGATGGACATATTAGCCATAGAAGAAAAGGAGAGAGAGAAGAAAGAAGAAGAGAGTGAAGCAAGTGATGGTGAGCCGAGTTAACTCAACCGAGTCGGCTTGATTTAAGTGTAATCAAGGCTAGCGTCACTGATGTAGCAACACCTAAAAACCTCTGTTGGTGACCAGCGTGTCCATAAATCTAACTCTATCACTATGTGAATTTTATCATATTATTGATTTCCAGCTAGATTTTTGATAACGCGAGTTAACTTACATATACCAACTTCCAACTCTCACACAATAGAGTTTTAAAAAGTAAGTTATCATTATTATTAATGTAATTGCTGATGGTGATATTGGACAGTGTTATTGACATTTTTATGCTTATAGCAATTATCTTTAGGAATTATTATCATTGATGTTAATTTCATTGTTATTATTATGATCATTACGTGATTACAATTATTATTATTAGATATTGTTAACTAGTTAAGCTTCTTACTACAATTAACTTACAGTTCTTAATTATTTCATTAGTTATCATGAAGAATTGATGATATAAGTGAGGCATCAAAATCTAAAATCGAAGTTTAGAATTGGATTATAGGACGAAGTTAAAGATCTAAGTAATCCAAACCCTAGGTTATCATCCTAACCGTAGAAAGTGTATAAAACTTAAATCTGACCATACAAATTTTCAAATCATGGTAGGATTCAATTCTAAGGACACACGCACTTCATAGCAATGTTAGTGGTGATTCGACTTGTAAGGTGATGATTTCTTTCCCTTGAGCTTTTCATTTTCCCATTAGCTTAAGTGATAGTTTTTATTTTAATTTCGATTGATAATTGATATCTTCATTTTATAATCACATGTGTTAACTGTTAGAATTAAATTGCTAGATTACATGCTTAATATTTATCCTGCATATTTTCTTATGCTTGTGGATTACTTATGGAACTTAAATTGGTACATCAGTGGGAAACCCCCTTATAAATGTACACCCATACTTGGGATGTAACTTGATTGATTGTGATTGTAATGGACCTTTGACTTAGTGGTTATTAAATGATGTTTAAAATTGATTATTAATGTGGGCCTGCCATCTGGGGGTTGTCATGTCTAAGTGGTATTTAAGGATGGTCTTTTATCACATAGTTTTTTATATTTGCCCTATGTGGCTTAGTTTTGATATTCGCCCTATGTGGCTTTATTTTGGTATTTTTCCTATATGGGTTCAATGTTTTATTTTATGTAACCATGCAATGGTAAGCCCCATACACTAAATATGATTGGCCACTAGTCGATGGGTTCCATTAAACATCCTAAGGTGGTAGCCTCATGAGCCAGGGATGGTGGAATATGACACTATCCCTACGTTGGGTGATGAACCCCCCATAGTAACCTTTGAGTTTACTTAAATTGGTTGGTTGTAATTGGAATAATAATGGTTTGGCTAATCATGCATTCATAGCATAGTTGGCGTTGATGGGTGGCTAATTCTAGATGTTGTAGCACGTGCCCTTAGGCCTAGTGAGTTATCGTTTCGCTAGCTCCCAGACCATCGACTATCGACCTACTATTGGCGATGATGGGTGGCTAATTCTGGATGCTGTAGCACGTGCCCTTAGGCTTAGTGAGGTATCATTTCGCTAGCTCCCAGATCATCAACTATCAACCTATTTTGATGACTTGGCACCATGCTGTACAAGATATGCTACGCTGGTGACCAGTCTTATGCATGGGTGACAAGCCCAAGTCTGACTAGATGAGCATCCTCAAGTTGATGTGCATTCACGCATCTATGCATTTAAAAGACTGCATCATGTATTGTTTTGATTGCCTTGTTATTTTCAACTATGCTTAGCTAATGCGGCGGTGTGTAATCTTGAGGAGAATTCACACTGAGTTGGCCACTCATTCATCGAATACATAACTGTACAGGTAGCACAGGTGGCTTAAATGATATTCCTGTCCATATTGATATAGAGCAGGGTATGATTATTAATGATGCATGGCTGTATCTGCCAAGAGGAGTTGCGTGATCTTGCGACTTAAGTTTACGTGCATTTTATTAATTCACATCTATAAATTGTGTAATTTTTAATATTTGTTATTATAAGAGACATTGGTATGTATAAGTCATTATGGGCTGCTGTTCGTATGTAAGACCCATCTTGAGTGCATGTGTGTGTATGTGTGTGCATTTCATTTCCCTTGATCCAATGGTCCTACCTGCCGAATCCGGGCGACCCGTGACCCTCGGATAGTGTTTGTAATCATCCTTAAGTACAGTCATGTAGACCTGACTCTAATCGAGCTAAAACCTATGCATCTTGTTCGCATCGTTGTTCTGATTCTGACGCCACATCTTGTGTGTCCATCCGATGTGAGGATCGTAAGTTGTGTGCATTTCATTTTCTAGCCCTTGATCATGATCATGTGGCCCACCTAGGGGTGGTGTGCACAAATTTCTAGCTGGTCCCATCTTTTGGCACAAGTTACAACACACACACACACACCACACACACACTACCAAATCCCATGTTCTACACTACCCATTTGTCATACACTATCCACAACCCTAACCTATAGCCCCCTTTAGGTCCTCTTTTGCTAGCATATCATTATCTCTCTAACCAAAGCCCCATTTCTCAAGAGAAAAGGCTGAAATTTCTCTTCCCTAAACAAGTTATAATCATTTCCTTCCTACAAACACCTCTCTCTCTCTCTCTCTCTCTCTCTCTCTCTCTCTCCCCCTCTCATTTTCCCTCTTTTCTTTTCTTCTTTCTTGCTAGAGGAAGGTGGGATGTCCCAACCTCTCCCTCTCCATTTTCCAGCCTCCTCTCTCCCTAATCTCTCTAAATCCATCCATCACAAGTTCATCTCAGCCATCCATCCATCTCCCTTGGTGCACTAGGAGCAAGAAGGCCTAGATTTTGTACAGGTCAAGGTGGGTGCTCTCCATATCATGTAGATCTCTTCTTCCAAATGTAGATCCTTCCCTCTTGATCATTTAGGATGTATAGGACCCACCAATCAATGGTGGAGATCCTACACAACCTTCTAGATGTGGCCATTGGGCCCATCATGTACATGCATGTCCATGCATGGGGATTCCCTTGATGGATTCCTTTTATGGTGATTTCTTCTCATTTCTTAGGCATGATGGGTCATCTAGACCCTTGCGTCATGGTGGAGGTGGCATCCCAACCATTGTATATGTTGGCCATGCATGATGAAATCCATACTGTACATTGTATATGTATAGTATATGTGATTGTGATTGTGTTGGGGAAAGGTCAATAGTGGCGGAGCCTTTTCCTCGATGGCTGGATATCCTTCCTTTCCTCTCCTCTTCTCTTATATTTCTGATGATGCATACGTGGTCCACTTAGTGGGCCTGGATTGTCCAGGAAAGCCTAGTAAGGGTGGGACGCCCATACCCAACCTACACTATGGTTAGGGTGTCCGATTTGTCACCCTAAATGTTGCATGCAAGAGTGGAAAATCTTGGATTCGATCTGAAAATTGTGGGGCCCACTAGGGTGGGCCATGGTACTAAAATTATGGGCTAATCCTTTCCTTTAATGGCTTCTACATTTATTTTAATTCAAGAATGTATTGCTATCTACATTTTTGGGACAAATTTCTATTGGTTTTGGGCCTGAAATTGGGACTGATTGGGGGCATATTCATACCCATCAAATGTACTTTTCTGAAAGGTGGGGATCTCACTTTGATGTCCCCCAAATTTCAGCCCCATTTGACCCTGATTGAGGTCCCAAAGGTGTGGCCAAATTGAGGTGGCTAGTCTGTAATTTCTTCACTGTTCCATCAACATATTAGTGTAGAAATCTTTAAATATAAAATAAAATTTCCACTAGTGGGCCACATCTGTGGACCCCACTTTATAGTACACATATGAGGGGACACAAAAACTATTTTTTTCCAATGTTTAGAGGCCATTAATCCACACCATTGGGAGCTCAAATCAAGGCCTATAAAAAATCTACACTAAACAGATTTTCTGGACAATCTATTCTCTTTAAATTAATTATAACACTTCTGTTAATCTAAAAATTATGAAGTTCACAAAGAGGTGACCCACTTATGGTAGGACCCACCTGCCATGTTTTGGGGTCAACGGACCCCTGTAGTGACCGTGGTGTGGGCAGGACCCGCCCACCAGACTAGGACGCCTAGGCTGGGGCGTCCAGCCATGGTTGGGCCGTTCACCCTCATTGTGGGCCCGCCTTGATGTATTTGTTATCCCCATTGTTCATCCATCTGCGGTCCATGTGGAACATAACCATCTCCCTTAGTGGCATCCATTTTTGGGACCCATTTGGTTATCTCTTTGGGCTAATTGCCCAGCCTATGGGACTTTCCACCTTAGGACGCCCAAGCCCATTAGACTGTTGCTGGACATCTAGTCTAGTAACATGGTCTACTTGATTTATGTGTGTGATCCATTACGTTCATCTGGTCGGACCCACTGGACATATGTGGGCCACCAATGAACATAAACTTAAATTATATTTATTATTGCTGGACTCCAACAAGCCCAGAAATGGGTGGGCTACAAATTCCAGCAATAGTCCCATATTAGCTACCCCTAATGGTATGATTTGGGGCAGCATGGCCCATTTGATTTAAGGGTGAATTATGCACATAAGCTTACCATTTTCTGAGGTGCATTTGGGCTTCATTTGTGCACACCAGGAGGCCCACCTCTGTTGGATTTTATTTTAGGATTTATGTTCATAGTTTTGGTTACACTTTATAGGCCCATTTATCTTAGAACCTTCTAATTAGATCCCTTGACCTGTGGGCTTGTATTTCACTACTTAATGTGATGAGTTTGTGGGCCCATAACGTACAAGTAGTTGGGCCCTTGCTTGCCCATCAAAATAACCTTGTACTTGGGCCAAGCTGTGAGGCCCAACTCACTTGGATAAAGCATAGAAATTGCCCACATGGTTAGATTACCGGGTTGCCCACTAGGCCCACCACAATATGTGGATTTATGACCTTTATGGTTAGGATCAAATGTTGCTTGAAGGCCCACCATATTGCCTATGTGTTGGGCTTCGTGTATAGCCCACTAGGCCAGGGATTGCTTAGGCCTTAGGCCTTGTTTTATATTCGAGTAGTGGTGGGCTACCTTTTGGGACTCAGTTGAGGTTGGATGTCCTCCTTGGTGGCACTAAGGTAGGCTCATGGGTTGCTATGGGTGGTTTAAGGCCCACCATAGGCCCTCGTTAGGACCACTCATTCCTTTAGGCTTATATATTACCCTCCTTAACTTTGTGGGATACCCCAAAGTATTGGGCCCCCACTAGAGGATTTTTCCTTAGATTAATTGTCTAAGTACCTAGACTTGATTCCCTCCTTAGGAAGGAGTATGATCTGAGTCATCATCGCCATATGGTGCATCCTCATGACCCATATGCATCATGGTGTGTTTGGATTTCATTTCTACATGGTTATTAGGTTGATATGATAGAGGGATGTAGTTCCCCTCTCATGCAGATTGAGTGATTGGATCTAGTGCATGATTGGTATGCATGACTCATGCATCCGACATTGCATCTCATAAAATGATTGCCCTTATTTTGCCAGGGACTTACCTCCACAGGCATATTCGTGGATGGATGTAGGTGGACACCGAAAATATATTATTTGAGCATTTGGGGTGCATAGGATATCCCTGGGTGAAAGCCCATAAACCTTTGAGGTACCTAGAAGACTCCTCAACGCCATGAGTGCCCGAGTGCCTTACACTGTTAGGCCGAGTTTCCCACTATCGTGTAGTCGGTTGAGATGGGATATGGCCTCATCCTCCTGAGTGAGTGGGCATTATTAAGCTGAGTCTGACTAGCTCGTGAGTAGGTCCGCTACCGTCGAGCCTTGCTGGTGATTGGTTGTCCACAGGCGGGTAGTGGGCTCTCTTACGCTCATTTGACTATGCGGTCTTGAGAGTGGCAGTCATCATGTAGTGCAATAGACCTCGGTGATATTCCTTATGATGGAACTGTATTGCATTTGTGGACTAGTTATGAGCATTAGCATTACTTCGCACTGCATTGGTATCGGCTGTGGAAGCTTTATTTCATTCATGACTTAGCCTTGGTAAGGCTAGTAACATTGGCATTGATCATGTTTCCCTTCTGCATCCCCTTTTATTCTTCTGTGCACTATTGTCACACACTTTCACTACCCTCTAAGCTTTCTATAAGCTTATTCATGATTGATGCGTGTAGGAGATCCTAGGTCGACGTCTTAGAAGCGGAGCTTAGATAGGAGTTGAGCCAAGGACCCCAATGTTGCAGATCTTCTTCCTTCTTCTTTTATCATCAAATGTATTTCCTTTTAGTATCATATTAAAGCTGAAATTTATAGTGAATTTTGTTGTGTGTTCCTTTGTTATTTTTGAGATTTACTTGCTATGATCTTGGGTATGCTCTATTGAATTGGGAATTGTGATATGAAAAATCCTCCTTGTAGGATTCGAGGATCGGAATCCTGCCTCAGGAATTAAGAATGGGGTGCTACAGAGGCTGTTACGGCCGGAACCGGCTATCAGGTTCCCGGAGAATCTGATTACCCAGTCTAGGGTGTGACAGGAGTTAGTATCAGAGGATAGCAAGTAATTTTGAAATAACTTGGTATAACATTGCATGTCTGTTGCGAGCTTAGGACAAGTATTGTCTCGAGAGCCTTTCCTTTGGATTGTGCCTGCAATATCAGATCCTATCATGTTGTTATCTTTATTCTTCTATAGACAATGCCGCCTAAGTGGGGCACTCATGGCCATGGTGCTCGTGCTCGTGATCCCCTGGCCGTAGTTTTCATCCTGCTCCAGCGACCTATTCTACTCGAGTGCATTTAGCTCCCGCCATTAGGGACCTAGCTCCTGAGGCCCTGATTCTGCCTCCCGTGGCATCTATTCCCCTGCCCGAGTCTATTGTTCTGGTTGTAGAGGCTCCAGCTCCTTCAGTTGCACCCTTGCCTCTGCCTGAGGCAAGTGCCTCTCCCATGTTTCCAATGGTTCCAGTCGATATTGAGCATTTCCAGCAGTTGATGCAAGCCATCGCTTCTACATTGTAAACCCATCAACCTGCTAACATAGAGGTTCCTATGCATTCTAACCTGTTGCGTGAGTGTGATCTTTTTGGAGTTCCGTCAGCATGATCCCTCGATATTTACAGGTGAGCCTGACCTTTCTACCATTGAGGTGTGTCGTACTGAGATAGCCAGGATATTTAACACTATGCAGTGTCCAGCTGATTAAAGAGTTTTCCTAGCTACCTTTCTTCTTCAGGGCAAGGCTGACATTGGTGGTCATCTATATCGAGGATGGCTGGGCCTCAGTTTATCTAGACTTAGGAGGAATTCGTGGTCCGCTTTGAGGAGAAGTTCTTCCTTGAGCATGCTCAAGAGCAGAGGGCTATAGAGTTCGAGACCCTAGTTCACGTTGATATGACTGTATCACAGTATGAGGCACTTTTTTGGCTTAGTCTAGGTTTGCTCCTCATCTCACCAGTGACTAGAAGATGAGGTCCTGTCATTTCCAGAACGGCTTGCTTCTCACTCTCTACAGTCGAGCAGTGGGTCATTACTTGAGGACATTTGATGAGGTTGTGTACAGGGCCTTGGTGTACGATGAAGACTGGGCTATGACCCCGAGATCACGAGAGCAGAATTCTTATGGAGATCGGAAGAGGAGAGCACTAGCTGGCAGTTCTCGATAGCACCATCAACAGAGATGGAGGGGTAGATCCGAGTTTAGATAGCCTACAGCTCAGATGACAACTTCTTCATCATCAGTGCAGCCAACTGCTCCATCTTCTGGCCTTTTTTTGGGTGTTTATTATGGTTGTGGGTAGACTGGGCATCAGAGGCATGATTGCCCTCTCCCCTTACAGCAGTAGAGGCCACCGCAGTTACTTCCTGCTCAACCTTCTCAGTGTCAGCAGCAGCAGCATCAACAGCAGCAGCATCAGCAGCGAGCGCAGCTTTCAGCTTCTGCTCCAAGGGCTCCTCCTCAGCAGCAAAGGTAGTCAGGCAAGCCTCCATAGCGGCTACAACAGTAGCAACAAAGACAGCAATAGTAGTAAAGGGGATATACACCTCCCCTAGTCTTTGAGACGAGTATACATTACTGCTCAGCAGCCATAGACTAAGGATCTGCAGTCTTCCGGCTTGCTTCCTTTGCTAGCTCAGGGCAGATTATATTTTGTGCAATAGGCGCAGGGATAAGACCCACAGCCATCGGCCGGCGAAGTTGTCAAGGGTATTCTTCTTGTTTCTGCTTGTGTTGCCCATGTTCTATTTGATTCTTGTGCTTCTCATTCCTTCGTGGTCGAGCAGTTTTGTCGATCGATCGGTATTCTATCGGAGTCTGCTTCTGAGGCCTTGGCCGTTTCGACTCCCATGGGGAAGTCTGTTGTGTTGACCCATCGTTGCCCTTCTTGCCCAGTGTTGGTGGGCGAGATGTTCATTCCCACCGATTTGTTTGTCTTGCCGATTATGGAGTTCCATGTTATCCTCGGAATGGACTAATTACAGAGTATTATGCTGTCTTGGACTGTGCCGTGAGGACAATCACCTTTCATATTCCTGGCTTGCTAGTGTTCTAGTTCATTGTTGAGCCCAGAGGAGAGCTATTGTCCAGTTTATTGGCTTGTGTCGTCGAGGATTCTGTGGTAGGGTATATTGAGCAACTACTAGTTATTTATGAGTACCTGAATGTGTTCCAGGAGATCCCGGGTTTGCCACCATGTTAGCAGATTGAGTTCCAAATTGATTTGGTGTCAGGTACCATGCCTATCTCAAACGCCCCCTATCGGATGACACTAATGGAGTTGAGGGAACAACAGGAGCAGTTGGATGAGCTCTAAGCATTAGTTTTTATTTGTCCTAGTAGTTCGCCTTAGGGAGCCCCGGTGTTGTTCATGAAGAAGAAGGATGGCTCGTTACGGCTTTGTGTGGATTACCGCGAGCTCAACAAAGTCACTATTAAGAACCGATACCCGCTTCCCCGTATCAATGTTCTATTCGACCAGTTGCAAGGTGCAAAGTATTTTTCCAAGATAGACTTACGCTTCAGTTACCATTAGATTCGGGTCTAGGAGGAGGACATTTCGAAGAAATCTTTCTGGAAGTGCTATGGCCACTTTGAGTTCTTCGTCATGTTATTTAGAGTGACTAATGCGCCCACCGTATTTATGCAGCTGATGAACGAGGTCTTCCGGTCGTTCCTCAATCAGTTCGTGATGGTGTTCATTGATTTTTATATATTCGAGGACCCGAGAGAACTATGTTGAGCACTTATAGATTGTGCCTGAGACCCTCTATGCCCACCAGCTGTATGTAAAGCTGGAGAAGTGTGAATTTTAGTTGGAGGAGGTGAAGTTCGTCGGTCACGTGGTGACGAGGGAGGGTGTCACAGTCGACCCCTCGAAGGTTAATACAATGCATTAGTGGGGCTAGCCCATGAACGCGTCGGAGATCCGTAGCTTCCTTGGTCTGGTAGGATATTTCGTCAGTTTATCAAGGGTTTCTCCCGTATTGCAGTGCCACAAACCCGGTTGACGCGAAAGGGCGCCAAGTTTGTCTAGAGTGATGCCTACAAGAAGGCATTTATGGAGTTGAAGGACCGCCTCACTTCTGCTCATGTTCTCTCTCTTCCTAATGGTAGTGAGGGTTTTGTTATTTTCACTGATGCCTCTAGAGTTGGCTTGGGTGTTGTCTTGATACAGCATGGGAAGCCAGTGGCATATGCCAGCTCAAGGTCTACAAGTTGAACTACACCACCTATGATCTGGAGTTAGCAGCAGTTGTTTTTGCACTGAAGGTGTGGAGGTATTATCTTTATGGGGTTAGGTTCGAGCTCTTCTCTGATCATAAGAGCTTGAAGTATCTACTTTCGCAGTCGGAGTTGAACCTGCGTCAGAGGTGATGGATGGAGTTATCGAAGGATTATGATTTCGACCTCTAGTACCACCTGGGTAAGGCGAACGTGGTGGCGGACGTGCTCAGTCATCAGCCATAAGGCCTGGTGGCACATATGATGGTGTGAGAGTGGCAGATGCTCGAGGATGTTTCAGAGTTTGACTTTGAGTTCGGTTTGCATTTTTCCATCATTCAGCTTTCGAGCTTGTTGATTCAACCCTCCTTGGTTGCTAGGGTGATCGAGGCTCATCAAACAGACGAGTCACTTCATGAGTATCGACTAGAGGCAGCATCCGTGGATCAGTCAGACTGGCAGATTGGTTTTGACGGTGGATTACGCTTTCAGGCCAATTGTGTGTCTCGGACGTGCTAAAGTTTTGTCGTGATCTGATGACCGAGGCACACCGATCAAGGCTTACTATTCACCCGGGCTCTATGAAGATGTATAGAGATATGAGGAGGCAGTATTTTTGGTCAGGAATGAAACACCAAATTGCTAACTTCGTGGCCGAGTGTGAGACATGCCAGCATGTCTAGGTTGATCACTAGAGACCTCCTAGTCCCTTGCAGCAGTTGAACGTTCCAGTGTAGAAATGGGAGCATGTGTCAACGGATTTATTGTAGGTTTACCGAGGACTTAGCGCGGTCATGACACCATTTGGGTTGTCGTTGATCATTGAAGTCGGCGCATTTCATTCCGATGCGTGCTTCTTGGACCATGGACTGGCTTGCAAAGGTATTCATTGAGGAGATAGTGAGACTGCACAACATTCCAGTTTCGATCATTTCTGACCAAGACTCCAGATTTATGTCTCAGTTTTGGAGGAGTTTTCAGCAGGTGATGGGGTCTACTTTGCATCTCAGCACTACTTATCATCCATAGACAGATGTGCTGACTGAAATGATCAATCAGATCCTTAAGGATATACTTAGAGCCTATGTGATCGACTTCGTAGGCAGTTGGGATGAGCATTTGCACCTCACCGAGTTCGCATATAACAATAACTATTAGGCGACTATCGGCATGACTCCTTTTAAGGCACTCTATTGTAACAGCCCGAATTTTTGCCAACCTGGAATTAGACGTCCTTAGGCAATGGGCCACTCCTAACACCTTATTAACTTGTCAGAACTGAATCCCACAGTCCAAAATCACTTCTCAACCCATTTCCTTCACAAATCCAATCCTTCACCACCTTGTTCTTTCAATTTTTCTAAGTACTTTCACCTTAGACACTATCTTAAACTAGTTGAGTATTATAACTTGGATCACCTTATATACAAACTACAAAGGCCTGAGTACCACCTCGACCAGAAATCACTTATGATTAAATCCTTTAGAAATGAGACGAAGTAACTAAGTGCTAAACTAGATTAGCTACAAAATCTGTTTTAATCTCTTTAAATACGATCTGCAAGACCCAAAACTTGTAGAATCATTGACGCTAGGTTACCCTAAAATCTAGGATCAATCTCATTACTCGGCTGCTCTCGGGAGCATCCCAAAACTTCTTATCAAATCTGGACCGCACGTCGGAAGTCCGAATAACACGAAGTTAAGGAATTAGGATCGCCTCGCTGGGCTTGACAAGCATCTCAAAAATCAAATCCAGATAGTGTCCCACGGCTGTTCGCTTGAGTCCAAAGCGAGAGAGTGTGAAAACATATGTTTCTTTACAAAATAAATATCTTGAATAGTAATCCGAGACTTGTCGCTTGCAGGTCAGTATTAAGCAACCTGATCGTTAGAATCAAACCAAATTACACCCTCGAATCAGGAAAAATTTCATAAACATATCCATGTACTTGGAATCTCCGATCGAGTTCCACTGACCGTTGAACTGAAACTGGTCCGCCATTTGCGATCTGCGAATCCGACCGAAATGAAAACATAACTCCACCTAGATCCACAGTCAGTGAGCTTAAGTCCGACCTTTAGCTCAAGGGGAGGCTCCGAAAATGCTCCGTTGAGCTGAAACAGATGCCCTTTGGACAAAACCCAAGTATACCTTGTTCCTAAGTCTGTTTTGGTGAGATTTTAGGCTATATAAGGACCTTAAACCCTCTCCCATTTTAGCCATACGAATTTGGATTTGAGAAGAGAGAAAGTGAGAAAGTTGTGGGAGATCCTTCCTACCTTTCTTCCTTGCTGCCTCGGGTGCTTAACCACCTTATTCTTATCACTTCCCCGGTGATTTCAACGACGTTCCTAGGTAAGAAACGCTAACCCTAAATTGATTTGGGATTTTAAGAGTTGTAGGTTATGAAATAGCTAACCTATTTCATCATATAGGTTGTCGAATCACCGTATACAAAGCCTTAGCAAATCCATCGACTCCGTTACGATTCTACGACAAAAGGTGCGGACTTTAGGTGTATAGGTTATGGTTTTCAACGCTTTCAATGTCAGATAATGATAGATTCATGATCTGCATGCAATTGCACATGTACAAAGTGCTTTCTGTTTACTGTTTCGATTAAAGATGTAAATTATGGAATTTTACATATTCTAGGTATTCGTAGAAAATATCGTATACGTATAAATTTTGGAAATGTGTTTGACATGATTATTTATTGTATAAATATACGATATATGGATAAAATACTTATTTGGAAAAAGGATTTGCCCAAATATATGTTTTACTAATATACACTATGTATGTAGAAATACTGTATTGTAGAAAGTACCGTATATATATATATTTTAGAGATGGGTTTGCCATGATTATTTATTGTATAAATATATTATATACACGTAAAATACCCGCTTGGAGAAAGGACTCGCCCTAATACATGTTTGCTAACATACACTAAGTATGTTGAAATAGTGTATGTTAAGTGTTTGTGAAAATGCTTGTGTGAGTAAGTGTTCGGATGATGATGCCTTAGGTGGATGTTGAGATAGGATTCTCAACTACCTTAGAGACATGTATGATTTCCTCCATGAGGTTGTTTGCTTAAACCGTTTACTTGTTCAATATATGTGTTTGTATTCCTATTTATGTAGTGCTTTATAACATGCTTTACAACATGCTTTATGACATGCTTTATAACATATTTGTTAACTTGCTTGAATTACTTTGTTTATCATGCTTTACTCCATATGCTACGAATAAGGTTTGATTGAGTTCGGGACTATGTCTATAGTCCAGACAATCGGTACTAGACTTGATATCGTGGTTGAGTTTCATGTCGCCACGTAAGATGTGTTTGACGAACCCAAGTCGTACGTCAGTTGGCGATAGTAGTTAGGCCACGCGAAGTGCTTATGCACTTCATGTCGTCCAATTGATTGTGCGCTCAAGCTAGTCAGGCTCGTCATGTAACCCGATGTGTCTAATATATGTTCACCAAGTTTGGTCGCTACTGCTTGAACCTAGGGTACCAAACGTACTAGTGAAATCCCTTTTAACCATGGTACCTCGATCCGCTAAGACTCATGAGCCGGGCATGGTGGTATGGGACACCGTGGTCGAGCTGTCGGCCTACGTTGGGGCCATGTGTCTCCCCGTAGTGACCAGTGAGCAACCAGAATCGTGAGCTGATTATGGTGGTATGGACACTATATTCAAGCTGTCAGCCTACACTACTTGATGGGTGATGGGGGAGTGGTGCAATGATTCCGTGTAATGGACCACTGCGTACCCCGACCATATCGGTGTAGTGACCTCGAGCATACTCTAAATCTGCGGTGAGGCGATGATCCTTCCCATAGTAACAGAGTATAAACTAGGCCTGTATTAATAAGGTGATGGGGTAGTGGTGCAACGATTCCATGTAACAGCCCTGACAGCCCTTGTAGCGACCTAGAAACACACCATCGTATGAGATTGTTTAGGACTGATGACTCTAGAATAGATCATGTTTGGGAATGATACAAGGGAAGTACCTTAGTTTCCCAATCCTGCTGTTTGAAATGGACTAATAATAACTTGATAATCATATTCATCATGCATTGCATGTGCCTGGAAGATGTGGAGCACTGAGGAAAGAAAGCATGCCGCGAACGAAGATGGTGTCACATGAGGGAGTATATCAGTGAGGGCATACATCATGACTGCATTCATACTTGCATTAATAAGAGTAGTTAGGAGTGTTTGATTTTACTGCTTTATCATTACTGCTTGACTGAGTTAATAACATGTTAACCTATGCTTTACTGTTCCACTGAGTTGATCACTCACTCCCACGTTACGGGACGGTGTTGTATACACCAACCAAATTTATTGAGTTTCAGGTGATGGCGATACTTATGAAGCAAAACCGGACCACTACTATGGTATTGAGGGGGAGCTCTCCTACATATAACTCTCTGACAGGTCTATGAAGACCTGGTAATGTATTGACGCGGCTATAGTACTTGGGATAGAAGACATTACACTTTCTCATATTTGGTAAATTTTAGAATTGTACTTGTAATTATTTTACCTGGTAACTTTATCACACTCTGGAGACTCACCACAGTTTTTATATTTTATATGTCTATCACAGTCTTCCGCTTATAATTTAACTGTCTCTGGAGTATGATATGTTGTTTCCACTTATAATTTAACTGTCTCTAGAGTATGATATGCTGTTTTGGTTTAATCTCACTCATGTTCAATGCACGAATACTGTCAACATTCAATCATCATTCATTTTGTTGCATAAGTGATGTTCTAGAACTCGGGAGTTGAGTTACTACTCGACCCCCGATTTTCAGGATGTTACATCTATGTAGATCGTGCAGATCTCCTAGTTGTTGGACCGAGGTTGGAGAGAATCGTCTCTTAGGTCTCGAGCTTGTGCAACATACGTCAAAGATTATTAATGTTATCAGGCATAGGATGCGCACAGCTCAGAGCCAGTAGAAGAGTTTTTCTTATCGTAAGCATCAACCCCTTGAGTTTGTAGTTGGGGACATGGTATATCTCAAGGTCTCGCCTATGAAACGTATGGTTCAATTTTGTATGAAGGGCAAGCTTACCCCGATATGTATTGGACCTTTCGAGATTACCAAGCGCATAGGTGTTGTAGCCTACAGGCTTGCCTTACCTTCTGAGTTATCCGTGATCCATGATGTGTTATGTGTTTCTATGTTGCAGAAGTGTGGGTCAGACATCATACATGTGATTGATTGACAGCCCCTCAAGGTCCATGAGGATGCTTCTTATATTGAGCATCCGATTCGTATTCTTGATCAGAAGGAGCAGGTTCTTAGGATCAAGGTCATTCCCTTGGTGAAGGTGCAACAGGGTCATCATTCGGAGGCCGAGGCATCTTGGGAACGTGAAGCTGAGATTAGAGAGCATTATTCCCATTTGTTTGATGATTGATTGATGTATAATTATTTGTATTGCCTTCTCTTTGATGATTGTTATATGATGGTCGTGTTTTGCCTTTCATTTTGTCTTGGGATTGGTCAATTTCGAGGAAAAAATTTCTTTGTTGGAAGGGAGGGTTGTAAGACCCAACCCGAGTGCATGCATATGTATGTGTGTGCATTTTATTTTCCTTGATCCTTCAGTCTTACTGGCCGACCCCCAGATAGTGTTTACGATCATCCTTAAGTCCGGTCATGTAGACCCAGCTTGGATCGAGCCAAAACTTATGCCATCTTGTTCGCATCATCGTTGCGGTTCTGACGCTGCGTCTTATGCAGCCATCCGATGCAAGGATCATAAGTTGTGTACATTTCATTTTCTAGCCTTTGATCATGATCATGTGGCCCACTTAGGGGTGGTGTGCACGAATTTCTAGGTGGTCTTATCTTTTAGCACAAGTTACAACACACACCACAAACACACTACACAAATCCCATGTTCTACACTACCCATTACTCATACACTACCCACAACCCTAACCTATAGCCTCCCTTAGGTCCTCTTTTGCTAGCCTATCATTATCTCTCTAACCAAAGCCCCATTTCTCAAGAGAAAAGGCTGAAATTTCTCTTCCCTAAACAAGCTACAATCATTTCCTTCCTACAAACACCTCTTTCTCTCTCTCTCTCCCTCTCATTTTCCCTCTTTTCTTTTTCTTCTTTCTTGCTAGATGAAGGTGGTACGTCCCCACTTCTCCCTCTCCATTTTCCAACCTCTTCTCTGCCTAATCTCTCTAAATCCATCCATCACAAGTTCATCTCAGCCATCCATCCATCTCCCTTGGAGTGCTAGGAGTAAGAAGACCTAGATTTTGTAAGGATCAAGGTGGGTGCTCTCCATATCATGTAGATCTCTTCTTCCAAATGTAGATCCTTCCCTCTTTCTCATTTGGGATGTGTAGGACCCACCAATCAATGGTGATCCTACACAACCTTCTAGATGTGGCCATTGGGCCCATCTTGTGCATGCATGTCCATGCATGGGGATTCCCTTGATGGATTCCTTTCATGGTGATTTCTTCTTATTTCTTAGGCATGATGGGTCATCTAGAGCCTTGTATCATGGTTGAGGTGGCATCCCAACCATTCATCTTAGATCTAGGCCGTGCATGATGAAATCTATGTTGTACATTGTATATGTATAGTATATGTACTTGTGATTGTGTTGGGGAAAGGTCAATAGTGCCAGAGCCTTTCCCCGATGGCCGGATATCGTTCATTTACTCTCCCCTTCTCTTTTATTTCTGATGATGTATGTGTGGTCCACTTAGTGGGCCTGGATTGTCCAGGAAAGCCCAGCAAGGGTGGGACGCCCATACCTAACCTACATTATGGCTAGGGTGTCCCATTTGCCACCCTAAATGTTCCATGCAAGAGTGGAAAATTTTGGATACGATCTGGACAATTGTGGGGCCCACTAGAGTGGGCTATGGTACCAAACTTATGGGCTAATCCTTTCCTTAAATGGCTTCTACATTTATTTTAATTCAAGAATGTACTGTTGTCTAGATTTTTGGGACAGATTTCTATTGGTTTTGGGCCTAAAATTGGGACTGATTGGGGGCCTTTTATACCCATCAAATATAGTTTTCTGAAAGGTGGGGATCTCACCTTGATGTCCACCAAATTTCAACCCCATCTAACCCTGATTGAGGTCCCAAAGGTGTGGCCCAAGTGAGGTGGTTAGTCTGTAATTTTTGCACTATTCCAGTAACATATCAGTGTGAAATTTCATGAATATAAAATAATTTTTCCACTAGTGGGCCACATTTGTGGACCCCACTTTGTAGTACACATATGAGGGGACACAAAAACTATTTTTCTCCAATTTTTTAGAGGCCATTAATCCACACCATTGGGAGCTCAGATTAGGGCCTATAAAAAATCTACACTAAACAGATTTTCTGGACAGTCTGTTCTCTTTAAATTAATTATAACACTTTTACTAATGCAAAATTTATGAAATTTCACAGAGAGGTGGTTCACCTATGGTAGGACCCACCTGCCAAGTTTTGGTAGTCAACAGACCCCTATGTTGACCGTGGCGCAGGCTGGACCGGCCCACCAAACTGGGATGACTAGGCTGGGGCGTCCAGCCATGGCTAGGCCGTCCAACCTCTTTGTGGGCCCACCTTGATGTATTTGTTATCCCCACCATCCATCCATATGCAGTCCATGTGGGACATGACCATCTCCCTTAGTGGCATCCATTTTTGGGACCCATTTGATTGTGTCTTTAGGCTAATTACCTAGGCCCATAGAACTTTCTACCTTAGGATGCCCAGGCCCATAGGACTTTTCACCTTGGGATGCCCAGGCCCATTGGACTGTTGTTGGACTTCCAGTCTAGCAACATGGTTCACCTAATTTATGTGTGTGATCCATTACATTCATCTGGTGGGACCCACAGGGACATACATGGGCTACCAATGAACATAAACTTAAATTATATTTATTATTGCTAGACTCCAGCAAGCCCAGAAATGGGTGGGCTGGATATTCCAGCAATAGGCCCATACTGGCTGCCCTTAATGGTATGATTTGGGGCAGCATGACCCACTAGATTTAAGGGTGAATTACACACATAAGCTTACCATTTTCTGAGGTGCATCTGGGCTTCATTTGTGCACACTGGGAGGCCCACCTCTATTGGATTTTATTTTGGGTTCTATGTTCATAGTTTTGTTTACACTTTGTAGGCCCATTTATCTTAGAACCTTCTAATTAGGTCCCTTGACCTTTGGGCCTGTATCTCACTACTTATTATGATGGGTTTGTGGGCCATAATGTGGAAGTAGTTGGGCCCTTGGTTGCCCACTAAAATAACCTTGTACTTGGGCCAAGCTATGAGGCCTAACTCACTTGAATAAAACATAGAAATTGCCCACATGGTAAGATTATCGGGCTGCCCACTAGGCCCACCACAATATGTGGATTTGTGACCTTTATGGTTGGGTCCAAACCTTACTTGAGGGCCCACCATATTGCCTATTTGTTGGTCTTAGTGTATCACCCACTAGGTCATGGATTGCTTATGCCTTGGGCCTTGTTTTATATTCGAGTAGTAAAGGGCTACCTTTTGGGACCTAGTTGAGGTTACATGTCCTCCTTGGTGGCCCTATGGTAGGCCCATGGGTTGCTATGGGTGGTTTAAGGCCCACTATAGGCCCTCGTTAGGACCGCTCATTCCTTTAGGCTTATATGTTGCCCTCCTTCGCTTTGTGGGCTACTTCAAAGTATTAGGCCCCCACTAGAGGATTATTCCTTAGATTAATTGTCTAAGTACCTAGACTTGATTCCCTCCTTGGGAAGGAGGAGTATGATCTGAGTCATCATCATCGTATGACACATCCTCATGACCCATATGTATCATGGTGTGTTTGGATTTCATTTGTGCATGGTCATTGGGTTGATATGATAGAGGGATGTAGTTCCCCTCTCGTGCACATTAAGTGCTTGGATCTAGTGCATGGTTGGTATGCATGACTCATACATCCAGCATCGCATCTCATAGATATGATCGCCCTTATTTTGTGAAGGCCTTCCCTCCACAGGCATATTCGTGGATGGCTATATGTGGACAGTGGAAATATATTATTTGGGCATTTGGGGTGTATAAGATATCCCTAGGTGAAAGCCCCTAAACCTTCAAGGTACCTAGAAGATGCCTCAATGTCGTGATTGAGTTAAAATTATGAGCGGCCGAGTGCCTTACACCATTAGGCCACATCTCTCACTGTCGTGTAGTCGGTTGAGATGAGATGTGACCTCATCTGCCTGAGTGAGTGGGCATTTCTAGGCTGAGTCTAACTAACTCGTGAGTGGGTCCGATACCGTCGAGCCTTGCTGGTGATTGGTTATCTACAGGTGGGTAGTGTGCTCTCTTATGCTCGTTTAACTAAGCGGTCTTGAGAGTGGCAGTCATCCTATAGTGCAATAGACCCCGATGATATTCCTTATGATGGAACTGTATTGGATATGTGGACTAGTTATGAGCATTGTCATTACTTCGCACTACATTGGTATCGGCTGTGTAAGCCTTATTGCATTCATGACTTAACCTTGGTAAGGCTACTGACATTGGCATTAATCATGTTTCCCTTCTGCATCCCCTATTATTCTTCTCTGCATTATTGTCACAGACTTTCACCATCCTCGAAGCTTTTCATAAGCTTATGCACGACTAATGCATGCAAGTGATCCTAGGTCGACATCTTAGCAAAGAAGCTTGGATAGGAGTTAATCCGAGGACCCCAATGTTGCAGATCTTCTTTCTTCTTCTTTTGTCATCAGATGTATTTCCTTTCTGTATTGTATTAAAGCTCAAATTTATAGTGGATTTTGCTATGCGTTCCTTTATTATTTTTGTGATTTACTTGCTATGATCTTCGGTATGCTCTATTGAATTGGGAATTATGATATGGAAAATCCTCCTTGTAGGATCCCAATATTGGAATCCTGCCTCAGGAGCTGAGAATGGGGTGCTACGGAGGCTGTTACGGCCAGAACCGGCTGTCGGGTTCCTAGAGAATCCGATCACCTAGTCTGGGGCGTGACATCGTATATTCTGAATGTAATGCAAATTTTCCTTTATGTTTGATTTGTCCATCTTTCGGTAAGCTGCTAGCTCGATATATATATATATATATATATATATATATATATATATATATATATATATATATATATATATATACACATACACACACACACACACACCTAAATTTGACTATCTTTGAAGGTTAATGCTCGGGTTTTTGGAGAACGAGTCATAAACTCGGGTTCTGAAAACAAAGGGTGTTACATAAGTGCTATATTGAATAAACCATACCTTTGTTTGTCAAATTTTGTTTAGATAAAACAACTTATGATATTGTCTGACTAATGTGGATCAAGTCATAAAGTTGGAAAGTTCAAAGCTTAAACTTTACTGAAGTATAAGTCATGAAGTTGGAAAGTTCAAGCTTAAATGAGTTCAAGTTCTACTACATTTCAAGTAGAAGATTAAGTTCCATCTTCAATACACTTCAAGTAGAATATCAACTACATGTTCTATTAAAGAAACAAGAAGAAGAATAAGTTTCAAACTTCAATGTTCAGTCTTCTCAGGTATAACAGACCCTATTCAAAAGACAAACTTATAAGGGTTTTTATACTTTGGTTAAGCTTAAGTTCAACTAATCTCGGTTTTAGTTTAACTAGTCTAAGCTGTGGCACGACCAGTCTAAGAAAATCTTCGACCAGTCCAAGTTTAAAATCCAAAAAATGAATATTTCTGTTGTTTTCTTGACCAGTAGAGCAGATTGCTTGACTAGTCAAAGAGGGACCTTCGACCAGTCGAGAGTTGCTCGACTCGAAGTCCAGCAACTAAAACCAGGCACCTTCGACTAGTCGAAGCCCATGCTCGACCAGTCAAACAGGGCCCTCGACTAGTTAAAGAACAGGTTTATCCGATCGTGCCCAAAATTTAAAATTTTGTTAAATCTTAGACGAGTCAAAGGAGACCTTAGACGAGTCGAAGCTACAACTTTTCAGCCTATAAATAAAGGCCTTCTCTCAATCCGAAATTACTCATTCAAGATAGTAAAAGCCTTCACCAAGAGAGAGAGAGAGAGAGAGAGAGAGAGAGAGAGAAGTCCTGACTATCTTCAAGCTATTGCACGATATTTTAATATTTTGCTTAAATAGTTTTTTGTTTTAATTACTTGATCTCTTTTCGTGAATCTTAATCTTTAAAGAGAGTAATTGCTCTTCTTTAAAATCTCAAGGAATTCAAATGAGTAGCCTTTGTTTTAAATTAATTTAAAATCAATCTAGAATCTAGAACCCTTATTTATGTGACTGGACATTAAACATTCTACTTCAAGAAAAGCGATTGTATAAGCTAAATCAAGAGATACGTCTTCAAGGAGAAGATAAGTACATTTCTATTCTTTGTATTTTGGTTTCTTTGAGATATCTAGAAAATCTCATGTGTTGGTTTTGACTGAGATAGACAAAAAATCTCAGTGTGGGGTTTTTGTTTATGATAAGTCCTTTAAAATCATAACTATATCAGGTTTTAAGGTGACCCCTATGAAAACATTGTTTATAATGAAAGCCAATATCACATGGTTTATGATTATTGGGAGTAGAGTAAGTGTGGCTACTCGAGAATAGTTGGTATACACACCGAACCACTATAATTCTTAGTGTTTGTGGTGAATGTTTACTTTTTGCATATGTGGAGAATGATTATAATGCAAATGATGTGGTGAATTCTTGTAATAGATAGCTCTATTGGATCTTGCTTTGGTTTGAGATCTTGATCCTTACGACTGTTTGTGAAATAAGGTTGTCTTGCCTGAACTTTATTTTAGGTGTAGGTTGTCCTACAAACTAAGTTTGAATCAATTTTTCAATACTAGTGAGAGTTTATTTCCTGATTTATTTATTATTTTAGCAAGTTTATTTTTATTTGGCATAGTCCTATTCACCCCCCTCTACAACTATTAAGCTCACCCTTTTCAGTAAATTTGAGGAGGTTTTCAAAGACGGTCGGACAAAAGCTATAAATATGGGTTATTTAAGGAGTTCTAAACATGAATTAGGCTTTAAGAAGAAAAATCAAATGGTGGAACAACCTCCCAAGAGTTTTTCTTCCTTATTTATTTTTAATGCTTTTTTTTAGGGTTTTAGATCCTAAGAGGTGAAGCTTGTAGTGTGTTGGGATTATTTTCTTGCTTTGATTCTTGTTCTTGTTGATCGTCATTGATTTCTAGTTTGAATTTAAAAAACATTTTCATTTTTTTTATTTATCGTGACTCAAATTACAATAGACGTTTTGATAGCTTTGAATATCTTTTTTTATTTTGAGATTGTGAGATTAGTAAGAATCGTGATTCACCATCGTCTCCCGGGCATGGTGGATGGATGAATTCCCTTCCAATCATCACAATACTCCTTCATGTGTGGACTAGGTCAATAAAAGGTTCAGAGATTTGATTTTCTAATTGGATATGATAGGACTCCAATTCCAATTGTGTTTCTTGAATCAAGTGAGGTAGCATCCTGATAGCTACAAGTAGATCCTTGGCACCCTAGTTCCCACCTTTCAATTGATAGTTTTAATCGACATCGTTCACAATTACTCTCTTTTATTCCAAATTTATGTTTTTATTCCAAATTTATGTTTAGATCTTCTTTTAGTTCTAGTTCTAATTATTTTCAGAATACGTGCAAGTTTAGTCCCTATGAATTCGACCTCGGTCTGACTGGGTTATTATTACATTACAACCCTACACTTAGAGTTGCGAACAAGTTTTTGGCCTCGTTGCTGGAGACTATGGTTGCATTTTTCTAAGATTAATTAGTATTAGAATTAGGTTAAGATTAGGGTTTATTTTTCTTTTACGCTTTTAGGTTAGGATTTTTCTGAAATTGTTTTAAGAGATTAATATTGTTTTTTTATTTTGTAGTATCATAACATAACAACCCTAATCAGGTAACTTCTCTCCAACTCTCTCTTATCTTTTTAGATTTCTTATTTGTTGTAGGTTTTAGTTCTCTTTTTAGATTTTAATTGTTTAGAACTTGACGGCTGAGAGTGTTTCATGCCCAAGTGGGTCCATGATAACACTCTACGTCTCTTGAGTGAAGGAGGATTAGTTGAAGGGTTGCCTATCCATCACCAGATTAGACACCACCTGAGATCATCTGAGTCAATAGAAGTGATGGATGCACATCAACCTTAACACCCAGTTAAGGAGGCCCAGGATGAGAATGAGGTGCATCATGCACCCTTGCCTCGTATTATACGTGATTATTTACAACCGGCGGGGGTGAGTACACATGCATGATATTCCCATTGAATGTAGGAACTGTGGATGTTAAATCGGGGGTGTTTCAACTCCTCCTTAAATTTTATGGACTAGAATCTGAAAGTTCATACTTGCATATGAAAGAGTTTGATAAAATAATATCTACATTACACTTTCCAAACGTGTCTGAGGACACAGTAAGACTGAAATTGTTTTATTTCTTTTTAAAAGAAAAGGCTAAGTAATGGTTACATTCCTTAAGACAACGGTCCATTGGTAAATGGGCTGAGATGATAAGGGAGTTCCTTAAAAAGTTCTTCCTGTATCATAAAATGAATAGCTTAAGGAAAACAATCATGAATTTTACGTAAAAAGAAGATGAGACATTCCAATGTTGGGAGCGATTTAAGGATCTCATAAATTCATGTCCACAACATGGTTACGAAACATGGCATATAACAAGCTTTTCTATGATAGATTAACCTTATCCATGCGCCAATTTACGGAGATGATGTGTAATGGAGAATTCATGAACAAGGAAGCCGATGATACATGGGATCATTTTAATAAACTTGTTGAAAATGCGCAATCATGGGATTCCTCCTCAAGAACTACCACTTCTAAGTCTACTCAATCAAAGGAAAGGGGAAGAATTTGTCTTAAAAGAGGAAGATGATATAAATGCAAGAATAGGCAAACTCACAAGAAAAGTCGAGGCCATTGAACTTAAGAAGGCAGAACCTGAAAAGGCTGCGAAATTTGTTTGTGGTATTTGTGCATGTAACATACATACAACTGAAAATTGTCTAACAATTCCTACTTTTTAAGAGATATTGAATGAGCAATCGAATGTCATGAACAACTACCAAATACCTTTCAGTGGACCCACCTCAAATACATGTAACTTAAGTTGGAGGAACCATCCAAATTTCAGTTAGAGGAGTGAACAAACTGCTACTCCTCAAGGGATCCTTAATCAATTTCTAAATCAAAGGAAACCTCAAGAGAATCTAGTCTTAAAACACATGCAAAACCAAGAACTTTTTAATCAGGGTATGCTGCAAGCATTTCAAGACCTTATAAAAGCCATATAAGGGCTTGACACAAAAAATTTGATTGGGGAGAAATGGATCCTTTTGGCCCAGCCTCTTATTCACAACCCCAAGTGTAGGGTCGTGACGTAATAATAATCTCAGTGAGATCAAGGTCGAATCTACAAGGACTAATCTTGTGTGTATTCTGAAAGTAACTAGAAATAAAACTAGGAAAAGATATGAATCTAAATTGGAAATAAATGAAGTAATAATGAGGGAATTAATTAAAAACTTAAGAATTCAAAGGTGGGAACTAGGGTTTCCAAGGATCCACTTGTAGCAATGAAGGAATTACTATGCTTGATTCAAAGACATAACTGGAATCGGAGTCCTATCTTATCCAGTTGGAAGATGTAGTAATTAAGATCAAATTTGAACTTCCATTGACCTAATTCTCAATGGATAAGAGTTGTGAGAAGTGGAAGTGATTCCATCACCTAGCCATGCCTAGTAGACTATGACAAACAACAGGATATACCAATTCCACAATCAATCATTAGAGGATTGTGAAGGTTAGAAAGGATTCATCATCCAACCATGCCCAAGGGACGATGGTGAACAATAAGATTTCCTAATCTCACAATCTCAAAGGATGAAAAGGAAATTTTCAAAGCTATTGCAGATCTATTGTAATTTGAGTCACAACAAAACTGAAAGTATTCCTTAAATATCAAACTAAAATTAAAGAGAATTCAATATAAACATGAATTAAAGCAATAGAAAACATCCCATCACACTATAAGCTTCACCTCTTAGCCCTAACTAAAAGGTTTAGCCAACCATAGACATGATTGGATCTAAAACCCTAGAAGAAAGCATGAAAAACTAAGGAAGAAAGAAGAAAAATGTTTGGCGACGGCTCTCCACCATTTTGCTTCGCTCCTCCAAACCCTAGATAGATGCCCAAGGATGCCTTGGGGACTCCTATTTATAGTTGTGCAACACCTCCTTTTGTACTCCCTTGGAAAAATCCAGAAATTACCTCAAATTTATGCACTCCGCGTAATTTTGCGCGACTCTGCGTAAGTGGTTTGATGACATCAAACTACCTTCGATGTCGTCGAATGTGACTTTTATACGTGTTTTTTCCGCGCTGCGTAACTTTGTCTGGAATGCATAATCTTCTATGTCATCAAACCTACCTTTAATGTCATCGAATGTGTCTTTGATATCATCAAGCATTGTTCGAGGAATCGATAATGCATCCAAAACAGTCCAGTGAGTTTTGCCGAAAATCCACGGAAAATTTGATGTCATCGAGCAAGGCTTCGAGTCATCGAACAAGTCCTCGAGTCATCGTAAAACGTCTTAAATTTGTTTAACAACCAACCAGATTTTCTTTCATAAATTTAATGTCATCGACCCATGTTCAATGTCATCGAGCGGTGATCGATGACACAATCAATGTGTATTTAGCACTTGTTCCTTTCACTTCTTTCCTTCTCCACTTAGTTTTCTTGAATCTTGGGACCTTGAAATCTTTAATCTTTGTCTCCTAAAATTCATTCTTTGCAATGGTGATTTTTTAGCATTAAATCCATGCTTTTAACACGTTTTCCAATCTAAGCTCTTAATTCACCTTGCAACACAAACATGAGTAAAATAGGACATTAAGCAGTATCATATTCATAAAATAAAGATATAATCGGGTGATAATAAGCAATATTTGACCCTCAACACAACCCCCAACTAGCATTTTGCTAGTCCCGAGCAAAGTATGCATAAAATAAATCTCAGTGCTTAATGTTAGAAACCTCTTTCAGAAAATAATCTTTTGTGCCCGCAAGTATGAATGGGTAGAAATAAGATATGAAAGTGATATTTTAAAAACCTAGACCTAAATCACATAAGCAACCAATCAAATAAGTTCTTTATCTAATAAATCATAACATAGTTTACATATCACATTTTTCAATGTGTTCAGTGAAAATCAATGTCCTATTTGAATACTATCATTTCATCATGTTAGCCATGCTCATCACTTCAAGATTGGTTTGAAACTCAAGTACTAATTCTAAACTTATCCCCCTTTTCTTCTTTTTCAAGTTTTTGATTTTATATCGATAGTCAATTTTTATTTGTTCTTTTTATTTTAGCATTCTTTTCCAATCTTTTCACTATACACAACCTTTTTGTCGTTCTCTTATTTTTTAACTGGTTCTTTTCTTTTTTAAGGTGGATAAAATTCTCCAGACTTTATTCTCATCATCTATCAATGATTCACATACTAATAATCAGAACTCTAGCATGTCTTACCAAAGACAAATTAAATGTGTTTTGTGATTTAGATTAACATGAAATTTAAACTTTCCTTTTAATCAATTGAGCGTAAGAACTTAGGTGATGGATTACTTAGCTGATTAAACTCTAACAATCCAAAATTCAATCTCTATCTTATCATACCCAAAGTATTCTTGAGTACACAATTCATCGCTTCCCAAACAAATTTCAACTTGAAACCATGAAACTTTTTAAATTTTTTGCTTAAAACTGATAAAACACTGATTAGTTTAAAAATCTACATTGTTTTCAATGTGTGTGTGTGTGTGTGTGTATATATATATATATATATATATATATATATATATATATAAAGCTTGTAATGCAAAAGAGGCAATGAAAAAAAAAGGGAAGTGATGGAAAGGTAACACCCGAAGAAGGAATTCTGAGGCTTTTCTAATTATCTCAGTGTAAAGATGGATTAGCACAAGAATTAAACAAACAAAAAGTAATCTATCCTAAAACATTGGAAAGCAAACTATCCTAAACACAACATTTATGAAAGTAATAAACCTAACTATAGCTTCGTCAGACTAGGAGGTCAATCCTAGAAAACAGAATCAATCAGATGTATGGACATGTCCTCTAAATCAAATTTCTGAACAAACGGCTTTAATCGATGTCCATTCACTTTGAAAATATTACCATTGTTTAGATTCTGAATCTCGACGGCCCCAGGTGGATGGACATTAGTGATTTGAGAGGACTGGTCCAATGAGATCGGAGTTTATTCAGAAAAAGATATAATCAAGAATTATACAAAAGGACCTTCTGTAAGACCCGTATCGTAGTCCGTACTATTCCGTCGAACCCCGAGATCCTTCCCGATGAATTCTGGTAATTCGCGACGTATATCTGATGTTGCGCATGACCCTAAGCTAAGTCCTGCATATCAGAGCCGGCACGACCCGAGACTTGTATCATTGCGACCACACCGTCGTCGTAGTTCCAATGCCGCGTCTCGCGCGCCGAGGCGATACCCTGACCAGAAGATGCAGGCCGGCGTTCAGTTCGAGGAAAACACCGCGCGTTGCAAATTCTAAGAGAATTTATCAAATCAATCACATCAATCAAGTCAAGTACAACATCCATACCTCTTTTACTAACAAGGCATGGCCCCCCTCTCTCTCCCATTCCCAAAGTCAACCCTCCTTACAACAACCCATCCCTCTCTCCTTACATCATCTCTCTCTCTCTCTCATTCCCTCTCTTTCATTCTCTCTCTTTCATCCTCTAAGCAAGAAACCGTCCATGGCTTCCATGGAGAAGCTAGGTGTGGCCCACCTTCCTACAACCAAATCCAACTCTTGGATCATCATCTCAACTGTTGAAAATGTCCTCTTGGAGTTCTAGAGTGCATATGCCGAAGAAGGAATAGGTGATCAAAGGTGGGTGCTTTATAGGATATGTTTTTCATGTTTTTATGATGGGCCAAGTGAGGCCTATCGATCAATGGTGTGGATCTCACTTGGGACCCTAAGATGTGGCCGATGGCCCACTTTGATTATTTTTTTGTATGATTGGATGCAAGGGAGGGCCCATAGTGTCGGGGTCCCTCCATCACACGTGTGTCCCGCCCTTTTCTCCTTCTCTCTCTCTCTTTTAATTTTTTTTCCTTTCATATGATTATATGGCCATGTGGCCCACTCGGATGGACCCCACCATGAAATAAGTATTTTATCCAAGCCGTCCATGAGTAGGGGCCCATCTTATATTTGTTGAACTCACACCGTCCATCATGTGGTGGCACACCTAAATCGGGCCCACCTTAAATTTGGTTGCTAAGCCCAGAAACGTCCAGTGTCTAGACGTTGCTGGAAAGAAAACACAAATATGAGCTTGACTTTCCAAGCATTGGAGAAGGGTCACTCATATAAGACCCACCTTGACGTATGTATTCGATCCACACCATCTATTCCATTTACCAACTCATTTTAGGCGTTGAGCCGAAAAATGAGGTTGATCAGAGTAGCTAGTGGGCCATAGTGTCGAAAACAGTATTATTACCATTGAAATCTATCCAAATTTTTTTATACGATGAAGGAGGCCCGATATTGGTCTTGATAGATCTTTTATGGGCTGTGGAATCCAATGGCCGGAATGGATTCATCAGACGCGGGCCCCGCACCTGAAAAACTGTGGAAAAACCGCAATTCAAAAAACAAACAGAAAAAAATAATAAGGGCAGCGCCTGCTGCTGCTCTGCAGCAGGACTCTGCCAACGTCAGCGTGAAATGGGCAGGAACCCACGGCTTCAGCCGTGGGTCCCACCTTGATGTTTATTTGAAATCTAATCGACCACCCCCTGAGGTGGGTCCCCTCCAAATTTCAGGCCTATCCAATGCTCAGGTGGCCCACATCATAGGAAACAGTGTGAAATGAACTCTACCATTGAAACCCTTCCTGGCCCCATAGAAGTTTTGGATCAAGCTGAAATTTGTTTTTGCCCTTCATCCAGGCCCGTGTGACCTTATGGATGGTTTAGATGGCATATGAGCATTACGGTGGGCCCCACGTGGGAGCCCACAGTGATGTATGTGTTTCATAGTCCACCGTCAGTGGACGGTGAACCCCCAGGATGTATGTGTTATATCCACACCGTCCCCTCTAGACAGTGTGTGCATACATGTGTGTGCATGTGTGTGTGTGTGCATGTGTGGGTGTATACGTGTGTGCATGTGTGTATGTGTATGCATGTGTGTGTGCATACGTGTGTGTGCATGTGTGTGTGTGTATGCATGTGTGTGTGCATACATGTGTGTGCATGTGTGTATGTGTATGCATGTGTGTGCATACGTGTGTGTGCATGTGTGTATGTGTATGCATGTGTATGTGCGTGTGTGTGTGCTGTGTGTGTGTGCTTGTGTGGGGTGGTTGTGTGTGTGTATCTATATATACCTATATATGTACATTGCATATATTATATATATTATATATATATATACTATATATATTATATTTTATATAATATACCTGTTAGTGGGCCTTTATGGGCCTCACCATGATACTTGTATTGCATCCAAACCGTCCACCCATTTTTGTATCTTCCGATTAAGCTAATGTTTGTTCCACTTCATCTATCCCTATGTTAACTTAGGTACAGGTTGGATGGAAAATATACGTTATGGTGGGCCTTAGGAATTTTAAATGATGGAAGTCATTATCACCACTTATGTAAGGCCCATGTTATGGGACCCGTTCAATGTATTTGTGGCCGTTATTGAGGACCACCTTGATGTGTATTTATGGCCATTGTTGAGGCCCACCTTGAATTGTACAAGGCCCATTGTTTAAGCCCATCTTGACGTATTGGTGGCCCGTTGTTGAGGCCCACCTTGATGTGAATGTAAGGCCCATGTTATGAGGTCTATTGCAATGTGTGATTCATTCATGGTTTGTGTAATGATATTTATGACGGCCCATGCCTTGGGAGCAATGATAGCTTAATGCCCATATTGTAAGTACAATGTTGGTTAAATGTCCGCATTGTAACTCCCCTTAGGACCCATTGATAGGCGTTTACGCCCATACTTGTTGTGAGTAGGCAGACCTTTATGTTATATATTTTATACACTGCCACTCCTTGTGGAACCCACACATGTTGTATGTGTCTTATATCTACACCATCCGATGATCTGGATAGTAGGGACCACCTAGACGTATGGATCCACGTTGTCCACCTATTCTGCACTCATGCCATCCTTCTGTTTTACCTCCAGCAGTCTAATCAGGTTGGACGCTACTAGTTGGGTTTTATCCAAGTCGTCCCACTGTAGGACCCCGCCTTGATGCATGTATCGTATTCACATCATTCATCTGTGCTAGACACATGATGTATGTGCTCCATTCGCCACCATCCACGGGGACAGTAGGGCCCTGACTTGATATATGTATTATACCTACTCCGTTCATCTATGATGGGTAGTTTAGATGGTGTTGTGCCACCCCACCACGATGCATTTGTTTGTCCACACCATTCAGATTGATCTAGACAGTGCTGGACGTGTTGGGATGGTGATGAGGACTCCACCATGACATTTGTATCTTATGTCCATGTCATCCTTGTGCCGGTCCCACCTTGATGGATGTGATTCACCCACACCGTCTAGCCATGTGATAAGGGCCCGCCTGCGATGTAAATTTGAGTTCCATATGTGAGGTCCGATGTGGTGTATATTAGGCCCAGGTGATGGGCCCGTTATTATGTATAAGGCCCATGTACAGGGCCCACCTATTGCTTATTTATGGCCCACTAGTGAGGCCCATTGATGCGGCCCACTTGATACATAGGAGGCCCATGGTCGAGGCCCAATGCGATGTATTCGAGGTCCATGTGATGTGGCCCATTGCTATGTGTATTAGGCCTTTGTGCGAGGCTATGGGCCCACTATATGTTTAACCCTATATGGGCTACTCCTTAGGAGTAGTGTTAGTTGAATGTCCACATTGATGGGCAATGATGGTTGGATGTCCACATTGTGACCTTCCCTTAGGCCTTGTTAGGCTCATTTTCATCATTCTCTTAGTGGGTTAGCCCAAATAAGTGGGCCCTATTCACCATAGACGGATAGTTTCGCACTATCGGGTTTGATATAACCACAGTCGAGGGCCGATCTTTATATACTGTGTGATCGGCTGTTCACCTATGGACCTTGACTTACTTATGTGGTGATTATCGGTGCCGATTACCAATTGAGGCCAATTATTGTGACCGATTACCAATCGTGGCCGATTATCGATTGACGTGGCCGATTGCCAATTTTGCTTGTCGTGGCCGATTGACCGATTACCGATCGAGACCGATTATCGTGACCGATTACCGATCGTGGCTGATTATCGATTGACATGGCCGATTGCCGATTCTGCTTGTCGTGGCCGATTGACCGATTCCCGATTGTGGCCGATTATCGATTGACTTGGCCGATTGTCGGTTCTGCTTGTCGTGGCCGCGATTGACCGATTACGATCAAGGCCGATTATCGTGACCGATTACCGATCGTGGCCGATTATCGATTGACGTGGCCGATTGTCGATTCTGTTTGTCGTGGCCGATTGACCGATTACCGATCAAGGTAGATTGTTGATGCCGGTTATTGATACCGATTATGAGTATGTGATAGCATAGCATCATGATACATGCCCACACGCATCATCTGCATGTTTATTATGAGGTGTGGTTGACCATTACATATGTCATTGAGTGTGTTGATATGAGACTCCCTGATAGGCGGAGGTTATCTCACATGAGTGCACGACATGCGTATGATTGATGCATGACTGGATTGTGTGACTCATGCATCTTTCATTATGTGTTGTACACCCTAGCGACATCAGGGTCGTAGCCTCCACAAGCATATCGTGGATGGCCAGAGGGGACACTAGAAATATTTAGTTCTAGCATACGGGCGCCATAGATGTCCCTGGGTGAAAATCCCTAAACCTCCGTGACCAAGAGACGCCCCAACATTGAGACCGAGTGGATACATGAGTGCCCGAGTGGCGAATACCAGGAGGCCGCGTCTCCCACTGCATCGTGGTCGGTTGGGAAGGGAAGTGGCCTTACCCGCCCGAGCGTAGGGGGCATTGCTAGGCTGAGTCTGACCAGCTCGAGGAATGGGTCCGCTATCGATGTGCCGGATAGGTATTGGCAGACTATTGGCCAGGCGGATAGTGAGGTTTCTTACGCTCACTTGGACTGTGCGGCTGGGAGAGCGGCAGTGCCATTTGGAGTGTACTAAACCCCGGTGATGATCCCAGAGATGAACCGTACTGATATGTGGACTTATTGAGTAGGAGTTGCATACTCATTCATTCATTCATTCACTATCCACTCGGGCTGGTGGTGCGCAACTATTTGTTACGTGTACCTTCGCATGGCTAGGATTTCGGTTGAGCGCGCGACTAACCTGAGATCAGGAGTTTACCACATTGAGTCTGACTATCCAAATTTAGGTATGGGACTAGTTTGGATAGAAGTCCCTTGTGATGGACCCCATAGCCTGCGATACTACGTACTATCATCCCGACTTCACACTCCAGCATGGTCATTCCATTCACACCGCATATTGCCTTACATCCACGGCATATGGTATTTTGGGTTACTGTGTTTCTGCATTATATGGTCTAGATACGATTGACACTATTCGTGGACTCATCAGGAATTACATATTGCATCGCATCCTCGGCATTTGATATTTGGCTCTTTATGACTCCTCATTTGCATAGCTGCTCTATATTGCGTATTCTGATATTGATTGACTCATGGACTTGTCCGTATTTCCGCTTACTCTGTTATCGTATAATTTATGATCTTGCTAGTATTTCTGTTTACTCTGATAATTCTTGTTCTTGTTAGTATTTTTGCTTACTCTGGTAATTCATGATCTTGTTAGTAATTCTTCTTATTTGGATATTGTACAATTTATGGATTACCGGTATTTTCGGTACCGTATGATGATGACATTATATTGAATACTTGGCACTTACCTTGTGCGCACACTTACACCACCCTCTAAGCTTTCTATAAGCTTATGCACGATAGATGCATGCAGGTGATGTTAGGTTGCAATAGTGTTGAGCTTGGAGCTTGGAGTTTGCAGCGGTTTTCTGGAGCTTGATTTTTAATTTATGTATTTCCCTTCAGTATTGTAATCAAATGATTATATTAGTGGATATGTGATGATGATGTTGCCTTTGTGATTTGGGTATACTTGTGGTTATGCTTATTATGAGTTAAATGTACAAAAAAAAAATCCTCCTTGTAGGATCCCAGGATCGAAATCTGGTGTATGGATGCTAGGAGCCGAGAATGGGGTACTACAGAGGCTGTCGACACCGGATTCGGTGATCGGGATTCCTGTGAATCTGATTTCTGGGTTTGGGGCATGACAGAAGTTGGTATCAAAGCATAACTTGGGGATACCTGAAGATAACATCTCATATCTGCTGATAGCTACCCTTCATTTAGTGATTGTTGAGAACTTATAATGATTAGATCCCCGAGTTTGAATAACTTAGAGATTTTCTGACATAACTCCCTACCATTAATATTACAAGGCTGCATGGTATTTCCATTCTGATAGTTTCCATCCCGGATCCGAGAATTAGTATGGTTCATTATTCTGGGTGAGGTTAAGATTAGAGAAAGCGCTATCTTCATCCTTTTGTAACTCGATTGAGCCTTGACATATATACTTGACGATGTTTCCTCTTCCCTCGTCTGTTCTGTAAATTTCGAGGATGAAATTTTTATTAGGTGGGGAGAGCTGTAAGACCCGTATCGTAGTCCGTACTGTTCCATCGAACCCCGCGATGCTTCCCGACGAATTCCGGTAATCTGCGACCTATATCCGACGTTGCGCATGACCCTAAGCTGAGTCTTGCATATCAGAGCCGGCTCGACCCAAGACTTGTATCATTGTGACCGCACCGTCACCGCGGTTCCAATGCCGTGTCTCGCGCGCCGAGGTGATACCCTGACTAGAAGATGCAGGCCGGCGTTCAGTTCGAGGAGAATACCGTGTGTTGCAAATTCCAAGAGAATCTATCAAATCAATCACATCAATCAAGTCAAGTACAACAAGTACAATATCCATACCTCTTTTACTAATAAGGCATGGCCCCCCTCTCTCTCCCATTCCCAAAGTCAACCCTCCTTACAACAACCCATCCCTCTCTCCTTACATCATCTCTCTCTCTCTCATTCCCTCTCTTTCATTCTCTCTCTTTCATCCTCTAAGCAAGAAACCGTCCATGGCTTCCATGGAGAAGCTAGGTGTGGCCCACCTTCCTACAACCAAATCCAACTCTTGGATCATCATCTCAACCGTTGAAAATGTCCTCTTGGAGTTCTAGAGTGCATATGCCGAAGAAGGAATAGGCGATCAAAGGTGGGTGTTTTATAATATAGGTTTTTCATGTTTTTATGATGGGCCAAGTGAGGCCTACCGATCAATGGTGTGGATCTCACTTGGGACCCTAAGATGTGGCCGATGGCCCACTTTGATTATTTTTTTGTATGATTGGATGCAAGGGAGGGCCCATAGTGTCAGGGTCCCTCCATCACACGTGTGTCCCGCCCTTTTCTCCTTCTCTCTCTCTCTCTCTCTTTTAATTTTTTTCCTTTCATATGATTATATGGCCATGTGAACCACTCGGATGGACCCCACCATGAAATAAATATTTTATCCAAGCCATCCATGAGTAGGGGCCCATCTTATATATGTTGAACTCACACCGTCCATCATGTGGTGGCCCACCTAAACCGGTCCCACCTTAAATATGGTTGCTAAGCCCAAAAATGTCCTGCGTCTGGACGTTGCTGGAAAGAAAACACAAATATGAGCTTGGCTTTCCAAGCATTGGAGAAGGGTCACTCATATTGGACCCACCTTGACGTATGTATTCGATCCACGCCATCTATTCCATTTACCAAGGCGTTGAGTCGAAAAATGAGATTGATCGGAGTAGCTAGTGGGCCATAGTGTCGAAAACAGTATTACTACCATTGAAATCTATCCAGATTTTTTTTACACACTGAAGGAGGCCCGATATTGGTCTTGATAGATCTGTTATGGGCAGTGGAATCCAATGGCCGGAATGGATTCATCAGACACGAGCCCCACACCTGAAAAACAACGATAAAACGCCATTTCAAAAAAAAATAGAAAAAATAATAAGAAGGGGCGCCCTCTTCTTTCTGCTCTATGACAGGACACCGCCACGTCGTGACATGAAATGGGCAGGAACCCACGGCTCCATCCGTGGGTCCCACCTTGATGTTTATTTGAAATCCAATCCGTCCATGAGGTGGACCACCCCCTGAGGTGGGTCCCCTCCAAATTTCAGGCCTATCCAATGCTTAGGTGGCCCACATCATAGGCAACAGTGTGAAATGAACTCTACCATTGAAACCCTTCCTGGCCCCACAGAAGTTTTGGATCAAGCAGAAATTTGTTTTTGCCCTTCATCCAGGCCCGTGTGACCTTATGGATGGGTTAGATGGCATATGAGCATTACGATGGGCCCCACGTGGGAGCCCACAATGATGTATGTGTTTCACAGTCCACCATCAGTGGACGGTGAACCCCCAGGATGTATGTGTTATATCCACACCGTCCCTCTGGACGGTGTGTGCATGTGTGTATGTGTATGCATGTGTGTGTGCATACGTGTGTGTGCATGTGTGTATGTGTATGCATGTGTGTGTGCATACATGTGTGTGCATGTGTGTATGTGTATGCATGTGTGTGTGCATACATGTGTGTGCATGTGTGTATGTGTGTGCATGTTTGTGTGCATACGTGTGTGTGCATGTGTGTATGTGTATGCATGTGTGTGTGTGTGCGTGTGTGTGAGCGTGTGTGCTTGTGTGGGGTGGTTGTGTGTGTGCATCTATATATACCTATATATGTACATGTATATATATTATATATATACTATATATATATATATTATATTTTATATAATATACCTGTTAGTGGGCCTCTATGGGCCTCACCATGATGGTTGTATTGCATCCAAACCGTCCACCCATTTTTGTAGCTTCCGATTAAGCTAATGTTTATTCCACTTCATCTATCCCTATGTTAACTTAGGTACAGGTTGGATGGAAAATATACGTTATGGTGGGCCTTAGGAATTTTAAATGATGGAAGTCATTATCACCACTTATGTAAGGCCCCTGTTATGGGGCCCGTTCAATGTATTTGTGGCCGTTATTGAGGACCACCTTGATGTGTATTTGTGGCCATTGTTGAGGCCCACCTTGAATTGTACAAGGCCCATTGTTGAAGCACATCTTGATGTATTGGTGGCCCGTTGTTGAGGCCCACCTTGATGTGAATGTAAGGCCCATGTTATGAGGTCTATTGCAATGTGTGATTCATTCATGGTTTGTGTAATGATATTTATGACGGGCCATGCCTTGGGAGCAATGATAGCTTAACGCCCATATTATAAGTATAATGTTGGTTAAATGTCTGTATTGTAACTCCCCCTAGGACCCATTGATAGGCGTTTACGCCCATACTTGTTGTGAGTAGGCCCACCTTTATGTTATATATTTTCTACACTGGCACTCCTTGTGGAACCCACACATGTTGTATGTGTCTTATATCTACACCGTCCGATGATCTGGACAGTAGGGACCACCTAGACGTATGGATCCACGTTGTCCACCTATTCTGCACTCATGCCATCCATCTGTTTTACCTCCAGCCGTCCAATCAGGTTGGACGCTGCTAGTTGGGTTTTATCCAAGTCGTCCCACTGTAGGACCCCGCCTTGATGCATGTATCGTATTCACATCATTCATCTGTGCTAGACACATGATGTACGTGCTCCATTCGCCACCATCCACAGGGACAGTAGGGCCCTAACTTGATATATGTATTATACCTACTCCGTTCATCTATGATGGGTAGTTTAGATGGTGTTGTGCCTCCCCACCACGATGCATTTGTTTGTCCACACAGTTCAAATTGATCTAGACGGTGCTGGACGTGTTGGGACGGTGATGAGGACTCCACCATGACATTTGTATCTTATGTCCATGTCGTCCTTGTGTCGGTCCCACCTTGATGGATGTGATTCACCCACACCGTCTAGCCATGTGATAAGGGCCCGCCTGTAATGTATATTTGAGTTCCATATGTGAGGTCCGATGTGGTGTATATTAGGCCTAGGTGATGGGCCCGTTATTATGTATAAGGCCCATGTGCAGGCTCACCTGTTGCTTATTTATGGCCCACTAGTGCGGCCCATTGATGCGGCCCACTAGATACATAGGAGACCCATGGGTGAGGCCCAATGCGATGTATTCGAGGTCCATGTGATGTGGCCCATTGCGATGTGTATTAGGTCTTTGTGCGATGCTATGGGCCCACTATATGTTTAACCCTATGTGGGCTACTCCTTAGGAGTAGTGTTAGTTGAATGTCCACATTGATGGGCAATGATGGTTGGATGTCCACATTGTGACCTTCCCTTAGGCATTGTTAGGCTCATTCTCATCATTCTCTTAGTGGGTTAACCCAAATAAGTGGGCCCCATTCGCCATAGACGGATAGTTTCGCACTATCGGGTTTGATATAACCACGGCCGAGGGCCGATCTTTATATAATGTGTGATCGGCTGTTCACCTATGGACCTCGCCTTACTTATGTGGTGATTATCGGTGCCGATTACCGATTGAGGCCAATTATTGTGACCAATTACCAATCGTGGCCGATTATCAATTGACGTGGCCGATTGCCAATTCTGTTTGTCGTGGCTAATTGACCGATTACCAATCGAGGCCGATTATAGTGACCGATTACCGATCGTGGCCGATTATTGATTGATGTGGCTGATTGCCGATTTTACTTGTCGTGGCCGATTGACCGATTATCGTGACCGATTACCGATTGTGGTCGATTATCAATTGACGTAGCCGATTGCCGATTCTGCTTGTCGTGGCCGATTGACCGATTACCGATCGAGGCCGATTATCATGACCGATTACCAATCGTGGCCGATTATCGATTGCGTGGCCGATTGTCGATTCTGCTTGTCGTGGCCAATTGACCGACTACCGATTGAGGCAGATTGTTGATGCCGGTTATTGATACCGATTATAAGTATGTGATAGCATAATATCATGATACATGCCCACACGCATCATCTGCATGTTTGTTATGAGGTGTGGTTGACCATTGCATATGTTATTGAGCGTGTTGATATGAGACTCCCTGATAGGTGGAGGTTATCTCACATAAGTGCACGACATGCGTAGGATTGATACATGACTGGATTGTGTGACTCATGCATCTTTCATTGTGTGTTGTACGCCTTAGCGACATCAGGGTCGTAGCCTCCACAAGCATATCGTGGATGGCCAGAGGGGACACTGAAAATATTTGGTTCTAGCATACGGGTGCCATAGATGTCCCTGGGTGAAAATACCTAAACCTTCGTGACCAGGAGACGCCCCAACATCGAGACCGAGTGGATACATGAGCGCCCGAGTGCCAAATACCAGGAGACCGCGTCTCCCACTGTATCGTGGTCGGTTGGGAAGGGGTGTGGCCTTACTCGCCCGAGCGTAGGGGGCATTGCTAGGCTGAGTCTGACCAGCTTGAGGAATGAGTCCGCTATCGACGTGCCGGATAGGTATTGGCGGACTATTGGCCAGGCGGATAGTGAGGTTTCTTACGCTCACTTGGACTGTGCGGCTGCGAGAGCGGTAGTGCCATTTGGAGTGTACTAAACCTCGGTGATGATCCCAGAGATGAACCGTACTGATATGTGGACTTATTGAGTACAAGTTGCATACTCATTCATTCATTCATTCACTATCCACTCGGGCTGGTGGTGCGCAACTATTTGTACGTGTACCTTCGCATGGCTAGGATTTCGGTTGGGCGCGTGACTAACCTGAATCAGGAGTTTACCTCATTGAGTCTGACTATCCAAATTTAGGTATGGGACTAGTTTGTATAGAAATCCCTTGTGATGAACCCCAAGCTTGCAATACTACGTACTATCATCCCGACTTCACACTCCAGCATGGTCATTCCATTCACACCGCATATTGCTTACATCCACGGCATATGGTATTTTGGGTTACTGTGTTTCTGCATTATATGGTCTAAATACGATTGACACTATTCATGGACTCATCAGGAATTACATATTGCATCGCATCCTCGACATTTGATATTTGGCTCTTTATGACTCCTCATTTGTATAGCTGCTCTATATTGTGTATTCTGATATTGATTGACTCATAGACTTGTCCATATTTCTGCTTACTCTGTTATCGTATAATTTATGATCTTGCTAGTATTTCTGTTTACTCTGATAATTCCTGTTCTTGTCTGTATTTTTGCTTGCTCTGGTAATTCATGATCTTGTTAGTAATTCTTCTTATTTGGATATTATACGATTTATGGATTACCGGTATTTTCGGTATTGTATGATGATGACATTGTATTGAATACTTGGCACTTACCTTGTGCACACACGTACACCACCCTCTAAGCTTTCTATAAGCTTATGCACGATAGATGGGTGCAGGTGATGTTAGGTTGCAATAGTGTTGAACTTGGAGTTTGAGCATGCAGCGGTTTTCTGGAGCTTGATTTTTAATTTATGTATTTCCCTTCAGTATTGTAATCAAATGATTATATTAGTGGATATGTGATGATGATGTTGCCTTTGTGATTTGGGTATACTTGTGGTTATGCTTATTATGAGTTAAATCTACAAAAAAAAATCCTCCTTTTAAGATCCCAGGATCGGAATTTAGCATATGGACGCTAGGAGCCGAGAATGGGGTACTACGGAGGCTGTCGACACCGGATTCAGCGATCGGTATTCCTGTGAATCCGATTTCCGGGTTTGGGGCGTGACACCTTTTGACTTGGTGTGAATGATTTTCAAAGAATATGTTGGTAATGAAACACCATCATCTTGTCCTTGTAAATTCTCGAGTTCTCGTATACATCATTTCGGATCTCTTCAAGTTCATTCAACTGAAGTTTATGCAACGACTAGCATCGTCCAAGTTGAAGTTTAGATTTTTAATAGCCTAATAGGCCCTATGTTCCAACTCTATAGGTAAGTGGCAAGTTTTCCTATATAGAAGTTTAAAGAGAGACATTCCAATAAGGGTCTTAAATGTAATACGGTAAGCGCATAAGGCATCGGTCAATTGGATTGACCAATCCTTACGATCAAGGTTAACCATTTTTTCCAAAATATGTTTAATTTTCCTATTGGAAATCTTAACTTGCCAACTTGTTTATGGGTGGTATAGAGTGCTCACTTTGTGAGAGATGTCATATTTCTTCATTGAATTCACAAATGGCCTATTACAAAAATGTGAACCTCCATCACTAATGATGGCTCGAGACATTCCGAATCGAGAAAGGATGTTCTCTTTTAAGAATTTAATGACCGTTTAATGATCATTGTTCCGGCAAGGTGAAAAGGCCAAGCTATATGTCATAGAGGGGGGGGGGGTGAATAGGACCATGCCAAATTAAAATTCAACAACGGAATTGAAATACGATAGCCTTATAAAATAAAGAACAATACTTTAAATAAATCAAAGACTAGAATGTAAAGCAAGCTTAAATAAAGAGCTTGATACTAATATTGTTCTAAGGACAACCTTTGCACCATAAAAACCAAGGGTTTATGGTAGGACAACCTTACTAGAACAAATTGAATATCAAAAACTCTAACAGAAAGGAAATAAAGGAAATAGCAAGAAATAAATTCTAAACTACTACAACATTCTCCACTTTGCTTGAAATGTAAAGATTACAACATTCACATCCACATATACATTCCACAAATCTGAATGTTTAAAGATATGAAAATTAAAAGAGCATTAAAATCACAAAACACACTGATATATAGTGGTTTGCCTGTGTGTTCACCAACTGTTAAATAACTACCACACAGCTTGCTACTCCACTCCTAATATCCTCACACAGGGGATATTAGCGTTCACTATCAAACAGGTTTTACAGGTTCACCTAAAACCTTCACAATTGTGTCTTTTTAACTTGGGCTTATACAATCCAAAAACCCACACTTTCTGAGTTTTCTGGCTCTCCTCAGATAACTAATACAATGAGATTTTTCTGGCGAATCTTAAACAAAACCAAAATAAAGGAATTTACAATAAATGTAAAATACTTGGATTTCTTCTTTTGTAGTAGCCCGGTAGAACCAATGAGAGTAGAAGTTCGAATCAACGTTCAATGTCTAATACTCACTTAAGAAATGGTTCTAAGTTCTAATTGATTTTAAATTAAAATAAATTGGGCGTAGCTCTATTTGATTTTAATTCCAATAAAGTAGGAATACAGCAATTCCTCTTTTCAAATAAGATTGGAATATAGGAATAAAATTAAATAAGAAAAGCTAACAAAAAGAATATTAAATATGCAGCTTAAAAAATGAACACAACTTATCTCGGAGTGGAGGCTTGAATTTCTCAAATTAATCGATATAAAACTCTAAAATTCGTGCTCAATTTATAGATGCAAAGATCGTGTCTACGACTGGTCTTAGGAACCTTCGACTGGTCGTAGCACCAATGGCATTTTGAAAATTTAAGCGCGATCTGAAAATTCAGTTCTACGACTGGTCGTAGGGACCCTTCGACTGGTCGAACAGACCTAGGACTGGTCGAAGGAAACTAGATTTGGTTGCTGGAGTTTGAGTCATAGTTCTAGGACTGGTCGAAGGACGAGTCGTGACACCCCTTCGACCGGTCTAACAAATTCCAGGACTGGTCGAAGAATAACCAAAATTTTTTTAAAATCTTCAACAACTTAGGACTGGTCGTGGAATTTCTTGGACTGGTCGAACCAGGTCTAGGACTGGTCAAATAAGGTTTAGGACTAGTCTTAGAACAGACCAACTTCATGTATAAAGTTGTATCTTGACTTATGTATCCAAAATGACCTACCCTAAGGTTAAACTAAGGTCTATCATACCTGGAACATAAAGTATGAACATTGAACATCATTCTTTCAGATGATGGTTTAACCTTTGAAGCTTGAGACCTCTACTTGATGTAGCTTGAGATTGAGATCTTCTACAGCTTGAATATAAGCTTCAACTTGAGTTGTACTTGAGTCGTGAAATGTACTTGAGTCTTGAAATGCACTTGAGTCTTTCAACAAACACTCTTCTTGTTGATGTAGCTTGAACATTGATGTACACAGAAGAGCACACAGTACATAACTTTGCATTTCTTGAAGTCGAGCACCGTACATATCTTAAACCATTGTGATGTCGTCTTGAATCACATATATATCAACATACAAGCACAAGACACACAGATAGAAGTTTTGGCACACAAGAGGTTTTAGCACCACTACAAAATTTGACAATCAAAGGAGCATGAGACCATAACACTTATATAAGGGATTGCTTCGACCCATTTAGTGACATAGTCTACTGCTAGAAAAATATAGAATTTCACAAAAGATTGGGGGAATGGTCCCATAAAATCGATGCCCCAGCAATCAAATGCTTCAATGATCAGAATGACGTTTAAAGACATCATATTTCGATGAGATAATGCTCCCAATTTCTGATAACACTCACAAGCTTTGCAAAACTTATGAGTGTCCTTGAACATAGTGGGCCAGTAAAAGCCGTACTGCAGAATTTTGACCACCGCCTTTTTAACAGAAAAGTAACCACCACAGGCCTGAAAATGATAAAAGGAGATGACATTTTGGTATTCATTATCTGGCACACATCACCTTAAGATTTGGTCTGGGCAATATTTAAATAAATATGAATCATCCTAGAAGAATTTGCGTACCTCGGTGAAGAATTTTTTTCGTATCTTGCATAATCCAATTGTCAGCGTGAAACCTATAGCAAGATAATTAACAATATCCACAAACCAAGGTGAATGGACGACTTTAAATAATTATTCGTCAGGGAACATGTCATTTATATGTGTCGTCTCAAGGGAATCAGAGAAATCAAGGTGGGAAAGATGGTTAGCTACTACGTTCTCTACTCCCTTTTTATATTTTATTTCCAAATCAAATTCTTGAAGTGGGAGGATCCATCTTATCAAGCGAGGCTTAGCATCATTCTTAGAAAGAAGATATTTAAGCATCACATGATATATGTAGATGATGATCTTAGATCTAATCAAGTAGGACCTAAATTTGTCCAAAGCGAATACTATGGCTAAGAGTTCCTTCTCCGTAGTAGAGTAATTCACTTGGGTTGGATTTAGAGTTCTACTTGCGTAATGTATAACATAGGATTTCTTCTCTTTTCTCTAGCATAAAACCATCCCAAGAGCATAATTGGACACATCACACATAATTTTAAAATGAAGGTTCCAGTCGGGTGGCTGCATGATAAGTGCAGTGGTTAACATGCCTTTAAGCTTAGAAAAAGCTTCTTGGCATTGCTCAGTCCACTCATATAGTACATCCTTTTGAATTAGATTACATAAAGGACAAGAGAGGTGACTGAAGTCTGAATCGTCTGTAAAATCTAGCGTGTCCTAAGAAGGATTGTATGTCTCGTATGTTCTTAGGTAGAGGTAAGTTAGAGATAAGATCAATCTTAGCCTTATCTACCTCAATTCTCTTAGATGAGATGATACGTCAAAGGATAATTACCTTACGAACCATGAAATGACACTTCTCCCAATTTAGTACCAAATTCTTTTCCTCACATCGCTTTAGTACACATTTAAGATTCTTCAAACAATCATTGAAAGATGGGCTAAAGACAGAGAAGTTATCCATGAAAACCTCTAAATATTGCCCCACCATGTCAGAAAAAATACTCATCATACATCACTGAAAAGTGGTGGGGGCATTACACTATCCGAATGACATCTTTTGGTAAGCAAAGGTGCCAAATGGATATGTGAATGTGGTCTTTTCCTGATCTTCAGGGGCTATATCTATCTGGTTGTAACCCAAATACCCGTTAAGAAAGCAATAGTATGAGCGTCCAGTTAGCCTTTACAAATTTTGATCAATGAAGGGCAAAGGAAAGTGGTCATTCCTCATGACGGAATTCAATTTCCTGTAGTCAATGTACATTCTCAACCAGTAGTGACTTTAGTTGGCATGAGTTCATTGTCGGCATTGGCTATGATGGTAATTCTAGACTTCTTAGGAACCACCTGAGTTGGACTCACCCATTGACTATCAGATATAGGGTATATAATACCCACATCCAATAATTTTAGTACCTCGGCCTTAACCACTTCATGTTTGGATTTAATTTACATTGTGGTGAGTACAAATCAAAGGATCAATTCCATTGAAATCTGCAATCGATCATCCAAGGGCTCCTTTGTGCTCAATGAGAGTAGAGATAAGCGTACTCACTTGTTCTTACTCAAGGTGGGAAGAAATCATCACCGGGTATGTCTCATCTTGACCTAAATAAACATATTTCAAATCAGAGGGCAAAGGTTTTAGGTCAATCTTCAATGCCTTGAGGTTAAACGGTGAAGGCACTACATCAGTTTGGAGTAGTTCTTTAAATTGTGGCCTCCACCAGTTAACTTCAAGTACTGGCACACTATTAAGCATGACACCCGTCTCCCTAATTATATCATTATCTAAATCGTGGGAGTGGGCCAAGCACGTCTTTAGAGAGTCAGAGGATAAAGTCAGAAGTGTTCTATCCTCTACGAAAGAATCAATCAAGTTAACATCGTGAGCATCGCCATCATCCTCTGCCTGTTTGCTCATATTGAAAAAAATATTGAGCTCCAATGTCATATTCTAAAAAGATAAATTCATAACTCCATTCCTACAATTAATGATAGCATATGATGTAGTAAGGAATGAGCGACTAAGAATGACAGAAATTTGAATGCTCATGTCCACGATGGGTTGAGTATCCAAGACGATAAAATCTACTGGGAAGTAGAATTTGTTAACCTAGATGACCAGATCCTCAATTACACCTCTCAGTACACGAACTAAGCGATCAACAAGTTGTAATGTAGTCCGGGTGGGTTTTAATTCACCTAGACCTAGTTGTTCGTAAACTGAGTAAGGGATCAGATTTACGCTCGCTCCTAAGTCAAGAAGTGCATGCTCAAGTCGGTAATTCTCAATTATACAAGCGATGGTTGAGCACATCTTACTTTAGGAAGACACTCACGTTTTCTGTCAAAAAGATTTTCTTTTGAATATTTTGCCGTCCTTTGGTCGTACATAAGTCTTTCAAAAATTTGGCATATGAAGGTATTTGTTTAACGGCATCCAGTAGAGAAATGTTGACCTTCACTTATTTCAGCATCGATAGAATATCCTGAGAGTTAAAGAGAGGTTTTGGTGCAATCAGCTTGCCTTGAAGTTTCGGTTCTAATTCTTGTGGAGCACTGCTAGGTCTATCAGTTTCATCTATTTTTAGGTCCTTAGACTTTTCAGCCCTTATTGGAATAGATTTGTCAATTGTTTTCCCACTCCTAAGGGGGGTGATAGACTTAGCTTGCTCCATTTGATTTAAAGAGCTTAGATCACTTATTTCATATTGCGATTTAGGATTGGGGAAAGGTTAAGCAGGAAGCATCCCCTTCTCTATAATCGTAACACATGAATCCATCTTTTGCATAAATTTTGTAAGTTCTCGTAATGCTTAGGTAAGCTCCTGAGTTTGTGTAAAATTTTGAATAGGTTCCTCTTGAGGTTTCCCTTGATTTGGAATTTGATTAGGGAATCCTTGAGGAGTAGCATTTTGTCCTTTCCTCCAACTAAAATTTGGATGATTTCTTCAACTAGGATTGTATGTATTGGAGATGGGTCCATTAAAAGGACTTTAGTAATTATTCATGGTATTAGATTGCTCATTTAGTACCTCTTAAAAAGCAGGTATTGTTGGGCAATTTTCAGTTGTGTGAATGTTGCAAGCACAAATACCGCAAACAGTTTCCTTAGCCTTATCCTTCTTTAGTTCCATGACCTAGAATTTCCTTATGAGATTAGCCACTTTAGCATTGATATCATCATCCTCTTTTATAAGATATATTTCCTCCTTTGATTGAGTGGGCCTAGAGATGGTGCTCGATTTGGGGAGACGTCCCATGATTGTGCATTTTCAGCAAGTCTATCTAAATAATCACATACATCATCGACATTTTTGTTCACGAATTCCCCATTGTACATTGTCTCAACTAATTGGCACATGAGGATGTCAGTCCATCATAGAAAAAGTGTGTAATGCACCACATTTCAAAACTATGCACATTTCAAAACTATGTTGTAGGCATGAACTGACAAGATCCTTCAACCACTCCTAACATTGGAAGAATATTTCATCTTCCTTTTGGGTGAAGTTCATGATTGACTTTATGAGGGTGTTCGTTTTATGGTGTGAGAAAATTTTCTTAATGAACTCCCTTGTCATGTCGTTCCATCTGTTAATAGATTGTGCACATAGTGAATGCAACCACGTCTTAGCTTTCTCTTTCAAGAAGAAGGGAAAGAGTTTTAGCCTAACTGTGTCCTCAGACACGTTCAGAAAGTATAAGGTGGCTATGATCTCATCAAACTTTTTCATGTGTAAATATGGATTTTCATATTCAAGTCCATGAAATTTTAGAAGAAGTTGGATCACCCCTAGGTTGATATCCATATGTCCTATATTTTCTGGAAAAACCATGCATGAGGGCGTGTTCACCCCCACCGGTTGTAAATAATCTTGTAAAGTACGAGGTGGGGGTGCTTGATGCACCTCATTCTCATCCTGGATTTCATCAACCATAAGTTGAGGTGGATTTGGAGGTTGATTGGCAGTCATAACTTCTAATCCTCCTTCACTCAAAAGACATCGAGTATTATCATGTGATGGATAGATAACCCTTCAACCAATCCTCCTTCACTCAAAAGACGTCGAGTATTATCATGGACCCACTTGGGCATGAAACACTCTCAGCCCTCAATTTCAGAATCTCACCTAAACCTACAAAGAAAGTAAAAAAGAAATAAAAATCTATAAATAGAAAGAGTGAGAATTAGAAAGAAGTTACCAAATTAGAAGTTTTTATATTGGGATCCTGCAAAAGAAAAAGGAGAGTAAATTAGTTTCTAAAAATAAATAAATAAGAAAGCAACCTAGTTTCTAAAAATGAAAAAGGAAAGTTTCTAAAAATAGAAAGTAGATTAGTTTTTAAAACAGATTAGGAAAAGAAATTAGTTTCTAAAAAGGGAAAAAGGAAAGTTTCTAAAAAAAATAAAAAGTTAGTTTCTAAAAACAAATTAGGAAAGTTTCTATTATAAAATTACAAAGTAAAAAATTAGTTTCTAAAAACAGAAAAGGAAAGTTTCGAAACCTAAAAATAGAAAGCTAAGTTAGTTTCTAAAATAATTCAGCAATAAGACTAACCTAAAAATAAAAAGTAGAAAAACCATAATCTTAAACTAATTCTGAAACCAATTAATCTCAAAAGAATGCAACCATTAATCCCTGGCAACGGCGCCAAAAACTTGTTCACAATCCCAAGTGTAGGGTCACTTGTAGTAATAATCTCAGTAATCTACGGGGAATAATCTTATGTGTACTCTAAAAGTAACTAGAAGTAGAACTAGAAAAAGATATGAATCTAAATTGGAAATAAAGGAAGTAATTGTGAGGGATTTAGTTAAAAACTTAAGAATTCAAAGGTGGGAACTAGGGTTTCCAAGGATCCACTTGTAGCAATCACGAAATTACTATGCTTAATTCAAAGACAAAACTGGAATCAGAGTCTTATCTTATCCAGTTGGAAGATATAGCAATTAAGATCAAATTTAAACTTTCAATGACCTAATTCTCAATGGATGAGAGTTGTGAGAATCGGAAGTGATTCCATCACCTAGCCATGCCCAGTAGACTATGACAAACAACAGGATATACCAATTCCACAATCAATCATAAGCGGATTATGAACGTTATAAGGGATTTCATCATCCAACCATGCCCAAGGGATGATGGTGAACAACAGGATTTCCTAATCTCATAATCTAAAAGCATGAAAAGGAAATACTCAAAGCTATTGCAGATCTATTGTAATTAGAGTCATAACAAACCATTAAGAACTGAAAGTATTCCTTAAATATCAAACGAGAATCAAAGAGAATTCAACATAAATATGAATCAAAGCAATAGGAAACATCTCTTTACATTACAAGCTTCACCTCTTAACCCTAGCTAAGAGTTTTAGCCAACCATAAACATGATTGGATCTAAAACCCTAGAAGAAAGCATGAAAAACTAAGGAAGAAAGAAGAAAAATGCTTGGTGATGGCTCTTTACCCTTGTGCTTCGCTCCTCTAAACCCTGGATAGATGCACAGGGATGCCCTAGGGACTCCTATTTATAGTTGTGCAACACCACCTTTTGCACTCCCTTGGAAAAATCTAGAAATCGCCTCAAATTTACACACTTTGCATAATTCTGCGCAACTCTACGTAAGTGGTTCGATGACATCAAACTTCATTCTATGTCATCGAATGTGACTTTTATACATGCTTTTTCTGCTCTGTGTAACTTTGCCCAGACTGCATAATCTTCTATGTTATCGAACCTACCTTCGATGTCATCGAAGGTTTCTTTGGTGTCATCGAGCGTTGTTCGAGGAATCGATAATTCATCTAAAATGGTCCATCGAGTTTTGTCAAAAATCCACGAAAAATTCGATGTATTAAACTGGCTTCGATGTCATCGAGCAAGGCTTCGAGTCATTGAACAAGTGCTCGAGTCATCAAAAAATGTCTTCAATTTTTCCAGCAACCAACTTGATTTTCTTTCATAAATTTGATGTCATCGAACGGTGATCGATGACACAGTCAATGTGTATTTAGCATTTGTTCCTTCGACTTCTTTCATTGTCCACTTAGTTTTCTTAAATCTTGGGACCTTAAAATCTTCAATCTTTGTCTCCTAAAATTCATTCTTTGCATTGGTGATCTTTGAGCGTCAAATCCATGCTTTTAGCATATTTTCCAATCCAAGCTCATAAATTCACCTTGCAACACAAACATGAGTAAAATAGGACATTAAACAGTATCATATTCATAAAACTAAGATATAATTGGGGAATAATATGCAATATTTGACCCTCAACACCTCTCCCCAACCGAAACCACAATATGAAATAAGTAACCACTACAAGAAATTGGCCTTTTACCAACGAAATTGATTTCGTCAGTAAACATGGCTTTTCCTGACGAAATATGGTTTCGTTGGTAAAAGATTCCCGCCATGACTGAATAAGTTCCTGCCACCATTTACAACAAACTTTTCCCGACGAAATTATTTTTCATCGGCGAAAACACTTTTCCCAATGATCATTTCGTCGTTAAAAGTAATTTTTATCGACGAACCAAATAATTCGTTAGCAAAAGATCGGAGAGGCTATTTTCCCAACGTTATACAATATTGTCGGTAAAGAAATGTTTTTCCGCCAAAAATAATCATCGGTAAAGAAGTAATTTTTCCCGACGACCCACTTAGTTCGTCGAAAAAAGATCAGAGAGGATATTTTTCTGACATTATATAATATCGTCGGTAAATGAACGTTTTGTTGACAAAAAGAAATCGTTGGTAAAGGAGGTTTTACTGATGAAATACATATATCGTCAGTAAAAATTGGCATTTTGATTTTTTTGATAAAAATAAAATAAATTTTGATAAAATTTTTAAGATTTTGACAATAAAATTTTAGAATTTATATATTTTTTTGAAATATTTGATAATAAATATGATATTTTGTTAAAATTTTTGAAAGAAAAATTAAGAGTAAAAAAATATACATTTTGAAAAAAAAAATGTGATTTTTACCCGTAGCATACTGAGTAAATTTTTTAAGGTCTACCATTATTTATTTATTTTATCCACTCTGTTCATCCATGTTAACAAATAATTTGAGGTCTAAAGAACAAAAAGGAAGCATATCCAAAGCTCAAGTGGACCACACCATAAGAAATAGTGTGATTGAACCTCTACCATTGAAAATTTCTTGGAGGCCATAGAAGTTTTGGATCAAGCTGATGTTTGTGTTTTCTCTTCATTCATATCATTTTGATATTATGAACAACCTTTAACCATTTTTTTTAGACTAGTCTAGATTGAACAGTAAATAACTTTAGATGTTTAAATCGAAATTCACTCAAATTGTTGATCAATCTTATATGCCCAATATCTTTCTCATATGTAGCATGATCGGGATGAGTAACTAGTCAAATTGAGGGTAATGATTAGTAAAATAGAGTGAATGGACCAGACATGTAAAATGGGCCAAATATTCTGGTCAAAATTGTGACCCAACTTATTGACCACCTGAGAATGTAAGAATTAATGTTAGTAAGTTTTATGGGGCCCATCATGATATGTGTCGAACATCAACACCATGCATTTGATGTGTCCCCTTTGTTGGAGCATAAAAATCATGAAGAAAGATTGAAGATCAGAAATTAAACATGGTTTGAAGAAATGAGAAAGAAGAAGATCAAGTGCTTTGTTTGGCAGTTGCACGGGTCGCGCAACAGGTAGTAGTTTCGCGGATCACGTAATTAACCTAATGTGTTATTTAGACTACACAAAGATTTCATCCATTCCGCGGATTGCATAACTGATTTCATCATTGCATGGATTGCACAACTAACTTCACCATTACGCGGGTTGCCCAATCAAGAGCAGATAATAATTGAGATGAACGGTCAGATCTGATGCAAAGTGGGCCCTATAGCAAAAAGATCGAGGGTTCGCACGTGTGGAGGCCTATAAATACCCCACTCCCCCTCTCATTTAAAAGAACTTTGGAAGAGGAGCAGAGCTCTAAAGAAATACTGAAGGTGAGAAGAGAAGTCAGAGATTGGTTTGGTTGCGCGGGCTGTGCAACTAATAACTTGTTGCGCGGATCGCGCAACCAACAAGCTAGTTGCGCGGGTCGCGCACCAGGTCACTATGTGGCCAGTTATAAAAGGGGTCAAGATGCTGTTAAAATCATCCAGTCCGACCTTCATTGCTCCAAGCTCTCCTTTACATAAAGGACAAGCTCAAAAGGGGAGTAGTTAATCAACACAACATTCCTCCTAAGGAGATGACCGAAGTGACTGTCGAAATGTTGCCGAATTTGAGATTTAACATTTGAACTCTATTAATTTTAATTTATGTATTTCAAATTATCTATCTTAGAATCAAGGGATATTAAAGGGATGTAGATGAACTCAGTATTAATAATACGATGATTGTTCTATATATATTCTCTTTGTTATAATCGAATAATATAATTTTTCCCCAAATCGAATGCATTTGTTTCTAGTTTAAAACAAAATGACGACTTTATTGGAGACTATTATTATTATTTCGATACTAACATTGATAGTATTATAGAACTTTCATTGTAGTTTGGTGTCTTTCGACGCCAAAATGGCGACTCTCAGCGGGAACATCCTCCCCTTCATCTCTAAGATAGATCATTTGATTCTTTAAATACTAACTATAATTATATTTTATAACTGAAGGAATCCAACCGCAAACTACAACCAATGGCTATTTCTACAAAGAAAGTGAGCTTTCATTTCACTGCAATCGGATTCATGATAGAATATGCCCCGAACCAACCCTCAGAACACATGGCTCGACTGCCCACAAGTGAAAGCAACTTGACCCAAGCAATAGTTGGGGTTGTATCTGCTTCAACTCAATCGCTGGAAGGTGACACTGTTGTGAGGGCGAGAGCACGGAATACAAGAAGCTAGAATACAAGAAGCCCCAGAATGAATTCGCCTTTTCCAAGAGTTAGAGGGCCGATAACGCGTAATGCAGTTGGGAGAAATCCTGAACTCGTCCCTCCTATGATATATCCCAAACGAATAGTTCCACAGTTAACATCACGCGACTTCCCAGCTTTGGTCGCCCCAAGAGTCAGATGGACGAAAGAGCAGAAATGTAAGGCATTACTAGCAAGTTCACGAATGTCTGTATCACCCCAATCGATTAACGATAATGGGAGTGTAGAGAAGTCAAATGAAATTCCATCCTCCCCTCTCTTTGTAAGTCCTATTACGTCGACATATTCCTGGCCCACTCCAACTACGGCTTCATCAAAGAGTGGAGAAGCCGTAGTACATATGGCTGGAACAAACCAGGAGAGTATGCCAACTACGGAGGATCATATGAATGAAATGACAGAAGCACAAAAGGCACTAATGGAAGAATGCAAAAATCTCAGAGAAGCCTTAACGACCCTTGCACATAATGTAGCCCAGATAGTGGTTCCCCCGATGATGGGAACAATGAATGGATAAGAAAACCAACCCGAAGGCTTTCAACCACAGGGAGCAGGATCACTGGGGTTTGTCCCAGCAGCCAGAACCATGACACAAGACGAGGTGAGACAAGTCGTTGAAGAAGCTGTCAGAGTAGAAAGAGAACGTGAGAATACTGACCGTTTCAAATACTGAACACCGTACCCAAGAGGGGTAGAAGACATCCCATTTCCAACCAACTTCAAACATTCAGATTTTCAGAAGTTTAATGGAGAAGGATCACCAGAGGAACACTTAATGCATTTTATTACTAGCATGGGGAATTTTTCTACAATACCACAGTATTTCTTACGATTATTCGGATCATCCCGGACAAACAAAGCATTTCGATGGTATTCCAGCCTAGCCCCGGGGTTGATACGTACTTGGGAGCAAATGCAGGACACCTTCATATCAAACTTCTTCTCTTCAGAGCATGATGTTAGTATTACAGAATTGGCTTCCATGGCGCGAAGAGAGGGAGAACTAGTAGAAAAGTTTATAGATAGATGGAAGACATTAGGAGCCTCGTGTAGGCAGCTGTCGAAAGAAAAGGAACAGGTCAAGATGTGTCTGAACTCCATGGAAATGGGAATCGAGTTTGGACTTATAGCGCCGATATCAAAACTTTCCGTGACCTAGCCACTAAGGCTCATGCTTTAGAGTGATGACTCGGAATATGCTAGTGTTTCACTATGAGACAGCCAGGAGGGCACCTAGCAGGATGGCTACAATTACCATTAATCGTGAAAAGAGAAGCAAAGATGCAAGTGACTTGAGAGATAAAAGGCCGGAACGGAAAGAAGAATTGAATCAATCAAGAAATAGATACAGTGAAAAAAGGCCTAAAATGCTCAATTCTCATAAAGGGTTTCCATTCGATAAGGAAGATGTTGTTCCTATGATGAATTAATTGCTGAAATCTGGTACGATATAATTACCAAAACCCAAACGCCCTGAAGATATCACATAAACCAGAGAGAGAGATTTTTACCGCTGTCATTGCCTGGTGGGACATCCAACAGAGAATTGTTATACATTAAAATGTATAATACAACGAATGATAGACAGGGGTGAAATAGTGATTGAAAAAGAAAAAGAGAGGGGTACAATGGCGACAGTAAATATGCTCATGATCCAGGCAAAGGCCCGAGAAATAAAAGAGAAAAAGGACTATAAGATGACAAAAAAGGTAGCGATGATTACGTTACAATTAGGAAAGAATATAACGAGCCTTACGAAGCAGAAAGTAGGGATTATAAGAAAGGAAGTCGTTGAAAGGCATAACAATAATAATGAGAAAGAAAAGAAGAATGAGACAGCAAAAGTGACCTATGATGTGGTAAGTCATTTGAAGGGCATACCGCCCCGATTAAGCATCTATGATGCGCTTAAGTTGTCAGAGGAATTTCAATAGAGCTTGGTTCAAGCATTGTCCAATCATAATGTCAGAGAAACTTTACTAGCAGAGATGGAACACAAAGAGTACAATGAGCTAGAGAACTGCCTACCAGTGATTTCCTTTTCTAATAACGATTTGCTCTGCGATGCAGGGCATAACAGGCCGCTAATGATAAAAGGTCATATTCGTGGAAAGAAGGTTAAACAGATTATGATAGATAATGGGTCTACGATGAACCTTTTACCACTCTCGATGTTGAGTAAACTGGGTTATCGTCGTTCTGACTACGCCCTAGTAGAATGATGATACAGGGCTTCAATCAAGATGGGCAACGTCCACTCGGTAAAATTATTGTGACTTGGAGATAAGAGAGTTGACTACTGATGTCGTGTACCATATTATAAATGCAGTGACAACATATAATCTTCTCTTAGGAAGGCCATGGATGCATCAGTACAACAGTGTACCCTCTACGCTACATCAATGCTTCAAATACTGTAAACGTGGGGTGCAGCATAAAGTAATGGCTGATGCAAAGCCCTATACGGAAGATGAGGCCATCTTTACAGATGTCAATTATTATAAGGGGTTAGATAAAGAAGAAAGAAAGAATGATGAAAGCAAAGTCCTAAAGGACATTCAAGTGAAGGTGATGAAAGAAAACACAAAAAAGGCAGAATTATCCAGAGCTACAAAAATAAAGAAGAAATTCTATTTTATGCCAAAACATTTGAGGTAACTAGGGTAACCGTCACTAACCTTGTTGTCACCTGAACAGTTGAAAATTTTACAGTCCAATTATATAGTGTCGTTACCATATGTTGAAAGAAATAAGCCATTTTCGGCCGTTCCGGGAAGATTTCAAGTCAGGGCTAGCGCAAAATACCCGGAACCAATAGAATTTTATGCCCTAGCGGAAGCAAAGACAGGGGATGAGGCCAATAATAATGTGTACCGTGGTACACTGACACCGCAAGATCTTAAAAAATATAGTCCAGCAAGCAAGAAAATCATGAGAAGCATGGGTTATGATTACGAAGAACCCACCGGCCTGAATCATGGGAGAGGAATTTAAATTCCTATTAGGATCGGTTAAGAAAAGTGAAGAAAATTTCAAGGATTGGGGGAGTCATTAGTGAATATGGTTATAACCAAGCAGTTATCGAAAGAAGATCCTAAAATAGTCGAGCATCCTGAAATGGTTCCAAAGCAGATGGAAGACGGGGGGCAACCAACGATAGACAATTTGTGAGAGATAAACCTAAGTACGGAGGAAGAGCCGAGGAACACATTCGTATGTGCCGGTCTTTCTGAACAGGAGTCTGAGAAATACGTTCAACTTCTTAAAGAAAATAAAGACGTCTTCGTTTGGACATATGCAGAGATGTCGGGTTTGGGGCCTTCTGTAGCGATGTACCGATTAAATATTTCTAAAGAGAAAAGACCAATTAAGCAAGCGCAAAGGGGATTTCATCCGGACTTGATTCCCCTAATAAAAGAAGAAGTGAACAAGCTTATAAAAGTCAGATTTATCAGGGAAGTCAAGTATCCCAAATGGATATCGAACATTGTTCCAGTGAAAAAGAAAAATAGACAAGTCAGGGTATGCGTTGACTTCAGAGATCTGAATGAAGCCTGTCTGAAAGATAATTTTCCTCTCCCGATAACCGAATTGCATATTGATAATACGACTCAGTATGTTATTATGTCCGTCATGGACAGTTATGTAGGTTATAATCAAATTAGGATGGCACCTGAAGATGAAGAAGCAACAGTGTTTAGAACTTCGCTGGGGATTTATTGTTATAAAGTTATGCCATTTGGTCTCAAAAATGCTAGGGCGACATATCAGAGGGCAATGCAGATTATCTTCCAAGACATGCTGCACAAACATGTTGAGTGTTATGTCGTCAGGTCAGGAGATCATCAGGACCATTGTAAACATTTGGCATCAGTTTTTCGTTGACTTAGAAAGAAACAACTAAAGATGAATCTAGCTAAATGTGCATTTGGGGTGTCTTCAGGTAAATTTCTCGATTTTGTTGTCCGACATAGGGGCATTAAGATCGATCCAGGGAAAGTTAGAGCCATTCAAAATATGCCGCCACCAAAGGCATTAAAAGAATTAAAAAGTTTGTAAGGAAAGCTGACGTACATTCGCCGTTTCATTTCAAATCTGACAGGGAGATGTCAGCTATTTTCCCATTTGATGAAGAAAGGTATAGAGTTTATATGGGACCAAGCCTATCAGAATGCGTTTGATTTAATAAAGGAATTGCTGAAACAGTCGTCAGTATTGACAGCCCTAATAAAAGGGAAGCCACTTATTTTTTTTATATCTGTAGCTGAGAATTCTTTAGGAGCTTTGTTAGCATAGGTGAATGAATCCGGGAAAGAGACCGCTCTTTATTATTTAAGCAGAACTCTGATGGGTGCGGAATGTAACTACTCTCCAATCGAGAAATAATGTCTGGAGCTGATATTTGTGATATAGAAATTGAGACACTATTGTCTCTCCCATGACATAACTTTGATCTTAAAAGCAGATCTGATAAAGTTTTTGATGACAAGACCAATGTTGCTTGGGAGATTGGCCAAATGGATGTTGTTACTTTCAGAATATACTATTACATATGAGCTGGCAAAAGTAGTAAAAGGACAAGTAGTGGCAGACTTCCTTGCAGCACACCTCGTAGTAGAGTGTGAGACTATCAGTGATGATTTTCCAGATGAACAAGTTATGTTGGCTAAGTCATGAAGCCCATAGTAGATGTATTTTGACGACGCTTCTAGAGCATCAGAAGCAAGGGCAAGAGTGATATTCATTACCCCCGAAGGTGACTTATTACCTTACTCCTTCACATTGAGAACTACATGCACAACAATGAGGCCGAATATAAAGCCCTTATCATCGAAATGGAAATGGCTCAAGAAATGAAGATAAAAACACTACATATCTTCGGAGATTCTAAATTGATCATAAATCAATTGATGACTGAATTTGAGATAAGAAAGCAAGAGCTTTTTGCCATACTACCGAAAAGTATAACAGTTGTTAGAGCAGTTCTGTCATGTTGAAATCAAACACATACCGCGGTCTGAAAAATGCAAGAGCAGATGCTTTAGCCAGCTTGGCAACGGCTCTGTCCTGTCCAAATCGAAGCCCTCTCCAAGTAATTGGAGAAGAAAGAAGATTCTTACCATCTTCAGAGGTTATTGATGAAATCTTTGAGACACTTCCTATATCATGTTTAAAGGTAACAACAGATGACTAGCGTCAGTCTTTCATAGATTATCTTAAATATGATATCTTGCCAGAAGATCCAGTCAAGAGCAGATGCTTTAGCTAGCTTGGCAACGGCTCTGTCCTGTCCAAATCGAAGCCCTCTCCAATATCATGTTTAAAGGTAACAACAGATGACTAGCGTCAGTCTTTCATAGATTATCTTAAATATGATATCTTGCCAGAAGATCCAGTTAAGAGGTAACAAATTAAGCAAAGGTCAAGTAGATTCATCATATGTAGCGACATGCTATATAGAAAATCTTACAATGAAATGTTGCTGCGTTGCTTAGATGAATGAGAAGCAAACCAGATGTTGCGAGAGGCACACTCTGGAGAATGTGGGGCCCATCAAGCTGGCTAAAATTTGTTTCATCAAATATATTGAATGAGGTATTATTGGCCTACCATGTTCAAAAATGCGATAGATTATGCGAAGCGGTGTCATGAATGTCAAATTCACGAAGATGTTATACACATTCCTCCAGAAGACCTACATCAGTCAGTCGCCTCTTAGCCCTTCTCCGCTTGGGGACTTGACGTCATTGGTCTTATAAATCCACCTTCGTCCAAAGGAAAGTAGTATATCTTAGCAACGACAGATTATTTCTCCAAGTGAACAGAAGTAGTTGCATTACGTAGTGCTAAGGAGAAAGATGTGGTTAATTTCATTTGACACACAAAAATATACCGCCATGATATTTTGAAGAAAATTGTTATAGATAACGGCACTCCTTTCAAAAACAGAGGCATGGAGAAGCTATGTTAGAAATTCAGCATTCGTTATTCATTTTCAACACCTTACTATCCACCGGCTAATGGATTAGCAGAGGCGTTTAATAAAATGATAGTCAAGATACTGAAGAAAATATTGACAGGAAACAAACGTGATTGGGATGAAAGGCTATAAGAAGCATTGTGGGCATACAGAACTACCCACCGGACAGCAACAAGAGCAACACTGTAATCACTGGTCTATGGTGTAGAGACAGTAATCCCAATTGAAATACAAGTAGCGTCACTTAGAGTGGCGGTACATCAGTCTATTATAGATGATGAAAATATAAAAATAAGGCTAAAAGAGCTGGATTTGCTTGATGAGAAACGCTTGGCAGCCCAACAGCGTTTGCAATCATATCAAGCAAGGATATCGGCCGCCTTTGATAAACAAGTCAAATATCACTCTTTCAGAAAAGGGGATATGGTATTGATGTTGAAAAGACCTATAGTGGTCACTCATAGAACAGGGGGCAAATTCGAGCCCAAATGGGATGGGTCGTACATAATAAAAGAAGTATACTCCAATGGAGCATACATAGTCGTAGATCAAGATGGACAATGTATCATTATACCGGATAATGCTCGCTTCATCAAAAGATATCGTCCCTGAAGATACTACTGATTTTGATCCAGAATATTATCAGAATAATGATTTTGTATCAAAAGGGGGCAAGAATAAACAAGACCACTACTATGTACTGTCAGATGAATGAATAAAGAAGAAATTTGCAAGTACATCGGACTATGTACCAACAAGTGTTACAAAAAGGAAGTGACCATCGTTATTATCGTCAAGCAAGCTCTATCACCAAGCGAGCTCTACAAAATTTTGTTGAAATTGATATCGTCACTAAGCTAATGTATTGTGAACAACACATATGAATATTGTTGAAGATATTAGCAGAAGTGGTGACGTATCAATCTCAGTCAGACATGTCTATCATTTTCACGACAACGATGGCCATCTACTATTATCATTCAAGGTAGTCTAGCCAAGCCCTAAAAGCGGCCAGCTACGCATAAGACCTATCACTTTCGTCATTCGGGTAGCAATGAGAAGCCAGTGGCCCTAAAAAGCCCATGAAGGTCATCATATGCATACCCATGCGGGCAGCTGACGGAGCCATCGACTAAAAGCCCTAAAAAGCCAAAAAGTACTTAATGGCCAGTCACGTATGAGACCAATGTCATCTATATAGCTTTCTGATAGTGTCACGGGGAACGGATGAAAATGCCCTCCCGTGAATGGGTCTGACCTTGTAGGTGAAGAAAACGCGGGCTGCAGTGTGAGCTCTTTGGTAATGTCCATAAATAGGCCAACCATACATAAGACCCCCAGATCTTTGGCTTGATTTCAGTACTAACTCATGAGGAAAGGGCTTAAACCCACTTATTGATGAACTAGCGGCCCTAGATTTGGTACCCCAAATGTCACCTTGCGAGCTCCGTGAACTCTAGAGAGCTACTACAACCAACCCTGTATATAAATCCAACTGAGTTCACTGCCCCGGTAGGTTCACTAGGCCCCTCTGATGGATCGCGGTTTGTGAACTCACCAGGATTTGAGAAATCCAGTGAACTCCTAAGAGTTATAGAGACCATCACGTGAGACCTGACTCCACTACTCAATAGTCTAAAAAACTTTATGGCTCCACTACTCAAGAGCTTAAACTGTATGTGATCATTTGACTAAACTAAAATTTAGCACTGCCAATTAAGACAGAAATCATATAGGAAATCCCTTACTAACAAATCATAAGAGGATATTAAAAAGAGAGAGAGAGAGAGAGAGAGAGAGAGAGAGAGAGAATACATTAATCAAAACATCACGTAAATAAGACAAGAGCATCATTATCAGAAATATCATGAGATACTTGCATAACTTGCAATTCTAAAACTACTTATAGCAACAAAAGAGAAAGTATCAAAGTTTTACATCTCATAGTTCTCCTTTAATGCCTAATGCTGCTAAGTACTATTGCAAATTTTCTTGAAGATTAACTTGAGCAGCTGCATGTTCCAATCTAGTATTTGAAATAATTCTGGTAAGATCTAGGATACCAGCTAGCTTTTCTTCCAAAGAGGTAATTAGTTCTTCACCCAATTTAGATTTTTCAGAGTCCACAGAATGAAGACTGCACTATATCTTTTCTTATACTCTTTCAATGCTCAGATCTTCCTCCAAACTTTGCTTCTCCAACTGAGCGATTTCTTGCTTTAAAAGAGTAATACGATCCTGAATAGTCGTCTTGTTATCAGCAAAAGTCTTCAGTTGCTCTTGCAAAGATAATTGTTCTTGATCGTGGCAAGAGACAATGGGAGTAATCTGAGAAAATTTCTCCTTAGAATACACAAGCTGCTTCCTATACTCCAAAATTTTGAGTGGGACGATTGTAGTTTTAGATGATGATAGAACAGTTATCAAATTATAGAACCTTAGAAAAGCATTGCGTACAAAAGATATATCGACTTTATCCATCCGTGCAGCACTGTCCAGGACATCAAAGTGATAACCAGATCTGACCATTGATCAAGATCTTTGAACATCTTGACAATAACTAATATGGAATTCTTGATCAACACCAGTTTGTACGTAGAAATCTTCTCAAAGGACATCACATTTGATGAAGTCCCAATAGAGCCAGAACTTTTCGTACCACTTTGAGGTAAGTTCCCTATTAAGAAATAAGAAATCTAAAGTTATAGTAAAACTGTAAGTGCAGATAATATGGAAAGTATGAACGACTAAAAGGATATACCTTCTGTTGGTACCGAAACAGTGAGCGATTGCGTCTCTCTAATGAGAGAAGGATCAGGTTCCACCATCTCAGCAAAAGATGGAGCCTTAGCTTCAGTACTTGAATCAACAGTGGTGGGAGTTGGTAGATCAATTGATTTCATCGGAAAAGCAATTTTATGTGCCACTGCTCGTGGAGGCATCGAGAATCTCGGTGAAGCTGTTGGTATGACGGGAGGTAAATCTATGGGAGAAGTGTTATCTGCCCCGTATTTGCAATAAGATTGCCTGAAATAAAATATATAAGACAGGAAAGGAGAAAAGGACAAAAGTGAATAAAGACAATAAGATTCTCTTACATGGTGAATAACCATATTCCCCATAGTCTAGGGGTTCGTCTTCTTCTTCCCCCGCAATGGGTGAAGTCTTTGCAGGAATACCTTCGAAGGTTGGGAGGATATGTCCTTCATCGGCAGGAACATCTTCTGTAACTATATCATCTTCACCGCTAATATCAACTTCCCCTTCCTCATAATCATCATCTTGATTTTCTCCTTTTGTCTCATTTTCATCAGAAATAATGTGTCCAGACGAAGAAGTTGAACTATCGCCATCCAAATCTCCTTCGCTAAACTCTTCAATAACAACTTATTTCCCTTTAGAAGGAAGAGACTAGTGGCTTTCCAGTTGAGGATCTGCAGTGGCTAAAACCAGAGAAGCAGAAGCAGTGGTCCCTTCTTAGGAAGAAGCTTGGGCACACGTTCGAGATCTTGTCATTGGCGAAGAAGGACTAGGATGGACAGTCCTGGGGGCAGGAGAAGAAGTCAACTGCTATTGAGGATGGGTAGAAGAGGTTGGCCGATCTTGAGGATTGGTAATATTCTCTAGCAGAGGGGAAGCAGCTTCTGTGACTTCTTCTCTTTGTGAACGGTGAAGAGGAATTTTTTCAAACTCACGAATGTCACCATAGGCTATCCACCCTTCGAGGGTGTTGTCAGGCTTCTTTTCAAGAATAGGTTCATCCACAAATATCTTGACACAATGATGGCCAGTAGAGGGGGCATGACTGGTCTCAGCTATGAAACCTACTCCCCTTCAATTGTGCGTGGAAGCCAAATAGGATTAGTTACTGGTAGGCCATTCCTTACCAGATATGATTGGTGAGCCCACCATCTCATATGGTTATATGAAGCTCGAGGAATAGGTTGCAGCCCAGGATGATGAAAGAAGAATTGGCTCGGCCTAACAGTTGCTTCCAGACCATTGCCCAATTATAGGGGTCAGTGTCATAACTCCGCATTCTTTGAGATATAAGTCCACAGTCTTCAGGAACCGCTTAATCGAAGCTGAATTGACGAGAAAAATGGCTAGGATAGTATGGTTCTCTTCAGAATTTTGTCCCCTCCCTCGATGGGAGACTGCACGATCTAATTGACAGAAAGAATCCCCTTTCTTCTTAGGTGAGTGATTTTGTGTCTGATTTTTCTGTGTCTACAGTGTAAAGAGGTAGATAGAAATGAAAGTAATTAAACTTGGCATCAAAAGAGATGGCATCTTTTGCCCAATCATAGGACCTCTTTACCATGGTTCTCTTTTAGAAGAACCAGAGAACGATATAAGAAGGATGGATGTAAGCTTTTTCTAGCACTTCAAAGGTCCAAGGGAAATAAACACCAAGCCACCCAAGGAAGTAATGCCAAGGCATATAAGTAGAAGCAGAGCCGATAGAGGGGCTTTTTACGTGAGAAGCAATCTCTCTAAAACCTCTATAAATCGAGCATAGAGCAGGAGGAGCAAGAGAATATTTGACTCCCTCAGCCATAGCACCTGCTACTACAAACAACGAAGGGCGGATGACGTCTATTGACTTAGAGCTTTGGAAGACCACTATGCTTAGCCAGTAAGCAATTAATGTTGTAAGCTCTCCAAAAACAGAGTACTCAGCACGATCTTTCATGCCCTTATGAAGACATTCAAGCTCTCATGAATGGTCGCCATTAAACCTGGAAGAAAAAGAGATAAAAAAGTGAAATCGAGATTATGTATCAGGATGTAATAGAGACGTTAGTTTAAGAAGATGGAAAATTACCGAAAGAGCTCTGCTGAAGTGAGCTAGCCATTACATGGGTTGAATCTTGTGGATGTTCGAAAATTTGGACGTATCCTTAAAAAGTTCAGTGGTTGATTCTGAGATGGAGGGGATGCGGTCAAGCGAAGAAACAAAGGCTAGTTCCGCATTGGTGGGGACAAATTCATCAAAGAATTTTTCGGTTATCAGCAGACCGATGATCTTCTGAATTTCCTAGAGTGTAATGCTCATTTCACCTTCAGGGAGGTGGAAAGAATTGGTAGAAGGGCACCAGTAGTTGAGAAAAGCCTTCAAAATGGAAGACTCCTTGTAAAAAGGATGTGACGTTGCTTCAATCGTAGTCAAGATGTCAATCTTCGACAAAGTCCCCGCATGTTTCGTTAGAACTGTCATGACCCATTCAGAATAATAGTTGCAAGGAGTCAGGAGACCTCTTATTCTGAATTACTCTGGGCTCCAGATGAGGCGACGATTGCTGAAATGTTGCTGAAGTGTCTCATAAAAATAGGTTGGATACAGGCTGTGAAGATCGTAGGATGGGATAAGGAAAATCATAGAGTGAATGTCGCCAATCTGTTGTCTTTATTTTGGTGGCTACAGAATGCCTTCCAATAATTTTAGTTCCCTAAATGACCAAGACTCCGCATAAGCTAATCTTTCTGCATTTAAATGATCCTTAATAAGCTCACAAATCAGCATGGAATGGTGGCAATGAATGCTGACTGGGATCACTACTATACCTTACTTATAGGGGTTGTCAAATTTTATGACACCCTCAATCGCACGGATCGACTCCCAAGAATTGTGAAGTTTCTTCCTATTGTGTTCCTTGATTTTTTTCTTGAAAATCTTGAGCCTTGTTTCGACAATTCTTCTTTGGTCGAGAGGGGGGAGGAGTATCTTCTCTGGCGGGAGGCTTTTGACTGATCGTCTGATAGTGTGCTATCGTCTTCAGCCATTCTTCCCAATCGTATTCACGACCGTGTTTTGGTGGTCTTTCGAGATCGCCCATTGCGATAGCTCTGTGGATGGGAAATGGTAGTGTTTTGATACATTGAGTGAAGTCGAAGGTGGAGAGTACTAGCTCTTTTATATAGGCAGGGCACGTAGCGGTTGTTTTAAATTGCTTGCACGAGAGTTGGACTGGAGATGATGGGGATTCTGTTGCTTGAGATTCTATGGCTTGAAAAGATGTAGTAGGGTTTGGTAATTCTTGATGGGAAGGCTGATCAATGGGAGTTCTTTTTGTACGGGCCATGCTACAATGGAGAAGTTCAGAAATTAGGCTAAGTCTAAAAATTGGCCTAAGTGTCGGTTGCGTGGGTCGGGCAACTGATTCCAAGTTACATGGATAGCACAACACAAAAACTCCTTGGGCAAACAAAGAGTCGTTGCACGGGTCGCATAACTGGTATTGGTTGCACGGGGTGGAATCAGAGAAGCAGTGTTTCGCTACAGAGTGAAGAAGTAAAGAAATGAAAATCCAACCTGCTATTTATAGAGGATAAGGTTGAGTACCAAACTCGAGTGCTCGTTGCGTGAGTCGTGCAACGACTCTAGGAAGGTCAAAAATTTGAGAAGATTGATCTTGATTCTTTGATTCAAGGGAACAAAGAACGGATCAAGGGGGCATCTGTTGGAACATAAAAATCATGAAGAAAGATTAAAAATCAGAAATTAAATATGGTGTGAAGAAATGAGAAAGAAGAAGATCAAGTGCTTTGTTTGGCAGTTGCGCGGGTCGTGCAACAGGTAGTAGTTGCGTGGATCGTGCAATTAACCTAATGTGTTATTTAGACTGCACAAAGATTTCATCCATTACACAAATCATGCAACTGATTTCATTATTGCGCGGATCGTACAATCAACTTCAGCATTACGTGGGTTGCACAATCAAGAGTAGATAATAATTGAGATGAACGGTCAGATCGTATGCAAAGTGGGCCCCATATCACAAAGATCGAGGGTTCGCACATATGGAGGCCTATAAATAAACCACCCCGCCTCTCATTTAAAAGAAGAAGAACTTTGGAAGAGGAGCAGAGCTCTGAAGAAATAGTGAAGGTGAGAAGAGAAGTTAGAGATTGGTTGCGCGGGTCGTGCAACCAGTAACTTGTTGTGTGGATTGCACAACCAACATGCTAGTTGCGCGGGTCATGCCACCATGTCACTATGTGGCCAGTTATAAAAGGGATCAAGATGCTACTGAAATTGTCCAGTCCGACCTTGATTACTCCAAGCTCCCCTTTACATAAAGGACAAGCTCAAAAGGGGTGTAGTTAATCAACACAACATTCCTCCTAAGCAGATTACCGAAGTGACTGTTAAAATGCTGCTGAATTTGAGATTCAACATTTGAACTTTGTTAATTTCAATTTATGTATTTCAAATGATCTATCTTAGAATCAAGGGATACTAAAGGGATGTAAATGAACTCAGTATTAATAAAACGATGATTGTTTTAAATATATTCTCTTTGTTATATTCGAATAATATAATTTTCCCTCAAATTGAATGCATTTTTTCTAGTTCGAAACACCCTTTAGGTAATGAGATATCTTAAAAATCATCCGTATATGAAACTCAGGTGGGCCATACCATCTAAAACTATATGAAGACATATTAAAATATATAAAAGAACTTGGTGGGGCCCACATAAGTTTTGGATGCAGCTGAAACTTGGTCTAACCCCTCATCCAAGTGGGACACACATAATGAATGGGCTGGATATGTGAATCACATCTAGGTGGGCCCAATGTATGATTATGAATGAGACAGGTCCAAGGCTTAAGTATTAAAGCACAAAGTGGGGATTGAACGTCCACCATAAAAAAAAAAAAAAAAAAAAAAAAAAAAAAAAAACTTCTTGGAGAAGTTTCAAATCAAGCTGATATTTGTGCACTTCATCCACGTCTACATGACATTATGAATAGGTTGGATGGTAAAAAAACATCACAGTGTCCCTTGGAAAGGTTTCATGGTGGGTGTCATTATCACTGCAGCTTCCTTTGGTGTGGTCCACAGGAGCCGTGAACTTGCTTCATTTTTAGGAGCATACCCTAAAATGATCTGAGAACGGAGTGGATAAAACAGTTACATCACAGTGGGCCCCATAGAGCCCTGCCCCAATATTACTTTACCAACGAAATATGATTTCGTCGGTAAAGATTACTTTTACCGATGAAATCGTATTTCATCGGCAAAAGATTCCCACCCATACCAAATTATATTCCCACCGAGAGGCTATTTTTACCAACGTTATACAATATCGTTGGTAAAGGATATTTTTACCGATGAAAAAATTCGTCGGTAAAGGTAGACAAAATGAACGGTGGACATTATTTCACTTTGTGTGGTTGATCATAGATGTTGATTTGTAGTTTTTATTTTTGGTGTGCTAATAAGTATATTTAAAAACATATGTACAGAGTGGGTGGGGCTGATAGAGTACAGGTAGGCCTAAATATTTTTACAACCTTTGACCAACAAATGGTGACAACTATTACCAACGAAAAGTTTCTTCGGCAATAGGGTTATGTTTTAAGCCAAAACGACTCCAGCGCCCATCACACTCCCTCACTCACTCACTCTCTCTCTCTCTCTCTCTCTCTCTCTCTCTCTCTCTCTCTCTCTCTCTCTCCCTCCCTCCCTCCCTCTCTCTCCCTCTCTTACAATCCCTCTCCCTCTCCCTCTCTCTCTCTCTCTCTCTCTCTCTCTCTCTCTCTCTCTCTCTCTCTCTCTCTCTCTCTCTCTCTCTCTCTCTCTCTCTCCTCTCTCTCTCAATCCCTCTCCCTCACTCTCTCTCTCTCTCTCTCTCTCTCTCTCTCTCTCTCCTTCTCTTCAATCCCTCCCTCGTCTGCAACGATTGCCCTCCATCTCTGCAATCTCTCTCAATCTACAACGACCGCCCTCCCTCTTTGTAATCTCTCTGTCTGCAATGATCGAACGTCCCCCCTCTCTGCTCCTCCCAGAAACGGTATGGGTTTGATCACAATATTGTTTCCTTTTTTCTACTTTGAAAACAAGAGTGGCTTAGGTGTTACTCATACACAAGCATGATCACGTGTGCACGTACACACCTTTCCACACGTGTCATGGGCCTCTAATCTGAACAATCATGTGATGAAACATCCCTTTAACCCCCAGGGACTAATTTTCACCTTGATCTAAAACTCTGGTGGGCCATAGAAAAGTGAGATGAAAATCATGGGAGGAAACTGTTTTCTTTTGCCATGGCCCAAGCAAGTTTGGGATCAACGTAAAAGTTGGGCCTTGAGGCTTTCATGGGGTTCTTCATCACGTGGACCATTCATATTTTGGACGAACATCACATATTATGAATCCTCAAAAAGCTCTCACAAGAACCTGTGCCAACTGGTGCACAGCTGAGCATTTTGAGGAAGGGATTACGTATTAAATAAACTCTATCGATCCACCATGATTTATGTATTTGATCCACCCGTCCATCCATTTTAATAGTTAATTTTAATAGTAAACTATGTGGATGGTTTAAAGTAAGACTATGTCCAGTGGTATATATACAATGGTACAATGTACACTCATCAGATGGCTGGTTTGTATGATGGAGGTTACCTTTATTCATGATCCATTCATGGAGGTTACCTTTATTCATGATCCATTCATAGTTGGTCGCACCAAAAATATGATCTGGATCCCTAGAAGGTGGGTGCACCTAACTTACATCGTATGCTACTTACATATCGTATTGCTGCCGCAGTTAAGAACAAACTGCCAATTTACCTTAAAAAATCTATATGTTTTTTTCAAGTAAAAAACACTACAGAACGAGTGTGTACTCATTTTTGAACGTGGTCCCAAAAATTAAGCTGATCCAAATCTCATGTGAACCCCACCATTGAAACAGTTATGACTAGTTTAATGAACCCATGGGCTGTTTGCCTATTTCCAATGGTGTGGTCCACCTAAGATGGATCCTTTTTATACATCTATTTATTAATATATTAAGGTGGGCTGCATATGGATTCTTTTTTATGCATTTATTTATTAATATATTAAGGTGGGCCGTGCATATCTTATCCTAAAATGCTCCCTTGGATTCTTTTAATGCATTTATTTTTTAATTTTTATTTAATTATTTTCATGCATTTGGATTCTAAAAATTGGATGGTAATGATAATTCTGATTTTGTTATATATGGGCCATTTATGCTTAATAGTATGTATTTCATCCACTTTTATGGCCCACTTGATAATTAGTTTGGCCTAATAATTAGCTTAAATATTCATCTTGATGGGCTTAATAAAATTACATATTTGATCTCATGCATTTTTATATGATCATAATATTTTGAAACAATTCCCTAATCCAAGTTATGCTCGATGTGAATATAGAATTTTCTACCTGTAAGTAACTTACATGTTACCCAAATAGAAAAACTAACTTACCTATAAGTGACTTACAGCTTACATCTAAATAGGTTACCTGTGATCAAATTTTGTCTTGTCATAATATTATAGACTTCGTTGATGTAGTAGTGGAATTAGAGCGTGCTGCTATACATCATTTTCTGCATTTGGGCTTGAATGTCAGCTAATTTCAATTGAGGAACATATAGTGCTCAGCATGATGGATTAATAGTGACCTTTAAGCTCATATATCTTCCACTTTTACAATGAATATGAGACAGCATCCTTCTAATATAAAACATATTTAGCAGAAAGTAATATCTGAATTTTGACTTTGTTACACTATTCTCGTTTGTGCTCTGAAAAGGGAGGAGCTTTAATATATATATATATATATATATATATATATATATATATATATATATATATATATATATATATATATATATATATATATAAGGCTGCATTTGTTACACCAAAAAATAATGTATTTTCTTTACTAGTATTTGTTATGATGGCGTACCCCTAAAATTATCTTTCAAGTCTTAACATCAAAGTATTGGAATTGCAATTTTAGAGCCTAAAGTCTTAATTGTTTTTTAAACTTTACTAGATAAGTAATTGCTTAATATGTATTACATTTTTTTTCTTAAATTATTACTGTGACTTGTTAGTTTATAGTTGTGACTTGTGATTGTGATTTGTAAGTTAGATAATTAGTTATCCGTTTGAGGATTTCTATGTGGCCATACATAAATATGGTGTGTTTTTTGTGGCATAGAAATTGCTCAAATTGTCCCATTTTGGACAGTTCAAGGTTAGATGGATAGTATGCTTTCATATAATCTATTTAAATGTGCATGCCTGATCCGCAGTCCATATCCTCGTTTCTCTCTGGATATGTTTCTTTTGTTCCATATCCAATGCCAAATATCTTTACATACAGTTAGATATTTGTCATCGGAATGTAACATAAAATCAACTTATCTAGAGAGGCATGGAGAGATGCTACCAAATTTTTGGCGTGGACATTTAAATGAAAATATGAAAGTATTACAATCTATCTAACCTTGGATGGGTAACTAATTTAGGATTTAATTGTATTAGCTCGAAATTGATGGAGCAGACCCAGATGTGTGTCGGAGCTATCCGGATGTTGAGTAGGGATCCCTAGAAGGTGAGAACCACTGTTATGACTATGATGAAGTTGTCCGTTTCCTATGGACAGCAATATGAGTGGCCTAGCTGGTCACACCCTAAACTCGAAAAACGGGTTTACAAAATTCTCAATCGCCGAATCTGGCGCTGACAGCCTCTGTAGTGCCCTATTCTCGACTCTCGGCATTCATATGCCAAATTCTGATCCTGGGATCCTATACTGAGGATTTTCAGTATGATTTTTTTTTTTGTAATAGATCATAACCACAAGCATAACCAAGTCACAAAACAACATCACCACATATCCACTATATCAAAAACTTTAAGTATAATGCGGAAAGGGAAATACAAGGTGATTAAAAACTCCAAAATGATCAGATGCGTACTCCTGCCTCAATGCTACTGCGATCCAACAACACCTGCACATAACGGTCGTGCATAAGCTTACAAAAGCTTAGAGGGTGGTGTAAGTGTATATGCAAGGCAAGCGTCAAGTGTACAATATCAGAGTAATGCAGAAAATGTGGTAAGTCCATGTATGCTATCAGATGTAGAAAAGCTATATGATGCAAGGCATAAATGCGATCGGCCATACCAAGGCCATGCGATGCAAGACATGAATGATATTAGCCATATCATTGGAATAAGAGGCCTACGTAACCGAATGTCATATGTGAGATGTAATACAAGCATGTCAGTACTCATCAAGTACACAAATCAGTACAGTTCCTCTCTAAGATATCACCGGGGTCTAGTATACTCCACACTGACTGTCGACTCCCTAGTCGCACAGCCTGACCAGTAGTCTACCAATACTTACCCGGCTCGTCGATAGCAGACTCATTTGTGAGCTGGTCAAACTCAGCCTAGCTTATAGGCAGATAAGGTCAAACCTCCTTCCAACCGACCACGACACAGTGAGAGACGTGGCCTACTGGTATTCGGTACTCGGGCGCTCGTGTATCACTCGGCCTAGACGTTGGAGCAGCTCCTAGTACCAAAAAGGTTCTGGGATTTTCACCTAAGGACATCCTAAGTGCCCACAGTGCTAGAACAAAGTATTTCTGGTATCCGATATGGCCATCCACGATGTACCTGTGGAGCCATAACCCTAATGTCACTAAGGCATACAATGATCAAGTCACACATATATGAAATGCATGAGTCACACCATACGATCATGCAGCAATCTCGAGCGTACCATGCGCTCATGTGCGTAACTCCTATCAATGAGTCCCATAAGTAATCTGCCCCACGGCATATGCTATGATCAGTCACTACTCATATCAAGCATACATATGATGCATATGACATGAGGCATGGAATTATACTAAGCATGTTATAAAGTGATGAACTATCCTCACAACGAATATGGGCCTAGATGGCCTATATGTAACAAGTATGGGCCTATCAGTGGGCCCTAGGGTGAGTGACAATGCAGACATTTAACCAACATTAATCTTACAATGTGTACGTCGAACCAGCATTGCTCCTAAGGCATGGCCTGCCATAAAACATTATTACACAAACCATGGAGGAATCACACATTGCAATGGACCCTAAGGACATCCCGTTGGGCCTCACCCATGAGCCTTAGATACATCAAATGGGCCGCATCACATGGGCCTTATATTGATTAAGTGGGTCGTACCAATGGGCCGCACTAATGGGCCTTATGTACATTGCAATGGACTATAACCTATGGGCCTTGAATATATCATATTGGGCCTTATAACATGGGCCTTACATTCATATCAAGGTGGGCCTCAGTGGATGGGCCATAACTACATCAAGATGGGCCTCCTCAACTGGGCCTTATAAATATCAAGGTGGGCCTCAACAATGGGCTACAAATTCATCAAGATATAATATATATATATATATGAGTCATCTCAAAAGATCAACTGGACCGCACTCTAAATAACAGTGGTAACAATGATTTCCATCATTAAAATTCTCAAGGCCCACTGTATCATTTATTTTCTATCTAATCTGGCCATAAGGTCACACAGACCTGGATTAAGAGGAAACAAAATTCCTAATTATCCAAAACTTATGTGAAACAAAAGGTTTCAATGGCAGACACTCACTCCCCACTACTTTTTGCTATGTGGTCCACTTGATCTTAGGTCTGTCTAATTTTGATCACAAGCCTTAAAATTATCTGTCAAAATGGTTGGACGGTTTGGATGCAACACATGCATCATGGTGGGTCCCATAGATAGACGACGAGGTGAAGCTGGTGGGACCCACATAACTTGGTGACGCCACTACAGCAGCTGCTGGAGTGACATACACTAGCCATCCCACTCCACACGTGGGGACGGTGTGGTTAAAACACTTACTTCAGTGGGTCCCACGTGGGGCCCACCATAAAGTTTATATGTCATCCAATCTTTTGAAAAGGTCACGCAGACCCAGATGAAGAGGAAAAACAAATTTCATGCTGATCCAAAACTTCTAGGACACCCAAAAGGGGTTCAATGGCAGACGTTCAATTCCTCTGTTTCCTGTAACGTGGGCCACCTGAGCTCCGGCTAGGGCTGATTCTTGGGGTGGGGCCCACTACCCTATAGAGCCATCAAATGCATAGTGTTGATGTTCAACACACATCACGTGGGGTCTACGGCTGGGACCCATGGTCCCTGGCCCTACCGTTAAATGCAGCAGCGTCAGCAGTAGGCGCTGCATATATATATATATATATATATATATATATATATATAAAGTGGTTTTTCCATGATTTTTCCTAGGTGGGGCCCGCATCAGTTGGATCTGACCCAATCATTGGTTGCTATAGCTCAAGACAAGCTAAACAAGCCCAATATTCAATGTGTTTCGGTGCGTTGGAAGGTCAGAGTGCATTTTAACGGTGAAAACCACTATTTTCTATGTTATGGCCCGCCAGAAAATCGGATCAGCTTCATTTTTCGGCTCAACACCTAAAATGAGCTGAGGAAGGGAATGGACAATGTGGATTAAACTTATACATTGAGGTAGGGTCTGTATGAGTGGCCCACCCAAAAAGCATAAACCAAATATACTGTATATATATATATATATATATATATATATATATATATATATATATATATATATATATATATATATAGTACAACTCAGTACAACTCACTGTCTATTCACACTTTATTGAACCCACGTCAAGCGTCCCTGGACACTAGATGGGTGACGTGAATACATTATCAAGGTGGTTCCCACGTGTGGGGACCACGGCTAATGGGTCCCATGTGGACGTGGCCCACTTGATTGGATTAACTTGATACTTGTGTTTTCCCATCACCAATGGTACAACCTACATGGCTTGGACGGTTGGATAAGACATACATCAAGGTGGGGTACATCCGAGTGGGCCACACAGCCATCTATCACAAAAAAAAAATGAAAAAAAAGTGAGAGAGAGAAAGAGAGGAAGACCGAGTGATGGAGGGACCCCAGCACTATGGGCTCTCCCTTCTGTACATCATAACATACATCGAGTGGGTCCCATTTTGTGTGGACCCACCGATCAAAAATTCAACGGTGGAGATCCTTTCTCCACTAAAGTGCAAGGTCTAGATGACCCTATTTATACAAGGAAGTAAACATCATGATGGGGTCCATGAAGAATGGCCCCATTATGGAATGATCATGAGAATCAAGGTGGGCCATCGGCCATATCTAGGGTCCAAAGTGAGATCCATACCATCAATTGGTAGGCCTCACTTGGCCCATCTTCAAAATATGAAAATCTAGCCTATAAAGTACCCACCGTTAGATCTTCTTGGCCCGATGGAAAGCCAATCTCCTTGTGTCTCACTTTGATGGAAGATGATGAGATTTGAATGGCTAGGATGATGGTTCTTGGGGTGGGAAGTGAGCCACACAACATGCACTTTTCTCTCACCTAAGGAAGAGCTTGGACGTCCATTTTTTTCTCCTTGAAAGTGCTTGGAAAGTGTGTTGAGAAAGAGAGAGAGAGAGAGAGAGAGAGAGAGAGAGAGAGAGTGTGTGTGTGTGTGTGTGTGTGTAACAGCCCGGATTTTTCCTAACCTAGAATTAGACGTCCTTAGGCAATGGGTTGCTCCTGACACCTTATTAACCTGTCAGAACTCAATCCCAAAGTCAAAAACCGCTTTTGAACCCATTTCCTTCACAAATCCCATCCTTCACCACCTTGATCTTTCAATTTTTCTAAGTACTTTCACCCTAGACACTATCTTAAACTAGCTAAGTAGTATAACTTGGATCACCTTATATACAAACTACGAAGGACTAAGTACCACCTCAGACAAAAACCTTACAAGACTAAATCCTTTAGAAATTTGACAAAGTTAACTAAGTGCTAAACTAGATTAGCTACGAAATCCACTTGATCCACTTTAAATACGATCTGCAAGACCCAAAACTTGTAGAATCATTGATGCTAGGTTACCCTAAAGTCTAGGATCAATCTCATTACCCGGCTGCTCTCGGGAGCATCCCGAAACTCCGTATCAGATTTAGACCGCACATCATGAGTTCGAATAATACGAGGTTAAGGAATTAGGACTGTCTCGCTAGGCTTGACAACCATCTCGAAAATCAGACCCAGACAGTGTCCCACAGCTGTTCACTTGAGTCCGGAGCGAAGGAGTGTGAAAACACATGTTTCCTTTACAAAATAAATATCTGGAATAGTGATCTGAGACTTGATGCTTGCGGTCATTTTGTAAGCAACCAGACCATCAGAATCTGACCCAAATATACCCTCGGATCAGGAAAAATTTCATAAACATTTACATGTTCTCGGAATTTCAGATCGAGACCCGCTGACCGTTAAACTGAAACTGGTCCGCCATGCGTGATCTGGGAATCCGACTGAGACGAAAACTTAACTCCATGTAGATCCAATATCTGTGAGCTTAAGTCCAACTTTTGGCTCAAGGAGGCCCACTAGAAATCCTCTGTTGAGCTGAATTAACGCCGCTTTGGTTATAACCCAAGCATACCTTGACCTTAAGTCTATTTTGGAGATATTTTAGGCTATATAAGGACCTTAAACCCTCTCCCATTTCAGCTATACAAATTTGGATTTGAGAAGAGAGAAAAGAGAGAGAAAGTGAGAGAGAAGTGGGAGCTTCTTCCTGCCGTTCTTCCCTGCCATATCCAAGCTTAAATCACTCCGTTCTTATCACTTTCCTGGCGATACCGACTTCGTTTCTAGGTAAGAAACCCTAACCCTAACCTGATTTGGGGTGTTGACAGTTGTAGGTTATGAAATAGCTAACCTATTTCATTCTATAGGTTGCCAAATTGCCGAATACGGAAGCTTAGCAAACCTATCGACTCCGTTGCGATTTTATAGTATAAGGTGAGGACTTTAGGTGTATAGGTTACAGTTTTCAACGCTTTCAATATCAGATAATGATAGATTCATGATCTGCATGCAATTGCACAAGTACAAAGTGCGTTCCGTTTTTTGTTTTGATTAAAGTTGTAAAATATGAAATTTTACATATTCTAGGTATTCGTAGAAAATACCCTATATGTATAAATTTTGAAAATGTGCTTGACATGATTATTTGTTGTATGAGTATACGATATATGGATAAAATACTTATTTGGCGAAAGGATTCGCCCAAATACATGTTTTACTAATATACACTATGTATGTAGAAATACTGTATTATAGAAAGTACCGTATACATATATATTTTAGAGATGTGTTTGCCATGATTATTTATTGTATAAATATATTATATATGCATAAAATACTTGCTTAGCAAAAGGACTCGCCCTAATACATGTTTGCTAACATACACTAAGTATGTTGAAATAGTGTATGTTAAGTGTTTGTGAAAATGCTTGTGTGAGTAAGTGTTTGGATGTTGATGCCTTAGGAGGGTGTTGAGATGGGATTCTCAACTACCTTAGCGACATGTATGATTTCCTCCATGAGGTTGTTTACTTAAACCGTTTACTTTTGCAATATATATGTTTGTATTCCTATTTATGTAGTGCATTACAACATGCTTTATAACATGCTTTATGACATGCTTACTAACATGCTTGAATTACTTGTTTATCATGCTTTACTCCACATACTACTAATAAGGTTTGATTGAGTTTGGGACTATGTCTATAGTCCAGACAGTCAGTATTAGACTTGAGATCGTGGTTGAGTTTCATGTCGCCACGTAAGATGTGTTTGACGAACCCGAGTCGTACGTCAGTTGGCGACAGTGGTTAGGCCACATGAAGTGCTTATGCACTTCATGCCGTTCCGTTGATCATGCGCTCGAGATAGTCAGGCTCGTCAAGTAACCCGATATGTTTAATGTATGTTCACCATGTTTAGACGCTGCTGCTTGAACCTAGGGTACCGAACTTACCAGTGGAATCCCGTTAACCATGGTACCTCGATCTGCTAAGACTCATGAGCCGGGCATGGTGGTATGGGACACTGTGGTTGAGCTGTCGGCCTACACTGGGGCCACGTGCCTCCCCGTAGTGACCAGTGAGCAACCAGACTCGTGAGCCGATTATGGTGGTATGGGACACTATATTCGAGCTGTCAGCCTACACTGGCGTAGCCTGGCTATGGTCCCCAGTCGGGTTGCATCCGAGTCTCATTGTCAATAAGTGGACTGGTCGGGCTTCGAAAATAGACTGTCAGTTGGTAGGATGTTAGTGAAGTGACCTTGAGCATACTCTGAATTTACGGTGAGGCGACAAGTTTTGCCACATTGTAGAGAGTATGAACTAGGCCTGTTTCTGTATAGTGATGAATCGTTTAAAAGGTGATGAGGGAGGGTGTAACCTTTATGCGTAACAGCCCTGGTAGCCTTTGCAGTGACCTAGAAAACACACCATCGTCTGAGATTAACTAGGACTGACGACCCTAGAATGGATCATGTTTGGGAATGATACAAGGGAGGTACCTTAGTTTCCCAATCCTGCTGTTTGAAATGGACTAATAACAACTCGGTAATCATGCTCATCATACATTGCATGTGCCTGGAAGATGTAGAGCACTGAGGGATGAAAGTATGCCGCGTACGTAAGATGGTGTCGCACGAGGAAGGGTATGGTGAGGGCATCCATCGTGATTGCATTCATACTTGCATTAATAAGAGTAGTTAGGAGTGTTTGATTGTATTGCTTTCTTATTACTGCTTGACTGTATTGATAACATGTTAACCTATGCTTTATTGTTCCACTGAGTTAGCTACTTACTCCCACGTTACGGGACGATGTTTTAAAACACCCACCAAACCCTGTATTAGATGCAGGTATCACTGGAGCACAGGAGACTGAGCCCGACTTCTATGACGATCAGGAGGAGTTCTCCTACATGCAGTTCGCTAGAGGCTTCGCATAGGCTGTCCAGTGCTACGGGGCTACGGGGTTGATAATTTCAGTTGTACTATTTTGACATTTTAATTCAGAACCAACATATATATATATATATATATACGGTGACTCAGTTTGTGTTCATACTCTGGGGATCGAGAATGTTTTGTTTTATATATATCTATATATACCTTTTAGTCTTCCGCTTACGCTTTATACATGGATCTGGAGTATGAATTACTGTTTTGGTAGAATCTCACTCATGTTTATTGTACTAATACAGACAACATTTAATCATCATTACCTATGTTGCATAAGTGATGTTCTGGATCTCGAGAGTTGAGTTACTACTTGACCCTTAAATTTTCGGGATGTTACAGAGAGAGAGAAAGAGAGAGAGAGAGGTGGTGGTTGTCAGAGAAGTGATGGATGTGATGGAGTGATGGATGTGAGGTGAGTGATGGGTGAGGTGAGTGATGTGTGAGATGAGTGATGGGTGAGGTGAGAGATTGGTTAACTTTTGGGGTAGATTGCTTGACTTTTAGAGAAAGAAAGCATGGGTGTGTATACTTGACATGATTGATTGATTGATTGAGACATATTGTAGAGATTCTCTTAGGATTACAAACATGTGGCATTTTCTTCAAAATAAATGGCAGCCCACATCTCCCTGCCAGGGTATCGGATCGGTATGCAAGATACGGCATTGGAACCGTGGCGACGGTGCAGCGCAATAGTACAAGTTTCGGATTAAGCTGACTCAAATTTACAGGATACAACTTAGGGTCACGCGCAAACGTCGATCATAGGTTATAGGTTGCCAAAATTCGTCGGAAAGGATCGCGGGAGTCGACGGAATAGTACGGATTAGGATACGGGTCTTACATGGCTATTTGGACAGGCCTGTGTATATGTATTAGCTCAGAATTGATAGAGTACACCCGGATGTGCGTCGAATCTTCGGATGTTGAGCGAGGGTCCCTGAAAGGTGGGAACCATTGTTATGACCATGATGGTTGTATTTCCTATGAACAAAATATGGGTGGAAAGGATTTGGACGGGCTGTGTTTATGTATTAGCTCGAAATTGATGGAGCAGACCCTAGTATAACCCTAAACCTAAACCTACAACCTAAACTAAAAACTAAACATCATGGTGGGGACAGTGCCCCCGACCATTGATTCCTTCATGGGACCCACCATGATGGTTATTTAAGATCCAACCTATTGGTAAGTTCACACAGACCTAGACCGGAAGAAGGGATAACACGAATATCAACTTGATCGAAAACTTTTGTGGCCCCAATTAGTTTCGAAGTCCATTTGAGCTTTGGATCTACCTCATTCTTCAGATCATGCCTTAAAATGATTCTCCAAATGGATAGATGGTTGGATACAATATATACATCATGGTGGGATCCAAATCACAGGTGGACCATAATACAGTAAACAATGGTCCATCATGATTTATGTATTTCATCCACTTCGTTCATCCATTTTAACAGATAATTTTATGTTTCGAGACAATAAATGAAGTGTGTGTGTGTGTATATATATATATATATATATATATATATATATATATATCTTAAATGAACCCTTAAATGGTGTGGCCTACTATCAACAGAGCTAATCCAAAGATATGTTTATCCGGGTTCGATGCATCTTACGAATGGATTAGATGACATATAAAAAGCTTCGATGTATTTCTATTATATCCATGTCATCCATCTATTTCGTCATATCATTTAGGGCGTATTACCAAAAATGATGCAAATCCAAAACACAAGTGTACCACATCAAAGGAAACATTGGTGATTGAATACCCACCATTAAAAACTTCTTAAGATCCACTAAAATGTTTATTTTTCATCATATCTGTTGATAAGGTCAGAAAGACCTAGATGAATGGACCACAAAAATATCAGGTTGATCCACTTAAGATTTGGATCTATTATAATTTTAGAATTATGCCCTAAAATACCTGGTGAAAAAGATTGACAACGTAGATATAAGAAAAATACATCATGGTGGGCCTTAAAGGGATCCTACAACCTAAACCTAAGCCTATAACCTATAACCTATAACCTAAACCTAAACCTAAACCTAAACCCATAACCTAAACCTATAACCTAAACCTAATCTTAAACCTAAACCTATAACTTAAACCTAAACTAAACCTATAACCTAAACCTAAACCTAAACCTATAACCTAAACCTACACCTAAACCTAAACCTACAACCTAAACTTAAACCTAAACCTATAACCTAAACCTAAACCTAAACCTAAACCTAAACCTATAACCTTATAACCTAAACTAAACCTAAACCTATAACCTATAACCTATAACCTACACCTAAACCTAAACCTACAACCTAAACCTAAACCTATAACCTATAACCTTAACCTAAACCTATGAACCTAAACCTATAACCTAAACCTATAACTTAAACCTAAACCTATAACCTAAACTAAACCTATAACTTAACTTATAAAGCCTAAACCTAAACCTAAACCTAAAACCTATAACCTAAACCTAAAAATATAACCTATAGACTAAACCTAAACCTATAAGCTAAACCTAAACTTATAACCTATAATCTAAACCTAAACCTAAACCTATAACCTAAACCTAAACCAAAACCTAAACCTATAACCTAAACCTAAACCTAAACCAATAACCTATAACCTAAACCTAAAACCTAAACCTATTCTCAAATCCCTAAACCTAAACCTACACCTAATCCTAAACCTATAACCCTAACCTAATCTTAAACTTATTTCCATAAACTGACTCTAATCTTTTCATTGTAGAAATGGATAAGAGTTGGATGCGAGCTAAGAACAAGTTTGGCCCAGAGTATAAACAAGGGGTTTACGAGTTTATAGAATTTGTGCGAAATCGGGCAGATTCAGGCAATAGGATTAGGTGTCCATGTCGAAAATGCAAGAACATGGTTCATAAGACTTTAGATAAAGTAGAAGATGATTTGTTCATAATTGGGATTGACCAGGGTTACATTGGTGGATCCATCGTGGTAAAGATATCCACCAAAGAGTTGAGACCACTAAAGTCCTTGTTGACCCAATTGTGTCGGATGACAATGATGAAGACGTTGACGAAATGCAAGATATCATAGGGGATGTGTTCAGGGGAACAATTGCGAATAGTGATTTTGCGGAGACAAGTAGTAGCCAAGATATTCCTCTAATGGGTGATGTCGAATCAAAAAAGTTTAGTAAGCTGTTGAGGGATGTGTAATGTCCACTTTATCCGAGATGTGAGAACTTCTCCAAGTTAAATTTTCTTACAAGGTTACTTCATTTGAAGATAATAAATCATTAGAGTAATAAATCGTTTGACATGTTGCTTGACTTGTTAAAAGAAGCATTACCGGACGGTGAGACATTGCCTAAGTCTCATTATGAGGCAAAATCCTTGATACGAGACTTTGGCCTTAGTTACATCCCCATACATGCATGTATAAATGATTGTGTGTTATATTAGAAAGAGCATGAAAATGTTGAAGAGTGTCCAAAATGTGAAGAGTCTAGGTGGAAGTATGACGAAGCCAAGCGTAAGAAAATCCCACAAAAGGTGTTAAGGTACTTCCCATTGAAACCCAGATTACAAAGATTGTTCACGTCTCGTAAGATGGGTGAAGATATGAGGTGGCATAAGGAGAAACGCATTCATAATGATAGTACACTGAGGCACCCTGCAGACTTTGAAGCCTGGCAAATTTTGACAAGCAATATGACTGGTTTGTAGAGGATTCTCACAATATTTGATTAAGTCTTGCAAGTGATGGTTTTAATCCACTTGGTAATATGATTAACTCGTACAGTATGTGGGCAGTCGTACTTATGTCATACAATTTACCTCCTTGGTTGTGTATGAAGGAGTCATTTTTCATGATGTCATTGCTTATTCCTAGACCCAGGTCACTTAGGAATGACATTGATGTGTATTTGCGACCATTAGTAGATGAGTTAAATGAGTTATGGAATCAAGGTGTATAAATGTATGACACATTTGTAGGACAGACATTTCGATTGCATGTTGCGGCCTTATGGATAATAAATGACTTCCCCGAGTATGAGAATTTATCCAGGTGGAGCACGAAGGAAAAGTTGGCTTGTCCTATATGTAGTATTGAGACTTGTTCATTGTCATTGAAGCATGATAAAAAAATGTGTTATATGGGTCATCATCGCTTCCTTTCGAGCGATCATAGTTGGTGCAGGAATACGATGATCTTTGATAGCAAACAAGATCATAGGCCACCACCGAAAGAGCTATCTGGAGAAGATATGATACAACAACTGAGTAACGTTGGAGAAGTTAGATTTGGTACGACACCGCACATGAAGAAGAGGAAACGTACAATATTGGAGTATAACTAGAGGAAGAAGAGCATTTTTTTAGTTGCCCTATTGGAATGATTTGAAATTACGACACAACTTGGATGTCATGTATATTGAGAAGAATATATGTGACAATGTCTTCGGAACATTGATGATCATAGAGAAGAAAACAAAAGACAGTTTTAAGACTCGATCGGATCTACAAGCAATAGGTTTAAGGAAAGAGTTGCACTTACAACCACATGAAAATTCATATATTATACCAGCAACCTGCTACACATTGACAAAACTAGAGAAAAAGCATTTATATGAATGATTGAGATCGGTAAAGTTTCTCGATGGGTATACGTTAAATATATCTCGGTGCATAAATATTACAAACTATAAGGTAACAAGAATAAAAAGTATGATTGTCACGCCCTTCTACAACGTTTACTACTGGTTGTGATCCGTGGATTACTAAGCAAGGATATCGTGCAATGCTAATTGAGTTGGGGATATTCTTTAAGGATTTTTATTTGAAATCGTTGAATGTAAAGGTTATTAAACGACTGAAGAGAGACATTATCGTAATCCTTTACAAACTTGAAAGAACATTTTCACCTACATTTTCCGATGTCATGGTACACCTAGTGATTCACTTACCACACGAGGCGAAGCTTGCAGGCCTAGTACAATATCGTTGGATATATCCGATCGAAAGGTGATAGAACCTATTAAAATTTTTATTCATTCCATAAACTACATATATCCAGGTTTTCATACGTATAATATAGTGATTTTATGTACAGATACCTTTGCACACTAAAATAATTTGTGAGGAATAAGGAACGTCCAGAGGGATCCATTGCTAAGGCGTACATTGATAATGAGTGCCTGACATTTTGTTCCATGTATTTTCGTGGCATAGAGATAAGATTTAACCAAGAAGATTGGAATGCAGACGAAGGGCAAGAGCATGAACAAGGACTCATATCTGTATTCGCACATAACGTCTGTCATTTAGGATCTCCGACGTTTCATGATATAGACCTTGAGGATCAAGCAAAGACCTTGGTGGTATGTGTTGCACAATTATGAAGAAATAGAGTCGTACTTAGAGTAAGTCAAATCCCTCGATAATTGTATCTCTACATACGATGATCTTAATGTTTCTTGCTGATGACGTGCCAATTATATATAGTGAACACATCGAGGAGATGAAGTCTCAATACCCTACAAATTATGATCGAATGCATCAGGATTAGTTTTCAGGATGGTTCGCAAAACGTGTAAGATTTTACCTTGTATCTCACCACACTTAGAATTTTGTTGTATTGGACAATATTTAAACCTAAGAAAATCCCTAAACAATTACATTCTATACATGATAATAGATGAAGATGTTGTGCGCCAGCAACTCTACGTATGCATCTGATGCACTCTACTCACTGGCGTGTGGATCTGATAGGTATGTATCTAGATATATAGATTGTATTATAAATGGGATTTGGTTCCACACTGAAGAGCGTGAGAAGTATAGGACCACACAAAATAGTGGGGTGATTGTGAAGGGAATGACGAGAAGGTAAAAATTGACTTTTATGGCATTTTGACGGATATTATTAAGTTGAGTTATTGTATGAGAAAGAGGGTGTACTTATTTAAATGTGATTGGTGGGACATTGGAAACAAGAAGTTGGGAATATAGACTGACGACTACTTTACGAGTGTAAATTTATCTCGGAAGTGATTTACAGACGACCCATTTGTCCTCGTCAACCAAGTCGAATAAGTTTTTACCTCGCTGATACCAAGTTAGGTGACTCTTGGCACGTGGTGCAAAAAATAAAGCTTAGGAATGTATTTGACATTCCCGAACCAGACGTTGAAGATAACGAGGACGGAGGAAACGAAACATCTAAGGTTGAAGGAGCATATCAAGAAGACATGCCATCTGGGGATAGAGGGAGTAATCCAAATGTTGATATTGATGTGGTGCAATTGGACATAAATGATGTGCCACCTGATCATGTTGATGCCTCAATAATACATGAAATTGTTAGAGATGATAGCAGTTTCATTGATGACGACATTGCAGATGATGAAGAGGAAATACTGATCAGTGATGGTGATGGTGAAGAAGAAATAGTCCTAAGCGATAGTGATACAAACGACGATTATTAAATGTACACATGATTTACATGTTATTTTTTAATTCGAATAATTTGATTATTACATGTATACATGTTTTACAAGTCATGATTTATTCCTTTAATTGACTTGTTCATAATTCACATTTGCAGTTGAGTCAATTTCTGATCATGTCCTCCTCAAACCGGAGCATAGCGGAAGCACGCAGCATACTTTATCAGCTGTTACGGATGGACTTTCTGGCCCTATGTTCTTCTAGTAGGGTCAAAAGATACCTGGTCTAGTCGATGAGTGTAGGGAGGAATATATCAACGATGACTCAGATAAAGATTATACAATCTCAAAGAAACTCCGGACTAATGGAGGAATATAACTGCAAGAAACTTTGTATGAAAGATACGATTTTGTCACTTGCACATCTAAATAGTCTCGAGAGACCAGATTTCTCCTATTATAACTGGCATGTTGGTTGTAACAATGTCGAGTGCCTCACACAGCTTGACATATACTTCTACAGCATACGATAACTTACGCAGTGAGTACTTTGAATAGTTGAGCTGAAATTGTTTCATATTACAATGAAATACATGTATTTAATATAGAATGATAATGTGTAATAGAATTTCTAAATTTTACTAGAATGTTTACGGTTTTATTATATTCTGCTTGCATTATAGTGTAATGGTCTAATCATATTTTAATCATCTCTCTAAGCATAAGCACATATTCATTCTACCATCAACACTACTTGTATAATGTTTTAGTATATTCCACTTGCACTATAAAGTTTAATGTGTTTATTATATTGATGTTCATACACTTGTACTGACATTGTCCATATTCAGTCATGGCACCAGGTGGGAGATCACGACGTCGTTCGTGCATTGGATCTACCCCTTCCACCAGTGATGCGGTGGAGACAGCATCGACGTCGCATGCTACATCACAGGTGTCTGAGTTCTCGTTTGAGTATACACTGGGCACTGCATGTAAGTGTAGACATATATTTCTTTTAGTAACTTCTGTTTATGTTTAGACTTACATATTTCTTTTTCGATAACATTGTCGACAAGCCAGCGAGGACGTGGACCCACGGGTGGGTTAGTTTTAGAGCGACTCACGTATGAGGGTAGAGTGATGGTAGAGTTCCCATAGGACTGCCTTAGACCTGATGGGGACAATGTCAGATTGTTTACGTCAGAGGTCGGTGTCTTATGCCGATTTCTGATCTCTCCATCACCCTCCATTGGGCAGACATTACAGATGATGTGCGGCAGCTCATCCATCAATGCCTTCAAGTAAATTTTAATAAATTAAATTTTCTTTTGTGAAAGCTCATTTACGGTTAAGTTATTTTCTTAATAAGTTTATTCCCTTAATCTATTATTTACGAAACTGTAGGATAAATTTGTCTTAGATCTGAGTGTTTCTTACATTTCACATGTCATCAACGACATGGTCAGGGAGCGGTTCAAGGAGTACCGCGGGAAGTTATACCACCAGTACAAGTGGTGCAGGACCCACGAGGAGGCCGTATTATCCACACCGCCGCAGGTGACTACAGATGATTGGTAAATACTTTGTGAGAGATTTTCGTCTGAGGCTTTTCATGTAATATTTACATATTTACGATATCTTAATGTAACAATTAAATTCATAATTAATAACAATATATTATGAATAATATGTTCAGAAGAGGAGCAGAATAAATTCTATGAATAGGGAAAAGTTATAAGTGAACCACGTAGCTAGTTCAAAGTCATTTGCACAACATCATCAAGATATGGTAAGAAATTTCTGGTGATTATTAAGTTGATATATTCAAAGTCATTTATATTAACTCTATTGTCCTTTCAATTGCGCAGCGAGATTCCGTCACCGGCCAGGATCCAAGACCAGTAGACCTCTATAGAGGGACTCACTATCGGTAGGTGACGGGATCTTGGGTTCATCCTAGCGTCAGCGAGAATTGGGTAAAAATCCTTACATTGTAAAATTTAATTGCATTGAATTATAATAAGGTCATTCATTATGAAAATTCATATGTTTTCATTACAAGTTGAGATGGATACCATACGCAGTCAGCCCACTCCCGATGGTAGTCAGCGGAGTGAGCCAGATATCCTAAGCGAGGTGTTTAACACCCATTCTGGATATGTATGTAGGCTTGGCCATGGTGCCAAGCTCATGGCACCCGCTAGACTTGCCTCCAGCCAATTCGTCGCTGGTGAAAGCGCCCTATGCCGAGCTGATATCGCAGAGAGAGGTTTAACAACTACGGGTCATCGTCGATGAGATCAGAGATCAGCTAAAGCGGCAGAGGGATAAGGACGAGAGGCGACGGGAGGAGCAGGAGGAGGATCGAGGAGCTGAGGGTGGAGCATGAGCGACGGATGCAGGAGATGTTTCAGGCTCTAACTGCGCACTTAGCCACCGATGCCCCATCACCTCCGCCTTCATCTGATGCCCCACCATCTTCATGATTTTTTTAATTTTATTTATTATTTATTTTATATACGAATGTTAAACTTATATGTATTTGTACGTGGATGAATGTGATATGGATAAGATTGTTTGTGTATGGATGGATGTGGTTTGTGTTTGGAAAGATGTTGTTTATGTATGGATGGATGTGGTTTGTGTTTAGATGGATGTGGATGTGAATATAGTGAAAATGTATTGTAACAGGTCTATATCAGGAATATTTTCCTGAATTTTGAAAAAGAAAAAAAACTATTACCGACGAGATATTTCGTTGGTAATAGTATGTCGAAAACGTATACCGACGAAATATTTCGTAGGTAGAAATTAATACAAAGATTTATAACGACGAAATATGTAGTTGGTAATAGTATATTGAAAACTTATACTGACGAAATATTTCGTAAGTAAAAATTAATACCAACAATCTATATATGAGATATTTTATCAGTAATAGCGATCTTATGCCGACTTATATATTTCATAGGTAAAAGTTTATACTGATAAAATATTTCACAACTAAAAGTTTAATCCACATTTTATACCGACGTAATATTTCATAGGTAAAATTTTTTACCGACAAAATATTTCGCAAGTAAAAGTTTAATTCACAGTTTATACCGAGAAATATTTCGTAGGTAAAAGTTTAATGCATAGTTTTACTGACGAAATATTTCGTTGGTATAAGCTGTGTTTATCGACAAAATATATTACTTTTTCCTACCAAAATTAACATGTCTTACCAATGAATTTTTTCATCGGTATTTGTTTTACCATTGCTGACAAAGTAATATTTTGTCAGAAAAAGCCTTTAGCCACAGTCTTATCGTGACGATATTTCCCACGACATATTTCGTCAATAATAATAATTACCGATGAAAAATGATGAAATACCGATGAATTATTTCATCGGTAAAAGGGCAATTTCCTATAAAACCAAGCTCTTCAAATCAGATAGAGCAGGCTTAGTTTATCACCACTCTTAAGAGTGGGAAGATTATTGACAAAACCATTCCGGCGAGGGCTAAAAAGGCTAAAAACTCAAAAATAAAATAAAATTGAGAATGATCGACCTAATAATGCCCTACATGAGGAAGAACCGAAAAAGTGAGTAAGTCGATTGCGTCATTCCCCCAGCAGTTGATTACACTAAACCTCTATCTAATTCTCAGGACATTCTAAAAGTTCTTAAGCAAGTGAAGGTCAATATTTCTCTATTAGATGTCGTTAAACAAATCCCTTCATATGCCATATTTCTGAAAGATCTATGTACTACTAAATGATGACAAAACATATAAAAGAAAATCTTTTTAATAGAAAAAGTGAGTGTCATCTTCAAGCAAGATGTGCCACAAAAACATAAAGATCCTGGTAGCCCAACTATCACTTGTATAATTGGGAATCACCAGATTGAGCATGCACTTCTTGACTTAGGAGCGAGAGTTAATTTGATTCCCTTCTCGGTATATGAACAATTGGGTCTAGGTGAATTAAAACCCACCCAGACCACATTACAACTTGTCAATCGCTCAGTTCGTATGCCGACAGGATGATTGAGGATGTGTTAGACCAAGTTGATAAATTTTACTATCCAGTAGACTTTATTATCTTAGATACTCAACCTATCGTAGATATGAGCACTCGAATTTTCATTATTCTTGGTCGTTCATTCCTTGGTACATCAAATGCAATCATTAATTGTATGAATGGAATTATAAATTTATCTTTCGAAAATATGACATTGGATCTCAATATCTTTTTTAACATGAGCAAACAGTCAGAGAATTTTAATGATATCCACGACATTAACTTGATAGATTCTTTCATGGAAGATCAAGCACTTTTGATTCTATATTCTGACCTTCTAGAGACGTGTTTGGCCCACTTCCCTGATTTAGATGATGACATGATTAGGGAGATGGATGCCTTACTTGATGCTATGCCGGTACTTAAGTTAACTAGTAGAGGCCATAATTTGAGACTTTACCCCAAATCAATGTAGTGACTCTACCGTCTAGCCTTAAAGCGTCGAAGCTTGACCTAAAACCTTTGCTCGTTGATCTTAAATATGTCTATTTAGGTCAAGATGAGATATACCTGGTGGTGATTTCTTCCCACCTTGAGAAAGAACAAGAGAGTATGCTTATTTCTACTCTCCTTGAGCATAAAGGAGACATTAGATGGTCGATTGTCGTCCTCAAGGGAATTGATCATTTGATTTATACTCATTGCATTCATCTTGAGGATAATGCGAAAACCTCCTAACAACCACAACGTTGATTAAATTCAAACATGAAGGAAGTGGTTAAGGCTGAGGTACTTAAGTTATTGGATGTGGGCATCATATACCCTATATCTGACAGTCAATGGGTGAGTCCAACTCAAGTAGTTCCTAAGAAGTCCGGAATCACCATCGTAGCCAATGTCGACAATGAAGTTATGCCCACTAGAGTTACTTCTAGTTGTAGAATGTGCATTAACTATAAGAAGTTGAATACTATCACAAGGAAGGACCACTTTCATTTGCCCTTCATTGATCAAATTTTGGAAAGGCTAGTTGGTCGCTCTTACTACTGTTTCCTTGACAGGTATTCATGTTATAATCCGATAGAAATAGCCCTTGAAGATCAAGAAAAGACTACATTCACATGTCCCTTAGGCACCTTTTCTTACCGAATGATGTCATTTGGACTGTGCAATGCCCCTGCTACCTTTCAGTGATACATGTTAAGTATATTTTTTGGCATAGTGGGGCAATATTTAAAGGTCTTCATGGACGACTTCTCTGTTTTTGGTCCATCCTTCAGTGAGTGTTTGAAAAATCTTAAAAGTGTGCTAAAGTGATGTGAGGAAAAGAATTTGGTTCTAAATTGGGAGAAATGTCATTTTATGGTTCCTAATTGAATAGTGCTTGAACATATAATTTCATCCAAGAGAATTGAGGTAGACAAGGCTAAAATCGACCTTATCTCTAACCTACCTCCACCCAAGAGCATACGTGACATGCAATCTTTCTTAGGACACGCTGAATTTTATAAACAATTCATAAAGGACTTTAGTGATCTCTCTCATCCTTTATGTAATCTCCTTTAAAAGGATGCACTATACGAGTAGACCGAGCAATGCCAATACGCTTTCATTAAGCTCAAGACTATGTTGACAACCGTACCTATCATGTAGCCACCCGACTGGAGTATCCCTTTTGAAATTATGTGCGATACGTCTGGCTATGCTATTGAGGCAGTGTTAGGCAAGAGAAAAGAAAAGAAGCCCTATGTGATTCATTATGCGAGTAGAACTCTAAATTCTGCCTAAGTGAACTTCTCTACTGCGGAGAAGGAGCTCTTAGCCGTATTGTTCGCTTTGGACAAATTTAAGTCCTACCTGATCGGATCCAAGATCATCATTTACACTAATCATGCAGTGATGAAGTACCTTCTTTCTAAGAATGATGCTAAGCCTTGCTTGATAAGATGAATCCTTATAATCCAAGAGTTTGACATAGAAATATGAGCCAAAAAGAGTAGAGAACATAGTGGCTGACCATCTCTTTAGGCATGATCTTCTTGATTCCCTTGAGCCAACACTGATAAATGATATGTTCTCTGACGAACAATTGTTTAAACTCTCCCAATTACCTTGGTTTTCTGACAGTACAAATTATCTTGCCACATGTTTCACACCAACATATTAGACTGCGTAAGATAAGAAAAAATTCTTTACCGAGGTACGTAACTTTTTCTGGGATGATCATTATCTATTTAAATATTAACCAAACCAAATTCTAATGATATGTGTGCTAGACAATGAACATCAAAGTGTCATCTCCTTTTGTCACTCTCAAGCCTGTGGTGGTCACTTTTCTACTAAAAAGATCACGGCCAAAATTCTGCAATACAGCTTTTACTGGCCTACTATGTTTATATATACTTATGAGTTTTGCAAAGCTTGTGAGCGTTGTTAGAAGTTGAGAGGATTGTCTCATTGAAATATGATGTCACTGAACCTAATTCTTATCATTGAAGCATTCGATTGTTAGGGCATCAATTTTATGAGGCCATTCCCCCAATCCTTTGGAAATATTTATATCTTATTGGCAGTAGACTAAATATTTATATCTTATTGGCAGTAGACTATGTCCTTAAGTGGGTCAAAGCGATTCTGTGCCAAAATAATGATCATAAAATTGTCATTCGATTCTCAAAAGAAAATATCATTTCCCACTTTGGAATGCCTTGGGCCATCATTAGTGATGGAGGTTCACACTTTTGTAATAGGCCATTCGAGAACTTAATGAAGAAATATGGCATCTCTCATAAAGTGAGCACTCCATACCACCCGCAGAAAAGCGGGCAAGCTGAGATTTCTAACAATGAAATTAAATAAATTCTAGAAAAGGTAGTTAACCATGACTGTATGGATTGGTCAATCCACTTGACCGATGCTCTATGGGCTTACTGTACAGCTTTTAAGACCCCCATTGGAATGTCTTCCTTCAGACTCGTCTATGGGAAAGCTTGCCACTTGCCTATGTAGATGAAATATAGAGCCTACTAGGCTATCAAAAATCTGAATTTTAACTTGGACAATGCTGGCTCGCTACGTAAACTTCAATTGAATGAACACAAGGAAATTTGGAATGATGCATATGAGAACTCTAGAATTTACAAGGATGGGATGAAGGTGTTCCATGACCGGAACATCCTTCGAAAATCATTCATAATTGGTCAAAATGTCCTTTTGTATAATTCTTGGTTATATCTTTTTCTAGGTAAACTTCAATCTCATTAGACCAATCTCTTCACTGTTACTACCGTTTATCCTCATGGGGCCGTCGAAATAAAGAATCTAACGAATGGTAACGTTTTCAAGGTAAACGGACATTGTCTTAAGCTATTTGTTAAGAAGTTCAATTCAAAGGATATGTTAATGCCTCTAATTGATCATGTGTGTTTCGACAAGAAACAAATGCATTCGATTTGGGGGAATTCATTTACTCAATAATTAACAAAGAAACATAAAGAGAACAATCACTTTATTAATATAATTTGAATCCATTTACATCCTCTCTCCTTTGATTCCAGGGTAATGTCATTACATAATTCAACATCAATATCAAATATCCTATGTTAATATCTGCAATAGTTCAGATCGAAGCGTGATCTTCAATATGAGAATTATGATTGTGTCAGGCTTTAATCCAAATGATCCCATATCAAAGAGCTATGCGCCTGCACACCCAAGTTCAGGGGAGTTGTGCACCCAAGTCAGTTACAGGCCTAAGGAGTTGTGCGACAGCCACATTGTGCACCCGCCTAGGTTACATGCCCACTTGGGTTATGCGCCACACCAGTTGTGCAGTGCACAACCAATCTTCCTATAATACCTGAGTTCGGCTGAAGTTTGGATCTCTCTCTCTGCTCTGGTATTGCTCTTAATGACTGATTCTAAGGGGATAATGGGGTATTTATAGACTCCCACACGTGCTAATCCCCACAATCCACACAACATCCATATCCACTGTGCTCCAGCTCCTTTGTGTGCAGATCTGATTGTGCGCTCCAAACCGTTGTGCGCCACACAACCCTAATCCAAAATCAATTTCTTCTGTGCTCCGCATAACTAATCATCCATCGAGTTCTATTGTGCGTTGACTTCTTGTGCACTCATTTTCTCCTTGCAGCATTCCTTTGTGGGCCGCACAACCTCCTTTGTGCACAACTTGCTTTGTGCGATGCATTACTCTTTCAGAGAAGAATTCCTTCTCCTCTCTTTAATTTATGCCTCAATAGATGCCCCTTGATCCTACATTTTTACCTTTCAAAGTGGAAATGTGGGATCAAAATATCACTTTATTCTTCCTTTTACGCGCGCAACCAGCTTTGCGCGAACACTCAATGTTTTGCATGAAACCAGCATTGTGCGCCGCACAACGTCTCCCGTACAATGGTCACCCTCTATAAATACTAGACTTCAACTTCATTCTTCATTTAGAACTCGTACCAAGCCCCTCTCCGAGCATTTTTTTTCCTTCTTCTGCACAACACCCCCTTGTGCACAACAGACTTTATGCGTAATGGGACTCTGTGCACAACTGATCTCCAACGCACAACCTTCCTTATGTATAACTGACCTCCAGTGTACAACTGATCTCCAACGCACAACTGACCTCCAGCATACAACTGATCTCCAGTGCACAACTGACCTCTAGCATACAACTGATCTCCAGCACACAACCATTTTTTGTGTACAACTCCTTTTAAAAATCTGTTTCCAAAATTACTCATCCCAAGAGGCCATATTCTTCGTTTGACGAATATGCTGCTGAATCTTAAAATCCTCAGCCACCAGAAGATCACCCTCAGAAAAGACCCTGACATGCTGAAGACCACTCTTCCCTCTTCAAAGTACCAACCCCTCCTATCATCAATTTTTTCAATATGATTCAATGTCTTGTCGATCCTATCAGCCATGCAGTTTTAATGAGAGAGTTAAAAGGACCACCCATCGAAGCGCACGAATCTGATTGGGAAGATTGATTAAAATTTGCTGCCAACATTCGAACTAATAGCTCTCATCCATCTCCTGTAGAGTCTCCTCCTCGTCCATCTTTTTCAAAAAAATAAGAAGCAGAAAAGTAAGGATAAAATCCTCTAAGAAAAGATAAAGGAGCATAATAAAAAGCATTATCAGAACATTTGGGATATGGTCAGATCTCAGGCGGACGTAATCAAATTCCGAAGTCCTTATAAGGATGAAACTATTATTATCCCTCTGCATTTGCAACGTCACCTTTCTATAATTTAAAGTGAGCTTACAGATCACATGACGCGGAACCGATTACGATTCGTGGCGAACTGGGTGATAAAGGAACTGAGAATTCTACAAGGCTTTCTGAAGGAAAAATGCATGGTACAGAAGACTGGTCAGATATCATACATGTGTTTTCTCGCTGCCTGCTACAACTCGCATTCTCTATCTCCCACTCATTATTTCGAGACCATTCAACAGTGCTTCCACGACCAAGATTCTCTATGGGGGAAAGAAGAATTTAGGACACGCGGCCTTTCCTCCCATTGCCAGTTTTATAATTCATGGGTCAAGGCTATCCTCCATAAGTATAAAGAAGTCCTTATCGTAGCAAACATGTACATGGCCATAAAAGACACTTCAGACTTCTTTCACAAAGACACCATGATCTACAAAGAATTCTTAAAGCATTGGTCCTCTATGACAAATTCTTTCCATTTACCGGTAGGTGAAGTAAGCATTACATTTGGGATCTTCACCAGATGGTCGGTCTCCCTATCAGAGGCTCCTTCCTTGATGAGTTTATTCCTACAAACGTAAAATTTTCTTATATCAGCCTTGGAAGAGTTCCACAGATATCTGCTTCCACCATTGAACTCTTCAAAGAGATGTCTCAATTCCCAGACATCTACAAGATATCTCCGCTGCAATGGCTTGATCATTTCATAAGATACTTGCAGTGTATAACTTTAATACTCCTTTTCTTTTTCCTCTTTTTCATTCATATACATGCCTTCTCATGTTTTCATCTGTCTTTTTAGATTTTCTGGTAGCCATTCTCCGGAACTAGAAGCTATTCATCGAAAAATAAAAGGTCCTGCCACCTTCAGCCCCGAAATCGAACTAGCCGCTTTCCTTACCTATTGGCTGAATCTAATTGTCCTGCCTAGCTCAAAGTGGTCAGATTCCGTTCGTCCTACCTTTTTTTTGCTGCTGGAAACATGGCGGAGGGCAAGAAGAAGTATTCTTTAGTGCCTCCTATTCTATGTTCCTCATATCGCGCTTTTGGAAACATCGCGGCACCTTGCTCAACCCTGGCGGTTGGAGCTTCATCTTCTTTCACCCCATGACATTATTTCTCTAGTTGGTTAGGAGTATATTTCCCGTGGACTTAAGGTGATCCCGAGAAGGCTTACGTCAACCCTGAACATCCTCCCCTATGTTATTATCTCAGGAGGAAGATGGTGAAGAAGATGTATGACTGGGTGGTTGACAAGATTGAAAGCATGGACTTCATTGACTTCTTTTTGTTCTATCTGACACATCAACCAGAAGACAGATAGGTCAAGGATAACAATGATCTAGAGCCAATTGAGAGAGTCTTTCTAATCTGCATCCAGTCCTGCAGCCTTCCCCTGCGTGAGGGAGTCGAGTTTTGGAGAGAACCATACTATCCTTGTAGGTTCGCAAGGCAGTTCAGCTATGACCCGATGGTACCCCAAGTAGGTGAAGAAGTAACATGCATAATGCGAAGCTATAGGGTTGGTCCATACAACTGGGCCCTAATATGGAAACAACTCCTAGATAGAAATTTTGGCTCCCGTTTTGTCCTTCCTGGGTATGATCATTGAGTACAAGCTTCATACACTTGGATGAGCTGATGGACTCACCAATACTACTTAGTGCGTACTTTTTCTTCAATCAGCCATCCCATCTGGATCCCTCCTCCGTGACTAGGAAATTACATGCCAGAATAGGGGTTCAGATATTTTGTTGAGAAAGACCATGCAGCATCTACGGGATAACTCTGTCGGAAGATTTCCACAGAAGAGCCGATCAGGAACTAAAGCCGCGTAACACATTGGAGGGATGGATTGCCTTCGAGTCTCCCTTAGATCTTATAAAATGATTGGGAAAGCAAGCTACTCCAACTCACAAATTTGGGACCACGGATGTTATCCTTCCTTCACCCAACAGAGAAGTGGCAGTTCAAACTGTAACTGTTGTTGCTTCTATTGTGAATCAAACTATGACAATGACCTCGCCTACTATCAGTCAAGCTGCAGTCACAACTTCTCTAATGACTTACTCCAGAGACAAATCCTTATCACCAGCTGCCTTGAATCAACCTAGTCCTTCCCCTTCTCGATGTACTCACCTCCTCTCTGTAAAGACTGTCCGCAAAGGGAAACAAATGGTTTCTAAAGACGATAACTCATTAGATTATTCAGCGGCTACTAGGACCTCGAGCACTTCCTCTTCTACCAGCTTAACAGATGAGGGGAGTATCTTAACAGAAGATAATCAAGAAGAGGACGTCGAAGTGGATATAGGTGAAGAAGACGAGATTATAACTAATGCTCCACCTACTAACATCCAACCAGATCACTTGGACATTTCTTCTCCAGCAAGAGCAGCTTCTTTCGAGGAAGAACAACTTGATTATAGGGGGTTTAGTTGTTCTCCTGGCACAAATATCTCCATTTCTTTTGATGCCTCTTATTCGCCCTGCATCTTAGAAACTGCTGAAGGAATCGCCCAAGGCCCTATTATTCTTCCTACCATAGCAGAGGTTTCGGAGTCTAGAGAGGTAGAGGTTCCTCATGAGGACACTCAAGCATCAATGAAGAATTTATTTTCTCCTCAAAGTATAGAAGTAGATCAAGATGTCGTACAGGCCTTTCCAGCCACTGCTACAATTGCCCATATCCCCGTTCATGCTGAAAAGCCTTCGAATAGACGCCTTACTCCTATTGAACCAGTTACTCGAAGTTTGGAGTTCTTTCCTCATCCCATTGACATTCCGACTCCAACAACTCCGGATTTCATTGTATCGAGCACTGGAGTTCATGAACCTTCTTTTCGCATTGTAGTTACTACTGCAGATCCTCCCATATCTTATGAGGTAAGAGCATCTTCCATGCCAACTTCTTCTGGCATTGCCCCCAGAGAAGGTATAACCTTGACTCTCTTCATCTCTGTACATATGTATATATATTTTAAACTTACATTTTTAAACTCGGTCATTCTTCTTTTTCTTCCCTTTTTAGCCATGATTTTGCCATCTTCAAGCGGGTGTTTGGGCTTGAACTCTGTAGCCACTATTTCTAACAGGCTCTTCCTGGAGAAAGTGTCACCTCTTATGCTGGTGTTCTTTAAAAATGCAATTTCTCGTATTAGAAATGCTTTTAAGGATCCAGCACAATGGCCTTTCTTGGACAGCGCTTTCGCTGTTCTTGATCATTCAACACGATTGGCCCGTATCAACCTTCTTTTGCTCCACGACTCCCTATCACAATTCTATGATTCCATCAATAATCTAGAAGTGACACGAAGCATAATCATTACTCCAAAAATTTTGGATCATTAGAGAGAACTAATGTTGCTCAAGGAAAGAATCTCTCGAACTGATGATCTCCTTTCCAACTACAGTGCTACAAATCAGTCTCTTCATGAAAGGTTTAAAGCTTCTAACAAAAATAAAATAATCATCGACAATCAAATTGCCTTTCTTCAAAAAGAGATCACACTGGTCAAGATTTAAAGAGAATAAGAGGAATCAAACATTCGCCAACTTAAAGAAGAAATTGAAGTTAATGCTCGAATCATTGATGTTGAAAGGGTTGAACAGGTGAAGAATAGGGAAGTCATTGCCTCCTTGGAACTAGAATTTGTTGATGTTCCTAATCAGGCCAGGATTATTCTTGAGGCTGAGCAAATGACTACTACAGCATAGATTCAATTGAAGGAAGATTTACATCAATATGTAACAGCATTAGGCATGTCTGAAGATTTATAGAAATTACGCTTTCATATGTACTATCTTATCTTGTGAATTTTGTGAATGAATTATGACATTCAACTTTTCAGATATTTTGTCAAGTCAATTGATTTTAATTTCATGCTAATAAAATATTGTTTTTGTTAATTCAAACAATCATACTTTAATTTATCATGGAATATAACAATAACCTACCATAATTGTTAGTATAACGCATCCTTATATGGTATTTACTCTAATGGGCGGGGCTAATTTTGTTTAGAGTTAGTATAACACACAGTTTAAGCTCTTGACTAGTGGAGCAACCACAATTTTTTAAGACTCATAAGTAGTTGGAGTCGGGTCTTATGTGAATGGCCTCTATAACTCTCTAGTGTTCACGGGGTTTATCACTATCAGGGAGTTCACAAACCGCGATCCATCAGAGGGGCCCAGTAAAACTACCGAGGCCGTGAACTCAGTGGGATTTACGCACAGGGTTGGCTACAGTAACTCTCTGGAGTTCATGGGGCACGCAAGGCTACCTTTGGTACCAAATCCAAGGCCCTCAGTCCATCAATGAGGGAGTATTTTTGTCTTAGAAACACTATCCTCATGAATTACTACTAAAATCAAGCCAAGGATCTGGGGGTCTTATGTTACTCTCCATTTTTCTTCGTCTACAAGGTCAGACCCATTCACAGGAGGGCATTTTCTCCTTCCCCGTGATGTTGTTGAAAGCTATACGAATGGCATTGGTCTCACGCGTGACTAGCCGTTGTGAACTTTTTGGCTGCTTAGGGGCTTTTAGTCATTGGTTCCGTCCGCCGCCCGCATGGGTATGGATGTGATGGCTTATACGGGCTTTTTAAGGCCATTGGCTCCTCACTGCTACCTGAATGATATATTTATTGCTAATAATGGTAGGTCCTATGCGTAGTTGGCCATGTAGGCTTGGCTAGGCTGCCTTAAATGATGAATTGTCGCCGCTGTCATAACATTTATGTGTGGTTGGTCATATAGGCTTATTCCACTGCCATGAATGATTATTCAATAATTGATATATCACCATCACTGATAATATTCTGACGACATCCGCCTTCATATTTAAAATAGTGAATTGGCTTGGCGATGATAACAATTTTGATAAGGCAACTTTATATAGGTGATCAGTGACGACAGCGATGGCTGCTAATTTCAGCAATAGTCATTGATGCTTAGTCTTGATATGCTTGAGAATTTTCCCTTTATTCATATATGAAAGAAAGAATACAAGGCTTCGCCTATTAAGGCTGTTTCATCATTTCACTCATGATTGCCCCCTTTTGATATAGAAGCATTATTATGATAATCTTCTGGATCAAAACCATTTCCACCCCCAGGGACGTTATTTCTTGATGAATTGGGCATTGACTGGTATACTGATGCCTCGTCCATCCTGATCCGTAACTCTGTATGACCCATTGGAATATACTTCGGTTATGATGTATGGCCTATTCCATTTAGGATCGAACTTGCCCCCTGTCCTGTGGGTGACCACTATCGGCCTCATCAACATCAGAACCATGTCGCCTTTCTTGAAAGAGCGATGCTTGACTTTCTTGTCAAAGGAAATGGAAATCCTTGCTTGATATAATTGCAATCGCTATTGAGCTACTAGTCATTTTTCATCAAGCAAGTCTAATTCTGCCAGCCTTATTCTTGCATTCTTATCATCTGTAATTGACTGGTGCACTGCTACTCTGAGTGAGGCGACTTGTGTTTCAATGTGAATGACAGCCTCTATGCCATAAACCAATGAATACAGCGTAGCCTTCGTTGTTGTTCGGTGAGTAGTCCTGTAAGCCCACAGAGCCTCCCGCAATTTTCATCCCAATCACGCTTATTTCCGATCACCGTCTTCTTCAGTATTTTCACAATCGTGTTATTAAATGCCTCTGCTAATCTATTGGCCAATGGATAGTAGGGTGTTGAAAATGAGTGATGAATACTGAATTTTAAACACAGCTTTTCCATGCCCATATTCTTGAAAGGAGTATCGTTATCGGTCATGATCTTCTTCGGGATACCACGACGATAGATTATCGCATGTTGGATGAAATTAACAATGTCCTTCTCTTTGACATTTCGTAATGCAATCGCCTCTATCCACTTACAGAAATAATTTTTTGCTGTCAATATATACTGCTTTCCTTTGGATGACGGCAGATTTATAAGACCAATAACATCAAGTCCCTAGGCGGCGAAGGGCTAAGAAGCGACTGTCTGATGAAGGTCTTAAGGTCTTCGGGAGGTATATGTATGATATCCCCATGAATTTGACATTCATGGCATCGCTTCGCATAATCTATAGCATCTTTGAACATTGTGGGCCAATAATATCTCATCCGATGCACTTGATGAAATAAATTTCAGCCAGCTTGATGTGCCTCACATTCCTCGAAATGAGCCTCTTGCAACACTCGAATTGCTTCTTGTTTATCCGGATATCGTAGAAAATTTTCATTATAAGATCTTCTATATAATATTTCATTACTCATAATGAATCTTTTCAATCTCTACTTAACTTGTTGTTTCTGCATTGGGCTCCTGGCAGGATATCATATTTGAGATAATCAACAAAAGGCTGGCGCTAATCATCTACTGTCACCTCCAGACATGATATGGGGAGTGCTTCAGCAACTTCGTTAATAATTTCTGATGAGGGCAAGAATCTTCTTTCTTCTATTGTCACCTGTAGGGGGCTCCGATTTGGACAGGATAAAGCTGCCACTTGCATTCTCACATCGCGGTACATGCTTGATTTCGACATGATGGAATTGTTCTAGTAATTGTTGCGCTCTTCGGTAGTATGGTAAAAGCTCCTGCTTTCTTGTTTCAAACTCGGTTGTTAGTTAATTTATGATCAACTTGGAATCCCCAAAAATCTGCAGTGTTTTTATTTTCATCTCCCAAGCTATTTCCATTCTGATGATGAGAGCATTATACTCAGCTTCATTGTTTGTACATGAGGTGCTTAATGTGAAAGAATAAGGTAATAAGTCGCCTTGAGGGGTGATAAATATCACTCCAGCACCTACTCCTGTCGCTTGGGATGAGCCATCGAAATACATCTGCCATGAATTTGGCGATTCAATCATCATAATTTATTCAACAGAAACAATTTCATTATCTATCACTGGATGAGCTGCCAAGAAGTCCGCTACTACTTGCCCCTTAACTGCTTTCACCAGCTCGTAAGTGATCATATATTCTAAAAGTAACAACATCTATTTCGCCAATATCCTAGATAACATCGGCCTTGTCATTAAGAACTTTATGGGGTACGCTCATGAAATCAAGATTATGTCGTGAGAAAGATAGTAATGTCTTAGTTTCTAGACTGCAAATATCAATGTCAAGCATACTTTCTCGATCAGAGAGTAATTGCATTCTGCAACTATTAGAGTTCGACTTAGATAATAAAGCGATGTTTCTTTCGCATGTTCATTCATTTGTGCTAACAAGGCTCCTAATGAGTTTTCAGCTGCAGATATATATAGAATAACAGGTTTACCCTTCATAGGAGCTGCTAATACTGGGGGCAGTTTCAACAATTCCTTTATTGAATCGAATGCATTTTGACAAGACTTATCCCATACAAACTCCGTTCCTTTCTTCATCAGATAAGAAAATGGCTGACACCTTCCTGCCAGATTTGAAATAAAATGGTGAATGTATGCCAATTTTCCCTGAAGGCTTTTTAATTCTTTCAACGTTTTCGGGGGCAGCATATCTCAAATGACCTTAACTTTTCCTGTATCGATCTCGATTCCACTATGCCTTATGACAAACCTAAGGAATTTTCCTAACGACACCCCAAAAGCGCATTTCGCTGGATTCATCTTTAGTTGTTTCTTTCTGAGTCGACGGAAGACTGATGCCAAATGCTTACGATGTTCTTTGTGGTCGTTTGATCTAACTACCAAATCATCCATATAACATTCAACATGTTTTTGCATCATATCTTAAAAGATATTCTGCATTCCCCTTTGATATGTTGCTCCTGTACTTTTTAGATCGAACGACATGACTTTATAATAGTAAATTCCCAGTGTGGTTCTAAATGCAGTTGCTTCTTCGTCTTCAAGAGCCATTCTTATTTGGTTTTAACCGACATAACCATCCATGAAGGACATGACAACATATTTTGTTGAACTATTGATCAACAACTCGGTTATCGGCAACGAAAAATCATCTTTCGGACAAGCTTCATTTAAATCCCTAAAGTTAACACATACCTAATCTACCCATTCTTATTCTTTACTAGGACGATGTTCGATATCCATTTAGGATATTTAACTTCCCTGATGAACCCAACTTTTATTAACTTGCTTATTTCTTCTTCTATTAAGGGGATTAGATCTGGGTGAAATCGCCTTTATGCTTGCTTAATCGGCCTCTTGTATTTAGAGATGTTCAGCCGGTGCATTACCACTGACGGTTCTAAGTTGGGCATTTCTGCATATGTCCAAGCAAAGACGCCTTTATTTTCTTTCAAGAGCTTAACATACTGATTGACTTCTTGTTCGGGGAGGCTAACACTTATGAATGTATTCTGCAGGTCTTCTTCCGTGCCCAAATTTATTTCTTGCAAGCTATCAATTGTCGGTTGCCCCCCATCCTCCATCTATTTTGAAGTTGTTTCAGGATGGTTGACCATCTCAAAATCTGTTTCTTCTACTTGGTCAACCGTAACCATGTTTACTAAAGATTCTGCCCCCAATCCTCGAAATTTCTCTCACTTTTTTTTATTGGTTCCAATCGGGATTTGAATTGCCTTCCCATAATTTAAGCCAATCGGTTCTTCATAGTCAAAACCCATGTTCTTCATGATTTTCGAATTAGCTGGACTGCACTTCTTAAAATTTTCAGATGTCAATTTCCCATAACTCGTGCTATTATCGACCATTTCTTCTGTCTTTACTTGTGAAGGGGCATAAAATTTGATCGGCTCTGGGTATCTTGTGCTAGACTTAACATGAAATCTCTTCAGAATGACTAGAAATGGTTTGCTCCTTTCAGCATACAGTAGTGGTACCGTGTAATTTGACTGTAAGATTTTCAACTGCTCAGGTGACAATAATGTTAACAGTGACTGTCCCAGTTGTCACAGATGCTTTGGTACGAAGTAAAATTTCTTTGTTTCTTTCACTGTCCCGGGCGATTCTATCTTTTCTTCTCTTATTACCTTCATACAAGCATTTCCTGCAGCTTTATTTTCATCATTCTTCTTTTCTTTTTCACTGGTGAACCCATCATAATAACTGACGTCTGCAAAGAAGGATTCAGCTTCTGTAAACACCCTTGCGTCAACTAGCACTTTGTATTGCACCCCGTCTTTACAGTATTTGAAACACTGGTGTAAAGTGGAAGGTACGATGCCATACTGATGCATCCACGGTCTTCCCAGAAGGAGGTTATATGTCGTTACTGCGTTGATAATGTGGTAAACAATATTTGTAGTTAACTCTCCTATTTCTAGTGCTATTATATGTAACACCCCGAATTTTTGCCAACCTGGAATTAGACGTCCTTAGGCAATGGGTCGATCCTAAGACCTTATTAACTTGTCAGAACTAAATCCCACAGTCTAAAAATCGCTCCTTAACCATTTTCTTCACAAATTCCACCCTTCACCACCTTTTTCTTTAAAATTTTCAAAGTACTTTCATCCTAGACACTATCCTAAACTAGCTAAGTAGTATAACTTGGATCACTTTATATACAAACTACAAAGGCCTGTGTACCACCTCGAGACGTAAATCTTACAGACTAAACCCTTTAGAAATTAAGTGAGATTTAGCTAGTGTTAAACTAGAGTGCCCGTGAAATTAGCACCAATCGCTTTAAATACGATCTGCAAGACTCAAAACTTGTAGAATCATTGACGCTAGGTTACCCTAAAACTTAGATCAATCTCATTACCCTACCGCTCACGGAGCATCTCGAAACTTCGTATTAGGTCTAGGCCGCACATCTAAGTCCGATTAACACGGTTAAGGAACTAGGACCGCCTTCTTGGGCTTGACAACCACCTCGAAAATCAGTCCACTCGATGTCCCACGGACATTCGCTTGAGTCCTGAGCGAGGGTGTGTGAAAAACACTATTCCCTTTACAAAATAAATATCCGGAATAGTGATCTCGGCACTATTCGCCACGCATCAAGATAAGCAACCAGGTGGTCGAATTAGACTAAATTACACCCTCGGATTAAGAAAAATTTCAGGAACATTTACATGTGCTTGGAATTTCGGATCGTGGCCCACTGACCGTTGAACTGAAAGTCGTCCGCCACGTGCGATCTGGGAATCCGATCGAGTCGAAAACGTAATCCCACATAGATCCATGTGTGGTGAGCTTAAGTCTGACGTTTGGCTCAAGGGGGGCCACTAGAAATACTCTTTTGAGCTGGAACATCGTCGAAATGTTTATAATAGCAGTAACCCTTGAACCTGAGTCTATTTTGGGAAGGTTTTAGGCTATAAAAGGACCTTAAACCCTCTCCCAGTCCAGCCATACGAATTTAGATTTGAGAGAGAGAAAAGAGAGAGAAAGTAAGAGAGATATGGGAGGAACTCCCTGCTGCTGTTCCCTGCCGCTATTCAGGCTCCACCGCCTGATTCTCATCACTTTCCCGGCGATTCCGGCGTCGTTTCTAGGTAAGAAACCCTAACTCTAACCTGTTTTAGGGTTGTATAGGTTGTAGGTTATGAAATAGCTAACCTTGCTTTAGTTCTTTAGTCGCCAAACTCCCGTGATACGGAACCTTAGCAAACCTATCGACTCCGTTACGATTCTACGACACAAGGTGCGGACTTTAGGTGTATAAGTTATGGTTTTCAATGCTTTCAATGTCAGATAATGATAGATTCATGATCTGCATGCAATTGCACATGTATAAAATGCTTTCATTTTTGCTTTCGATTAGAATTGTAGAATTTGGAAATTCACATACTCTGGTATTCGTATAAAATACCATATACGTATTTTTTTTGGAAATTTGTTTGACATATTTATTTGACGTATGGATATATGACGTATGGATAAAATACTTATTTGGCGAAAGGATTCGCCTAATTACATGTTTACTAATAAACACTATGTATGTAGAAATACGGTATTGTAAGAAGTACCGTATACATGTATATTTTAGTGATGTGTTTGTCATGATTAATTGTCGTATCAATATATTATGTGCGTATAAAACATTTGCTTGGCGAAGGGAATCGCCGTAATACATGTTTGCTTGTATACACTATGTATGTTGAAAATGCGTATTCTAGAAAATACTGTATACGTATAAATATTGGGAGATGAATTTATCATGATTATCTGCTATAGTAATATATTATACATGGATAAAATACCCACTTGGCTAAGGGATAGCCCTAATACATGTTTTACTAACATACACCATGTATGTTGTAATAGTGTATTCTAAGTGTTTGTGAAAATGATTGAATGAGTACTGAATTCTCATTCGTACTCGCCATGACTAATTGTCATGGATTCATGATTGTTGTATTGGCGATACCCTTTTGACGAAAGGATTTGCCCTAAATCACGCCACGGCCAATATACACCATATATGCTAAAATATGTGGCCCAAGTGTTTGTGGAAATGACAGAATGAATATGGAACTTGGATTCCTGCTTGCCATGACTATCTGTCGTGGGTGTACACGTGTTATGATTGGGGTAACTCCCTAGGGAAAGGATTTGGCCTAATGCCTATGTGATCGACATATGTCATGTATGTTGATGCATGTTTGTTTAAGTGTTTCTTGAAATGTCTGAATGAGTAGTAGTTAGCAAATTGTAATGTATAAGGGTGTTGAGATATGATTCTCAACCTCTTTTAACTATGTGTATGATCTCCTTGGATTGTTGTGTGATTAGGAATTGAACATGTATAAACTCATGCTTGTGTTGTGATTCATAACATGCTCAATCGCTTTATGATTATAACTATGTAATGCATATGTTTAAATTTATATTTACGTTGTATGATCCGTCATGGGTGATGGGGAGCGAAGCAACGAGTGCGTGTAATGTACTTCGGCAAACCTAAACGGATAATACCATACCTTGATTGTATGAGTGGAATCTTGATCCATTCATCGCTTTATCTATCTCGCAAGTTATCATGTTTGGGGCTATGATTATAGTCTAGACAATCGGTACCAGACTGAATTGTGGCTTGCGATTCATTTGCCACGTGAGATGTGTTCGACGAACCCGAGTCATACTTCGGTTGGCGATAGTGGTTGGCCACGCAAAGTGCTTATGCACTTCATGTCGTTCAACTTGTTGTGCGCTCGAGCTAGCCGAGCTCGTCAAGTAACCCGATCTGTCTTATGTATGTTCACCATGTTTGGTCGCTACTTGCTTGAACCTAGGTACCAAACTTACCAAACGAAATCTCTTTTAACCATGGTACCTCGATCCGCTAAGACTCATGAGCCGGGTATGGTGGTATGGGACACCGTGGTCGAGTCGTCGGCCTACGCCGGGCCACGTGCCTCCCGTAGTGACCAAAGGAGCAACTAGACTCGTGAGCCGATTATGGTGGTATGGGACACTATATTCGAGCCGCATCGATACTTACGACGAGAGCCGAGTACGGTGAGACCCGTACTCGTGCCGATGGGCGACGAGTCCTCTGTAGTATCTTTGAGTATACTCCAAGTCCGTGATTGGCGACGAGTCTTTCACAAGAATCGGAGTATGAGTTGAGCCGAGTACAATGAAGACCCGTATTCGAGTCGACGGCTAGTGATTGAGCCGAGTACGGTGAGACCCGTACTCGAGCCGACGGTCAACAATTGAGCCGCATACGGTAAGATCTCAGATCCGTGCTTTGACGGGTGACGAGCCCTTTGTGATGCCTTCGCTACGCCTCTCAAACTATAATATCGTATGAGATTAACTAGATGACGACCCTAGAATGGATCATGTTTGGGAATGATACAAGGGAGGTACCTTAGTTTTCCAATACTGCTGTTTGAAATGGACTAATAATAACTCGGTAATCATGATCATCATCGCACCGCATGTGCTTAGTAGATGTGGCGCACTGAGGGAGTTAAGCATTCGCGAACATAAGATGATGTCGCATGAGGGAGGTTTGGCAAGGTCATACAGCATCATGCCATTTCATTCTCGTACTTAATAAGAGCAGTTAGAATTATTTGATTTGTACTGCTTTATCATTATTGCTTGATTGGATTGATAACATGTTAACCTATGCTTTATTGTTCCACTGAGTTGATCACTCACTCCCACGTTACGGGACAGTGTTGTGCACACCAACCAGATTTGTTGAATTTCAGATGATGGCGATGCTTATGAAGCAGAGCCGGACTACTTCTATGGTGATGAGGAGGAGTTCTCCTATCATGTAACTCTCTGACGGGTCTCTGAAGACCTGGTACTGTATTGACGGGGCTATGGTATTTGGGATAGGAGACATTACACTTCCTCACATTAGGTATATTTTAGAAGTGTACTTGTAATTATTTAACTGGTAACTTTATCACACTCGAGACTCACCACAGATTTTATATATTTTATATATCTATCACAGTTTTCCGCTTGCTAATTTATTGTCTCTGGAGTATGATATTCTATTTTGGCTTAATCTCACTCATGTTCAATGCACAAATACAGTCAACATTCAATCATCATTCATTTTGTTGCATAAGTGATGTTCTGGAACTCGGGAGTTTAGTTTATGCTCGACCTCCGATTTTCAGGGCGTTACAAGTTGGTATCAGAGCATGATTTGGATTAAACCGGACCTGGATTATGGTCACACGATGCACACTGACGCACTCTGACTTAGGAGGGAGCGACGAATGTAGAAACAGATCTTAGCATCCCCGCTCCATCCAACGGGCTAGTTCATTGAAAGCAAACGCCGAAATCGAGTACGTATTAACCCTTGGTCACACGGGTCGACCTTATAATATTCCTAGGCTGTCTATTAAAGAGTCTAGATTACAATCCACCTCACCCCAACCGTTGAAAATAGATAGAATACGGGATAAACGTGATGAGGATAACTACTCCGAATCCTTGAGCTTCTCTGGACTCCTCACAGAGACTTCCCAAATCCACGAGAAAAGAAAAGCGAGTAGTAGAAATAAATTCTAATAAATTCGAATTGATTAATGAATGACTCCAAAAATTGAGTTCACAACCCTTTAAATAGGAATACCAAGCAATGGTAAAGAAATCAGAAACAAACTACAACTAAAACTCCTAGAATTCGCGACTTACCATAAGGTGGTGATGTCTACTAGTGCGCAAAGTTTTCAGCCAAGAATAATAAGTGTCCTATTTGGCTTCACCAAACTATTCTCCTAATTATTCTAAGCTCTTTACGCGATGAGCGCAACTCCTAAAGCCCAATGGATGAAGAGTAATTAAACTAAAAATTACTATTTTAGTAAAACGAAATTAAAACGGGGAAATGATCATCAATCGGAGGCTTTTTTCGTAATTCGGCTCATGCAACACAAAGATAGCAGGTCAGTTGGTTGGCTTCATTAGCTCGTTCTACCCCAAATTCATATATTTTACATCAGATAACTTATTCCGGATTGTAAGTTACATCCGATTATCCCGAAACTACCCGAAATGGAGCGAATCAGATTCGGGGGCCTCCCCACTTAGATCCGATGGGACCCAAGGTCGAACCAGGGTGCATTTGGCACCTTAGGACCACAGAGAACACGACCCCACCGCGGCAGCGCGGTTCCGGCCAAGGCGGACCGCGGTGGAGCCGCGGTTCCGGCGGCGGACCACGGTCCGGTGGCCCATCTGAGGTGGCTCCAAGGCTGGAATTGGTCGGCCCGACCTCCCCTACCCCCTGGTATGTGCGGTTTTGGCAAATGATTGGGATTTTAGGGGCTAGAGCACCCCACTCTCTCATTTCACCCTTCCAAGCCCTCCAACTTATTGTTTCTCTTTCTAATCTCCCTCTTAATCCTACATTCCACCTTTTTCGACCACCATCCATCCTTCCACAATGTTTACAGTAATACCTACCTTTCTCCCCTCTTCATTCTCTCTCAATTGAGCTCCTACACCTTCCATTTGAAGCTCAAATTCCTGTAAACTCTCAAACCAGCCCATCTCTTCACTTCCTTTCTTTAAACCCTGTTTGTTGGGCCTCTACAACGTCTGTTGAGACCCCAATCCGTGGAGAACCAAACCTCCACCCTATCTCTCTGTCTCCATCACTTTCCATTCGCTTTTCCATGGCTCTATCCGAGCATGTACGGCCATTCTCTTGATGTCTAATCATCCATACTGTTGCCTCGTGGTTCGCATGGGTTACTGTCTTAGGGTGCTTATGATTTCATGTTGATGGTTGTAGTTGTTGGTAGAATATTTTAGATATTTGAGGCGTTTAGGGCCCGTCTACCAATTGCATTAGGTGAGTTTAAGGTGGATAGAATTGAAAAGGTAACAATAAAGGTATGTGTAAGGTATGGCCCTAGATTGGTTGTATCCCATGTTTTCTAATACCATGTTTGGAGTGTGTGCAATTAAAAGTAAATTCTGAGATTTCCTTTCAACTAACACTTAGAAATTCCGATTCCTGGGATTTGGAAATCCCATCTCACACTTTCCGACACAAGGCTCATTTTCCAAAGCCTATACCATTAATTTTAATCCCCTCCCACCCTGTAAGGGTTATGGTCTCATACTCCTTTGGTTGTCAAATTTTGATGTGTCAAAACATCTATCTATGTCTTGTGCTTGTATGATGATTTTTATTCAAGACACTGTTTAAATACTTCAAGAAGCTATAAGTCGAACTCTTCAAGATGTTACAAGTTGAAGCTCAAGATGTTGAAGTTTAAGAAGCTACTATGTTGATGTTCAAGTCTTAGAGAACGACTCATGACTTCAAGACTAATAAGCAATGCATGAAGTAGTTGTTATGCTGATAAAGATCTCAAGTTTGAAGCTACAACAAAGTTCAAGATCTCAAGCCTGATATTGTTCAAGATTTCAAGCCTGATATAGGTTCAAACAATCTACATTCGTTGAATGGTTGAAGTTCAATATCCATACGACATGTTTCAGGTTTGAATGACCTTAGGTTGACCCTTTAAGTAGGTCATTTTGGATACATAAATCAAATATTTATTTTACATAAGTTTGGTCTATTCCAAGACCAAATCCTAGCTCTTGTTCGACTGGGCCCCAAGATTGGTTCGACTAGTCCAAGAAATTCCACGACGGTCCTAAGTTGTTGAAGATTTTTCGTATTTTTTGGAACGCCCACGACCACTGGGCCCCCGAGGTCCTTCGACCGGCCGTAGGTTGGCTTCGACTTGTCCACGATCGGGCCGTGGAGCTACGACTCAATATCCAAAGAATACAATTCATGGTCCTACGATCGGGCCGTAGGTATCTACGACCGGGGCCGTAGGTGACACACGACCAAAGTAGGGTACTACGACCAGCCGTGGAACGGCTTTTCAAAGATCGTGCTCAATTTTTCAAAAATTGTTAGAGCTACGACTACCCTAGTTTCTAAGACCACCGTAGGAACGATTTTTTCTTCTATAAATTGAACACGAAATTGAGTTTTCACATCCTCAACTCCATTCCATTTCAAGAATTTTCAAGTAATCACTCGAGATAAGTCTCGTGTTTATTTTAAGCTAAATTGTGCTTATTTAATATTCCTTTTTGCTAGCTTATTTAATTTGATTTTGTTTCTATATTCCAATCTTATTTGAAAAGAGGAATTATCCTATTCCTTCTTCTTGGAATCAAAATCAAATATTGCTACGCCCAACAAGTTAAATCTAAAATCTATTAGAATTTAGAACCTTGAATGTGAGTATTGAAATTGAACTTTGACATTCAATCATCTACTCCGATTGGTTCTACCTAGGGCTTCTAAAGGAGAAATCCGTATTTTACAATTCAGAAAATTCATTTATTTTTGGTTTGTTTGAGGTTGAGCCAAAAAATCTCATTATACCGGTTTTGTTTGAGGTTGAGCCGTTTAAAAATCTCATTGTATTGGTTGTCTCGAGGAAAACCGTAAAACTCGAAAAGGGGTTTTTGAATTGTGTAAGCCCAAGTAAAAAAAAAAAAACACAATTGTAAAGGTTTTTGGTGAACCTAAGAAAACCTATTTGATAGTGAACGCTAATATCCCCCGTATGTGAGGATATTAGAGTGGAGTAGCATTCTCAGTGTGGTCATGTTGTAAAACAACTTGGTGTACACACAAAGTAACCACTATAACTCTTTGTCTTGTGGATTGAATGCTTGCTTAATTTTCATATCTTTTATCATTCGATTGTGTGGAATGTACAAGTGGATGTGAATGTTGTAACTATTTACATTTTCAAGCAAGTGTGGGGATTGTTGTAATAATTTAGATCTTTACTTCGATTTATTTTCAATTCCTTGCTATTTCATTTACTTATATTAACATTGAATTCTTGATTCAAAAGAGGTTCTAGAAATAAGGTTGTCCTACCATAAGCCCTTGTTTATTATGGTGTAAGGTTGTCCTTAGAACTGAATTTGTATCAATCTCTCAATAATTATTTATCAAGGTGATTTATATTTAGCATTGTGAATTGATTCATAATTAAGGGTATTGATTTACTTTAGTTCCGCTGATTTTATTTTAAATTTGACATAGTCCTATTCACCCCCCCCCCCCCCCCCCTCTAGGACATATAGCTTGGCCTTTTCAAGTGGTATCGAGCCTAATAGCTCATTTTTATTGCTTTTTATTTGGATTTATTTCCGAGCTAACGATCTAAGCTATATAAAAAGATGTCAAATTTTGATAGCCTTTCGCTTACTAGGCCTCCACCTTTTGATGGCTCCAACTATGCCTATTGGAAAGCCGTAATGAGAATCTTCCTCGATCAATGGATGAAAGTGTGTGGCTAGCCACAAGGATCGAATGGAATCCTCCTACCATGGAAGTAACTGGTGTTGATGGTTCAAAATCTATGAAAATTACACCATATTTCCAATGGACCACACTTCGTAAAAAATGAGAGTAGTGCTAATGCTAAAGCACTAAATGCAATCACTTGCGACTATCACCGATGAGTTCAAAAGAATCATATCCCGTGATACCGCAAAGCAAGCCTGGGATATTTTAGAAATGACACACGAAGGTACATCAATTGTCAAGAAATCTAAAGTCCAACTCCTCACAACTAAATTTGAAGAAATTCATATGGAGGAAAATGAAATGTTTATGGACTTTTACACTAGATTGAATGACATTGTAAACTCTATGTGGGGTCTTGGCGAAAAGATCTCGTAAAGTAAAGTGTGTGCAAAATACTACGCTCTCTTCCCGAACGGTTCAATTCAAAGGTAACCGCAATCCAGAACTTCGTGATACTGACAATATGAAGGTAGAAGAATTAGTTGGTTCTTTGCAAACCTATGAATTAAGTTTTAAAGCTCCTAAAGGTAAGTCTATTGCTTTGAAGTCATCTAAAAGTATTACTCAAGAAAATTCAGATTCAAAAAAGTCCAAGATGATATGGCCCTTTTAGCGAAAAAGTTTTATAAGATTTTCAAAAGTAAGAAAAGAGTCGACTTTCAAAAGGCAAATGAAAAGAAACGTTCTAAACCTAAGTCTAAAACTTGGAAATCATTGAAAGATAGTCAATGTTACAACCGTCAAGAATATGGGCATTTAGCAAACAAATGTCCTAAAAGGACAGATCCAAAAGGAAGGGTATGTTGGCTACTTGGGATGAATCGTCTGATTCTCAAGCCTCTTCAATCGAAAATTCAAACCGAGTCAGCAAAGGAACTTAAGGCCCTTATGACTCTAGCCAAGTTTACCTTTTCAGATCACGATGATTCTACAAGTGAAGAAAATTTGGATAGTGATCATGAAAATGATGAAGATCTTCAAGATGCTTATAATGCCTTATATAAGGAAAGTTGTAAAATTGTCACAAACTTAAACTTCAAAAAGAGAAAAGTTTTTAAACTTAAAGAATGTTTTGAAACCCTTGTTTTAGAAAAATCTCAAATTTCAGATTGTTTTGAAAAATCAAAGTGTGATTTAGAATTCAAAACCTCCCTAATTGAAAATTTGAAATCAAAATGAGAAACTTAAAAATGAAGTATCTTCTTCTTCGAGTTTGAAGGACACATGGAGATATGCCCAAGGTGATCCAAAATTAGAGAAATTATTATCCTGATCAAGAAAATGTGGTGATCGATCCGGTTGGGCTTTGATAAAAACATCTCCTAAACAAGAATGCTCCTTCCATTTTTGTGAAAGGAGAGACTTCTAACTCAAAAGGAAAAGGTACTAATCAAGTTTTTTTAAAAATACAAAACCTTTCAAAAACACAAAAGCAAAATATATAAATTTCAAAAATCGATTCAAAACCCTCTAGCCGAAAAAAATTATTGATTTACTTAAGGAGCTATTAAAATCTAACTCAGAGGTCACTCTTATAACTATAAACAAAAGAAGACCAATTATTCTCCTAAACCCAAAACAAGATCAAATGGGTTCCCAAGGTTACTTGTTTGGTTGCTCACACTGCTTTCAAAGCTACAAGCCATTCAAAATGGTACCTAGACAAGGATGCTCCGACATATGACAAAGCGACAAAGCTCTATTCACCGATCTTAAAGATATGACCGATGGGTCACCACATTTGGTGATGGTAGCAAATCGCAAGATAATTGGCAAAGGTACGGTCCAACTCTATAACCTTCCCTTATTTAAAAATGTGTTATATGTTGAGGGTTTAAAACACAACCCGTTGAGCATATCTCAAATATGCGATAACAACCATAATGTTAAATTTTCTAATCAAGGTTGTGAAATTACAAATGAAAAGGGTTCTCATAATATTAACTGGTCGTAGAACTTCCGAAAACCGCTATATAGTAAGCAATAGTAGCTCATCTAATCAAACGTGCTATATGGTCCATACCGATGAGATCGATTTATGGCATAAACGCTTGGACATGTACACTACCGAAATTTATACAGATTGAGCAAAAGTGAACTAATTAAAGGTCTACCTAAAATGCAAAAAGTAGACAAGATTTGTGGTGAATGCCAAGATGGTAAACAAACTAGAGCTCTCACAAAAGGTGAACTCCAATATCACCACAAGACCACTCGAGCTTCTCCATATGGATCTTATAGACCAACAAGAATGGAAAGTCGAGGTGGCAAAAAGTACATCTTAGTTATTGTAGATGATTATACAAGATACACTTGGGTTTCATTCTTGAGAGATAAATCAGAAACCCTTGATGAAGTGAAAAAGATTATAAAACGGATTCAAACTGAAAAATGTTCTCAAGTCAAGAAGATCCGTAGTGATCATGGATCCAAATTCAAAATAGCGGTTTTGAGAAATTTTGTAGCGATCGTGAATATCGCATGAATTCTCAAGACTTAAAACTCCTCAACAAAATGGAATTGTCGAGAGGAAGAATAGAGTGCTTCAAGAAATGGGAAGTGTTATGTTAAATAGCATGAAGCTTCCTAGAATCTCTCTGGGTCAAGCAAGAATACAAATTACATCTACATTATTAACCGTGTTTATATTTGTAAATCTAATAATAAAACGGCTTATGAAATGTGGTTTGAGAAAAAGCCTTCACAAATATTTTCGAAGTTTTTGGCAAAGAAGTGCTATATTTTCTATGCGTGACCGTGAAAATTTGGGAAAATTCAACACTAAAAGTGATGAAGGGATCTTTTAGGTTATTCTTTAAACAAATGTCGTGCTTATCGTGTTCAACAACAGACCGGTGTGATTCAAGAGTCAATAAATGTTGTGATTGACGATCTTTTGAAGACACTGTCCCTAGTTTAGATAATGATGAAGTTCTTATACTTGAAAAACAAGAAATTTCATCAAGTGAAACTAATCCCGAATTAAGGATCATAAAGATCATCCAACTTCTCAAATACTTGAAACCCTCTCACCGGTGTGTGCGCACTCGTAGACAATTAGAGGACATATGTAACTACGTATGCTTTACATCCCAGATTGAACCGGTAACGTAAAAGAAGCACTTTCTCGATGAAAATTGATTCTTGCGATGCAAGAAGAACTTAATCAGCTTGTCGAAATGATGTCCGCAACTTGTTCCTAGACCTAAAGACAAACATATTATTGGAACAAAATGGATTTTCAAAAACAAATCATGACCAAGGAAATATTATTCAAATAAAGCAAGACTAGTTGTACAGGATATACACAAATTGAAGGTATTGACTATAATGAAACATTTGCCCTCGTAGCTCGTCTTGAATCAATCGACTTTTTATCTCCATTGCATGTTTTAGGAAAATTAAAATTTATCAAATGGATGTAAAGAGTGCCTTTCTCGAATGGTGATTTACATGAAGAGGTATATGTTGAACAACCTACAGTGGTTTGAAGATCCTAAATTTACTGATCATGTGTATCGTCTTAAGAAAGCTCTCTATGGTCCAAACAAGCTCCCAGTAGCATGGTACGAAAAATTGACTAAGTTTTTACCGAGTCATAATTTTCGATGGGGTGTGTTGATAAGACGCTCTTTGTTAAGAAACATAACGATGATATTCTAATGGTTCAAATATATGTTGACGATATTATTTATGGATCAACCCGTACTAACATGATCATGAGTTTGCATGATTTGATGAAATCTAAATTCGAAATGAGCATGGTTGGAGAATTAAACTATTTCCTAGGATTGCAAGTAAAACAACAACTGATGGAATTTTTATTTCTCAAACCAAATATGCTCGTAGTTTAATTAAGAAATTTGGATTTGAGAAAGGTAAAAATTTTGATACTCCTATGAGTACAACCGTAAGACTCTCAAAAGACTCTACAGGTAATGATGTGGATCCTAAATTGTATCGTAGTTTGATTGGTAGTTTACTTTATCTAACTCTAGTAGACCGATATTGCTTTGAGTGTTGGTATTTGTGCTCGTTATCAATCAAATCCTAAAGAATCTCACTTAACCGCCGTCATTAAGCGGATTATGCGTTATGTCGCAAGTTCTACTAAATTGGGTCTCTGGTATCCACATGAGACTAATGTTCAATTAGCCTGCACGCAGATGCCGATCCGGGCCGGAAACATAGATGATAGGAAATCAACCAAAGGGTGGTTGTTTCTACATTGGAAATTGTCTTGTTTCTTGGTTTAGCAAGAAGCAAAGTTCTATATCGCTATCAATCGCCGAGGTTGAATACATTGTCACTGAAATGCATGTACTCAACTTGTTTGGATGAAACGAATGTTAAGCGATTATGGAATTACTCAAGATTCTATGATTTTATTTTGTGATAATTCCAAAGGCAATAAATATCTCTAAAAATCCAGCCAAAGATTCACGTACTAAGCATATTGACATTAGATTTCATTACATTCGTGAATTAGTGGAAGAAAAATTAATAAATTTGGATTACATTCCAACCGAGATTCAACTTGCATGACATTTTCACTAAACCGCCGACAAAAGCGTTTAATAAATTAAAATTTGATCTCGGTATGTGCAATTTAAATTAAGTTTGCATGATTTTGTATATCATAATGTACATAAGTTTGATGTTTTATTTGCTTAAATTTGAAATTATTTTAATAAAAAAAATTGCAAATTTTGTCGTACTCGACCTGTCGTGAGAATACACGACCGGTCATGCCACCACCTGACCGAACACGTACACGACTGTCAGAATCTCGGATTTCACTTAAAATTGGGGATTTTTGTCTTCTTCTTCATTTCTTCATTTCTCTCCAACGGTCTAGCTACGACCGCCCCAACCCACCTTCATTGTTCTTCAAGGTTAGTGGTTCTTTTGCATTTTTTTGTAGATTCTTGCTATTAGTGTTTCAAAACTCATGTTTGTGGAATCTATTTGATCATTCATTGTAGGTTTTGGGGTTTTATCTTGAAAAATCTGTTTTACTTAAACCTCATTTCTTCCAACTTGTTGTTTCCTTGTAATCCTTCTTTGAAAATGGATGCTAGAGGTAAAAAGAAAACTACTCGAGGTCCATCTTCTTCTAGATCAGCTTCTATTGTTCAACGTCATCTTCGCTCTCCTGAAAATGATCCTACTGATGCTCGAGATTTGCGTATGCGTAATGTAATTGTTGAACGTCATGTTAATGTCAATCACATTGCTTCTTTTGGTATTCCTTCTTTGTTGAATCAGGGATGGGATAACATCTTACATTGGGGTGGAGCCGCATACCACCATTGCCCAATCCATGTTTGCATGTATTCTGTGATTTTTCTCTTGAGAATTTAACTTTTAAAGTTGATACTCAAGAAGGTTTGTTTGTAGTAGATCGACATTTGATTGCAGTATATTATGGAAATACCTATCAATGATGAAAGCATTCCAATTAATATTTTACATGATAGTCTCTCGAATCAACGACGAATGCTTACTAGAGATTTATGTAATATGGATGTTCATTGACTCATAAAGGTCATACACTTCCCTCAAGGTATTTGTTACCCGCATACGTAGTACTTCATAAGATATTCATTTCAAATCTTTATCCACGTTCGGTAATAAAACCGAACTCACTGCTTTTATGGTTCGTGTTTTGCATTCTGTTGTCTCCGGTGCTAAAATATGTCTTCCTTCTTTAATCTGTCATTCCATTATTCTGTCACGTCACCATCCTGGACATAGTGATATACCCTTTGGTTATTTATTGACTATGTTAGCAAATCATATGCTCATAGCTATGCCTACTAGAGAAAAACCCATCCACCATCTCCTTTTAATAATTCCAATCTTAATAAGATGACTTTAGATTTGGCTAGAGGCCAAGTGGATGCTTGGTAGCGTGGTGGTCTTGCTAGTAATGTCGAAGCTAGTGATCTTCCCGAAGACGTGAATATGGATGACTTATTTGAAGAACTTGAGTCGACTCACCGATGATCCCGATTTTCAGCCTTCTGATTTTGATGACAGATTGAATTCTCTTCAAGAGCAGGTGGCTCAAATTCGTGTTACTCAAGACACACAATTTTCTTATATGCGTAAATATATGAGGCGAATTGCTAAGGGTTTACACAAAATTGATCCATCTAATCCTGCACCCTCTTCTGGTTCTGACTGAATTTTTTTTTCGGGTCTGTAATATTTACTGATATTAGCATGCATCTCAAAACTTTTTTTTGTTTATGCACATTTTCTCTTGCTTCAACTACTAATTTCATTACTGTTCTTCTTCCTTTGTCATTTTGTGACAAAAAGGGGGAGAGGTTTGGTAAACTTTTGGTGTGAAGAACTTTGTCATTTTGATGTCATGTTAAACTTCTCTATGTATTACTCAGGGGGAGTTAAACTTCTCAAGAGTTATGGGAAAATGATTATTGCTTATCATGTCTATACATTGCTTATCATGTCTATACATCTGTGCATGCTTTGTACTTCTCTTATGTCTATTGGAAGTATTATTACTTGGGTGTTTTGTCACAAATTTGACAAAGGGGGAGATTGTAAGGGTTATGGTCTCATACTCCTTTGGTTGTCAAATTTTGATGTGTCAAAACATCTATCTGTGTCTTGTGCTTGTATGATGATTTTTATTCAAGACACTGTTTAAATACTTCAAGAAGCTATAAGTCGAACTCTTCAAGATGTTACAAGTTGAAGCTCAAGATGTTGAAGTTTAAGAAGCTACTATGTTGATGTTCAAGTCTTAGAGAACGACTCATGACTTCAAGACTAATAAGCAATGCATGAAGTAGTTGTTATGCTGATAAAGATCTCAAGTTTGAAGCTACAACAAAGTTCAAGATCTCAAGCCTGATATTGTTCAAGATTTCAAGCCTGATATAGGTTCAAACAATCTACATTCGTTGAATGGTTGAAGTTCAATATCCATACGACATGTTTCAGGTTTGAATGACCTTAGGTTGACCCTTTAAGTAGGTCATTTTGGATACATAAATCAAATATTTATTTTACATAAGTTTGGTCTATTCCAAGACCAGTCCTAGCTCTTGTTCGACCAGTCCTAGCATTGGTTCGACTAGTCCAAGAAATTCCACGATCGGTCCTAAGTTGTTGAAGATTTTTCTGATTTTTGAACGCCCACGACCGATCCCCGGAGGTCCTTCGACCGGTCGTAGGTTGGCTTCGACTTGTCCACGATCGGGCCGTGGAGCTACGACTCAATATCCAAAGAATACAATTCATGGTCCTACGACTGGGCGTAGGTATCTACGACCAGTCGTAGGTGACCCACGACCGGTCCGTAGGGTACTCACGACCGCCGTGGAACTTGCTTTCAAAGATCGCGCTCAATTTTTCAAAAATTGTAGAGCTACGACCACCCTAGGTTTCTAAGACCACCGTAGGAACGATTTTTTCTTCTATAAATTGAACACGAAATTCGAGTTTTCACATCCTCAACTCCATTCCATTTCAAGAATTTTCAAGTAATCACTCGAGATAAGTCTCGTGTTTATTTTAAGCTAAATTGTGCTTATTTAATATTCCTTTTTGCTAGCTTATTTAATTTGATTTTGTTTCTATATTCCAATCTTATTTGAAAAGAGGAATTATCATATTCCTTCTTCTTGGAATCAAAATCAAATATTGCTACGCCCAACAAGTTAAATCTAAAATCTATTAGAATTTAGAACCTTGAATGTGAGTATTGGAAATTGAACTTTGACATTCAATCATCTACTCCGATTGGTTCTACCGGCTTCTAAAGGAGAAATCCGTATTTTACAATTCTCAGTAAAATTCATTTATTTTTGGTTTGTTTGAGGTTGAGCCGAAAAATCTCATTATATTGGTTTTGTTTGAGGTTGAGCCAGAAAAATCTCATTGTATTGGTTGTCTGAGGAAAACCAGAAAACTCGAAAAGGGGTTTTTTGAATTGTGTAAGCCCAAGTAAAAAAAAAAAAAAGACACAATTGTAAAGGTTTTTGGTGAACCTGAGAAAACCTATTTGATAGTGAACGCTAATATTCCCCGTGTGAGGATATTAGAGTGGAGTAGCATTCTGTGTGGTCATTGTAAAACAGCTTGGTGTACACACAAAGCGAACCACTATAACTCTTTGTCTTGTGGATTGAATGCTTGCTTAATTTTCATATCTTTATCATTTGATTGTGTGGAATGTACAAGTGGATGTGAATGTTGTAACTATTTACATTTTCAAGCAAGTGTGGGATTGTTGTAATAATTTAGATCTTTACTTCGATTTATTTTCAATTCCTTGCTATTTCATTTACTTATATTAACATTGAGTTCTTGATTCAAAAGAGGTTCTAGAAATAAGGTTGTCCTACCATAAGCCCTTGTTTATTATGGTGTAAGGTTGTCCTTAGAACTGAATTTGTATCAATCTCTCAATAATTATTTATCAAGGTGATTTATATTTAGCATTGTGAATTGATTCATAATTAAGGGTATTGATTTACTTTAGTTCCGCTGATTTTATTTTAAATTTGACATAGTCCTATTCACCCCCCCCCCCCCTCTAGGACATATAGCTTGGCCTTTTCACACCCTCCTGCCAAATATGCCATTCCCAATTCCGAAGTGGGATTAGCAATACAGTCCCATTTTAATACAACTTAAGACCATTGGCCAAGTAGTGATGCAGTGATAAAGTCCCTTGATATACATTAACCTACCACACTCTGACAACTTAAGCTTTTTGAGTAAATGGTTGTTTGACAAATAGACCCTTGGAGTTTTGGACTAGAGCGGTGCTCCTAGATGTCGACACTGCACCAATGATAGGAAATCCAATAAATCGATAATGCGAACCTTAGGACCCTCTTTGTTGGTTTGAGCATATGTGAAATGCTCGAAGCGCCAAGTATATTCAACTCAATTCCACAAGATAGATTTAGTTAGTCACTTGATTAGGCCGAGCAAGACTCATTCCTTCGTTGAATCCCCTTAATACTTTAGCTTCCCAAGAACTCTTAGGGAGCTTATTTGGCGTAAAAACTATTCACGATTAGAGAAAACCTATATATCCTTGGATTCAATGTTAGGTCCAACCAATACATCCCTTAGAATTTCCTTCAAGGACTTAGTACAATCGGGAACACGGAGTAGAGAAACTACATATAAGCGAGGTATTCGCGGTTTGAATCACATTCTCAAATCCTGGTAGTGACCAATGAACCCTATGCTCTGATCAAGTAGAAGACCAGGATCCAACAGAATTCGGAAGTGATACGATGAGCTTCCTACCCTGGCCCGGTAGATGATCGATGTATCGGTATCGAGCCCACTATTACCGTCTCTCCGTGTTGGTCCAATAATGAAAACAGCTATCTTACTCTAAATTGGTGGGAATTATCGTCAAGATTCTAAATAGGTAAAGAAATAAATTGTAGCAAACCATCAGGGTATGAGAAATGGATAAAGAAATAAGTTTTAAGGGGGGTAGACTAAAATGAACCAGCTAGTACATACCCTACCACGCGTAGAAACTTGGAACCAATAAGTCTTAGGCAAATAAAATAATAGAAATCTTCCCTTATTACCCTTAGCCAATTTCGAGGACGAAATTTTGTTATAAGGGGGTAGATTGTAACACCCCGGATTTTTGCCAACCTGGAATTAGACGTCCTTAGGCAATGGGTCGATCCTAAGACCTTATTAACTTGTCAGAACTAAATCCCACAGTCTAAAAATCGCTCCTTAATCATTTTCTTCACAAATTCCACCCTTCACCACCTTTTTCTTTAAAATTTTCAAAGTACTTTCATCCTAGACACTATCCTAAACTAGCTAAGTAGTATAACTTGGATCACTTTATATACAAACTACAAAGGCCCAGGTACCACCTCAGATAGAAATCTTACAGGACTAAACCCTTTAGAAATTAAGTGAGATTTAGCTAGTGTTAAACTAGAGTGCCTCGTGAAATTAGCACCAATCGCTTTAAATACGATCCGCAAGACTCAAAACTTGTAGAATCATTGACGCTTAGGTTACCCTAAAACTTAGATCAATCTCATTACCCCCGCTCACGGAGCATCTCGAAACTTCGATGGGGTCTGACCGCACATCTAAGTCCGATTAACACGGTTAAGGAACTAGGACCGCCTCACCGGGCTTGACAACCACCTCTGAAATCGTGTCCACTCGATGTCCCATGCCATTCGCTTGAGTCCTGAGCGAGGGTGTGTGAAAACACTATTCCCTTTACAAAATAAATATCCGGAATAAGTGATCTGCACCATTCGCCAACATCGTGATTAAGCAACCATCACGAATCGTAGACTAAATTACACCCTGATTAAGAAAAATTTCAGAACATTTACATGTGCTTAGAATTTCGGATCGTGGCCCACTGACCGTTGAACTGAAAGTGGTCCGCCACGTGCGATCTGGGAATCCGATCGAGTCGAAAATGTAATCCCACATAGATCCATGTGTGGTGAGCTTAAGTCTAACGTTTGGCTCAAGGGGGGCCACCAGAAATACTCTTTTGAGCTGGAACATCGCCGAAATGCTTATAATAGCAGTAACCCTTGAACCTGAGTCTATTTTGGGAAGGTTTTAGGCTATAAAAGGACTTTAAACCCTCTCCCATTCCAGCCATACGAATTTGGATTTGAGAGAGAGAAAAGAGAGAGAAAAGAGAGAGAAAGTGAGGGAGATGTGGGAGGAACTCCTCGTCAAGTTGTTCCTCGCTATTCGGGCTCCACCGCCGATTCTCATCGCTTTCCTAGCGATTCCGGCAGCGTTTCTAGGTAAGAAACCCTAACCCTAACCCGTTTTAGGGTTGTATAGGTTGTAGGTTATGAAATAGCTAACTTTGTTTCGTTCTTTAAGTCGCTAAACTCCGTAATTTTAACCTTAGCAAACCTATCGATTCTCACATGCGATTCTACGACACAAGGTGCGGACTTTAGGTGTATAGGTTATGGTTTTCAACGCTTTCAATGTCGATAATGATAGATTCATGATCTCGCATGCAATTGCACATGTATAAAATGCTTTCTTCGTGCTTTCTTTTTATTAAATTGTAGAATTTGGAAATTCACATACTCTGTATTCGTATAAAATACCGTATACGTATTTTTTTTTAGAAATTTGTTTGACATGTTTATTTGACGTATGGATATATGACGTATGGATAAAATACTTATTTGGCGAAAGGATTCGCCTAAATACATGTTTACTAATAAACACTATGTATGTAGAAATACTATTGTAAGAAGTACCGTATACATGTATATTTTAGTGATGTGTTTGTCATGATTAATTGTCGTATCAATATATTATGTGCGTATAAAACATTTGCTTAAGGGAATCGCAAATACATGTTTGCTTGTATACACTATATGTATGTTGAAAATGCGTATTCTAGAAAATACGTATCTATACGTATAAATATTGGGAGATGAATTTATCATGATTATCTGCTATAGTAATATATTATACATGGATAAAATACCCACTTGGCTAAGGGATAGCCCTAATACATGTTTTACTAACATACACCACGTATGTTGTAATAGTGTATTCTAAGTGTTTGTGAAAATGATTGAATGAGTATTGAATTCTCATTCGTACTCGCCATGACTAATTGTCATGGATTCATGATTGTTGTATTGGCGATACCCTTTTGACGAAAGGATTTGCCCTAAATCACGCCACGGCCAATATACACCATATATGCTAAAATGTGTGGCCCAAGTGTTTGTGGAAATAACTGAATGAATATGGAACTTGGATTCCTGCTTGCCATGACTATCTGTCGTGGGTGTACGCGTGTTATGATTGGGGTAACTCCCTAGGGAAAGGATTTGGCCTAATGCCTATGTGATCGACATATGTTATGTATGTTGATGCATGTTTGTTTAAGTGTTTCTTGAAATGTCTGAATGAGTAGTAGTTAGCAAATTGTAATGTATAAGGGTGTTGAGATATGATTCTCAACCTCTTTTAATTATGTGTATGATCTCCTTGGATTGTTGTATGATTAGGAATTGAACATGTATAAACTCATGCTTGTGTTGTGATTCATAACATGCTCAACTGCTTTATGATTATAACTATGTAATGCGTATGTTTAAATTTATATTTACGTTGTATGATCCGTCATGGGTGATGGGGAGCGAGCAACGAGTGCAGTGCAATGACCATACCGTAACGGATAATACCATACCTTGATTCTATGAGTGGAATCTTGATCCATTATCGCTTTATCTATCTCAAGTTATCATGTTTGGGGCTATGATTATAGTCCGTGGACCATCGGTACACTGGTGAATGAATTCGTGGTCGCGATTCATTTGCCACGTGAGATGTGTTCGACGAACCCGAGTCGTATCTTCGGTTGGCGATAGTGGTTGGCCATGCAAAGTGCTTATGCACTTCATGTCGTTCAACTTGTTGTGCGCCGAGCCAGCCGAGCTCGTCAAGTAACCCGACCGTCTTATGTATGTTCACCATGTTTGGTCGCCATCGCTCAACCTTGAGATAGGGCAAACTTACCGTGAAATCCCTTTAACCATGGTACCTCGATCCGCTAAGACTCATGAGCCGGCATGGTGGTATGGGACACCGTGGTCGAGCCGCCACGGCCACGCCGGGGCCACGTGCCTCCCCGTAATGACCGCTGAGCAACCAGACTTGTGACCCGATTATGGTGGTATGGGACACTATATTCGAGTTTGTCGATACTTACGGCGAGAGCCGAGTACCTGTGGAGACCTATACTCATGCCGACTCGGCGATGAGTCCTCTATAGTATCTTTGAGTATACTCCAAGGTCCTGTGATTGGCGACGAGTCTTTCACGAAATCGGAGTATGAGTTGAGCCGAGTACGATGAGACCTGTATTCGAGCTGATGGCTAGTGATTGAGCCGAGTACGGTGAGACCTGTACTCGAGCTGACGGTCAACAATTGAGCCGCATACGGTGAGATCTGTATCCATGCTGACGGGTGACGAGCCCTTTATGATGCCTTCGCTACGCCTCTCAAACCATAATATCGTATGAGATTAACTAGGACTGACGACCCTAGAATGGATCATGTTTGGGAATGATACAAGGGAGGTACCTTAGTTTTCCAATACTGCTGTTTGAAATGGACTAATAATAACTCAGTAATCATGATCATCATCGCACCGCATGTGCTTAGTAGATGTGGCGCACTGAGGGAGTTAAGCATTCGCGAACGTAAGATGATGTCGCATGAGGGTGGTTTGGCAAGGGCATACAGCATCATGTCATTTCATTCTCGCACTTAATAAGAGTAGTTAGAATTGTTTGATTTGTACTGCTTTATCATTACTGCTTGATTGGATTGATAATATGTTAACCTATGCTTTACTGTTCCACTGAGTTGATCACTCACTCCCACGTTACGGGACAGTGTTGTGCACACCAACCAGATTTGTTGAATTTCAGATGATGGCGATACTTATGAAGCAGAGCCGGACTACTTCTATGGTGATGAGGAGGAGTTCTCCTATCATGTAACTCTCTGACGGGTCTCTGAAGACCTGGTACTGTATTGACGGGGCTATGGTATTTGGGATAGGAGACATTACACTTCCTCACATTAGGTATATTTTAGAACTGTACTTGTAATTATTTAACCTGGTAACTTTATCACACTCTGGAGACTCACCACAGATTTTATATATTTTATATATCTATCACAGTCTTCCGCTTACTAATTTATTGTCTCTGGAGTATGATATTCTGTTTTGGCTTAATCTCACTCATGTTCAATGCACAAATACAGTCAACATTCAATCATCATTCATTTTGTTGCATAAGTGATGTTCTGGAACTCGGGAGTTGAGTTTATGCTCGACCCCGATTTTCGGCATTACATTATAATCTTACCAAGCACCCGTTATCCGTCTTGATTAAAGCCCTATATTATCATTCCACTAAGGTGTAGATTAGAGCGGCGATATCCCAATTCATTCAGTACTGTTAGTGGTAATAGATTCACCGTGGACCCATTATCGAACATTCTCTTCTTGACCTACTTACCGTGAATATGACCCATGATCATCAATGGCCTATTGTGTTCCTTATCATAAGTTAGGTCATCGTCAGAAAAGGAAACTACTGGCATATAATCTTCCTATTCTTTGTGCTCTTCATTCTCCATTTGTGTGAGCAATGCCTCTCTTACGTCATCATCAAATAAAGCTTTAATCAAACTTTGTCGAGAATCTTCTAACAATCTTAGGGCGTCATAGACACTTAACCGAGCTGGTATGCCTTTCAGATGAGTTACGATATCATAAGTCACCTTCCCTATTCCCTTTTTTTCTTCCTTCTGGCTATTGCCGCTGCGAGAGTAATTCTTGATTGTCTCTGCCTTTAATTTTTCAGCCTTCGGATTTGGTGGGCTAGTTATTTTTTTCCCTGATCGTAACGTAGTTGCTACAACTTTCCCTATTGTTTTGTGATGCTCTGTCCTCGCTTTTCCATGAGAATTCTCTCATATAGTAAGTACATTTACTGCTACTTTTCTATCTCTCTCTTTTCCCTTTTCAATTATTATCTCGCCCCTATTTATCAATCTCTATATTATACATTTCAACGTGTAACAATTTTTTATCGGATGCCCTACCAGACGGTGATAATGATAAAAGTCTCTTTCTTTTGTTTTTGATGATTCTTCAGGGCACTTAGACGAAGGCAGTTCGTTTGTTCCAGCTTTCAGCAATTGATTCGTCATGGGGACAACGTCTTCTCTCTCAAACATGAAACCCTCATGAGAATTTAATGATCTGGGTCTTTTATCATAAAACCTTCCTCTGGGATGATTTGATTCTTCTTTCCTTTTTGTCTTTTTGCCTCTTATTTCTCTTGTATCATGGCTTTTCTTTTCATGATCGACAACATTTGTAATTAATTTTTTAGGCCCTCTTCTAGCCGTCTCATAGCTAAATACTAGCATTTTCCTAGTCATCAGTTCCGGAGCATGTGCCTTTGTAGCTAGGTCACGGAAGGTCTTGATATCAACACTGGTGAGACCGAACGCTATTCCTGTCTCCATAGAGTTCAGGCACATCTTCACTTGCTCTTTCTCTTCTGGCAACTACCTGCAAGAAGCTCCCAAGGTCTTCCATCTGTCTATAAATTTTTCTATGGACTCTCTTTCTCCCTGTCGTACTGAAGCTAATTCTGTGATGCTGATGTCACGTTCTAACGAGAAGAAGTTTAACACGAACGCATCTTACATCTACTCCCAAGTTCTCATTAATCCCAGTGCTAAAATTAAGTACCATCTAAATGCCTTGCCTATCAAAGAAGACCTGAACAATCGAAGACAATATTGGGGCACTATAGAGAAGTTCCTCATGCTGGTGATAAAGTGCATTAAATGCTCTTCTGGTGATCCATCTTTGTTGAATTTCTAGAAATATGGGTGCTTGAAATTGGTTGGGAAAGGGATATCTTCCACTTCTCTTGGGTATGGTGACTGATATCTAAACCTTCCGATATTCTCACATTCCCTTTTTGTCCTAATGGCTTCCTCAACGACTTGTCGCACTTCTTCCTAAGTCATCACCCTTGCCGTAGGCGGAAACTAGAGCGATCCCGCTCTTGGCAGTTGTGATCCTTCGAGCTATTGTTCTCGTTCACTCGCATTACCTGTCATTGGAGGAGCTGTCATTCAAGCTACATTATATGCAAGGGTTGTCAGGACCTCTCAGAGATTTCTGCATTCTTCCATTAGCATTTTCTGTGCCTAAGCCATTTCAGCCATGCAATCTTTTATAGTCGACGATGGTCCTTGGCTTGTTCCAACCATATACATAGTAGCCTCTCCATTCCCTGATGAAGCTGTGGTCGGAGCCGAATAGGAATGTATCGATGCAATGGGGGTCACTGAAAGAAGAGTTTCATCTGATTTCCATGTATTTCCAGAGTAGTCGGTTGATTGAGGTGACACAAGGGTTGGCGAGGCTGTGAACAATGACTTACCATTCTGTTCCTTCGTCCATCGAGCCCCTCTGGCAGGCAGAGTAAGAAAATCCTGCATCGACAGTGGAGAAATGGCTTTCCTGGGGTGTATTGCAGGAGGGGCAAGTTCAGGGTTTTTCCTGGCTACCTCACTTGGCCCATCATAAAAACATGAAACTAACCTATAGAAGCACCCACCGTTCAATCTTCTTGGTCCATTGGAAAGCCGATCTCCTTGTGCTCCACTTTGATGGAGGGTGATGAAGTTGAATGGCTAGGATGAAGGTTTTGGAATGGGAAAGTGGGCCACACAAAACCACTTTTCTCTCCTTAGAAATGTTGGACGTCCACACTCTTTTCTCTCTTTGGTGTTGCTTAGAATTTGTGTTGAGAAATGAGAGGGAGAGATGAGATGTAAGGAGAGAGAGTGATGGATATGCGTGATGGGTGAGGTGATGGATGTGAGGTGAGTGATGGGTGAGGTGAGAGATGGGTTAACTTGGTGGTTGCTTGACTTGGGGAGAAAGAAAGCATGGGTTTTATGTACTTGACATGAGGTGATTGATTGATTGATTGATTGATGGGACATGTTGTAGAGATTCTCTTGGGATTGCAAACGCACGGTGTTTTCTTTGAAATAAACGTCGGCCCACATCTTCCTGCCAGGGTATCAGATCGGTGGGTAATACGCGGCATTGGAACCGCAGTGACGGTGTGGTCACAATGATACAAGTCTTGGATTAAGCCGCTCAAATCTATGAGTTACGACTTAGGGTCGTGCACAAACGTCGATTATAGGTCGCAGATTGCTAGAATTCGCCGAGAAGGATCGCTGGATTCGACGAAACAGTATGGTCTAGGATACAGGTCTTACAGTTCTCCCCACCTAAGAAAATTTTCATCTTCAAAATTTAAAACACGACACAACCAATACAGAGTTCATAAAAGGAGGGAAATCATATCGTTATAGATATAATCATCAAACACGTAAGAGATGGGGACAACGCCCACAAATATCAGCCTCTTACTCTTAAGATGCCTCATCAGCACTATGATGATCCCACTGAACCTCGGATCCTGCATCAGAAAGGATCGAAACTGGAATACTATACAACCTCGCAATCTCAACGGTAGGGAGCTATATCAAAAAATCTCTAAGTTATTCGAACTCGGGGATCTAATCATTTTAAGTTCTCAACAATCATCGAGTGAATGGTAGCTATCAGTAGATACGTGATGTTATCCTTAGGTATCCCTATGTTATGCTCTGATACCAACTTCTATCACGCCCCAAACTCAGTAACCAGGCTCACAAAATTTCTGATCACCGAATCCAGTGCCGACAGCCTCCGTACTGCCCCATTCTCGAATCTCAGCACTCATATGCCAAATTCCGACCCTGGGGTCCTACAAGGAGGATTTTTAGTATATTTTTTTTTTTTAATGGAGCATAACCAAGTCTCAAAACAACATCGTCATCACATATCCACTAATATAATCATTTGCATACAATGCTAAAAGGGAAATACATATATCGAAATCAAAGCTCCAGAGGACAGCTGCACGCTCCAAGCTCAACGCTGCTGTAACTTAACGCCACCTGCATACATCTATCGTGCATAAGCTTACAAAAGCTTAGAGGGTGATGAAAGTGTGTGCACAAGATAAGTGTCAAGTATACCATAAAGCCCATAAATCATACATCATCGGAATAAGTGAAAATACTAACAAGATCATGAATCATACAATATCAGAGTAAGTGAAAATATACTGGTAAGTCCACGAGTGCTATCAATCGTACCAAGGTTATGCAATATAAAACATAATAAGACAATAATAGATGCTGAGGATGCAATGCAATATGCAAATCCTGACGAGCCACGAATACCATCAACCTCATCTAGGCCATATAAGTGCAAAAACATAGTAACCCAAAATGCTAAGTACTGCAAATGCAATGTAATATGCGGTACGAATGAAATGACCATGCTGAAATGTGAAGTCGGGATGATAGTACGTAGTATCGCAGGCTACGGGGTCCACCACAAGGGACTTCTATCCAAACTAGTCCCATACCTAAATTTGGATAGTCCGACTCAATGTGGTAAACTCCTGATCTCAGGTTAGTCGCGCGCCCAACCGAAATCCTAGCCATGCGAAGGTACACGTAATAAATAGTTACGCACCACCAGCCTGAGTTGATAGTGAATGAATGAATGGATGGATATGCAATTCCTGCTTAATAAGTCCACATATCTGTACGGTTGCTCTCTGGGGGAAATCACCGTGGTCTATTACACTCGACACTAACTGCCTCCTCCCTATCTACACAGCCCAGCGAGTGGAAGAGACCTCACTATCCGCCTAACCAGTAGTCTGCTAATACCTACTTGGCTCGTCAATAGCGGACACATTTGTGAGCTGGTCATACTTAGCCTAGCTTATAGCCCCCTCACTTGGACGGATAAGGCCACACCCCCTCCCAACCGACCACAACACAGTGGGAGATGCGGCCTACTAGTATTCGGTACTCGGGTGCTCATGTTCCACTCGGTCTAGATGTTGGGGCTTCTCCTGGCCTCGGAAGTTCTGAGATTTTCACCTAATGACATCTTAAGTGCCCATAGTGCTAGAACCAAATATTTTTGATGTCCCATCTAGCCATCCACGATGTGCCTGTGGAGGCCACGGCCCTGATGTCGCTAGAGCGTACAATAATCAAGTCACACATATATGAGATGCATGAGTCACACTATCCAGTCATACAGCAATCCTACGCGTACTGCGCGATAATGTAGGGCACTCCATCTCATAAGGAGTCCCGTAAATGGTCTGCCCAATGGCGTATGCTATGATCAAACATTTCTTATATCAGGCATACATATGATGCATACGAGCATGAATCATGGAGTTATACTAAGCATGTTATATGGTAATGAACTATCCTCACAACGAAGATGGGCCTTGATGACCTACATACAACAAGTATGGGCCTACCAATGGGCCCTAGGGAGAGTTATAATGTGGACATTTAACCAACATTATTCTTACAATGTGGACGTCAAACCAACATTGCTCACAAGGCATGGCTCACCATAAATGTCACTACATAACCTATGGTGGAATCACACAATATAATAGACCTTGTATACATCCCACTGGGCATCGACCCATGGACCTCAAATACATTGAATGAGCCTCATCATATGGTCCTTATATATGTCATGGTGGGCCTCAACAACAGGCCTCATACACATCATAGTGGGCCTCAACAGCGGCCTCATACCCATCAAGGTGGGCCTCAACAACAAGCCATAAATACATCAAGGTGGGCCTAAACACATGGGCCTCATGTATATATCAAGGTGGGCCTCAATGGATGGCCACAAATAAATCAAGATGGGTTTCATACATATACCAAGGTGGGCCTCAATAACGAACCTTGAATACATCACAATGGGCCTCAACCCATGTGCCCCAAATACATCACAATGGGCCTCAACCCATGGGCCCTAATATATAACAATGGGCCTTACCAAATGGGTCAGAAATACATTACAATGGGCCTCATCATATGAGCCAGGAATGCATCAAATGGGCCTCGCCAAATGGGCCATAAATACGCAACGGTTGGGCCTTGCACATGGGCCATAAATACATCACATCGGGTCCCAACACATGGGCTGAGTACACCTCATATTGGGCCTCAAACATGGGCATCATATACATCAAGTGGGACACATCGTATGGGTCTTACCCATTGCAATCGCCCGCATCAATGGGCCTTATACATCACGTCGGACCGCTTGGATCAAGCACGTACGTCATGTGGGGCCACGTGGATGGACGGTGTGAATATACAACACATCTCAAGGTGGACCCTACCCGTCCTATGAAAAAACAAATGGACGGCTGGGTATAGAACGCATGCATCAAGGGGCCCACTGTCCTACAAAACAGATGGACGGCGTTACTGCAAAGCACATACATCATGGTCGGCCCGTACAGCACCGTCCAAATAGACGGCGTGTATATAAAATACATATATCACGGTGTGCCGTAACAACGGGCTTCATACATGGGACTTACATACGTCGTGGGCTGTATATATCAAGGTGGGGTCCACTTGAACTATAGATTTGTCCCATTCTTTTCTCATGCCATAAAAATAATCTCTCAAAATGATTGGAAGGTATGGAAACAACACATGCATCATGGTAGGGGTCCATATGAACTATAGATCTGACTCATTCTTTAGCTGATGTAAAAAAAAAAAAGAGCTTTCAAGATGGATAGACAGTTTGGATGCAGCACATGCATCATGGTAGGTCCCACTGTCCAGGTGTGGACGGTGTGGGTAAAATACATAAACCACGGAGGGCTCCACCGTCCACGGTTGTGGACGGTGTGACTAAAACACATGCATCACTGTGGGTTCCACTGTCCACAACAATGGACTATGGACGGTGTGAATAAAACACACACATCACTGTGGTTCCATGTGGGGCCTACCAAAATGCTTATTTACAATTCAACCCGTTCATAAGGTCACGCAGGCCTAGATGCATGGGAAAAATAAATTTCACAATGATCCAAAACTGTTGTTAACCCAAAAAGGGTTTCAATGGCAGTCGTTCAATCTCACTATTTCTTATGATGTGGGGGCACCCGAGCCGTGTATACGGCTAATTTTTGGTGGGGGCCCCACTGGCCTAAGGGGCCCACCAATGCACGGTGTGGATGGTTAAGACGCATCACAGTGGGGCCCACACATGGGACCACGGTCCCTACCGTCATTTAAACGCACAAGAAGCATGTCACTGCGCTTCTAGCAATGCAGAAGGTCTTCTACATGAATATATTTTTCTTTTTCTTTTTTTTTGAAATCGAGTTTTTCTGAGGTTTTTCTATGGTAGCGCCCGCATCAACAAAATCCACCTCACCCATTGGTCTTTACTGCCCAAGACAGAACAAATAAGCCGAATATTCACTATATTTTAGCGCATCAAAACAATAGGGTGGATTTCAATGGTAGACACACCGTTTGCTATGTTATGGCCCGCCTAAGAGTCAGATCAACCACATTTTTCGGATCAACGCCTAAAATGGTATGGGGAAAAGGATAGACGGCTTGGATTGAATTTATACATTGAGGTGGGGCCTACATGGATAGCCCTTCCCAAACCCATTTTCTTTTTCTTTGCTACTGACGTTAGTACACTCACTGTCAGCTCACACTTCACTTGTTGGCAACGTCCAGCGTCCCTGGACGCTGGATGGTTGCATATAACACATATATTTAAGGTGAGCCCCACCCACATACATGCTACCAGGGTGGGCTACTAAATGATTGGATGGTGTGCATGAGACCCACATCAAGGTGAGGTCCCTTTGATGAATAGTTTGGACATCTCACAACTCATTAAGTGGGCCACACCATCATATCATCACACCCAAAATAAATGAAAAAGAGAGGGAGAGAGAGACACATGTGTGATGGAGGGACCCCGACACTATGGGCCCTCTCTTGCATGATTTAAAACATACATCAAGTTGGTCCCATTACATGTGGGCCCACCAAATCAAAGATCAACGGTGGAGATTCCTTCTCCACCCAAAATGGACGGTCTAGATGACCTCTTTTCATGTAAGGAAAATAAACATCATGATGGGGTCCATGAAGAATAGCCCCATCATGGAATGATCGTGAGAATCAAGGTGGGCCGTCAGCCACACCAAGGGTCCAAAGAGAGATCCATACCATCTATCGGTAGGCCTCACTTGGCCCATCATAAAAACATGAAACTAGCCTATAAAAGTACCCACCGTTCGATCTTCTTGGTCCGTTGGAAAGCCGATCTCCTTATGCTCCACTTTGATGGAGGGTGATGAGAGTTGAATGGCTAGGATGAAGGTTTTGGAATGGGAAAGTGGGCCACACAAAACCACTTTTCTCTCCTTAGAAATGTTGGACGTCCACACTCTTTTCTCTCTTTGGTGTTGCTTAGAATTTGTGTTGAGAAATGAGAGGGAGAGATGGGATGTAAGGAGAGAGAGTAATGGATGTGAGTGATGGGTGAGGTGATGGATGTGAGGTGAGTGATGGGTGAGGTGAGAGATGGGTTAACTTGGTGGTTGCTTGACTTTGGGAGAAAGAAAGCATAGGTTGTATGTACTTGACATGAGGTGATTGATTGATTAATTGATGGAACATGTTGTAGAGATTCTCTTGGGATTGCAAACGCACAATGTTTTCTTTGAAATAAATGTCGGCCCACATCTCCCTACCAGGGTATTGGATCGGTGCATAATACGCGGCGTTGGAACCGCGGCGACGGTGCGGTCATAATAATACAAGTCTTGGATTAAGCTGACTCAAATCTATGGGTTACAACTTAGGGTCGTGAGCAAACGTCGATTATAGGTCGCAGATTGCCAGAATTTGCCAGGAAGGATCGTGGGATTCGACGGAACAGTACGGTCTAGGAAATAGGTCTTACAGGGGTATTTATAAACTCCCACATGTGTCAATCCCCTCAATCCTCACAACATCCATATCCACTGTGCACCAGTTCCTTTGTGTACAGATCTGATTGTGTGCTCCAAACAGTTGTGCGCCGCACAACCCTAATCTAAAATCAATTTCTTCTGTGCTTCACACAACTAATCATCCATCGACTTCTAGTATGAGTTGACTTCTTACGCGGTCCTTCTTTTCTCCTTGCAGCTTTCCTTTGTGCGCCTCATAACTCTTTCAATTCCTTCTCTTCTCTCTTTTTTTATGCCTCAACAATGTGTATCAGGATTGACCTCCTAGTCTGATAGAGGTGTAGTTAGGTTTATTACTTTCATAAGATTTAGGATTAAGATAGTTTATTTTTTAATAAGTTTAGTCTTCATGTTAACCCATCTACATGTTAAGAACTTTAGAAAAGCTTCAATTTTTCTTCTTCAGGTACTACCTTTCCATCACTTCTCCTTTCTTTTCATTATCTCATGTGCATTGCATGCTTATATCTGTTACATTGAGGACAATGTAGATTTTAGGTTGGGGGATGTGGATTAGGTAAACTAATCAGTATTTTCTTAATATTTGAGTAAAAAATTTGAAAGTTTTCAATTTTCAAATTAAAAACCTGTTTGGAATATGATAGTTTGTGTATTTAAGAATGCTTTGAGTATGATGATAAGATAGAGATTGAATTTTGAATTGTTGGAGTTTGATCAACTAAGTAGACTATCACTTAAGTTCTCTCATCTAATTGATTAAGAGGAAGTTTGAATATCATATTGATCTAAATCACAAGACACATTCAATTTATTTTCTGAGAATTATGCTAAAATTTCTAATTGTTAGTATGTGAATCATTGATAAATGTTGAGAATTAAATCTGGAGATTTTTATCCACCTCAAAAAGATGAAAAAAACAGTTAGAAAAATAGAGAGATCAACAAAAAGATCATGTATGATGAAAAGACTGGAAAAGAATGAAGATGAAAAGACTGATAAGAATGAATAAATAAAAGTGACCATCGATATAAAATCAAAAACTGGAAAAAGAAGAAAAGAGGGAAGTTCGGAATTAGGACTTGATTTTTCAATCAATCTTGAGGTGATGAGTATGGCTAACATTATAAAATAATAGTACTTTTATGGAAAGTAAGTTGGAAGTCACTAGGTACATTGGATAAACTTGATATATGAACTTATGCTCCTAAGTGATTAATAAGAAACCTATTTGATTGATTGCTCATGTAATTAGGCTCTACGGTTTCAAATTTTCACTCTCACTTCTTTGAATTATACTCATTCATACGTAATTGCACAAAAGATTATTTTCTGAAAGTGATTTGAACATTGAGAATTGAGGATTCTTTCAAGCATGTTTTGCTCGGGACTGGAAAAATGTTGTTTGGGGGTGTGTTGAGTATTAAATATTGCATATTTTTTCCTATTTACATCTTGGTTTTATGAAGATGATAATGCTTAATGGGTATATTTTATACATGTTTGTATTGCGAGGTGATTTTAAGAGCTTGGATTGAAAATAATGTTAAAAGCATGGATTCGATGCTCAAGAATACTAAGGCAAGGGATGGATCTTAAGAGACCAAGATTAAAGATTTCAAGACCCCAAGATTCAAGGAAACCAAATGGAGAAGTCGAAAGTGCAAAATGCAGAAATTTACAGAATATGAACTTCACTGTTTATGTCATCGACCGCAGTTGATGACATTGAAGCCCGTGTTCGATGACATCGAAGAATTACATGAAATCAAGTTGGTTGCTTGATAAATTGGATGCGGTTCTCGATAACATCGAAGCCCTGTTCGATTGGTCAAAGATTTGTTCAATGACATCGAAGGCAGTTCGATGACATCGAGATTATTAGAGCAACTCGCTGGAACGCTCTAGACACATTCTCGATTACTCGAACACCCTTTGATGCCATTGAAGGACTGTTTGATGACATCGAAGGTATGTTCGATGACATGAGGATTTACGCAGTGTGAAAGGCGTTACGCAGTGCGAAAAGTCACGACTTTCGGATTCAAGTTACGCTCGATGACATCAAAAGTTGTTCGATGACATCGAACGCGTTACACAGAGTGCGTAAATTTGAGGCAGTTTTCAAAGACGGTCGAATAAAAGCTATAAATATGGGTTCTTCGAGGGGTTCTAAACATGATTTACATTTTAAGAAGCAGAACCAAAGGGTGGAGCAGCCTCCCAAGAATTTTTCTTCCTTTCTTTCCTACTTTTAACCAACCCAGTCAACTCACCTTGTTAAACCGAGCTTATAAACCCATTTTGTCATAAGCCCATTCTAAAGCCCAATTCGAAGAAGAGGGGAGACATCAAGACAGCTTTGGAGGACCAAACATGTCCACGTGTGCAGGGGGCCTCCCTCTCAATCTAAAGCAAAACCAAATGACGAACGGCACCCAGGGTATCGCTTGTCACATGGCACTGGCCGTACTTTGACCAACTGCTCACTCATATGCTATTGCCCTCCCTACTTATTTCATTAATGTGCAAAATCTATAAGTTACTCCGATGCCCCTCCCTTCTATACAAATTACACCTTTTGTCATCCAAACCAACACATGAGATCTTGCCACATGGAAATATCAAATATCAACAATGCAAACCTGTTTAACATTGAGCTTTGCAAGAATTACTAGAAAACAGGGCTAAAGGGCTATTAATACGCCATTCCCTTCACATTCCAAGCATCCTCTCTCACTTACAAACCCTTAAGAAGTCCTCTTAAGCGTTATCTTAGCCACCCCATCCCTTTCAACAAGGACCGAAAAGAGTGAGGAAGAGAGCAACGCCTATGTCCAGCCTGAACACTACCCTCTTGATCTAACCTAAGTTTAATCCAAGCCATTCAATATGATCCTTGTGACATTACCGTCCACCCACCTATTTTTAATCAAGCTGCATCTAACCATAGCATTTGTATAGCATAATATTCATCTCATCACTCAACACACCTTGCAACAAATTGGCTTGGAAGTATACTCTGAGCCTTGACGATTTAATTGAACCTTGCCCAATAGAAAACTTGTCAATTACTTCACATTTTATCACACGTATTGCATACATTATCATATGAGAACTGAATCCTAACCCTCAAGAACAATCAGATTCTACATCTGTATGGAAAGATTGTGTTCCTAATACCTTCACTCTCTATAACCACGATCCCTTAGAATATCTGGTCGCAAAATCAAAGAGTTATCTTATGATAGAAAATCTTCGAATCCCTACCCCTAACGTTTCTATAAGATCTAGCCGATTGTAGAGATAAAGAAATTGGCTAGTGGTGACTCTAGTCAAATACAATCAATCAATCACATCGCAAAGCCCTCGAAAGAGGAAACTTGTGGAAAAAGCAACCCTCGAGTTGATTTCGCCTCAGGATCATAGCATCCACGGTCATCATTACATTCCATGTAGTCTTTATTTACTTCACCTTTATTTGATATAATCATTTCATTAAATACTTCACAGGCATCGTTATCATAAATCAGCTCATCATCCTCAAATATCATATGGTCTTCATTTACTTCAACTTTATTCGATCTAATCATTTTATCAAATTCTTCATGGGGACCTTCATCTTAATTGAAATACTTATGGAGGCTTGTGTGTGATGTCTTTGTAAAACCACACCCATCATGCATTATAGATTTTATTTATTTATTATTATTATTATTATTTTGTGGTTAGCTTGTTAGCACACACCCATGTCAGTACACACACTCCATGTTAGCCATCCCCACTAGGGATCGATACCATGACCTCAAGTGTTGAGACGAGGTATCTCCACTCCTGAATATGAACATCTTGAATTGAAGTTGTTTGTTCTGCTTGATTTACTCTTCCTCTTGCCATAAAAATTAAGCTCAATTTAAGAACCAAACTTACTCTGATACCAAATGATGTCGATCAAACATGCAAGAAAATAAAAAAAAAAAAATGTTGAAGCAAGTAGTAGAGAAAAGAAAATGAGAGAATAATTGCTTTGATTGAGAGAGAGAGAGAGAGAGAGAGAGAGAGAGAGAGAGAGAGAGGACAATACATCATAGCTGGCTTGGGTATTCACTCAATCATATACAAGAGGATTCACTCACTTTTAAAGATAATCAAGAAATTCCATAAAAATGAGAAAATACACTAATGCCTTTTCTCCATTTACAAAACTATATTTACAGAGATAGGGTGAGAGATATTAAATGGAGCGGGTGATAGAGAGATGACAATTGAATTAAGATGAGCCTAAGGTGACCATTAATGTCTTAAAAGTCACACTTGAGCATAATATGCTGCTTCTTCATATAGCAAAGACTAGCTCATTATGCACATGCAGTGTACCTCCGATTAAATAGTATAAAATATAGAGCAGTAGCGTATTTTGCGTTGGGGGTTGTGGGGCCAACATGATGTATGTGTTTTATATCCTTGCCATCTATCTATTTTCTCATGTCATTTTAGAGCACCAACCTAGAAACGAAAGAGATGTAAAAGTCAAATGAACTACACTACATAAAACAATAAAACAATGGGAATAATGAAGCCTACTGAAACCTCTTAATGGTCCAATGTAATGTTTATTTGTCATCCAATCTGTTAATAAGGTCGAGTATCTAATTGATCCAAAACTTTTGTGCCTCAGGAATTTTTCAGTGGTGGGCGTTCAATATCCACTTTTTCCTTTGGTGCAGATCAGTTGCGCTTCAGATATGCTCCATTTTCTGATTCATGACCTGAAATGAGGGCAGCGTGGATATAAATCAAATATACTAGCGTGGTGTCGGCAACGGAAGTGGATTGGCTAGTGTACCCCACGCCAGCTAGGTAGCGTGTGGGTACGTGTCGCTGGAAGGCGAGCGCTGACGCTGCTTGAGCCCCAGGTTGTACGGACGGTTCAAAGGAGATCAAAGTTACATGGCTCCAAATATATCTACATCTTTTATCTAATTTTTGAGATCATCTTAAAACATTAGATAATAATTTAAAAAAATCATGTACAAGGCTCAACTGGACCGCACCACAAATGACAGCAGAATAATGATTTTTATAGTGAAAACATTTGTAAGGTCCACTATAACATTTATTTTCCATCCAATCTATCCATAAGTTCCACGAAAACTTGGATGAAAATGAAAAACAAATGCCATATTGATCCAAAACTTCCGTGACACAGGAAAGGGTTTAGCCGTCCAATCCCTCATTTCCTTTTTCAGTGTCGTTCGCTTGATATTTAAATCATCATTTTTTTCGGCTCAAGCATTATAACTATCTCACCAAAAACATGGACGGTTTGGATGTAATATATACCTCATAATGGGACTCTCGGAGCTTGCTGAATCAATACACCAGCTATATAGCGGGTGTGCGGTACACCTGACAATGAAATAACGAATAATTTTTTACTATAGGCACTACTTTTCACCTATTCGGCCCAACGCGACCGACCACAAACTTAGGGCCCGTTTGGCCGGTTGGATTGGAAGGGATTAGATGGTAGTAGAAGGGATTGGATGGTGAATCCCGGGATTGGCCGGGCGTGCCAAACAGTGTAAGGTGTCTGATCCAAATCCGATGGATCTTCAGACAATCCACCGACAACACCATCATTACCTTTAATCCCATCCAATCCATCCTAATCCGCTCAAATTATCCTGCGACGTGTTTGGTTTGTGGGATTGGAAGGGATCGGAAGCTTTAATCTTCGGATTAGCCCGGCGTGCCAAACGGACTGGATGTATCAATCCAGGGATATAGCAATCCCATGGATCTCACGACAATCCGCTGACAACACCATCATTACCTAGAAATCCACGCCATCCACCTTAATACCGTTCACTCCCTTTCAATCCACCTGGCCAAATGGGCCCTTAGATAACCAAAATAGACCATCGACTGTATCAGAGAACCTATTTCGGTCAAAAATAACCCTCCTTTTTCACCTACAATTTACCTTAACCCGTGGGTATTTTGGTCCGTCCGTACCTTAAAAATCGCCTTCCGCCGTCTAAGTTTCCCGCCAGCGAAAAAACTAATTACCCTAAAAGGCACTGTCTACTTTGCTAATTACCCCCGACAATCTGCCTCCACTTTATTCACGTGTGAAAGCATACTGGATGGTGTACCTCACTTGCTTTATAGCCAGTGCATTGACGTCAGTCAATCCTGTCGGTCATTACGAGGTGTGTTATATCTAAATCATTCATTCGTGTGGTAAGCTTGTCTTAAAGCTTTGTCAAAGGGAAAAAAAAAGAGAAAGGTCGGTTTACAAGCCGCACCCAAAGACTGGAAGGGGCTTTTAAATCTAACTATCAAGTGGACCTACACGAGGTATGTGTTAAAAACCGCAATGTGATATCGAACGTCTACCATTGAAACCCTTTTTGAGCCTTTTTGGGGTCACAGTAGTTTTGGATCAATATGAAATTTGTTTTTCCTCTTCATTAAGTGTTTTTTGACCTTATAAACAAATTGGATGGTAAATAAATATTATGGTGAGCCCTAGGAATTTTTAACAATGAAAATCATTATCCTAGTGCTGTAGTCCAAATGTTCTTTGGATATGACTAATTTTTTGTATAATGTTCTAAAATAATCTCTAAAAATTGATTAACAGTGTAAATATAATAAATACATAGTTGTGGGGCCATGTAACTTTGATTTCCTTTGAACCGTTCGTGCAACTCGGAGCTTGAGGAGCGTCGGTGGGTGTGTGGTACACCATCCAATCTGCTTCCGTCCTTGTGGACCACCTGATGGCTTGATTAGTGGCTTGATTAGCGTAGCCTTTTTTCCAAGGGAATCTTCGGAGGAGGCGGCATTATGTTTCGCTAAGACACGTCATTCACCCTACGTCTGCTGAATTTAAAGGTACAAGCATGGCCATTCTAAAACATTGATGTAGAGTTTGAAACACCAAAGCTCTGTGTGACCCATAATATTGTACATGTGAAATCTACTTTGTCCATCACGTAAAATCCCTTACATAATTAATAGAATTTACATAAGATCATCCCAATGAAAAATTCATATGGGCCGAGTAATGTTAACTTGTGCCTAAAACATTCAAGTTCAAGTGGTGTATTCCACCCGATCATTAACCCAGGACAAGAACACTTGAGGGACGGTATGGATATCACGAGGCAAGATGGTGGGCGCAAGGGGTTTTGTGATTTACGCACTGTAACAGATGATTCGGGTCCCTCACATCCACCCATCATCGTACCCCAGCATAGGATTCCTGGTTGTCACTGTCGTACGGATACATGTGTAAGAGGTCTAGGCCATTCATCGGATAGGACAAAATGCCCAAGAATAAAATAATGTTGGTCACCTCATCCTGGCTGGTCAAGCTTTCACTTTTTGAAATAAAGGAGGCAGCACCATCGGACGTAATTTAATAATAGCGCAGTAAGAGACTTATAAAAAAGATGCGTAGAATCCGCCGAAATCCCCCGTGAAGAAAAAGCCTAAATCTTCGGACGCGGATTGCGTCCTAGGCTCTGTGGGGCCTACCGTGTTGTAAGTGTTTTATCCACACCGTTAAATGTTTTTTTCAATAATTTTAATATATGAATAAAAAAAAATGAGGTAGGTCCAAGACTTAAGTGGACCACAAAGTGGGGATTGAACATCTACCATTAAAAACTTATGGGGAGCTGAGGAAGTTTTGGATGAAGCTGATATTTGTGTTTTCACTTCATCCACGTTTACATACCTTATGAATAGGTTGTATGGTAAAAAGCATCATGTTGACCCTTAGAAAGGTTTCAACGGTGGGTGTCATTATCAGTACAGCATCCTTTAATGTGGTCCACTTAAGCCTTGGTCCTGCTCATGTTTTTGTTCACATTTTAAAATTATCAGAAAAAGCATTTAATGGCGTGGATAAAACAATTACAATATGGTGAGCCCCACATAACCCTGCCCGGACGGTAAGCGGGTGCAGGACGCAATCCGCATCCTAAATCTTCATGCATGTAGAGCTTTCAAGGCCCATCTTACTGACACGGACTGCGCATTCACACTGCCAGTAATCAGACGATGCTCCATGGCCCCACAATGATGTATGTGTTTTATCCATGCCGCCCATTCATTTTGGATCATTAATTTAGAGTATTAGCTGGCCCAAAAATGAGAAAGATCCAAATATCAGGTGGACAACACTACAATAAACAGTGGTGATTGAATACCAACCGTTACAAACTTCTTAAAGCCCAGTGTAATGTTTATTTTCCATCTAACCTGTTGATTAGGTCACACAAAATAAAATATCAGCTTGATATAAACTTTGGTGGCCCTCAAAAAGTTTTTAACGGTGGCATTCAATCCCCACCATTTTCTATGGTGTGGTCCACCTGAGGTTTGGATCTGCCACATTTTGGCCCCATGCCTTGAAATCAGCTGGAAATATAGATGGACCCGGTGGATAAAACATTTACACTGTAGTGGGTCTCACAGGGCACCGTACGTAGAGAGTTGCTTCCCCGGCGTCAGTATGCAATCCGCATCCTATCTTCGTCCCACCTTTCACTTCGTCCAAAAGCTCGGCAGAGGACACCTACGCTTTACCACGGAAGAATGGGACGCGGATTGCGTCCTACCCCCGCCCGGACGGTAATCCGTCCGTGCAGGGCTCTCTGGACCCACCGTGATAGAATAATTTTACCTACGCTGTTGAGATTTTCTCTCAAATCATTTTAATCCATGACTCAAAAAAAAAAAATAGCCACGCAGAAGGCATGGACTACAAATTAAAAACTTCACCATTAAAAACTTCTTCGGAGTTGGAGAAGTTTGGGATCAGGCTGATATTTACGTTTTCGCTTCATCCATGGCTACATGACCTTATGAATAGGTTGTATAGTAAAAAAAAACATCACGGTGGCCCTTAGAAATGTTTCAATGGTGAGTGTCATATCATTGCAGCTTCCTTTTGTGTGGTCCACTGGAGCTGTGAACCTACTTCATTTTTTATCTCATACCTTAAAATGATTTGAGAGAAAATCTCAACTGCATGGATAAAATTATTACATCACGGTGGGTCCAGAGAGCCCTGCCTGGACGGATTACAGTCCGGGCGGGGGTAGGACGGAATCCACGTCCGGAAAAATGTGCAACTAGAAAAGAAAGTTTAGCTGGCCGAGATTAACATGAATCATGTGGTGGGCTGCACATAGATTCCTAAGTTTCTACTTTAGAAACTAGCTGGAGCCACTACAAGAAATTGGTCCTTTACCGATGAACTTATTTATTGTTAGTGAAAATAATTTTCCTGACAATTATTTCATCGGTAAATGTAATTTTTCCCGACGAACCAAATAATTCATCGGAAAATATCGGAAATGTTATTTTTACCGACGTTATACAATACCGTCGATAAAAGTAACTTTTTACCAACGATTTCATTCGTCAGTAAATATGACTTTCCCCGACGAAAGTATATTTCGTCAGCAAAAGATTCCCGCCACACTAAAATATGTTCCTGCTCGATGAGGAGATGTTATTTTTACCGACATTATACAATATCGTCGGTAAAGGTACTTTATACTGACGAAAAAAATTGTCGGTAAAAATTTATATTTTTGTTTTTATATCAAATGAGTGATTTTTTTTTTAATTTTAAAAGTAATATTTAAATGATTTGTAATATCACATGAAAAAGAATATTGAGAAGTTTAAAAATTTTAACAATGTTTGAGAAAATTTTTGAAAACAAAATGATGCTTTTGGAAAAAAAAAAAAAAAAAAAAAAAATCGGCATTTTGAAATTTTTGAGAAAAAATTAAAATATGAGAAAATTTTTGAGATTTTGAAAATAAAAATTCGGAATTTGTATTTTAATTTTATTTTTTTTTGAAATATTTTATAATAAAAATGATATTTTGTTAAAAGTTTTCGAAGAAAAATTAAGAGTAAAAAAATATACATTTTGAAAAAAAAAGTTATTTTTAAATGGAAATTGAAATTTATCTGTGAAAAAAAAAATTACTAAATTATTAGACACATCCACTAATTGAACCTTTAACCATTTTTGGACAATCTAATCAGTCCAGATTAAAGAGTAAATAACTTCATATGTTTAAATCAAATTTCACTCAAATTGTTAATCAATCTTGTATGCCCAATATCTTTTTTCATATGTAGCCTGATCAGGAGGAGTAACTAGTCAAATTGAATATTGATCAGTAAAATAGAGTGAATGGACCAGACATGTAAAATGGGCCAAATATTCTGGTCAAAATTGTGACCTAACTTATTAACCTCGTGAGAACCTAAGAATTGATGTTAGTAAGTTTTGTGGGGCCCATCATAATGTGTTTCGAACATTAACATCGTGCATTTAATGTGTCCCCTTTAGGTTATGAGATATCTCAAAAATCATTCGTATACAAAACTCAGGTGGACCATGCCATCTAAAACCATTTGAAGACATCCTAAAAAATATAAAAGCACTTGGTGGGGCCCACATGAGTTTTTGGATGCGGCTGAAACTTGGTCTGACCCCTCATCCAAGTGGGACATACATAATAAGTGGGTTGGATATGTGAATCACATTTTGGCAAGCCCAATATATGATTATGAATGTTTTAAGGAAACCTCTCTCCACTACATTTAGGTGAGTTACTCATTACCCTTGCCAGAGTAAACTTTGTGGGCCCCACCATGATGTATGTGTTTCATCCATGCCGTCCATCTATTTTTAAAGGTCATCTTACAACACGAGACCAAAAATGAGTTATATCCCAATCTGAAATGGACCACATTACAGGAGACAATATTGAATGAGCGTCAACCATTAAAAACATTTTGGGGGCCATAAAAGTTTTGGATCGAGATGATTTTTGTTTTTCCCCTTCATCTAGGCTTGTATGACCTAATAAATAGATTGGATGTCAAATAAACAGTACAGTGGGCCTTAGGAGGATTTTAATGATGGATATCCAACCACTATTGTTTCATGTGGTGTGGTCCACCTGAGATTTATATACCTCTCATTTTTTGAATAAATCCCTAAAATGATCTTTAAAAATGGATGAAATACATACATCATGATGGGGCCCACAGAGCATCGACCACCAGCCACGGGGCTGGTGTCAGGGGGAGTAGCGAGACTAGCTAACGAAGTGACGTCAGCAAGTTTCATGGGCCCCACCATGATGTATGTTTTGTATCCACACCTTTCATTCATTTGGACAGATCATTTTAGGGCAATACTCAAAGAACGAGTTAAATCCAAAGCTCCAGTGGACCCCAGTATAGAAAATAGTGAGACAATGATGCCCACCATTAAAAACTTCTAAAGGTCACAAAAGTTTTAGATCAAGCTGATATTTGTGTTTTCCCTTATTTCATGTCTTTTTTAACTTTTAAACAGGTTGGATTTCAAATAAACATTATGATGGGCCTTAGGATAACCTCAACAATGGGAACCAAAGGCTATTTTTACTGACGATATTATATAACATTGGTAAAGCTCCTTCACTAACGAAAAAATCGTCGGTAAAGGAGCTTTTTACCGACGATATTGTATAACATCGGTAAATCTCCTTTATCGACGAATTGTGAAAAGTGTTACCGATGAAATTTGTAAGGCCAGTATCCTAGACCGTACTGTTCCGTAGGTTCCCGCGATCTTCTCGGTCGAATTCCGGCAACCTTCGACTCTTAACCGGCATTTGCGCGCGACCCTATTCACACGCCATCAACCTGAGTCGACTCAACCCAAGACTTATACCCTATCGACCGCGCCGTCGTCGTGGTTCCAATGTTGCGACTCGTGCGCCAATCTGATACCCTAGTCAGGAGATGTGGGTCCGCGTTCGGCGCGAGGAAAACACTAAAAGTCACATCAATCATATCAATCAATCCCATCATGTCAAGTACATGTGAAGTACACCATCACCTGACACACATCCCTAAGCAACGCCAAAAGTCAAAAAGCTCTTACACACCCCATACCTTCTTACACCATCTACCCCTAAAGTCAACAATCTCTTGCACATCCATCACTCACCACATCTATCACCCATCTCTCTCTCTCCTTACAAGTCTCTCTCTCATTTCTCAAGCTCAATTCCAAGCAACCAAAAACACCACACGTCCAAACATTTCTAACTTCCACGAGAGCTTTGTGTGTGGCCCACTTCCTACCCTCTCATCTCCTATCTCAACCATCCAAACCCCATCTCCTCCGTTAGGATCAAAGCTAGGGAGCAAAGGAAGCCTAGGGAGCAAGAAGGAACGGTGGGTGATATTGGATCTCCACTTATTTATTATTTTGTGATTTAAGGGCCCACTTGTGGTGGGACCCACCTTGATGTAGGCTTTGTATTAAAAAAGGGGCCCATAGTGGCGGGGCCCCTCCATCCTCTCCGTTCTCTCTCCCTCTCCATTTTTTTTTCTTTGTGGATGTATGATGGCTTGTGGCCCACTTGATGCAGGACCCTATCCATGCCATCCATTGATGTGGACCCCACTGTTTTCATAGGTGGCACATGCCATGGGCAAAACACAAATATCAGGCTAATCCAAAACAGGTGGACTATGTGAGACCCACCTTGATGAGGCATACCACCCGTCCGTCGATGGAGGTGGCTAACAGTGAAGTGTTAACTGACAGTGAGTGTGGACTGACGTAGGTGTGCTAACAATGGGTGTGCACTGACGTCGGTGGCTAACATGGAGTGTGCACTGACATGTGTGTACTGACAAGGGTGTGGATTGATGGTGGGGTCCATGGGACCCATCCACACCGTCCATCCATTTGGCGTGGGCCACACCACCATGCACGTGTGGTGCATCCACCGTCCAAGGACGATGAGACCCATCCATAGCTCCCGTGGTAGACTGAGTGAAAGATACCTTATTTCAACGCTGAGCCCACCCATCTCCACGGCTCAGGTGGCAGACCGAGTGAAGGATGCCTCGTTTCAACGATTGAGGTCTTGGTATCGATCCTGTGGCAGTGGCTAACATGGAGTATGTGTACTGACATGCTGACGGTGGGGTCCATGGGACCCATCCACACCATTCATCCTTTTGGCGTGGGCCACACCACCTCGCATGTATTGTGTTCACCGTCCATCTGACGGTGGGACACACCCCACGTGTGGGGCCCTCCTTGAGGTAGGTGACCGTTGAGGCCTCCCAAGGGCCTGGACGTTGGATGCAATACATACATTATTATATTATATATTATATATATATGGCATGTGAGGGGGGGCGCTACGTGGGCCCACCTCTGCCCTCTCTTTTGTACATAAAAGCTGCTATGCAGTAGTATATTATATATTATATATTATATATATGAGACGTGAGGGTGGGCCCTACTTGGGACCCACCTCTTACCTCTCTTTTAGGCATTAAAGCTGTTATGCAGCAGTACAACACACATATGTATATATGTTATATATTATATATTACATATTATGTACATATGATATGTGAGGGTGGGCCCTACGTGGGACCCACCTCTGTCTTTTAATGCAGTAGGGCTGCATGTGTACTTTCCAAGCTCTTCTGGCAGTGGGACCCACTCCGGGTGTATGTGTTTCATCCATGTGGTGTGGGCCCCAATGATGTATGAGCTTTGTCTACACCATCTGTTGTTTGGATGGTGGGGCCCACCATGATACATGTGTTGTATCCAAAACATCCAACCATTTGTGAGATCATTTTGTGGCATGAGGTAAATGGGTGAGTCAGATTTAAAGTTCAAGTGGACCCCACCATTTAAATAGTGGACAACGACATCCACCGTTCAAACTTCTAAGGGCAACGGTAATTCCCAATTAAGCTAATATTTGTTTTTCACTTCATTTATCTTCATGTTAACTTGTGAATAGGTCAGATCTCGAATATACATAAGGGTGGGCCCAACTTGATATACATGAGGCCCATCGATGCGACCTATTTGATGTACATGAAGCCCATTAGTGTGGCACATATAGTGTGTCCCATGTGATGTGGTCGCTTGACATAAGAGGCCCATTGAGATGTATTCGAGGCCCTAGTGTGAGGCCCACCTGTTGTGTGTATTCAAGGCCCGATGTGATGTATGTTGGCCCTGTGACGAGGCCTATGTGACGTAAATGAGGCCCATCATGATTGTACGCGAGGCCATGGGCCCACTACATGTCTAGCCCTATGTAGGCCACTCCCAGGGAGCAATGTTGGTTTGATGTCCACATTGATGAGCAATGATGATTAGATGTCCTCATTGTGACCTTCCCTTAGGCCTTGTACGCCATTCTCTTCATGGGTTAACCCAAAATAAGTGGGCACCATTCGCTATAGACAAATGACTTCATAACCACGGCCGACGCCGATTATCGACCCTGATTATCAGTGCCGATTACCGATGCTGATTATCGGTGTCAATTGTCATGGCCGACTGCAGATTAGAGATTGAGGCCGATTGTCATGACCGATTGCCGATTTCTGATTGACGTGACCGATTTGTCGATTCCGATTATCGATCGATTTCGATTGTCGTGACTGATTTGCCGATTCCGATTATCGATCGATTCCGATTGTCATGACTGATTTGCCGTTTTCGATTGTCGTAGCCGATTGTCGATTCCGATTGACTTCACCGATTATCGATTAGTGATCAGGGCCGTTTATCATGACTGATTGTCGATTCCGATTGACGTGACCGATTTGCCGATTCCAATTATTGACCGATTCCGATTGTCATGGCCGATTGTTGATTAGCGATCAAGGCTAATTATCGTGACCGATTGCCGATTTTCAATTGACGTAACCAATTTGCTGATTCCGATTATCGATCGATTCCGATTGTCATGACCGATTTGCCGATTTCGATTATCGAGGCTGATTCTAAGTGACGATTCCAATTTTGAGGCCGATTCCGATTGTCGACGCTCACTAAGATGTATTCGAGGCCCATGGGACGTGGCCCATTGTGATATATTTCCAGCCCATATGGTGAGGCCCGACTTGATGTATATTAGGCCCATGGGAGTAGCCCATTGCGATGTATATTAGACCCATGAGATGCGACCCACTTGATGTATATGTGGCACATGAGTGAGGCCCATCGCGATGTGTATTAAGCTCTTGAGTGAGGCCCATTGTGTTGTATATTTGGCCTTGGTGTGAGGCCATGAGTGCACTGTATGTTAGGCTCTATATGGGTTATTCCTTGGGGGTAATGTTGTTTAAATGTCCACATTGTCAAGGTTGATTGTCGATGCCGATTATTAATATTGATTATGAGTATGTAACTGCATAACATCATGATACATGCCCATACGCATCATCTGCATGTTTGTTATGAGATATGATTAACCATTGCATATGTCATTGGACAGATTGTTATGAGACTCCCTGATAGGTGGAGGTTATCTTACATGAGCGCATGCGCAGGATTGATGCATGACTGGATTGTATGACTCATGTAACTTGCATTGTGGGTTGTGATTACTGTACGTCTTAGCAACATCAGGGTCGTAGCCTCCATAAGCATATCGTGGATGGCCAGATGGGACACCGAAAATGTTTGGTTCGAGCATCAGGCTGTCATAGATGCCCTTGAGTGAAAATCCCTAAAATCCTCTTAGTACCAGAGGATGCCCCAACGTCGAGACCGAGTGGATATACATGAGCGCCCGACTACCGAATACCAGGAGGTCGTGTCTCTCACTGTGTCGTGGTCGGTTGGGAGGGGGTGTGGCCTTCTCCGCCAGAGGGAGTAGGCATAGCTAGGCTGAGTTTGACCAGCTTGAGGAATGGGTCAGCTATCGACGAACCGGGTAGGTATTAGCAGACTACTAGCCAGGTGGATAATGAGGTCTCTTCCACTTACCCAGATGTGCGCTTGATGGGGCGGCAGGTGGTGTGGAGTGTACTAAACCCCGGTGATTCTCCAGAGAGGAACCGTAATGAATGTGGACTTATTGAGCAGGAATTGCATATTCATTCATTCATTCTTTCACTATCCACTCGGGTTGGTCGTGTATCTTCGCATGGTCAGGATTTCGATTGAGCGCGCGACTAACCTGAGACCAGGAGTTTACCACATTGAGTCTGACTATCCAAATTTAGGTATGTAACTGGTTTGGATAGAAGTCCCTTGTGATGGACCCCGTAGCCTGCGATACTATGTACTATCATCCCGACCTCACACTCCAGCTTGGTCATTTCATTCGCATTGCATATTGCATCCGCATTTATATGGCATTGTGAGTCGTTATATTTTCTATACTTATATAGCCTAGATGGACTTAGCAGGATTTGCATATTGCATTGTACCCTCGACATCTGATCTTTGTCTCTCTATGACTCTTCATTTACATAGCTGATCTATATTGTGTATTCTGATATTATATGACTCATGGACTTACTAGTATGTTTCCACTTACTCTGATATCGTATGATTCATGATCTTGTCAGTATTTCCGTTTATCCCGATAATGTATGATTTATGAACTTTATTGTATACTTGGCACTTATCTTGTGCACACACTTTCACCACTTACTAAGCTTTCTATAAGTTTATGCACGATAGATGCATGCAGGTGGCGTTAGGTTGCAACAGCATTGAGCTTGGAGCGTGCAGCCGACTTATGGAGCTTTGATTTTTGACATATGTATTTCCTTTTCAACACTGTATTCAACTGTTTATATTAGTGGATATGTGATGATGATGTTGCCTTTGTGACTTGGGTAAACTTGTGGTTATGCTTATTATGAGTTAAATGTACATTAAAAAATCCTCCTTGTAGGATCCCAGGATCGAAATCTGGCATATGGACGCTAGGAGCCGAGAATGGGGTACTATGGAGGCTGTCGGCACCGGATTCGGCGATCGGGAATTTTGTGAGCCTGGTTTCCAAGTTTGGGGCATGACAAAAAATTTTGTCAGTAATAAGCTTATGTTTTAAACTAAAAGGTCTCCAAAGCCCATCCATCTCTCTCAGTTGTTCTCTCTCTCTCTCTCACTCTCATTGTTGCTCTCTCTCTCTCTCTGCCTCTCCATCTCCCTCTCCCTCTTCGTTCGCTCTGTCTCACTCTCCAACTGTCGATCTCTCTCTCTCTCTCTCTCTCTCTCTCTCTCTCTCTCTCTCTCTCTCTCTCTCTCTCGCCCACCCTACCGTTGCTGAATGCTCTACCCACGTAAGCCCTCTCTCTTTCTCTCCCAATCTCTCTCAATCTTAATACCGATTTAAGGATTTGGGGATTTAGCAACTTATGGATTCCTGATTCGATGTGGACCCTCATTTAGGGATTTGGGGATTTTAGGGCGTGTTACTTCACATTGTTGAGGATTTGGGGATTTTAGGGATTTGGGGATTTTGGGGTAAAAGGTTTTTCTAATTTTCAAATTGTTTGGTGCTTGTTGCAACCCACTTACTGGGCTGATTTGTGGGCTAAATTGGCTCCTCTCTTTGGACAGTTAGTGGTTCAAGTTGGTCCCACACGCTGGACTTTTTAATGGTCCAGATAGCTCTGTATGCTGTACCATTTAAGAGGCTAGATTGGGTCCACTTGCTGAGCCATTTAAGGGTCCAGATTGGGTGTCCCTTGGGTGTCAGTTTGAAGGTCCCAATTTGACGATTTTATACATCCAAACATTGAAACTAGACAACTGTTGGACTTCCATGAGTGGCCAATTCTGACCATTTTACAATAGTTGTTTAATGTCTTAAAGTGGGCTAGGTCAATGCCTCAACATCCATTATGATGAGTGTCGAATATTGCATCTTAGACCCTGAATACTGCCTAATTTTACGTACATGATAACGCCTAATGTCGGTATTTAATTATGTTTTTGTTGCAGGGTATAATAAGGAGCGGTGATTGAAAAAGAGTATTAAAAGCATGGATTTGACAATCTGAAGTCACCAGAGCTAGGGAAGGACTCCAGAGGACCAATATTGAAGAATTTATATGATAGGGATCTGAGGAAATCAAGTCGTTCACATTAAACAAGCCCGAAATTGGTCCAGAATGCAAGATCACAGGGTTCTCGCCATCCGATTGGCTCGAAACTTCATACAAGGGATGGGGGCCATAAATTAACCGTACATATTAAATTTCGACCATTGGATCACTGAAGAAGTGGCCCAAAGGCCAGATAAGCCCCTTAATTCATTAAGTGGGACCCACCTGCTATCTGGAACTACCTCAAATTCGGTCTCAATACCTTAAATAGGGTGATAAAATGAATGGATGGAGCGGATTTCATATACACATATCGATGGGACCCACATGGACAGCGAACGTGCAACATACATAAGTGCACTGGAAGTGCACCGAAAAGCCAAAAGTCGGTCAGCGTGTGCTGACCGACTTTCCTTCTCTCAAATTCAAAAATAACGGCAGTTGTCGTTTTTGGTTTGAAATAGACCGTCGGTTCGCAGTTGTGGGCTCCACCTATTATCCAAATGGACAATCCAAACCGTTCATCCGTTTCCTGGGGTAACCACAATCCATGCCTAGCTGTTGGAATTTAAATGTATCAAGTTATTGGTTTTTTTAACCATTCAATAGCAGAACTGACGGTCAGTTTAAAAATCTGTGGGCCACCACAAATATGACTCGAAATTGAGCATTACCAACTGATTTTTCGTCTTCTATCCAATGGACGAAGTGGATTTCTCAATAGATACAAGAGATGGGACCCACCGAACGTCAAAACGGCAGTTGCCATTTTGGCATCTGCGTAACAACCGACTCTGGCCCATTTTTCGGACGATTGTTGGCCCCAATCATCACTTGTATGGATGATCCAAGTCATCCATCGTATAGAGGGCTTCGAAAGCCTCCAATCCATGCTGACCTTTCGCACCCATACGTGCACACGTGTGCGATACAAAGGCCACAAACAGGCGGTCATGTGACGTTCAAAATTAATTTTACTGTGATTTCTTCTCTGGGCCGCGCCAACGGATAACTAAAACCATCCGTTTCTGACCGAAATTTCAAGGGCAATTTAATGGACGGGGTGGATTTCCACGAAAACACCTCTGTGGGGCCCACCGATCACGTCAGCGAAGGACGTGCGTAGGCTTACGCACGTCCGCGAAATCCGGAGTTCCAGGCGGTTGTGGCCCACCATCTCTAATCATATGGCAGATCTGAACTGTCCATCATGTACAACACTCGAAAACGTTCTAAGGGATGGTATTTCTCTGAAAACTAAGCGAGGAAAGAAGGGGTTGTTTTGCGACTAAACTTGGCTGCGAAAAGGAGTACGCGGCTGTTGTGCGACAGCCTCTCCACCGACTCCAGCCTTTCCACCACCCTTCCAGCACCTATAAGAGGAGTTTTAGAGGCAGAGCTTGGGGGATCCAGAGCAAAAGAGAAGAACGAGAAGAAAGAGAAGAAAGAGAAGAGAGAGGATGTTTCTAGTGTTTATATTTTATTTTTCCTTCATTATAATTGATCATATGGATTTCTAAATCCTTTGTCTAGGGCTGAGATGAAGCCCCTATTTTGAATAACTCTTGTTTATGTTGATATTATCTTAATCTGATTGATTTGTTTCTCTATTTAGTGTGCTTAACTGCGAAATTTTGTACTTCTCCATCTATGAACTTGACCAGAGTCTATATATGGATGTTGTCTGGATGCTTATTCTAGGTGCTTGTGTCTGATCATGAACAGGTTTCCTATAGAGGAAGAAACAGGGTGCTTTAATGAATTGTACATTCTATGTGCCCGACCAAGGGCATAGAATGTGTTATTCATTGCATTGCTTTAGGAGATTAGACAGTCTGTATGTTTGACTAAGGACACAGATTGTGCTTTCTTTATATAAGTTGTATTAATCTAAATTAGGATGAATCAACAGACAAAACAAGGGTTAGGATAATTAGGGGTGGATTCGAAAGTCCTAGTGCTCTCTCTCTCTGATTGAATTTTCTTCCCTATTCTCAATTATTTTTTTCATAGAATTGTGCTTAGTAATTCGCTTCATTATTTGTTGGATTAGTTAAGGAGAATCATAGATTTGAATTGTGACGACCAGTCCTCGTGGGAACGATCTCGTAATACGTACCATATCTACATCTGATTCGTATACTTGCGAGTTTAAAAATCATTTAAATCAGGTTGGTTTAAATAAAACATCACATTAGCGCATGAAAATAAGGCTAGCTTCAAAACTCAGGTGGGTCACAGCATGTAAAATCACACCTAAAACCTCTAAAATCACATTCCATGGCCCACCTAAGTTTTCCATCTGCCTGATTTTGGGGAGTCCAATCATCTGATCACATGCATCTTGTGAATAGATTGAACAATGTATATAAAACATAAACATGGTGAGCACCATGCACAATCTGGAAGGCTTGTAATGGCAGGCATCTCCATCCCTACTGCTTTCTTTGTTGCACAACACGCCAACAACGCAGTGAACCGAGATCCAATCTACGGTCTCACCCGCAAACGATAAATCAGAAGAAATATAAACTAGAAAAGAATCAAAGCAATGCAAACAAACCACAAGACAAGATATACGTGGGTAAAAAACCATGGATGTGAACTTCCACTATGAAGAAAAATGAAAATTACAAGGCAATATACTAACCTCTCCCTTAGAAGTACAGAGAAAACCCTTTGCCCACACCTTAGAATAATTCCCCAATATTCACCTTAACCCTAAAATAGCCCTAGGGACCCCAATTTATAGTTTTGGCAACTTCCCTTTTGTACCTTTGCGAAAACCGACTTAAATTTTCGTAGTCCCCATCAAATCCGGGAATGAATCTGTGTAACCACAACCGGTCGAGCAGACTGCACGACCGGTCTAGCGGACCCCTTGATCGGCCACGACCGATCAAGCACCTCGGAACCAAAAATTGATGCTCATTGGACTTTGAGTCTAGCCAGTTCACGACTGCTCACAACTGGTCAATCAGACCCCACGACCGATCGAGCAAGGGCCACGACCGGTCGAGAAGGGGCCATGACCGGTCATGCAATCCCCAGTTGTTGCTCCACTTCTCAACAATCTCCCACTTAAAGACACATCATCATAAACCTTCATCTTCTACATCTAGAGTGCATTGCCTCCCCGTCTTCAAGCTTGAAGACCAATCAAAGCTGAACAAAGCTTTAGTTTCTCCCGTGTGACCACCTTGGTCAGCATATCCGTAGGATTCTCACTTGTATGAATCTTCTCCAGAGCAATCGATCCATCTTCCAGTAACGAATGTATGAAGTGATATCTGATGGCAATATGCTTGGTCCTTGAGTGAAAGGCTAAATTCTTAGTCAAGTGTATTACACTCTGACTGTCACTGTACAGCTTGCAATCTGCTTGCTTCTTACCCAACTCTTCCATGAGACCTTACATCCGCACTATCTCATTGCACGCTTCCGTAACTGTAACACATTCTGCTTCTGTCGTACTGATAGATATTATCTTTTGTAACTAAGAGACCCAACTAATTGCAGCACTACCCAGAGAAAAAATATAACCTGTAGTGCTTCTTCTGCTGTCGATATCTCCTACCAAATCTGAATCTACATAGCCTTGTAACTTGATTTTCAATCCACTATAGCACGACCCTATATTCTTAGTACCTACCAGGTATCTAAGGATCCACTTCACAGCTTCCCAATGTTCCTTCTCGGGGTTGTTCATGAACCTGCTAACAACTCCCACTGCTTGAACAATGTCTGGTCTCGTGCTCACCATAGCATACATGAGACTCCTTATAGCTGATACGTATGAGACTTTAGTCATGAAGTCCTGTTCCTCCTGTGTATTTGCACCTTGCTTCTTATATAGCTTAAAGTGGCTGGATAATAGAGTGCTAACCGGCTTAGCACCTCCCATATTGAATCGATCAAGTACCTTGGCTATGTACTCTGCCTGTGACAAAACCAGTTTCTTGTTTTCCCTGTCACACTTTATCCTCATGCCTAGGATTTGTTTTATAGCTCTTAAATCCTTCATGGCAAATTCTTTAGACAGTTGTCTTTTAAGATCTAAGATGTCCTTCATGCTTGAACCGGCTACAAGCAAATCATCAACATACAGAAAAAAAATGATGTACAACGTATCAAACTTCTTCAAATAACAACAATAGTCTGCATGAACCGTTTCTCGACATGAAACTGTTGAACTTCTTATACCACTGCCTCGGGGTATGCTTTAGGCCATATAAACACTTCTTCAGTCTGCACACCTTATTCTCCTTTCCTGGTGCCACGTATTTTATCGGTCGATGCATATATATCTCTTCTTCAAGGTCCCCATGAAGAAAGACTGTCTTAACATCTAACTGCTCTAGATGTAAGTCCTCTGTAGTCACTATACTCAAGACCATACAAATCGTAGACATTTTCATCACGGGTGAAAATATTTCTGTGAAATCGATACCTGTCTTTTATTAAAACCCTTTCACAACCAATCTAGCCTTGTACCATTTCGAACCATCGTGCTCCTCCTTCAGTCTGTAAACCCACTTGTTATGAAAAGCTTTCTTACCCTTAGGTAGAGTGACTAACTCCCATGTACGATTAGACTCAAGACAATCCATCTCATCATCCATGGCCTGCTCCCACTTAACCATGTATCTGACTATAATGCTTCTTCAAAACACTCTGGTTCACCATTATCTATCAACAGTAGATAATATAAGGAGAGTGAATACCGGATCGTAGGTCTCCTCTCCCGAGTAGACCTCCTCACAACCAGTGTCTACGGTTCTGCCTCATAATGCTCTTGTGCATGATCATCCTATGGCGTTGTAACACCCGTGTTCGGTAATTCTTCCAACTCTACGAATTTCTTTTCCTCGGCCTTATTTTCTTGTACACTGTCCTTATGCATCACTTTTTCATCGAAGATTATGTCCTTGCTTCTGATGATTTTCCTATTTTCTGCATCCCAAAACCTATGGCCAAAATCATGCTACCTGTAGCCTATAAACGTGCACCTCATGAACTTCACATCCAGCTTATTTCTGTGCTCTACATCAATGTGAACATATGAAGTGCAACCGAACACTCTGAGATGTGTAAGGTTCACTTCTTTCCCAGTCCACATTTCTTCTGATAGCCCACCATCCAATGGTACTGAGGGGCTTTTATTGATGAGATATGCGGCAGTATTTACAACATCTACCCAAAAGGTCTTAGGCAACCCTACATGTAACTTCATGCTCCTGGCGCGCTCAAAAATGGTCTTGTTAATGCGCTCAGCCACACCATTCTACTGTGGTGTCCTTGGAATCATTTTCTGATGTTTAATTCTATTTGCTGAACAATACTCCTCAGATCTCTTATCACAGTACTCTCCCTCATTATCAAATCTGAGACATTTTACTGTTTTACCTGTCTCGTTTTCTACCATAACTTTTCACTTCTTAAATACATCAAATACATCAGATTTGTACTTTAAGAAATAAACCCACAATTTTCTACTAGCATCATCAATAAAGGAACAAAATAACGTGAGCCACCAAGGGATAATACCTGTGCCGGTCCCCACACATCAGTGTGTACAAGCTCCAACAAATGAATCTTTGGAGCGCGTCCCGTCTTCTTGAAGCTTACCCTCTTCTGCTTGTCATACACGCAGTCCTCACAAAATTTTAAGTTAATAGACTTCAGCCCTGGTAACTTCCCTTTTGACAATAGCACTTTCATCCATTTCTCACTCATATGTCTCAACCTCTGATGCTATAACTGTCCATTCACTCCAGTTGATGCGACTGCGAGTGAACTATATGATCCTGAAGTCATGTACAAAGTACCTTCCTTCTTGCCTCGAGATATCACCAAGGCACCTTTTGTGATCTTCCAGGAATTACTGGTGAATGTCGTCACATAACTGGTATCGACCAACTGCCCCACTGAGATCAAGTTCTGTCTCAAACTCAGTACATGTCTGACATCCTTCAATTTCAAGCTCGTTCCATCTTTCTGATTTATATGAACGTTTCCCTTTCCAACAATATTGCACGACTCATCATCACCCAGGTAGACTCTCCCGAAGTCACCTGATATATAATTACACAAAACTTCCTTACATGAAGTGGCATAAAACGAAACACCTGAGTCTATAACTTAAGACTCATTCCTCGCATCAAGAGACAAGATCAATGCCTCTGTGTCACTCTCCTTAGATAAATTCACTGAATCCTTACCGCCTTGAGAGCTTCCTTCTTGTTTCTTGAGCGCCCTGCAATCACGTTTCATGTGTCCCTTCTTGTCGCAATGTCAACACTCGTCTTTGTCTTTCGGTCCCTTGGACTTCTTCCTCGACTTAGAACGTTCGTGTTTATTGTCTCATTTGTTCAGCGATCTTCCTCTTCCTTCAACGTTTAGAGCATTTCCTGAATCCCCTGAAACTCCTGATGCCTTTCTTCTAGATTCTTCACCGAGAATTAAATTGGCCACATCATCAAATTTCAGCTTTGTCGACCCTTAAGAATTGCTCACAGCAATCACCAAACCATCCCAACTATCTGGTAAACTGGATAAGATCAATAACGCCCTGACCTCATCCTCAAAGATAATGCCAACAGATTCCAACTAGCTCATGACTGTATTGAACTCGTTTAGATGTTCAGCCACTCTCCCACCATCTGACATCTTCATGTTGAATAGTTGTTTTATAAGATGAATATTGTTGGACGCTGAGGGTTTTCATACATGGTGGCTAGGGCTTCCATTAATTCTTTTGTAGTTTTCATTTTGGATATATTAAAGGCGATGCTCTTAGACAAAGTGAGTCGGATCATTCCTAAAGTCTTCCGATCTAATAAAAACTATTCAACATATGTCATCTTTTCTAGTTTCTTCTCTTTTCCTCATAAAAGAATATAAAGGTCATTCTAATACAAATAATCCTCCATCTGCATCTTCCAGAAGGCAAAGTTTGAACCATCAAACATCTCAATTTTAGTATTCCCTTCTTCCATCATCGCTCCCAATAGAACTAAAACCAATATATCTGATACCAGTCGTTGCGCAGCACGCCAACAATGCAGTGAACCGAGATCTACTCTCCGGTCTCACCCACAAACGATGAACCAGAATAAATATAAACTAGAAAAGAATCAAAGCAATGCAAATAAACCACAAGACAAGATATACGTGGAAAAACCCCAACAAGGGTAAAAAACCACGGATGCAAACTTTTACTATGAAGAAAAATGAAAATTACAAGGAAATATACTAACCTCTCCCTTGGAAGTACAGAGAAAATCCTTTGTCCATACCTTAGAATAATTCCCCAATATTCACCTTAACCCTAGAATTGCCCTAGGGACCCCAATTTATAGTTTTGGCAACTTCCCTTTCGCACCCTTGTGAAAATCGACTCAAATTTCCGCAGTCTGCATCAAATCCGGAAACGAATCTGCATAACCACGACCGGTCGAGCGGACCCCTCGACTAGTCGAGCATGGGCCACTACCGGTCGAGCACCTCGGAACCAAAAATTGATGCTCGCTAGACTTTGAGTCGAGCCAGTCCACGACTGCTCACGGCTGGTCAAGCGGACCCCACAACCTGTCATGCGACCCCCAGATGTGTCTCCACTTCTCAACATTCTTTGGTATGTCCCACCTGAGTTTTGGATAGGCCTGATTTTTAAAAAAGCATTAAGAAGACACAAATGATGGGCAGATTAGATGTCCCAAAAACATCGCGGACCAAATTGCATTTCCAGTTCTTGGATTAGATGTTGAATATGCGGGGTTTGCGACGGCCGTTGAGGCATCTCATCAAAAGGAAACAATCATGTGCACATACACATTGTAGATAACTACTTCCAATTCATGTCCTTTTACTCCATGGCATGACCTCCTTCAATAATGCACCGAGGGTGATGATAATGACTAGGAGAAAGATAATGACAGCAATGCATGCATATTTCCGCGTGTCCCGCTGCAATTTCTTCCCTTTCTTAAGGATCCTCATTCCGGAATCGACGTGATCGACTGCTTTTAAGACTGAATATAAGGCCTAATAATTGTTTTCAATATCAGCAAAAACCAATGAGATCGATGATTCATTTTTCTTTAATTTTGTTTCTTTTTATTAACAGATGATGTTTTCATATCGAACCAACTTCACAGATTCTCCAACTGCAACCAACACATGCACTCAAATGCTTTATGATGCTGCTATGATGCTATTGATGTTCATGGCTTCCATCCCACCTTCTTCCCTGTGATATGTGGCCCGCCCAAGTTTTGAATCATGCTGATTTTGAGGCCCTGGGAGTAACCTGAGGGGACCCATCTGATGGACAGGTTAGGTTGGATGTGATACATACACCCAGCAGCACATGGATGTACACTACCAAATAGGCAGTTGGTGTTAGTTCCATAGAGAGTGGAACCGTCGAGCTTTCAATTCCCTGCATTTCCACCTCAAGTCACAAGCATTTCACTTGCATTTTGACAATGGGAACCGAGAACACTCTCAAATGCATGCATACCATCTAAGGCAGGAAATCCCATCAATCTGAACAAAAAAATAAAAAAACTGACATTGATTAATGAAAATAGTTAGCTTGTATGAAACCTGAGTTTCAATGTCATCCAGCAGGTCGCCTTGTGACTCAACCAGTACCGACAGATCCATGAACATCTGCAATCACAATCACACATTTCATAACATGTTCCTATTCTCTGAGTTTGGCAACTATAAGCATGTGAAAGAGATTTTCTCATCAGTGCAAACGTCTGTGCATATACACATTATAGCACTTCCATTCATAAAGCTTTTCTCTATTTCCTTCACTGTATCGGCCCGCTCTTGAATCTCCGCCAATGTGTCCATGATCTGCAGAATGTCGACAGTTAGGTAATTCTACAAGTAACTTGTTGGGCTTCAGATCTTTATAGTTACACCTCAACCAAGTGACCGACAGATCCATCTCGATGGATGTGTTAGGTTGGATATTTTGACATACACCTAGGGACCAATCGATAGACATTGGAGTTGGATGTCATCTACTACAATCAGTTCAACTCAGGCTTTCATTTCCACCTCAAGTCACAAGCATCATGAACATGGAACCGAGAACACTCTCTGCATACTCGATGTTCCCATCTCTCAAAAAAAGCCGACATTGATTAATGAAAATAGTTAAGCATTGTGAAACACGAGATTTTCAAGTGCAATTGTGACTCAGACTCGTCTCTCGCCCTTGCCCATGAATTGCAATCTGGCAAAGATCCATTCGCTGTTTCACGGTCTCTAGCAAGTTATCAATCGTCTACACGCAGTCACAAAAAACACAGATTGGTGATTATCAGAGAAGCAGAATGTGGGTGTTGGTGTTGAGAGTTTATTTTATGCTCCTTAGTGGCATTGCAACCGATGAAGAGGCTAATGACGATGAGCGACAACAGAGACTAGAGGAGATTTTCTCTCATGAATCACTTTCATTAAGAGAATTTAATTACTTTTGAAAATACTAGAAGTAAAAAAAATGGAGGAGAAGAAGAATGTTTAAAGATGGAAACACTAAATTGTAGGTTTAAGTTTTCACTTAAATAGTCAGTATTTCAAGATAAATTTGTTGTCCTTTTTTGGATATTCCAAGTGAATGAAAAAGAAAAAAGATGACAAATTGTCTTCAGAATACAATGAACTCAAATATATAATTCAACATGAAAATTTACGCTTCTAATTGTAAAACAACTCTAATTGTCAGTGGCTAGTTAGTTGCTTATCCTCCTTGGGCAATGGTTTTGCATATTTTGAAACTTACATGCAATAAGTCAGCCATAGTGCAGAGAGTTAACACTGCGATTAGCAAGTTTGCAGATAGAAGACTTTGATCACTTACTATAGCATTCCAGGTAAAACTACTCTCCCAATCCTGTTTTCTTTTACTAACGTATTCTGTTGCTGCATGATTAATCCATCTTGTTTGTTGTTTTTCATTCATCTTTGACTATATGTAAGAGGCTCCAGAGGGAAGCAAATATAGTCTAGGAGGTCCATGTAAATTCATCGATCTCATGCCTCTCTTTGATCTTCCCGGGCATGAGAGTACAGAAACAATCAGGCACACTCGGCATAAATCTTGAAATAATCACAGGTGGGCTTCTACTACACACCCTCTTTATGAATTTCTGCTGGCTTGTGAAATTAGTCCTGTAGCATGCTAACTTTTTATGCTCTAGTGAAGCGAGTGTCAGAACTCTAAAAGGATACAAAACAACATTAAAGAAGCTAAAATAGTAGTAAAGAACTGGAAGTTTACAACTACCTTCTTGTGCACTGTTTTCTTTAATGCGTCAACTGTTCTGAAGAGCTATCATGATTACAATTCATAACAGCAGTGTATGCGGATTTCAGTGACAGACAATCAATACGTCTGTGTCTCTGTGTGCATCCAATTAAATATGGGCAATGCCATTCTGTCAAGAGATGCCTGCCAAACTCGTTGAAATGTCATCTTCCTTTTACTCTTCCTTTGGCTCCTAACGATTTGTTTCTTTCTTCTCTTTTAATGTTTGGTAGTGCCAACGTCTCAGTGGGAGTGAAATAAGACCGGTTGGTGATGACAGGAATGAACACAGTTGCTGACATATTTTGTGTCAGTTGTGGGAAATATGTAAGCTTGGGGGGCAAGGCTTTAGCATTATGGTCCATGTATATATTAAAACAATAGTTTTAATGATTTTGTTTTTTAGGAGGCCGCACAAGTTCATTTTATGTTTTCATCATGGATGTATCCTAAATAAGTTCTCTACTGTGTTAGACATGTCGGCATTCGCTATGTTAAACTTATTTTGCCTTTTCTTTGATGATGCACTAACAGAGAAATCCAAAAAGCAACTCATAATTTTACATCAGTGATTGGGCAAGGGGCATTTGGTCCTGTTTACAAGGCTCAGATGTTGCCTGGCAAGACAGTTGTGGTTAAAGTACCACTAATTCCAAGCAAGGAGAGAAGGACTTTCAAACAGAGGTAATTCTAGTTAATACCTTATGCCTTATAAACTGTTTATAGAAAGTATTGGAACTTACCTGTCTTGAGATTCATTACATTGGTTAATCTTTAAAACTATAAGCATTCATGTTCAGTTTTTAAAATGTTGAGTATTAAATCTTCCTAGATTTTCAGATTCCCTCACATTTTGAAGAAACCTCCTACTTCTGTTGCTTGAGCTCTAACTTCGTGCAACTAAAATGTCTGCCATCTATGATTCTTCTTGTGTCAGCTTGAGAAAGTGGCACAAAAAAAAAGTAGTTCTATGCATGTGCATATATACAATGCACAGCTCTTTTGGCATTACTCTTTATCATGAACCTCATGTTTTGAATTTCCAATCAGTCTTCCGTGGATACCAAGAACATAATATAATGGTAAGATTTTCTAATTTGAAGAAATTTCTATGATTTATGTGGTCTAAGTTTTAACCTTCTGCACTAGTACTACTGCTAGGGTTGTCAACAGGTTGGGTCCTAGACTACCTATACCAGACTAACAGACTTGGGTTTGCCGGGTTTGGGTACCCATCAGGTCTTTGAACCTAGGTTTCTAGTTGGGTTTGGGTTGGCCCAGGTCAAATGAGAAAAGTTGCATGGTCAATGGATGTATTAGATTGCACACATATGCCGCTTTGACACGTGTAGTGTGTAAACAAGGTCTCTTACATGCATGTGGCTTATGAAACCTTAGTCCATTGTTGTTGGGGAGTGTAATGTTGTATTGGTTATTTCCCAAAATAAAAAATAAAAAATTGTAGTATATATTTAGGAGTAAGTAGATAAGGTGGATATGGTTGCATTTTAAGTGGCATGATATTTGTTTGGATTATTTAAGTTCGAGCTTGCAACTGGCAGGACTTCTAGCTTATATTTTATTGCTAGCATTCCATTTGGATTGCTGAATTTAATTATATTACCTCGAAATTGATGGAGCAGACCCGGATGTGAGTCGTAGCTATCCGGATGTTGAGCGAGGGTCCCTGGAAAGTGAGAACCGCTGTTATGACCATGATGAAGTTATCCATTTCCTATGGACAACAATATAGGTGGCCTGGCTATTTAGACAGGACCATGTTTATGTATTAGCTTAGAATTGATGGAGCAGAACCGGATGTGCGTTGGAGCTATCCGGATGTTGAGCGGGGGTCCCTGGAAGGTGGGAAGCGCTGTTATGACCATAATGAAGCTGTCCATTTCCTATGGACAACAATATGAGTGGCCTGACTATTTTGACAAGCCCGTATTTATATATTAGCTTGAAATTGATGGAGAAGATCCTAGTATAACCCCAAACCTAAACCTACACATAAACCTATTCTCAAATCCCTAAACCTAAACCTACACATAAACCTATTCTCAAATCCCTAAACCTAAACCTACACCTAAACCTAAACCCGATCCTGACCGTGATGAAACTGTCCATTTTCCTATGAACAATAATATGGGTGGCCTGACCATTTGGACAAGCCCGTGTTTGTGTGCAGCAGACCTGGATGTGCGTCGGAGCTATCCGTGAGTTAGTTGAGTCTCCAAGACCTAAACCCTAAACCTAAAACTAAACATCGTTGATTCCTTCTTGGGACCCACCATGATGGTTATTTGAGATCCAACCTATTGGTAAGTTCACATAGACCTAGACCAGAGAAGGGATAACACAAATATCAGCTTGATCGAAAACGTTTATAGCACCAATTAGTTTTAAGGTCCACTTGAGCTTTGGATCTACCTCATTCTTCAGCTCATGCCCTAAAATGATCTCTCCAAATGGATGGACACTTGGATACAACATATACATCATGGTGGGATCCAAATCTCGGGTGGACCATAATATAGTAAACAATGGTCCATTGTGATTTATGTATTTCATCCACTCCGTTCATCTATTTTAACAGATAATTTTATGTCTTGAGACAATAAATGAAGTATATATATATATATATATATATATATATATATATATATATTAAATGGACCACATGTCCAAGAAAGAATGTGAATTGAACTTGTTCCATTCAAAAATTCTTGGGGGGCTGCAGAAGTTTTAGATCAAGCTGATATTTATTTTTTCTAAACCTAAACCTATTCTCAAATCCCTAAACCTAAACTTAAACCTAAACATAATCTCAAATCCCTAAACCTAAACCTAAACCAAACCAAATTCCTAAACCTAAACCTAGACCTACACCTAATCCTAATCTCAACTCCCTAACCTAAACCTAAACCTAAACCTATAATCCTAACCTAAACCTAAACCTACACCTAAACCTACACATAAACCTAAACCTATAACCCTAACCTAAACCTAAACCTAAACCTACACCTAAACCTACACCTATTCCTAATCTCAACTCCTAACCTAAACCTAAACCTACACCTAAACCTAAACCTATAACCCTAACCTAAACCTAAACCTAAACCTACACCTAAACCTAAACCTATAACCCTAACTTAAACTTTCGAACCTAAACCTATTCTCAAATCCCTAAACCTAAACCTAAACTCGAAAACCTAAACCTAAACCCGATCTCAAACCCAAACTCGAACCCGAATTCCCAAACCTAAACCTAAAACGAAACTCAAATCCCTAAACCTAAACCTACACCTAATCCTAATCTCAACTCCCTAACCTACACCTAAACCTAAACCTATAACCCTAACCTAAACCTAAACCTATTCTCAAATCCCTAAACCTAAATCTACACCTAAACCCAAACCTATAACCCTAACCTTAACCTAAACCTAAACTCGAAAATCTAAACCTAAGCCCGATCTCGAACCCGAACCCGAATTCCTAAACCTAAACCTAAACTCAAATCTCTAAACCTAAACCTACACCTAATCTTAAACCTATAACCCTAACCTAAACCTAAACCTAAACTCAAAAACCTAAACCTAAACCCAATCCCGAACCCGAACCCGAACCTGAATTCCTAAACATAAACCTAAACCGAAACTCAAATCCCTAAACCTAAGCCTACACCTAATCCTAATCTCAACACCCTAACGATGAATACGAGTTGGATGCGAGCTAAGAACAGGTTTGACCCAGATTATAAACAAGGGGTTCAAGATATCAGACAGATTCAGGCAATAGGATTAGGTATCCATGTTGAAAATGCAATAACATGGTTCATAAGACTTTAGACAAAGTAGAAGACGATTTGTTCATAATTGGGATTGACCAAGGTTACACTTGGTGGATCCATCATGGTGAAGAGTTCCACCAAAGAGTTCCGCCTTCATCTTCGTGATTTTTTTTATATTTTTTTTAATGATTTATTTTATATACAAATGTTAAACTTATATGTATTTGTGCGTGGATGAATGTGGGTTGTATATATGTGGATGTGGATAGAATTGTTTGTGTATGGATGTATGTGGTTTGTGTTTGGATGGATGTAGTTTGTGTTTGGATGGATGTAGATGTGAATATGATGAAAATGTATTATAACAGATGTATTTATAGGTGTATATCAGGAAATTTTACCTGAATTTCAAAAATAAATGAAATCGAGAAGGACTATTACCGACGAAATATTTTGTTGGTAATAGTTTATACCGACGAAATATTTCGTAGGTAAAAATTGATCTATATGAAAAGGCCTAGCTATATGTCCTAGAGGGGAGTGAATAGGACAATGCCAAATAAATCTTATAACAATGAAATTAAAACAAATATGATAGCCAAAATAAATCACAATGCAGGAAAGTAAAACAACCTCAAAAATCTGATCTTGAGGGATTGATACAAATGTTGTTCTAAGAACAACCTTTCACCAAAAACCAGAGCTTATGGTAGGACAAACTTATTTCTAGAAAGATCTTTGTATCAAATCTCAAACCAAAGAGGAATACAGAATTAAGTACAAATTGAAATAAAGTGTAATCACAAATGTATTATTCTAGGGACAACCATACACCATAAAAATGGCAGGGCAACCTTGCTGGAACAACTTTAAAAGAAACTGAATTTCAAGCAGATAAAGGAATAATGGAAAGTAAATTCTAAATTATTACAAAATTCCCACAATGCTTGAATTAAATGATTACAACATTCACCACCACACATACATCCCACAAATGAATATTAAAGATTAGAAATGTAAATCATTCACCCACAACACAAGGGATTATAGTGGTTCGCCTGTGTGTTCACCAACTGTTAAACGACAGCCACACAGAATGGTACTCCACTCCTAATATCCTCACACAGGGGATATTAGCGTTCACTAACAAAATAGGTTTTCACAGGTTCACCCAAAACCTTTACAATTATGTCTTTGTCTGTGGGCTTACACAATAAAAAAAACCCCACTTCGAGTTTTCCGGCTCTCCTCGATAACCAATACAACAAGATTTTTCTCAAAATCTTGAAAGAAACCAAAATGTAAAGGAATTTACAATTAAATGTAAAATACCTGATTATCTCCTTCGTCGTAGCAACCCGGTAGAACCAAATCAGAGTAAATGATTGAATGTTCAAGTTCAATGTCCAGTACTCAATTATAATGGTTCTAGTTCTAATAGATTTTAAATTAGACTAACTAGGGCTTGCCTTAATTGATTTTGATTCCAAAGAAAGGGAATAACAATTCCTCTTTTCAGATTAGATTGGAATAGTAGAAACAAAATCAATTAAATAAAGCTAAAGAAAGAGAGTATAAAATAAGCACACTTAGCTTAGATGGAGCACAAAATTATCTCTCAGAAGTTTGACAAAGATTGGCTTGAATGGATTAATTAATTGTTTGAATTCTTCTGAGTTTCGTGCTCTATTTATAGGTGAGCAGATCGCATCTTCGACTGGTCTAAGGAGCTCTTCGACTAGTCGAAGAAATAACAGATTTGAAAAAAATTGGGCGTGATAAGCTTTGACCGTTCTACGACTGGTTGAAGGCCTCCTTTGACTGGTCGTAGGTCACCTTCGACTGGTCGAAGGTCTCTTCGACCGTCGAAGACCTTGTAATTTATCGCTGGACTTTAAATCGAAGATTTTCGATCGTCGTAGAAGCAGTCGACATTGTTCCTTCGACTGGTCGAACAGATTCCAGGACTGGTCGAAGCCTAACAGAAATTATCCGGATTTTGTAACAAACTTACCATTGCTCGAGGAATTTCTTGGACTGGTCGAAGTAGAGCTAGGATTAGTCGAAGAAAGCCTAGGACAAGTCCCCGAACTGCCCAAACACAAGTGTCATATACATATGACTTATGTATCGAAAATGGCCTACTTCTAAGGTCAACTAAACCCCAATCAAGAAGTAAGGACATCGAAAACATTAGGAACAAGTGACCTTGAAGTTTAAGCCTTGAAGTCTTGATGTAGCTCAACCTCGAAAGTGTCTTGAGTTCTTTACGAACTGCCTTGTACTCTTCTTGAAATCTTGCATTCTTGAGTCTTGTCTTGTGAGCAATACTTGAAGTCAAGGTTGATCTTTGTACTTGTAATCTTTGCTTGTTGTGAACTTTGCTTGTTCAAGAGAGTTGATCTTGGAAAGAGCTTCACTTATACAAGTTATATAACAGTGATTTTGTCATCACAAATTTGACAACCGACAGGAATATAGACTGATATAAACTATAGCACTTACACTATATACCGACGATAGAATTCGTTGGTAATAGATGGTTTATGTCGATGAACATACTCATCGTTATTATTAATCCACAGTTTTACCGATGAAATATTTTGTCAGTATAAGCTGTGTTTATCGATGAAATATATTATTTTTTTCCTACCAAAAGTAACATGTTTTGCCGACAAATTTTTTCGTCAGTATTTGTTTTACCATTGCCGACGAAATATTTTGTCAGTATAAGTTGTGTTTACAGACAAAATATATTGTTTTTTCCTAACAAAAGTAACACGTTTTGCCGACGATTTTTTTTGTTGATATTTGTTTTACCATTGCCAATGAAGTAATATTTCATCGGGAAAAGCCTTTAGCCACGGTCTTATCGCAATGAGCTTTCCGACAACATGTTTCATCTGTAATAATCATTATTGACAAAAAAAAAGATAAAATAACGACGAATTATATCATCGGTAAAAGAGCAATTTCCTGTAGCCATATTGATTTTTTGTGAGAAATTTATTCCACCATCTATTTTTGGCCGACCATGTTAGGATATGAGCTAAAAAAATGAGCTAGATCCAAATCTCAAGTATGTTGAACGGTAAGAAGCAGTTAAGATTGAACGTACACCTTTAAGACATTCATTGAGCCACCAAAGTTTTCCATTAAGCCAATATTTTAATGTTTTTAGTCCATCTCAATATTTTAGGTTTGGATGGCATATTAACATCAAAGTGGACCTCATCGAGGTTTCAATTGTATGCATTTCCCTACCCACTTTTACTTGGTGTATATAAGGTAGACTTGAGATTTAGATCTGACTCATTTTTAAGCACATGCCATAACATGAGCTTGAAAAACAGATGGATGTAATGATTTCTCATAAACATTATGGTGGGTCCCACCTATCTTCTGAGCACAAGAACTTATGCAAGGGGCGTTCGAGGCAATCCATGTCCTATTGGGAGAACATTAGATGCATGCCGGCCTCAACCAAGGGTGTGGCCCTAACTGTGGAGGCCCACCTTAACATACGATATGTATATCCATGTTGTCCATCCGTTTTTTCAGATTTAGGGTATCCGCCCAAAATTGAAGCTGTTCCAAATCTTAAGTTGACTATACAATGGGAAATAGTGGTGAGCGAAAGTCCCACCATTAAAAAATTCCTAAGCCCCACTATAGTGTTTCTTAATGTTTATTTGGCATCTGACCTATTAATAAGGTCACATAAACATGAATGAAGGAAGAAAAAACTAAAAATTAAAAGAAAAACTAAAACAAAAGTAACAAACAACAAAGAAGATAAAAACGGAGGCACATAGGCTCCTCAGCCAAGTTAAAATTGAAAATTGCGACATTTTAGGAATTCTCAAACTTTGTCCCGACAGATGTTCCAACTTTGACATCCTTGAGGATCCAGTTCCTATATATCCCAAGGGAAAGCGTCCAAGGATAGATTGATTTTGGGGGATGGCTTGAATGTGCAATTTTACAAGCAATCCCCCAAAATCAGTCTATCCTTGGACGCTCTCCCTTGGGATATGAAGGAACTGGATCCTCAAGGATGTCCTAGTGAAAATCACGTGCCAGCTTATGCAAGAATAGAAGTGCATGATTTCTCTCTCTCTCTCTCTCTCTCTCTCTCTCTCTCTCTCTCTCTCTCTCTCTCTCTCTCTCTCTCTCTCTCTCTCGAGAATCTCTCTTTACAAAGCTGAGCAATTATCCACTCTTGACTATCCACAAGCTCAAAAATTGTAGGGCCGTCTGAACAACAAGGGGCCCATGAAGGACGACAATCGCATCGGTAGTTGCTGGCCCATGACTAGCAATGGTGGAAGTAAGCAACGTCGGCGCCAAGAACCAGTGGGATCTTTCATAACACCAATAGAGCATTATCCTCATCCTCGCCATGCAGAAGCCAACTAGGCAAGTGAAAAATTGAATATTGCACAATGATTCAACAATGATACGCTATTGTCGCAAGACTGGTAAGGTGGATAGTGAGCACGGAGCACAAGAAGACAAACTGCCTCTCCATGTCTCTCAGGTAGTTCGACCAAATACCCGACTGAAACGCTGAACCTCCGAGTGCCTTGTGGCCCACCTTAATCCAATCATTGCCACAATTATGCTAGATACACATCACGATCGGGCCCCAACATGTCATCTACATTGAAAAAGGCTAGCCTCCAAGTATTATCTAACCCTTGCCTATAAGCCCAGTCTTGGTCATCTAGACCCGATCAGGATCGTCTAAATGATGGATGAAGGATTAGATCTTTCACAAACCTTTGCCATAAGTCCAATCTTGACCATATGGACCTGTTCAAGGTCGTCCAGATGATGGATGACGGATTGAATATTTTAAAAAATCAAAATAAAACCAATCTTGACTAATCTTAACTGATTAGGACTATCTAAATGATGGATGCCGAATTGGATCGTTCAAAAATCACTACAATAAGTCCAATTCTTGACTAATCTAGATCGATGAAGACTATCTAGATTATGGATGATGGATTGGATTCTCCAAAATCTTTGCAATAAGTTCAATCTTTACCAGTGAATTCGACTAGGGCCATTCAAATTTGGGACAATGGAGTGAATTCCCTAAAGACTTCTACCATAAATCCTCAATCTAAATTGTCTAATCTGGATCAAGTCCATCCAAGCTTAGAACAATAGATCAAGATGACCTAGATAAAGGCTACTACCCTAAATCCTCAAGTGAAGTCACTTCCAAATAACTGACCGACGATGCTCACCCTGAGATCAGACGGATCTATTCCAAGTAACTGGACTAGAAAAAGCTTTCAAAAACATTCTTTAATAAAAACCCCATGGGACTACGTTCTACAAGTGAGTACTCATTTCAATAAAATAAAAAAGATTAAAGAATAAAAGAATTTTTAAAAAATGCGTATGACATCCCATAACTGGGCAGTTTCTCATACTCCTTAATGGGTACCAACACACAAGAAATTATTAATTCAAGGGACTTTTGGAGTTTTTAATTTTCTTCAAAATCATATGCAGAACATGAGATGACCAGCCTAAACCTTCAATGTCAACCCAAATATCTCCGATCGCATACTGAGCCATGATTGGAATCTCATAACCGCAGTTACATAGAAAAAAGGCCTTAGGTAAGTGAGAGTATTAAGCTCGAAGCCTCATATAACAAAAGAATAATTCAAAAAGGCTATAGTCAGGAACACTTGTCAAGACCAGTATAAAAAACGTGGGAGATTCATAAAGACACAATGTGCAGGCAACTGCCCATTACCCATACTTGCCTATGGGTGACTCCAGAGAACTATACATGCATCTTCCTTAATTACTTCAAACCAAACGATTATCCTTGTAAGGCCATAGAAAGCACATGGGCTCTAACTACTCCTAAATTCAACTCAGCAGCACATTCGATGCACACATATTAGTCAAGATGTGAAGGGGTTGCAGGAATTTCATCTTCAAATGGTTTATTCTAAGCGCGCCCGTCTAGCTACAACGTTGGTTCACTCACTTAATAATTTGTAAATCCATAGAAAGTGCAAGGACAAATCGTAACGTCTTCCTCAACTCTCAAGAGCCATTCAGATTAATCATCGACCAAATGAGTATTTCAATCAAGATGCTATGGCCAGTTGAGGCACACTTGTACTATCTTAAGTAGTGGGGGTTGTCCACTTGCTGTGGTATTCGATTGCCAACAAACTTTGCCAAAGAGGGACATCTGTAGATACCTCACTTATGAAACACAGCCAAAAGGGCAAATGGTCATGTGGCACCCTACATGGCTTGTTTTTCACACATGTTCTCCTACATGAAAAATTGTTGCCAAGTGCCCTTTGGCCCCTCACGAGCTGACAATTTCCTGACCTATTTAAACAACACCTGTCACTTGTCTAGGAGTGGCCGAAATGACAAAAGAAAACAATTTGAGGAATTTTGGCCAAACTCCTTGGCTTCCATTCCCTAGCGACGAGGAGACTCTACCACCTAGGATGCTCTACAACTACCATATTTCTATCTAGGTTCGACATTAGTCAACCGCAATAATCCAATTCATTAAAGCCAACCAATCAAGTCATGAGTAGAATCAGGATTAGGGACGTCCGATTATCCCTTTTAAAAAAAAGAAAAAAAGAAAAGGGTGTTTGTCTTCTCTTTTCTTTTTCTCACATCTCAATCAAGCTCATAATCCACACTCCCTTTCCTTCTAACATCATTTCTTTTTTTCTTTTACTATTTTGCTTATTTATTTCTATTTTGTTTGCTTGCCTGGGGCCTCATCTCTATGAAGCAAGGTTAGGATCTTTTATTTTTCTGGAATGTTTTATTTTATTTTGTTTGCATGCATAGGATTTCGGCCTTGTAAAGAAATGATAAGATTCGTTTACTTTTCTTTTACCTGTCTGACCCTCTCTTAGGGTTATGTGTACCGTGGTCATATGACTAACATTTCTAACAGATATATGATTTTTCTAAAAATTGCATGTCCCTTAAAGTAGAGACCACATGCAAGTGTGGGTAAGAGAATGTGTCTAACTCCTTTCATAACCGAGACCCCTTACTTAGACCTTTAACATCGCAAGCTAATCACATGAGTCATTCAAATCGAAGAATTTTTCTTGATTCTTCGGCCTTACTTAGTAAGTTTAAGAATCTAGCCAGCCATGAACTGTTATCTCACCAAATCGGCTAGTGGGTGACTCCAACCATTTCAAACATATTATTCTGGCCACCTTGAAAAGTTATCACACAACCAAGAAAGTTATGACGAGTTAAACAAATCATATACATAGAGTCGACGTCACCACCTCAAAGAGTCAACCACACACAATAACAGAAACAACATTCAGTGAAAGTCAATCTTCCATCGCATGTCACATATCCACCACTACGCCGCACACGCGCGGGGGAGGACGTTCACAAGAAAATAGTGATAATTGGACATTAAAAACTTCGTGTGGACTGCGAAAGTTTTTGATTAAGAGTATAATTGTCTTCCACTTCATCCTAGATTTTTTTTATTATTATTATTGTTATTATTATTATTATTATTATTTAGTTATGGAACCCCAACTTTCGCACCGACTTTCAAACTGCCTCAAATTTATGCAAAAAGTTATGCTTTTGTCGGATCGAATTAGGGCTGAAATCCCCCTTTCTCGCTGGACAATTCTGCACTATTTCGATCTGACTGAAGTTGGCTTCAGCCCAACCGAATTAAGGCTGAAAATTTGCTTCTTGTTGGACTGTTTTGCCCGATTTTGGTTGGACCGAAGTTTGTTTCAGGACTTTTCTATTTTATCCTCAGAATTCCAGAATATGTTTTTTCAAGCCAATTTTCACGATTCCTTTTCTTCACTTCAAACCTTCAATTTTCTTCATTCCCCAATTGATTTCCTTGGATCTTTGGCATGTAAATTCTTCATTGATGACTTCCAAATCTCTAATTCTTTATTATCTTTTTTTAAGCTCTAAACCCATCATTTTAAGCGCATATTTATCATAAGCTTCTGAATCACCTCGCATGACAAAAACGTATATAATTAATTTAAATTATCAATTAAATGCCAAGAAAACTAATGTAATTGAAGGATTAAATATGCAATATTTGAGTCTCAACACACCCCCAAACCAGCATTTTGCTAGTCCCGAGTAAAACATGCGAAAGATATTTCGAAAACCAATGTATAATTTCCATAAGCTCAAGAGGTTCTAAAAATAATCTAGATTATAGAAATCTAAAATACATTAATGTTAAGAACTACTTTCTCCTAAACTTTAGTACTTTGTAAATTTCCTAATTAAGTTCAAAGTATTAATCTTCTAAGTAGAACAATTCTAAATATTGAGTTCCATTGGGGCATAGTGAAGTCTAGACTTATCACAACCAAAGGTTTAATTATCTATTTTCATGATAACATTGATAATCAAAAGAGTTCAAGATAACCAAAACTTGCCTTACAGTTCAACACTCTATTCTTTCAGCTTTTGATTTTTCCATCGATGACTTTCACACTATTTCAGTTTTTTTTTCTTCTTTTCAACAGTCCTTAATAAACTTTAATAGGTAGCCCTTTTCGATGACAACTATTTTTTTTGTTGGGTATTTTCTTTTCTCTATTTTTTTTCTTCTTTTCTTTTCATTAAACATGATGGACAAATTCTCTAGGTTTAGTTCCTATCATTCTTAATAATCATCAAGTTAATAATTCAATATCAAACTAAAACTTTAATATGTAAGTTAGATGCCACATGTGAAATCATGACTCAATCAATGTTTAAAACTTCTAATTAGGAATTAATAACTCAACTTAATTGTGAAATCTATAAAATAACTAAAATCTAAGAGTCGGGAATCTTCAACATTAGCATCTTATCATTCTAATATATGGATTATCTTTAAAATCACTTAAATTTACAGAAATTTTAAAAAAAAAAAAAAATTATATATAGTTTTATAGCTCAAAATTTTAACAATTTTGCTCAATTTTAAAGAATTTTCAAGGGAAACCTTCCCCCAACCTAAAATCTACATTGTCCTCAATGTATAAACATATGCAATAAGAGAACAATTGAGAGAAATGAAAATAAAGGAGAGTAGATGAAGAGTACCTGTGAGTGAATACGATCTTCCAATAAAATGTGGTTTTAAAGTACCTGTGAGTAAATACGATCTTCCTATAAAATGTGGTTCTAGTGAGTAAACTAAACTGTGAAAAACAAACTAATCTTAAGAAGAAAAAAAATCACATAATCCTAAACTAGGAAAACAAGGAAAACAAGGAAAAACTACTCAGTCATGTAACAAGGTTCCTCCTCCGGCCAATATCTCGATAAATTTCTCAGTAGGTTTCTCAACAAGATCATCCAAAAGCCATTTTTGCAGTAGGTTTGGATGCCGTGGAGCATGAATGTCTAGAGAAATTTATGAACATCGACATAAAGTATTCTTTTAATCTCTTGAGGTAACCAAACTATATATGATTCACCTATGACAGAAAAAGTTTCAATGTTAGTACACCATAGTGAATCAAAGACTATAAGTAGGTAAAATTCAAAGAAATTCTCATTAAGTAGTGTAGTCTCAACACATTCCAAAGTTTTAGATTTTGGTTCACTTTTCAGCTCCTCCTTTAATGGTAAACATTCTGGATGTGTGGAAGGAGGGGCTTCAAAATAATGATTCCCTTGGTCAGTATCAACTACCGAAGTATTGTCTTGCAAGGCATTCACTATGTCTTGTATCATATAGTCGTCAAAATCTCCAAAGTGTGCCAAGAAATCTTCTAGAGAGTTGAGAGATTCAGTTAAAAGGGGCTTATTCTCTGTATTGAGTTTTATGATGATATGCCCAAAGACTCCTTCATCATCTTTGAAAGTAGAGGGAAGTATACTCTCTTGCTCTTCATCTTGGTGAGAGTAAATCATCACCAGATACATCTTTCCTTCCCCGCATAGATAGATTGAGGATCAGTAGGCGAAGATTTATTGTGAAGACTCGGTTCCTTGATACTAATCAGTAAAGGGTTTGTATTGTCAAGGGGTGGCTGCTCAAATGGTGGCCTCCACTGGATAGTTTCAAATACCAGAATCATATCGAGCAAGTCATCCATCTCCCTAATCATATTATAATCTAAATTAGGGTAGTGGGCCAAGTATGCCTCAAAAGAGTCGTGAGGTTCTCTTAAAAGGGGCTCATCCTCCACATTTGTAACGCCCTGAAAATCGGGGGTCGAGCATAAACTCAACTCTCGAGTTCCAGAACATCACTTATGCAACAAAATGAATGATGATTGAATGTTGATTGTATTCGTGCATTGAACATGAGTGAGATTAAGCCAAAACAAACATATCATACTCCAGAGACAAGCACTTTTGCAAGCGGAAGACTATGATAGATAGATAAAATATATAAACTATGATGAGTCTCCAGAGTGTGATAACATTACCAGGTTAAATAAATACAAGTACAGTTCTAAAATATACCTAATGTGATGACGTGTAATGTCTCCTATCCCAAATACCATAACCCCGTCAGTACAGTACCAGGTCTTCAGAGACCCGTCAGAGAGTTACATGATAGGAGAACTCCTCCTCATCACCATAGAAGTAGTCCGGCTCTGCTTCATAAGCATCGCCACATCCGAAATTCAACAACTGGTTGGTGTGTACAACACCGTCCCGTAACGTGGGAGTGAGTAGCTAACTCAAGTGGAACAATAAGGCATAAGTTAACATGTTATCGATGCATCAAGCAAGAATGATAAAGCAAGAATCAAGCACTCCTAGTTACTCTGATTAATGCAAGTATGAATGCAGGTATGATGGATGCCCTCACCGACAAACTCCCTCGTGCGACACCATCTCACGTTCGCGCATGCTTACATCCCACAGTGCTCCACATCTTCCAGGCACATGCGATGCATGATGAGCATGATTACCGAGTTTTTAATTAGTCCATTTCAAACAGCAGGATTGGGAAACTAAGGTACCTCCCTTGTATCATTCCCAAACATGATCCATTCTAGGGTCGTCATCCTAGTTAATATCGACGATAGTGTATTTTCTAGGTCATCTTTGCAGAGGCGCCAGTGGTCATTACGCACAAAAGGTTGCACCACTCCCCATCACCCCTTAAACAATTCATCACTATACGTAAAACAGCCTAGTTCATACTCTATATATCGCGGCGAACCCTAAGGCGCACTGCGACTTCAGAATATGCTCGCGGTCACTACAAAGGGTCGCTGTGGTCATTACGCACAAAGGTTGCACCACTCCCCATCACCTTATCAATGTAGGCCGACAGCAGTAAATATAGTGTCTCATACCACCATAATCGGCTCACGAGTTAAGTTCTTTGGTCACTACGGGGAGGCACGTAGCCCCGGCGTAGGCCGATGTCCCATACCACCATGCTCGGCTCATGAGTCTTAGCGGATCGAGGTACCATGGTTAAAAGGGTTTTCACTGTAAGTTTGGTACCCTAGGTTCAAGCATTAGTGACCAAACATGGTGAACATACAAAAGACAGATCGGGTTGCTCGACGAGCTCACTAGCCCGAGCGCACAACAAGTTAAACGACATGAAGTGCATAAGCACTTCGCGTGGCCAACCACTATCGCCAACCGAAGTACGACTCGAGTTCGTCGAACACATCTCACGTGGCAAATGAATCACAAACGAATTCAATTCTAGTACTGATTGTCTGGACTATAATCATAGCCCCAAGCACAATCACTTGTCATCCTTAGCATGTGGAGTAAAGCATGATAGACAAAGTAATTCAAGCATGATAAATAAAGTAATTCAAACATGCTAGTAGGCATGTTATAAGCATATTATAGAGCATGATATAAAGCATGTTGTAAAGAACAACACAAGCATGAGTTTGTATATATTCAATTCCTAATCACATAGCTATTCAAGGAAATCATACACATAGTTAAAGGAGTTGAGAATCATATCTCAACACCCTTAAACATTACAATTTACTAACTACTACTCATTCAGACATTTCAACAAACACTTTAAAATACAGGAATCAACATACATGACATATGTTAATCACAGAGTTATAAGGCAAATCCTTTCACTAGGAGTTACCCCAATCATAACACGCATACACCATGACGGATAGTCATGGCAAGCAGAAACCAAATTCCATATTCATTCAATCATTTCCACAAACACTTGGGCCACACATTTTAGCATATATAGTGTGTATTGGCAGTGCGTGATTTAGGCAAATCCTTTCGTCAAAAGGGGTATTGCCAATACAACAATCAATTATCCATGACAATTAGTTATGGCGAGCACGAATGAGAATTCTATACTCATTTAGTCATTTTCACAACACTTAGAATACACTATTACAACATACATGGTGTATATTAGCAAAACATGTATTAGGGCTATTCTTTAGCCAAGTGAGTATTTTATCCATGTATAATATATTACTACAGCAAATAATCATGATAAATACATCTCCAAAATTTATACGTGATACAATGTTTTCTAGAATACGATTTTCAACATACATAGTGTATACAAGCAAACATGTATTACTAGCGATTCCCTTCGCAAGTAAATATTTTATACGCACATAATATATTTATACGACAATTAATCATGACAAACACATCGCTAAAATATACATGTATACTGGTACTTCTTCCAATACCGTATTTCTACATACATAGTGTTTATTAGTAAACATGTATTTAGGCTAATCCTTTCGCCAAATAAGTATTTTATCCATACGTCATATATCCATACGACAAATAAACATGCCAAACACATTTCCATAAAAAATACGTATACGGTATTTTATACGAATACCTAGAGTATGTGAAATTCCAAATTCTACAATTCTAATCGAAACAGTAAAACGGAAAGCACTTTGTACATGTGCAATGCATGCAGATCATGAATCTACCATTATCCGACATTGAAAGCATTGAAAACCGCAACCTATACACCTAAAGTCCTCACCTTGTGTCGTAGAATCGTAACGAGTCGATAGGTTCGCTAAGCTTCACCTGAGATGGGAGTTTGGCAACCTAGAGAATGAAATAGGTTAGCTATTTCCTAACCTACAAATCTAATCCCCCAAACAAAGTTAGGGTTAGGGTTTATTACCTAGAAATGACGCCGAATCGCCGGAAAGCGGCAAGAATGAGGTGGTTAAGTACCGATAGCAAAAATAGGGAACAAAGCAGCAGGAGTTTCTCCCAAATCTCTTTCTCTCCCTCAAATTCAAATTCGTATGGCTACCATGAGAGAGGGTTTAAGGTCCTTATATAGTCTCAAAATTCCCCAAAATAGACTCAGGTTCAAGGGTTACTGCTAATATAGGTATTTCGTCACTTTTCCGGCTCAAAAGAGAGGTTCTGGTAGCCCTCCTTGAGCCAAACATCAGACTTAAGCTCACCACCTATGGATCTATGTGGGATTACGTTTTCGACTCGATCGGATTCCCAGATCGCACGTGGCGGACCACTTTCGCCAATGGTCATGGTGGGCCACGATCGTAAATTCCAAGTACATGTAAATGTTCCGAAATTTTTCTTAATCCGAGGGTGTAATTTGGTCCTTAAACGGTCAGTTGTTAATACTTGACGCACAAACGAATGATGCCAGATCACTATTCCTGATATTTATTTTGGAATAGGAATAGTGTTTTTCACACACCCTCGCTCCGAATCGAAACGAATGGCCATGGGACATCGGCTGGACCTGATTTTAGAGATGATTGTCAAGCCCAGTGAGGCGGTCCTAAGTCCTTAACTTCGTGTTAATCGGACTTCTGATGTGCGATCTAGACCTAATACAAAGTTTCGTTTCATTCCCGAGAGCAGCCAGGAAATGAGTTTGGTTCTAAACTTTAAGGTAACCTAGCGTCAATGATTCTGCAAGTTTTGGGTCTTGCAGATCGTATTTAAAGTGATTCAAATAGATTTCATGGCTAATCTAGTTTAGCACCTAGTTTACTTTGTCAAATTTCTAAAGGATTTAATCCTAAGTAATTTTCATCTGAGGTGGAACTTAGTCCATTGTAGTTTGTATATAAAGTGATCCAAGTTATGCTACTTAGCCAATTTAAGATAGTGTCTAGGGCGAAGGTGCTTTGAAAAATTGAAAGCACAAGGTAGTGAAGGGTGGGATTTGTGAAGGAAATGGTTTCAGGAGCGATTTGAGGCTTTAATTGAGCGTTTAAGAAGTTAAACCTCTGTTAGGATTGACCCATTGCCTAAGGACATCTAATCCCAGGTTGGCAAAAATCTGGGGCGTTACAACATTGGAATTAAGCGTATCATGTAGGTGGAGTGGATCAACATCACTATGTTTGAAAGATAGTTGTGTCTCTTGATCATTAACTTGGACTGTCATTGAGATTGACTCTTTGAAAAACTGAACCGTATACTCATGAACATAATCCAACTCTTCATTCTCAAATTCAGTATATTCCACAAGCAAGTTGGAATCACTCTCCTCGCATTGTGTTTTTGGATTGGGTTGAGGCTGGGATAAACTACCCTCTCCTTCTCAGTGAGGTGTGATTCAATTGCTTCAAATGATATTTTAATGTTTGCAATGAATTGGTTGAATTGTTCTTGAGCATCTATGTATTTCTTAAGTGAATTCTCTTGGATTGTTTCTGGTTGGATCTCAAAGGTAGGGGATCCAAGAGGATAGTCACTAGAATTGAATGTTGGTTCACCTCTCTATTTTAAACTTTGATGTTTCCACTAATTAGAGTCATGCAGGTGATATGAGGGACAGTTTTATGGTTGTTAGTATGCATTATCACCCATAATATAATCACGCATTGTTTTATTCTTGTCGGATGGGTGATAATTGTTCTCACTCCAATAATCACGTAATAATTTCTTAATCAGTGGTGTATAATTTTTCTTCCGCATATTATCGTGTATGGACTTCTTAACCGGTGGAATATCATATCTTGGTTGGCTCTCAATCATAGTTTCAGTTCATTATTGAGACATAGGTTGTTTCCCAACATAATCATCTAACAGCCTCACGATATCTCTCATCTTCTAGAAGTAAATTAGTGTATTTATGTGTCCACTCTTGTATGAACATGATGAAACCCTAATTTTGAATCTATTCCTAAAATAAATTTCTAAAGAAAAAATCCTATAACAATATGGAAAGCAAGTAAAAGGGTAAGAGAAGATGTTACCAAAAGAGATGAACTATAATGAAGATCATATAAATAGAAACAATAAACTATGTTAGTAATGTTAGAGAAAAAAATAAGATAAACCCTAAAAATAAAATTCTGAAAACTTGAAAATCCAAAAAACCCTAAATTAGAAATTTTTAGAAAATAAGAAAAATCTAACTTAAAAAAATAAATCAAATCTAGAAAACCTAAACCTAATCGTGTTCAACACCACTCCCTGACAACGACGCCAAAAACTCATTCACAATTCCAAGTGCAAGGTCGCGATGTAGTAATAAATCAATGAGAACAAGGTCAATTCCACAAGGAATGGGGAACACGATTAGTTAGTTTGGGTTTTTAATCCAGCAATTTAGAAAAAGATTTTGAAATAATAAAGATAAAAGACTAAGGATCCAGGAATCCACCTATAGCAATCTCAATCTTCAATCTACTTGATTCAATGATAACTCAAAGTCCTATCCTATCCAATCGGATGATGGAGCTGTTAAAACAGAATCTAAGGTTTCAATGGATTAATTCCAAAATATCCGTTTAATTGCAATGATGGTAGGGAATTCAATCATCCACCATGCCTGGGAGACAATGATGAACAACGACTTATACACATCACACAATTTAAAATTAGTAAGAATATATTCAAAGTTCTCACATCTACTGTAATTAGAGTCACATTAAACCATAAAAAATTGAAAATATTCTTTAAATTAAACTATAAATCAATGAAGTTCAACATAAATTTGAATCAAAGTAAGATAAGCATCAAAATAAACTATAAGTTTCATCCCTTAGCCTCAACTAAGACATTAACCTAACAAGACTAATATCCTAGAAAAAAAAAAGATCAAATAGAACCTGTGAAGAAATCGAAGTGGAAGAATGTTGTCGGTGCTCCACCTTGGCCTTCTCCCCTTTTTTGAACCCTAGAAGATACTTTGGAACGTCCTATGGACTCTTATTTATAGTTGTGGGACTCCAACTTTCGCACCAACTTTGAAACCGCCTCAAATTTAAGCAAAAAGTTACGCTTCGGTCGGACCGAAGTTGGGTTCGGTTAAACCGAATTAATGCTGAAAATCCCACTTGCTTGCTGGACAATTCTGCGCAATTTTGGTCAGACCAAAGTTAGCTTCGGCCGGACCGAATTAAGGATGAAAATTCTGCTTCTCGCTGGACTGTTTTACGTGATCTCAGTCGGACCGAAATTGAATTTCAATATGAGTATTGGAAGTAGGGCCAGTTCCTGATGTTCAAGAGTTTTGGCTACTCTCATGAACTTATGAATCCAGGACAGAGCATAAGGCCATTAATGTGCTATAATTTTAGAACACCTGGCAAGTGAAATATATGTGTGTGTAACATGACTGATTGTGTCATATAGAATACTTAGTTCAAGACTATGGTTACTAAGGATTCTTATTCAACTTTGATTTGTTTGCACTAAGGGAAGGTTCAAGTTCATAAGACACCTTCTCCTATGCGCATATTTTCCTTACATACCCTGACCTCTGTATTTTGAAAAATAGTGGTGCCTTGTTGGATTTTTTCAAAATAAGAAGAAAAAAAATTTAATTTATAAAGGATTATTGGGAAAAGGGTTGTAGCTTTGGTGATTGTTGGTGACCATTCATTTGTGAATGGTGGTGCCTCTTGGTAACGGAAGCATCTTTTGAATTTGAAATGGAGGCATGCCATTGTTGAAAAGACACCACCATTGACACCATGGAAGAAGATGTTTTTTCATGAAAAAGGTCTTAAGCATCTCTTGTGATTCTATATAAACCCATCTTTGGGTCAATTTGAATTCACAATTCCAACAATCTCATCTTCATCTTCTTCTTTTTCTCCATTTTCATTTTTAGATGTTTTTTAGAAAGTAACAGTTTTCAAGCGCTAAACTGCAAATAGTTTTTCAGGCAGTAAATTGCAAACAATTTTCAGGGGGTAAATTGTAACAGGACAGAAGTCAGGGGTATACGCTGTAAAAGTATGTTCGGGGTGCGGTTTTTCAATTTTGCAGGCCGAAACCCACATTTCTCCGGTCTTGGAGAAGAGGCTTATTGTGTCCTAGAGGCGGACTTGTTGTAACCCTCTTACAAATTGGTTTAATCACCAGTAGGGTGTGAATATTGCATTAAAGATAGCGACATCGTAACGCGCCTTTAGCGTATCTTTAAGTGATTAATTTTCTAATTTTTTGCCTCAACCATAACATAACGTATGAATCAATTTTTCGTTGATCAATATCGGATGGATGAGCATAGTGAATTTACAACATACCACCTACGTAGGGTAGGTGTGGTATTTAGAAGTATTGGCTAACTAGTATCGTAAAGTAGCACTTGTGTTCAAGAGAATCAATCGTACTGGTTACTGTGATTATTATCTCTGAATTGCATCATTCATTAATTACATGTATTTACCCTTGCATACAAATTTTTTGTGTTCTTAACTTTACATGGATTTCTTATTATACACATATTTTACTTTTGGAAAGTTGTATAAGGTTTTACTCATTGGGGTTCGTAGCTCCTCCTGTTGAGGTTTTAAATTTCAGGGCAGGGACCTCATTAGCAATCGATGATGGAGTTGTAATGGAACTCTTTCACTTAAAATTTTTATTCTTGTAATAATTTTGAATTATGAAATTTTGTAATAAGTTTATGTTATAGATAAATGTGGTGGAATGAAGATGGTATTTCTTTTTATTAAAATATAAGTGGATGTTTGTAATACTTTTAATGAAATTATAGATGAAAACTTAGATATTTTGAGATCCAGTGTAGTCAGGTGCTAGATTTTGAGGCGTGTCACTTCACCATATATATATATATATATGTGTGTGTGTGTGTGTGTGTGTGTGTGTGTGTGTGTGTGTGTGTGTGTGTGTCCATTTGCGGCTCATTTTAGGGCATGAGCGTAAAAACGAGGCAGATCCAAATCTCCACACCATGAGAAATAGTGACGTTTGAACGCCCACCGTTAAAAACATCCTTTGGCCGATAAAATTTTTGGATCAAGATAATATTTGTGTTATCCCTTCATCTAGGTCCATGTGATCTGATTTACATGTTGGATGGAAAATAAAAATTACAGTGGACCCTAGGAAGTTTTTAACAAAGGGTATTCAATCACCACTATTCTAGTACATGTGTTCCACCGGAGAGTTGGATCTTGAAAAAATGGATGGATGACATGGATAAGACACATATATTGTGGTGGGGCCTACAGCACCGACTAGCGGAAACTGCATATTGGTTGGACCCTACTTGTGGATCCTTTTTATAGTTAGTGCCACCAAGAATTTTTATTTATTTATTTTTATTGTTTTTTTGTTAGTTTGTTAGTACACCCACTACCGTCAGTTCACACTTCACTGTTAGCCACCCCACTAGGAATCCATACCAAGACCTCAGTGTTGAAGTATCTGTCACTCAATCTACCACTTGAGCTATGGATCACCGCCAAGATGGACATCCTAAACTCCTCCAATGCTGTGTTTATTTTAAGGTTAGAATTCTTTGCATGACTTCTTCTCCAGGAGCATTGACATTGGACCCTTTCTTCCCCAACTAGTAGTTTTTTTGGCATCCCTAAGGGACTGCATTTTTCCAGCTAACGAGAAATACATGGACGCGGATTTCCTGGAAAGCCTTTTGCATGAAGTTCCTGCCATGGGAAATGAGGTGGGGCCACAGTCATGTTTTTCTGAAATCCACTCCGTCCATCCGTTTTGTGAGCTCATTTTAGGGCATGTGACAAAAACTGAGGCTGATACAAAAATCAAGTGGGCCACTCAAGAGAAAAAACTGAGGAAAGAAGTTCTTATGGTTGAAATGTTCTTGGGCTCCACTTTCGTGTTTATATGCCATCCAAACCTTTTATAAGGTCATTCTCATGGGGATGAATGAAAAAGACGAAAATCTTAGCATGATATAAAGTGCTTGTGGCCATATGAATGTTTCAATGGTCATAGCTCATTTCATACTGTTTCCTCTTGTTTGGCCCACTTGATGTTACGATCTGCATCAGTTTTGATCACATTTCCTAAAATGAGCTCCCAAAACGGATGGACGGAGTGAATTTCTGAAAAGCATGACGGTAGGCCCCACCTCGTTTCCAGGTCATATTTGTTAACGCTGAATTTTTGCACTTAACACGGAATTGGAAAAATATTTTATGTTTAGTGGTGTTTGTTAATGCGTTGTTAATGCGGAAAAAGGAAAGCGCTAAGAGGTTTTTCACTGAATTTTTTGCTTCCAAAAGTACCCTCTTTCAAGTTATTGCGGCAATTTTTTCTTTTTAAATTGTTTGCGCAATACAAAATCAACTTTTAACCGTGAAACTTCATTATGCCCCATTATAATGTATGTGTTTCATCCATTTTAAAAGATCATTTTAGGGATTGATACCAAAAATAAGAGGAATATAAATCTCAGGTGGACCATACCACAGGAAAACAATAGTGATTGGATATCCACCATTAAAATTCTCCTAAGGCCCATTGTATTGTTTATTTGACATCCAATCTGTTGATTAGGTCATATAGACCTAGATGAATGTAAAAAAACAAAGATCAGCTTGATCCAAAATTTTTATGGCCTCCAAAAAGTTTTTAATGGTCGACGTTCATTCAACACTGTTTTCCTGTAATGTGGTCCACTTGAGAATATCTCATTTTTGGTCTCATACCATAAAATGATCTATAAACATAGATGGACGGCATGGATGAAACACACATCATGGTGGGGCCACATAGCACTAACCATCAGCCATTCGCCGGTGGCAGGGGAGTAGCCAATCTGTTTTCTCAGACACAGATTGGACACTGATAGGTTGGGTAGCGAGACTCGCTACCAAAGTTACATCACCAAGTTATGTGGGCTCCATCATGATGTATGTTTTGTATCCACTCCATCCATCCATTTGGAAATATAATTTTAGGTAAAGACCTAAAGAATTAATCAAATCCAAAACTCCAGTGGACCTCACCACAGAAAATAGTGGGGAGAGTAACGCCCACCATTAAAAACTTAAATAGGCCACAAAAGTTTTTGATCAAGCTGATATTTGTTTTTTTCCTTCTTTCATGTCCGTGTTAACTTGTGAACAGGTTGGATTTGGATTTCAAATAAAAATCATGGTGAGCCTTAGGAAGGTTTCTTCGGTAAGCATCAATCTCGCCACTATTTTTTCTTCTTCTTTTTTCCTCTAAAATTAAATCTCCAAATAGATGGACGGTGTAGACAAAGCACATACATCATGTGGGCCCATGGAACTTGATGACGTCACTTCGGTAGCGAATCTCGCTATTTGACCTGTAAGTAGCTAATCCACGTCCGAGTAGGATGGGGATTGGTTGGTGTACCTCACACCAACTATATAGTGGCGACGTCAGCAAATTCTGTGGGTCCCATCATGAGGTATGTGTTATATCCAAACCATCCATCCATTTGGCGAGCTCATATTAAAACTTGAGACGAAAAATAAGCTGCAAAAAGCGGTGGGGGATTGAACGTCAACCATTGAAATCCTTTTTGGGGTCACAGAAGTTTTAGATCAATATGATTTTTATTTTTTTTTTCCTCTTCATACAGGTATTTGTGACCTTATGAGCATATTGGATGGAAAATAAACTTAAATAGGCCACGGAAGTTTTGTATCAACATGCTTTCACTTCATCTAATTGGGAATGACCTTATAAACCATTTAGATATCATATAAATATTGCGCAGCACGCCAACAACGCAGTGAGCCTAGATCCAATCTTAGGCCTCACCCACAAACGATAAACAAAAAGAAATATAAACTAGAAATGAATAAAAGCATTCAAACAAACCACAAGACAAGATATACGTGGAAAAATCCCAAACTAAGGTAAAAAACCACGGATGCAAAATTCCATTATGAAGAGAAACGAAGATTACAAGGCAATATACTAACCTCTCCCTTGGAAATAATATTCTAAGGTAATTACAAGGAAATCCCTTGTCCATACCTTAGAATAATTTCCTAATATTCACCTTAACCGTAGAATAGCCCTAGGGATCCCGATTTATAGTTTTGACAACTTTCCTTTCGCATCCCAGTTGCGAAAGGACTTGCAACACGAAATCCGCGAAACTCCTTTCGCATCCCAGTTGCGAAAGGACTTGCGACACGAAATCCGCGCATGTGGCTCCACTTCTCAACAATCTCCCACTTGGAGACACATCGCCATAAACCTTTGTCTTCTTCATCCGGAGTGCACCACCTCCTCGTCTTTAAGCCTGAAGACCAATCAAAGCTGAACAGAGCTTCAGCTTCTCCCTTGTGACCGCCTTGGTCAGCATATCCACAGGATTCTCACTTGTATGAATCTTCTCCAGAGCAATTGATCCATCTTCCAGTAACGAACGTATGAAGTGATATCTGATGGCAATATGCTTGGTCCTTGAATGAAAGGCTGAATTCTTAACCAAGTGTATTGTATTCTGACTGTCATTGTACATCTTGCAATCTGCTTGCTTCTTATCCAACTCTTTCATAAAACCTTGCATCCACACCATCTCCTTGCATGCTTCAGAAATGCAACATATTCTCGCTACATTGTCGATAGATACTATCTTTTGTAATCGAGAGACCCAATCCGATCTGACAAAGACTACCCAAAGTAAAAACATAACCTGTAGTGCTTCTTCTGCTGTCGATATCTCCTGCCAAATCTAAATCCACGTAGCCTTGTAACTTGATTTTTGATCCACCATAACATAGCCCTACGTCCTTAGTACCTACCAGGTACCTAAGGATCTACTTCACAGCTTCCCAATGTTCCTTCCCGAGGTTGTTTATGAACCTACTAACAACTCCCACTGCTTGCGCAATGTCTGGCCTCGTGCTCACTATAGCATACATGAGACTCCCAATAGCTGATGCGTATAGAACTTTAGCAATGTAGTCCTGTTTCTCCTGCGTCTTTGCACCTTGCTCCTTAGATAGCTTGAAGTGGTTGGCTAATAGAGTGTTAACCGGCTTAGCACCTCCCATATTGAATCGATCAAGTACCTTGGCTATGTACTCTACCTGTGATAAAACTAATTTCTTGTTTTCTCTATCACGCTTTATCCTCATGCCTAGGATTTGTTTTGCAGCCCCTAAATCCTTCATGGAAAATTCTCTAGACAATTATCTTTTGAGATTTGAGATGTCCTTCATGCTTGAACCAGCCACAAGCATTTCATCAACATACAGAAGAAGGAAGATGTAAGACATATCAAACTTCTTCAAGTAACAACGGTGGTCTACATGACATCTCCTAAAACCATTTCCCGACATGAAACTGTTGAACTTCTTGTACCACTGCCTCGGGGCCTGCTTCAAGCCATATAGACTCTTCTTCAGTCTACATACCTTGTTCTCATTACCTGGTGCCACGTATCCTGTCGGCTGATGCATATATATCTCTTCTTCAAGATCCCCATGAAGAAAAGTTGTCTTAACATCTAGCTGTTCTAGATGTAAGTTCTCTGAAGCCATTATACTCAAAACCATGCGAATAGTAGACATTTTCACTACCAGTGAAAATATTTCAGTGACATCGATACCTTCCTTTTGTTGAAACCCTTTCACAACCAATCTGGCCTTGTATCATTTCGAACCATCGTGCTCCTCCTTCAGTCTGTAAACCCACTTGTTATGAAGAGCTTTCTTACCCTTGGGTAGAGTGACTAGCTCCCATGTACGATTAGACTCAAGAGAGTCCATCTCATCATCCATGGCCTGCTCCCACTTAACCCGTATATCTGACTGTAATGCCTCTTCAAAATACTCTGGCTTACCATTATCTGTCAGTAGTAGATATTGTAAGGAGGATGAGTATCGGACCATGGGTCTCCTCTCCTGAGTAGACCTCCTCACAACCAGTGTATGCGGTTCTGCCTCATCCTGTGGCGCTGTAACACCCATGTACGGTAACTCTTCCAACTCTAAGAATTCATTTTTCTCGGCTTTATTTTTCTGCACACTATCCTTATGCATCACTTTTTCATTGAAGATTACGTCCTTGCTTCTGATGATTTTCCTATTTTCTGCATCCTAGAACCTATAGCCAAAATTATGCTGCCCGTAGCCTATAAACGTGTACCTCCTGGACTTCGCATCCAGCTTGTTTTTGTGCTCTGCATCAATGTGAACATATAAAGTGCAACCGAACACTCTGAGATGTGCAAGGTTCACTTCCTTCCCAGTCTACGCTTCTTCTAGTAGCCCACCATCCAATGGTGCTGAGGGATTTCTATTGATGAGATATGCGGCAGTATTCACAGCATCTGCCCAAAAGGTCTTGGGCAACCCTGCATGTAACCTCATGCTCCTAGCGCGCTCAAGGATGGTCCTGTTAATGCGCTCAGCCACACCATTCTGCTGTGGTGTCCCTGGAATCGTTTTCTGATGTTTGATTTCATTTGCTGCACAATACTCCTCAAACCTCTTATCACAATACTCTCCCCATTGTCAGATCTGAGACACTTTACTGTTTTACCTGTCTCATTTTCTACCATAACTTTCCACTTCTTAAATACATCAAATACATCAGATTTATGTTTTAAGAAGTAGACCCACAGTTTTCTACTAGCATCATCAATAAAGGTAACAAAATAACGTGAGCCACCAAGAGATAATAGGTGTGCCGGTCCCCACACATCAGTGTGTACAAGCTCCAATAGATGTGTCTTTGGAGCCCGTCCCGTTTTCTTGAAGCTTACCTTCTTCTGCTTGTCATACACGCAGTCCTCACAGAATTCCAAGTCAATAGACTTCAGCCCTGGTAGCTTCTCTTTTAATAATAGCACTTTCATCCCTTTCTCACTCATATGTCCCAGCCTCTGATGCCATAACTGCCCATCACTCCAGTTGATGCGACTGCGAGTGAACTATACGATCCTGAAGTCACGTACAAAGTACCTTCCTTTTTACCTCGAGATATTACCAAGGCACCTTTTGTGATCTTCCAGGAGTCACTGGTGAATGTCGTCACATAACCGGTATCAGCCAACTGTCCCACTGAGATCAGATTATGTTTCAAACTCAGTACATGTCTGACATCCTTCAATTTCAAGACCGTTTCGTCTTTCTGATTTACATGGACATTCCCCTTTCCAACAATATTGCACAGCTCATCATCACCCAGGTAGACTCTCCCAAAGTCACCTGATACATAATCACGCAGAACTTCCTTACATGAAGTGGCATGAAACGAAGCACCCGAGTCTATAACCCAAGACTCATTCCTCGCATCAAGAGACAAGATCAACTCCTCTGTGTCGCTCTCCTCAGACAGATTCACTGAATCATTCCCGCCTTAAGAGCTTCCTTCTTGTTTCTTGAGCGCCCTACAATCACGTTTCACGTGCCCCTTCTTGTCGCAATGCCAACACCCGTCTTTGTCTTTCGGTCCCTTGGACCTCTTCCTCGACTTAGAACGCCTGTGTTTATTGCCTCCTTTGTTCAGCGATCTTCATCTTCCTTCAACGTTTAGAACTTCCCTGAGTCCCCTGAAACTCCTGATGCATTCCTTCTAGATTCTTCGCTGAGAATTAAACTGACCACATCATCAAATTTCAACTTTGTCGACCCTGAAGAATTACTCATAGCAATCACCAAACCATCCCAACTGTCTGGCAAACTGGATAAGATCAATAATGCCCTGACCTCATCCTCAAAAGCAATGTCAACGGATTCCAACTGGCTCGTGACTGTATTGAACTCGTTTAGATGTTTTGCCACGCTCCACCATCTGACATCTTCATGTTGAATAGTTGTTTCATAAGATGAACCTTGTTGGATGCTGAGGGCTTTTCATACATGATGGCTAGGGCTTCCATTAATTCTTTTGTCGTTTTTACTTTGGATATATTGAAGGCGACGCTCTTAGACAAAGAGAGTCGGATCGTTCTTAAAGCCTTCCTATCTAGTAAAAATCATTCATCATCTGTCATCTTTTCTGGTCTCTTCTCTTTTCCTCCTAGAGGAATATAGAGGTCCTTCTGATACAGATAATCCTCCATCTGCATCTTCCAAAAGGCAAAGTTTGAACCATCAAACTTCTCAATTCTAGTTTTCCCATCTTCCGCCATCGCTCCCAATAGAACTAAACCAATAGCTACGATACAGGTTGTTGCATAGAAGACGCCAACAACGCAGGTGAGCCTAGATCCAATCTCGTGGCCTCACCCACAAACGATAAACGGAAGAAATATAAACTATAAAGGAATAAAAGCATTCAAACAAACCACAAGACAAGATATACATGGAAAAACTCCAAACTAGGGTAAAAAACCACGGACACAAAATTCCACTATGAAGAGAAACGAAAATTACAAGGCAATATACTAACCTCTCCCTTGGAAGTACAGAGAAAATCCCTTATCCACACGTTAGAATAATTTCCTAATATTCACCTTAACCCTAGAATAGCCCTAGGGACCCCGATTTATAGTTTTGGCAACTTCTCTTTCGCATCCCAGTTGCGAAAGGACTTGCGACACAAAATCCGCAAAACTCTTTTCCCATCCCAGTTGCGAAAGGACTTGCGACACGAAATCTGCGAAACTCCTTTCGCATCTCAGTTGCGAAAGGACTTGCGACACGAAATCCGCACATGTGGCTCCACTTTTCAATAATAAATATAAGGTGGGCTTATTTGAAGGTTTTGTTATTACTAGCGTTCAATCCTATACAACACATAGTGACAATCTTCCCGCTAAGCGGAATTGAGGGCCTTATGACGATATTTTAGTTTTTTATTAAGTATTTTAGTTTACTTAAATTAAATATAATGATTTTATTTTCATTTAATAAAAAATAATTTCTTTATATTGTAAAACATTTCCAAATGATAGATAGGGTCAAATGTGTCAAATTAACATATTTTAGACATTTAAAATGTTTGTTAACAAATAGTTTATTTAAGATTCAGTACTTAATTTTTAGACTTCAGTCATAATTATCAAACAAGTTTTTTTACTTCAAATTTCAGATTCAGGCTTTAGAATTCAGATTCAGGCTTCAGATTTCAGATTCGGTCTTTAAACTTCCGATTTAACAAACGGGGCCTAAGCCTAGTGAAGAAACAGCAAAGATTGGCTTTACCACGATTCGTATATTGAAAAATAAAAAAAAATTTTAAAAAAATCACCATTATCTAATCATGAAGTGGGCCACACCATAGAAAAAAAAAATATACCCATTGCGAAATAGAAAAATAGAAGACCGGTTTACTCAAATGAGCAGGTATGTCTGATTTTTGTAAAGGGCAACCTATTAGACAGGCTGGATGTCCCATGTACTTAATATAGGTTGGAAAAAAATCTTCTAGGTGAATCATTTATATTATTGTTTTTGCATCACGCGTATAATTTTTATATATTTTTTTGGAGTTTTACTGTAAAACTCATCTAGCATTCAGATTTTACTAAATAATGCCTACAGGAACTGATGTAAGAGCACTGTGCATTTTCGGAAGAGATTGTACATTATTTCCCTGGTTTATTTTTATTTTATAAAGTGTGGAATTCAGATTTGTGAGGCCTACGTGGCATCCAACAGATAAACACCAGCATAATTGTTATGTGAAAAAAATGGCTGCTCCCATTCATAAGGTGGGCCAATCCATCAAAATAATATTCACCACTAAAAATATCCAAATTCAAGTGTAGCTCATTTGATAATTTGATTGGCCTGATTTTTGGTCCGCGCAATCACCATTTTGGGGTGCATTATGTTGGATGGCTTGGATGTTATACACATAACTTGCGGACCCCACAAGTCTTGACTTTCTGTATTTCTAAGAAGGTAAAAAAAAAAAGGTAAATGAGAGCATTCTTACAATTTCCTCCCTCAAAATGCTACTTCCATTGATTTCCAATATTCCAGGCATTGTTTGGTCAAATGTAGAGTTCTGAGGAATTTAGTACTAAAAATCCCTAATTTATTTGTATAACGTGTATTGGACGTGCCTAACCACTTGTAGTTTTCTTTTAAAGTTACTGCAGCCGTGATGGACAAGATAAACCGGAGGCAGATTGTGTACTAAGGGTACTCTTAGGGGCTCGCCATAGTGTATGTCTTATCCGTACCGTCCATCCACTTTTCCAGCTCATTTCAGTCATGAACCCGAATTGAAGTATAGCCAACTCTCAGGTGGACCACATGACATGGAAAACAGTAGGAATTGAACGCCTACCATCGAAAACTTCCCGAGGGCCTGGAAGTTTTGGATCAAGCTGATATTTTTCTTCCCTTCATTCATGTCCTTGTGACCTTATAAATAGGTTGAATGACAAATAAGTGGGCTCTAAGAAAGTTTCATCGGTGTGGACATCATTATCCCCATGCTTCATGTGGCGTGGTCACTCGAGCTTTGGTTATACTTCAATTTTGGCTCATGCCCTAAAATTGAGCTACTAAAAATGAACAGACTGTGAATAAAACACATATATTATGAGATACATCCTAATTGAAAATCTCATTTTAGGGCATGATCCAAAAAATTGAAGTAGTTCCAAATCCGAGATGGAACATAGTAAACAATGGTAATTGACTATTAAAAACTTCTTGTGGGCCACAAAAGCTTTGGATCCATATGATATTTGTGTGTTCTCTTCATCCATGTGTTTGTGACCTTATCAACAGGTTGGATGGAAAATAAACATTCCAGTAGAATCCATGAAGTTTTTAATGGTGGGGATTCAATCACGACTATTTCTATTTCCTGTGGTGTGATCCTTCTAAGATTTTAGTCAGCTTCATTTTTGGGATCACACACTAAAATGAGCTTTCAAAAGGGTTGGACGGTTTGGATTTAAGGCACATAAATCACTGTGAGCCCAACACTCCCACCCACCTTTATGAATCCGGGGTCTCACCTTATCCTCTCCCCCAGCTAATCTCCTCCCAAACATGCTGTATTTATTTTAATATTAGAATATTTTGCACGTCTTCTTCTCCCAAAACGTTGTCATTGCACCCTTTCTTCCCTTATTATTAGTTTTTCTTGTACTCTCTTCACATCCAGCGCTCAACGACCAGCTGACAGTCTCTGATTTCCCTAATGGACCCCATTTTTCCAGCGAACACTTTCATCCATGATGTTGGAATGTTGGTCGTGGTGTCCGGCGCCATTTTAGCTACGTTACGCCTTGGTGAAGAAACAGCAAAGCGTGGAATCTTCGAACCGGTCTCTCTCTCTCTCTCTCTCTCTCTCTCTCTCTCTCTCTCTCTCACACACACACACACACACAAAATGGCTATTTTGTTTATTGAAGTTTTAGTGTTTGAAGATTGAATTCTTGTTGAATTGGTAAGTTTGAAATGGCTCGAAAATTTCAGCATTTTTGTTTCTATATTTGAGGTGAAGAACGTCGGACACGATCGGCAGTTACTTTCACAAAGTTTGTTTTTTTTTTCAATACTTATTTTTATTTAGGCAAGCAAAGATTCTACTGCTATATAGAGTTTGTTTTTTCTAATTATGGTAGAATTGTAGTTTCTGTGAACTTGCAGATGCATTTTCTTGAAATTTTGTAATTAGGTTTTGAATTTGAATTCTGTTTCTGCTGGGTGATAGAAACTTTATCATGTATGAATTTTTAAAGGATATTTGATTGACATTGAATGGTTTATTATTAGATTATACAATCTGTAATTACGATTCTTGATTTGTAATTAGATATTAGTTTGGTAGAAATTTAGATTTTGTACTAATTATATAGCTAATCGCAAATCTAGTTTATACTTTACATTTATCAACGGCTAGGATGGATGTTATGTTATAGTTTTGTTTGTTTATGGTAGAAATGGATCTTGTTGAGGATTCTTTGACCGTAGATCATCTTATATCGATATCAGATTCAGGACCCTGATTCTTCAAGTGATTGTGTTTGACAAGTTCTTTTGATTTGTAGTCGTATTAGACATTGTTGTGTAACAAATAGTTTGATTGGCGCACTAACAAGGCCTATTACATCTTTTCTTTGTTGAGAAATGCTCCAGTCCTAGGTAGAAACGTTGTGGCCCACTTTATAAGTCAACCGGATTCATTTTTTAGCCTTGGAACTACCTCATTTTCGAGCGCATAATCTAAAACGACACGGCAAAATGCATGGACGGTGTGGATAAACTCCATACATCAGGTGGACCTTACAGCCCTAGCCAGTCTCGAGATACGGAAGGGCGGGGAAGTACTCAATCGGTGCCGGAGGCGGTTTGGCTAGTGATGCTGCCAACCAGCAAAGTGGCTGGTGGTCGGGACCCAACATGATGTATGTGTTTTATCCACGCCGTCCATCCATTTTGAAATATAATTTTAGGCTTGATACCAAAAATGAGGTAGATCTAAATCTCAGGTGGACCACACCATGCGAAAACAGTAGTAATTGAATGTCCACTATTAAAAATCCCGTAAGCTCACTGTTACTTGATATATAACATGTCGACTACGTAATACAGACTTTGGACGAAGGAAAAAAATATAAATCAACTTAATCCAAAACTTTTGTGGCCCTAAGTAGTTTTTAACGGTGGGCGTTAAATCAACATTGTACGGTTTCATATTATTAAATGATATGGAAGTTAGGGTGGACGGCATGGATGAAACACATACATCATGGTGAGCCCACAGAGCACCGACTACATAGCCAATCCGTTTCCGTCCGTGCCCTCTGAGGACGCGTGTTTTCTGCGAAAGACTTGAGCACGAAGTTCCTGTGCGCTGGGAACATATGTGTAGCCCATCGACATGTTTTTCGAGAAGTTCACTCCGTACATATGTTTTGTGAGCTTTATTTGAGAGTAAAAGTGACCGGTATACAGGACTCAAGTGGCGCACTGAAGGAAAAGGTGGGTAGGGAAATTCGTATAGTTGAAATCTTCCTTTGGTCGACAGACATCATTCCTTCTAAAGTGAACTGAGAACACAAATATTAGATATTTGACTGATTCAAAACTTCCGTGGCCCCATGAATATTTCAATTGTGGATATTCAATCCTCACATTTTCGGCCCACTTGAATATTAGATTCGGCTTATTTTTAGCCCCAGGAACTAAAATGCGCTCACAAAAAGGATGGACAGTAGATTTCTCAAAACATGACAGTGGGACTCACCTAGTTCCCAGCGGAGGAACTTCCCAGCAAAGGCTTTCGAAATCTGCATCCGTGCGGTACATGACCATGAACGATGTGATATCATATTTTTTAAAGTGCATGTGAAATCTAAATCCCAATAGGTTGACTCTACCATAAGGTGCATTTTCTACTAAGCAAGTCGGCAATACTGTAGAAAATAATACATAGCCATTGACAAATAAAAAATTAGAAGAGGGGTAAAGCTGATTTTTTTTTACAAGGCAATCATAGTGGGGTCAACCTATTGGACGGGTTGGACGTCTCATGCACACTTAATAGATTGGAAGTTGTCTTCTATGTAAGCCATTTTGTGATGGTATACACTTAGTTTCAACACTGAGGTCATGGATTCGGCTGCTTATGTGTAGAGCTAGGCAGAATCTAACCAGATCCGATCCGAACCGAAGACCAGGATCGGGGTCAGTTCGAGTAAGCCCCCTCAGATTTGAATGTTAATTGAGTCGAGTTCGGATCAGTGACTAATTCGGACCGATCCGATCCAATTGGATCCAATCTGATCGGGTCTTATATAACCTATTTTAACTTCTTCTTCTTCTTTTTCTTCTTCTTTTTTTTCTTTAAAAAAAAAAAAAAAAAAAAAAAAAAAAAAAAAAAAAACTTTTTTACTACCCTCTACCAGAATGAAAGCCCTAAATCCCTAATCCCTATTCTCTACCCAATCGAGCGGCGCCGCACCCACCCATCTAACATTTCCACAGAAACCAAAACAGAAAATTCTTGGTGGGTTTCTCTTCTTAAAGCATTTCAACAATCAAAATCAATCACTCATCTAAGATTTTCAAAGAATACCAACAAATATCCTTTCTAAGTTTTTCTTATTGAAGCATTTCAATCAGCAAAATCAATAGAGAGAGAGAGAGAGAGAGAGTAATCTCCATTTAAGAAAACCATGGATCAAAAGAAGCCAGACAAGATCAGTGAGATTATTAGGCTTCAACAGATCCTCAAGAAATGGAAGAAGCTCGTAAATGCTCAAAAACCAGCCATAACCAGCAACAGCAAGATTATGACATTCATCAAAAGGACTCTGACCCTCCCAGACAGCTCTATTTCATCTCTATCCAGTAGCACTGGTGATGGAGCCATCCTGAAAGGATTCCTTGCCATTTGTGTTGGAGAAGAAATGAAGAGATTCATCATCACAACAAAGATCCGTACTTGATTCGATCCGAACTGTACCCAATCCGATCCGACTCGGTTTCCCTGACCAAGTCGGACTCGATTCGTGCACCGGATCGGATTGAGTCAGATGACCCGGACTCAGTCCCGGATTAGATCGAGTTCGGATTAGTGCATTGCAAATTTAGGACCGAGTCGAGTTAGACCCAATCCGGTCCGACTCGACTCGATGCCCACCGCTACACATGCCCATGTGCAAGTGTGTGTAAAAATAGGGTGAAATGTAATTTAAGGTCTAACGGATTATACTTGAGATTGTCTCATTGTTTTTAAATAAATTTTTTATCACTAATATTCTTATATATTTTTTTATGAATTTTTATTGCAAATTTCTTCTAAAATTTAGATTTTACATAATAAAAGTAGTTAGTTCAGGAAGTGATATCCCCACACATTCCGTTTTTCATAAGAGAATTTACATTACTTTCTTCCTTATTTGCTATCATTATTATATAATTTTTAGGAATCTTTACCACAAATTTCTTTTCGAATTTAGATTTTACAGAATATGAATAATTAGTTCAGGAAGTGATATTCCTGCTCATTGCTTTTTTTTCATAAGAGAAATTACATTACTTTCTTCTTTATTTATTTTTCTTTAAGAAGTGGAGAACTTATAATTGTCCAGCTCATTTGATATATGTGTTTGACATCTCATCATGTCAACATATGCTTGTCAACTTAATTATTAAGTGAACGAAAAACTATGGCTCATGGAATCATGATGAGGCCATTTTTATAATATTCTCCTAAAATGCATCACCCAGCAATTTCAACTCATCCAGCATTATTTCTTTAACGTGTATACCAACCACTTGTCTGACGCAAATTGCGTGCCCACACTGCGAGTAGGTGGATGCTCCTTGAAAGTCACCATAATATGTGCATGTATTTTATCCATACCATCCAACCATTTGTTCAGCTTATTTTAAGGGATGAGTTTAAAAATTAGGTAAATTCAAATGTCACGTGTGCCACACCATAAAAAATAGTAAAAATTGATTGTCCACGGTTATAAACTTCTTGTGGGCCACAAAGTTGGATCAAGTTAGATATTTTTGTTATCCCTTCTTCCAAGTCTTTGTGACCTAATCAGCAGGTTGGAAGAAAAATTAATATTATGGTGGGCCACAGGATGTTTTTAACTGTGCACTATGAACCACCTTTGTTTATGTGGTGTGGTTGACGTGAGATTTCGAGCTGCCTCATTTTTTATATCATGCATTAAAATGAACTGTAAAAATACTGTTGTGTTGTATTTCAAGTCGTTTTTTTTAGAGGTGGGTGAAAAGATCTTTTATATACTTCGAGTGTTTTTTGCATATTTATAACCCGTATAAATTCAATTTTACATATCAATGAATAGTTGAGGAAAAAATGTAGCTCATTTATCCAAAAGTTTAATGAATGAAGAGAAACAATGTGGAGCATCTCAAGATACAAAATGCAACCAACAAACATAAATTTTGGTTGATAGAAGAGGAATAGTCACAAAAGAGAAATATAACAAACGAATAATCTAGAGAAAGGCTTTTCGGCTACCGTAACTATTATAGTAATGCAAGAAGTATATAGAAGAACAAGCCCCTGGAGAAATCTATAAATAGGAGAGGAAATTTACAAAGCAAGCACATCTCATACCATTCAAACCAAATAAATCTATCATTTTACTTTATATCAGCCTATAATAATCCAGTAGTGGCAATTCTTAACTATAAGTTTTAGTTGTAATCCAAATCTATACTCTTACATTGGATTTGTTCTTTTTCTAATATCACACAATTCTTTCAAGAGACGCATTCTTACATTCGCTCCTAGTGACCGATTGTGAGTTTTTCATTTTGTCTAATTATACTAGTATTCTGAAAAGTCCTTTCTTGTAGAAAGCATAAAACAACCCATTTTTGGAGGAAGAACTCCACTATCTAACTATCACCTGATTATTATAAAATTCTGCAAATGGCTAAGTAAGCAACCAATCTTCTTAGAATCTAGTTATATATGTTCAAATTAGATGTATCTACTTATTTCAGCGCTTGAGGTTAAAGTTGATCGGTTTGGATCTAGCCGCTTTATCGATTTTGGCACACCTACGCACATTACACATGACAAGAAACAAACCAAGCGCCAACATTTTTGGCATGCCCAATGGGACTAAAAAAACTACTTGGTTGTCATCAATACTCTTTTGCACTAATCATGTAAAAAGAACAATTTTGGTACACAAGTACACTTACCGTTGCATAATTTCTTAGAATCATGAGCCGAAGGGGTAATCGTAATTCTTCAACAACCGCTACTAATTCTGTTGTAGACAATGAGCCTCCTACTCATGAGGAGGAGTTACAAGTTCAACAAGTGCCTGAGCAAGAAAATCTACACCTAGTCCAGTGGTTGTTCCATCGAATCCAAATAGACCATTAACATCCCGAGTTGAATCTCTTGAGATTATGTCAATCGGGATAGTTGATATGCAAAGGGAGATTCAGCACATTGTACAATTGTCAAGATTTAGGTTTAACACTCTCAAACTTATAATGAAGCCTTTAATAGGTAGATAGTCGACAATACCGAGAGCATGAATCATTTGGTGGCTTTGTTTACTGAAAGAGCACTCGTTGCACCTCAATAACAGGTTGATACTAATTGTTTTGAAAATCTGGCACTTGTATCACCAACTTATTGCCATAGACAATTCATTTATAGAAAAATAGACCACATATTCATATATTTGGTCTAATCAAGGGGCGTAAAATTCACTGATTCTGGTAGATTTCAAACATCGTGAACGTATTTCTGTCAAAGGCATGAGAAATTCACTACCACAGATAGATTTCAGGGTCCTAAACGTGAGAATATGAACTTAATCTCTAAAGTCAGGAATCAAGGAATATTCGGGGGCAACATTTTCTTAAAAATCAACCTTATAATGAATAACAGTATCAAGCTGGTCCAGAAGTACCTACAATTGTTGCTCAACAATATTGGGAGCCTAACCAAATTGTTCAACTGGTTTAGGAAGCAGCAGGCTAAGTTCTCAGTCGAACTACTACTCTAATTTATCATAAGTCATATCTAACTAGATCGACCAGCAATATCTATTGCTAAAGAATTATCGACTTAACTTTACATTGTTTACAAGTAATGCAGGTCAATCGACCGTAGAACACGAAGGTCAATTTACCTTACGATATGGAGAGTTGGCCAATAACGAGTATTATAAATTACAAATATTTGGTTATTCACTAAATGAGGTAGCTTTTACTTGGTATTCCAATTTACTATTAAATTTCATAAAAAAATTGGCAAGAGATTGAAGAAAATTTTCATGTTTAGTTTTTTTATAAGGATAGAAATTTTTATAAATGATCTTGCTTGTTTTCGGCAATTGTTAAGAGAATTAGTTAAAAATTATATTGTTTGGTTTAAGAGAAAAAAAAGAAAAGAAAAAAAGCCAATGCAAGGTAGTCACGACCGAATAAGAATTTATCTAGTTAGATTAAGAAATGCTAGAATTCAAGCTTCGAAAGAAGTTTATCGAGAGGAAATTCACAAATCTTTATGATTTCACCAAAAATGTGTTTATGTATGAGGATCTGCTTCTGGAATCAATGTAACAAAAAAATTTGTCAGAAAGAACATATTATTATGACCATAACTATGATGTTTTAGTGGGTGAAGTTGTGTCTAAACAACCATTCATATGCTCAGCATTAGTTAAAGCAAAGGCAATGACATCTTATAATAAAAAAGTTTAAAGAATGTGCACATTTGATATTGCTCGCGCTAACAAAATCTTTGATATTATGTTAGTTAAAAATTTTATCAAAATTCCTATTAACAATAAAATTCCGATAGTCAAAGAACCGAAGAAAATTAATTATTATAAATGACATGAAAACTTGGTTGCATTCCACTAATAAATATATTGTTTTCAGGAATGTTATTCAAGACAACATCGACCTAGGGTTGTTTAAGTTCCCTGAAAAAGAAAAAGAAGCAATGTTGATCGATATTGATATATTTTTATCCAATATAGAGATTAATATGGCCATTATTAATCCTAAAGGCTGGTTCAACCACAATAATAAATAAATAAATAAATAAATCTCGGTACTTAAATGGGTCAAGCCAAAGAGCAAAAGGATGACAAAAAGAGTATGAAACCTAAGCCTATGGTCGAATAGACCGAAGAACATCCAGAGTCAATAATTTCAAATTATTAGTACCTTTGTGAGAAATGTACGAGGTCGACTCAATCAAACGGGAGAATTTATCGATTGAAATATCAAGTAAGATAATCGGTCAATCAAAACTATGAGGAAAGAAATTCCTTTACCCACAAAAGGTGAAATATGTCAGTGATCACCATGTGCCCATTATAGGGCAATGGATGGTTAAACCTTGGCTTGTCCTAGAAGGAATTTAGAAAATTTTAAGTCATCCGAAATTCCTAGCACTACCAGAAAGGATGACTCATACTCATAAACGATGTTAGCAAAGGTTGCAGGCAATAAAGAGAAGATAGCCGATTTATGGGACGAATCTCAGATAAAGTACCTGCCAACCCGATCAAGGCTAGCAATACCAAAGGTAGAAGGAGAAAAATAGATATTAGTCAATGTGGCTGAACTTCATGTAGAGCTTAACTTGGTCAAAATCAAAATTACGATAAGGCAGGAATGGATATGGAAGGATCAACCGAATATTTAAGTAATGAAGATCTTTCGGATGATCTTCTAATTGAAGAATTACTTGCTAAAGTAAAAAACATTAGATTCAGCCTCTTCTAAACCAAATGAAGGAATCAAGAATGAAGTGAATAAGTAACTGAATTCAGAGACATCTAGGGGGGGCAATATCTGAATTCGGTAATACAGTTTGGCTCATTCTCGCTGATTACATTGGATTGCAATATGGTGTTGACAATGACATTGAGTTTTCAAGTTAAATCATCTCAACCAAAAAGAATGAAAGGAGATTTGGAAGAGTTATGCCCTCCTATAATCATACAACATGGTTCCTGTAAATCCGAAGATGAATCCAAAAAGGTGTCGACCATTAGGTTGAACTAGGATCCCCTTCTGATAAATAATTATTAAAAGAACGACATTTATAATGACCCAACATTTGAAGCCATTGTATATCTCCATACACTTGGAAGGGTGTCTGATCACTCGGGTTTTGGTCAAAATAGAGATGTTGTTAACATTCTCCTAATAAGAATGATAGATAAAATGGAAAAGACTCAAGATGACCTTATCTTGATCGAGGTTACAATGAGTAATTTTGTTGGAGTAATGCAAACACAAGGTATTTTACTAGTCAAACTAATGGTAGGAACCAAAAAGGTATTGGTCGGTTTTTTTGTGGTCAATACTTACAATGCTTTAGTTGAATGAGATTGGATTCATTCGTTCTCATGCATTGTAATGTCACTACACCAATTCATGATCTTTTGGAATCAAAACAGAATAGAATTGGATTTGGCTAATAATAAACCATTCTTAGTCATGTCTAACGTGGCAAAAGCTTATTTCTATGAAAATGAGATCGGATCAATACAATTTATAAGACGAGACAAGCATGAAAAACTGACTGGAATTGATGCCAGACTCAACCCTGATAATGTTATACAGGATATTACCACTATGATTTATCTAAAAGAAGAGTTGTCAAAGACTATAATTCACTTTTGTGTGACTAAAAACTATACAATAGAAGAAATCCCATGATGTATCAATCTTCGATCAAGGCCGAGTTCACAGCTAAAGTGCGGCAGCTTGAAGAGAGTTCGCGAAGATATGATAATGGATGTTTTGTTGATATGGTCTAAATAGTATTACCAGCTGATCAAATAACTAAAGATGGTATTGAAATGAAGGATTTGAAACCATCTCCAAATAAATTAGAAGATTCTCAATATATCCCTCATGATACTAATAGAAATATAACAAAAAAAATAATATATGATCGATTTCTAAAAGTATCTCATTTCAGTATATGGGAAATATGGAATGATCAGTCTAAAAGATGGTTAGAATAACCACAAATAATACATAAAGATTAAAATTGATCGAAAGACAAAAGTATGCGGATATATATATATATATATATATATATATAATAAGACTGAAATCAGTATTTAAAAAAAAAAAAAAGGCGGCCGATAGGCCGATTACGTCTTTATTTATGAAAAAAGGAAAATGAAAATGAAAATGAAGGGCTCGGCCAGAATGTAACTTAGGCATAAGTAGCCTTCATCTCATCAAATTTCTTGGTAGCACGTTCTTTGATGAGTTCAGTCATTTGTCTTTGAACCTTCCAAAATTCTCCGCTTTCCATAACACAGTTAAGGAAGTGCAAGACTTGGTCAATGCGGCGATCAATGACATCGGCTTTGTGTTCTGCCTCTCTCTTCTATTCGCTAATCTCACATTACTGAGGTTAATAAAGATCAATCTAAAAATTGATGAAGTTCAGGAGAGTCTAGGAGTAATTTGAGTACCTAGAGGTCATCATCAATTTCTCTACGCTGAACCTTCAGAGTTCTCAGCATCACTTTGTTGAAATGATGCTGCTGAGTCCAGTGCATGTGGTTATACCAGACCCAATCATATTAATCAGAGAGTATGTTTGTTTCCTTGTGAATGGCAACATGTTCATTTGCATGAGCATCAAGCTATTCTAAATCTTTCTCGGCAATGAAGTATGCATCACCAATACTCTGAAGTTTGATCAAAGTGTCTAGCATTTCGGTTAAAGGACCATCATTATGTGCATTTATCCAGAGGTCATGAATGAACGGTTATATATCGTACTGAAGGGTGGAGTGAGCGAATGAATCAATGTCTAGGGAAAGGATTTCCCTTAGGAAAGTCTGAGCCTGATTGATAGAAGACATAGGTACAACAACCATTAAAAAAATTATGCAAGAGCTTTGAAGATTGGAAAGTAAAGGAATTTGAGTGCATACGAGAGAAAGCACCAAATATAATTTATATAGGCACTTAGAATGGATAGTCATGCCCGAAGACGAGGCATCATGATGGTTAAAATGCCCCATTAATGGCATGAAACCTTAAAGGGTGCATGACTTCTGATGAATGTGACATGTCATTAATATAGTTATGTCATGCAGACAATGAAACAAAGCTAAGTACTTCAGAGAATACAAGACAGGTGAAAAATTATTCTAGCCAATTGTTTTGAAGATAAAAGAAAAGTACAAACTAACAACAAACAGGTACAAAGCAATCAAAATTCAATGGATGAAAAAGAGGCAATCACTTCTTGATGCTTTGACCTCTTGGCTTCCTACTAATGGAGATCAATTCTAGTTTTAGCTTATGTGCGTACTATTTGACCAATTAGTGAAGTGTGCTCTTGCATATAGGTGCCTAGTTGATTAATTTCATCCTTTAGACCATTTCTATGCTCGGTCAGAGATTTTTCTTATTCTTTTAGCAATTTTAGTTTATCCTTCATGGCTGAGATTTAAGTTTTCAGATCAATCAAGGTTGTGTTCGACTCCTTCAGGTTGTTGTATAAAATAGCAAGTTGTTCTCAAGCAGTTGAGATTTCGTCATTTTAAGGGAGATGGTCGAATGCTCAACTTAAAGTCTATCGGCCACAACAACTATATCTTGAAGCTCGTGAATCACACTCAGGAATTTATTTAGTGCAGGCAGTTTGATAAGCAGAGACTCATCCAGCCGAATGAGAGTTTGGTACCAACAAATAAGGAAGTTGAGTCTCTCGATCAATACTGACACAATGATGTCAGTAGCACTAAAGTGAATAAAAAATAGTAATTCCTCCTAAAGCTGCTAGATCTTTAATGAAGGTGCATATGATTCGTCCACGAGAATATCACAAGGGAATGCCTGATCAAAGGAGGATAAGATGCGTTCCATAAGAAGTAGCTTCTCAGAAGAAGAAGATAAGGCACGAAAAATATAAGCCGATGGGGTCAGAGAGGTAGGGACGTTGACATATGAACTTTTGTAGTTCGATCAGGAGAGACTTTAACTGGTCGAGAGGTTTCTTCTTCCAATACTTCAATTTCTTCTAAAGAAACTATCCTGTATTCGTCGATCGAGGTAAGGACTACTTGATTAGTGGGTTATGTGGATGGAGCAAGCTGAATGGAAGATAAGGTTGTCAGCGCGACCGATTCCATAACTCCATGATCCTAATAAGGTGCGAGCGATGAAGTTATAGATTGTAGAAGGAACGACAATGACTACATAGGTTGGTATATTATTAATTCCTCTTGAGTTTGAACTTCTGTCTGATGTTTTGATGAATGAATGACGCACATAATCTCTTTTAGGTCAGAAACTTCAAGTCTTCCATAAGAGACTAAACAGTATCGACCAAAATATCTGGAATAAATATCTTGCCTTGAGAAGATGGTAGAGAGATTAGCTTTTCAGAGGCTGAGAGCTCTCTAACCACTATAAAAAGAAGGGAGAAAGTAAGATAGGAGAATTGTAAAATAATTAAAAAGTAGAGAACAAAATGTTGAAGCAACATCCACCTAAATCTGACCGAATAATAATAGTGGTAAATCGGTCAGCCGCTGGTGAGATTTTGGTGGAATCAATGACTAAAGTCAGAGCTTGGTTGGAACGAGAAAAATGAGGAGGATTGAGACGATATGACTTGAGAAATCGATCAAAAGAAATATTAGGATCATTTAATCTTTCATTTTCACTTTACCATTTATTAAAAGCCCTATCGAAGTGATCATCTTTATGTATCTTATACGCCTCTTCCATCTCGCAAGAATATTTTAAAAGAGGAATACCTTGTCATAATTTGTTTTGTAATATTTTTCAAAGGCTGCGAAGAAGAAATACCTTGAGCAGATCAACCAGAAGTTGTAGGAAATATATGGTGAGGAGCTAAGAGGGTGTAACGCCCCGAAATTAAAGGACCGGGTAGCTACTTGGCCCCCGAATTCTCGAGTGCCACATGAGTAATAATGAGTCACAAAAGCATATAGTTAATCAGGTATTAGCAAGCAATGATGAATTAAGCTAAGCATGTTTAATCGCTAAGTAGATAGCTAAATTTCAAGTGCTACTAACCAAATAAAGTTCCATCTTAAATTCGTATCCACATAACAACTTAATAAATTTAAATAATGGTCATACAGGTATCCAATCCCATGCACTCATCACTTCCCAAAATGATCTGGGCTCTGGCCCAGTCCCGTCGACATCCACCTCGTAATATGCCCCACTAAACTCCTGGTAGTACAGCGGCTCCTCATCATTGTCGGCACCAACATTGTCCAATGCATGCTGCTCTAGGGTACATGCATCGATATAGGGTTCTGGTTGGTGTCTTAAAACACCATCCCAAAGTGGGAGTGACTGATCAACTTAGTAGTACTATTAGCAATAGGCATACGAATTATCATATATAGGATACATTTAATGAACAACAAATAACATAGAATCCTAAACATTATTGTTAATGCAAATTCTATGTCACTTGGTCGCCTTCTATATCTTAAACTGCTTAAATCTCTCTCCTGCCTCTCAGTGAGATTAGTCTCACTGGCATGAACAGTGGCCCACTCCCATAATGTAGGCAATAACATCTAAATTAACCCTAACTTCTTGTCTGCCTAGGGTAATGATAAACTAGAGAGGTTCAAAGGTTGGGTCCTTCATATGTGCGTAAAAGGTTTGCACAAAGCCCGCACTAGCGTGAGAGTTTCCTTCAAATATAGGACCCCAACCATTCGCCAGAAGGTGGTCGATCACTGGATATTCTCCAAATAGCCTCTCATTCACATGAGCTTTAAAAAAACCTTTTGTTGACAGAACTTACTAAGCTCAATGCCTGCCGGTAGAGACCTCTTTATAGGGATTTGGAGATCAAGGTCCCGCTTTGACCTTCGCTCGGTACTCAAAATTGCACCGGCACTCATCTTCTTCTTGGAACTGCTCGAGCGGCTTGGCCCGGCTTTGTCTAGGGCTAATTGCTTCTTTCCCATAAGGGAAATGAGCATAAAGATAGAGAAAATGGAGGTTACCACCTCAAAAAAGGCCATAAAGGTGGAAAGGTGTATGGAATGGAGAGATTTCAAAGAGATGGAGGTTACAGGACCTTAGAAAGGAGATTTTGTGTCCCAATGAGGGAAGTTTGGGATGTGTAGGGAGGATTTAAGAAGATTGAGATTGAGAGGAAGTTAGGGATGGAGCATGCAAGGAGGAAAATGGTCCTAAGAGCTTAGAAAGGAGTATTTGAGAGTGAAAGAGGGTTTAAGAAGGGTTTGGAGGGGTGAAAATGGTTTTAAAATGGATAAAAAGGGGTGTAGGTACATGTAAGGGGGGCCCCGCAGGTGGGAGGGACCCACACACTCGGGCTAGCGGCAGCACGCTGCCGTCATGGCGGTGCCGCCTTGCTCCTCTGGAGTCGATGGCGGCGCGCCGCCGATCTGGCGGTACTGCCACCCCTCTCTGGAGGTTTTGGCGATGTCTCCGTCATTCAGTGGTGGCCACCCACTTGGGGTTTGTGTTTTCACTCCATGGGATCCCCTGGGTCCCCTCCTAAATGTATTCGTTTTATCTCCAAGTTAAGTATGGTACATGTACTGTGGTCCAGGGGCTGTTTTCTGTCCAAATGGGAGTTTGTAAGCTGAGTACACTGGCCCAGGTAGTTTAGATTTGATATAGACACATCCTTGGTTTGTCCTATTTGGGATCAGATTGATCCAGCATCAAATGGGACCGTCAAATTCACAGACTAGACTATAGAAGTCCTCTGAGCTACTAGAGTGGTTTAGACTTACATTGTTTAACCATGGTCAACTTAGACCATCTAATTTCTAGTTAGAAGTGACTTGGATCACTTTGTATAACTTAAGTGGTCCTACTTATTATCGTAGGCTAGTCTACAGGGGTCGATCTCGCCGATTAGACAAAGTTTTGATATCCTAGTACTATCCTTATATTTAGTCACTCCCTCCTAAGTTAGAATGCATCGCGTTAAACCCGTTACCCTAGCCCTAGTTTAATCCAAATCATGCTCTGATACCAAATCTATAACGCCTCGAAATTCAAGGACCGAGTAGCTACTCAGCCCTCGAATTCTCGAGTGCCACATGTGCAATAATGAGTCACAAAAGCATACAGTTAATCAGGTATTAGCAAGCAATGATAAATTAAGATAAGCATGTTTAATCACTAATTAAATAACTAAGTTCTAAGTGCTACTAACCAAATAAAGTTTCATCGTAAATTTATATCCACATAACAACTTAATAAATTCAAATAACGGTCATCTGGGGAACCAATCTCATGCACTCATCACTCCCCAAAATGATATGGGCTCTGACATAGTCCTGCCGACATCCACCTCGCTAATATGCCCTGCCAAACTCCTGGTAGTACGCCCGCTCCTTATCGGTGGCACTGAAATCGTCCAATGCGTACTGCTCTAAGGTACCCGCATCGATATCGGGTTCTGATTAATATTTTAGAACACCATCCCAAAGTGGGAGCGAGTGATCAACTTAGTGGTACCATTAGCAATAAGCATACGAATTATTATGCATAGGATACAATTAATGAATAGCAAACAATATAGAATCCTAAACACTGTTATTAATGCAAATGCAAGGTTATGATATAATGCATGCTACTTTTAAACCAACACTCCCTCAAGCGGTGACATCTCACGTTTGTGAATGAACCAACACTCCCTCAAAGTGACCTCTACTGCATAATCGTCACAATAATAAATGCAATGCCATGGAACATATTAGCCAAGTCGATTAATTAAGTTCATTCATTCAGTAGGTTGGGAAAACTAGAATACCCTAATGGAGTTGTTGCCCTAACTCGATTGCGTGGCTCGAGGGCCGTGATCATGTGACTCTTACGATCTTTAGCCCTATGTTAGGGTCGCCAATCCCAAAAAGTAGTAAAACATAAACAAAATAGATTGGGACTTAAATGTCCTACTCGCGGTTACTTTAGGGAAGTCATCACCCCATCACAAGCCGACAACACAGGTACAGTGTCCCATACCACCGTTCATGGTTCACGAGTCTAAGTGCTTAATGGACACTACGGGGAGGCTTGTCACCCTAGCATAAACCGACAACACAGGCATAGTGTCCCATACCACTATCCCCGACTCATGAAACCAATTTGTGGGCCATAATTATAGTTAATAATGGGCGCAATGGTCATACGGTACTTCGGGTTCATACAGGTGTGATCAAACATGGTTAACATACAAGGATGGTTAACTAGTAGTCAATGTGCCCCAACGGGCTGAACCGTAACTAATCGGCCTGAGAACACTACCGCTTGTAGTCCAACTATGGCCAACAACCTATGGTTCAATTATTTAGGTCAAATTCACTCATGCACAGGTCCAACAAGGACTGCCCATGGAATTCCAGGTAATTGGGCGATCCATAGGGGAAACATGCAGCAATTCACCACAAAACATAGATTCTTTGGATGTAATTCATATATAGCAGACACAATTTTCATATAATCAGTACATGGATAGCCAGACACTTAGTTTTACTCAAATTTACAGGTTTTATGTAACATATTTGATGTAGAATGGTGTGATGAACGATTTCATGGCAAGATGGATCGAAAAAGGCGATCGGCGACACAAAAGTGATCCGGACCGTCGAACCTTAAATCGAGCGTATCTTGCAATCCAGAATAAGTTACCTAATGTAAAATATATGATTTTGGGGTAGAACAAACTACTTTAGCCAACCAACCCCGCTATGCCGGGTTGCGATGCCCGAAATTATGAAAAACCCCTGGATCGATGGTCATTTCCCTGTTTTAATTTCATTTTTACTATAAATAGTAAGTTTTAGTTTAGTTATAACTCTTCATCCGTCGGGCTTTATTAGCAAAAGAACTTAAAATAATTAGGAAAAATCCAAATAGGAAACTTACTATTTTTGGATTTCACATAGTAGACATCATGACTGTCTATAAATATTAAGTTTACTATTTATAGTAAGTTGCGATTTCTAGGAGTTTTAGTTATAGTTTGATTTTGATTTCTTTCCCATTGCTTGGTACCCCTATTTAAAGGGTTGTGAACTCGTTTTTAGTCATCAATTAATCAATTTCGAATTTCTTAGAATTTATTTCTATTTTTCTGCTTTCTTTCCTCGTGGATTCGAGAAGTCTGTGAGGAGTCCGAGAGAAGCTCCATGGATTAGGAGTGTTATCCTCATCACGTTCATCCAATATAATATTCCATGTGGACAACCGTATAGTGATGCACCAAAATAAATCTTCCACATGTGAACATACATCATATAATTCAGCCATGCATTGAAAATCTAGATAAGTGACTCGACTAATTAGCCAATCCACGACATTTCATGCCTTCATTCAAGCATAATTAATCACTAGTTCAGAAAATTAAGGACTCAAATACCAAATAGCAATTTACAGCACTTCATGTCATCATGCTAGGCATAGTTAACACCAAACTAGGAAAAGCACAATTAACTAGCAACAATTTGGGAAAATCCACAATTTCATATCCAACATGTCATGCAAATTTGCTAATCAATTATTTAGGGGTTTGGGGCCTAATGCCCTTCCATAATTTCAATAATTTCTAACTCATTACCCTAATTATACCATTAAAGGGAAAATTCAGACACATGCACTAACATTCACCAAACAAGTTCATTAAACCTATACTAGGCGCGATAACCGGCCACCTAAAGGTAATGGTCCTCACCTATTCTTAGTCGGAGGTTGCTGAGATGGTTCTAGCGACGCCGAGTCTAGTAGCTTGAGGTGCTGGGTACCTGCATTACATAAAATGGAGGATAAGACATATGTATGTTGCAAACATTAAATGAAGATACAACATCTTACCTTAGATGGATTGGAATTTCTCTTTCAACAGCGAAAAACGATAAAGTTTGCCGGTAGAGGAGAGGTGAGGGTGCTTGGATCTTCAAAATCCAAGCACCAAGCTTACATGCACATCAAGGTGGGACTTTCTCTCTCCTCCCTCTCTCTCTCTCTCTCAGCTGAGAAATGGGGTTTTGAGAGAGAGGGCGGCTCTTTTATATGCCTAGAATTATTTCATTTAACCCTGGGTTTTGGGTAATTTCCCAAATAGCCAAGTAGCCTAGTAGGGCCTCTATCAGGTTATTAGAGCTACGCTGATGGGCCCCTGGCCCATCTTATTCATGGGATAGGTGCCTCATGGCCCGATGAAGGGTTGGGCAAAGTTTAATTGCAAACAGATATAGGGTTTTGCCACAACGGCCCGATTCGAGATTAATAGTCACTGTCCCCACAATCAATGGCTAGATTTTGTAGGCAAGGGCCGAGAATTATCTTCAACCTTCAGTGTGAATTTAGAAGAGATCCGATGGGTAGAACGCCTAGATTTGTAGATCCAAGCAGCAGGGGTATATGATTTAATTTCAGGATTTTGTTTATTTATGCCAAGCGACTTGCGGTTTGCAAGTGCCGGCAGGGCAGCATCGATTAACCATTTCCGGGTGTCTTTGAGGCCTGGCATCCGCGTGGGACCACAAGCCCAGTGAGACCTAAGGCCTGACACAGTTTCAAAATTTTTCAACCTTCCTCGGGCAATACACAGCTCGTACGGATAGCCGCCAAGTATGACTCGGTTGCCTGGCTCTACGGCTCGAGCACGATTTGATTCAATCTCATTAGTGGTTAAGTTCGACATTAATTGGTCCATAGTAGGCCCACACGTGCGACTAAATTATCTGATCTCGCGTCGGTTTGCACGTGCGCCTCAGGACACTGTTATCTTTTTGGACGGGGCATTACAGAGGGGCTCGAGTTCAGAAATCCTCAAAATGTTTGGAGGAACTATAAGTGATGGGATTGAAACAAATGCTGGAATCACCTTAGTTAGACTTGCGATTATATTCTTCTGACAATTCAATTCAGGTTGAGCTGGCTTGACTGTTCTTATTAAAGTGAAAGAAGGTTCAACCATCTTTATTGGTGTTGGGGATGGGACGGTCGATGCGATTGAAGTCATTTTCCTTGATTGGGTCTTCCTCTAAGTAGGGGACATGGCCGACTGAGGTACTGTCAATTTTTTGGTACCTTTTTTAGTCTCATTTTTTCTTCTTAGTCATAGGTGTCTCCATTTTAAATGAAGGAAAAGGCCTAACGATGATAAATTCATGGGATCAACTAATCAAAGTCCCATACTAGTTTTTCCGCAAGGAGTGGAATAACTCTAGTTGTTGAAGATAGTTGGTAAAAAGGGGAAACATGAAAGAAGAGCTTAGGGAGTCAAACCCCTCTATAGAGAGTCTAAAAGGTGATAACCAAGTCTGAAAATTGTCAATAAGATGGAGATTGGTTGTAAGTTCGGTGAATAAATGGGAAAGGAATGCCTTAGGACAAACTAAATTAACAAGAAAGAAGATTGAGGCAGTATTGTTCGATTTCATCCTTGGCATTAACACCCGTATTTATTATGTTGTCATATAATAGGTCTTTACAGATCAAATAACTTTTCCAAGTCATATATCTAAGGCTTGCCATCTCGGTATCGATTGATTCCTAATTCTTAGTGAACCAGGTCGGACCAAAGAATTTTAAATGGACAAAAAGAATGATTGGACTTATCGAGGGTAAAAGAAAGAAAAATAAATCTTACACTGGGTGAAAGAATAGTTGATTTTGGGGCAGAGGATATTGTGGTGGCTGAAGGAAGTGAATTCCACATTTGTTGGAGCAGCTTTAACTAATTTTGCTCTAAAGTACTCATAGAACCACATCTGGATAAGCCAGATGGACCCACAAGAGTGGTAAAAACCCTTCTTAGTTGCTTCAAATATTTTGTGATAAAGGTGACCTAGTACGAAATGGGCAAGAGCAAGCTAACATCCTTGAACAAGCGCTTCAATCAGATGAATGTGTTCCTTTATGATTTGAAAGACACTCACACATAGCAGAAATTGACAAATCCACATTAGAAAGAAAGTCATGTGTTCTTGCTTATCAACTTCATCATGAGATTTGTGTTGTAAAATCATGAAAGTGGAATACACCTTACTGGTCTTTTCCAGAAAGGTGAAGGGATAATGATTCTTCAAAGCAAAGTCCGAAAAAACAAGCTCACCAAAGGACAAAAGGTGGATAAAGGCACACACAGTCCATGATTGTTGGACCCATGGGGATGCATTCGAAATGAAATATATTGGTTAACTGACTCCAAAAAGTTAAAATTGTTACAAGGAGGAAGGTATTGGCCGAATATTCGTGTAGGAAAAGTTTGATGCATTCATAGATTCTAGCCTACCTCTATGTGTCACCATGTTGTGCTTTAATGCGAGTAAACCATTCTACCCAACTATTCATCAATTTTAACCATACTCTCGGAGACTTAAATGCAATAGAATGATACGGAAAATGATCAGATTGGATAAGAAGAACTTCATCATGGCACTTTGGAAAACTTTGTTCAATCCTAAGAAGTTGTTCGTAACTGTAGGGTGAAAGGCTAGACCAAGTGTCAACAATGCCTTGTTCGATTCGATAGGAGTATTGAAAAAGAAGTCATTGACCACTCCTAATGATAGAACGTCCAAATATTTGATGAACGATTCTAGGTGAAAAGCCGGAACAAACGAGGAGAAAGATACAACCATGATAATCGAGAGGAAAAAATTGGGAAGGGTATTTTGATACAAGAGAGAAGAAGTAAAGGGTGAAGGAAGGTAAGCACCGACTTAGAATTGTATTTATGTATCAGCTGCAATACGTGTACATTAATGAAATCATGACTCATACGATGCAATTTTATAAGACATATCACATGCATAGGCTAGAGGAAAGAGTTGAAAGATATCTTTCGGTACGGCCTTCGTCATGTAGAGTCAATGGGGAGACAACATGTGCAACAATGGTCAATTGCATTTATTGCATTGGGCAATGGAACAACATCGCTTTCACCTTTTTTCTAAAGGCAAAGCGAGATGGGGTTAATGTTATAAACCTATTTCTAGCTATTCTGAAGAAAAAAAAAAAAAAAAAAAACCAAAAGGAAGACGACATACGGCATTGCACGAGAAATAAAAGGTAAATGAAAAGATCTTCAAGATACTTGAAGTGCTTTTTATGAAATCGTAGTTAGCGTAAATCTATTTTTACATGTCACTATATGGTCGGCAGAGGAATGAGGCCGAGTTATCCAAAAGTTTAATGAGTGAAGAGAGAAATAGATTTGAGCAGTTCAAGATATAGAAGGCAACCAAGAGACATAGAATTTAACCGATAGAAGAGGAATAATCACAAAAAGGAAATATAACAAAAGAAGAACCTAGATAAAGGCTTTTTGGCTACTGTAATTATTGTAATAATGGAAGAAGTATTTAGAAGAACAAGCTATATGCGAAATCTATAAATAGGAATGGAAATTTACAAAGCAAGCCCATATCACACCAATTAAACTAAATAAATCTATAAAGTTACTTTATCTCAGCATATCATAAGAGTAGTGATAATCTAGTAGCGGTGATTCTTAGATATAAGTTTTAGTTGTAATCTAAATCTGTGCGATCATACGTTGGATTTGTTCTTTATCTAATATTAAACAGTTCTTTCAAAAGATGCATTCTTGTCGTCGCTCTTAAGAATCGATTGTGAGTTTTTCTTTTTATCTAATTACATTGGCATTCTGAAAAGTCATTTATTGTGGAAGGCACAAAAAAACCCATATTTAAAGGAGGAACTCCACCCTCCTCCTATTGCCGGTCATTATAAAATTCTATAAGTGACTAAGTAACTGATATTCTCATAATATGGTTATATAAGTTCATGTAAGATGTATATGCTTATTTTGATGCTTGGATTAAAAATTAATCAGTTTGGATCTAACCCTTTTTTATCGATTTGGACAAACCGGCGCAATTTTATCGCTCCTGACACACGCACGTCCATTACAAACCGAACACCAACACATACATCTAGGTGCGCCCACAGCACCAACTTATAGCGACTACGTACATACAGTGAGCAATCCGCATTCCCTACCTGTCGGTTCCTTTTATAGCTACTGCCGCCAAGATGGATGAGCTAAACTCCGAGAGTGGATTAGGTGCCCTTAACCCAACCGAGTGTGGGAAGCGGATTGGCTGCTGTAGATACGTGCCGCACGAAGACGAACGCCGACGCTCTTGGAGCTCCGTGTTGTAGGAACGGTTCAAAGGAGATCAAGGTTACATGGCCCCACAATGATGTATTTATTCTATCCACACCGTTCATCCATTTTTCGAGATCATTTCAGAGCATTAGAAAAAAAAAATTTGAATAATATCCAAAGCTCAAATGGACCACACCAAAAATAACAACGAGGATAATGATTTTTACCATTAAAAAATTCATAAGGCCCACCATAACGTTTATTTTCCATCCAATCTGTTAATAAGGTCACAAATACATGGATGAAGAGGATAAAACAATTTCATATTGAGCCGAAACTTCTGTGACCCCCAAAAGGGTTTCAATGGTAGAAGTTCAAGCTTCCAATTCTTTTTGCAGTGTGATCCACTTGATCTTTAGATCCGTCTTATTTTTCGGCTCAAGCCTTAAGATGAGATGGCCAAATGGATGAACAGTTTGGATATAACACATACCTAATGAAAACACACAAACTTGAACGTCAATCCAGCAGACATCGATCCAGCAGCAATCCGCTTCCCACGGTGTTATCCTGACCGTGGGCCCACCTTGATGTATGTACTATATATCTTGATGTATGTACTATATATCAACTAAGTCCATCCGTTTTACCCCCTTACTTTAGGGCATCATCCCAAAAACGAAGCAGATCAAATCTTAGGTGAACCACACCAGAGGAGACAGTGTTGATTGAACGCTCACCGTTAAAAAACTTCTTGAGCCCAACCGTAAAGCCCATTGTAATCCAACCTGTTGAGAAGGTCACACTGACCTGAATGAAGTAAAAAACAAATATCAAGTTCATCCAAAAATGTCGTGAACCCACAAAAAGTTTTTAATAGCTAATCACTACTGTTTCCTGTGGTATGGTCCACTTGAGATTGCGATCGCTCCATTTTTGGTCTCAAGCCTAGCAAAACGGATGGACGGCATTGATATACAGTACATACATTAAGATGGACCCCACAGTAGGGCCACACCGTATTAAGTAAGGCTGGGGCTGCATCTTGTCTGCTCCCCTAGACTCTTCCCATGCGGTGTTTAGTTTGAGGTTAGAATTCTTTACACGTCTTCTTCTCCGAAAACCTTGCCATTGCACCCTTTCTCCCTCCTACTAGTAGTTTTTCTTGTACTCTCTTCGACGTCCGGCGACTGCCAGCTGACGGGCTCTCCCATCCTAATGGACCCCATTTTTCCAGCGATCACTTTCGTCTATGATGTCGGAATGGCGGTCGTTGCATCCGGTGCCATTCTAGCTATTCTATGCCTTGGTGAAGAAACAGCAAAGCGTGGCCTCTTCGAACCGGTCTCTCTCTCTCTCTCTCTCTCTATATAACACACAAAAATGGCAACTTTGTTTATTGAAATTTTGGTGTTTTAAGATTTGAATTCTTATTGAATTGAATTTTCAACAATTATTTTAGATGCGCAAAGATTTCACGGCTAGTTTTTTAGTTTTTCTAATTATGGTAGAATTTGAGTTTTTATGAATTTATAGATGCTCCTTCCTGAAATTTTGTAATTAGCTTTTGATTATTGGAATTTGAATTCTGTTTCTTTTGGATGGTAGAAAACTTTCTTATATATCGGTTTTTAAAGGATATTTGAACTGACATAAAAAGGTTTATTAATGGCTAGGATGGATGTTATGATTGTGTTTTTTTTTTTTTTTTTGTCCGTTTGGTAGAAATGGATCTTTTCGAGGATACTCTGACATTAGATCATCTATATCGATTTCAGATTCAGGTTTCTTTGAATTGTAGTTGTATTAGACATTGTTGTGCAACAAATAGTTTGAACGGTGCAGAAATAAGGCCTATGACATCTTTTCTTTGTTGAGAAATGCTCCAGTCCTAGGTGCATCTGTCACTTAGTCAAATAGACTGATCTGAACCATCTATTAAGTTTAGAATACATTTTACATGTCCTCACTTTCTCATTTTTCACCTTTTCAAACCTTAATAGAAAATAGGGAGAGAGAAACAACGAGCGGTCCAGCGCCCCGGTAGTTTTATCTTCTCTCTCGTTGGTTTTTTTTTTTTTTTTTTTTTTTTTTTTTTTGGTTTTTCGTACACTAGTAAGGACCGTATCTTCTCTTCTTTGTATTAATTTGATGTGCATCATTTGAACAAGTATCACTTTCCTCTTTATATCTTGATATATTAGATACTTCTTCTTCTTGCTTTCTTGGTTGTGAGTCTTGGAGTAGTGACCTTGTTACACTATTAGAGAAATTTATTGTTCCAGTATTTTGACTTACATCATACTTCTTCACAGGCATTTTATTAGAAAAAAAACAGAGGATTTAAATAAAATAAAATTTAAAAAAAGGAAAACGTACTGTTTTTCATGTCTTGTAGTTTTGGTGTGGTTTAGTCCGACATTGAAAACGAATTAGGAAACTAAAAACTTTATATTAAATTCTTTAATTATTATTTGTATTGGAAATAAAGAGTATATCATGGGCCTAACCTCACACAAACACACATGGGCCGCAGTGTGGCAAGGCGAGGTATAGTGTGTATTTGACTTGGCCACTTTTGTTTTTCCTTTGCATGAGTTACTTCGCGTGAATGAGCCCCAGCTGGTATCTTTTACTCTTTAAAAAGTTTTATCATTTCTCATTTCTTAATATACAAAACAAATAATAATCCCCCCCCCCTCGAACATCTTGAGTTTGTATGGCTAAGATCGTGCATGCACCTGATCTAAGTTATTCATATCTTAGATTAGAGCTATTGTATTCCAAAAGTAAAGTTGTTGAGACCCGGTACATCAAGTATCTTTCTTATGGAGATAAATCTATCTTTAAAATAGAGACTATAATGTGCCTTCACTTTTTAGATAATTTCTTTATCCTTTTTTTGTTTATGATATTCGGATTTTTTGCTTTATCTCTTTGTGAGAACCACCAGCATCACTTATGCAATCCATCCCAGATTTGTCCTTATTTTTTTAGCTATCATTTTTCTTGATCCATGAATGTGATAGTTAGAATTTTTTGACAATAAGCAATCTATAATGGGCACTAATAAATAGATTGGTCAAATTGTTTATTAGACCTATTTTTGTGTAAATGATCCGGTCTGTCCAAGTCGAAGGCTGATGAATAAAAAGTTGTGATTGTCAGGTAGTGATATATTTGCATCTTAGTCCATAAGATCTGTCAAGGACCTAATTTATCATCTATACTAAGTGCTTAGATTGTCCAAGTGTCCCACTGGAACTAGGATCACCATAAGTTATAGTGCTTTGAGAGTGTTGAGGAACCACAGAAGCACACAGAGACGAATCATGCAAAATACTAAAATGGACAACCAAGTCCAAACGCAAACAATCAGAATTTTACATGGAAAAACGATTTTGGAAAAAAACCATAACACAAAGCGACAAGTATGCACTGTGAAAGCAAAAATTACAAAAGATAGAGAAATATTGATTCGAACAAACCTTCAATCTTCCCCAGAAGCCGAAGCAATGCCTTTAAAACCTTTAAGAATGAATTAGAAAGACCTAGAACTCCTCTCTCTCTCTCTCTCCTAAATTCTGATTACACCCAATATATAAAGTATTACAAATATCACAATTGTCACGCCCCGAACTCGGAAACCGGGCTCACAAAATTCCCGATCGCCGAATCCGGAGCCGACGACCTCCATGATACTTCATTCTCCCCAGGCACCCATATACCAGGTTCTGATCCTGGGATGCTACAAGGAGGATTTCTAATAATCAGTTTGATTCATAATGAGTATAACCATAAGCATAACCCACGAACAATAACCACAAGAACACCACCACAAAATCCACTATGATCAAAAACTTTGAGTACAAGGTGTATAAAAGGAAATACATGATAGTGCAAATAACAAAAACTCAAAAAGCTTGACTGCACGCTCTAACTGTGGCAAAGCTACGGCTGTGTCCTGGCGTCACCTGCACGCATCAATCGTGCATAAGCTTATAAAAAGCTTAGAGGGCGGTGTAAGTGTGTGCGAACGTGCTCAGAATGCAAAGTCAGAGTAATGTGGAATCATGCTGATGAGTACGTAAATGCAACCAGCCGTACCAAGGCTATGCAGTACAAGATATGAATGCTATCGGCCATAACAAGGCCATACGATGCAACATGTAGGTCAAGCATTTCAACCCTCATACCAATGCAACTCCTCACTAGAGCACCAAATCAATACGGTTCTCAGTATGGATAATCACCGGGGTTCAGTATACTCCAAATAGCACTGTCTCTCTCCAAGTAGCACAGTCCAAGTGAGCGTAAGAAACCTCACTATCCGCCTGGCCAATAGTCAACCAATACCTATCCGGCACGTCGATAGCGAACCCATTTCTGAGCTGGTCAAACTCAGCCTAGTAATGTCCCCTGCTCTCGGGTGAGTAAAGCCACCACTCCTTTCCAACCTACCACGACACAGTGGGAGACGCGGCCTTCTAGTATATTCGGCCCTCGTGCGCTCGTATATTCACTCGGTCTCGACGTTGGAGTCATCCTCTGGTACCATCGGGTTCAGAGACTCTCACCCAGGGACATCTATGGCGCCCCAATTGCTTAGAATAAGATTTTTCCGGTATCCAACCAGCCACCCATGATATATCCGTGGAGGCTATGGCCCTGATGCCACTAGGGCATATCACAATCACACATATACAAGTGCATGAATCATACTACCAGACATGTATCAATCTTGTGCATATCATGCGCTCATGTAGGGCAACTCCGCATATCAAGGAGCCCATAAAACGATCTGCCCGTAGGCATATGCTATGATCAGTCACTCTCCATATCAAGCATACATATGATGCGTATGATCATGAATCATGGGGCTATGCTAAACATGTTATAAAGCAATAAACTATCCTCTCAATGAAGATGGGCCTAAATAGCCTACATGAAACAGATACGGGCCTATCAGTGGTCTTAGGGAGAGTTATAATGTGGACATCTAACCAACATTACTCATACAATGTGGACGTCAAACCAACATTGTCCCCAAGGTTTGGCTCGCCTTAAGTACCATTAAATAAATCCTAATGGAATTATACATTGCAATGTGCCTTAGGTACATCACATGGGGCCCTAAATACATCAAATGGGTCGTATCTCATGGGCCTTATATTCATCAAGTGGGCCACCTTAATGAGCCTCATTGATGGGCCTTAGGTACATTACAATGGGTCATCACCCATGGGCCTGAGAATGCATTAAAATGAGCCCGATCACATAAGCTTTATGTGAATCAAATGGGCCTAATCACATAGGCCATATACATATCAAAGTGGGCCTCAACAATGGGCCACAAATACATCAAACGGGCCTCATAACGTGGGCCTATATATAACATGGTAGGCCCAAACAACGGGCCCATAAACACATCAAGATGGCCTACATACATGGGTCCATATATATACCAAAGTGGCCTCAACATTGGACCTATATTCATTCCAAGATGGGCCTAAATGCATGATCCCATAAATATCCAAGTGGGCCTTAATAATGGGCCTAAAAATACATCAAGATGGGCCTAAGTACATGGGCCCATATGCATCCAAGTGGGCCACATGTGAAGCCCACCATAATGTTTATTTTACTATCCAATCTGTTGATAAGGCCACATGAATAGGGGGCCCACCAAAACATTTATTTTCAATCCAACCTTTTCATAAGGTCTCATGGGCCTAGGGCCCACTGCAATGTTTATTACCTCCAATCTGTGGACCAAGGGTAGGACCCACTAGGATGTTTATTTGACGTCCAAGCTGTTCGTGAGATCACGTGGGCTAGGACCCACTGTAATATTTACTTGCCACCCAACCAATTCATAAGGTCATACGTGACCTGGGCCCACGGTCAGGGAGCCCACCGTAATATTTATTTGCCAACCGACCTGTTGATAAGGTCACATTGTCAGGGGTCCCACCGTGAGGTGGTTCACAAATCCAGTCCATACATTATGTGTGTCCCACTTTTCTGAGGGTCCAGACCAAGTTTCAGCCACATCAAAAATTCAGGTAGGCCCCACCAAGTGTTTTTATATGATTTAGGCATGTCTTCACATGATTTAGATGGTATGGCCCACCTGAGTTCCATTTGCAGCTGAATTTTGGGGAAGCCCTACAGAAAAAGGGGACCCACCAAATGTATGGTTTTAATTTTCGGAACGCATCACGTGGGGCCCATGGCAGGAGCCGTGAGGGCCTGGCTCGTCCGCCCGTCGTCCATACAATGCAGGCACTGCCTGCGTCTGCCGCAGCAGCAGCAGCACTGCTCTTTTTTTTTTCTTTTTTGGGGCCCACCGAGATGTGATTCATAATCCAACCCTCTCATTATTTGTGTCCCACTTTTCTAGCCATCCAGATCGAGTTTCAGCTGCATCTAAACTTCAGGTGAGTCCCACCAAGTACTTTTATATGTTCTGGCATGTCTTTACATGATAATAGCCTGCCAAACTAAGGAAACTGTGGATCTTGGACGCAGTCGTGGGCTGGCCCCACAGACGCACTGCCTCAACCTTCGAGGGGTCCACTGCGACACCCTCCCGAGTCACTACGTGACCGTGGAACCTCACCTCCTCCTGCCAGAACTCGCACTTCTCCAGCTTCGCATACAGCTGGTGGGCACAGAGGGTCTGCAAAGCGATCTCCAAATGCTGCATATGATCCTCACGAGTCCTCGAATATATCAGAATGTCGTCGATGAAGACCACAATAAACTGATCAAGATATGGACAAAAGACCTCATTCATCAACTGCATGAAGATCGCGAGTGCATTGGTCAGTCCGAAGGACATGACCTGAAACTCAAAATGACCATAACGCGTCATGAAAGCTATCTTCGGGATGTCCTCCTCTCGGACACGAATCTAATGATAACCGGAACGTAGGTCAATCTTCGAGAAGAACTGTGCACCCTGCAGCTGATCAAATAAATCGTCTATCCTCGGGAGTGGATACTTGTTTTTAATCATGACCTGGTTGAGCTCGCGGTAGTCGACGCAGAGCCTCAATGAGCCATCCTTCTTCCTGACGAAGAGTACCGGCGCTCCCCAAGGTGAACTGCTCGGACAAATGAATCCCAACTCACGCAACTCGTCCAACTGCCGCTGCAACTCCATCGGTGCCATACGGTACGGGGCCTTCGAGATAGGCACGGTACCAGGCACAAATCAATCCCGAACTCAATATGGCGACGAGGCGGCAGTCCCGGAATCTCCTGAAACACGTCGGGGAAGTCGCAGATAATCGAAATATGATCAATATAATCGGCAACGGGCTCCACAACGACGCAGGACATCAAGCATGACAACAACTCTCCTCGGGGATCGGCAACAAACTGAAACTGCGGCAAGCTTGGTATGCAGAACATGACTATCCTCGCGGAACAGTCCATGATGGCGTGGTACTCGGCAAGCCAATCCATGCCCAAGATAATGTCAAAATCTGTCATCGGCAGCACAAATAAGTCAGCAGGTAAGAATATATCACCGACCAGAATAGGGCAAGACGGACAGAAACGGGCCAATACTGTAGTCTTCCCTAAAGGCGTCGATACGGTCAATCCCTCGCTAGAAGACTCGATCGGCAATCCAGTCGATCGACGAAAACCCTCAGACATAAATGAGTGCAAAGCGCCGGAATCAAATAATACTCATGCGATGCATGAGGAGACTGGAAGTATACCCTCTATGACTCCTCAGAAAGTCTGCGGGTCTCGCCGAGCCGCATGGAACCTTTAAGCCGGGCCGGGGGAGGTGCTGTCCCTCGAGGTCCCCTGCGTGCTATTGCTGCCTCTGCGATGGCCTATGCTGTTGTCTCTGTTGCTGCGGTCTCGGAGGTTGGTGTTGGTGCTGCTGCTGAATATGCTATGGTCGCAGCTGTCTTGGAGACTGATGTGGCCCTCTAGACTGCTGCAGATGAGGACGGGGGTACTCAGATATGCGGTGTCCAGAACCGCCACATCCAAAACACGTCCCTGGAAACAGCTGTTGGGGTGGCGCAGAAGGTGCCGCTGACGCTGCTGGTGCTGCTGGTGTCACTGGTGCTGCTGGTACTCTAGCAAGTGGATGACCCCTATACCTCTGTAATCGTCAATGCTGCTGAGAGCTACTGGACTGGGCTGACATCTTCCGGCCTCTCCTCTGATCTCGATCGCTCTGAGAGCCAGCCCACTCAGTCTCGTAGATCTAGGCCCTTCGTACTACCGCCTGAAAGGTCGGGAGCTCGTGCCCAATAACACAGCCTCGAAGACCGAAACGTAAGCCACTCTCGAAACGGTGGCCCTTCCGCCCCTCATCATCAACCATATATGGCACAAACCGTGACAGCGCCATGAAACGAGCCATGTACTGTGCCACAGACATGTCTCCCTGTACTAGAGTCTCGAACTCTCGTGCCTTTTGACGAAGAATGTGGTCCTGCAGTGCTCTGTCCTCCCATATATGGCACAAATCGGCTGATGAAATCCTCCCATGTCCAAACATGATCGGGTCCTGCAACGCGGGTAACAGAGGTCCACCAGTGCTCTGTCTCGCCCTGGAGAAGGAATGTGGCCAATCGGACTCGCTGCTCTGTCGTACATGACATAATATGAAAAATCTTCTCCACATCGGAACGCCATCTCTCAGCTACTGACGGATCTGGCTCGCCCTGAAATCGTGGAGGATCCATCCGTCTGAACTTGCGAAGAAGGGCACTCGTGCGCTCTCGCGTCTCTGCTGGGCCGGAGAAACAACTGGCATCCGCCGCCACGCCTGCAAAATTTGTCACAACCTATAACATCTGCTGTAATTGAGAGGCGATAACAAGCATGGTCGGATCCGCACTGGCATCAGGCGAAGGAACATCATCCTCAGGCAGAGGAGCAGGGATCTCTGGGGGTGGAACGAAAGGTGTGAGTGGTAAAGCTGGAGCCTCAAGTGGTGGATCGGGGTGCGCTCGGGTCGCTCTCCTGAGCGGCATGTCCTATGGAAAAGATAAGGCACCAATAAATTTTAAGAATCGCGCGTTAGGGAAGTCAATTAGAAGGTTTCGCACTTGGAACCTAATCGTCCTAACTCATATCAAACATGTGATGTTGTTTTCGGTTATTCCCAAGTTATGCTCTGATACCAACTTCTGTCACACCCCGAACTCAGAACCGGGCTCACAAAATTTCCGATCGCCGAATCCGGCGCCGACAGCCTCCGCAGTACCCCATTCTCGGCCCCCTACACCCATATACCAGGTTCTGATCCTAGGATGCTACAAGGAGGATTTCTAATAATCAGTTTGATTCGTAATGAGCATAACCACAAGCATAACCCACGAACAATAACCACAAGAACACCACCACAAAATCCACTATGATAAAAAACTTTGAGTACAAGGTGTATAAAAGGAAATATAAGATAGTACAAATAACAAAACTAGCTCACCGCACACTCAAAGTGTGGCAAAGGCAAACCTGGGCCCGTCTGGCGTCACCTGCACGCATCAATCGTGCATAAGCTTATGAAAAGCTTAGAGGGCGGTGTAAGTTTGTGCGAACGTGCTCAGAATGCAAAGTCAAAGTAATGCGGAATCATGCTGATGAGTACATAAATACAACCAGCCGTACCAAGGCTATGCAGTACAAGATATGAATGCTATCGGCCATAACAAGGCCATGCGATGCAACAAGTAGGTCAAGCATGCCAACCCTCATACCAATACAACTCCTCACTAGAGTACCAAATCAGTACGGTTCTCAGTATGGATAATCACCGGGGTTCAGTACACTCCAAATGACACTGTCTCTCTCCAAGCAGCACAGTCTAAGTGAGCGTAAGAAACCTCACTATCCGCATGGCCAATAGTCAGCCAATACCTATCCGGCACGTCGATAGCGAACCCATTTCCGAGCTGGTCAAACTCAGCCTAGTAATGCCCCCTGCTCTCGGGCGAGTAAGGCCACCACTCCTTTCCAACCGACCACGACACAGTGGGAGACGCGGCCTTCTGGTATTCGGCCCTCGTGCGCTCGTATATCCACTCGGTCTCGACGTTGGAGTCATACTCGTACCATCGTTCAGGGACTCTCACCCGGGACATCTATGGTGCCCCAATTGCTTAGAACAAGATTTTTCCGGTATCCAACCAGCCACCAACGATATATCTGTGGAGGCTATGGCCCTGAGTCGCTAGGGCATATCACAATCACACATATGCAAGTGCATGAATCATACTACCAGACATGCATTAATCCTGTGCATACCGTGCGCTCATGTAGGGCAACTCCGTATATCAGGGAGCCCATAAACGATCTGCCCGTAGGCATATGCTATGATCAGTCACTCTCCATATCAAGCATACATATGATGCGTATGATCATGAATCATGGGGCTGTGCTAAACATGTTATAAAGCAATAAACTATCCTCTCAATGAAGATGTGCCTAGATGGCCTACATGAAACAGATACGGGCCTATCAGTGGTCTTAGGGAGAGTTATAATGTGGACATCTAACCAACATTACTCGTACAATGTGGACGTCAAACCAACATTGTCCCCAAGGTTCGGCTCGCCTTAAGTACCATTAAATAAATCCTAGTGGAATTACACATTGCAATGTGCCTTAGGTACATCCCATGGGGCCCTAAATACATCAAATGGGTCGTATCTCATGGGCCTTATATTCATCAAGTGGGCCACCTCAATGAGCCTCATCGATGGGCCTTAGGTACATTACAATGGGTCATCACCCATGGGCCTGAGAATGCATTAAAATGAGCCCGATCACATAAGCTTTATGTGAATCAAATGGGCCTAATCACATAGGCCATATACATATCAAAGTGAGCCTCAACAATGGGCCACAAATACATCAAACGGGCCTCATAACGTGGGCCTATATATAACATGGTAGGCCCAAACAACGGGCCCACAAACACATCAAGATGGTCTACATACATGGGTCCATATATATACCAAAGTGGCCTCAACATTGGACCTATATTCATGCCAAGATGGGCCTAAATGCATGATCCCATAAATATCCAAGTGGGCCTTAATAATGGGCCTAAAAATACATCAAGATGGGCCTAAGTACATGGGCCCATATGCATCCAAGTGGGCCACATGTGAAGCCCACCATAATGTTTATTTTACTATCCAATCTATTGATAAGGCCACATGAATAGGGGGCCCACCAAAACATTTATTTTCAATCCAACCTTTTCATAAGGTCTCATGGGCCTAGGGCCCACTGCAATGTTTATTACCTCCAATCTGTGGACCAAGGTAGGGCCCACTGGGATGTTTATTTGACGTCCAAGCTGTTCGTGAGATCACGTGGGCTAGGACCCACTGTAATATTTACTTGCCACCCAACCAGTTCATAAGGTCATACGTGACCTGGGCCCACAGTCAAGGAGCCCACCGTAATATTTATTTGCCAACCGACCTGTTGATAAGGTCACATTGTCAGGGGTCCCACCGTGAGGTGGTTCACAAATCCAGTCCATACATTATGTGTGTCCCACTTTTCTGAGGGTCCAGACCAAGTTTCAGTCACATCAAAAATTCAGGTAGGCTCCACCAGGTGTTTTTATATGATTTAGGCATGTCTTCACATAATTTAGATGGTATGGCCCACCTGAGTTCCATTTGCTGCTGAATTTTGGGGAAGCCCTACAGAAAAAGGGGACCCACCAAATGTATGGTTTTGATGTTCAGAACGCATCACGTGAGGCCCACGGCTGGAGCCGTGAGGGCCTGGCTCGTCCGCCCGCCATCCATGCAGCATGCGTGCATTGCGCGCATGCGACAGAGCAGCAGCCGGCTGACCGAGATGTGATTCATAATCCAGCCCTCCCATTATGTGTGTCCCACTTTTCTAGCCGTTCAGACCGAGTTTCAGCTGCCTCCAAACTTCAGGTGGGTCCCACCAAGTACTTTTATATGTTCTGGCATGTCTTTACATGATTTTAGAGGGTATGGCCCACTCGGTGATCAGATCACCTTAAGACTTTGGCTCAACGCCTAAAATGAGCTGGAGAATAGAATGGACGGCGTGGATCAGCCTCATACATCAAGGTGGGGCCTGCATGAGCAGCCCACCCCAAAAGCACTACCTTTTTTTTTGTTAGCTTGTTAGTACACCACCATGTCAGTACACGCACTCCATGTTAGCCTCTCCTCACGCCCAGCGTCTCTGGACGCTGGATAGCACAAATATCATGGTGGGTCCCACATGCACATGTCCATGCTCATCAAGGTGGGTCCTGCATATTTATGGCCCACTATACATAAATATTATAATATATCATATAATTTAAATAGGTGGTGGATCTCTTCTAAAATTAGGTGGGCCACCCCATTTGATGGTGGAGTAGATTTAACATATTGGTGGGGCCCACTTCGTTCTAAGGAAGAGAGAGAGAAATAAAGAGAGATCGATGGAATAGAGGGACCCCGCCACTATGGGCCCCTCTCTAATCACAAATACATACATCAAGATGGATCCCATTATTTGTGGGCCCCTTTAATAGAAATCAACGGTGGATCACCCACCTCTTATACTCCTCCTTGCTCCTTAAGCCTCCTTAGCTCCTAGCCTCCACTTGCAATGGTGGTTGATGATGATCCAACGATTGAGATGGGAGATGTGAGAGTAGGGGAAAGTGGGCCACACTTGGCTTTGGGGAAGAGCTTGGACGTATGAAATTTTTATTGCTTTGAGAGATTTGAGAAAAATGAGGGAGAGAGAGAAGTGATGGGAGATATGGATGGAAGGGATGGGTGGAGTGGTTGTAATAAATGGGGATGGGTTAAGTTGAAAAATGGGTAAAGGAGGGATGGTGAGTGGAGAGAGAGAGTGGACTTATGGTAAGGGAGGAGTGGTCATGTGTACTTGTTGTTGGGTGAGGTGGCATGGAGGTAAGGTGGTATACTTGACTTGATTGATGGGACATCTCGTAGAAATTCCCTCGAGATTCGCAACGTGCGGCGTTTCTTCGAACCGAACGCTGACCCGTATCTCCTGGCTGGGTATCGGTTCGGTGCGCGAGTCGCGGCATTAGAACCCCGGGGATGACGCGGTCGCCAAGATATAGGTTTTGGGTCGAGCCGACTTTGGCATGCGGGACTCAGCTTAGGATCGCGCGCAACGTCAGAAGCAGGTCGAAAATTGGCGAAATTCAACCGGAAGGATCGCGAAGTCCTATAGAACAGTACGGTCTAGGTTACGGGTCTTACAACAATCGGAATAGGAAACAAATCTAGTACTTACACAACTCTGCACGCGCGCTAAATGGGACCTTCGATGGCATTGACATCTATCGAAGACCTCGATAGCATCGAACTTACTTCGATGACATTGAGTAGCAACACTAAATCGTTCTAACAACTAACATGGATTTTTTAGAATTTTTTATGGCATTGAGTATCCATCGATAGCATCGACGTCTGTTCGATGGCATTAAGTTGTTTGTCGATGGCATCGCAGACCCTGTTGCTTACATATTTAAGACATCAACAACAACCTCCACCATGTCTTCAATCTTTATTCTTCGTAGCTCATTTTCTTCATCTCTAATTTTATCATGCATCATAGGTCCACCATCGGTTCTCGTGCACACTTCATCTTCTATTTATGCCTTCACTAAGCCTAGAGAAGTTGTATAGAACTTGAACTTCTTTGTGGGAACCACCTTCGTGAACATGTTAGTCGGCTTCACGCTCATGTGAATCTTTTCTAGAGTCACACTTCCTTCCTTAAGTATCTATTAGATAAAGTAGTGATGAACATCAATATGTTTTCTGCGTGAGTGATAAATAGAATTTTTAGCCAAATTTATTACGTTTTTACTATCACAATTGACCGACACGACCTCCTCCTAAAGTCGTAACCAATTTATCATCACTCTCAACCAAACATCTTCCTTGAATGCTTTTATCACTGTCATGTACTCAACTTTGGTTATGGAAAGAGTCATCAGAGACTGAAAATTCGACATCCAACTAATCACTCCACCTACTATCATAAACGAGTAACCGAAAGTTGACTTTCTATTGTCTAAACTACCCATGCAAAGTTAAATATGCTCTTCCAACTCCCCATGTAAGAAAGCGGTCTTCACATCTATTTGTTTTAATTCCATATTGTATTGGGCAACCAGTGCTATCACAAATCTGATAGACACTTGCTTAACCACATGTGAGAAAATCTCATTGAAGTCAACACCCTCCTTTTGTGTATACCCTTTCGTGACCAATCTCGCCTTGTATCTAGCTATCCTGCTTTTTCTCATAAATCCACATACAATGGACTGCTTTACGTTTCAATGGAAGCTCTACCAGCTCCCATGTCTCATTCTTATACAAATGGTCTATCTTGCCATACATAGTTACCATCCACTTTTTAGTATCTAAGTCATCTAATACTTCTTGGAAGGTAGACATGTCTCCATTAACCGTAATGAGGGCAAATACAATATTCGAATTGTCTTTGTATCTGACCGATAATTTGCGATATCTCAGCAGATTTTTTTCGAGAGCGACTGCTCTACCTACTCTTGTACTTATGCCTGTGGCTCAGGCTCTACCTGTTTATCAACTTTTTCAATCTCAACATCAATGACCGTTGATTTTTTCAATTCCTTGTGTTTGTCCTTGTAGAATAAGGAATCTTCATTAAACCTGACATCTTGGCTAATTATGATCTTTTAGTAACCCAATTATACAACATGTATCTCTTCACTCCATCACCATAGCATACAAAAGTGTACTTATTTGGCCTTTGGTCTAACTTATCTCTCTCAACTGACGGTACATGAGAGTAAGCATCACAACCAAAAACCTGCAATTGTGAGTAGTCGACATCATGATCACTTTACACTTCTTCTGGAATCTTACAATCTATCGGCGTAGATGAGGATCGATTCACCAAATAACAATCCATGTTCGCAACCTCATTCCATAGCTCCTTTCCCAATTCTTCATATGCTTTTCCAAGTCTTTCAGATCTAATTTATCAGTTATGACCTTACACCATAGGTTATTTTCCTCCACCCCAAACCTCCATATACACTAGCCCAACATTGCAGAGTTGAGGTTTTTAATACCATTCCCACCTTCAGATAAAAAAGTTCTACACACTTCATCCCAATTAAAATGGAATTTGCTTTGTTGTGCACTTTATTGCCAAAGAAAGCCCCTGTGCGGCTTATTAATCCTCACAATGGTTAATTTTGAGCATCAAAATAAGAACATGAAATAAATTGGGAGTTAGGATACAGCCGCTTTTGTGAGGGTGATCCTCGCTCCTAAAGAAAGGAGCCTAACCTCCATTAATCTTTCTAATAAAAGATCACATAGGTAAATTTACCAGGCTTTCTGATGCATGGGGGTGACCCAAATACAAATATTGAAAAGAGCCTTCTTGACGGCCCAAAGACACAACCATGGAAGATACTTCCTTTTCCTCTATATTAATACCCAGCAACTCACTCTTTGAGAGATAAATTTTTAGGCTTAAGATTGCCTCAAAGCACTAAATAAACTTAGATAACTAGTCCAAACTACCCTCTGCTTTGAGAAAAATGAGAGTGCCATCCACAAACTACAGAGGAATATGGGATAGGCAACATTTAGGATCTTAAAGCCCTCATATAAACCTTTACAGCGAAGGGGAAAATCTAAAGTCATGGGAACCACGTAGTATGTCTTACATCCAACTTATCTAATAAATGCACACCAACATTATTATTAAATGAACCAATGACAAATATAATCATGAGGTGGGGCAATCCATTAAAAATGACGTACACCATTCAAATATCCCTATTCAAGCATAGCCCATCTGATGATCTAGTTAACCCGATGTTTTGATCATGTTATCACCATGGTGTGGTGTATATGTTAAACAAGCTGGATACACATACCACAAGGCCCCAAAGTCTTGAATTTCACTACTTTTTCATCCCTCAAAAAGCCCCTTCATCTCATTTCCATATCTAAAGGTATTATTTAGTAAAATATAGATTCCTTGAAAATTTTGCAATAAAAATTTTCCTTTTTTTTCTTGGTATCGACCGTAGGCACTCTTTTCTCCCTAGCGTCATTCCAAAGTACTAGAAGAGTCACATGCAATCCCAAGGAGTCTGCAGTAGAGCCAAGTACTTTAGTATTAGTCATGGAAACTAGGCCTGGCAATGGCCGGGACCTGTTTTTTTTTTTTTTTGTAAATGGACGGGACGTATTCAAAATTTTAATTTTGATAGGTCCATTGCCAGGCCTATATGATTTTATGGTACTGGAGTTTGCTTTGAATGCAAGTTGTCGTAATGGTGGAGTTAGTGACATGCAGGTAGGATACACGTACAGGTCTTTCACTAATATTTAACTGCATGCCAACCATCCATCCATCCCACCCTCTTATAGTATTAAAATACTAACCTTTCTCAATAACTACTAAGATGGACGGGTCGTGTTTCACATGGTTGCACATGCGTGTGACAATGACTTGAGTAGATAAGTCATATGGTCATGTGCCTTACTTGCTGAGTATGCCATGCTAAAATGACAAATCATCATTTAATTTATAAAGTTTCCGGACGATTTATTGTGTAATATGCACTGAGTATAAAAATACCTTTTAATTAGTCCAAGTGAAGGTTACAAGAGATTCTAGAATTCAAATCTTTTTCATCAAGTAGGTTACAAAAGCACGTTGATAAGATTATGGGTCATGTTCATTCCCACCTTGTTTGATGTAGAGCGGGTCATGGATAGTTTCATGGCCAAGATGGACCAGAAAAGGCCCGATCGAAGACGGAGGTGATCCGGACCGTCAGAACTTAAAATTGAAGTATCTTGCAATCCATAATGAGCCATCGGATGTACTATATATGATTTTGGGGTAGGACGAGCTAGTTTAGCCACTCAACCCACTATGTTGGATTGCTCATGCCTAATTCACGAAATACCATCAGATCGACAGTCCAATTCCTGTTTTAATTTCGTTTTTACTATTTATGGTAAGTTTTAGCTTGAGTATAACTCTTCATCCGTTGGGCTTTAAGAGTTGCGCTTGACATGAAAAGTGCTTAGAATAATCAGGAGAACAGCGTGGTAAAGCCAAATAGGGCACTTGCTATTTTTGGTCAAAAACCACACATGCTAGTACGAATCATGATGGTCTATAAATAGGAAGTTTACTATTTATAGTAAGTCATGATTTCTAGGAGTTTTAGTTGTAGTAATTCTGAAATTTCTTCTATGGCTTAATATCCCTATTTAACGTGGTGTAAACTCATTTATTCATTCATCAATTAAAATATGAATTTTATAGAATTTATTTTTTATTTTTTTTCTCCGTGGTTTCGATCCAGAGAAGCTCCATGGATTTTTTGGAAATGAAAAGTGCTTAGAATAATCAAGAAAACGTGGTGGGCAAATAGTTTATCCTGGAGAAGACGGTGATCGACCTGGATTTGAAATAGTTATCCTGGAGGAAGACGGTGATCGACCTTATCATGTTCATCCCTGCATCATTTTTTTTACACATACCCACACCACATAGGCACTCAAACCCACAACTTCTGTGTTGAAACTCACGAGGCAGATCTTAGTAAACTCTATGAGGTTCACCATGATTTATATATTTTATCCACCCTATCCATCCATTTTTACTATATAATTTTACGGTTTGAGCCCAAAAATAAAGTATTTACATAGCTCAAATGGACCACACCACGGGAAGCAGTTTGAATTGAACATCTATCGTGGAAAATTCTTGGGAGCCACATAAGTTTTGGATCATGCTTTTATTTGTGTTTGCCCTTCATCCATATACGATGACAATTAAATATCATGGCCTAGAAAGGTTTCAACTATGGAAATCATTATTCCCACTGCTTCCTGAGGTATGATCCACTTGAGTTTTGGATATTCTTCATTTTTGGGCTCAACCCATTAAATGATTTGAAAAAAAGGGATGGACAGCATTGATAAACCACCTACATTCATGGCCCAACTGAGTTTACTTAGTATGATAAGAGGGTACTAATTTCGAAACTCACATGGTGGGACTCCATTCCCACCTTCTCTCTTTCTTACAACCCTATCTCCCACCATCGCATTCATTCGCGTAATGTGACAAGTAGCAGATGGTCTTGCCTCTTTCTCATGGGATTGACTCAGACCCAGCACCAACAAAGCTCGCCTACATATTTTTTCAAATTCCATCTTTGCCCTTTCCTCCCATTACTTTTCCACCCAGGTCTCTGTACATGACGTGACCACTTGCAGGTGGTCTTACCTCTTCTCCATGGCATTGACTCAGTCGCTACGAAGTTCCACTAAGCGTATCGTTTTCAATTTCCATCTTTACCCCTCTTTCCTAGTCTTTTTCTGCCCACGTCTCAGTACACGATGCCTCTCTTCCAGCACCCAAGAAGTTCCTCCACACGTTTTGTTTTTGTATTCTTTCAAATTCCATATTTACCCCTGTTTCCAATTCTTTTGCCACCAAAGTCCTGGTCCACCTGCGGCTGGTCTTGCCTCAGGCCCACGAAGCTCCTCTACACGTTTTCTCAAATTCAATCTTCACCCCTCATTCACATTCTTTTTCGCCCAAGTCCTGATACCATCTGACTCATGGTATCTGCAGTAGTGCCTAAGTGCATCCGAACTAGGCCTGGCAATGGGCCAGGTTGAGCCCAGATTTTGAACCACTAAGCCCAACTGTATTCAAAATTTTGATGGGCCAGGCCTTAATGGGAACCTTTTTCAAGGGACTCCTGGGTGCATTCATTGTAAGATGGTATTCATATTGTTGGCCCAGTGGCCTGCAAGCAGGCAGAATATACCATGATTTCTCACTAACTTGCTGCATGCATACCATCCCTCACACTCTCTCATGCTATCAAAGTACTCCAGCCATTAATTAACGGTGTCAATGGGTCAGGTTGGCACGCCTCGGGCTGGGCTGGTGCTGGATTATCAGGTCAGAGGTTGGGCTTGAGCTTAAAAATCAAGACAGTTGCAAAGTTGGGCTGGGATTGGATGTAGATGTCCGAAGCCCAGTTTGTTAGAATTTGCAATTCCTTTTTTAAATTTAAAACTCTCTCTCTCTCTCTCTCTCTCTCTCTCTCTCTCATACGGTCAGAATGCGATTCTTAGGATAATTTTAGAGAATGTTTGTCACCTTAATGTTGGTGTTGATCCATGTGAAAAACCTATGTTTTAGATTAATCTCTCCTTTGCTTCAATCCACCAACCCACGGCCTTCTCTCTAATTAGGCTTAGACTCAGCTCAAGCCCAACATAACATGTGAGCTGGATTTTATTAGTTTGTCACGGTCTCAGGTTAAGCTTCGGCCTACGTTCTGGCCTCATATAAAGCTCAACCCAGCCCCAACCCGGCCGTTAACACCCCAACCATTAATTCCATCACCACATATGCACATCACATGGTAAGCATGCCATACTAAAATCAAGATAAAGAATAACAAGTAATTCAGGCCTTTTTTTTATTATTATTTTACACACTCACCCGACACACACATCCACCGGTGGGTATCCAACCTAAGACCTCATGTTGAAACTCCTCAAAAGTCTACCACTAAGGTAAGGACTCAAACCTAAGGTAAGGACTCAAACCCAAGTAATTCAAGTCTTTTTATCTGACCCAACATTGCACATGTGTTCAACAAACTGCCGGCTCATCAGGCATTCCCTTGAGTGGATCCAAGGGGATGCGATTTGGCCGGTGACCCAGCACCAGCTCCCATCATGATATATCTGTTTTATCTACGTGGTACATAAGCAGATCCAAATCTCAAGTGGGTTACAGAACAGGAAAATAGTGTTCACTGATCGTTCTCACTAATGTTTATTTATCATCTAACTTGTTGATAATATCAAGTAGACATGGAGGTAAAACACAAGTATCAGCTTGATCCAAAACTTCTATAGCCCTAAAAATTTTTTAGTGGTAAGCGTTCAATCCTCACCATTTTTTTTGTAGTCTAGTCCACATAAGAGTTAAAGCTGTCTTATTTTTTTGACTCGTGTTATAAAATGATATAAAAAAATAGATGGACGGCTTGGATAAAACTCATACATCTTGGTGAGTGCACCAAACTTTGACACCAGCTAGCTGGCTGGTGTTGGAGTCAGCAGCCAAAATCCAAAGAGGCCCACTAATCACGCAAGTCACAAGAGTACGTGGCTAAGATCACGGGTCAGAGTGTCAATGTGCCGGGTTCGGCCCTGAAAAATCAGAGTTTTAAATAGGCCGACCGACAGCTCACCTAAAATAGTTGCCGAGACCTACCCCAGGCCCGACCCGTTGACAGCTCTAGTCATGTTCATTCCAACGTACCCCTGATGAATGGAAGGCCTCGATACTTTCCCCTTGTGTCTCCCCAATCGTATGAACGGTTTGATATTTCACACGTGTGTTGCCAATCACTTCTTCAATTTCAATCTCCTCGCGTGAATCACAAGGGCAGCTCTCGCACCCCTCTTTAATCTATGTGCGCGCGGATGAAGTGGGCAGCGAATCCGCGGGCGCGGTTTGAGTGGATCCCCAGAAATCGGTGGATCCATGCCTGTAGCCAAGTTCTTTAAATTTATTTTGCCCATTCATTTTAAAAGCTTATTTTAAACGGTGATAAAGGAAAAAAAAAAAAAAAACCAAGCAGATCCAAATATTAGGTGTACTGTACAACAGGAACCCGTTGTGATTGAATCCTACTCGGGGGCGTCTCAACATTTTTGGAGGCCTTAGGCAAGTCATAAAAATGAGGCTTTTTGGTTTATTTATATTGATATTGTTTTCATCTCGCCCATTTTTATAGCACTTAGACTTGCACAGAAAGAAGGAAAAAGGTGACCCTAACTTTACCAGGGGACTCTCTGATGCTTATGTTCGAATCTGGGTCTTAAAGTAAAGGTTTTAGGATGAAAGCTTTTGCATACCTTTTACCATGAAGGCGTTCTTATTTATAACAGTGTCCTATCTCATAGGGCTTCCACAATTAGAGTAGATTTCAATATCTTGGGATCCTTAATCCCTGATATTTTTGAATTTTCGGGGATCTTAGTTTATCTCTCGAAAATCTTAGATGGAGATCCAAAGTTTTACTAAGTAACTTCCAGATATGGAGCGATATAGCTCGGCCGACTCTTATCTCTTCAACACGGTTATACCGAGATATGTTTTATAACTAATCTTCGCCCATTCTATTAGCCGACTCAATTTATGAGTCAGATTAAAGCTCGAGCGGCTCTAGGGCCGACTGATCTTAGGTCGGTTTGGACTTTCCTCTCTGAGGCTTCTGTTTGAACCTTGAGGTGCACTTCTTCCCTTAGAGGTTTCGCTTTATGGCTCAGGACGTTCAGGCTACGGTTGGGCTATGCACCTCACGATCCAAACTATATCTCTCCATTTAACGCTTGAGGGCTGTGGGCTTTATCTAGACTCGGCGCCCAACGAGTCCAAGACATTGCTTCATTGACTTTTCTGACCCTCAAGTCGACTTAAGGACTTGTCATATTTTTCTCCCAACAAATTAGACATTGGTGTGCCACTTACCGTTATGCGATTGTTTTACTGTTTAGCAAAAAAAAAAAAAAAATCCACTATTAATAATCTAATTAGACATTGGTGTGTCACTGTACCGTTAGAAAAATGAAGTTAGAATTTAATTTTAAAAAAATGACATTAGAATTTAATTTTTTGAGAACTTAATTAGCAATAAAGTAGGTAGTTGTGGTAGTAGGTTTTAGTAAAAGAATTTATTAAGAATGATACTATTATTTTGAAAAGAGATGAAAGAGTTAGCCTGTTGTTATTGAAAAGGAATTGTTTTTTATTTTCAATTTCAAATTTACAAACTAATTTTTAAATGTTCCTATTTTATAGGCCTTTTAATAAGTTTTATTTCAAAAAATTTAGATTTTTTTTCTTTATTTTAATTTTGTAATAATATAGGACCTTCATAATTAAGAAATTTTAATTTTGCTATAATATAGGGTCTTCATAATTAGGGGCCTTAGGCGATTGCCTCACCTACCTACCCCTTAGAGCCACCCTTGATCCTACCATTAAATACTTTAAGAGGGTTATAAAAATATTTATTTTCCATCCAATCTACTGACAACGTAAAAGAGATCTGGATTAAAAAAAAAAAAAAAAAAGACAAATATTAACTTGGTTCAAAACTCTTATAGCCTGGGAGAAGGTTTTAACGATTAATTATCGTTATTTTCTGTATTATAATATACCTGGGATTCGTAACTGCTTCACTTTTGGATTTATAGGCTCCGTTGATTTCCTGTGCTCACTCTTAAGGTTCTACGTACCGGCTGGAAAGAGAGAAATGAGTTTTCAAAATATATAGTCGACGTGGATATAAGGCACATATATCACGGTGGGCCCCACGATCAGGGATCCCATCCACTTCGGTGCATCCGGGGATCAACCGAAGTGGCGTCCGGTTTCAGCTTAGTGATCAACCGAAGTGGCGTCCGGTTTCAGCTTAGTGTGGAAGCGGCTTCGGTTGATTAAGGCATGATCCATAACTGAAGCAGATCCGAATGTGAGGTGGACCACACCATTGAAAATGGTGGCGATTGACCTAACTTTTTGTGAGCGAAAAAAAAAAAGAGTTTTGGATCGAGCTGATATTCGTGTCAAATGCATCGCGGTAGCCCCACAGTCAGCATCCACCAAATCCCCTTTGGTTTAGTGGGTGAGGCGGGGCCACCTTGATGTATGTTTTGTATATCCATGCTATCCATCCGTTTTTCCATCTCATTTTAGTGCGTGGTACTAAAACATGAGGCAGATCCGAGTCTAGGGTGGACCACACCACAGAAGACGAACGGGCGCCGTTTGAAGCTTTTTAGAGTCCAATGTAATGCTTGTTTGCCATCCATCCGGTTGATAAGGTCACACAGAGGTGGATTAAGGGAAAATACAAATAAGAGGTTGATCCAAAACTTCTATACCCCCAAAAAGTTTCTAATGGTGGAAAATTTAATCCCTACTGTGTGGTCCACCTGAGATTTGAATATACCCTATTTTTCGATCTTATCCAGAAATGATCTGGCCAAAAAACATGGACGGAGTGGATATACAATACATACATCAATGTGGGCCCACGGTTAGCGATTCACCGACAAAGCTGTTAACGCTGCCTCACCTGCCTCACCTAATCCGCGTTCGTTTTATATCAAACAGTCGCACGTGTGACCGTCTGCGGGAGGTTTTGCCTCTTCCGATGGCATTGACGCCAGCGCCGACGAAGCTTCTCTACGCATTTTCTCAAATTCCATCTTTGCCCCTCCCTCCCATTCTTTTCCCACCCAAGTCCCGCCACCGTCAGACGCGCTGCTCTTCTTCGCCCTTTCCCTGCTGCCGTTTTCTCTCTCTCTCCAGCAGCAGCATCTTCCCTTCCCTCCCTGCCACGTCAGCATCCGGCGTTCGCCGGGATCTGACGTCTCTGACGGCCTCGATGCCGCCGGAGAGCGTTCTCTTCTACGACATCGGCGTCGGGGTCCTGGTATCCGGCGCCGCTCTGCTGCTCCTCCGCTTCTGGGCAGAGATAGCAAAGCGGCGCCTCTTGGAAGAGGTCTCTCTCTCCCTCTCTCTAAAATGGTAGATTTTTCCTTTTTTTTTTTTTCTTTTTTTTTTTTTTTTTTTTTAAATCTGATTTCTTTTGTGAATTTGTGCTTTGCTTTAATCTCGTTTGGATGTGCAAGTGAATTAAATTCTGAAAATTTTAGTTCAGAGAAATGATCCAGTGCTCTTAGTCTTAGAGCACTATGAGTTAATAGACTTTCTTGCTGCATTGGGACACTGGAAGAGTCCAATCAACCAATCTGGGCTGTCCATTAAGTCAAGCATGCTTTTATGGGCTACCATGGAAAAATCAAACTGACGGGACGAGTCTTAACCATCTAATCAATAGCCTATAAAATGGAATAGTCAGGATAAATCATTGAGAAATAGCCCTAACCAACAATTGGAGCCATCGATCTGTTGGAGCTTGTCGTGGATTGCTTATGGGACTAAATAATGATAGTTTTCAGAGAATCCTAACCGTCCCATCCATGGAAAACAGATGGCCTCGAAAAAAAGGATAATTGTCGATGGATCAGGTCATTTATCCAATCAATATGAATTTCAAGTTCTGGCTTGTGAAATGCACGTTGGATCTAATCTATGGTGTGGATCAGATGTCTGGATTGTCCAAGTGTCCCCATGCGACTAGGAGCACTATAAGGGGACATTTGGATGCCTGTAAAAAAATCATTTCATTGTGAAGGGTTTATAAATAAAGACATTGCAAGGGCCATTTGGATGCTTGTAATTCCCTGTAAACAAGATGTTCCATATTGGTTACCATCATTATTGATACAGGTACCGACTGATACGGGGTGTAATGGCCGATATGCCCCTTGTATCGGTCAAATTTTTATTTTTGTAAACAAAAATCTGAAAAAATATTTGAAAATTTCTAAATAATCTAAATATTCCAAATATGTATTCATTTTTTTATTTTTATTATTATTATTTTTTTAACATGCTTATGGTAGTGTAATAGTCTACTTTTTTGTGAGATTGTTTTATCGAGTTGTCTGATAAATTTATGAACCTAACAACATAGGATTGATTGCAAAACTTCTCTATGTAATTTTCCAACTATATAATATTAATGATAAATTTACTAGAATGTGACGCAGGGATGAACGTGATGAGGATAAATACTCCGAATCCACGGAGCTTCTCTGGACTCCTCACAGAGACTTCTTGAATCCACGAGGAAAGAAAGCAGAAAATAGAAATAAATTCTAATAAATTCGAAATTGATTAAATTGATGAATAAAAACGAGTTCACAACCCTTTAAATAGGGGTACCAAGCAATGGGAAAGAAATCAGAATCAAACTACAACTAAAACTCCTAGAATTCGCGACTTACTATAAATAGTAAACTTACTATTTATAAACGGTCGTGATGTCTACTAGTGCGCAAGGTTTTCGGCCAAAAATAGTAAGTGTCCTATTTGGCTTCACCAAACCGTTCCCCTAATTATTCTAAGCTCTTTTCACGTTGGACGCAACTCCTAAAGCCCGACGGATGAAGAGTTATAATCAAACTAAAACTTACTATTTATAGTAAAAACAAAATTAAAATAGGGAAACGACTGTCGATCCAAGGGTTTCTCGCAATTCCGAGCGTCGCAACCCTGCGTAGCTAGGTTGGTTGGCTAAAGTAGCTCGTTCTACCCCAAAATCATAAATTTTATGTCAGCTAACTCATTCCGGATTGCGAGATACGTCCGATCTAAGGTCCGACGGTCCGGATCACTTCTGTCGTCGACCGGGCCTTTTCTGATCCATCTTGGCCATGAAACTGTCCGCGACCCGCTCTACATCAGAATGGATGTAATGCCAAAATATCCCACATTTGTAGATTTTACCATTGTTTATAGTATTGGTGTATTACTCGCAACTTACATTTCATTTCAACATAGAAATTCCAGAGACTTTTGTGTCCTATCATTTAATTTCTTAACCTAATAATTTGATATCATTTCTCCTAATAAATCTTTAAAAAATTGAAATTAAATTCGGAAGAATACTGTCGCCAATTTGGGGCCGATTTGGTAGACCGCTCAATGCTTCAAATCAACTCAAAATTCATGCAATCTATTGACACTTATCCCACTAATGAATCTGTGGACATTTATTGGATCATGAAGAATGAAAAATATTAAATGGTCCTATTTCAAAAAACAAGTGTCTGCAAATTAACGGTTAGAATCGTTCAAACAATTTAATTTTGGTATTGTGACTTAGCAATCCCATGATTTAATCGGTTAATTTTGAGTTAATATATGCCTTGTTTACAATTTTTGTAAGGTCCAGATTAGGTGAGACGAGGTAACAACTTAGTGGATGAGGCCCTGAATGTGTGGTTCACCTCGACGTATGTGTTGTATATCTATGCCATCCATCCGTTTTGCCAACTTATTTTAGGGCATGGTCCAAAACATGAGGCAAATCCAAATCTTTGGTAGACTGCATTGTAGGGATTGATTTCCCACCATTAAAAACTTCTTGGGACAACAAAAGTTTTAAATCAAGTTGTTATTTGTGTTTTCCCTTCATCTAGGTCTATGTGACCTTATCAACAGGTTGGATGGAAAATAATAGCAAATAAACATTACAGTGGGCCTTATGAAGGTTTTAATGGTGGGCATTTAATTGCCATTGATTTCCTCAAGGTGTTCTATAACGGTAATGCGGCCGTAATGGCCACCACCATTACCTTTACGATATGGGTCGTAACAGTTGTTATGGCCTCCGTAACGGCCATTACGGTCTCTTTTTTTATTGAAAAAAAAAATCCTGAAAAACCTGTATATGCCTCGTAATATTAATTAAAAAGTATGGAAAACCTATATATTCCCCATAACAGGCAATTACGAGGTTGTTATGGCCTTTATAGGGGACGTAACGTGCCGTTAACGGCAATTACGGGTCATTTTTTATTTTTATTTTTATAACGGTTGTTATGGCAGTTATGACCTCGTAATATGTTACGGTTGCCACCGTTACCGTTACGTAACGACCTTTACGGCCCCGTAACAGCCTTTACGGGTGTGGTCCATCAAAGATTTGGATATGCCTCATTTTTTGGACCATGCCCTAAAATGAGCTGGCAAAATGGATGGACAGCGTGGATATACAATACATAGATCAAGGTGGGCCCCATGTCAAGGTCACATAGACCTGGATGAAGGGATTGAATACCCACCATTAAAAACTTCTTGGGGCTACAAAAGTTTTGAATCAAGCTGATATTTGTGTTTTCTTTTCATTCAAGTCTGTGTGACCTTATCAATAGGTTAGATGGCAAATAAATATTACAATTGACCCTAGGTAGTTTTTAATGGTGTGCATTCAATGACCACTTTTTCCTATGGCATGGTCCACTTGAGATTTGGATATGCTTCTTCTTAGGGACCATGCCCTAAAATGAGTTGGAAAACTAATGGACGACGGGGATATACAACACATACATCAAGGTGATGCCTGTTTTTTTCCTTGATGTTTTTGTTTTTGTTTTTGGTGCATAGATGATTTCTTGTCCTTTGCGCCTTCCACTAGTTGGTTTTGTGTCCTCATGCCACTGCCAAATGAAATCCTTAGTTGCCACAATAATGATCTTCATACCACCATCCTTTTGGGGAGGGTTGTCCTTCTTTGAGTGGAGTGTGATCTCCTTCTTATCACCCACAAGGTTGTAGGTGTTTCTGTATTGGTGAACCCACAATACATTACATGATGTCCTACATCTAAGGTCGGCGACCAGGAGTTAACAAACTCTCATTTGGACAATGTCGCACAATATCAAGTTGGTGTAATATATTTCAAATGAACAAGTCACCAGGCATCAATGGTTCATGTACATTATCCCACTGCTTATCCCTGCAACTCGATGAGGCTGTCAGTGATTTTTCACTCATAGCTGGAACTAATTGACTGTTTTTTTTTTTTTTTTTTTGGGGGGGGGGGGGGGTCTTACCATTGTTGATGATGACTTTGATGGGCTTTCATACACATGTACCTTGGGTCTGAAAAGCACTAGTGTGCAATTAGTTCTCATTTGTTTTCTACTTAGTTACTGTCTCAATCTCCTTCGTATTAGTAAGAGAGATTGTTGGCATGTTTTTGGCACGTGATTGGTCTGTTTGTATCTCTTCATAGACATTCACAAATATCGAGAAAGAGAAGTCACAAGCAGAACAATGGCTATTTTATTTCTTTGGATTCAAGTACATTCTAGGTTGTGGTCTGGCACAACCCTTAATTACATTCTAGGGGAATTACCCTTGATTCTAAAGAAAAGCTCACTAAGCTATAATGTGGTGCATGATGTGGGATGCATGCTATGCAAATTAGACTTAGTTGTCGAATGAATCACTTAGCCATGGGCATCATGCCCATAGCATGGTCTCTAATAAATTGATCGGTTGGGCGAGTAGCATCGGGCAGGGCCCAAAAGATATGTGATCACTCGGCGGATGTACTAGTGAGTTCTATGGCCTTTCTCATTATCGAATTATAAGATTTGGCTGGGGGTGGAGGGGGAGGGGGATGGGGGACTATCAATACGATAGATAGGGAGCTCAAGGCTATGTCAGGCCGGCTAGGCTCTGGGCCATACGACAAGGAGTCTAGGCTTGTGGCCTTAGTTTATAGCTTTCTCGAGAGTTTAGCATTTTTCAATATGTCATGTGAATAAACATATAAGCGAGAGAGAAAATATAGATATGAGTGTGTCAAGTGATCAAAGACTTCCAAGGGTCCGTATGCTACTTGCTAAGTGATGGACATAAGGCAGTTAGTTGGGGCTACGAGAAGCCTCTCCATCTTAAGGATGGGGCTGAGTGATCTCATCTATGTTCAGCTTTGAGCTATAGGTGATAGATGAGATGAAACATATGCATGACGGTGCATGTGTTGGCTTGAATAGCCATTAGGTGGCGAGTATTGCCTAAATGGTCGAGAGGTAATCCTAATTAGGGAATTCAATATTGGTTACGTATCGACTGATATGGCCGATACATAACGGTAACAGTCCGGTCCGTTACACGATACGGGGTCGAAATGGGCACCCCCCCCCCCCCGATTCTGTATGCGTAACAGCTAAGGCGTAACGGTCCAATAACGGCTAGTTTTTTTTTTCTTCTTCTTCTTTTAAAGGTCCGATTTTTCACTTTTTTATTTTATTTTATATACTTCTTTCTTCCAAACTATTCCTAAATCATTCTATTGCAATTTTCGACCACTCTTAACTTGAAATTACAGATAAAACAACTTATATTAAGGATTTTCTTGATTCGAAGCTCCGTGGGTCATTTTCTAGAAATTCCTCAAAAATAGGTATTTATACTTTTTATTCAATGTGTTGCTGTTTTAATGGTAGAATATGATGTGTTAATCATAGTAGAACATATTAATGTTCATTTAACAAATTGTTGTTGTGATTTTATATTTTTTTTCTATTTACGCACTATTTTCGGCCCTTTTTTTAAAAAAAATTTGAAAAATCAATTTTTATTCAATGTGTTGCTGTTTTAATGGTAGAATATAATGTGTTAATCATAGTAGAACATATTAATGTCTATTTTACGTATTCTTATTGTGATTATATATATATATATATATATATATATATTTCTATTTATGCACTATTTTCGGCCTTTTTAAAAAAAAAAATTCGAAAAATCATTTTTTATTTAATGTGATGCTGTTTTAATGGTAGAATATGATGTGTTAATCATAGTTGAACATATTAATGTCCATTTTACAGATTCTTATTGTGATTTTATATTTTTTTATATCTTCGAATTAGTGACTTTATGTTTATATTTTCTTATATTGAACAGGTTTTAGAGCTTCTTAGGGTTTAGAACATAAAATCATCTTTATTGATTAGATTCTGAAAATTGTATATAAATTTAGAATAGCGAGTAGACTCACAATCTTTCATAGACATAGGTCATATCTAATCTATATCTAGTATCTACCTAATGAAATGTTTGGGTCTGGCCAACAAGTGAGGATATTGGATGGCAACATTGTCAGAGGGTTGGTGGTACTAAGCACTAAATGAAGTGCAACTATTGTGATAGACTAGTAACTGGTGGAATTACGCGTCTCAAACAACATTTAGCACATCGAAAGGGTCAAGTTGCGGGATGTACTAGAGTACCGAAAGAGATAATGATTTTAATGCAAGCTAGTCTGGATGAGTCGAAGGGTAAACGTGCTGTTGGACAAAAGAAGAAAGATGAGATTTTGGATGTAACTTGACAGGAGGTGTTTGGTCTTGAATATATGGGCATTCGTGATGAAGATATTATTGATTCTGACGAAGATTCAGATCGGGAACTAATTATAGCTAGGAGAGAGCTTGCGTCTAGCTCGTGAAGAGGAAGAACATCGCCGCATGTTTGGCGTGAGTGGGTCAATACGAGATACCGGGGGGGAGGGAGGCAATGGGAGTGGGAGTGCAGCTGGGAGTGCGATTGCTTCTAGGGGAGAGTGGGACTGGGAGTGCGATTGCTTCTGCAGGTGGGGGTGGGAGGGTAGGTTTGGTAGGTTACGACGTATGTTTGGGAGCCGACGAGTGACATCTTCATATGATGCCCCTATACATTTGGATGAAGTAAATGAGCCTAGGAGACCCTCTATTGATCCAATCCTGTTTAGGAAAGAATCAACTGAACAAAAGAAGATAGAACAAATGTGGAGTAGAACTTCCGTTGAGAAGGTAGGTAGGGCAACAACAAAGTTATTTATACATGCCAACATACCTCCTAACGCAGCCAATTCTCCATATTGGCAGGTGGTAATTAATGTAGCAGCAGAAGCAGGTGAAGGAATTAAAGCTCTCACGGCTCTGAATATTAAGGGAGAATGGACAGATGTAGAGTATGCGGATGTAAAAGCATATGTGGTTACCTTTAAACCTGTATGGTAGGCCAGAGGATGCACGATAATGTGTGATGGTTGGACTGGCCTAACCTGATGTAGCATGATCAACTTCATGGTGTACTGCCACTTAGGAACTATATACTACAAGTCAATTGATGCCTCAGACGTAACAAAAGATTCTAATTATATTACTGGACTAATGGATAAAGTTGTGGATGAGATTGGAGAGGAGAATGTAGTGCAGATTGTGACAGATAATGAAGCATCATATAAGCTTGCGGGACGTAAGTTGATGAAAAAGAGACCGCATCGTTTTTGGTCACCATGGGCTGCCCATTGTATTGATCTTATATTGGAAGATATTGGGAAGAAGAATAATGTCAAGTAAATGGTCAAAATGGCAAATCAAGTAGTAATAATGAGGAAGTTCACGAAAGGACGAGAGTTGTTAAGGCTTACAGTGACTAGATTCGCAATAAACTTTATAGCATTGGAGAGTTTATACCAGCATAGGGGAGAGTTGAGTGAGATGTTCGCTTCTTGAGATTGGCTCAACACAAAACATGGGCAGAAGACATCAGGGACACCGGTTAAAGTTGCGAACGCCAGACGGGACAATAAATATTGGAAGTGGGTCAAGTTGATTCTAAAGGTGATGGAGCCACTAATGAGGGTACTCCGTCGTGTTGAAACCGACGAAGCACTTACCATGAGCTTCTTATACGATGTCATGGATAAGGAAAAGTTGGCAATTCAACGTGATTGTAGAAGTTGAGAGTCTTATTGGAGGATGATCAACAAGAGATGGACAAAACAGCTTCATCACGTTCTTCATGTAGCAAGTTATTACCTAAATCCTAGGTACAGATATGCCCAATCATTTGTTGCTGATAATGAAGTTCGTGTCGGACTAAAAAATGTGATAAAAAGATTAAAGCCTGACTTAGATATGCAAATAAAGGTGTTGAATGAATTAGATACATTTGGAAATCACCTGGGTAACTTTGGAGATACTCCTGTACAACATGCAGTATCTAGGTTACAATCGGCCGAATGATGGATGAATTTCGGATAGAGTATGAAGGCTCTCCAAAAAATTGCAGTAAAAGTTTTGAGCCAGACAACATCTTCTTCTAGCTGCGAAAGGAATTGGAGTTGTTTTACGCTTATTCATTCAAAGAATAGGAATAGATTGCAGACTAGGATATTGGATAAACTTGTCTTCATGCACTACAATATGAAGCTAAGAATGCAACGACATCATAGGAGCATTACAACCTCCGATGACACAGACTACTGTCCAATAAACTTGGACAATATTTATGATGAGGATGACCTGCTTATACCTTGGTTGGAAACAAGGGAAAAGCAAATTGTAGAGGATAGTGAAGAATTGGAAATTGATGACCCACTAATACACACATCGCAACAAGAGAGTCGTACAGATGTGTTGGACCCAGTAAGAGGGGTACCTTTTATGCCAAGTACGGCTCAAGATCAATAAAAGAGTATGAGCAGTGGTAGTGTGATCGTGTCGGATGATGGTGATGATGGCGCCCCTGCCCCTGGTGCTGACACTTCTGGTGTTTCTCAGCACACCATATAGCCATCTACAAATCGTGATGCCGATGAACATCGACAAAGTAGTACACGAGGTCAGACTTATGAGTGTACTGAGTCACGATACAGCCAGCAGCAGGAGGGTAGGTCTAGTGGTGCACCGGATCCGGGAGGTCCGGAACCTCAACAGGCTCATGGTCCTGGTTATTATGATGGATATTCTTATGACCAATTAGATTATGATTATAGTTCTACCAAGCCTGTTCCATCACATTCATGTTGGAGTAGTCCTCCCGATCCATATCCATATGATTATAGATATTCAGATCCAAATCTAAGTTACTTATCACAGACACACTCTCTATCTCAAGATTTTCAACAGCCTGAGTATGGGCACCAGCATAGCTATTCGACGGGCACTAGTAGATATCCTTACTAGAGGTCAGAGTCGTTGCCTAGTCAGGATTAGTCATTCTCTGGTTTTGTTGATCTAGTATTTCCTTCTGGCACTGGATATTATGGATATGCAGCACCTCCACCCATTGGACAACTTCAGCCTGACGATGACGATGACGATGATGTGGAGGTCGAGCAATCACAAAAAAACAGATTTTCATTTTGGTGGTGACTTGTGATTGTAAGTATATATTTGTATTAAGGTAAGTATTTGCAACAGACATCAATATTATTGCAAGTAACCAAGCACACACTTGACACTGCCAAACTTGTATTTAAAATAGCTCCCCCGACAACCAATCAAGTAATCCTTAATCAAGTTACAAAGAAGTATATCAGACACTACTACTATTATTATTATTATTATTATTATTATTATTATTATTATTATTATTATTATTATTATTATTATTATTATTATTATTATTATTATTATTATTATTATTATTATTATTATTATTATTATTCTTGACTTGAAGATGACAGGTCAGAGGACAGGAATCACAGTCACAACCACAGGTATGTTAAATTGTCAATAACTTAATATAGAATAAATTATGAAAAATAATTGCAAACACCTACACATGTAAGATATTTTCATATTACATTCATTTTAATATATCTATCATTGATAATAGATAGTTAGAAAATTAAATATATGAGTTTTGCGGTCAATTCTAGGCTGTCTGGTTCATAAATACATTAGACAGTTTGATACAACTTCTCACGAAAGAGTGGACCGTTACACCACCATAAACATGTTCCAATTTATAAATGAATGCATATTTGGAATGCTTATAATATTCCAGATTTAATCCATATTTTTTCACATTTTTTTGGCAAAAAAAATAATAATAATTGTACCATTACGGGCCATTACGCCCCCGTATCGCCGTTACACCCCCGTATCGCCGTAGGTAACGGTGGACACCATTATGCCCACCGATGCCGATACGGAATACCTTGATCCCAATCAAAATGTAATCGGAGTGTTGTAAAATGTTGGCTCTATTGGGACTTCATGTAGCATGGTATTGCTTCTCTTGTGACTCTAGCGTGGGGTAGGTACATGACATCGGAGTTGTGTGGCTCAGAAGATACCATTGAGCACAAGGGGTATTGTATCCTTGAGAAGTGAGTTGGGTGGTCTAGGTATGTCATTGTGACCCTGAGAGGTCAAAACCCAACGTATGTAGAGTATTCGGGTGTTGGTGCACTCTCATGGTGAGTCAGCGCACACAGTGCGAGTCGGAGCACAAGTAATGTGAGTCAGCTCACGTGGGACTACATGCGCACAATATTCGTAAAATGCCCATAACTTTGTTACCCGATATTGGATTTGTGCATTCTTTAGCTTGTTGGAAAGAGAACTTCCTAAACTTTCCGACACACTTTGAATCACCTCATTTGGAGGGCATTTGCCCTATCAAATGTTGGTGAGCAGCATGGTTCTGAATATTGGTATTAGGGAGCGTATCGGACCAGCCAAAAAATGATACAATAAGGGCGTCGTGTATCTGTATTGGTCCGTATCGGCTCATTTGAAGGTCAACTCAATGGGTCCTAATTGAACACAAATCAAGCATGCTTTGGTGAATTAGGGCACATTACATTGAAGTACAACAAAAATAAGGTAAAAATATCAAAAAGAAAGTGAAGGTTTACCCTTCTTTTTTTTTTTCTTTTTTTTTTCCCCATAATGATCCAATTCGCTTCAATTTGTCGAATCCAATTCAAATTATTTGTTTTGATCCCAAACTAGGTTTAGATCTAGCCTAAAATGAGTTTTGAAGTTTTCTCCATAGTTTAAATGGAAAAAAAGAAAAAGAAAAAGAGGAGATATGAGTAAAATTTCGTATATATATATATATATTCAAAATTGGGCTTTTATGGATGTATCGGCCTGTACGATATTGATATTCAAAGCTATGGTGAGAAATCACTATTACTGCACTCAACACAGCCTACATTGTTCAGATCTACACACTTGCAATGAATGGTTGGTATCACTTGATTTTCATCGAAATGAGGTGAAGTTAAGCTCATTTGGAAGATAATTTGCGTTCTTGTTAAATGGACATGGATGCCAAACCTTACTCTCCAAGTGGCAGAGCACGCCATGCCACCTTTGTTAAACAGGCTGCAGTGCACTATGTATGGAGGCAACACTGCTTAGTCATGGTAGAACCTCCATAACTCCCTCATTTGGAGTCGAATTGAGACTTGTCAGGAAGGGAATTCCTTAATCTTTCCAACTTGCCCAAATTAGAGTCTATTTGCCATGTTAAGCCTTGAACTGAAGTGAAGGTATCAGAGTTGTTCAGTGCGGGATAAGCGTTGAACGCACCTAACATGCTGAGTAGCACAAGGAGTGTGCGCCAACCCTCATTGGGTGTGCGATGTTTGCAGTGCACCGTGCGCCGACCTGCACACTTCATACGCGGACTAGGCGTGGGGGTCCGCCAACCCTCTGGTGCATGTGCCAACCCTCCATTGCTTAGCCTTTTTTGAAGTTCTTTCCTGACTTAGATGATCAGGCAACACCTCCCCTCAAGAAGTAGCGTGTCCTTGCCTCATGAAGGGCATAGATAGTAGGGCAAGACGCTCGAGCTGTGCATATAACTCTGTGCATTGGGTGGGTGTGCCGACACCTAAGATGCGTGCACCGACACCCTGGCCCTTATCCGCTAGGAGCCTAACTTTGTGCGTCGACACCCAAACTCTGTGAGTGTACTCGAACTCGGGATTTTCAAAATAGCCTCGTGACTTACTCTTTTTGACAAGTGCACAACAATCCTGATTTTCAAGTGACAATTGCCTTGCACCGAATGGGCCCATGTGACAGTTGTACTGCACCCGTGGTGGCTGACATGTGTCGCTTCATGGTTCGTCGATGGCAGAGAATCGGTCCCATGCAAGTACACTTGCCGTCGGCAATGTGCCACTTTAGTAAAATGCTTGTATCTCTCTTGTTACTAGTCTGATCAAGGTGATCTCAGGATCATTGGAAAGATAACTGGATAGGCCTTAAACTAGCTTGGAATTAGGGTCATTGGAGTCTACTTGGCCCACCAAAATGATAATAAGTTGACCCTCCGATTCTTCGATTAGGCACACAAGCTCGCAAAGAAGATGCCGTAGCTCCCTCAACATAGCTCCATTTAAGCTGAACTTACGCTCTCTGAAAAAGGTATGTGGATGACCTTTCAAGTGCTCGGATCACACCCCTAGGTGTTGTCTTGCAATTGGGAGTTTCAAGCTCCTTCCTTCCAACTAAAAGATCTGATTCCCGGATGATGCCCGAGAGACTCGCCCACATCCTGCTTATCCAGGCTCAAAATCAGACGATCTTAGGACTTTTTGGAAAACATTTTTGAAGAGCTTTTCAACGGGTCATGGTTTGCCCTGTTCTAAGATCAATTGGTCTCTCACCTATCGGCCTGAACTTGTCCTTGACTCAGGAAAGGATTTTTTTTTTTTTCAGTGCCAAGAGAGATTCATTTAACTTCATCACCATCTCTTGCTTTGTCTTTATCTTCGTTAGTGACCTCATTTCTCAGTTTTCCATTTTCTGACTTATTTTCCTTGAGCGAATCATCACAGTAGTTGAGGTTCTTGGTAAGGACACATTGCTGCAAGATGTTCTGTATCTCTACACTTGTAGCAAGAAAAATTCCATTGATCTTGATTCAAGGCCAATAGTGCATACGGCCCTATGTTTGCCAATGTTGTTGTTTGTAGGTGAACGTTGATATTCCTTTGCACATGTTGCATCAATTTGAGGGATATAACTGCTCATGGTGGGATGGATATTGGATATTCCCCAGTTGTGAATTACTATGTCTAGTTATCATGTTTTTTTGTCACATTCCTTTAGTTTCCTTGCCATACGGTCATGTTGTCTTGTCTTAGGGAGAGGTCTTTGAACTATTGTACATTATGAAATATATTAGCTTAATAGTGAATTCTAATCACATGTGTATGCGCGCACACGCGTCTGTGTCAAATATCCCATAAATTTGTAACATGTTAACACTGAACGCATGGCATGCTTTATCGGACAGAATGTTGGGCAATTAAGGAACAAATGTTCATAGGATGAGTTTAGCTGAAATGAGGATTTTGAGATGGATGAGTGGAAGACAAGGAAGGATAGGATTAGAAATGAATTCATTCGAAGGAACTTAGCAATAGCACCAATAGGTAATAAGAATAGGGAAAGTAGATTTAGATGGTTTGGTCATGTGCAATGGAGAGCAAGAACTGTGCTGATTTTGGAGTTAGTACAAGTTGAGGGTTCTAAAAGGGCAAGGGGAAGGCCCAGTGATGCAGGACATGAAATGTAAATATGATATGCAAGATTTCAGGCTTAGATCATACCATTCAGAAACAATTACACAAATTCCACATCCCACATGAAAATCCAAACGTTCAATTAAAGGGGAATTTATGCGGGTCCAGGCCTACACATGATAGTAAATTGGATCAATAAAAATTATGAAGCAAACGATACTCAAAGATAAGAAATAATCCTTCACACACACATAGTAATCAGTCCCTAATCCAAGGGATTCACCGTTTCAAATCAAGGAACCCTAGGGAAAGAAAAGGGGCATATAAGTTAGGGAAAACGTAATCTAGGGCTAGGTTTCATGAAAAAAGGCTATGAGAGGATAAAAGAGGATAAAAACCTGAGCCAAAAGACGATCCTGCGTGCGTATGGACGGGGGCTGGGCGCGGGCGTCGTTTGCGAGAAAAAGCTCTCCTTGGCCCTAGTCGGCCGGGGGGGGGAGGCTCCAAAATCCCGGTTTCGGGTCGATCCGAGCTACGGCTTGTGCGTGGTGCTCCACCGAAGTTTCACCCTCCGTGGGCGAGATTCTGAAATTCGATGTGGGGAGGAGAATTGCTGCATAGATGATTGACTCAAAGTGTAGATGATGGGGTGAGATGAGAAGAAGGGATGATAGAAGATGGGTAGTAGAATGGCGATGGATGGGGCGAATCGGGATAGATGTGGCTTCGCACCACGGTAGTTAACCCTTCGATGAAGAGAGGGCTTCGCACCCAATTAGGCTTCACAACTCAGAGAGTAGGAAAACGCAGAATTTTTATTAATCTTCAATGTCTCCAAAAAGCTATAAGGGGTGCCTATTTATAAGAAAACCCTATACCCCAAAAACTCGCACCATGTGTGCAACCTATTACTTGGCGATGAAGTAAACTAAAATAAAAACCAAACACAAAAATCTAAAGCGTTCACAATGTTCTAAATAATAACAATAAGTAAAACCTAAAAGATGAAATCAATCCGACGAGTGGGCCACGATCACGAGATCCCATGATAGGCTTTTCTTGACTATCGGGTCTGCTTTTCTGAACCAAAACTTGTCTTTTCACTAGGAGGCCTTCCCTAGACGTCGTCATCGAGCCAGATCGATGATGGGATCCTCCTTCTGCGTACGTACGTGCGTAGGGGTGGTGATGTGCGTGCGCGTATGCGCGAGATGTCCCCATCAATTCTCCTCGGCTGCGAAGATTTCGCCACTGGCGAAATAAAACTCCTGAACCGCTTCAGGACATCAAGATTAAGTCTTTGAAGCTCCTCCGCAGTGAGCCACGTGCTGTCTGAAGCTGGGCGTGACTTCCACTTGACCAGGTACTTCTGAAACCTGCCGTCCGACGTTGAAACTATCTGATGGTCCAGGATATCCTCTATTTCCTCTCTAGGTGTGTGAAGGTTAGGTATGGGAGGGAGACGCTGAGAATAAATGACAGGAAGAATAGGTATGGGAGGTAGAGTCTGGAAAAATGGGTTGGGACGAGTAGGTATAGGAGGTAGAGGTTGGGAAAATGGGTCGGGACGGGTATGTATGGGATGTAGAGGCTGGGGAAATGTGTTGGGATGGGTAAGTACGGGAGGTAGGGGCTGGGAAAATGAGCCGGGACGGGTACGTATTGGAGGTGGAGGCTGGGAAAATGGGTCAGGAGGGGGCCATAGATCAAAGGAAAGGTTTGATGAATCATGATGGTTAGGCGAAAGGTTGGATAATGCATCAATGGCCCCTTGAAATGCAACTAGATCCTCCACATTGAATGTGGAACTAATTCCCATGGAGGGTGGAAGATCTACCTCATACGCATTGAGACTGTTTCGCTTTATAATTTTGAAGGGTCCAGCGCTACGCGCGTGTAACTTACGAACGGCCTTTGGAGGGTATCGCTCGGGGCTGATGCGGACCATCATGGAGTCCCCAATATTGAATCCTTTGAAACGTTTATGTTGGTCTGCAGAAAATGTGTAATGTTCATTACTAGTCATGATCTTCTGCCTGATTTCTTGATGCCATGAATGAATGTGATGCGCGAAAAACTCTGCAGACTCTGACAGCCTATGGGACAGTGACATAGGGACAAGATCAATAGGTTTCCTAGGTTTATAACCAGTAACGACTTCACGAGGACTTAGACATGTGGACCTATCGACAGAACTATTCAACGTAAACTCGGCTGTAGGTATTACGGTGTCCCATGTTCTGATGTGCTCTATATCCCTCCTGGGGGGAGACTCATCCGGTAGATCATCAGGAAAGACATCACGAAACTCATCTACTACCAGAATGGCCTCAATGGGTAACTCTATACTAGCCTCTGGAGCACTCTCTCTAGCCTCTGGGGCACTCTCTCTAGTCACAAGGCCGTACGTGTTGTGCCACTCAAAATAGTGGTTTTGATGCCCCTCTTGGGGTGGGTGCACGGTTGCATACCCGTGACTGATTCCTTGACTACCTCCATTCATTGGTCTATCCTCCTGGCCACCTGCCTGAGATTGGACATTTTCTTTAATGATGGGGTTTGTCCTGAGGGAGGCCTCTACTTGGTCAAGGCGTTGATCTATGCTTTGTTCCATGCGCTTACCCCAAGATTCGATCTGCTGGGACAGCTTGTTTAATGACTCTAGCAGTTGTTCCATGTCTAGTGTAGGGTGCCAACCAAAATTCAGCAATATAGTTGTCAAAATATAAGGTTTTTTTTTTTTTTTTAAATATAAAATAAGAAACAACCTAGTTTCTAAAAACAAAAAAGGAAAGTTTTTTTTGAAAACAAGTTAGGAAAGTTTTTTTTTTTTTTAAAACAACAACCTAGTTTCTAAAAACGAAAAAGGAAAGTTTCTAAAACAAAACAAATTAGGAAAGTTTCTGAAGAAAAGCAACCTAGTTTCTAAAAACGAAAAAGGAAAGTTTTTAAAAATAGAAAGTAAGTTTCTAAAAAAGAAAAAGGAAAGTAAACTAGTTTCTAAAAAAAGACGAAAGGAAATTAGTTTCTAAAAACAGATTAAGAAAGTTTCTAAAAAACAGAAAAGGAAAGTTTCTAAACCTAGAAATAGAAAGTTAAGTTAATTTCTAAAATAATTCAAATAAGGGGATAACAAAAAATTTCAGCAACTTATGTCAGGGTTTATGGACTTCTAAACAACCATACATGATGAGAATTGATGCGTAATGGACATAAACAACCAAACCCTAAACATGTAATGAATTCCCCTACAAGAACCCTAAGCTTTGATACCAAATTTGATGTAGGACATGAAATGTAAATATGATATGCAAGATTTCAGGCTTAGATCATACCATTCAGAAACAATTACACAAATTCCACATCCCACATGAAAATCCAAACGTTCAATTAAAGGGGAATTTATGCGGGTCCAGGCCTACACATGATAGGGCTGGATCAATAAAAATTATGAAGCAAACGATACTCAAAAATAAGAAATAATCCTTCACACACACATAGTAATCAGTCCCTAATCCAAGGGATTCACCAGTTTCAAATCAAGGAACCCTAGGGAAAGAAAAGGGGCATATAAGTTAGGGAAAACGTAATCTAGGGCTAGGTTTCATGAAAAAAGGCCATGAGAGGATAAAAGAGGATAAAAACCTGAGCCAAAAGACGATCCTGCATATGGACAGCGGGCCTGGGGCGCGGGCGTCGTTTGCAGAAAAGCTCTCCTTGGCCCTAGTCGGCCAGGGGGAGGCTCCAAAATCCCGAAGTTTCGGGTCGATCCGAGCTACGGCTTATGCGTGGTGCTCCACCGAAGTTTCAGCCCTCCCGTTGGGCCAGATTCTGAAATTCTGATGTGGGGAGGAGAATTGCTGCAATAGATGATTGACTCAAAGTGTAGATGATGGGGTGAGATGAGAAGAAGGGATGATAGAAGATGGGTAGTAGAGATGGCGATGGATGGGGGCGAATCGGGATAGATGTGGCTTCGCACCACGGTAGTTAACCCTTCGATGAAGGGAGGGCTTCGCACCCAATTAGGCCTCACAACTCAGAGAGTAGGAAAACGCAGAATTTTTATTAATCTTCAATGTCTCCAAAAAGCTACAAGGAGTGCCTATTTATAAGAAAACCCTATACCCCAAAAACTCGCACCATGTGCGCAACCTATTACTTGGCGATGAAGTAAACTAAAATAAAAACCAAGCACAGAAATCTAAAGCGTTCACAATGTTCTAAATAATAACAATAAGTAAAACCTAAAAAATGAAATCAATCCGACGAGTGGGCCATGATCACGAGATCCCATGATGGGCTTTTCTTGACTATCGGGCCCGCTTTTCTGAACCAAAACTTATCTTTTCGCTAGGAGGCCCTCCCTAGACGTCGTCATTGAGCCAGATCGATGATGGGATCCTCCTTCTGCGTACGTACGTGCGTAGGGGTGGTGATGTGCGTGCGCGTATGCGCGAGATGTCCCCATCACCCAGAAAGACATGGATGGAGTTGGAAAGATACTTGATGACCTATGCACTAACTATAGGTATGGCCCTTAATAGAGTGGAATGGGGTACAGGATTCATGTAGCCAACACTGGTTAATTGGGATAAGGCTTAAGTGATGATGATGGATGGATAACAATGAACGCAAAGCTAGATGAAGTGGGATGGGTCTCATGCTTAAAAACTCTTGATGATTGTATTTGTCTTCTTTGTTTGGGCCTTAGCTGTTGTACTTTGCCAAACTCTTGATGGATAACAATGAGAGTTTTTCTTTGCTGCTTCCTTTTAGTTAACTTCCATTACCTTACAAAAGAGAGAGGGAGGGAGGGAAAATCAATTATTTATATGCAAAGAAGGTTCCAAGAAGTTAGTAGAACAATTAAACATAAAAATTAGGTTGTACATGAGTTGAGTCGATGAATTTCAATCATCTAGACACTGGGATACATTTTAACATGACACGATTTCAGAAAGTCCCATGTTATTGTTAAACAGGTCAGCATTTAAAAGATGGGCTTTTGGAGATCCATTTTATATAATTATGAGTAAATATAATATGCCATTAGGAAAGTGTGACTGGATGACATTAATTTTGTAATAATGTTGTGTTTTGTTATAATCAACTTCTATTTAAATCACTCTTTGCTGGTATCCTTACTTTATTCCTTTCTCTGTCTCTTTCTAAGCCCTGTTTGGCATTGCTTCTAGGAAGTACAGGATTGATTAACATTTAATAATTTCCTGAAATTATTTATTGAGAATTGCTAATGCAAAAATAAATGTAGTTGCTAAACGTGCATGAAAAAAAAATAAAAAATCACCAACTGGTCAATGCATCAGGTTAGTAAACTAATCTGTCTGCAACCCAATTGCCCAATGGTAGACTCACAAGAGTTTCAACATGAGGTCATGGGTTTGAGCACCCATCGTGGTGTGAGTGCGCGGGCACATGCGGGGTGTGTGTGAAAAAAAGGTTAGTAAACTAATAAAGTGGGCCACTGTTTATGAAACAAGTATACGCCTTAAAAACTTGCTCGAAGTTTTTTGAAGCCATACACATGTTTCTAACATCATGACCAGTGTTTTAAATAGCGAATAGCGTGTAGCATAGCGTTCACCCCTTTGAAGCGTGAGGCGTAAGCTACATAATGTGTAGCTTAATAAGCTACACACAACTTCTGAATTTTTAATCAAGGTGCTTGGTTGCACCAATGTCATGATATTCTATACCAGATTAGACTGATTAATAATGAAAATTTCATAATATTTGGTGCAATAAAATGCAACCTAAAGTAATAGGAAAGGGAAATGATTAAATATAAAGGTAAAGAAAGAGCAATGAAACTGATTTAATATTGTTATTTATATTATTTTACTGAAAGCATTAAAAATGTTAACTAATTTTTATTAGAAATGGAAAAATGTAATAAATCATTGAAAACATCATGTGAGCTACATAACATGTAATGTATGCAAATTATGTAGTGCAGGCTACATGCAACTTAAGCTATTTTCATGCGCTACGTAGCGTTAAGGCTATGCTACGCTATGTAGAGTAAGCTACACGGTAGATAGCGTAGCTATTTAAAACACTGATTGTAACCACCTGGTGAGTATTGAGTGCACCAGCCCGATTTTCAGGTGAGAACATCTTCACAATCGGACCCACTTGATGGATGACTGTGATATTGCACATATCTGCCATGGTGACAGTGTGACACTGTGGCAACAGTATTTTAGTTCATATGTGGGCTTAGCAAGTCTCTTAGGGAGCTTTGTTGTATTGTCTGTCAGATTCAATGTTTTTAATAGCGCCCGTAGCGTAGCTATGACTCTACGTAGCGTTAGCAAATAGCATAAATCCCTTGTAGCGTATGCTATAGAGGTCGTAGCGTATGTGTAGAGTATGATGCTAAATACATGTAGCATATGTAGCGTCGTAGCGTGCGTCGCGTATGTAGCGTACACTATGCCTTTTTGTAATAAATGGTTATATTTTGTATGTTTTTTTAAAAGGTAATTACATTTTGTAATTTGCACTTAATATTTTCAACCTGTGGGATTTTAATTTCTTTTTGTACTTGTGACTCGTGGTTTTAATTAGACATTATTAATTATAGTTTGCTTAAAAAGTTGTTAATGTGATAATTATTTGGTTTGGTTTATGTATGTGAATTGGCTTTTGATAATTGATTATTAATAACTTGTCTGAACATGCTTGAAAAAATGAATAATCTTCTAGCCATATAGATATATAAATGGAAGTATTGTGTAGCTTACGCTACACGCTACAGAGGGTTGAATGCTACGCAACACGCTACTGCTATTTAAAACACTGGTCAGATTGGATTTGGAAGTATCTTACAAAACAAAAAACTAAAAAAAAAAAACTTCGATACTATGGTAGAAGGTGATTTATGATATGCAGGCACTTGGAAATTACACTATGCCTCTCTCTCTCTCTCTCTCTCTCTCTCTCTCTCTCTCTCTCTCTCTCTCTCTCCACATTCACTTCTTCCTCCGGATCATAAATGGAACCTTGTCTTTGGCACACTGTGATTATATACCTGATTGTATTAAAACCTGATGTACTTTTATTTGGACAGCTGGATAATTTTGATAGTCATACACATGCTGGACGTTGCCATACCTTGACTCACTTCTGATACTCTCTCCCCTTTTGCTTCACCATAATAAAGAAACGAAAGGTAAAAGTAAAGTGAGATCAAATCCAAGAATAGCTTTGAAAATCTGGTATGTGATTTACAAGTTGAAAAATGGAGATTGTGGATTGAGAAACAACTCTACAACATAATAAATAAAATCTTGTCCTTTGAACAAAATTTCAAATGAGAAGTGACTGGAAAGGAGAGTAGCAGCCCAGATATCCCCAATTTTGATAGTGTCGAAGTTAGGGTTTTCGAGGAAAACTCTGTTTGACAATTTAATACTAGAATTGTATAATACTCAGGCTGCATATGATGTTTGATCTTCAAGCAACTTAGAAATTGTACACATGACTCATATTAACCCAAATAAAACCAACTAGATTGTGCAGCCTGCTGTCGTCAAGTCACTCAGATTGGTTGAGGAATCCTAACCTCTGATTCGTGGCAACTTGTGTGTGGAAGTAGGACCATTGGATATTTTCAATTTTACCTGTTTAATAAATGTTCAATTCAATATTTAGATAATCAAATAATCTTAATTTTTGGGTCACAACATATCTACACTGGATACAATAACTTGGACGGTTTAATTTGACTACTTGTATGCCATGTGTGCAGTTTCTAAGTGCCTGCATATCATCCATTATGCTCTGCCAGAGTATCAAAAATTCCCTCTTTATACTAATGGCTATCACAGATCTTATGGACCATAATGCCCATACATAAAAATGCTGTTATGAAAAACAAATATGTGTAATGACTAAGTACCTATATGGCTTTCCTGTGTCACCAGAGAATTGGGCTTGATAAATGATGTATTTTCTATAAACAAAATAAAAATTTATGTATGTTTTCTTTAGAGTTATGCAAAGCCCACATGCACCTCTACATGTGGCCATGTCTGTGGGACATCTGATCCGTGCATCAGTTGGGCCCCATTGAGTAGATTAGCCAGTCGAAAAATCAGTTGGTCCTTTCATCAGGCTGGCCATGCATGTACCAAAACATTGCATGGTTTAATAATAATAATAATAATAATAATAATAATCACACATTCAACATACCTGTTACTTGCCTGAATTTCAGGCCAAGTGATGAATGGGTGCAATGTCCTACAAAAATGCCAGGTTCATATGCCTGGCCGCATGTAGAAGTGCATGTATTAGCAAAACTCAATTATTTGAATTGAACTTTACTTTTTTGAAGATTATAATCAAGTTCCTATAACATTAAACTGTATTGCTGATTCTCTTGCAAAGGAGGTCTGTAGATCTTCCCCTTTGTATAGGGGATTCTTATCCATTGCCTCGCATTAAATAAAGAAATATATAAAAAGATGTTGAATCGATTCGATAAAGTAGACTCAATATTTACACTCGCCAAAGGGGAAAAAAACAAAAAGAAGGAAAAATCGGTTTACAAGTTGTGGATGCAAATGCAACAGTAGATCTCCATTTTCTTGACAGGATTGACTTTCACCGCTGATAGATCAATTTATTCTCAATGTTCATTGCTAATTCTTTCGGTTTCAATGTGTATATTCTTTTTCAGAAGCTGAACCGTAAGCTAGTGCACATAAGTGTTGGGTTGGTGTTCATGCTCTTCTGGCCCTTGTTCAGGTAAATCATATATATGGCTGAAGAAGCTTTCTCACACTTATCTGACTTGCCTGATGATTCAGCTATGTGTAATTGTTACAGTTCGAGACGTGAAGCAGCAATCTTAGCAGCTCTAGCTCCAGGGGTTAATATAATTCGGATGCTTCTTTTGGGCCTTGGAATATGGAAAAATGAAGCTTTGGTGAAGTCAATAAGCAGACATGGAAGCTACAGGTTACAACTCATAAGCTTTTCTATTCAAGTTGGCAACACTGCACCATGGACTTGAGTAGCGATTTCAGAGTTCGACTCTCCTCGTGGCCAAAACCAGTACAACTCACACTGAATCATTCTAATTTGGTCCGACTCAGTCTGACTTGTTCCTGTTTCAGTCCCATAGTAGTGTGGTGAGTCATTTCGTTTTGGACCGAAACCGATATGACGTGGACAGTACGGAGTTGTGTCGGATGATACTGGTAGTTTATTATGTGTGGTTGAATTGATTGTAGTACAATTTGATTGTGGCCCTTCCTATGGCCAGAAGAGTCAGATATTGTCCTACTCTCTCAATGGAACACATGTGCAAGAACCAGGCCATCTGTCTGGTGGGTGGTGGGGTCCATAGTACGTTGGCACAAAAATCATGCTGCTTAGTCATTGGGTGGGCTACTTGTGTGAATTAAAAGTGAAAAGTTGGTTAATTTCCTTTTAACCATCCATTTTTTTGTGGATGTGCTCCACACCTCTTGACCGGATTGGCCAGATTTTTGGGTCACATCACATAGCAGCTGCTGATGAGTGGCCTGGATCTTGTAAACACATGCCAATGTGGAATGAAATCCTACTCTTACATGGAGCGATCACATTTCTCTTTAATCATTGGTTTTTCACCATTTTAACTTATCTATTGCTTCTAGGGAACTTCTCAAAGGGCCATTGTACTATGCTTGCACTATAACTCTGGCTACTTCTGTCTTTTGGCGAACCTCCCCAATTGCAATTGCTGCAATTTGCAACTTGTGTGCTGGAGATGGTACGTACCTTCATAATATATTCATGGCATTTGGCATGTCAAATGCCCTGTTGGACACAAATTGTTCAGAAACTCAGTGCTTGGACTTGGGCCTGCTGAATTGGGTCAACCGGTAGAGATTGAACTTGGCTTTCACTTGTGCGAGTCATATCTTCTGGGCATGACTCGTGAAAGACATGGAAAAGATTCACCTATCTTTCGTGAAAGCTGAAACCCAGATGATTGAAAGACTCGGCTGAGTAACCTGAGTTGATTCAGAGACCAGGCCAACTGCTTGGTTTCTAAACCTTGTTTGTTTTAGCACAACCTTGAGTATTTACTTAACATTAATTTATCTATTTGGCTCCAGGTATGGCTGACATTATAGGAAGGCGATTTGGAAGTCAAAAGCTTCCTTACAACTGCAAAAAATCCATTGCTGGCAGCATCGCCATGGGATGCGCGGGTTTTATAGCATCTCTCTGGTAACTATTTCTTTGGTGTGAGCTGATTATCTACAGCTGGTTACATGCTAACTTATCAAGAAACCCCATTCTTTCCCAGAAACATTGCACTAGTAGGATGTCATATCAGTGCAAAAGAGTACTCATCTCGGAAACTAGGCTGATCCAGTTGTTACGTGGTGGCGACTGTATGTCAAGTCAAACCATCAGCCATGCATCTGATGAGGGGACTGGCCTGATTTTTTTTCACCATGTTTCTTTATGTGGGTCTCACCATTTCATGGCTCAGGTGTACTAGGAAAGTGACATGTTGGTGGGAAAGATGGGTTGCATGCTAAGTTAGCATGCAGCTGGCGGTATGTGATCAGTACTTTCTTGGTTATCTGCTCATTCACAGGTTGGCTGTCGACAGGCTGGGCTGGTGTGGCCCTTCGGGGGCTTTTAGGTCTGTCTATTTTGGCTGGGCTTGGGCTGGTGTATCAGGTTCAAGGGCCAGGCCTGGGCCAAATATTCAAGCCCATTTATGAGTCATGCTGGACTCGAGCAATGTCTAAAACCCTGACAGCCTGGCCCAAGCCTGGAATGAATCATTTAGGGTTTTTTTTCTTTTTCTAAATATGTCAAACACACGGGCGCCCACACACACACACGCAAGCAAACACCTATTTTATGTACTTCATATATTTTATTCCTTTCTAGTTGTGTAGCCCAACTGATTATTGGACTGGCCTGATTTTTGGGTCTAGCACACATGAGCAGCCCATCTTGCAAAAAAGTGGGTGAACTGCCAAGCTTGGGCCAATCATAAGCATCTCAAGCTGGCCTTGGCCCGTCTATTTTGATCCTTCATGGGCCCAGGCAAGGCTTTGGCCCATCAGGGGTTGGGCAGGGGTTCAGTCCTGGGTTTTGTTTATGCCTGCCGGGCTTGGACAGACTTCTGCCTGGCCTATTGAGGGTTCATGGATCTCAATTTGGCATGCATGGGGCCAGTTGCTTGTTGACCGAAAACATCCAATGGGCTCCACCATGGACGGACCATGAAAAAATATCTCCCTCATGGTTCAGCCATCAAGGTGATCCATATCCGTTGCGTAAAGGTCGATATGTATAGGAAACGGCTGTGACCATCATGCGATGCGGGGGTGAAACGGAGGTAGTTTTTTGGGACTATATCAACCGTTATAGGGGCCGGAACGGTCATTAAGGGATACAACGACCATTACACCAGTAATAGTCCAAAAACGACCATTTCTTTTTTCTATGTAAATCTAATTTTTCCTATTCCAAATACTTTCTTGCATTATTCTACAACATATTTCAACCACTCATACTATAATTTTTAGGATTAAAATAGTTGATTGAAGCGATTTGGGCGAATAAGCTCCGAAGGCCATTTTTTTCGATTTCTAATTCTAATGTTTGATTGTGATGTGTAAGCATTAGAGACACATAACTATGTTAAAAAATTCACTAGACAACTCAATACAAAACTCACCAAATAGTGGACCATTATGCTACCGTAAACATGTTTTTTTAAAAAATATTAACATTATTCTAGATTTTTTGGGTAATTTTCCAGAAAATTTCAGGCAAATAAAATAAAATAAAAAAACCGTTATGGGGTCGTAACGGTCGTTATGCCCCCGTATCGACCATTACAACCATTACGACTGATACCCGTATCGATAATGGTGGTGGCCGTTATGGACACCGTTATCGATACGGAATACCTTGACAGCCATAGCTTTTATCTGTGGCCTGCAAGAAAATAAAATAAAATGCAGCAGCTGTCCGCATTCAACTGAAACAAAGAACCTCAACCTTGACATGGCAGATTGGATTCCTCGCTAGGATATTTCAGCCTGGAAGTTTCTTGGGGAGTGGCCGATCCATGGTGAGGCTTATCAGATGAACGATCTGAACCATGTGTACCACAAGAACAATCTAAATACCCAAAAATAAACATATAAATATATACATGACCTCAGATTGAGGATCATATAATACCCGTTGATTTCATCTAATTCCTAATCTGATCTCTGGTGGGCCATCTGACAATGTGGAATAGGTATATGCATTACTTCTCCTTGTTTGGGTTGATCGAGAAAAGTTGGGGGCTGATAGCAGGCTTTTTTGTGGTATCTGCCATGTCAGCGGTAGTAGAATCACTACCTATAAGCACAGAGCTTGACGACAATCTCACTGTTCCCTTGACGTCTTTGCTGGTTGGTAACCTTGTTTTCTGATGTCTTTATATCTGATTTCTGGCCATTTGTTGTTGTATTATTATTATATTTATATTACATATAACACGTGAAGCTTTTGGATATTTTTGCCCTGGCAATTAGTCTTAAGAACTTTAGTTATTAGAGGATAAAACCATGGTTAATGTAGCTACTTGGCAAGAGATGGTTTAAATTTTATCATACAAGCACTATAAACAGCTATATCTTTTACTTTTTTAATGTGTGTGGCCTGAACTAATCTCTCTTCTTAGCATCTAGTCTACATGAAGCATCTAATTGGGAAGACTGCTACAAAGGCTTTGTGGGGCCTACCCTAATGACTATGTGACCTTCACTCTATACATCTGTTGCATTCGCCCATGTGAGGACATCAACCCAAAATTTAGGTTCATCAAGGACTCGAGTGGGCCACATCAAGAGAAACAGTGAGGATGTATTGCCCATTGTTCCCTCTTCCAATTTGTGCATGGTATGCACCTGCTAGCCCCCACCTTAGTGTCATAAGGAAGCGATGCTTCTACATCATTTGTGTGGAAGTATTATACAGAGTTCAATCTGATAATTTCTACAGGATACTCGAGCTTTTGGTTTGTAAAAGTTGGTTTAGTGATGGACCATTAAGGATAATCGGATAATCTTAAGCCTTCAATTGGTGTCCAACAAATAGATGGTTGAGAAAGAAACCACTGCAACCTTGCATTCAAGGGGAGCAAGGTCAAAGATTCAACGTCTGTCTTATTACAATGTGGGATATCAATGGTGCGTGGAGCATCGATATGGTGGTGGTGGCGGCCATCATATCAAAGGTCAAATCATTGAGCTATGCACCCACTTTCTTGAATTGGAAACCCAAGTGCTCTCTAGATGCCGTCTGGGTGAGCAATGTATGGATGAGGCTCCTACATTTGAACAGAGAATTCTCCAAATGGGCCTGTTATGTTGGGTTGTCAATAGGCCTAGGGCACACAATGGATACCCAAGCCCAGTCTGACATGGGCCAGGTATGGTGTAGATAAAATAGGTGGTGTGGGTTAGGGTTTTTTTTTTTCTTAATTCAACTCAATTAATAAGTAGCTGGGTGTGGGTATACCCCAACCTACATTACACAAGATATTTTCACTTTTCAGCATCCAAAAAGCTTTCATCAATATGAAAAACAGATAACCAAACAAGCTAAACTTTTTGTTACTTCCGCATATACATTATGGCCCATAATTAAGGCAATTTATATTTTAATTCCGTGTATTTCAAGCATGCAATTTTAGTGTGATAGTTTTTAGCTTTTATCTGTGTGGTGGATTAAAAACAACATGAAGAAGTGTTGCTTTTTTCCTTTTTTCTTTTAAAAAAATTAAATTAAATTAAATTCAAGGTAGCTTGATATATTTTATTACAAAAAACTATAATGTTTTAATTTCTATTTTAAAATTTTAATATTTTGAGTTAATAGTATGTGTGTATTTTATTTTATTTTTTATTTTTAATTTCAAATCATAAATGGGTACATGATAACTACTGGGTACATTTATACCCTACAAGGTACAAGTATGAGTGCTAATTTCAGACTCAATGTAGATATGGATGTGTACGAGTTCAATATCCATTGATGGGTATGGATATAAGTATCCTATACGTGCCTATTGTTAAGTCTTGATGGGAAATTGTTAGGCTCTATTAGGCCTTGCTTAAAAAAAATAAATAAATAAATAAAAATCTTCTTTTGTGATTCTACTTCTGAAGAGTTTTCTTTCACTTAAGTGTATAAGCCATAGTAAGATTGTCAGTACCTCTTAAAATGGTATGTTACCAAACTAACTTTTTTCATGTAAGATATTAATTTGCTATTGACAACCAAATTAGTAGCTTATCAACGTGTATCTAAACATGACCTTAATTAATTAATTTTATGAAAATAATTTTCCAATTTTGCAGTTATTTTTTGGCAGAGCCTAGCCCTCCATTTCCGTTTCTACTTGTGGAGAGCACTCATAAGATCAAAGATCTCTCTTTTTGTTGGAAGGTTTGTTAGTTGCTCACGAGGGTTGAGCCCTGCACCTTCGCAAATTTGTCATCATAGCACCTAGGTCTAAGATCAAATCCAACCACCTGAGTTGTTTGACCATGTTTTCCCTAAAATTAATTGTGGTCTGCTCAGAAGGTGGGTCCCAATGTTGGAAACAAGTTGAAGAGTAAAGAACTCTAGCAAAGTATTTAGAGTTGTACATTTATTTATTTGCAAACTGTGGCTCACCTGACTAGTGTATCAACCTAATTCTTGGGCTAGTGCATCAATATTGTGGTGCCTTTCTAATCGATGGATTAGATCTAGGACTTACGTGCCATTATGGGAAACATGTGATGTATAAATGAGTAGCATTGAGGGCAAGTCTTTCATGCCCCCAATCTCATATCTGGTTTTTCTACTTATAGTGGAAAAGTTGATAGACAAGTCACCCTTATTGTAACTCTATAGAACCCTACATGATATTTTCACCTCACACAGCTCCTCGTTCAATTCTTTTGAAGTTAATTGGATCTTTTTCTCGTTTGAAAATCTCCTCCCTTCTTCCACTGTCCTGAATGGTAACTATGACCAATTCAGTCACGTTTTCATGTTCTAATTGAATACTTTTCATTTTTTGTTATGATTAAAATAAAAGATTATTATTTTTACCAAAATGTGCGGATCAAATCACGATCTTATAATTATACTAAGAACCAGAGATCTTTCTCGATCGATATACCTTTGCCCCTCATCCTTCGAGAATCAGAAAGATGGCACACTGGTGCCATGTCCTGAATTCAATGCGTAACGGAAAATTTTTGGGATTTTTTTTTTTTAAAAAAAAAAAAATTGTTATCCTTACATTTGAGTAGTACACTTGCAATCTTAAAAAAAATAATAATAAATAAATAAAATAAAAATCATTCTGCATAAACCATGAGCTTAACAAATGTCAAATCTAGAGAAGCCAAACCCACTTTCCCATAAAAGCCTACGAGCACTATGGGGCCACAGCGATGACCATGCAACATACATTCTGTCCATCCTTTTTGCCATATTAGGTAGATCCAAAGACTTATAATGGGCCACGCCACAGGGAGTAGTGGGGATTCAATTCTCACCAGTGAAGCCTTTCGTGGAGAAATTGTTTTTGTTATGGATGTTTACCGAACACGCTCTTCACATAAGCAATTCTCAAGAAATTCTGCAGCTGCTAGAAGCAACGCCAAGAAATCCTAATGTCTACAGGTTTTTGGTTTGTACTTTGTGCTAGTGAGGCCAATGATTTAAGTGATCAGAACATCAATCAGATGGGGTCCAGCACGGAATCTTCCAACTTGGGGAACTTTTGGGGCATTGTCCATCAGAGGTGGGGCAGATCAAATCAATGCAATTGACCATAGAACAATGGCATAGGAAGAGCTATTATACATCGCTCGGCCCAACAGCGCCTATAGTCAAGTGGGCTTAATGATTCAGTAATCTCGACCATTGATTGGACAGGCCACTAGTGATGAAATCCCCCCCAGATTGGTAGATCCTATAGTCATCTAACTTTTGGTCTTTTCTTGGTAGAACGAGAAGTGGTCCATTTGCAGACCACCAATCAATTGAGGACTTGGGATATTTCAATGGTGGAGCATTTTTGTACTGAGCACATGGAAAGGAAGAGAATGCTGCTGCTATTTTGCATTAGAGCGGGCTTTCAATAGGATTAACTTTTACTGAGATTTGCTTATGAACTGAATTCTAAGAAGCGCATGAGCCATCCAATCTGAGAGGCCCACTTTGATATTTGTTTCGTCCGTTGGTTATACTACCTCACATTCACTGTACATAACAAAAATCAGCTCAATTTAAAATTCAGCTCAGGTGGGCCACACTGCAGGGATAATGTAAAGTTGTTCCTTAAACCTCTAAATTCACACGGTGGGGGCCACCTGAGTATTAGGCCTGGCTGATTTTGGAGTTCTCTTCACCCTAGTGGGACTCACCTAATTAACAGGTTAGGTTGGATGGCATATAAACAATACGGTTCCTAGGAAAGCTTCTATGGTGTGCGTCCCAATTCCTACCATCCACTCTGTTGTGGCCCACCTGATTTTTGGGCCCAGCTCTTAGCATGTGATGCCGCAATTGATAGACAGTGGATATCTCAAATACATCAGGAGGTTATACATTGGTTTGAATAAAAAGGAAATTGCATGGATTCGTTGACCGAAACATTTAGAAGCTGATTCAACTGAAATGTCCACTGCAGCATTAGCTGATTGCTAGACAAAAATGTATGTTATTTATTTTCTGGGCACACTCATATGAGATTTGGAGATTTTCAACAGCCCCAAAAAAAAAAAAAATAATGCTTTCCAACGAAAATTACTGTGAATTTATGAATTACAAGAAAAAAGAAGGAAAATCTACTTAAGTAATTTCTAAGTTATAAGTGGTGTGCTCCCCACCTTTCCTTAAAAAAATAATCGTGAATCACTTATGAATCATTAAGCATTAAGTAATTTAAAAGAAAAGTAAAAAACTCAACATGTTTTCTATTTTTATTTGAGAAAATTGAAATTTTCTTACAAATTTTATTTCCACAAATGGTTATTCATAATGTTGGGGGCCCTGCACAAAACCTTAGGATCTAGCCCTCTAGAATAAACCAGAATTATGGATAATAAAGTAATAAAAATAATCAATGCATCAATCACATACCACACAAGATATTTTTACGTGGAAAACCCTCAAAGAGGTAAAAACCATGGGACCTCGTCCAGATCAACAATTCACTATGAAGTAGAACAATACAAACTTCTTCACTCACGCAGGAGTGGATAAACAATTAGAGAAATAAAGAAAAAACGGAGAGATTTCACCGATTACGAGGACATAGAAGCGCTGAGATATAGATTGTACAGTAGATAACCTCCACGAGCATAATCTCCCTTCTATAAGCTTCCTCTCTCTCTCTCTCTCTCTCTCTCTCTCTCTCTCTCTCACCTTTGATAGTCTTAAACCCTTTAGCAAATCCCTTGTAAATCTTTAGGAAACCCTCTTGTCGTACCTAGAAAGCCCTGGGTACGTCATATTTAAAGTTTTAGGAAACTCCTTTCCGCATCCCAGTTGCGAAAGGACTTGCGGCACAAAATCTGTGTAAAATCGCGGAATGAATTTGCGTAACTATGATTGGTCGTGATGAACTTACCACCGGTCGAGAGCCACCCACGACCGGTCGAGCACCTCCCACGACCGGTCGAGCACCCCGGAGAAAAATAGTCCAAAGTCGCTGGACTTTCAGTCGTGCCACAACTCGACTCCTACGACTAGTCGAGACCAGCCCTCGACCGGTCGAATATGGCTCACGACCGGTCAATGACGGGTAAAAAAAAAATTCATCAAATCTCCCCATTTTTGACTCAGGATGGATCCACCTTATTCAAGCCAGTCAGGTTTCTACAAACCTCAAATTTACCCTTGAGCAAAGCCTTGGTCATCATGTTTGACCCATTATCGTCCGTGTGGACCTTCTTAAGCTGTAACACCTTCTGGTCCAAAGTATCCCTAATCCAGTGATACTGAATCTCTATGTACTTTGACTTGGAATGCTGACTTGGATTCTTGCTCAAGTGTATAACACTCTAACTATCACAATAGACCACGTGCTCTTCTTGCTTCAGGCTAAGTTCCCATAGGAACCTCTTCATCCAAAGCATTTCTTTGCATGCCTCTGTGACTGCAATGTACTCGGCCTCTATCGTCGACAATGCTACGACCTTCTGTAGCTTGCTCTGCCAAGAAACCGCTCCCCCTACAAATGTGAACACGAACCCCGATGTAGACTTCCTAAAGTCTAAGTCACCTACCATATCTGCATCTGTGTAGCCCTCTAACACAGGTTTTCCGTCACCATAGTATAGGCTCAACATGGATGAGCCTCTTAGATACCGCAGTATCCACTTAACCGCTACCCAATGTTCTTTGCCAGGATTAACAAGATACCGGCTGACAACACCAACCGCATATGCTATGTCTAGGCGTGTACACACCATAGCATACATCAAACTCCCTACTGCTGACGCGTAGGGTATCTTCTTCATCTCTTCTATCTCTGCCTTCATCTTGGGACATTGCCTATCGCTCAATCTGAAGTGACCATCTAGTGGAGTACTGACCGGCTTCGCTGCATTTATATTGAATCGCTCTAGGACTTTCTCAATATACCACTCTTGTGACAACCAGAGCTTTCTACTGCTTCTATTATGAGTTATTTCCATTCCTAGAATCTGTTTAGCCCCAACTTCTATTTCAACCTGTCATTTTCTTGATATCTTTTCTCATGATGAACATGTCATCAACGTATAAGAGCATAATTAAGAAAACACCATCTGAGAACTTGCGCGTGAACACAGTGGTCCGACTCCGTTCTGTCATACCCATGCTGTAACACAAATAAATCGAACTTCTTGTACCATTGACGTGGAGCTTGTTTCAGCCCATACAAGCTCTTCCTCAGCCTACACACCATATGCTCTTTGCCCTTAACTTATAACCCCTCTGGTTGGTGCATGTAGATCTCTTCTTCCAGGTCACTATGGAAAAAGGCAGTTTTAACATCTAACTGCTCTATCTCCAGATCCATGCTAGCCGCCAACCTGAGCAACACCCGTATGGATGTCATCTTCACCACTGGTGAGAATATCTCCTCGAAGTCTATACCTTTCCTCTGACCAAACCCTTTCACCATAAGTTTGGCCTTGAACCTCGTCTGTGAATTCTTCTTCTCAATCTTCTTTTTGAACGCCCACTTGTTGCTTAAAGCTTTCTTACCCTTTTCACCATATCATAAGTGTGGTTCTTATGCAAGGATTCCATGTCCTATTGCATAGCTTTTAACCACTTCCCCTTATGCTCGTCGATTAGGGTTTCAGAATAATCTTCTGGCTCTCCTCCATCAGTGAGCATAATGTACTCATGTGGCGGTACCTTTTAAACAGTTGTCTGTCCCTAGATAACCTCCTCACATGTGGCTCAACAGGTGGATCAAGTGGAGGCTGCTCCCCTGGTCCATCTTCTGAAGGAACTCTCTCGTCTTCTGCACCTTGCTATACTCCCCCGTCATCAGGCACCACGGGAGGAGTAACTGGATCCATGTCCTCTAGCTCACCTAAACTAGGCTGGTTTTTCTCTAGCTTACTAATGTCTTATATACACTGATCTTCAAAGAAAATCACATCTCTACTCCTGACGAGCTTCCTCTTGGTCGGATACCATAATCTGAGTTTTTCGTCACCGTACCCCAAGAACACACACTACCTGATCTTCATATCGAGCTTGGACCTCTCGTTCTTTGGTAGGTGAACGGATGCCCTGCATCCAAACACCCTGAGATGACTGTACGATGGATTATGTCCAGTCAACACCTTCTCAGGTACTTCTCCATTCAACGGGGCTGATGAAGACCTGTTTATCAAATACACTGCCATGTGCATTGCTTCTCCCAAGAACGTCTTGGGCAATTTCGTATGAGATAACATGCATCTGATTCTCTCTACAATGTTGCGATTTATTCGCTCAGCTACACCATTATGCTGGGGGTCTTGGGAACCGTCTGTTCATGCCGTATACCTAGGGACTTGCAGTACTCATGAAAGTCGCCAATGTATTCACCACCATTATCAGTGCGGATGCATTTCAATGATCTACATGTCTCTCTCTCAACCATAACATGAAACAATTTAAACACACCAAAGACCTCGTCCTTGGATTTCAAAGCATAAACCCAAACACTCCTAGATGCATCATCTATAAAAGTAATAAAATACAATGCCCCACCCAAGGTTTTTGTCATCATAGGACCACAAACATCAAAATAAACCAAATCTAATGCATGCTCTTTATTAACATAAGAAGCAGATTTAATAAATGAAACTCTATGTTGTTTTCCTGATAAACAATCAAGACAAGTTTTGAGAGGTGTACCTGTCACGTCTGGAAGGAGTCGCTTCTTTGCTAGTACCCGAAGCCATTTTTCACTCATGTGGCCTAGACGCCTGTGCCACATGTCAATAGCTGAATCTTTCGCTGCGTTCAACCCACCCTTGCACATACTGACACTTGCCTTATAAAGGATGCAACACTTCTTTCCTCTGGCCACGATCAATGAACCCTTGATGAGCTTCCATCACCCACCAGCAAACCGGCTTTCATAACCATCATCATCCAACTTTTCCATCGACATCAAGTTGAGGCGAAGGTCTGAGATATGCCTCACATCCCTGAGAATCAATGTGCAGCCCATATCGGTTTCCACACAAATATCACCGACTCCCACTATTTTTGATACGCCAGAATTTCCCATCTTCACAGTCCCATAGTCACCTGACTTGTAGCTTGTGAAGAAGTCCCTGCATGAAGTCGTATGAAACTCCCGAATCTATCACCCAGTCGTTGTCCTGACTTGTAGCCGTGAGACATACATCATGATCTGCGGAAAAAATGACTACAACGTCGCCATCTAAAGCGACAATAGTAGAATCTGATTCATCTTCCTTCCCTTTTCCTTTCTTGTTGTTCTTCTTACCACGACATTCATGCTTGTAGTGGCTCTTCTTACCACAATTCCAACAATTAACATCCTTTCTGTTACTCGACTTGCCTCTTGATTTATCTCGAGCTTTCCCGCCCTTCCTGTTCTTTCCTCTTCCCCGTTCCTGTGTCACAAGAGCCTCTTGTTGAGTAGACCCCTGAGACTTCTTCCTTGTCTCCTCATTGAAGAGACAACTGGTTACCTGTTCCATGGATATCTTTTCGTCTGGCACAAAGTTATTTAGAGACACCACCAATGTCTCTCAACTGCCAGGTAATGAAATAAGCAAAATTAAAGCCTGCAATTCATCATCCATAACCATCTTCATAGAGGAGAGTTGGTTCACTATATTGTTGACCTCATTCATGTGCTCGGCTACAGAACCACTATCCTTGAACTTGAGATTCACAAGTCGTCTTATCAGAAAAATCTTATTACTGACTATCTTCCTCTCATACATCCCTTGTAATTTCAGCCATAGGCTAGCGGCTGAGGTTTCTATAGACACATGGTGGAACACTGAATCATCCAACCATTGTCTAACAAATCCCACCGCATTTCGGTCTATCTTCTTCCAATCATCATTAGACATATTCTTGGATTTTGCTGATATGCCTAGAATTGGAGAATATAGGTCCTTGCAATAAAGCAAGTCCTCCATCTTAGCCTTCCATATGGTCCAGTTAGAACCATTGAGGCTGATCATCCTTGATAAGCCACCTTCCATAATTCAAAATCGATCCTACCCGTTCAATGAACTTAGCTCTGATACCACTTTGTTGGGGGCTTTACACAAAACCATAGGATTTAGCCCTCTAGAACAAACCAGAATTATGGATAATAAAGCAATGAAAATAATCAACGCATCAATCACACACCACACAAGAGATTTTTACGTGGAAAATCTTCAAAGAGGTAAAAACCACAGGACCTCATCCAGATCAACAATCCACTATGAAGTAGAACGTTACAAACTTCTTCACTCACGCAGAAGTGGATAAACAATGAGAGAAACAAAGAAAAAACGGAGAGATCTTACTGATTATGAGGACAGAGAAGCGTTGAGATATAGATTGCACAGTAGATAACCTCCACGAGCATAATCTCCCTTCCATAAGCTTCCTCTCTCTCTTTTCCTCTCTCTCTCTCTCACACCTTTGATAGTCCGAAACCTTTTAGCAAATCCCTTGTGAAGCTTTAGGAAACCCTCTTGTTGTACCTAGAAAGCCCTAAGTACCTCCTATTTAAAGTTTCAAGAAACACCTTTCCACATCCTAGTTGTGACAGGACTTGTGACACGAAATCCGCGCAAAATCGCAAAACGAATCTGCGTAACTACGACTGGTCGTGACGAACCTACGACCGGTCGAGAGCCACCCACGATCGGTCGAGCACCTCCCACGACCGGTCGAGCACCCCGGAGAAAAATAGCCCAAAGTTGCTAGACTTTGAGTCCTGCCACGGCTCGACTCCTACGACTGGTCGAGACCAGCCCTCGACTGGTTGAGCAGGGCTCATGACCGGTCGACGACAGGTCAAAAAAAAAACCCATCACATAAAAATTTTCTCTTTTTAAAATTGTTTAGTTATTCCGGAACAATAACTTTTGTAGCATTGAATGGTACTTTGGTTATTTCCACATCCATTTCTAACAATCAACGTTCCTCTTATTGGTCACAAAGATCATATGCGAATTTAGAGAGAGAGAGGGAGAGCTTCATAACTAACAGGAATTACTAAGCCTAAATAAGATTATTTTATGGTGATTGAAGTTGTGATGACAATGAATTATGTTGTTTGGTAGTGATACTACCTATCCGTATAAGCATGCGTGGAAAATGCAAGTGGTTCATACTGTATACTTTCTCAGAACACCATATATGTGAGAAGTGAGTGCAGTTTTTTGTTTATGCTCTATCCACGGTTGACTTGGCAATCTGGGCAATTTGGATTTGTCTTCCAACCATTCAACGTCAATAAATTCTTGAATGCATGTGTATCAAGCATTATGCTCCACCAGTCCATCTTAGTCCCCTTCTCAAAGTCATCCCAAATAGCTAGTGTGGGTTGACTTCTATAGGCGTGCTACGCGGACACCCCACTGAATTTTGGAAATTGAAAATTGGAGCAAACGAGGGTTAGGCAAATTGTAAGATACTCATATGGCGTGTCTCCTCAAACTCTCATGGAAAGGAATACCTCCATACCCATATGGGCGATTAAGATTGATTTCCTCGCCAGTTGACATCAAAGGTTGTCTTTCTTTTGACATGAAGGGAAAGACAATTCATCATGATGAGATAAGATAGGGCTGAGATATCCTTATCTAATTTGATCCAATAAGGAAATGGCATGTGACAGAGGTGAGATGTTTGCTTCTAACTTGAATCAAATGAGCCATGCATCTAGTTATAAGATGTTGGATTAATTCTTGGAAATACCGAAAAAAAATAAAAATAAAATAAAATTATATTTTGTTCACTAGGTTGAATCATGTAAAAATTACGCTGTCCTTAAAACGTGATTTGCTCCCTTATCAATTGTTGATGGGTTACAGGTGAATTGCTTCAAGGATAATACATGCCTATCTAAATCCTGCATGTAGCAATCATGAAGGGTCCACTAAGGAACAATTTAATGCGGCTGATCTTCTAGTAGACTCAAATAGCGGATATGTCTGCAATATTCTTGTATGGAGATAATTTCTGTGAGATCTAATGAATGAGGAGAGATATGTGTGAGTTGATTGAGATTTGGACTGGAATGATCCAGTTTATATAAGCACCAGGGAGAGGACCGTTGCTAGGTGGCCATCAATGGTTCAGAACATTTGAATAACACTTTTGACCATTGATTATTAATTCGAGCTATTTCTGGTCATCGGATTGAAAGATCTGATAGTTAGATCATCATAGTCCGTCCGTTTTCAAACCATTGTGGCTTTTAATTGTAAAGTGCGCCAACTAGTGCCACTACAACCACACTACACACGCCCACGCCCGTGCCTGAGCCTGAGCCCGCGCGTGTGCGTGCATGCGTTTCACATATAAACCATAAGTTTTCTTTTCTCATTTCCGATGTAGGACAAAAGCAAAACCCGCACTTTTTCATTTGAAAATTTTCAAAATCGTTTTGGCAGGAAAATGACTTCTCCTTATTTTTCAGGTCTCTAAAGCAATGCAATTTACACTTAAAAATAAAAAATCAACTATTAAGTGGAAAGATATTGGCAAGAAAAATAATCAGGCAAAATATAAACAATAAAATGAACCTCACACCGATAAATTAGGAAGATAGTAACTAGGCCATTGAACTTTAAGAGTACTACTGTGCCGAGCCGCATACTAGGTCATTTTCTTCGAGATAACAGAAGGCTCTGACGCTCCATCTCCAGTGTACAAACACCTCAACTAATAGATCACCATAGCATGCATAGGCAATGGTAAAATCCCAACACCTACCCTTTACATAATATCTCAATAGAGTATCTTTGTATCGCCGGAAGAAATACGAAGGGGGGAGATGAGTATTTTTCTTGAGTGTTGAAAAGGGAGGCCAGGCCATAGTTTTATGGAGAGAACTTCTAACTGTTACAAATAAAAATGAATTCGCAACTCCAAGCGATTACAAATGCAAATGAATTCATAAATTGTAACCCCTGACCATTACCAATGTAAATGAATTCAATATTGTAACTTCTAACCATTATGAATGCAAATGAATTCAAACATTGTAACTTTTGGCTGTTATAAATACAAGTAAATTAAAAAAAAAAAAAAAAAAAAAAAAAAAAAAGATGCAACTTCCAACCATTATGAATCAAGTGAATTAATTTTTAATTTTTAATTTTTTTTTTTTTTTTGAAATTTACCAACAATCTTCCACTTATTTCAAAAGAATAATGATAATACGAAAAGCTAGTATACATAAATGAAGGTGACATACTATCTTAAACATTACTGAATGAATCTCGTTTAAAGTATAAAAAATTGGTGAATTAGGTCTTGAACTTTTTTTCTTTTTTTTTTAAGTACACTGTATATGAAATATATACAATAGTTTAAATTTTACAAGATGTTTAGAGTTCTATGTTACGACTATGTTCACTATCTCGATTTCACAAGTGTTCATCAAAGATGTTTGTATAATAACTTTTCATCTCCATCTTAAGTCCAGGCTGTAAACTAATTAAGGGATATATACATTTGTAATACATTACACAGATTCACATTATTAAATATCATAGAGAGGAACTCGGAGAAATATTTCTTTCTTAATATGTGATGCAGTTCAACCAAAGAATTACATGGAAACTTTTTTTTTTTATTTTTTTTTTTTTCATTAAACATAATTCTTGGAATCTCCCAATCCTTAAATTATCATTTCTAATGATGCATTTATTTATGGTTTTAATTATCACCACTACAAGAAAAACCAACTTTTACCTACGAAAATTTTCGTTGCTAAAAGTGATATTTTCATAGGTAAAAAGTTTTACCGACGAAAACTTTTGTTGGTAAATTCATCGGTAAAAGACCAACGCAAAAGGTTTTTACTGACGAAAATTTCAATCGTCGGCAATGGTAAGATTTTTACTGACGAATTTTTTCGTTGGTAAAAAATAAGCAAAACACTTTTACCGACGGATATTTTTCGTAGGTAAAAATAATTACAGAACTTTTACTGACGAATTTTTTCATTGGTAAAAAATAAGTAAAACACTTTTACTGATGATTTTTTTTGTGGGTAAAAATAATTACAAAACTTTTACCGACGAATTTTTTCGTCAGTAAAAAATAAGTGTAAAACTTTGACCGATGATTTTTTTCGTAGGTAAAAATAATTGCAAAACTTTTATTGATGAATTTTGTCGTCGGTAAAAAATAAGTGTAAAACTTTTATCGACGATTTTTTTTTGTAGGTAAAATATTTACAAAACTTTTACAAGTAAGAAACTTTTACCAACGATTTTTTTCGTTGGAAAAAATATTTAAAAATCTATTACCAACGAATTTTTTCGTTGGTAAAAAATAAGTAAAAAACTTTTACCTACGAAAATATTTGTAGGTAAAAATATTTCACAATACTTTTACCTACGAAAATCTTCATAGGTAAAAATATTTACAAAACTTTTACCTATGAAAATTTTTGTAGGTAAAAGCCTTTTTTTTTTTTTTGTCACAAAATTCCTGATATATACCTGTTATAATATATTTCATCATATTATTCCTGATATACACCTGTTATATAATATATTTCATCATATTCACATTCACATCCATCTAAACCTAAACTAGTAAATCCATCCAAACATAAATTATATTCATCCAAACACAAACAATCTTATCCACATCACATTCATTCATGCATAAATACATATAAGTTTAACATCATAAATAAAAATATAAAAAATCACAAAGATGAAGGTAGAGGTGGTGGGGCATCGGTGGGTAAGCGTGCAGCAAGAGCTTGAAGCATCTCCGTCATCCATCGCTCATGCTCCACCCGCATCTCTCCCATCATCCTCTCCTGCTCCTCCCTCTGCCTCGCCTGTTGCTCCATCCTCCTCCTCTCTTGCTTATCCCTCTGCCTCGTCAGCTCCTCCATCCTCTTCTCCCGCTCCTTCTTCTGCCTCGCCAGCTCCTCCATCCTCCTCTCCTCCTCCTCCCTCTGCCTCGCCAGCTCCTCCATCCTCCCCTCCTGCTCCTCCCTCTGCATCGCTTGGTCCTCCCTCTGTCTCTCTAGCTGCTCACTCTGCCTCTCCAGTTGCTCTTTGATGTCATGGACGACGACCCGTAGCTGCTGAACCTCTCTCTCTCTCTCTCTCTCTGCGATATCAGCTCGGCGTACGGCGCTGTAGCCAACAACGATGGATCAGATAGAGGTAGCTCTAGCGGGTGCCATGAGCTTGATACTATGGCCAAGCCCACGTACATATCTAGAATGGGTGCCGAGCACCTCACTTAGGATCTCTGGCTCACTCCGCTGAGTACCATCGGGAGTGGGCTTACTGTGTAAGACCCTGTCCATTCCGTACCATTCTTATGCTTATGTGCACGATGATCGACGCCCTTATCCAAACCTTGATTAGCTGTACATAGTGCACACCCAACTAACCAGAACCTCAAGACCTCGAAACCAATTTCATATCGACCGCACTATCACCGCGATCGTGGAGGTACCACCCGTGCATTTGTACGATACTCCGTTAGTGAGATATGCCGCGAAGAATCATTAGTGTATCATGTGCGCAAGGCGCCATGTACTCCATTCCACACATGTGCACAACACATGCCATGCACACATGTACATGCCACACATGGGTGAGAGAATCTCTACCCATGTGTGTGATGTCACACACCCATACCTCCCCTCTTTCATGTGCCCCAAAGTCAACTTCTCTCCATTCCATACCCTATGTATGACATCATCACACCATGCCATCCCATGCTCCTTTAATCCACCATTAATTACAAATCATGAATTAATTGTCATAATCCCAGTCTAAGTTAACCAAGATCACACTAATTGAATCTAACCACATTTTAACAATTTCTCTACAAATAGTCTTTCATCCCTTAGCATTTCACTATTTTTCTACACAAGAGAGAGAGAGAGGAGTGATCTTGGTGGGCCATCAACTCCATCAATCCCATCCATCTCAACCATCCATCTAATCCATCAAGGTGAGTACACCCCCTCCACTCTTATAGTTTATTCTCTTTTTAATTATTTAGATGATTAATAGTGGTGATGATTCGATGATAATGATGTGATCAACGGTGTGGATGTACAGGAGAATTCATATAAAAAGATGATTAATAGTTGTGATGATAATGATGCGATTAATGGTGTGGATGTATAAGAGGATTCATACAAAAAAATAATAGAATAATAATTCATTATAAACTTTATGTGGGACCCATTGATAGTGGGCCCCACCAGAACCTTTGTATGTAATCCAAACCATCCAAAGTGTGGCCCATTGGGCTGGTCAAACACACACACACTCACAGCCATGCACACATGTGCACACCACACCATAAAAAAATAAATAAAATTTAAAAAAAATAAAGAGAAGTGGACGTTGTTGCTGCCAGCGTCTAGAGGACGCTGCAGCAAGCAGTGTCCCTGCTGCTGCTTGAAAGAAAAGTGGGAGGAGGGTGTGGGTCCCCAATGGGCTTTATATATTTAATCCATCCCATCCATTCAATTTCCCAACTCATTTTAGCCATGGAGCCGAAAATTGAAGCCAATCCGAATTTTTGGCGGGTCACATTGTAGAAAACAGTGATATTAGTGATATTAACTATTAGGGCCACTGTAATGTTTCTATACACCGAAACATATCAAATATTGGGTTTATTGGACCCGTCACGAGTCAGGGAACCTAGCAGGTGGAGTGGATCATCATGATGTGGGTCCCACCTACAAAATACCATGAAATAAAAAATAAAAAAATAAAAACAACAGCATTGGGCGCTGTTGCTGTCATCGTCTAGATGACGCTGCAGCAAGCAACGTCCCGCTACTGGATGCTGACAGAGGTGGTGGGCCCACCACAGGCCCCACCTTAATGCATGTTGAGCATCTACATCGTGCATTTGATGGGTCCCCTTTAGAAAGCGGGATACCCCAAAATTCCGCCGTACATGGAACTCAGGTGGCCCACACCATCAAAAAAATAAAAATAAATATATGAAGTTGAATAAATCAGCAATATTCATGGGTCTAATCTTGAGGTATATGTTATATCTAAACCGTCCATCCATTTGGTGAGCTTGTCTTAAGGCTTGAGAAGAAAAATAAGGTCCTATCACTACAAAAAAGTAGTGGGGGATTGAACGTCTACCATTGAAACTTTTTTTTTTTTTTTTTGGGTCATAGAAGTTTTGGACCAATATGAAATTTGTTTTTCCTCTTACTTCAGGTCTCTGTGACCTTATGAACATATCGAGTGGAAAATAAACGTTATGCTTGGCCTTATGAATGGTTTAAGGGTGAAATCATTATCTTCACTACTATTTATAGTATGGTCCAAATAGTCTTTGGATATGATTCATTTTTGGATAATTCTCTAAAATGATCTCTAAATATAGATAAACAGTGTATATATAATAAATAGATCACTTTGGGACCGATGAAACTTTGTTCTTCTTGAACCGTTTGTACAATTAGGAGTTCAAGCATATAAAAAACACTTGCTAGGGTCCACTTGAAATTTTGATGTATCTGAAACTTGGTTTGAACCCTTAACTAAGTGGGACACACATAATGGATGGCTGGATTTATGAGCCACATCTCTATGGGCCCAATAAATAATTACGAATATTTAATGGAGGGTAACCCTCTCAACTTGTGTGTGGTATGGCTCATTTTGATGTAGGTGTTATGTCACTTAATCCACCATGGCTATGACACGATGTATATTTAAGATCCTCACTGTTTATCTATTTTATCAACCCTTTTAACGGTATGATACCAAGAATCAGGCCCATCCAATGATGAAATAGTCGTACGTTCTGAAATAATGCAAATTGAACTCTCATCACTGAAAATTTGTTATGGTCCATCCTGATGATGTATTAGATGTTCAACCCATCCAACCCATGTACCGGGTTCCCTTTAGGCCATTTTCCCAAAGATCAGTCAATCCGACCTGAAATAGACCATACAATACAAGGCTATGAGAATGAATGCCTAACCATTGAATCCAACTTAAGACCACCATGGTGTATCTATTTAATCCACGCGGTATCATTTTAGGAATTGGACTAAAATCAAAGCAGACCTAAGTCTTAAGTGGGTCACACATATCTTACCCTCATGAGAAAATCCAATGAACTCCACCGCATAGAACCCATTGTAAATTCCATTTATGTGTGGGCCCAAGAATGTTAAGGCCCATTTTAAGTGAATGCCACGTGGGCCCATCAGTGGTAGCCTTGTTTGGGGCCAACCATTGGGCCTCTTCGACAAGAGTTTGTAATCTCCATGTGTTGAATGTATGACGAATTGGTATTGTAATTTTTAAAGTAATGATGATTAATCCCTTAAATGGGCTGATTGTGGACAACCCTTGATCACTTGGCACTTTGGTTAGATTGTGGCCTTAAGTAGTAATATCATATGATATGTGTTTAAACCCTTAAACATGTTCAATTATAACAAATGTGTAGACTCTAGTTGTGTGAGGGTGCCTTATAAGTGTTTGGCCCCTTAATCATGTGGGCATGTGACGTATGTATGGCCACCTAATCATAGGCAATGGTGGAGTATATGTAGTATATGTAGTCATCTAACTGTATGAATGTGAAATACGCACAAGGCCACCTAACCGTATGAAATCAAGTGGCGTTGATGGCCATTCAACAACATAGGTTTGTACTTATCAATATAGACACCGCCACTTGAATCACGTATGACCAAGTTGTACACTAGACCGAATGTGATGTAGGGTTATGTTACCCAAGATAATGCTATCAAGGTCCTGAATTCTATACGATGTGATCTCTAAACCATAAATGGTATGATGAAATGTGGCTCTTGGCCCTTAACCATGTGACACCGAATATGAGTCATTAACTATGTGACATGTGAAGTGGTTGTAGTATAAGACTCATCATAATTGGTGTAGCCTTGTATTCGTATGTAGGATTATGATTGCTCAATTATGTTTGGATATTTTGAAATATGGACACTAGATCATGATAGTAATCGTATACATACTAAACTATGTGAAATTGTAGTACTAGCAGCCTGATTATGTGAAAGTTTAGTAAAGCAGTTGTCCCATTAGTATGGCCCATTGATGCAACTCACTTGATGTGTATGAGGCACATTGATGCAGCCCACTTGATGCATATGAGGCCCATTATGATATATTTGAGGCTCATGTTTATGGTCCATGTGTCGAGGCCCATGTGATGTATATGCGGCCCGTATTCGAGGTTCATTGTGATGTGTATTTAGCCCGTGTTTAAGGCCTAATGTGATGTATATGAGGCCTATGTGATGAGACGCATTATGGTGCATTTGAGGGCCAGGCGATGGACCCCATTGTGATGTATGTTAGTGATGTAGAGCGGGTCACGGACAATTACATGGCAAAGATGGATCAGAAAAGGCCCGGTCAGCGACAGAAGTGATCTGGACCATCAGACCTTCAATCAGGCGTATCTCGCAATCTGGGATGAGTTAGCCGACGTAAAATATATGATTTTGGGGTAGAACAAGCTACTTTAGCCAACCAACCTAGCTATGCAAGGTTGCGACGCTCGAAATTGCGAGAAACCCCTGATTCGACGGTCGTTTTCCTGTTTCAATTTCGTTTTTACTATAAATAGTAAGTTTTAGTTTGACTATAACTCTTCATCCGTCGGGCTTTAGGAGTTGCGCCCAACGTGAAAAGAGCTTAGAATAATTAGGGGAACGGTTTGGTGAAGCCAAATAGGACACTTACTATTTTTGGCCGAAAACCTTGCGCACTAGTAGACATCACGACCGTCTATAAATAGTAAGTTTATATTTATAGTAAGTCGCGAATTCTAGGAGTTTTAGTTGTAGCTTGATTATGATTTCTTTCCCATTGCTTAGTACCCTTATTTAAAGGGTTGTGGACTCATTTTTATGCATTCATTAATCTATTTCAAATTTATTAGAATTTATTTATATTTTCTGCTCTTTTCTCGTGGATTCGAGAAAGTCTCTGTGAGGAGTCCAGAGAAGTTCCGTGGAATCGGAATAGTTATCCTCTTGAGAACGACGGTGCTCGACCTCACGTCCTCCCTTGCGTCAGTTAGGCCCATGTGAGAGGCCCATCATAATGTGTATTAATCTCTTGAGTGAGGCCCATGGTATTGTATATTTAGCCCTTGTGTGAGGCCGTGGGTCCGCTATATGTTAGGCTCTATGTGGGCCATTCCTTGGGGGCAATGTTGGTTAAATGTCCACATTGTCGAGGTCAATTATCGATGCCAGTTATTGATACCGATTATGAGTATGTGATAGCATAACATCATGATACATGCCCATGGCATCATCCGCATGTTTGTTATGAGATGTGGTTGACCATTACATATGTTATTGGGCAGGTTGTTATGACTCCCTGATAGGTGGAGGTTATCTCACATGAGTGCACAGTATGCACGGGATTGATGCATGACTGAATTATATGACTCATACGTCTTGCATCGTGTGTTGTGATTACCGTACGCACTAGCGACATAAGGGCCGTAGCCTCCACAAGCATATCGTAGATGGCCAGATGGGACACCGAAAATCTGTTGCTAGAATCGGGCTTCCATAGATGGCCCCGAGTGAAAATTCCTAAACTCTCTTGGTACCAGAGGACGCCCCAACGTCGAGACCGAGTGGATATATATGAGTGCATGAGGGCCGTATACCAGTAGGCAGCGTCTCCCACTGTGTCGTGATCGGTTGGGAGGGGGTGTGACCTTCTAGGTTGAGTTTGACCAGCTTGAGGAATGGGTCTGCTATCGATGAGCCAGGCCCGATATTGGCAGGCGGATAATGAGGTCTCTTCCACTTACCCAGCTGTGCGCTCGGATAGGGTTGGCAAGCTGGTGTAGAGTGTAATAGACTCCGATGATGATCCCAGAGATGAACAGTACTAATATATGGACTTATTGAGCAGGAGTTGCATACTCATTCATTCATTCATTATCCACTTAGGCTGGTAGTGCGCAACTATTTGTTATTTGTACCTTCGCAATGACCACGATTTCAGTTGGGGCACGCGACGAACCTGAGATCAAGAGTTTACCACATTGAGTCTGACTATCCAAATTTAGGTATGGGACTGGTTTGGATAAAAGTCCCTTGTGATGGGCCCCATAGCTTGCGATACTACGTACTATCATTCCGACTTCACACTCCAGCATGGTCATTCCATTCGCACCGCATATTACATTACATCCACGACATATGACATTTTGGGTTATTGTGTTTCTGCATTTAGATACGGCTGACGATATTCGTGAACTCATCAGGAATTATATATTGCATTGCATCCTTGACATCTGATATCTGACTCTTTATGACTCTTTGTTTGCATAGCTGATTTGTATTGCGTACTCTGATATTATATGACTCATGGACTTGTCAGTATTTCCTCTTACTTTAATATCGTATGATTCATGATCTTACCAGTATTTCTGATATTGTATGATTATGACATGACAATATGATGATGATGATGTGATTATGGATGCGTGTAATACGGTTATGACTATGGTATAAGAGAAATGAAAGTATGACTTGTTGATGCTGGTAGCATTGACTCGGAGTATTACTATGATGCATATGTATTGTATTGACATTTGGCATCGGCATCATACCTTACGTACTATACGCCTTTCACCATACATGATTTCTTCGTGGCATATTTATCTTGCTTGCATGTAGGATACACTGCACACATGTGTGTACTCACTAGGCTTTTTGCCTAAGCTTCCTATTTTCCATTTTTTTTCAGGGTAGGAGTAGCTTGGAAGACTTAGCTTTCTCGTTGCATTGTATCTATTTTTTGATTTGGCATGTTGACGTTATGTACCTTTTGAAGAGCATTGTACTTGTAACCATCAGGATTTATAATGGAGAGTGTTACTTGGTATTTTGATCATGGATCTTCATGCTCAGGTATTATTAGATGAAAAAAAATTTTAATAAAAAATCTTCCTTGTGGTGTGCCGAACTCGGGACTTGGTGTATGAAAGTCGAGTGCCAGATTCGGGACATCACGGAAGCTGTTCGTCCGTGGATTTAGGGCGTGATAGACTGTGTAAGGTGTTTATCGCCGCCTGTAATGAAAACATATGAATTTTCATAACAAAAGACATTATTGTAATTCAATGCAATTAAATTTTACAATATAAGAATTTTTACCCAATTCTTATTGGCTGTAGGATGAACCCAAGATCCCGTCGCTTACCGACAGTGAGTCCCTCTGTAGAGGTCTACTGGTCTAAGCTCCTGACCAGTGACAAAATCTCGCTGCGCAATCGAAAGGACAATAAAATTAATATAAATGCATGGAAAGAATATATCAACTTATTAATTACCAGTAATTTCTTACAATGTCATGACGAAGTCGTATAAATGACTTTGAACCAGCTACGTGGTTCACTTCTAACTTTCCCTTGTTGTCAGAATTTATTTTACTCTTTTAAACACATTATTCATAATATATTGTTATTAGTTATGAATTTAATTGTTACCTTAAGATATCGTAAATATGTACATATTACCTGAAAAGACTCAGACAAAAATCTCTTGTAGAGTATCTACCAGTTGTCATGGGTCATGTGCAGCGGTGCGGACTGTACACCCTCTTTGTGGCTCACGCACCTCTTGTACCGCTTGTGTAAGTAACCGTGGTACTCCTTGAACCGCTCTTTGACCATGTCATCGACGGCATAGGAAATGTGCGGAATACTCAAATCCAAGTCAAATTTATTCTGCAGTTTCGTAAATAATAGATTAAAGCAATAAACTTATTAAGAAAATAACTTAACCGTAAATGAACTTTTATAAAATAAATTTTAATTTACTAAAATTTACCTGAAGACGCTAACGGATGAATTGCCACACATCATCTGTCACGTCGGCCCAACGGGGGGTGGTGGGGGATCAAAGATCGGCATAAGACACCGACCTCCGATGTAAACAACCAGACATTGTTCCCAACAGGTCTAATGCAGTCCTGTGGGAACTCTACCATCACCCTACCCTCATGCGTAAGTCACTCTAAAAGCAACCTACGTGTGGGTCCACGTCCTCGTCGGCTGGTCGACAATGTTGTTGGAAAAGAAATATGTAAGTCTAAGCATAAATAAAAGTCATTAAAAGAAATATATGTATAGACTTACATGCAGTGCTCGATATATACGCAATTGAGGGATCAGACGCTTGCGATGCAACATGTGACGGCGATGCTGTCTCAGTCGTATCATGGGTAGAAGGGGTGGATCCAGTGCACGAACGACGTGGTCTCCCACCTGGTGCCATCACTGAATATGTGTGAGCTACGAACTCATAAATTTAAACAATGTCAATACAAGTGGAATATACTAAAACATTATACAAGTAGTGTTGATAGTACAATGCATTTGTGCTTATGCTTAAAGAGATAATTAAAATATGATTAGACCATTACACTATAATGCAAGAAGAGTATAATAAAACTGTAAACTTTAATCTATAATCCTTGGAAATTCCATTACACATTATCATTCTATATTAAATGCACATATTTCGTTGTAATACGAAACAACTTTGAGGTAAACTATCCGAAGTACTCCCTGCGTAAGTTATCGTACGCTTCAGAAGCATATGTCATGTTGTGTGAAGTACTCGATATTTTTACACCCAACATGCCAGTCACAATAGGAGAAATCTAGTCTCTCGGGACTCTATTCAGATGTGCAAGTGACAGAGTCGCATCTTCCATATCTCGTTTCCTACGGTTATATATCTCTATGAGCTCCGAAATTTCTTTGAGATGGTATAATCTTTCATCGGAGTCGTCGTTGATATATTCCGCTCTACACTCATCAACTAGACCGGGTATCTCTTTGGCCCTACTAGAAGAAGATATGACCAAAACGTCCATCTGCAACAGCTGATGAAGTATGTTGCGTGCTTCTGCTACGCTCTGGTTTGAGGAGGACATGATCAGAAATTGACTCAACTGCAAATGTGGATTATAAAAAAGTTAATTAAAGGAATAAATCATGACTTGTAATTTTCACGTATACATGGAATACATAAATTATTCGAATTGAAAATTGACATGTAAATCATGTGTACATGTAATAATCGTCGTATGTATCACTATCGCTTAGGACTATTTCTTCTTCACCATCACTATCGCTGAACAGTATTTCTTCTTCATCGTCTGTAATGTCGTCATCAATGAAACCGCTATCATTTCTAACAATGTCATGTATTATTGAGGCATCAATATGATTAGGTAAAACATCAACTCTGTCCAATTACACCACATCAATATCAACATTTGAATCAGTCCCTGTATTCCCAGATGACATGTCTTCTTGATATGCTTGTTCAACCCTAGACGTTTCATTTCTTTCGTCTTCTCTATCTTCAACTTCTGGTATGGGAACGTTAAATACATTCCTGGGCTTTATTTTCTGCACCACGTGCCAAGAGCCACCTAACTTGGTGTCAGCGAGGTAAAATACTTGTTCAGCTTGACTGGTGAGGACAAATGGGTCGTCCTTAAACTATTTTCGAGATAAATTTACGCTCGTAAAGTAGTTGTCAGTCTGTATTCCCAACTTCTTATTTCCAATGTCCCACCAATCACATTTAAATAAATACACCCGCTTTTTCATACAATAACTCAGCTCAATAATATCCGTCAAAACGACATAAAAGTCAATTTCATCGTCTTCATTCGTTCCCTTCACAACCACCCCACTATTTTGTATGGTCCTATACTTCTCACGTTCTTCGGTGTAGAATTGAATCCCATTTACAATATAACCTGTATATGTAGATACACGTCTATCAGGGCCACCGCCAGTGAGTATAGTGCATTAGATGCATCCGTAGAGTTGCTCGTGCGTAATGTCTTTATCTATTATCATGTACAAAATGTAATAGTTTAAGGATTTTCTTAGGTTCAAATAATGTGCAATACAATAAAAATTCTAAGGGTGGTGAGATACAATATGAAATCTTACACGTTTTGCAAACCATTTTGAAAACTCATCCTAATGCATTCGATCATAATTTGTCGAAAATTGGGACTTCATCTCGTCGATGTGTTTACTACACATAAATGACACGTCATCAGTAAGAAACATTAAAATCATCGTATGTAGAGAAAACAATAATCGAGGGAAGACTTACTCTAAGTATGACTCTGTTTCTTCACAATTATGCAACACATACCACTGCGCCTTTGCTAGATCCCCAAGGTCCATATCCTGAAACATCGGGGATCCTAAAGGACGAACATTTTGTGCAAATACATATATGAGTCATTGCTCATGCTCCTGCCCTTCATCGGCATTTCGATCTTCTCGGTTGAATCTAGTGTTTATGCTACGAAGATACATGGAGCAAAATGTCAGGCACTCATTATCAATGTACGCTTCAACAATGGATCCCTCCGGTCGTGCCTTATTCCTCACAAATCATTTTAGTGTGTGAAGGTATCTTTACACAAAACCACTATGTTATACGTATGAAAACATAGATATATGTAGTTTATGGAATGAATAAAAATTTTAATAGGTTCTACCACCTTTCAATCAGATACATCCAACGATATTGTATTGGGCCTGCAAGCTTTGCCTTGTGCGGTAAGTGAATCGCTAAGTGTACCATGACATCGAAAAACGCAAGTGGAAATATTCTTTCAAGTTTGCAAAGGATTACGACAATGTTCCTCTCTAGTCGTTTAATAACATCTACATTCAACGATTTCAAACACAAATCCTTAAAGAATATCCCCAACTCAATCAGCGCCGCACTATATCCTTGCTCAGGAATCTACGAATCGCAACCGGTAGTAGGCATTGCAAAAGGTTGTGACAATCATGACTTTTCATTCTTGTTACCTTACAGTCCGTAACATTTACGCGCTGAGATATGTTTGACGCATACCCATCGGAAAACTTCACTAATCTCAACCATTCACATAAACGCTTTTTATCTAGTTTTGTCAATGTGTAGTAGGCTGCTAGTATAGTATATGAATTTTTATGTGGTTGTATGTGCAATTCTTTCCTTAAACCCATTGCTTGTAGATCCAATCGAGCCTTGAAACTGTCTTTTGTTTTTTTTCTCTATGTTCATTAATGTTTCGAAGACATTGTCACATATATTTTTCTCAATATGCATGACATCCAAGTTGTGTCTCAATTTCAGATCACTCCAATAGGGCAACTAAAAAAAAATGCTCTTCTTCTTCCAGTTATAGTCTAATAATGTATGTTTCCTCTTCTTCAAGTGCGATACCTTACCAAATCTAACTTCTCCAACGTTACTCAGTTGTTGTATCACATCTTCTCCAGATAGCTCTTTTGGAGGTGGCCTATGATCTTGTTTGCCATCAAAGATCATCGTCTTCCTGCACCAATTATGATCGCTCGGAAGGAAGCGACGATGGCCCATATAACACGTTTTTCTACCATGCTTCAATGACAATGAACAAGTCTCAATACCACATGTAGGACAAGCCAACTTTCCCTTCGTGCTCCACCCAGACAAATTCCCATATGCGGGGAAGTCATTTATTGTCCATAAGACCGCTGCATGTAATCAAAATGTCTGTCTTGCACACGTGTCATGCGTTTGTACACCTTGACTCTACAACTTGTTTAAATCATCTATTAATGGTCGCAAATACACATCCATGTCTTTCTCGGGTGACCTAGGTCCAGGAATAAGCAATGACATCATGAAAAATGACTTCTTCATACCCAACCGAAGAGGTAAATTGTAGGGAATAAGTATTACTAGCCCCATACTGTACGAACTACTCATATTACCAAATGGATTAAAACCATCACTTGTAAAACCTAGCGAACATTGCGAGAATCCTCTGCAAACCAGTCATATTTCTTGTCAAAATTTTTTCAAGCTTCAGAGTCCACAAGGTGCCTCAGTGTACACTCATCATGAACGCGTTCTCCTTATGCCACCTCATATCTTCAGCCGTCTTGCTAGACATAAACAATCTTTACAATCTGGGTTTCAATGGGAAGTACCTTAACACCTTTTGCTGGATTTTCTTACGCTTGGCTTCGTCATACTTCCACCTAGACTCTCCACATTCTGGACACTCTTCAACATTTTCATGCTCTTTCCAATACAATAAACAATCATTTATACATGCATGTATGGGGATGTAACGAAGGCCCAAGTCTCGCATAAAGGATCTTGCCTCGTAATGAGACTTAGGCAATGTCTCATCGTCCGGTAATGCTTCTTTCAACAATTCAAGCAACATATCAAACCATTTGTTACTCGAATGATTTAGTCTTCAAATGAAGTAATCTTGTAAGAAAATTCAACTTGGAGAAGTTCTTACACCCCGGATAAAGTACACATTGTGCATCCCTCAACAACCTACTAAACTTCTCTGATTTGACATCACCCATAGGAGGAATATCTTGGCTACTGCTTGTCGTTACAAAATTAGTATCCGCAATTACTCCCCTGAACACATCCCCTATGATATCTTGCATTTCGTCAACGTCTTCATCCTTGTCATCCGACACAATTGCATCAGCAAAGACTTCAGTGGCCTCAACTCTGTGGCAGATATCTTCACCATGATGGATCCACCAAGTGTAAGCCTGGTTAATCCCAACTATGAACAAATCATCTTCTACTTTGTCTAAAGTCCAATAAATCATGTTCTTACATTTTTGACATGGACACCTAATCCTATTCCCTGAATCTGCCCGATTCCGCGCAAATTCCATGAAATCTTAAACCCCTTGTTTATACTCTGGGCTAAACCTGTTCTTAGCTCACATCCAACTCTTATCCATCTCTACAATGAAAAGACTAGAGTCAGTTTATGGAAATAGGTTTAAGATTAGGCTAGGTTTAGGTTTAGGTTATAGGTTTAGGTTATAAGTGTAGGTTATAGGTTTAGGTTTAGGTTAGGTTATAGGTTAAGGTTTAGGGAATCGAGTTTAGGTTATAGGTTATAGGTTAAGGTTATAGGTTTAGGTTATATAGGTTTAGGTTCAAGTTTAGTTTTAGGTTTAAGTTTTGGTTATAGGTTTAAGTTATAGGTTATAGGTTTAAGTTTAAGTTATAAGGTTTATGTATAGGTTTATGTTAATATTTAGGTTAGAGATTTAGGTATAAGGTTTAGGTTATAGGTTTATGTTAATGTTGTAGGTTATTGGTTTATGTTAATGTTGTAGGTTATAAGTTATAGGCATTAAGGTGGATGGAATTGTAAAAGTAACAATAAATGAGATTCTATAGAATCATAAGCAATCCATGACAGGCCCTAACAAATTGATGAATCAAATTGATCTTTTGTGCTTTTGTGTAAATTTATCTTAACATCCATATTAAAAACAATTTGAACAAATGGTTCATATCTGTCAGATCACTGTGATGTTTGCATGGTAGACCATGAGCTGTGTATTAAACCTAATGAACATTCGAGATTAATGGGTTGACTGTCTAAGTGTGCCAAAGCAACTAGGAGCACTATAACTTATAGAGTTAAGAGAGCATTGCAGAAACTCTCTACTATCTTTACCATTCAAAATAAATGAAACACATACTCCACTACTAAAATACAATCAAAGATGATAAAATAAGTTCACAGAAAGCGTCCAAAATATTACCACAGTACCCCACTACTAACATACAATCAAAGATGATAAAAGCAACACTTCACAAAAAGATTTATTTAAATAAAATGAATATTTTGCAAGGAAAGACACCACTAATCATCATAGTCAGAGAATTACTTAACAACAACAGCGATTGGGGTCCTCGAGAAAGAGCCTACACCTATAGCCGAGTATAATTATTACATTAAAAATGACTTACAAACCTTTTTAACTTACAAATCTGTTGTAATTTAATAGACAGAATAACAGTTGTTCCTCGACCAATGTTCAATTAAAAAAAAAGACAGTTGGGCTCATTTGGACGGGTGGATTGGAAGGGATTGGATGGTATTGGAAGGGATTGGAAATTAAATCCCGAGATTGGCCGGGCGTGCCAAACAAACAGGGTGATCTGATCCTAAGATATAGCAATCCCATGGATCTTAAGACAATCCACTAACAACACCATCATTACCTTTAGGGCCTGTTTGGCCATGCAGATTGGATGAGATTGGAAGGGATTAGAAGATAGATCCTGGGACTAGTCAGGCGTGCCAAACAAACATGGGATCCTGATCCCGGGATATAGCAATCCCATGGATCCACTGACATCACCATCATTACCTTTAAATCCCATCCAATCCACCCTAATCCCTTCAAAATTGCTTGGGACGTGTTTGGTTCGAGGGATTGAAAGGGATTGGAAGGCTTAATCCTGGGATTGGCCGGGCGTGCCAAACAGACCAGATATAACAATCTCAGGATATAGCAATCCCATAGATCTTACACCAATCCACTGACGTATAGCATTACCTTGAAATCCGTGCAATCCACTCTAATACCATCCAATCTGCCCGGCCAAACAGGCCCTTATTGTATTGAGTAAACTCAGTAGGGCCACCTTAAACCCTAAATCCCTAAATCCCCAAATCCCTAAATCCCTAAATCCCCAAATCCCTAAATCTCCAAATTATTTCAATCGGTATTGAGATTAAGAGAGATTGAGAGAGAGAGTTCCCGAGCTCTTAGGAGAGAGAGAGAGAGAGGAGGGAGAGGATGCGAGAGAGACAGAGAGAAGGGAGAGGATGCATGAGAGAAAGAGAGGACCGAGAGAGACAGAGAGAGGAGATGCGCGCGAGAGAGAGAGAGAGAGGGCAACGAGAGAGACAGAGAGATAGAGAGAGGGCGCGGTTGAGAGAGGACCGAGAGAGAGAGGGTGTGCGAAAGTGAGAGAGGACCGAGAGACAGAGAGGACGCGAGAGTGAGAGTGAGAGAGGACAGAGAGAGAGAGACTTTAAGTCTCTCTCAAGAGACGGATTGGCTAATCGCCCTGACACCAGGGACGAAAGTAGGTGGTCGGTGCTCTGTGGGCCCCACCATGATGTATGTGTTTCATCCCTGCCGTCCATCTATTTTTTCATTTTATTTTATGGTATGAGATAAAAAATGAGGTATATCCCAATCTCAACTGGACCACATTATAGGAAACAGTGTTGCATGAGCGTCGACCATTAAAAACCTTTTGGGGGCCATATAAAGTTTTGGATCAATCTGATATTTTTTCCCTTCATTCGGGCCTATATATAAGGCCCGTATCATAGACCGTACTGTTCTTAGGCTTCCGCGGTCCTTCCGGTCGAATTCTGACAACCCTTGACCCGTATCCGATGTTTGCGTGTGATCCTAAGCCGAGTCCCGCATATTAGAGTCACTCGATTTGAGACTTATACCCTTGCAACAGCATCGTCGCCGCGGTTCCAACGCCGCGACTCGCGCACCGATCCGATACCTTGACCAAGAGTTGTGGGCCCCACGTTCATTCCGAAGAAATGCCAAGTGTTGCAAATTTCGAGAGGGAATCTCTACAACCTATCCCATGAATCAATCAATCAATCAATGTCAAGTACAAGTCAAGTACACTCCATGCCCTAAGTACAAGCAACCCATCCTTTCCCATTCCCAAAGTCAACTCTCTCTCTCTCCACCCATCCCTTTCTTACAACACCCATCACCCATCACCCATCATCTCATCCCTTTTCACCCATCACTTTTCTCTCCCTCTCATTTTCTCTCTTCATTCCCAAGCAACAAAATATCACACGTCCAAGCCTCCCCAAGCTCTCCCAAAACAAAAAGTATGGCCTACCTTCTTACTCTCTCATCTCCCATCTCAACCATTCATCTTTCATCAACCTCCATTAAAATTGAAGGCACGGAGCATACGAGTCTAAGGAGCTAAAGAAGGAGGCCGATAGGTGGGTGATCCACCGTTAAATTTTGATTTTTAAGGGCCCACTTGTTGTGGGACCCACTTGATGTATAAATTGTACTAGGGAGGGCCTAATAGTAGCGGGGTCCCTCCCCTTCTCGTTTCTCTCTCTATCTCTCTCCCTCTCTCTATCTTTGATGTGTGGCCCACCATGATGTAGGTGTACATCTAGCCGTCTGTCTAATCCATGGACGCTGGATGCAGTTTGGCTGGTGTACCACGCATCTACCTAGCTACTATTGACATGCGTTAGTGAATCATGTGGCCCACTAAGTGGTGTAAAAGATCCACACTGCTCATTTTTTTGGCATGGACCCCACCATAGCAGCGTGTGGGGCCCATCATAACGTGCGTGTACATCCAGCCGTCCGTCCAGGCCTGGACAGGGACGCTGGATGCAGTGTAGTATTTTAAAAAAATAATAATAATATATAAATAAATTAATATAATATATATACATATACATGTGTAATGGAGGTAGGCACTACGTGGGACCCACCCACCTTAGCTTACCCCTCCTTAGCAGCATTGTAGCTGCTGAGGAAATCCTCACTGTCTGTTTATTTGGTGGGACCCACCATATTTGTATGTGCTTCATCTACACCATCCATTTGGGCACTGTCATATACGGCCCCACCATGGTACATGTGATGCCTGCATCGTCCATGCAGTGGCCCACCTTGATGTTTGTATCTGGCCGTCCATCTGCTGGATGGCTAGCGGCCTCACCATGATGGATATTTTCCATCCAAACCGTTTATTCATCTGGTGTACAACCACGTATGTGGACCCCACCCCTGATGTTTGTATTACATCCAGATCATCCATTCATGTGGAGCGTACCATGATGGATGCATCAGGACCGTCCGCTGACACTCCCAACCTCCCACACACACACACGTATATATATGTATATGATATATGTTATATTATAATTTAATATTTTATATTAAATGAGGGGCCACTCCCACGTTGGACCCACCTTTAATATGGTATTTGCACCATCCAGATGGATTTGAACAGTGAGGATAGGCAGCATTTTGCCATTGTTCAGATATATAAAATATAATATTATATTATATGATATATGATATATGGTATTGCATTGGTGGGCCACTACGTGGACCGCACCATGATGAATGGTCTTATCTGCACCATCCAATTGCTGGACGGTGCAGCGGATATGATATCCAGACCATCCATCCAATGGACACGGTCATGGATCCCCACCGTTGATGCATGTGTTCAATCCAAACCGTCCGTGAGCTCGTCCTTGGGCTTGAGACAAAAAATAAGATAGATCCAGTTATCAGGTGGACCCCACAATCATGCATGTGTTGTAGCTACAACATCCAACCATTTTGACAGAAAATTTTAAGGCTTGAGATAAAAAATAAGACAGATCTAGTATCAAGTGGACCACACTACAGAAAATAGTGGAGTTGAATGTTTGCCATTGAAACCCCTTTTTGGGATTACAGAAGTTTTGAACCATTATGATATTTATTTTTCCTCTATCCAGGTCCTCGTGACCTTGTGCACAGATTGGGCGGAAAATAAATACTATGGTGGGCCCATTGGAAATATAGCTATGGAAATCATTATCAACACTGCCATTTGTGGTATGGTCCAGATAATCCTGGGATATGATTCATTTTTTAAAATAATGCTCTAAACTGATCTCTAGTAGTAGGTGAATGGTGTGGTTAGTTTGGGCCCATTTGATTCGGCCCATTGAATTGGCCCATTTGATCAACCCATTTGATTTAGCCCATGTGATTCGGCCCATTTGACTGGCCCATTCAACTCGGCCCATTCGACTTGACCTATTTGATTCGGCCCACTTGACTCGGCCCATTTGATCGGCCCAACTAACTCGACCCATTTGATCGGCCCATTTGATTCGGCCCGTTCGTTGTAATTGAGGCCCATGATGATGTATATTAACCCCTTGTACTAGGCCGTGGGCCCCTATCCGATTGGCCCTATGAGTGTCATTCCTTGGGAGCAATGTTAGTTAAAGGTCCACATTGATGGGCAATGATGGTTGGACATCCACATTGTGACCTTCCCTTAGGCCTTGTTAGGCCCTTCCTCATCATTCTCTCGCAGGTTAACCTAAACGCTTGGGCCCCATTGATTTTAATTGGTCCATCATCGGTCGTCTATCTATGGACCTCGCCTCGCGCCGAGGTCGATTATCGATGCCGATTATTGATATCGGCTGCCGTTGCCGATTATGAGTTTGCGACAGCATAACATGATGATACATACCCATACGCATCATCTGTATATTTGTTATGAGATGTGATTGGCCATTTCATATGCCATAGTGCAGGTGGTTTATGGGACTCCCTGATAGGCAGAGTTATCCCACATAAGCGCATGGTATGCGCAAGATTGATGCATGATTGGGCTACGTAACTCATGCACTTTGCATTTGTGTGATGGTGATTACTGCGACATCAGGGCCATGACCACCACAAACACATCATGGGTGGTCAGGCTGGATACCGAAAATACTGTTTCTAGCATCGGGGTGCCATAGATGTCCCTGGGTGAAAATCCCTAAACCCGATGGTACCAGAGGATGACTCCAACGTCGAGACCGAGTGGATACATGAACACATGAGGGCCGCATACCAGTAGGTCGAGTCTCCCACTGTGTCGTGGTCGGTTGGAAAGGGGCGTGACCTTACCCACCTGAGTGAGGGAAAAATTTATAGGTTGAGTTTGACCAGCTTGAGGAATAGGTCCGCTATTGACTAGCCGGGCCCGATATTGACAGGCGGATAGTGAGGTCTCTTCTACTTACCCAGTTGTGCGCTCAGATTGGGGGCGGCAAGCTTGCGTAGAGTGTATTAGACCCCGGTGATTATCCAGAATGAGAACTGTACTGATACTTGATGCTCTAGTGATGAGTTGCATTGATATGTGAATTTAGATGAGGATTGGCATGCTTGAGTTACATCTCACATCGCGTGGTCTTGATATGGCAAATAATATTCATATCTTGCACCGCATAGCCTTGGTACGGCTGATTGCATTCATGTACTCATCAGCATGGTTCCGCATTACTTTGACATTGTATTCTGAGCACGCTCTTATTGCGCACAGACTTACACCACCCTCTAAGCTTTTTATAAGCTTATGCACGATTGATGCGTGCAGGTGACGCCAGGATGCAGCCATAGCTTTGCCGCAGTGGGAGTGTGCAATCGAGCTTCAGGAGTTTCCATTATCATTATCTTGTATTTCCCTTCATGCGCATTGTATTTTAAAGTTTTTTATTATAGTGAATTTTGTGATGGTGTTCTTGTGTTTGTTGCTCGTGGGTTATGCTTTTGGTTATGTTCATTACGAATTAAATTGATGTTAAAAATCCTCCTTGTAGGATCCCAGGATCGGAACCTGGTATATGAATGCCGGGAGCCGAGAACGGGGTACTACAGAGGTTGTCGGCGCCAGATTCGGCAATCGAAAATTTTGTGAGCCAGTTTCTGAGTTTGGAGCGTGACACTGTATGACATAATCAACAGATTGGATGTCAAATAAAAAGTACAGTGGGCCTTAGGAGGGTTTTAATGGTGGATATCCAATTGCTATTGTTTTCATGTGGTGTGGTCCACCTGAGATTTATATCCCTCTCATTTTTGGTATCAAGCCCTAATATGATATATAAAAATGGATAGACAACATGGATGAAACACACATCATGGTGGGACCCATAGAGCACTAACCACCAGCCACGGGTCTGGTGTCAGGGGGAGTAGCCAATCTGTTTCCCTCATGGATGCCATACGGTGACGACACCAAGTATTGTGAGCCCCACTATGATGTATTTGTTATATCCACATCGTCCATCCATTTTGAGATATGTCATGAGCCAAAGAATGAGGTAGATAAAAATCTTTAGTGGACCCCACTATAGAATTCTCAGGTGCACCACACCACATGAAAACAATAGTAATTGGATATCCATCATTAAAATCCTCCTAAGGCTTACTGTATTGTTTATTTGACATCCAATATGTTGATTAAGTCATACATGGCCAAATGAAGGGAAAAAATAAAAATCAGCTTGATCCAAAACTTTTATGGCCCCAAAATGGTATGACATCCAATATTGTACTGTTTATATTTTTTAAGATGTCTTCACATAGTTTTAGATGGTATGACCCACTTGAGTTTCGTATACAGATGATTTTTGAAATATCTCATAACTTAAAGGGGACACATCAAATCCACGGTATTGATGTTCGACACACATCATGATGGGGCCCACAAAACTTACTAACATCAATTCTTAGATTCTCATGAGGTCAGTAAGTTGGGTCACAATTTTGACCAGAATATTTGGCCCATTTTACATGTCTGGTCCATTCACTCTATTTTACTGATCAATACTCTCAATTTGACTAGTTACTCGCCTCAATCAAGCTACATATGAGAAAGATATTGGGTATACAATATGTCTAGACTTTATATCGAAAGTTCAGCTCGATTGATAGGACTGTCTAAGCAACCAGATGCAACTAAGAGTATTATAACTTTCGGTACTCCTAAAGCATATTGGAGCATTTTCTACTAGGCATATTACGATTATCGAAAGATTAAAATTAAAAAATAAAATAAAACACAATAAAATAAAAATAAAAAAAATTTAGAAAAAAAAATGGTTTGGTTGGTTAAGGGCCGGGTCTGGACCTGTCGGAGCCGATCTAAACAGAAAAACTACTCAACCTGGTTTTGGATTTTGGACTGGTTCTTCTATTGTAAGCCCGATAAAATACAATGGGCCAACCCAATCTGTTACCACTCCTAGAAATCCATACCTGGCAAAGGAGAATCGTCCCCACAGACGGCTGAGGATGAAGCACACGAATAACACAACCTTCACCGCAAGGTTTCTCTTCCTATGAAGGGGTGGAGAGTTTTAGGGATTAGGGTTTAGGGTGGGTGGAGAGTTTTCTGCCAAGCGTCGTATTTATAGAAGGTTGGTTGAGAAATAATCTCATGGGCTAGAAGTGTACGGTAATCTATGCATGCACATAGTTTAATCTGTACTCGCTGAAGTGCTGATCATCTATCAGGACTGTAAATCAGTCCAAGTCCGTTCCTTATAGGCTTCCTTGAAATAATAATACGTATCGGAGGATCCGAACCTTCTACTCAGTGGCAAGCAAAAATGGATGGAAGAAATTTTAAATAAAAAATGAGCCTAATAAAGGAAGTTATCACTATCTGATTTATGTGATTTTATCACAGTAGTGCAAGAATAGTGGATCGGACATATTGGATAGACCATAGTAATTTTATTTTTCATAGATAAATTCCAATTTCCATTTAAAAATAACATATTATTTTCAAAATGTATATTTTAAAAACATTTGATTGTGTGGGATTAGCTTGTTATGTTGATCAGGCCTCTGTCATAGTTTCAGATTCTCAACTTGTTATGTGAGATTAGCTTCTATTGTCAAGTTGAGCAAATCAATGAGTTCAGTATATTAGTTTTCTGAGTAGCTATACATCAATGAGCTTAGTATATTAATTTTATGAGTAGCCTTATAAATTTAATTTATGTTAACATTTTTTAATTATTTTCCATTTACTTACTAGGTTAGATATGCTCTTAGATATTATTAGGAAAACATTAAAGGCAAACTTTTAGACCAAAAGAGCATTTGTTAAATAAAGGAGCAACATTGTTTTAATCTAAATTAGCAATTATATTTTTTTGGCAAAGATATGTGATAGCATTTATTTTATACATCTCTTTTTATGAATTCTTGGATTGTTGAATTAATGAGTTTATTTTCCACATGGAGACCCCTTAATGCAAATTCAAGGATTGTTGAATTAATTAGTTTGTTTTTATATAGACCAGAGTTTTACCGACGAATATTTTCGTCACCAAAAAGTGGTTTTCTGCTTTTTACCGATGCAAATTTTCATCGGTAAAACTCCGCGCCAAAATTTTTGGGCCTAAAAATATAAAACTTTTACCGACGAAAATTTTCATTGGTAAAAGTGGTTTTTTGCGAGAAAAATATTTTTTCGTCGGTAAAAATCTTACCGCGAATGTTTTCAAAATGGCGCGAATATTTTCTAAGTGAAAAACATGTAAATTTTACCGACGACAATTTTAGTCGGTAATAACATTATTACCAATGGTTTTAGTCTGTCGGTAAAGCTCAGGGCGAAAATTTTCGAAGTGAAAAATATGACACTTTTACCGACGGAAATTTTTGTTGGTAAAACTTAGGGCGTAAATGTTGGAAGTGAAAAACATAACACTTTTACCGACGAAACGTTTCGTCGGTAAAAATATTATTCCCGACGATTTTTGTTCGTCGGTAAAAGTCGGTAAAAATTTACTAGGTTAAATAGACAACACTTTTACCGATGAAAAGTTTCATCGGTAAAACTCTTAGTGGAATATTTTCTATCTTAAAAATATAACACTTTTACTAACAAAAATTTTCATCGGTAAAAACATTATTCCCGACGGTTTTGGTTCGTCGATAAAAGTTAGGGCTAAAATTCTCTAATAGACCACTTTTACCAACGAACATTTTCGTTAGTAAAAATATTATTCCCGACGGCTTTTGTTCATTGGTAAAAGTCATGGTGAAAATTTTTAAAGTTAAATAGCCAACACTTTTACCGACGAACATGTTCGTCGGTAAAAATATTATTTCCGATGGTTTTGGTTCGTCGGTAAAACTTACCGCGAAACTTTTCACGACAGTGGGAAAAGTTTCTAAGTTACAAATTAGATCATTATTCCCGACGAAATTTTACGTCAGTAAAAGTCTCAGTGGAAAATTTTCTGTCTTAAAAAGAAAACACTTTTACCGACGAAAATATTTGTCGTTAAAAATATTATTCCTGACGGTTTTTGTTTGTCGGTAAAAGTTAGGGCGAAAATTTACTAAGTTAAATAGACAACACTTTTATCGACGAAAAGTTTCGTCGGTAAAACTCTCAGTGGAATATTTTCTATCTTAAAAATATAACACTTTTACCGACGAAATATTTTCGTCGATAAAAACATTATTCCTGACGGTTTTGGTTCGTCGGTAAAACTCGGCACGAAAATTTTCAAGTTAAAAATATGACACTTTTACCGATGAAAATTTCATCGGTAAAAGTTTTTTTTTGGTTTTTTATCGACGAACATTTTCGTCAATAAAACTCCGCGCCAGAATTCTCGACCTTAAAAATATAACACTTCTACTGACGAAAATTTTCGTTGGTAAAAACATTATTCCTGATGGTTTTGGTTCGTTAGTAAAACTCAGCACCAAATTTTCTAAGTTAAAAATATGACACTTTTACCGACGAAAATTTTTGTCTGTAAAAACATTTTTACCAACGAAAATTTCATCGGTAAAAGTGTTGTTTTACCGACGAAAAAAATTCATCGGTAAAAGCGTTGTTTCTTGTAGTGTCATATCCCTTTATGTTTTTCTTACTTTTCTCTAGTTAGAGCTTTTGCTAAGGGATCCATGATATTATCATTAGATCTTATAAAGTCCAAAGTTAGCATTCCATTTTTTTAATAGTTGTCTTGCATAAACATACTTCAGATGAATTTGTTTAGATCTTTCATTGTAACACTTGTTATTAGTTCTCCCTATAGTAGTCAGGCTATCAGAGTGAATGGATATAGATGGTACCGGTTTCACCTATAAAGGGATATCAATTATTAATATTTTAATCCATTTTACCTCCTCACCAGCTGCTGCAAGGTTAACCAATTCAAATTTCATAGTGGAGTGAGTTGTATAGGTCTTTTTTTTTTTAATTTCCATGAAATAGCTTTATTTGTCATGGTGAAAATAAAATCACTAGTCGATTTAGAATAGTCTGACGCTAAATTCGAATCAGCGTCATTGAAACCTTCAATCATAATCAGGAATCTTTAATAATAAAGATTGAGTTACAAGTCCTTTTAAGATATTTAAGGACCCTATATATATTGCATTCTAATGCACATTATTCAAATTGCTACAATATCTACTTGCTTTTCTTACAACAAAGGCAATGTCTAATCTATTGTTGTTCATTGCATAGGTCAGAATACCAATGATGTTGGCAATACAATCTGAGATATTTCTTTACTAGTACTATGTTCTAATTTTATACTAGGGTTGAAATGAGTGCAAGCCGATTCATAATCATAGTAATTATATATATATATATATATATATATATATATATATTTCAAAATCTTCTTTATATAATGGAATTATGTTAAAGTTATTACATTTTCACTTCTAATAATCTTAATTCCTAAAATAACATCTGCATCTTTAAAGTCTTTCATGTTAAAATAAAAAGATAAAAATGATTTAGCCTCATTAATAATTTCAAGATATGTGCCAAAGATTAATAAATCATCTATATACAAAAGAAACCATAATGTTAGATTTATTAAACACTTTAAAATGGAGACATCTCTCACCTTTATTGAACATAAATCTATTATAAACCATCATTTGGTCAAATTTTTCATACCACTACATTGGAGCTTGGTTGAGTCTATATAAGGACTTTAAAAGTGTACACACTTTATGCTCTTGAGTTGATTTAGCAAATCTTTCTAATTGTTACATATAGATTTTTTCTTGTAATTCACCATTTAGGAATGTAGTTTTGATATCCATTTGGTGAATTGAAAAGTTATTTATAGATGCAGTGATAATTAAAATTAGAATGGATATCATTTTAGAAATCGGGGAGTATGTATCAAAGCGTTTAATACATTGTTTCTACTTAAACTCGTTTGCTAGTAACCTAGCCTTATACTTTTCAATAAAAATCAACTCTACATTTTTTCTTAAAAATTCATTTATAGTTTAAGATTTTTTCTCCAAGAGGTAAATCCACTAGTTTTCATGTATTATTAGTCATAATGGAATCTATTTCATCAGTGATTTCTTCTTTCCAAAAGATAGCATCACGGGAAGACATAGTATCTTTAAATGTCATCGGGTCACCTTCTAATTGAGCAAAAACATGTGAAAATTAGGACCATAATCCTTGAAAATCTTTATCCATTTATTTTTCCTAATTTCAATTTCAAACTTAGGTTCTTCTAAGTCTACTAAATTTGAGCTAGAATGCACATTTCTTTTAAAGAAGATGATCCCTTACTAGAATGACCCAATTGTTCTAGTTTGTAAAGAGATTGTGTTTTAAAATAAATCTATATCTCCGGATTCCATTACAACATTTTCTCAAATGTTCAGGAATTTATGTGCTTTGTTATGAAAAGCATAACTTACTAGCATACATCCGGTGGTTTTAGGCGCCTATTGTGGGTCTTTTATGATCGATGAGTCTACCGTGTGCGAGACAACCATTGAGTACAAGATAACTAATATTTTGTTTTCTACCTTTCCATTACTCATATGATATTATTTATTTAGAGGTACTTAGTTAAGAATATAACATGCAGAAAAATGATTTTTCCATAAAAACTAAAAGGCAAACTAAAACTTAACAATATTGCATTCACCATATTAATTAAAATTATATTTTTACATTCTACTATCCCATTTTGTTGAGGTTAATAGGGAGTAATAGCTTGACGGATTATGTAATTAGAATCATAAAATCAAAGTCCTTCGAAGTGTATTTACCACCTTTATCACTTCTAAGAATTTCGATTTTCTTATTTAATTTATTTTTCGATTAATTTTTTGAAAATAATTAATTTAAAAGTACTTCGTCTTTTGATTTTAAAAGATATATATATATATATATATATATATATATATATATATATATATATAATACATATCTTAAATGGTCATCAATGAAGGTAATAAAGTACTTACTTCCTTATGTAAGGGTTCCCTCAATATCACACATGTCTGATTAAAATCCAGGTATTTTGAAATTCTTTTCCACTCTTGAAAAAGTTTTTCTTCCTATTTTGGATTGAAAATAAGACACACTTTTCAAATTCATTATTTTCTAGTTTTGTAGTAACACTAGAAGCAATCATATTTCTAATTGATTTAGCATTCACATGTCCTAGTATACCATGTCATAAAAAAATAGTACAAAACATGTAAGAAAATGAAGAATATGCTTTATTAGATTTTACATTTAGCTTAAACATACCATGGCTATGATTTGCACAACATTTACAAACAAATGAGTTATTCTTTGTTATTACTATTTGATTTGACTCAATAATCTACTTTAGATTTACCTTGTTTAAAAGATAATTTGAGACTCGATTCTTGCATATGTCTGACACATGAAGGACATTTGCCAAAAATAAGGATTTTTGAGAGGTGAATGATAATTCAACCTTTCCATGTCCGACCACGTTTGCAGTAACAACATTCTTCATTTGAACCCTTCTTCCCAAAGAAACCTCGTCATAGATCTTGAACCATGTGCGATCATAACACGTGTGTGCTAGCACCCGTGTTGATCCATCAATCATTACAAGGTTCAACTTAAACATGTTCACCTCTGTAACCATAATCACTATTTTGGGTTCTTTGGTCAAATTTTGTATGAGGTGTAGGTGTTGGTGTCTTTTTGTGTTTATGGCATTCTCTTGCAAAATGGCTAAAATTTTCACAAACATAACAACCAAATGATTTGTCCTGGTCACCTTTTTCTAGTTCTTTTTCTTTTACTTGGGTTTCTTTTTGAACTGGTTTTGGTTCAACTTCTAGTTATTGGGTTTCTTTTGTTGGTTCTGGTTATGCTTCTCTTTTACTAAAAGAACCTTAAGTACATCTTTCTTTCTTTTTCTTCCATTTTATCTTATAGCCTTATCTCTTCTTCAATTTAAAAACAAACAACTAGCTGTTTCATTAATAATTCTTTTGTTTTATGTCATAAAATTTTTTTGAATTCTTTCTAAGAAGTTGCAATTTTTCAATCACAACAACCACTTGGAGGAATTCATCTAACTAGATTCCTTTGAATAGAAATCTATGGACCATGAGATTAAACTTATTCACCTGTTGCACCACAAATTTTTCATCTGTCATTTGGAATTTAAAATATCTATTGATGGTATATTTCATGCCCACCTCTTCGGTTTGTACTTTTTCACTAGGGTTTTTTAGATTTCGATATTGTTTTCATAATCACAGTACATATGATATAGTTGGTTTGATATCACACTTAAATATAGTTCTTTTACACATAATCATCATCTTCATCCCCTTTATTAAGTTACAAATAATTCTGGCTTGAGAAGATTCATTGGTTTTGGATGTTTGATTATATGCAATCTTGAGTATAGTCAGATAAAAGAATAACTTTTGCTTACACCTCTTGAATTGTTGACCATTAAACACATAAGGTCAAATAGATTTGTCATTCGTATTTTCTATAGCCATGAGGCTAATATCTCAAAATTATTAAGCAACGAGAGATTGGGATGAAAATTAATTAGACAATATAAATAAGAAAAGGGAACCTCATACATGTAGATAAAAAGATAGTAACCACACAATCTAACTTTGAGAGTATTGTTGCGTTGAGGCGTGTATTAGGTCACTTTCTTTGCGATAGTTCACGCTCTTTTGATGTGTTGAATAAGTGGGGTCCTTACTCTTGCTCCGATGGTAGACTCTAAGGAGTTTCAACACCTGGTCAAGGGTTTGAGTACCCATAAGTGGTGAAATCCCACTACGGCGCGAGTGTGTGTACGCGTAAAAAAAATATGTTGAATAAGTGTAGAAAGTTCTGGCGCACTATCCCCTGGATATAAATGCCCTAGATGATGGATCACCACATTGTGTATAGGCGATGGTAAACTCCCAACTCCAACCCTTTATATAAAATTCCAAGAAAATATATTTATATTGCCAAAAGAGATGAAATGCAGAGATGAATTTTTTCTACGTGTTAAAAAAGGAGGCTGAACCATAATTTTATAGAGAGAACTTCTTACCATTATAGATATAAATAAATTTATAACTTCCAACCATTACGAATGCAAATGAATTTATAATTTGTAATTCCTGGCCGTTATGAATGGAAATGAATTCGAATTATATAAATTTTGACTGTTATGAATGCAAGTGAATTTAAATATTGTAACTTTTCGACCATCATGAATGCAACTGAATTAAAAAAAAAAAGATGTAACTCCTGACCATTATGAATTAAGTGAATTCAAAAAATTACATATACATTAACACCAACTTGGATTCAAATTTAAAATAGAAGCCTATCGAAAAAGAAAAATAATAACTAATTCTAATCCTAATTGCACCGAGACTTTAAAGTTAAGCTTACTTGATTTCTAACAACCTTCTTTAAACTTGACTTTCTTTCATTCCCATCATAGTTTTCAACCTAAGGAAATCTTCTTCCTTCAATACCTTTGTAGAATTATCCACCATTTAATCTTTAGTTATACAAAACCCGATTTTTATCTCATTTTTCACAAGATTTCATATATAGTGATGCTTCAAATTGATATATTTTTTTTCTTTTGCCGTTAAAAGAATGAATTCTTAGTTAGTGCAATTGCTTTTTTTTTTTTTTTTATTATATATATATATATATATATATATATATATATATATATATATATATATATATATATATATATATATATAGATATCGCAAAAGATCTTTGTAGGATACATTTGTAATTTAGTTCACTAAGAATTCTTCTTAGTCAAATCACTTAACACACAGTAAAGGTAGTTACAATATATTTTACTTTTGCAATAAAGAGAGCAACTACTTGGTGTCACTTAAAAATTAAAATAAAAACTATTTATTGTTTCTTTGAAGACCACGAGAATACACTGAAATTAAGATGAAGTACAAATACCGAAGCACCGATCCTACTCTCAACATGTCTAATCACTATCTATTTGCCTGATAAGTGATGAATTGGTAATGGGTGCATAAAATATGTCTTGATTTTGAGTACTTTTAATGTACCTTAATTTTTTTTAATTTTATTATTTTATTATTTATTTTTATAACCTACAAGTACTACTGATTTCATTTTTTCATGAATATATTAATAAGTTCAATTCTACATATAATATTGGGTCTAGTAAAAGTCAAGTAATAAAGACTTTCTACTGAATTCATAAAGTATAATTTATTAACTCTCCCATGTCATGCTTATCTATCTCTAGTTGTACTTTATTTGAAGTATGAATTAACTTACATGTATCCATCTTGACATTTTCTAAAATATTTTCAATATACTTTTTCGGTGATATAAATATGTCATCATCTATTTGCAAAACCTCAACACTAGAAAAATAGGACATAAGTTCTATATAGGTCATCCTAAATCGGTTAATCATATCATTCTTAAATTGATTAAACATTTTCTGATTACGTCTTATAAATATTATTTTCTTGAATTCATCGAACATCGTTGAATTATTTCATTTAAATATTAAGTCATCCACATAGAGACAAATAATAAGCATATCTTTAAAAAAAAAAAAAAATTAGATGTAATATAGAAAATATGTTTAGGAAAGTGGAAACATAGAAAAATATATCGATTTTAAATTTTCAATAATGAGTTATCTCGAATGTCTAACCATGACCATCTTCTTCACTATAAGGAAACGAACGTGGAGTTCAAAGGAAAGAACACCAAAGATTTTGATTCTCAACTAAAAAAGAAAAGAGAATACTATATACATTGTGGGATCTCTAGATTTGACGGATTAGTGTTTGTAAGAGAAGATATTTCTCTAAGGCTAGGGCTTAAAAGAATAGAGAGAGATAGATAAGTGTCTCAAATCAAAATCCTACACTTATATTTATAGGCCTGAATTATAGAGAAATCCTAATTAAAGATAAACTCCAATATCTCATATTTTATAGTGGTAATGAGGTGTAGTGAATTTCATATTCCCTTCTAATAAAAACATCCTCTAATTATATAGATCGAGTGTGAAACCTAAAGACTAATCCTCCTACGAAATGACATTGTACTAAATCTACAAGTAGACTAGAAATAACTCAACATCAATCTTCAATCGCTTATCTTAGACTAGTAGTCTGATCACATTCAATCAAGCATGTTTGACTCCATATGTGTACTTAAACAAATGCCAATTCTATGATTATGATGCACACTTATATACTTTTGATATCGAATCAATCTTATCTTTTAACATCCATTGAGAATATTAATATAATAATATAAATATTTTTTTCAAAACCATTTATAATAAAATTTGATTATCCATTCAATCTAGTGCCTTAAATAAGTCTCCTACTCATCTCACCATCATGTGATCATTTGTGATATTCTTTTAACCCATCTACATTATCCAATCTTGATTCAACCACTTTTCTAATACGCTTTTGACTTGGTCAAATCTGTAACATGACCTTAAGATGCACACCAAAGTAATGTCATCTTATTGGAGCATTGCCATGAAGCATAGAGTAATAAGGATACAAAAGTCACCAGTAGACTAGCAAACTCACATAAAAATTGGATTGAAATCAATCCATAACTTCTAGGTAATTGGTTTGGCAGTATGTGTGACTTAATTCACACATCGTAAATGATAAAGCGTTCATCATTTACTTGATTATTAAGAATGATCCATCTAATCAATTAATGATCCATCCCTACTATAATACATAAGCTTAACACTATCTGACTGAGTATAAATCTAATTATGTCAATCTATGTGTGATCTCATCCTAATATCTCATAAATCAGGATGAATGTACATCTCGTATGTATATGTATCACGTACGCAAGCAAACTAAGCCTTTAAATGAGGTATATTACCCACATCTCATTATAATGGCTAATTCAAATGTTTGTGTTAATACATTATTATAAATCAATCATATCTACACATAACATAAACTTCAAAAAATTTAAATATATGTTAGATAAATGTATTCATGCGTTAATAATGATCTAATGAATTATAATACAAAAATTTTAAAAACCATGCTTTTATAAATACGAATTAATATGTCTATTATGTTTGAGGCACTTTATAAGGCCCGTATACCATTCCTTAGACTTCCGCGATCCTCCTTGTTGATTTTTGGCAACCTACAACCTGTAGTCAGCATTTGGGTGTGACCCTAAGTCGCATCCTGTAGATCTAAGTCGACTCGACTCGAAACTTATACTCTAGTGACCGCGTCATCGCCGTGGTTCCAACGCCGCATCTTGCGCACCGATGCGATACCCAGGACAAGAGTTGTGGGCCAACGTATATTTCGAGGAAATGCTGTGTATTGTGAATCCTGAGAGAATCTCTACCCAAATATCACATTAATCAATCGAGTATAAGTCAAGTACAACCCATCCCTCTCTTACCAATAAAGCATGACACCCATCTCTCCCATTCCCAAAGTCAATCAAGCTCATACCCTCCTTACAGCACCCATTCCCCCCATCCCATCTCTCTAACAACAACCCATTCCCTCTCTCATTTCTCTCTTCATTCCCAAGCAACCCAAGAGGAGTGGACGTCTAAGCATTTCAAAGAGGAGAGCCAAGTGTAGCCCACTTCCTACCCCAAAATCTCACCATCTAACCCGTCAATTCTCATCATCCTCCATCAAAGAGGAAGCTTAGGAGCTTGGGAGATTAAGGAGCCAAGAAGAAGTGAAATGGGTGGTTCTTTTCTAGGATTAGATTTGTATTTTCTTGCATGGATTTGATGATTTGAGGGCCCACATTCGGTGGGATTCAAGTGATGCATGCATGTGTTGTAATGCAAAGAGGGGCCCATAGTGGCAGGGCCCCTCTCACAACCGCTTTCTCTTTCTCTCTTTCTCTCTGTCTCTTCTTCTTATTTTGATGAGGATGATGTATGTGGCTGGTGGGCCACGTGCACGTGGGCCCCACTTGATGGATGAATTACATTTAGATCATCCGGCCATGGGGCGTCCAACAGCAAAATACTGCTAGACTGAATGTAGGAAAACACCAATATCAGTTTGATCCCAACCAAGTGGGCCACGTGCATGTGGGACCCACGTGTGATGCATGTGCCTTATATCTACACCATCTAGCCAATAGAGACGATGGGTCCTCCACGCATCTATTTAGCTGCTGTATTAACGTCAACAAGTTCTGGGGGTCTGATCATGGGGTATGTGATATATCTATATATCCATACCATCCATCCATTTTTCCATGAACGTGGACCCACCCCACACGTGCTGCACGTGTGGGGGTGGGGTCCACCTTGATATATGTATTCTATAGCCATGCCGTTCATCTGCTAAGGACGGTAGGCCCCTGATGCATGCATTTTATGTCCAACCGTCCATCTGTTTTGTCGTGAGGCATGTGCTGCATGTGTGGGGCTGGGGCCCACCTTAATGTATGTATTATGTATCCCCACTGTCCATCTCTAGACGGTGTTGTGGGACGCACCATGATATATGTGTTTGATCCCAGCCGTCCGTCCGTCTGGGGATGGGACGTGGGACCCCACCATTGATGTATGTATTGTATATTCACACCGTCCATCTCTGGACGGTGTGCCATGTGGGGCCAACCATGATGTACGGGTCTTATCTACACTGTCTAGATTACTGGACAGTGGGAACCACCTCTGATGTATGAGGTTTACAGCCACGCCGTCCACGTGTTTTGACTGCCACGTGGGGCTTAGATGATGTATATCCACACCATACGTTTGTTGGATGGGTGGGGCCCACCTTATAATGTGTTGTATATTCACACCATCCACCACGTGGCCTCCATGTGATGTATGTGTTTGATCCAAGCTGTCCAGATTGTCCATTTGGTGAGGCCCATTGTGATGTATTTGTGGCCCATTTAGTGAGGCCCATTGTGATGTATTTATCACCCATTTGGTGAGGCCTATTGTTATATATTTGAGGCCCATTTGGTGAGTCCCATTGTTATATATTTGTGCCCCATTTGGCGAGGCCCATTGTGAAGTATTTGTGGCCCATTTAGTGAGGCCCATCGTGAAGTATTTATGACCCATTTGGTGAGGCCCATTGTGATGTATTTATGACCCATATGATAAGGCCCGATGTGATGTATATGAGGCCTTTGTGTGAGGCCAAATGGGATGTGTATTAGGCTCTTATGTGAGGCCATGGGCCCACAATATGTTAGGCTCTATGTGGGCCACTCCTTGGGAGCAATGTTGGTTAAATGTCCACATTGTATGGGCAATGATGGTTAAATGTCCACATTGAGACCTTCCCTTAGGCTCTCAATTAGGCCCATTCTCTTCCTTTTCTAAGTGGGTTGACCCAAATCATTGGGCCCCATTGATATTTGCATGATCCATCTATTCATATTGAGCTAACCCAACCTGTTGGGCCCCCATTGGTTGCTAATGAGGTTATTTTAATCTTAGACTCCATCTAGGACTTATTTGGGCCCCCTAGGGCATCTAGCGAGTCATATGGTAGTATAGTGAAGGAAGCCCATTCCGGATCCTTAGGATTATAGGCAGGCCACCTAGGCCCAACCTTGTTATGAGGAGAGTTCATCATCACCGTAGACAGAGGGATCCGTGCTATCAGATTTGTTATATCCATAGTTGAGGATCGACCTTCATGATCTGTTGTCCGTCTATAGACCCCGCCTTGTGTATAGGCCAATTATTGATGTCGACTATGAGTACGTGCTAGAATAACATCATGAAACAAGCCATTGAGATGGTATGAGGCCCATTGTGATTGTATTAGGCTCATCCTCATTTCCTCCTTAGTGGGCTAACCCAAATTGATGGGCCCCCACTATGACCCATCCTGCCTTATTGGGCTATCCCAATTCTTTGGGGTCCCCATTAATATTAGTAGAAGTACCCAAACCTGGAAGCCCACTCATAGACCCATGAGTAGGCCATCTAGACTCATTCTTATTATGAGGAGGATGCATCATCACCTCTGGCCATAGATAGAAGAATCAGTGGTATTAGATTTGGTATATCCACTGTTGAGGAATAATCCCCATGTTATGGATTAGATCTGTTGTCCTTTTATGGACCCCGCCATATATAGGTCGATTATTGATTACGACTATGTTAGTTTACGCACTGAGTATGTGTTAGCATAGCATTACAATTGTATAAGGTCATTGTGAGGTTTATTGTGATTATATGAGGCCCATCGTGATTGTATGAGGCCCGTTGTGTGATTGCATGAGGCCTATTGTGATTGAATAAGGCCCATTGTGACCATGTGAGACCCATTGTGATGGTTGAGGCCCATTGTGATATGTGAGGCCCATTGTGATTGCATGAGGCCCATTGTGAGATTGTATGAGGCCCATTGTGATTGCATGAGACTCGTTATGATTGTATGAGATCCACTGTCATGGTATGAGGTCCGTTGTGATTGTATGAGGCCCATTGTGATTGTACGAGGCCCATTGTGATTATATGAGGCTCATTATGATTGTATGAGACTCAATTGTGATGTGTGAGGCCCATCATATGTGTGAGGACCATTATATGCATGAGACCCATTGTATGTGTGAGGCCCACCATATGTAGGTGATTATGTGCATACCACCCATTTACTTATACAGGCCATGGGCCTTCTTATATCGGCCCACCATGATGTATGTGATTATAATTATGCTTAGTATACTTCATGATACATGACCATACGCATCATCTGCATGCTTGTTATGAGGAGTGATTGAGCATAGCATGTGCCATTGAGCTAATTGTTTATGGGACTCCCTGAAAGATGAAGTTGCCTTACAAGAGCACACGGTACGCACAGGTTTGATGCATGACTAGATGGTATGACTTGTGCATCTCGCATTTTGTGATATGACCACCATATGCCCTAGCGACATCAGGGTCGTGGCCTCCACAGGCATATCGTGGATGGCTAGATGGGACATCGAAAATGTTTGATTTTATCATACGGGTGCGATAGATGTCCTTAGGTGAAAATCCCTAAACCCCCGAGGCCAGGGGATGCTCCAACGTCTAGACTGAGTGGATATATATATATATATATATATATATATATATATATGAGCGCATGAGGGCTGTATACCAGTAGGCCGTGTCTCCCACTATATAGTAGTCGGTTGGGAGGGAGTGTGACCTTACCCGCCTGAGGGAGTAGCAATGTTAGGATAAGTCTGACTAGCTCATAAATAGATCTGCTATCGACGAGGTGGGCCGATATTGGTATGCGGATAGTGAGGTCTCTTCCACTTACCCATTTGTATTATGCGCTTGATGGGGCGGCAAGTTGGCGTAGAGTGTACTAAACCCCAGTGATGATCCCAGAGATGTACGGTATGGATATGTAGACTTACTGAGCAGGAGTTATATACTCAGCATTTTACTCATTCATTCATTCATTCACTATCCACTCGGGCTAGTGGTGAACAAATAATTTGTTATGTGTACCTTCACAATGGCCATGATTTCAGTTGGGGCGCATGACCAACCTGAGATCAAGAGTTTACCACATAGAGTCTGGCTATCCAAATTTAAGTATGGGACTGGTTTGGATAGAAGTCCCTTATGATATACTCCATAGCTTGTGATACTACTTACTATCATCCTGACTTCACACTATAGCTTAGTCATTTCTTTCGCAATGCATATTGCATTACATCCCCAATACATGGCATTTGGTTTAGCATGACCTCGTATGTCATAGTCGATCTGCATTCCATACTCTGATATTGTATGATTGATGGACTTGTCAGTATTTTTGCTTACTCTGATATCGTATGATTCATAAACATGTCAGTATTTCCGACATTGTATGATTTACGGAATTGTATTGAATACTTGGCACCTGCATTGCGCACACACGTTTACCACCCTCTAAGATTTCTATAAGCTTATGCACGATAGATGCGTGTAGGTGACGATTGGATGCAGCTGAGCTGAGGCAGGAGCATGCAGCTGAGCTTGTGGCAGATCACTTTGGAGATTTTGTTATGTATTTCCCTTTCAGTATTGTAATCTAATGTTTGTATTAGTGGATATGTGATGATGTCATTACCTTTTTGATTTGGGTACACTTGTGGTCATGTTCCTTTATCTATATATAAAAAAATCACACTGAAAATCCTCATTGTAGGATCCTAGGATCGGAACCTGTCGTATGGGTGCTACGAGCCAAGAATGGGTACTACGGAGGTTGTCGGCACCAGATTCAGCAATCGGGAATTCTATGAGCCCGTTTTCCAAGTTTGGAGCGTGACAGAAGTTGGTATCAGAGCATAACTTAGGAATACCTGAGGATAACATCATATATCTGCTGATTGCTACCCTACACTCTATGATTGTTGAGAACTTAGAATGATTAGGTCCCTGAGTTTGAATAACTTAGAGATTTTCTGATATAGCTCCCCATCGAGTGTATATTTGAGAGTGTTTAAGGATAATAGGCCCTTGTTCCATACTGTAGGACATGACACCTAAGAGAGCAAGCCAAGCGGTTCCCGCGTCCGAGACCAGTGCAGCCCCGACCATATCAGTGAGCATGAATCAGCTTCAATAGATGTTGCAGGCAATGATCGTGGTTCCTCAAGGGCAGGGTAATCAACCCACGGATACACTCGTCTAAGCTGAGCAGGAGCGCGCAAGCGCCCTGTTGCGAGATTTCCTTCGGCTCGATCCCCTGTAATTTCAGGGAGAGCCCGATCCGTTTGTAATCGAGAGATGGCGCTCCCAGATGGAGAAGATGTTCAAGAGCATGAGATGTACAACCCAGCAGCGGGTCCCATTGGTGGTATATTTACTTGAGGGCGAGGCCGAGCATTGATGGGCCTCATTTCCCATGCTGTAGGGCCTGATTTCGTTTGAACATGGGATGACTTCATGGATCAGTTTGATGGACAATATTTTCTTGACCACATTTGTCAGCAGCGTGCACTGGAGTTCGAGACTTTGGTTCAGGAGGATATGACCGTAGCTCAGTATGAGTCCTGTTTTATCACACTATCTAGGTTCGCGCTGTATCTGGTTGATGATAAGGGGTGGAAGGCCTGCCATTTCGAGAATGACTTGTGTTACGGTCTTCGAGGCCATGTTGTTGGGCATGTGCTCCCAACTTTTGAGGAGGTAGTACGGAGGGCCCAGATTTATGAGGCCGAGTGAAACAGTTTGCAGATGGATCGTGATCAGAGAAGAGACCGGAAGAGGCAGGCCCCCTCTGGTAACTCCCAGCAGCTGTAGCAGAGGCACAGGAACTACCCAGCGGTCTGAGCACCGGCAACACCCCCAACACTACCTCCGAGGTAGTTCACCAGTGTCTGTCATGGATGTGGTGAGACAAGACATCATTGGCGGGAGTGTCCCCACCTTCAGCACCAGCAGCAACAACAACAGCTCCTACCACCGAGACCCCAACAACAGCCACAGCAGTGACGACCACAGAGAAGACGAACACCTCCCCAGCAGGCCCAGGGTAGACCTTATGCATCCCATCAGGACCCTCAGTCATCAAGAGGAGTCACCGACGATTCGCGCAACTAGGCCTTAGGACCGTTATGTTAGATTAATTGTTGATGAGATTCTGAGGCTGTAAGGTATCCCAGTTTTGATCATTTCTGATCCAAGATCTGAGGTTTAGTAGGGGTCACCATAGTGTTGATGGGGCATCTTGGGAGCGCGAGGTCGAGATTAGAAAATGTTATCCCCATCCTTTTGTAGATTGATTGTGCCTTGATATATATATATATATATATATATATGGATGTTTCCTCTTCCCTCGTCTATTATGTAAATTTTGAGGATAAAATTTTTTTTAGGAGGGGAGAGCTGTAAGGCCCGTATCTTAGACCGTACCATTTCCTAAACTTTTGCAATCCTCCTTGTCGATTTTCTGCAACCTGTGACCTGTAGTCGGCATTTGCGCATGACCTTAAGTTGCATCCCATAGATCTAAGTCGACTTGACTCAAAAGTTCTACTCTAGCCACCGCGTCGTCGTCGTCGTGGTTCCAACGCCACGTCTTGCGCACTGATGCGATACCGAGGCCAGGAGTTATAGTCTAATTTATATTTGAAGGAAACGCCACGTATTGTGAATCCTGAGAGAATCTCTATCCAAACATCACATCAATCAATCAAGTATAAGTCAAGTACAACCCATCCCTTTCTTACCAACAAAGCATGACACTCATCTCTCTCCCATTCCCAAAGTCAACCAAGCCCATACCCTCTTTACAACGCTCATTCCCCCCATCCCATCTCCCTTACAACAACCCATTCCCTCTCTCATTTCTCTCTTCATTCCTAAGCAACCCAAGAGGAGTGGACGTCCAAGCATTTTTAAGAGGAGAGCCAAGTGTGGACCATTTCCTACCCCAAAATCTCACCATCTAACCCTTCAATTCTCATCATCCTCCATCAAAGAGGAAGCTTATAAGCTTACGAGATCAAGTATCTAAGAAGAAGTGAAATTGGTGGGTGCTTTTCTAGGATTAGATTTATGTTTCTTGCATGGATTTGATGATTTGAGGGCCCACATTCGGTGAGACCCAAGTGATGCATGCATGTGTTGTAATGCAAAGAGGGGCCCATAATGGCAGGGCCCCTCCCACAACTCTCTCTTTCTCTCTCTATATATATATATATATATATATATATCTCTCTCTCTCTCTCTCTTTCTTCTTATTTGGATGAGGATGATGTATGTGTCTGGTGGGCCACGTGCACGTGGGCCCCACTTGATGGATGAATTACATCTAGATCGTCCAGCCATGCGGCGTCCAGCAACAAAATATTGCTAGACTAAATGGTAGGAAAACACCAATATCAGTTTGATCCCAACCAAGTGGGCCACGTGCATGTGGGACCCATGTGTGATGCATGTACCTTATATCTACACTGTTCAGCCAGCAGAGACGGTGGGTCCTCCATGCAGCTATTTAGCTGTTGTATTAACATCAACAAGTTTTGGGGGTCTGATCATGGGGTATGTGATATATCCATACCGTCCGTCCATTTTTTCATGGACGTGGACCCACCCCCCATGCGTTGCATGTGTGGGGGTGGGGTCCACCTTGATATATGTATTCTATAGCCACCTCATCCATCTGCTAAGGACAGTGGGCCCCTGCTGCATGCGTTTTATGTCCAGTCGTCCATCTGTTTTATCGTGGGGCCCACCCCACCATGCTGCACGTGTGGGGGTGGGGCCCACCTTGATGTATGTATTATGTATCCCCACCGTCCATCTCTGGATGGTGCTGTGGGACACACCATGATATATGTGTTTGATCCCAGCCATCCTTCCACCTGGGGATGGGACGTGGGACCTCACCGTTAATGTATGTATTGTATACTCACACCATCCATCTCTGGACGGTGTGCCATGTGGGGCCAACCTTGATGTACGGGTCTTATCTACACTGTCCAGATCGCTGGACGGTGGGACCCACCTCTGATGTATGAGGTTTACACCCACGCCGTTCATGTGTTTTGGCTGCCACGTGGGGGCCCAGATGATGTATATTCACCCCGTCCATTTACTGGACGGGTGGGGCCCGCCTTGTGATGTGTTCTATATTCACACCGTCCATCCACGTGGCCCCCACTTTTTGTACATGTTTGATCTAAGTTGTCCGGATTGTCCATTTGGTGAGGCCCATTATGATGTATTTGTGGCCCATTTGGTGAGGCCCATTATGATGTATTTGTGGCCCATTTGACGAGGCCCATTGTGATGTATTTATGGCCCAATTGGTGAGGCCCATTGTGATATATTTGTGGCCCATTTAGTGAGGCCCATTGTGATGTATTTGTGGCCCATTTAGTGAGGTCCATCGTGATATATTTATGGCCCATTTGGTGAGACCCATTATGATGTATTTGTGATCCATATGATGAGGCCCGATTTGATGTATATGAGGCCTTTACGTGAGGCCCGATGTGATGTATATGAGGCCTTTGTGTGAGGCCTAATGGGATATGTATTAGGCCCTTATGTGAGGTCATGGGCCCACTATATGTTAGGATCTATGTAGGCCACTCCTTGGGAGCAATGTTGGTTAAATGTCCACACTGTATGGGCAATGATGGTTAAATGTCCACATTAAGACCTTCCCTTAAGCCCCCTATTAGGCCCATTTTCATCCTTTTCTAAGTGGGTTGACCCAAATCATTGAGTCCCATTGATATTTGCATGATCTATCTATTCACGTTTGGCTAACCTAACCTGTTGGGCCCCCATTGGTTGCTAGCAAGCTTATTTTAATCTTAGAGTCCATCTAGGACTTATTTGGGCCCCGTAGGGAATCTAGTGGGGCCATATGATAGTATGGTGAAGGAAGCCCGTTCCGGATTCTTAGGATTATAGGTAAGCCACCTAAGTCCAACCTTGTTATGAGGAGAGTTCATCATCATCATAGACGGAGGGATCTGTGCTATCAAATTTGCTATATCCATAGTTGAGGATTGACTTTCATGATCTGTTGTCCTTCTATGGACCCCGCCTTATGTGTAGGCCGATTATTGATGCCGATTATGAGTACATGCTAGAATAACATCATGATACAAGCCATTGAGATGTTATGAGGCCCATTGTGATTATATTAGGCTCATCCTCATTTCCCCCTTAGTGGGTTAACCCAAATTGATGGGCCCTCACTATGATCCATCTCGCCTTATTGGGCTATCCCAATTCTTTGGGGTCCCCATTAATGCTAGTAGAAGTACTTAAACCTGGAAGCCCACTCTTAGACCCATGAGTAGGCCATCTAGACCCATCCTTGTTATGAGGAGGATGCATCATCACCTTTGACCATAGATAGAAGAATCGGTGGTATTAGATTTAGTATATCCAATGTTGAAGACTAATCCTCATGTTATGGATTAGATTTGTTGTCCTTTTATGGACCCCATCATATATAGGCCAATTATTGATTACGACTATGTTAGTTTTTGTATTGAGTATGTGTTAGCATCACATTATAATTGTATAAAGTCATTGTGAGGTTTATTGTGATTATATGAGGCCCATCGTGATTGTATGAGGCCCATTGTGTGATTGCATGAGGCCCATTGTGATTGAATAAGGCCCATTGTGTGATTGCATGAGGCCCATTGTGATTGAATAAGGCCCATTGTGATCATGTGAGGCCCATTATGATTGTATGAGGCCCATTGTGAGATTGTATGAGGCTCGTTGTGATTGTATGAGACCCAATTGTGATTGTATGAGACTCGTTATGATTATATGAGATCCATTGTCATGGTACGAGGCCCTTTATGATTGTATAAGTCCCATTGTGATTGTACGAGGCCCATTGTGATTGTATGAGACCCAATTGTGATGTATGAGCCCTATCATATGTGTGAGGACCATTATATGCGTGAGGCCCATTGTATGTGTGAGGCCCACCATGTGTAAGTGATTATGTGCACACCACCCATTTACTTATACGGGCCATGGGCCGTCTTATACCGGCCCACCATGATGTATGTGATTATAATCATGCTTGGTATACTTCATGATACATGCCCATATGCATCATCCGCATGCTTGTTATGAGGAGTGATTGAACATAACATGTGTCATTGGACTAATTGTTTATGAGACTCCCTAAGAGACGGAGTTGCCCCACATGAGCGTGCGGTATGCGCAGGTTCATGCATCTCATATTTTGTAATATGACCACCATATGCCCTAACAACATCAGGGCCGTGGCCTCCACAAGCATATCGTAAATGGCCAGATGGGACACCAAAAATATTTGGTTCTAGCATACGGGCGCGATAGATGTCTCTGGGTGAAAATTCCTAAACCCCTGAGGCTAGGGGATGCTCTAATGTCTAGACCGAGTAGAGATATATATGAGCGCATGAGGTTTGTATACCAGTAGGACGTGTCTCTCATTGTGTCGTGGTCGGTTGAGAGGGGGTGTGGCCTTACCCGCATGAGAGAGTAGGTAATGTTAGGCTGAGTTTGACCAGCTCATAAACGGGTCCACTATTGATGAGTTGGGTCGATATTGGTAGGCAGATAATGAGGTCTCTTCTACTTACCTAGTTGTATTGTGCGCTTAATGGGGGGCAAGCTGGCATAGAGTGTAATAGACCCCGGTGATGATCCCAGAGATGTACGGTACTGATATGTGGATTTAGTGAGCAGAGTTGCATATTCAGCATTTTACTCAGTCATTCATTCATTCACTATCTACTCGGGCTAGTGGTGCGCTACTAATTTGTTATGTATACCTTTGCAATGACTAGGATTTTGGATGGGGCGTGCGACCAACTTGAGATCAGGAGTTTACCACATGGAGTCTGGCTATCCAAATTTAGGTATGAGACCGGTTTGGATAGAAGTCCCTTATGATGGACCTCAGAGCCTGTGACTTCACACTCTAGATTGGTCATTTCTTTCGCACCGCATATTGCATTGCATCCCTAGTATATGGTCTTTGGTTTACTACAACCTCGCATGTCATAGCTGATCTGCATTGCATATTCTGATATTGTATGACTGATGGACTTGTCAGTATTTCTGCTTACTCCAATATCGTGTGATTCATAAACTTGCTAGTATTTATAACATTGTATGATTTATGGAATTATATTGAATACTTGGCACCTGCGTTGTGCACACACATTTACCACCCTCTAAGATTTCTATAAGCTTATGCATGATAAATGCGTGCAGGTGACGATCGGAAGCAGTCAAGCTGAGGCAGAAGCGTGCGGTTAAGCTTATGGCAGATCACTTTGGAGATTTTATTATGTATTTACCTTTCAGTATTGTAATTTAATATTCGTATTAGTGGATATGTGATGATGTCATTACCTTTGTGATTTGGCTACACTTGTGGTTATGCTCCTTTATTTACAAAAAAAAAGTCACACTAAAAATCCTTCTTGTAGGATCTTAGGATCGGAACCTGGTGTATGGGCTTTGGGAGCTGAGAATGGGGTACAATGGAGCCTGTCGGCACCAGATTCGGCGATCGGGAATTCTGTTAGCCCATTTTCCGAGTTTGGGGCGTGACACACTTGTTTCAAATTGTACAAGGTCTTCTTCAATTTGTACATTTTTATTTTTTAACTTTCCTTCACATAATTCGTATGATATTCAACATAGATCTCTTCTTCAAGTAAACCATTAAAAAAAGAAATTAAACATCCATTTGATAAAATTTTCATATATTCTAAGTCACATGTAATAATGATATGAATAATATTAAGTCTAACAACCAGTACAAAAGCTTCAAAGTAATCAATATTTGACTTTTTTTTGTACCCATTTGTAACCTAGCTTTCAACCATGTAGCTTGTAGAGAATTTGCTTTAAACATGCTTATAACAATTTTTACAATAACTATATTCCTCTCTACGATGTCATTTTGTTGATGTAAATAAATATTAGTCAACCGATGCTTAATCACATGTTCTTTATAATAATAATGAAACGACTTAGAGGTATTTCTCTACCTCCATCAGATCTCAACACTTTTAGATAAAAATCTCTTTGCTTTTCAACATATGCTTTAAACTGTTTAAAAACATAAAAAAATTCTGGCATTTTCTTTAGAATATGTTAAAAAAAAAAAAAAAAAAAAAAAAAAAAAAAACTCAAACCGTCAATGAAAGTGATGACATATTTACTACCTCCATTTGACGGAACCTCAATTAGTTCATAAATATCTATATACACTAATTCTAATAATTTCTTTCCTCTCTATGATTTTTCATCTAAAAAAGATTTCTTATTACGCTTTTTAAATAGCAACATTCGCATGGACAACTGGGAATATTAATTGATAATAAGCCAGTAATAATATTCTCCTTGGATAACAATTTTAATTAATTGAAATTAAGATAACTAAACTAAAGATAACAAATTGCATTGAAATTTGATAACATCGCGCTTCTAATTATTGAAGTAAACATGTGATCTTTTCTCATTTATACCTCAATAATAAGATCTTTTTCATAATTCTATATAGTGCACACTCCATTTCGAATGTTGATTTCATATTTCCATTTTCTGAGAGTCATCTCATGCTTAACAATTCACAATAAAGTATGAATATATAAAACATTGAAATATACTAAGATGAACCATCATTTAAGAAACTTTGTATTTTACCTTTTCCATAACTAAAATTATGAATTGATTTTCAAAATTCACTTTTTCATGCACACTTTCGTCTAATTAAGAAAATCTATTCCTCCAAAACATGTGATTGCTATACCTATTATCTGAGTACCACTGATCTAATTGATCATTAATTGAACTCAATGGTTGACAACCCCAGGAGCAAAGTTGTGATGCAGTAATAACTTGGTGAGACCTAGGTCGAATCCTCAAGGAATGAGAAACATGACTTAGGACTATTCTATAGGTAAGTGGTTTATATGGGGTTTTAATCCAATGAATTGGTTAAGAGTTTAAACAAAATAATAAAAGCCCAATGGGCTGGGGCCCCAAAGTTCTGAAATAATAAAGGGGACAATAATGTACAAGATATTTCTGCAATGCATGTTGCTGTCCTAAATTTGGGCACTCCATTAGAGTGGGTCTAGGGCCTCTAAAACTTTGAGAATTGAGGGCCAAGGTCCCTCATCATGCATACAATAAGAGAAAACCCAAAAAGGTGACCCACCATCAGAGGAAATATTTTTGAATTATGGTTTTTATCAAGGCATATTGCTGGACTGCACAGCAGAAAAATCTGGCAGTTCAACTATCTTGGCCCATTCTTTTGGATGCCCAAATGGGGTTAGTTGGGGTTAAAATTTTACAGAGTGACACTTCCATAAGTGGGCCACACCCCCACAAAATTTCAGAATTTTTGGATATTCCTAAGTATTTTAATTAATATAAATAAGACAGTCTGTCCAAAAAATCGGACAGACCTGTATGTCCCAACATGGTGCGCCAGTCCAGCCCTTGCCACAGTATACACAGGGGTCCATTGGCCCTGAAATTTGGTAGGTAGGTCCCACCATGGGTGGATGACAACCCCAGAAATTTTCAAAATTTTTGGACATCTAAAAATTCATAATTTTTAGACGCCCAAAAGTATTTTAATATATTTTGGAATTCCAACCTATCCAGGGTGGAATGTTGCTGGAATAGTGCAGAAAATCAAGACTGTCCACCTCACTTAGACCACATCTTTGGGACCCTAATGAAGGTTATATGGGGCTGAAATTTGGGGGACATTAAGATGAAATTCCCACCTTTCAGAAAAGTATATTGATGGTATAAAAGGTCCTCCAATCAGTCCCAAATTCAAGCCCAAAGTTCCACAAAATCTGTCCAGAAAATTTCTAGGCAGCAACATGCACATGAAATAAAATGAGCATAGGAACCAAAATAAGAGGAAATCACCCTATGGAATTTGAGTTGTGGTCCACCTCAGTGGGCCCCACAAATATCCAAACCTGATTCATACTATAAAATCCATTGCATGTGTCCAAAAAGGAGCAAATGGGGCACCTATGTTCATAGAGTGGACAGACATGGGCTTCCACTCTCTTTGGATGGTATGGATACTTCCAGGCCACAAGGTGGGCCACACACATCTGAGAATAATAGATCAACAAAAGAATAGTAAGAATCGGCTACAAGGGAAGGGGCTCCGCCACATTGAGGCCCTTCCCTTCATCACAAACCACACATATCACTATATTAATGGGATTACAAGATCTACCCGTGCATGCATCTTCTAATCAAAATCCGATGGTGGAGATGCCATCTCCACAAAGGATCAAGGGTCTAGATGACCCACAAACCTATAAATCAAAGGGAAATCTCATAATGGGGTCCATGGAGAATGGCCCCATCATGGCAATCATACATGCATAAAGTGGGTTGTTGGCCACACTCATGAAGCCATGTAGGACCTCCACCATTGATTGGTGGGTCCTACACACTCCCAATCAAATGAAAAAGGTTCATGCAAGAGGAAAGGAAAGAGACTAATCCCATAAATCACTCACCTTAAATCTTTAAGATTTTACTATCTCCAAGCTCCTTAAGCTCCAAGGGTTATAGATCTATGGTTGAGATCATGTTCCAAGGGCTAGATGACAGGGGATTAAGGAAGAAAATGACTGGAAAATGGGTGGAAAATTGCTGGAGAAGAAGAGAAGAGAAAAGTAGAGAGAGAGAGAGAAAATGAGGGAGGAGAGATAGGAAGGAGGGTGTATACCAATGCCATGATTGCTCTCTTGGATAGGGAAGAACAAAAGTAAGGCCATGATGGCCATGTAAGAGACTTGGGAAGAAAAATAATAATAGCTCCTTGGTTAGAGGAGGAAATGTTGAATTTTTGTAAGAAATCTCATAATTTCTTACTAGACCCTAGGACGCTAGTAGCTTTATGGGAGAAAGTGCTCATAGGGTGGGCCCCACTTTAAAAGTGCACAAGGGTAAAGTGGGCCCCATATCATGATTAAGAGTCCAAAAATAGTGCAGGCCACAACTTTTGATGGACATACCAGATTTATGTACGAGACATGGCGTTGGAACCACGGCGACGATGTGGTCGCAATGGCATAGGTCTCGGGTCAATCCGAGTCCGGACTACGTGATCGAACTCAAGGAAGACCGCAAACACTATCCGAAAGTCTCGGGTCACCAGAATTTGACCGGTAGGACCGCAGGACCAAAATAAACGAGATGCATACTCACACATACACATACACACATGCGAACCCGGATCGGGTCTCACAATCCTCCCCACTAACAAGAAATTTCATCCTCGAAATTGATAAAACCGGAACAATAAGATGCATAACATCATCATACATATATCAATCATCAATCTCAAGAGAATGCAATACAAGCAATCAATCATCAAACAAATGGGGATAACGCTCTCTAATCTCGGCCTCACGTTCCCAAGATGCCTCGGCATCCGAATGATGACCCCATTGCACTTTCACCAAAGGAATGACCTTAGTCTTAAGGACCTGCTCCTTCCGATCAAGAATACGAATCGGCTACTCAATGTAGGAAGCATCCTCAGGGACCTTAAGTGGCTACCAATCAATCACGGGAATAGTGTCTGACCTACATTTCCGTAACATAGAAATATGGAACACGTCGTGGATCGCGGACAACTCAGGGGGTAAGGCAAGCCTATAGGCCACATCGCCTATACGCTCGGTAATCTCAAAAGGTCCAATAAATCTTGGGGTGAGCTTGCCCTTTACACCAAAACGAACCACGCCCTTCATAGACGAGACCTTGAGATATACCATTTCCCCGATCGTGAACTCAAGGGGTCGACACCGATGATCAGCAAAACTCTTCTGCCAACTCTGAGCTATGCACATCCTCTGCCTGATAACATCAATAGCCTCCGACGTCTGCATCACAAGCTCAGGACCTAAGAGACGATGCTCTTCAACCTCGTTCCAACAACTAGGAGATCTACACGGTCTACCATAAAGTACCTCAAAAGGAGCTATGCCGATAGTCGCCTGATAGCTGTTGTTGTACGCGAACTCTGCAAGGTACATATGCTCATCCCAACTACCCGTAAAGTCGATCACATAAGCCCTGAGCATATCCTCAAGGATCTAGTTGACCCTTTCGGTCTGCCCATCCGTTTGCGGATGATAAGCGGTGCTAAGACACAAAGTGACCCCCAGCGCCTGCTGGAAACTCCTTCAAAACTGAGACGTAAATCTGGAGTCTTGGTCTGAAACCATCGAAACTGGGATGTCGTGCAGTCTCACTACCTCCTCAATGAATATTCTCGCCAACCGATCCATAGACCAGGAAGCACGCATTGGAATGAAATGAGCTGACTTCGTCAGACGATCAATGATAACCCAGATGGTATCATGACCGCGCTGAGTCCTCGACAACCCTGCGATGAAGTCCATCGATACGTGCTCCCACTTCCACTCTGGAATGCTCAACGGCTGCAAGGGACCAGGGGATCTATGATGATCAGCCTTGACATGTTGGCATGTGTCACACTCAGCCACAAACTCACAATATGGTGCTTCATGCCCTACCAAAAATACTGCCTCCTCATATCACGATACATCTTTGTGGAGCCTAGGTGGATAGTAAGTCTCGATTGGTGTGCCTCGGTCATTAGATCACGATGCAACTCTAGCACGTTCGGGACACACAATCAGCCTCTGAAGCGTAATCCACCATCGGAACCAATCTTCTAGTCTGACTGCTCTACGGATGCGGCTTCTGCTCGGTACTCCTGAAGTGACTCGTCCGTCTGCTGAGCTTCGATCACCCTAGCCACCAAAGAGGGTTGAATCGAGAAGCTCGAAAGCTGAACAGTGGAAAACTGCAGGCTGAACTCAAAGTCATACTCTGAAATATCCTCGAGCATCTGCCACTCTCGCACCATCATCTGTGCCACTAGGCCCGTGGCTGACGGCTGAGCACATCCACCACCATGTTTGCCTTGCTCGGGTGGTATTAAAGATTAAAATCATAGTCTTTCAGCAACTCCATCCATCACCTCTGTCGCAGGTTCAACTCGGACTACAAAAATAGATACTTCAAGCTCTTATGATCCGAGAAGAGCTCGAACCTGACCCCATATAGATAATGCCTCCACACTTTTAGTGCGAAGACAACTGCTGCAAGATCCAAATCATGAGTGGGGTAGTTCATCTCATGGACCTTGAGCTGGCGTGAGGCATACGCCACTGGCTTCCCGTGCTGCATCAGCATAGCACCCAAGTCAACTCTAGAGGCATCTATAAAAACAACAAAACCCTCACTCCCATCAGGAAGGGTAAGGACAGGAGCGGACGTGAGGCGGTCCTTCAACTCCGTAAATGCCTCCTTGCAGGCATCACACCAGATGAAATCGATGCCTTTCTGCGTCAACTAGGTCAGCGGTGTTGCAATATGGAAGAAACCCTTGATAAACCGTCGATAATATCCTGCTAGACCAAGGAAGTTGTGAATCTCGGACGCGTTCATGGGCTGGCCCCACTGACGCACTGCATCAACCTTCGAGGGGTCCACAACGACACCCTCTCTCATCACCATATAACCAAGGAACTTCATCTCCTCCTGCTAAAACTCGCACTTCTCCAACTTCGCATACAGCTGGTGGGCACGGAGGGTCTCAAGCACAATTCACAGGTGCTCAGCATGGTCCTCTTGGGTCCTCGAATATACAAGAATATTATCAATGAATACCACCACGAACTGATCGAGGAACGGCTGAAAAACCTCGTTCATCAGCTGCATGAATATGGCGGGAGCGTTGGTCAGTCTGAACGACATGACCAGAAACTCAAAGTGACCATATCGTATTCGGAAAGCCATTTTCGGAATGTCCTCCTCTCAGACTCGAATCTGATGGTAACTGGAACACAAGTCTATCTTGGAAAAATACTGCGCACCCTGCTACTGATTGAATAGATGATCAATATGGGAAAGCAGGTGTCGGTTCTTGATGGTGACTCTGTTAAGCTCGCGATAGTCCACACAGAGTCGTAACGAACCATCCTTCTTCTTTACAAACAACACCGAGGCTCCCCAAGGCGAACTACTGGGACGAATAAAACCTAACTCTCGAAGCTCATCCAACTGCTCCTGTATTTCCCTCAACTCTAACAGTGTCATCTGGTAGGGGGCCTTCGAGATAGGTGCGGCACCGGGCACCAAATCAATCTGGAACTCCACCTGTCGACGCGGCGGTAAACCAAGAATCTCCTGAAACACATCCGGGTACTCACAAACAACTGGCAGCTGCTCAATACTCTTTACCACAGAATCCTCAATGATCGAAGCTAATAAACTAGATAGCAGCTCTCCTCTGGGCTCGGTGATTAACTGAAATACTGACAAGCCTGGAATGTGAAACGTGACAGTCCTCGCGGCACAGTCCAAGATGGCATGATACTCAGAAAGCCAGTCCATACCCAGAATAACATCAAAACCTGATATCGGCATCACGAACAGGTTAGCGGGAAGAAACATCTCACCCACCAACACCGAGCAAGAAGGACAGCAATGGGTCAACACAACGGACTTCCCCATGGGAGTTGAAAAGGCCAAGGCCTAGGACACGGCCTCCAAAGGAATACCGGTCGATCGGCAAAACTACTCAGCCACAAAAGAATGAGAAGCACCAGAATCAAACAAAACATGAGCAACGCAAGTGGAAACAAGAAGAATACCCTCAATGACTCCACTGGTCGATGACTGCGGGTCCTTACCTGACGCTTGGTGCGCAGAATAAAAGCGGCCCTAAGCTGGTAGGGGAAGCAACCCGGAAGACTGAGGGTCATAAGTTTGAGCCTGCTGGGCTTCTATACATACTGGACCCAGGGATCGAATAATATACGGATATCCCCTCTGTTGGTGCTGCGGCTGCTGCTATCTCTGCTAAGGTGGTCTGCCTGGTTACCTCTACTACTGAGGAGGAGCCCTAGGAACGGCGGGTGGAAGCTGAGCTCTCTGCTGTTGCTGAGGAGGACGAGAAGGAGGCAACTGCGGTGGCTGCTACTGCTGAATGGGGTGAGGACACTCATGCCTTCAATGCCCGGCCTGTCCACAACTGAAGCATACACCGGAAAAGGGGCCGGAAGATGAAGCAGCTGGCGGTGCTGATGACGATGAAGAGGCTACTAACTGAGCCGCAGGCTGCCGATACCCTGATCTTCCCCTCCACCTCTGCTGACGATGCTGCCTAGAACTGCTGGCTGGTGCACTCCCCTTCCGGTCTCCACCGGAACTCTGCTCTCTCGATCTCTGGGTCATAGCCCAGTCCTCCTCATAAACTAGTGCCCGATGCACAACCTGGTCAAACGTCTCCAAGCAATGCCCCACCACACTGCTGCGAAGGGCAGGGCACAAACCGGTCATAAAATGACGGGCCCTCATCTTCTCATCACTGGTGAGATAAAGAGTAAATCTAGATAAGGCCAAGAAATGGGCCCATATCGCCCTGCACTAGGGTCTCAAACTCGATCACCGGCTGGATCTGAACATGCTCAGGGAAGAACTTCTGGTCGAAGCTGGTCACAAACTCCTTCCATTCTAAACTAACTGAGCCCTAACCATCCTGGACATAGATGACCACCAGTGACGGGCCTCACCCTGAAGAAGGTAAGTGGCAAGGGATACTCTCTGGCCCGTAGGACACTATATAGTGTCAAAAATCCTCGCAACCTCAGTGCGCTAAGCCTCAGCTACAGAAGGGTCAGGATCACCACTAAACCTCGGGGGATCATGCTACCGAAACTCTCGGGCTATCGCACTAGCATGCGGTAAGTCAAACTACCTGAAAATCTCAGTAGTAGCTGGCTGACGGGTCTGCAATGCGGTGGCAACCAGCTGTTAGAAATACTCAGCTCCTATAGGTACTATCAGAAAAGCAGGGGCAACACTCACCTCAGGCGGAGGCACGGGTGCGGCCATCGGAGCAGGAGCCTCCAAAACCGGAACAACAGACTGAGGAGGGGGAATAGGTGGAAGAACTGGAGCAACTGGAGCCTCCATAATTGGAACAACAGGCTGAGGAGGGGAGATAGGTGGGGGAACTGGAGCAACTGGAGGTACGGGCGCTACAGGCTCAGCTGAAGGAACAGGCCTGATCGGGACCTCATGAATCGGATCCTCAACAACGGGAGCAGGATGTGCTCAAGTAGGATGGGTAACTCGGACGCCTCGTCCACGAGCACCATGACCATGGGTGCCACGACCACGGGTGCCACGTTCACGCGTCATCGTCTACAAAATAATGGCATCGCAAGGAATCAGGACAATTATAGGCTTGATACGGAGCGAAAGAAAGAATCTCGGGACACTACTTGTCCTATGTTCTTGGCAGACATGCGATGATATCCCGAGTTATTCCAGAATTACTTGCTACGCTCTGATACCAACTCCTGCCACAGTCCAGACTCGATAACCGGACTCACAAGGAACCCGATGGCCTGTTCTAGCCTTAACAGCCTCCGTAGTACCCCATTCTCGGCTCCTGAGACAGGTTCCGATCCCGGGATCCTATAAGGAGGATTTCCATAACAGTATAATCATTCCAATACTTTCATATCCAAGATTACAGCAAGTACATCTGAGAATAACGAAGGCACACATCACAAAATTCACTATAAATTTGAACTTTTACAATCATCCATAAGGTTCAAAAGGACATACATGAGACAAAAGGAAAGGAGAGAAAGGTCGGCAACACTGGAGTCCTCAAATGCTCAGCTCTACTCTACGCTCTACTGCTACATCGCCTGCCAAGAGTCTCCTGCACGTATCAATCGTGCATAAGCTTATAGAAGCGGGTGGTGTAAGTGTGTGACAATGGTGTACAGAAGAATAGTTGGAGGTACAAGAAGGGAAATATGCTCAATGAGGATATAACCGGCCTTACCAAGGCTTATCATGAATGCGATGCGATGAGTACTAGATGCCATACTAAGGCAGTACATGAAGGGGCTTACACAACCAATGCTAATGCGATGCAAGTAATGTCAGTGCTCATATCCAAACCACAAGTCAAGTACATTTTCAATCATAAGGAAATCACTGGGGTCCATTACACTGCTGAATGACTCCCGCTCTACAGACCCCGCACAGTCAAACGAGCGTAAGAGACCTCACTACCCACCTGTGGATAGTCAATTACCAGCAAGGCCTGACGGTAGCAGACCCATTTACGAGCTAGTCAAACTCAGCCTAGCAATGCCCCCTACACACCAGGCAGGTAAGGCCACACCCCTATCCAACCGACTACACGACAGTGGGAGTCGCGGCCTAAGGGTATAAGGCCCTCGTGCGCTCAAGTATTCCACCCGGTCACGGCATTAGAGCAGATCCTTGGTACCATGGAAGTTTTGAAAAATTCACCCATGGGCATCCTATGCACTCGATATGCTCAAATAGTATTTCCGGTGTCCACACATACGGCCATCCATGAATATTCCTGTGGAGGCAAGGCCCTGATGAAGCAAGGGCTGATACCTACATGCTATGCAAATACCAGATGCATGAATCATATAATCACTCATGCATTAATCTCAAGCATCCATCATGCTCCAGAGGAGAAAACTCCACCCCTCGGGGAGATACCAATATACCCAACACAATGGCACAACCATAGCCAATCATACCTCAACCAAGCATGCATATGATGCGTATGAGAGTGGGCCATAAAGATGAATAGGGATGTCAATGAGGTGAAGATAAACTCTCTACCTAACCATGAAAGGTCTAAGTACTTAACCAATTTCCTCATAAGAAATACAATCTTTAGTGGGGGCCCATTTACTTGGGGTAGCCCATGAGACTAAGGAGAACAATGATATGGGCTTAAATAGATAAGACGGACCTAGTAAGGGTTATGGTGGGCCTTTAACCACCCATAGAAGCCCATGGGCCACTAATATGGACATCCAACCACAATTGGTACTCAAGAGGTAGCCCATCTCTAATTGATTACGGATCAAGGCCCAAGGCCCACACAACATTGAAATAAGAAATGGGCAGCCATAAACATACCACATACACTCATGTTGAGTTTAACTGGCGCCAGCTTAGCCATAAACATACCACATACACTCATGTTGGGCTTCAAAAAGGTGGCCTAAGGCCTATCCAAAACCTGGGTCCAAGGAAAATGCACATAGCCCAACCCATACATACCACTATGGGCCCATAGGGGAAGGGTTAGGGCCCAACATAAAGGCCACTATTCCCATATATTGTGGTGGCCTAGTGGGCAGCCCATTGCTCAAACCACATAGGCAAATGTCATGCTCTTAGTCAAGTAAGGTTGGGCCTACAACCCGGCCCAAGTATAAAGTTGATTTGGTGGGCAACCAAAGGCCCATCTATTTGTGTAACCTGGCCCACTAGCCCAACATAGTAGTATGGTAAAAGAAAATGGCCTAAGAGTATTCTAAAATATAAGGGAGCAATAAATGCCCAATTTTCTCAATATGGTGGGCCCCATAATCATGGCCCCAATGGACCCTAGAACATAAGGGATGGGTCCCGAACTAATCATACACAAAGCCCAATGGGCTGGGACCCAAAAATTCTGAAACAACAAAGGAGACAATAATGTACAGGAAATTTCTGTAATGCATGTTACCGTCCTAAATTTGGGCACTCCATTAGAGTGGGTCTAGGGCCTCTAAAACTCTAGGAATTGAGGGCCAAGGTCCCTCATCATGTATAGAATAAGAGGAAACCCAAAAAGGTGGCCCACCATCAGAAGAAACTTTTTTGAATTATGATTTTTATCAAGACATCTTGCTAGACTGCACAGCAAAAAAATCTGGTAGTCCAACTATCTTGGCCCATTCTTTTAGATGCCAAAATGGGGTTAGTTGGGGATGAAATTTTATAGAGTGACACTTCCATAGGTGGGGCACACCCCCACAAAATTTCAGAATTTTTGAATATTCTTAAGTATTTTAATTAATATAAATAAAACAGTATGTCCAAAAAATCGGACAGACCTAGACGTCCCAACGTGGTGGGCCAGTCCGGCCCATGCCACGGTGTGCACAGGGGTCCATTGGCCCTGAAATTTGGTAGGTAGGTCCCACCATGGGTGGAACATAACCTCACAAAATTTTAGAATTTTTGAACGTCTAAAAATATTTTAATTTATTTAAAGAAATCAATCTGTCTTGAAAATCGTACTGATCTGGACACCATATTGTAATGGGCCGGTCTAGGCACCACCATAGTGTGTACAGGTCTCCATTGGCCCCAAAATTTTGTAGGTGGGTCCTAAAATGAGTAGTCAACCTTTCTGTAAATTTTTATAATTTTTAAATACCCAAAATTATTTTAATAAATTTCAGAATTCCAACTTATCCAGGGTGAAATGTTGCTGGAACAGTGCAGAAAATCCAGACTATCCATCTCACTTAGACCACACCTTTGGGACCCTAATGAAGGTCATATGGGGCTGAAATTTGGGAGACATCAAGATGAGATTCCTACCTTTCAGAAAAGTATATTTGATGGGTACAAAATGTCCCCCAATCAGTCCCAAATTCAAGCCCAAATTCAAGCAAAATCTGTCCAGAAAATTTCTGAGCAGCAACATGCACATGAAATAAAATGAGCATAGGAACCAAAATAAGAGGAAATCACCCTATGAAATTTGAGTTGTGGTCCACCTCAGTGGGCCCCACAAATATCCAAACCTGATCTATACCATAAAATCTATTGCATGTGTCCAAAAAGGAGCAAATGGGGCACCTATGTTCGTAGAGTGGACAGACATGGGCTTCCACTCTCTTTGGATGGTCTGGATACTTCCAGGCCACTAGGTGGGCCACGCACATCTGAGAATAATAGATCAACAAAAGAATAGTAAGAATCGGCTACAAGGGAAGGGTCTCCGCCACATTGAGGCCCTTCCCTTCATCACAAACCATATATATCACTATATTGATGAGATTACAAGATCTACCCATACATGCATCTTCTAATCAAAATCCAACGGTGGAGATGCCATCTCCATAAAGGATCAAGGGTCTAGATGACCCACAAACTTATAAATCAAAGGAAAATCTCATGATGGGGTCCATGGAGAATGGCCCCATCATGGCAATCATGCATGCATAAAGTGGGTTGTTGGCCACACTCATGGAGCCATGTAGGACCTCCACCATTGAGTGGTGGGTCCTACACACTCCCAATCAAATGAAAAAGGTTCATGCAAGAGGAAAGGAAAGAGACTAATCCCATGAATCACCCACCTTGAATCTTCAAGATTCTCCTATCTCCAAGCTCCTAAGCTCCAAGGGTTATAGATCTATGGTTGAGATCATGTTCCAAGGGCTAGATGATGGGGGATTAAGGAAGAAAATGGTTGGAAAATGGGTGGAAAATTATTGGAGAAGAAGAGAAGAGAGAAGGAGAGAGAGAGAGAGAGAGAGAGAGAGAGAGAGAGAGAGAAACAATGAGGGAGGAGAGAGAGGAAGGAGGGTGTATACCAATGCCATGATTGCTCTCTTGGCTAGGGAATAACAAAAGTAAGGCCATGATGGCCATGTAAGAGACTTGGGAAGAAAAACAATAATGGCTCCTTGGTTAGAGGAGGAAATGATGAATTGTTGTAAGAAATCTCATAATTGCTTGCTAGACCCTGGGAAGCTAGTAGCTTTATGGGAGAAAGTGCTCATAGGGTGGGCCCCACTTTAAAAGTGCACAAGGGTAAAGTGGGCCCCATATCATGATTAGGAGTCCAAAAATGGTGCGGGCCACAACTTTTGATGGACATACCTGATTTATGTATGAGACGCGGCGTTGGAACCAAGGCGACGATGCGGTCGCAATGGCATAGGTCTCGGGTTAATCCGAGTCGTGTCTATGTGTACGAACTCAAGGATGACCGCAATCACTATCCGAAAGTCGCGGGTCACCGGAATTTGACCGGTAGGACCGCGGGAGCAAAATAAACGAGATGCATACTCACACACACATGCACACATGTGAACCCAGGTTGGGTCTCACAATAATGAAATCTAGACTTAACCAAATGTTTAGCTCTATACTTTAATGATAACTTTAACAATCAAAAGAGAATTCATGATAACCATAGTGTAAACCAAAACTTTCCTTACAATTCAATCACTCCACTCTTTCAGCTTTTGATTTTTTCATCGACAGCTTTCATTCTATTTTTCAAGCTTTTCTTTTCTTTCTTTCCACAACAGTCCTTTCATGGAACTTCGATAGGTAGCCCTTTTCGATGACAACTAATTTTTTAGCTGGGTATTACTTTTCTTTTCTTTTCACTTTTTTTTGAACATGATGGACAAATTCCTCAGGTTTTGTTCCTATCATTCTCAATAATAATCAAGTTAACAATTCAATATCAAACCAAAAATTTAGTGTGTAAGCTAAATATAACATATGAATTCATGACTCAATCAATATTTAAAATTTCTAATTATAAAAATTAAAAACTTCAAACTTAACTTTAAAATCTATCAAATAACCAGAATCTAGGCTTCAAAATTCCTTAACATTAATTATCTTATCATTCTAATCTCTGGATTATTTTTAAAATCACTTAAACTCACAAAAAATTTCAAAAATTAAAGTTTTTTTTTTTTTTTTTTAAATCAGCATAAAAAAAAATCAAAGGAAAAACTTCCCCCAACTTAAATTTTACATTGTCCTCAATGTATAAATATATTTGCAATAAGAGCAATATGAGACGATGAAAATAAGGAGTAGATGAAAAGTACCTGAAAGGCGACAACATATAGATGCTAGTATGAACTTCCTATAAATTGATGTTTCAGCAACTAAACTAAACTAATAAAGTAAACTAATCCTAAGAAGAAATAAAATCCTAATTTAAGAAAGCAAAGGGAAAAAAAATACTCATTCTTAATAGATGGTTTCCTCTTCTGGCTAGTATCCCAATAAATTTCTTAACAAACTTCTCAAAAAGATAATCCAAAAGGCTTTTTTGCAGTAGGCTAAAATGTCTTGGAGCATGAACTTCCAGAGAAAACCTTACAAATTAAATATCTTTGATCAAAATTTTGAGGTATCTAAATTGTATAAAATTCACCTGTGGTAGAAAATGTTTCAATGCCAATACACCATGGTGAATTAGTGACTACAATTAATTGTACAAATTTATCTTTTATCAGAGTAGTCTCAATAATTTCCTAAGTTTCAGACTTTGATTCAAATTACAGCTCCTCCACCCTTAATAGTAAATATTCAGGATTGGTGGATGAGGCACTTAAAAAGAAAATTTTCCCAGGTCAATGCCAGGTACCAGGGTAATGTCGTGCAAGGAATTCATTATGTCTTTAGTGATGTCATCATCTAAAATTTCAAAGTATGCCTAGCAAACTTCTAGAGAGTTGAAACTTTTAGTGAAAATGGACTCATTCTCCACAATGGAATCAAGCATGTCATATTGGTGGATCATATCAATGTCACCATGTTTAAAAATTCCATGTATCGCTTGATCATTTACTGGTACTTTGGATGAGATCGACCTTTGAAAAAATTGGTCATAGGCTCATAAACACACTCCATCTCATCATCATGTTGAACATTACTAATGTCATTATCAGCCTTAGATTCAGTATGCTCAACAATTGTGTTTGGAGAATTGATATCACTTACCTTGCATTGTTCTTCTGGGTTGGGCTAGAAATGTCCATTCCTCCTTAATGAGGTATGACTTAATTTTCTCAAATGACATTATTAGTTCTTGTATGACCTGTGAGATGCTTTGATTAATTTACAATTGCCCTTACATAAACACTTACAATGTATCCTCAATGCTCTTTATCGGTGGGGGCTCATAAGTAGTAGACCATTGGGGATAGTTGTTAGCATCCATGTTTGGTAGATTTTTTTGACTAAAATTTTGATGATCCCTCCAATTAAGATCATATGTATTGTATGTGGGTGTAATCAATCGTTGTTGATAAACGTAATCATCCATATAATAATCATGCATCATCTTAACCAGTGAAACATCATATACCTTGTTTTCCTCATACACAGGTCAGTTCTCAATCATAATTTCACTTAATTTACAAGATATAAGGTGCTTCCTAACATAGTCATCTGACAACCCTTCAACTGATGTCTCGTCTCTTAGAAGTTGATTAGAGTAATCTCGTGTCCACTCGGGCATAAACATGACAAAACCCTAATTCAAACCTAATCTAAATCCTAAAAAAAATTCTTAAAACAATTAAGAAGGTAATTAGGAAGGGGAGGGAAGGGAACAATGTTACCAGAAGAGAGGTACTACTTACATAGCCTAGAAAACCTAAATATAATTGTGTTCAACGTCACTCCCAAGCAACGACGCCAAAAACTTGATCAAACCCAAGGGTTGATAGCCTTAAGTGCAGGGCTGCGATGTAGTAATAAGTTAGTGAGACCGAGGTCAAATCCTAAGGGAATGGGAAACACAAATTAGAACTACTCCAAAGGTACATGATTTATCTGGGTTTTTAATCCAGCAAATTGGTTAAGGGTTTAAAAAAAATAATAAAAGGCTAAGGATCCAGGAATTTAATTGTAGCAATCATAATATGTTATTTATTGATTCAACTTTTATAACTCAATTGGATTTGAAGTTCTATCCTATCAAATCAGAGAATAATTCTATTAAATCAATCATCAACGCCAACAAAAACATGAATCGATTGAACGATTCTCTTATGAAGAATTTGAATCTCAATCGCAGGGAATTAAAAACATTTATAGCACCCTTAAGTGACAATAGATCAATCAATTATATAGATTGAATTCTTCTCTAATTCAGGCTAAGCAATTGTTAAATAAAAGCATTCATTGTACTCGTAGTGCATAAAAAAAAATAGAAATAAATAACTATTTCAATCTACGATCATTATTCAATCTACTTTCGTATCACTATTCATTATACTCGTATCACTATTTCATTGTACTCGTATCACTATTTCAATCTATTATCATTATTCAAACAGTTGTTATTGAATCAAACAAAATAAATATTACAATTAAATACAAGCTTCACCCTTTAACCTTAGCTAAGAGATTACCCAAAAATGATTAACATCTTAAACAAAAACCAAAGAAAAACTGGAAAAATAAATTAAAACAAAAGGATTTAGAAGGAAGGACAATTTTGAAGAAGCTCTGCCACCCCTAAGTCTCTCTTCCAAGCCTTAATTCAACTTTAAAACAACTTAAAACATCCCCTTAAATATAAAAGAATCTACACCGACTTCAAATTTTTGTACTTTTGTTACGTTTCGGGTGCACTGACTACCTTTAGTCGCACCGAACATCACTTCAATCGCACCAACTTGGTCTTTTGGTTGCAACTGAATTTTTTAAAAATTCTTCTGCAGTCTTTGTCTTCCTCTGGTCAGATCAAACTCTCATTCAATCACACCAAAATGTTGAACCAAATTAAGTTCAGTTGCAGGCGAATTGGGATTGAAAATCACAGTTTCTTGCTGGACTGTTTTGGATACTTTCAATTGGACTAAACCAACCTCAGGTGGGACCGAACTATCTATTTTTTTTGTTGTTGGATCGTATAATTTTCTAGACTTTTCTTCATCCTTGGTACTTGCTGTCATGCCCTAGACTCAGAAACTGAGCCCAAAAAATTCCCGATCACCGAATCCGATGTCGAAAGCCTCTGTAGTACCCTATTCTCAGCTCTTAGCACCCATATACCAGGTTCCGATCCTGGGATCCTACAAGGAGGATTTTTAACATAAATTTATTTCATAAGAAGTATAGTCATAAGTATAACCCACAAACAACAACCAACAACATCACCAGATATTCACTGTGATAAAAAACTTTGAGTAGAATGCATTAAGGGAAATACAATGTCAATGTCAAAGGCTCCAGAAACTCAGCGGCATGCTCCTGACTCAGTGCTGCTGTGGCATCCTAGCATCACCTGCATGAAACAATCGTGTATAAGCTTATAAAAAGCTTAGAGGGTGGTGAAAGAGTGTGCACAATATGTGTCATGTAAGCAATATCAGAGTAATGCAGAATATGTTGGCAAGTCCATGAATACTATCAGCCGTACCAAGGCTATGTGATGCAAGGCATGAATGCTATCAGCCATACCAAGGCTATGCGATGAAGGCCTACATGGCCAAATATCATATGCAAGGTGCAACTCAAGTATACTAATCCTCCTCAAGGACCACATATTAATATAGCTCATCTCTGGAATATCACCAGGGTCTAGTACACTCCACGTTGGCTACCACCACCCTAGCCACGCAACCAAGTGAGTGAAAGAGACCTCACTACCCACCTGGCCAGTAGTCAGCCAATATATATGTCCGGCTCGTCGGTAGCGGACCCACTTATGAGTTGGTCAAACTCAGCCTAGCTTAAAGCCCCCTCACTCGGGCAGATAAGGCCACACCCCATTCTGACTGACTACGACACAGTAGGAGACGTGACCTACTAGTATATGGCCATCATGCGTTCATGTAGCCACTTGGTCTCGACGTTGGAGCATCCTCCTAGTACCATAAGGGTTCTGTGACTTTCACTCAAGGACATCCTAAGTGCCCACAGTTCTAGAACAAAGTATTTTCGGTATCTAATCCTGCCATCCATGATATGCTTGTGGAGGCCACAACTCTGACATCGCTAGGGCATACAGTAATACATCACACGAATGTAAGATGCATGAGTTATACTATCTAGTCACGCATCAATCCTGCGTGTGTCACGCGCTCATGTGGGGTAACTCCATCTATCAGGGAGTCTCATAATCAATCTGTCTAATGGCATATTCTATGATCAATCACTCCTCATAACAAGCATACAAATGATGTGCATGGGCATGTAACATAATGCTATGCTAACTCATATTCAGTGTGTATACTAACATAGTCGTAATCGATAATCGGCCTATATATAAGGCGGGGTCCATAGAAGGACAATAGATTTAATCATAACACGAAGATCAGTCCTCAACAGTGGATATGCCAAATTTAATAGCACGGATCTCTCCATCTACAGTGATGATATACTCTCCTCATATTAAGGGTGGGCCTAGATGGCCTACTTATATCAAGAATGGGCCTAAGATTGAGGAGTGTGCTTCCTCATTCACTCTATCATATCATGAAGTGGGCTCCTCCATGGAGGCCTAGTAAGCACACAAGGTGAGCCCCAAGGCTAAGACATGGTGGAAGTACCAACAATAATGGGGGCACAACGGTTTGGGGTTAACCCAATAAGATCAAATGGGTCATGTTATTATCGATGGGAGCCCAATGGTTTGGGATAGCCTAATAAGAGGAGATGAGAAGGGGCCTAGCAATGGGTCTTAAGGAGGTGTATAATGAGGATATTTAGCCACCGTTTACAACGTGGACATTTAACCACCATTGCTCCCAAGGTATGGCCCATTTGGAACCTAGAATCTAACTACAATAGGGCTCATGGCCCTTATACTGGCTAGAAAATGGATGGGCTACATAAATATTATCACATACATCATGGTGGAATCATATATCACAATTGGGCCTCACTCAAGGGCCTCATATACATCATGATGGGCCTCACACAAGGGCTTCACATACATCACAATGGGCCTCACACAAGGGCCTCATATAAGGGCCTCACACACATCACATTGGGCCTCAAACAAGGGCCTTACACACATCACATTGGGCCTCATCACATGGGCCTCATGTACATCACAATGGGCCTCATATACATCACATTAGGCCTCATACAAGGGCCTCACACACATCACATTGGGCCTTATACAAGGGCCTCACACACATCACATTGGGCCTCGCTGGATGCGGGCCATCCAAAAAAATGGGCCAGTTGCTGCCCTCCCCCCCCACAAACATCACAGTGGAGCCCAAAAGATTTTAATGGTGGGCGTTTAATTACTATTGTCCAGCAGTGTTTCGATTGCTACTAAATGGTATGGATGAAACATAAGCATCAAGGTGTGGTCCAGTCCATGGATGGACGATATGGGTAAAACAGATACATCATGTGGGGTCCATGGACGGACGGGGTGGATAAAGCACTTACATCATATGGGTCCCACTGTCTAGGGACTGGACGGTGCAGATACAACACATATCATCAAGGTAGGCCCCACGTCCTTGCTAGATGGTGTGGGTACATGTGAGGCCCAACTTACTTGTGTTAAAAATATAAGGATTTCCCATATGTTGGGATAATGGGCTGCCCATTAGGCCCACCACAATAAGTGAACCCATGACCCTTATGGTTGGGCCCTAACTATGCTCAAGGGCCCACCAGGTTGCCTATGTTTTGGGCTTAGGGTATGGCCCATTAGGCCATGGATTGATTATGCCATAGACTTTTCTTTACAAATGTAGCAGGCTACCCTTTTGGGACCCAGTTGGGGTTAGACGTCCTCCTTGGCGGCCCTAAGGTAGGCCCATAAGGACTTGATAGGTGGTTGAAGGCCCACCTTGGACCTTGTTAGGCTCGTTTCCTCGTTGAGGTTTTAGGACTCTCCTAGCTTGTGGGTCTTCCCAAATTGTTGGGCCCCCACTAAGAGAACTTCATTTCTCCTTAGAGTACTTCACCATAGATCTTGTCATTGCCCCTCCTTAAGAAGGAGGAATACATTTTACAAGTAGCACACTTACATCATTTGTATGAATTGATTGCATTGTATGGTGGTCATCGAGGGACGTAGTTTCTCCCCTTGTACACATTGAGTGCCTGAAGCTTATGCATGATCTGTATGTATGACTCATGCATTGACATCACATTTCATGATGATATTGCCCTTGCTTCACCAAGGCCTTGCCTCCAAAGGGACATTCGTGGATGGTCGTATGTGTGGACACCGGAAATGTTACTTGAGCATACAGGGTGCATAGGATGCTCATGGGTGAAATTTCCAAAACTTCCATGGTACCAAGGATCTGCTCCAACGCCGTGACCGAGTGAAAACTATGAGCACACGAGGGCCTAATACCGTTAAGCCGCGACTCCCACTATCGTGTAGTTGGTTGGATAGGGGTGTGGCCTTACCTGCCTAGTGTGAGGAGGCATTGCTAGGCTGAGTCTGACCAACTCGTAAATGGGTTCACTACCTTCAGGCCTTGTTGGTGATTAGTTGTCCATAAGTGGGTAGTGAGGTCTCTTACGCTCGTTTGACTGTATGGGGTCTGTAGAGCAGCAATCATTCAGCAGTGTAATGGACCCCGGTGATTTTCTTATAAATGAAAATGTACTTGACATATGGTTTGGATATGAGCACTGACATTACTTGCATTACGTTAGCATTGGCTTTGTAAGCCCCTTCATACATTGCCTTGGTATGGTTCCTAGTACTCATTGCATGGTATTCATGATAAGCCTTGGTAAGGATAGTGATATTCTCATTGAGCATGTTCTTTTCTTGTACCTCCTGCTATTCTTCTGTGCACCATTGACACACACTTTCACCACCCTCTAAGCTTCTATAAGCTTATGCATGATTGATGCGTGCAGGAGACTCTAGGCAGGCGTCATAGCAGTAGATCGTAGAGTAGAGTTGAGTACTGAGAACTCCAGTGTTGCTGATTTCTCTCTCTTTTCTTATTACCTTATGTATGTCCTTTTAGACCTAATGTAAGCTCGTAAAAGTTCAAATTCTTAGTGGATTTTGTGATGTGTGCCCCTTGTTATTCTTAAATGTACTTGTTGTAATCTTGGGTATGCTTGTATTGGAATGATTATACTGTTATGAAAATCCTCCTTGTAGGATTCCAGGATCAAAACCTGTCTCAGGAGCCGAGAATGGGGTACTATGGAGGTTGTTGTGGCTAAAACTGGCCATCAGGTTCCTTGTGAGTCCGGTTACCGAGTCTGGGGCATGACAAGAGTTGGTATCAAAGCATAGCAAGTAATTTTGGGATGACTCAGGATAACATCGCATGTCTGCCAAGAACATAGGATAAGTAGTGTCCCGAGATTCTTCTCTTAGCTCCGTATTGAGCCTATAATTATCCTGATTCCTTGTATCATCATTATTTCAAAGACATGCCGCGTGGATGTGACACCCATGGTCGTGGCACCCATGGTCATGGTGCTCGTAGACAAGGCGCCCGAGTTACCCATCCTACTCGAGCACATCCTGCTCCCGTTGTTGAGGATCCGATTCCTGAGGTCCCGATCCGGCCTGTTCTTTCAGTTGAACTAGTAGCGCCCGTACCTCCAGTTGCTCCGGTTCCCTCACCTATCCCCCCTCCTCAACCTACTGTTCCAGTTATAAAGGCTCTAGTTACTCTGGTTCCCCCACCCATTCCCCCTCCTTAGTCTGTTGTTCTGATTTCGGAGGCTCTTACTCCGCCGGCCGCACCCGTGCCTCCGCCTGAGGCTAATGCCGCCCCTTCCTTTCCTACAGTACCTATAGGAGCTGAGCATTTTCAGCAGTTGATGCAGCTTGTTACCACCGCATTGTAGATCTATTAGCCAGCTACTACCGAGGTTTCTGGACAGTCTGATTTACCACGTGCTAATGCGATAGCTCGAGAGTTCTGGCAGCATGACCCCCCGTGGTTTAGTGGTGACCCTAACCCTTCTGCCGCCGAGGCTTGGTGCACTGAGGTTGCGAGGATTTTTGACACTATACAGTGTCCTGCGGGCCAGAGAGTATACTTTGCAACCTATTTCCTTTAGGGTGAGACCCATCATTAGTGGTCATCCATATCCAGGATGGTCAAGCCTCAGTTAGTTTGGACATCGAGTTTGAGACCCTAGTGCAGGGTGATATGACTGCATCTCAGTATGAGGCCCATTTCATGGCCCTGTCTAAATTTGCTCCTCATCTCACCAGCGATGAGAAGATGAGGGCCCGTCATTTTGTGACTGGTTTGCGTCCTGCCCTTTGTAACCATGTTGTAGGGCATTGCTTGGAGACGTTTGACCAGGTCGTTCATCGAGCACTAGTTTATGAGGAGGACTGGGTTATGACCCAGAGGTCAAGAGAGCAAAGTTCCGGTGGAGACTGGAAGAGGAGAGCACCAGCCGACAGTTCCAGGTAGCACCGTCAGTAGAGATGGAGGGGTAGATCAGGATTTCAGCAGCCTGCGGTTCAGACAGTAGCTTCATCATCATCGTTAGCACCGCCAGCCGCTTCATCTTTCGGTTCCTTTTCTGGTGTATGCTTCGGTTGTGGACAGGTCGGACATCGGAGGCGTGAGTGCCCTCTCCCCATTCAGCAGCAGAGGCCACCGCAGTTGCCTCCTCCTCGTCCTCCTCAGTAGTAGTAGAGAACATAGCTTTTATCCACCACTCCTAGGGCTCCTCCTCAGTGCAGAGGCACGGTGCGGACCTCAAGAAAGACAAGAAGCGAGAGAGAAGCGAGCGTCGCAACACCAAGCAGAGGATATCCGTATGTTGTTCGATCCCAGGTCCAAGCAGGTGTGTATAGCGACCCGGCAAGCTCAGACTTAGGACCCTTAGTCTTCCGGTTTGCTTCCCCTACCAGCTCAGGGCCGTTTTTATTCTACGCAGCAGGCGCCAGGCCAGGACCCGCAGTCATCGACCGATGGAGTCGTTAAGGGTATTCTTCTTATTTCTGCTTGTGTTGCTCATGTTTTGTTTGATTCTGGCGCTTCCCATTCTTTTGTGGCTGAGCAGTTTTGCCGATCGACCGATATTTCATCGGAGGCCGTGTCTGAGGCCTTGACTGTTTCGACTCCCATGGGGAAGTCTATTGTGTTGACCCATCACTGTCCTTCTTGCCCGGTGTTAGTGGGCCAGATGTTCCTCCTTGCCGATCTATTTGTGATGTCAATGGCAGGATTTGGTGTGATTCTGGGTATGGACTGGCTTGCAGAGTATGGTGTCATCTTAGACTGTGCCGTGAGAAGAGTAACATTTCATATCCCAGGCTTATCGGTGTTCTAGTTCGTCGTCGAGCCCAGAGGAGAGCCATTATTTAGTTTCTTGGCTTCACTCGTTGAGGATTCTGTGACAGAGAGTATTGAGCAGCTACCAGTTGTTCGTGAGTACCCGAATGTGTTCCAAGAGATTCCACGTTTGCCGCCGCATCGGTAGGTGGAGTTCTAGATTGATTTGGTGCCCGGTACCACGCCTATCTCAAACACCCCATACCGGATGGCACAGTTGGAGTTGAGGGAACTGCAGGAGTAGTTAGATGAGCTCCTGGAGTTAGGTTTCTTTCGTCCCAGCAGTTCACCTTCGGGAGCCTTGGTATTGTTTATGAAGAAGAAGGATGGTTCGTTGAGGCTCTGTGTGGACTATCGCGAGCTTAACAGAGTCACTATCAAGAATCGATACCCGCTTCCCCGTATTGATGATCTGTTCGATCAGTTTCAGGGTATGCAGTATTTTTTCAAGATAGACTTGCTATCCGATTACCACCAGATTCGGGTCCGAGAGGAGGACATTCCGAAGACAGATTTTGGACACACTATGGTCACTTTGAGTTTCTAGTCATGTCATTCGGACTGACCAATGCGCCCACCATATTCATGCAACTGATGAATGAGGTTTTTCAGCCATTCCTCGATCAGTTCGTCGTGGTATTCATTGATGATATTCTTGTATATTCAAGGACCCGAGAGGACCATGCTGAGCACTTGCAGATTATGCTGGAGACCCTCCATGCCCACCAATTGTATGCGAAGCTGGAGAAGTGTGAGTTTTGGTAGGAGGAGGCGAAGTTCCTTGGTCACGTGGTGATGAGGGAGGGTGTCACTGTGGACCCCTCGAAGGTTGATGCAGTGCGTCAATGGGGCCAGCCCACGAACGCATCTAAGATTCACAGTTTCCTTGGTCAGCAAGATATTACCGACGGTTTATCGAGAGATTCTCCCATATTGCTGCACCGCTGACCCAATTGATTCTGAAGGGTGTCGAGTTCGTATGGAGTGACACCTATGAGAAAGCATTTACGGAGTTGAAGGACTGCCTCACATCCGCTCCTATTCTCACTCTTCCTGATGGGAGTGAGGGTTTTGTCATTTTCACCGATGCCTCTAGAGTTGGCTTGGATGCTGTACTGATGCAGCACGAGAAGCCAGTGGCGTATGCCTCGCGCTAGCTCAAGGTCCATGAGTTGAACCACCCCACTTATTATTTGAAACTTGCAGCAGTTGCCTTCTCACTGAAAGTGTGGAGGCATTATCTATATGGGGTTAGGTTTGAGTTCTTCTCGAATCATAAGAGCTTGAAGTATCTATTTTCGCAGTCCGAGTTGAACTTGCATTAAAGGTGATGGATGGAGTTGTTGAAGGACTATGATTTTGATCTTTAGTACCTCCCGGGCAAGGCGAACGTGGTGGTGGATGCATTTAGCCATCAGTCACGAGGCCTGGTGGCACATATGATGGTTCGATAGTGGCAGATGCTCGAGGATGTTTCAGAGTATGACTTTGAGTTCGGTTTATAATCTTTTATTGTTTAGCTTTCGAGTTTGTCGATTCAATCCTCTTTGGTAGCTAGGGTAATCGAGGCTCAACAGACGGACGAGTCACTTCAGGAGTACCGAGCAGAGGCCGCATCCGTGGAGCAGTCAGATTAGCAAATTGGTTCCGATGGTGGATTACGCTTCAGAGGCCGATCGTATGTCTCGGATGTGCTAGAGTTGCGTTATGATCTAATGCTGAGGTACACCGATCGAGACTTACTATTCACCCAGGCTCCATAAAGATGTATCATGATATGAGGAGGTAGTATTTTTTACAGGGGATGAAGCGCCAGATTGCTAGTTTTGTGGCCAAGTGTAACACATGCCAGCGTGTCAAGGCCCATCATTAGAGACCCCCTGGTCCCTTGCAGCCGTTGAGCGTTCCAAAGTGAAAGTGGGAGCACGTATCGATGGACTTCATTGCAGGTTTGCTGAGGACTCAGTGTGGTTGCGATACCATCTAGGTTATCATTGATCATCTGACGAAGTCAGCTCATTTCATTCCAGTGCGTGCTTCCTTGTCGATGGACCGGCTTGCAAAGGTGTTCATTAAGGAGATTGTGAGACTGCATAACGTCCCAGTTTCGATCGTTTCAGACCAAGACTCCAGGTTTACATCTCAGTTTTGGAGGAGTTTCCAGGAGGCGTTAGGGGTAATTTTGCTTCTTAGCACCGCTTATCATCCGTAGATGGATGAGCAGATCGAAAGGGTCAACCAGATCCTTGAGGATATGCTCAGGGCTTGTGTGATCGACTTCGTGGGCTGTTGGGATGAGCATATGCACCTCACCAAGTTCGCATACAATAACAACTATCAGGCAACTATCGCCATGACTCCTTTTGAGGCACTTTATGGCAAGCCGTGTAGATCTCCTAGTTGTTGGACCGAGGTAGGAGAACGTTGTCTCTTAGGTCCTGAGCTTATGCAGCAGACGTCATAAGCTATTAATGTTATTAGGTAGAGGATGTGCACAGCTCAGAGCCGGCAGAAGAGTTTTACTGATCGTCAGTGTCGACTCCTCGAGTTTGCAGTCGGGGACATGGTGTATCTCAAGGTCTCGCCTATGAAGGACGTGGTTCATTTTGTTATGAAGAGCAACCTTGCCCTGAGATTCATTAGACCTTTTGAAATTACCGAGTGCATAAGCGCTGTGGCCTATAGGCTTGCCTTACCTCCTGAGTTGTCTGCGATCCACGATGTGTTCCATGTTTCTATGTTGCGGAAGAGTTGGTTGGACACTATTCCCATGATTGATTGGCAGCCACTTGAGGTCCATGAGGATGCTTCCTACATTGAGCAACTGATTCATATTCTTGATCGGAAGGAGCAGGTCCTCAAGACCAAGGTCATTCCCTTGGTGAAGGTGTAATGGGTCATCATTCGGAAGCTGAGGCGTCTTGGGAACGCGAGGCCGAGATTAGAGAGCTTTATCCCCATTTATTCGATGATTGATTGCTTGTATTGCTTGCATTGCCTTCTCTTGATTGACGATGTTTATGCATTTTATTGTCTCAGTTTTGTCAATTTTGAGGACAAAATTTCTTTGTTGGTAGGGAGGATTGTGAGGCCCAACTTGTGTTAAAATATAAGGATTTACCATATGTTGGAATAATGGGCTGCCCATTAGGCCCACCACAATGAGTGAACCCATGACCCTTATGGTTGGGCCCTAACCATGCTCAAGGGCCCACCAGGTTGCCTATGTTTTGGGCTTAGGGTATGGCCCACTAGGCCATGGATTGATTATGCCTTGGACTTTTCTTTAAAAACGTAGCAGGCTACCTTTTTGGGATCCAGTTGAGGTTAGACGTCCTCCTTGGCGGCCCTAAAGTAGGCCCATAAGGACCTAATAGGTGGTTGAAGGCCCACCTTAGACCTTGTTAGGCTCATTTCCTCCTTGAGGTTTTAGGACTCCCCTAGCTTGTGGGTCATCCCAAATTGTTGGGCCCCCACTAAGAGAACTTCATTTCTACTTAGAGTACTTGACCATAGATCTTATCATTGCCCCTCCTTGGGAAGGAGGAATACATTTTACAGGTAGCACACTTACATCATCTGTATGAATTGATCGCATTGTATGGTGCTCATCGAGGGACAAAGTTTCTCCCCTTGTGCACATTGAGTGCCCGAAGCTTGTGCATGATCTGTACGTATGACTCATGCATTGACATCACATTTCATGATAATACAGCCCTTGCTTTACCAGGGCCTTGCCTCCACAGGGACATTCGTGGATGGTCGTATGTGTAGACACTGAAAATGTTACTTGAGCATACAGGGTGCATAGGATGCCCATGGGTGAAATTCTTAAAACTTCCATGGTACCAAGGATCTGCTCTAACGCCGTGATCAAGTGGAAACTATGTAACGCCCTGAAAATCGGGGGTCGAGTAGTAACTCAACTCTCGAGTTCCAGAACATCACTTATGCAACAAAATGAATGATGATTGAATGTTGACTGTATTAGAGTAGTGAACATGAGTGAGATTAAGCCAAAACAACATATCATACTCCAGAGACATTTAATTTTGCAAGCGGAAGACTATGATAGATAGATAAAATATATAAACTATGATGAGTCTCCGAGTGTGATAACATTACCAGTTATATGAATACAAGTACGATTCTGAAATATACCAAATGTGTAAGTTCACCGGCTTCTATCCCAAAGATACCACGGCCAGACAATACAATGCACTGTGTCTTCGTGAGACCCGCCAGAGAGTTTCATGATAGGAGAACTTCTCCTCATCACCATAGAAGTAGTCCGGCTCTGCTTCATAAGCATCGCCATCATCTGAAATTCAACAAATTTGTTTGGTGTGTACAACACCGTCCCGTAACGTGGGAGTGAGTAGCTAACTCAGTGGAACAATAAGACATAAGTTATCATGTTCTCAATACGGTCAAGCAAGAAATGATAAAGCAAGAAAATCAAACACTCCTAGTTACTCAGTTAATGCAAGTATGAATGCGGGTATGATGGATGCCCTCACCACACCCTCCCTCATGCGACACCATCTCACGTTCGCGCATGCTTACATCCCACAAAGGTGCTCCACATCTTCCCGAGGCACATGCAATGCATGATGAGCATGATTACCGAGTTTTTATTAGTCCATTTCAAACAATTAGCGGGATTGGAAAACTAAGGTACCTCCCTTGTATCATTCCCAAACATGATCCATTCTAGGGTCGTCGATCTAGTTAATATCGAGACGATGGTGTGTTTTCTAGGTCACTTGCAGAGAGCGCTGTGGTCCGTTACGCACAAAAGGTTGCACCACTCCCCATCACCCCTTAAACGATTCATCACGATACAACTATACTGAGAAACAGGCCTAGTTCATACTCTATATATCGCGGCCGAACCCTAAGGCACGCCGCAACTTGAAATATGCTCGCGGTCACTACAAAGGGCCGCTGTGGCCGTACACACAAAAAATTGCACCACTCCCCATCACCTTATCAATGTAGGCCGTGGGCCGGCCATAGTGTCCCATACCACCATAATCGGCTCACGAGTTAAGTTGCTCACCGGTCACTACGGGAGGCACGTGCCCCAGGCCGGCATGGCTCGACCACGGTGTCCCATACCACCATGCCCGGCTCATGAGTCTTAGCGGATCGAGGTACCATGGTTAAAAGGGTTTTCACTTGTAAGTTTGGTACCCTAGGTTCAAGCATTAGTGACCAAACATGGTGAACATACATAAGACAGATCGGGTTACATGACGAGCTCGGCTAGCTCGAGCGCACAACAAGTTGAACGACATGAAGTGCATAAGCACTTCGCGTGGCCAACCACTATCGCCAACCGAAGTACGACTCGAGTTCGTCGAACACATCTCATGTGGCGACATGAAACTCAACCACGATCTCCAATCTAGTACCGATTGTCTGGACTATAATCATAGCCCCAAGCACAATCAATTGTCATCCATAGCATGTGGAGTAAAGCATGATAAACAAGTAATTCAAGCATGATAAATAAAGTAATTCAAACATGCTAATAGGCATGTTAAAAGCATATTGTAAAGCATGATATAAAGCATGTTGTAAAACACTACATTAATAGTAATACAAACACATGTATTGTAAGTAAGTGTTTTAAGTGATCAACCTCATGGAGGTAATTATACACGTCGCTAGGGTAGTTGAGAATCCAATCTCAACATCCTTAAACATTACAATTTACTAACTACTACTCATTCAGACATTTCAACAAATACTTTAAAATACAGGAATCAACATATATGACATATGTTGATCACAGAGGTATAAGGCCAAATCCTTTCACTAGGAGTTACCCCAATTATAACACGCATACACCCATGACGGATAGTCATGGCAAGCAGGAAACCAAGTTCCATATTCATTCAGCCATTTCCACAAACACTTGGGCCACACATTTTAGCATATGTAGTGTGTATTGGCCGTGGCGTGATTTAGGATAAATCCTTTCGTTAAAGGGGTATTGCCAATACAACAATTAATTTTTCCATGACAATTAGTCATGGCGAACACGAATGAGAATTCTATACTCATTCACATTTTCACAACACTTAGAATACACTATTACAACATACATGGTGTATGTTAGCAAAACATGTATTAGGGCTATCCTTTAGCCAAGTGAGTATTTTATCCATGTATAATATATTACTACAAAGCAAATAATCATGATAACTATATCTCCAAAATTTATACGTGCATACGATTTTCTAGAATATGCATTTTCAACATACATAGTGTATACAAGCAAACATGTATTACGGCGATTCCCTTCGCCAAGTAAATATTTTATACACACATAATATATTTATACGACAATTAATCATGACAAACACATCGCTAAAATATACATGTATACGGTGCCATTGACAATACCATATTTCTACATACATAGTGTTTGTTAGTAAACATGTATTTAGGCGAATCCTTTCGCCAAGCTAGTATTTTATTCATATATTGTATAATCATATATTAAATAAGTATGTCAAACATTATTCCAAAAGAAATACGTATACGGTATTTCTACAATACGTAATTTCGACATACGGCGCATTTACAAGTAAACATATAATTTGGCGATTCCTTTCGCCAAACTAGTATTTTATTCATATGTTATATAATTAAACATTAAATAAACATGTCAAGCATTTGTCCAAAAATACGTATACGGTATTTATACGTATACCTAGAATATGTGAAATTCCATATTTCACACCGTTAATCAAAACAGGAAACGGAAAACACTTTGTACATGTGCAATTGCAAGCAGATCATGAATCTACCATTATCTGACATTGAAAGCGTTGAAAACCGTAACTTATAAGCTTAAAGTCCTCACCTTTGCCTTTTGAAACTCAACGATCAATCAGCAAGGGCGGAAGAACCTCCGTATACGGGAGTTTTCTAGCCTAAAGAGCGGAATCGGTTAGTTGTTACATAGCCTACAACGATCCTACCAAAATTCAGACCTAGGGTTAGGGTTTCTTACCTCCAAATGGGCTGGATACCGCCGGGAAATCACTTAGAACGGAGCGGTGAAGGCCGTGTGGTGAGCCAATGCAGGTGGAGGAAGATCGACAACGATCTCCAAGTCCTTCTCTCTCTTTTCTCTCTCTTTTCTCTCCCAAAACCCAAATTCGTATGGCTGTGAGAGAGGGTGCTCTAAGGCCCTTATATAGCCTAAAACATTCGAAACTAGACTTAGGTTCAAGGGGTCTTGCTTATATAGAATATTAAACCGCTTTTCCAAATTCAAAAGGAAGTTCGGTGGCCCTCTTCGAACCAAACGTCGACTTAAACTTATCATCAATGGATCTACGTGGGATTACATTTTGACTCATTCGGATCTTGGATCGCACGTGGCGGACCGATTTCGGTTCGACGGTCGGTGGGCCACGATCGAAATTCCAAGTACATGTAAATGTTCTAAAATTTTTCTTAATCCGAGGGTGTAATTTAGTCCGATTCGACGGGTCGGTTGCTTATATCGACGCGTCAACGAATGATGATCATCACTATTCCGGATATTTATTTTTGGATATGAATAGTGTTTTTCACACTACCTCACTCCGATTCGAAACGAATGGCCGTGGAACATCGGATAAAGTGATTTTTGAGATGATTGTTAAGCCCAAGGGGCGGTCCTAGTTCCTTAACTTCGGTTAATCGGAATCCCGATATGCGATCCACCTAATAATGATTTCGTTTCATTCCGAGAGCAGACGGCCGGAAATGAGTTTGGTTCTAAACTTTAGGGTAACCTAAGCGTCACTTGTTCTCATAAGTTTGGGTCTTAGAACGTATTTAAAGCGATTCGAATGGATTTCGTAGCTAATCTGGTTTCACACCTAGTTACTTTGTCTCATTTCTAAAGGATTTAGTCCTAAGTGAATTCTGGTCGAGGTGGTACTCAGGCCTTTGTAGTTTGTATATGAGGTGATCCAAGTTATGATACTTAACTAGTTTAAGATAGTGTCTAGGGTAAAAGTTCTTAGAAAAATTGGAAGATCAAGGTGATGAAGGGTGAGATTTTGTGAAGGAAATGAGTTCAAAGGCGGCTTTAGACTTTGGGATTCAGTTCTGACAAGTTAATGAGGTATTAGGATCGACCCATTGCCTAAGGACGTCTAATCCCAGGTTGGCAAAAATCTGGGGCGTTACAAACTATGAGCGCACGAGGGCCATATACCGTTAAGCCGCGACTCTCATTGTTGTGTAGTCGGTTGGATAGGGGTGTGGCCTTACCTGCCTGGTGTGAGGAGACATTGCTAGGCTGAGTCTGACCAGATCGTAAATGGGTCTGCTACCTTCAGGGCTTGTCGGTGATTGGTTGTCCACAGGTGGGTAGTGAGGTCTCTTACGCTCGTTTGACTGTGCGGGGTCTGTAGAGCGGCAGTCGTTCAACAGTGTAATGGACCCCGATGATTTCCTTATAAATGGAATGTACTTGACATATGGTTTGGATATGAGCACTGACATTACTTGCATTACATTAGCATTGGCTGTGTAAACCCCTTCATGCATTGCCTTGGTATGGCTCCCAGTACTCATTGCATGGTATTCATGATAAGCCTTGGTAAGGAAAGTGATATTCTCATTGAGCATGTTCTTTCCTCGTACCTCCTGCTATTCTTCTGTGCACCATTGACACACACTTTCACCACCATTTAAGCTTCTAAAAGCTTATGCACGATTGATGCGTGCAGGAGACTCTAGGCAGGCTCCGTAGCAGCAGATAATGGAGTAGAGTTGAGTACTGAGGACTCAAGTGTTGCTGATTTCTCTCTTTTCTTATTACCTTATGCATGTCCTTTTGGACCTGATGTAAGCTTGCAAAAGTTCAAATTCTTAGTGGATTTTGTGATGTATGCCCCTTGTTATTCTCAGATGTACTTGTTGTAATATAGGGTATGCTTATATTGGAATGATTATACTGTTATAGAAATCCTCCTTGTAGGATCCTATGATCGAAACCTGTCTCAGGAGCCGAGAATAGAGTATTACGGAGGCTGTTGTGGCCAGAACCGGCCATTGGGTTCCTTGTGAGTCCAGTTACCGAGTTTGGGGCGTGACAGTATGCCACATATATCAAGGTGGGCCACGTGGATGGGCTCCACGTCCATGCACGGACAACATGGATACACACATAAATCATGGTGGGTTCCCACCGTCTAAGGACTGGACGATGTGGATATACATCATCTACATCAAGGTGGGTCCACACGTGTGGCCCACCAGCTTTGTATAAAGTTAATATTTGTGTTTTCTCTCATCCATCCAGGCATGCTGGATGTACTACGGACGAACAGCCTGGATGGAACACATCATCAAGGTGGCCTCACGTCCGGGGATTGGACGAACGGCCTGGATAAAACACTTGCATCTAGTGGGTCCCACCTGTACGTGGCCCACCAAAGCTTGGATCAAACTGATATTTGTATTTTTTTTCCCTTCATCCAGGCCTACATGACCAATAGGCCCCAAGAACGGGAAGACAGGCTAGCCCACAATCTGGACGGTTTGGATAAGGCACATACATCAGAGTGGGGTGCACCAGGGTGGGCCACCCAGCCCTGGATCAAACTGATTTTTATGTTTTCCCTACAACAAGCCCTGCATGACCGACTGGTCATGCAGGCCTGATTTGGGCAACAAGATAGGCCCTACTTGGTGGATGGTTGGATGGTCCCCACTGAATGGACGGCCTGGATATTATGCATCATCAAGTGGGCCACAACATAAAAAAAGGGGGAGAGAGAGAGAGAGAGACGTATGGAGGGGAGGGGCTCTGCCAGTATGAGCCCTCCCTTAAACTTTACAATATATACATTAAATGGGTCCCATCACATGTGGGCCCACAAATCAAAAGAATCCACGATGGAAATCCCTTTCCTACCAACAATAAAGATTCACCCACCATTGGATCTTCTTCTTGGTTCCTTGGGATGCTTAGCTCCTAGGCTTCTTCTTTGATGGACGGTGATGAAGATTGAAGGGTGGGGACGAGAGATTAGGGGTAGGAAGTGGGCCACACACTTGGATTCTTGCTCTCCTTAGAGCTTGGACGTCCCTCTCTTTAGTTGCTTAGAAATGGTAGAGAGAATGAGAGGGAGAGGGGATGTGATGGGATGAAAAGGGATTAGTTGTGTATGAGAGGGATGGGTGTGTGTAAGAGAGAGTTGACTTTGGGGATGATTTGTGTAAGAGAGATGGGATGGAGCGACGGGTGGAGTGATGGGTTGTGTACTTGACTAGTTGATGTTAAAGCTGGGTAGAGATTCTCTCAGAATTCATAACGCGCGGCGTTTCCTCGAGATAAATGCAAGTCCACAACTCTTAGCTTAGGTATTGCATTAGAGTGTGAGACGCGGTGTTAGAACTGCAGCGACGATACGGTCGCTAGGGTACAAGTTTCGAGTCAAGTCGGCATTGATCTATGAGATGTAACTTAGGGTCACACGCAAATGTTGTCTATAGGTCACAGGTTGCTGGAATTTGACGGGGAGGATCTCGGCGGTCTAAGGAACCATACAGACTAGGATACAGGCCTGACAACTCTCCCCTCCTAATAAAATTTTCATCCTCGAAATTTACTATCATGCAGAACAAAAGAAGAAGGAAGAGAAAACATGGCATATCATAAATATATATATATATATATCAAAGACAGAATACAAGGTACAATCAATCTACAAAAAGATGGGGATAACACTCTCTAATCTCTGCCTCGTGCTCCCATGATGCCTACTTAACACTATGGTGACCCCACTGCAATTTCACCAAAGGAATGACCTTGGTCCGGAGGACTTGCTCCTTCCGATTAAGGATGCGAACTGGCTGCTCAATGTAGGAAGCATCCTCACGAACCTCAAGTGGCTGTCAATCAATCAAGGGAATGGTGTCTGACCCACACTTCCACAACATAGAAATATGGAAAACATTGTGGATGCCAGACAACTGAAATGGTAAGGCGAGCTTATAGGCCACGGCGCCAATGCCCCCAATGATCTCGAAAAGTCCAATAAATCTCGGGGCGAGCTTTCCCTTTGCTCCAAATTGAACCACATCATTTATGGATGAGACCTTGAGATACACTTGGTCCCCTACTGCAAACTCCAAGGGATGTCGCCGATGATCAGCAAAACTCTTCTGCCAGCTCTGAGCTATGTGCATCCTCTGCCTGATGATATCGATAACCTCTGATGTCTTCTGCACGAGCTCGGGGCCTAGGAGATGATGCTCTCCAACCTCGGCCCAACAACTAGGAGATCTACATGGTCTGTCATATAAGGCCTCAAAAGGAGTCTTGTCAATAGTCGCCTTATAGATGTTCTTATATGCAAACTCAGCCAAGCGCAAATGCTCATCTCAACTACCTGAGAAATCAATCACACAAGCTCTGAGCATATCCTCCAAGATCTGGTTGACCCTCTCGGTTTGCTCATCGGTTTGCGGAAGATACGTGGTGCTAAATTGTAAGGCAGACCCCATCGCCTTTTGGAAGCTCCTCTAAAACTGAGATGTGAACCTCAGGTCTCAGTCGAAAACGATCGAAACTAGAACACCGTGTAGTCTCACGATCTCATTAATGAACAATCTAGCAAGCCGGTCTAAAGGCTAGGTTGTACAAATCGTAAGAAAATGTGTCGACTTCGTTAGACGATCCACGACAACCCAGATGTCGTCATGACCGCGCTAAGTCCTCGGCAAGCCCATAATGAAATCTGTCGATACATGCTTCCACTTCCACATCGGGATGCTCAACGGCTGCAATGGACTTGAGGGTCTCTGATGATCGGCCTTGACACACTGGCATGTTTCACACTCGACCATGAAATTGGCGATTTGAAGCTTCATCCCCACCCAAAAATATAGTAGCCTCATATCGTGGTACATCTTTGTCGAGCCAGGGTGGATAGAAAACCTCGATCGATGTGCCTCAGTCATAAGATTCCTACGTAACTCTTGAACATCAGGGACACATAATCGGCCTCTGAAGCGAAGTCCACCATCAGAACTAATCTGCCAATCTGACTGACTCTCAGATGCCACCTTTGCTCGGTAACCCTGAAGTGACTCGTCTGACTACTAAGCCTCGATCACCCTTGCGACAAGAGAGGATTGAATCGACAGGCTAGATAACTGAACGATAGAAGACTGTAATTCAAATTCGAAGTCATGTACTGCAATATCCTCGAGCATCTTCCACTCCTGAATCATCATATGTGCTACTAGGCCTCGTGGCTGATGGCTAAGGGCATCCGTTACCACATTCGTCTTGCCCGGGTAGTACTGAAGATCAAAATCGTAGTCCTTTAGGAGCTTCATTCAATGTCTCTGCCTCATGTTCAACTCAGACTGTGAGAAGAGATACTTCAAGCCCTTGTGGTCGGAGAAGAGCTCGAACTTGACCCCATAAAGATAGTGCTTCCACACCTTTAGTGCGAAGACAACTGCTGCGAGCTCTAAGTCATGCGTGGGGTAGTTCAGCTCATGGACCTTGAGCTGGCGAGACGCATAAGCTACCGGCTTCCCGTGCTTCACCAGGACAGCACCCAAGCCAATATACGAGCATCGGTAAACACCACAAATCCATCACTCCCAGAGGGAAGAGTGAGGATAGGAGCAGACGTGAGGCAGTCCTTCCGTTCCACAAATGCTCGTTCACAGGCATCACTCCACAAACTCTGCGCCCTTCCAGGTCATCATGGTCAATGGTACTGCGATACAAGAGAATCCCTCAATAAAGCGTCGATAATATCCCACAAAACCAAGAAAACTGCTGATCTTAGTCATGTTCGTGGGCTGGCCCCACTAACGCACTGCATCTATCTTCGAGGGGTCCACTACGACACCCCCCCTTGTCACCACGTGAGTGAGGAACTTCAACTCCTCCTGCCAAAACTTGCACTTCTCCAGCTTCGCATAAAAAGCTGGTATGCACGGATGTCGCTCATGCTCCTCATGGGTCCTCGAATAAATTAGGATGTCATAAATACCACAACAAACTAATTGAGATATGGACGAAAGACCTCATTCATCAACTGCATGAAAACAGCGGGTGCATTGGTCAGTTCGAAGGACGTGACCTGAAACTCAAAGTGACTATAGTGCGTTTTGTAAGCTATCTTCGGGATGTCCTCCTCTCGGACCCGAATATGATGATAACCGAACCATAGGTCAATCTTTGAAAAGAACTGTGCACCTTATAGCTGATCAAATAAATCATCGATTCTCGGGAGTGGATACTTGTTCTTAATCGTAACCCGGTCGAGCTCGCGGTAATTCAAGCAGAGCCTCAACAAGCTATCCTTTTTCTTGACGAATAGTACCGGCACTCCCCATAGGAACTGCTCAGACGAATGAAGCCTAGATCACGCAACTCGTCCAATTGCTGCTAAAGCTCTCGCAACTCCATCGGTGATATACGATACGGGGCCTTCGAGATAGGCACGGTACCAGGCATAAGATCAATTTGAAACTCAATATGTTAACGCGATGGCAACCCCAGAATCTCGTGGAATACATCGGGAAAATCATAGACAATCGGCAACTAATCAATGCTCACTGCTACGGGCTCCTCTATAGCACACGACATCAAACAAAATAACGGCTTTCCTTTGGACTCGGTTATGAACTGGAACTGTGGTAAGTCGGGTATATAGAATGTGACAGTCCTCGAGGAATAGTCCAAAATGGTGTGGTACTCGGTGAGCCAATCCATACCCAAGATGACATCGAACTCTGACATCGGCAACACAAACAAATATGCGGGCAAGAAGGTCTCCCCCACTAACACGGGCCAAGATGAATAGAATTGGCCTAATACAGCGGTCTTCCTTAAGGGCGTTGACACTGACAATCCCTCACGGACAGACTCTATCAAAAATCCAATCGAACGACAGAAATCCTCAGACATGAAAGAGTGCGAAGCACCATAATCAAACAAGACTCGAGCAATGTAAGTAGAAACAGAAAAAATACCCTCAAGGACCCCTCCTGACGACTGTGGGTCTTGCTGAGCCACGTAGAATCTAGCCTGAGCTGGCTAGGGAGCTTCAAGTCCCCTCTGAGGTTGCGGCTGCTGCTGTTGAGGTCAGAATTGCTGCCTCTATTGCTGTTGTCTCGGAGGCTGGTGCTGCTGTGGGGGCCTCGGTGGTAGGAGCTGCTATCGTTGCTGATGCAGATGGGGACACTCGTGCCTACGATGTCCTGTCACACCGTATCCAAAGCAAGCACCTGGGTACGGATGCGGAGGTGGTGCTGGAGGTGTTGCTGGTGCTTCTGGTGCTCCGACAGATGGGCGGGTTGTATGCCTCTTTTGTGGCCTGTGCTGACGTTATTAGGAGCCATCGGAGGGGCCCCTCCTCTTCCAGTCTCCCTTTTGACCGAGATCTCTCTGCGAACCAGCCCACTCGGCCTCATAAACCTGGGCCCTTTGAACAACCTCCTCAAAGGTCTGAAGCATATAGCCAACAACACGGCCTCTGAGTCCATAACGTAAGCCGTTCTCAAAACAGCGGGCCTTCCGCCCCTCATCATCAACTAAATACGTCGCATATCTAGACAACGTGACAAAACGAGCCTCGTACTGCGACATGGTCATATCTTCCTGCACTAAAGTCTCGAACTTCAGTGCACGCTACTGATGAATGTGGTCTGGGAAAAACTTTTGGTCAAACCGATCAACAAAATCCTCCCACGTCTACACAAAATCGGGCCCGGCAGCATGGACGACAAAGGCCCACTAATGCTCGACCTCACCCTCGAGCAAATACACTACCAATGGGACCCGCTACTAGGTCATACATCGCATGATCTCAAACGTCTTCTCCACCTGGGAGTGCCATCTCTCTGCCACCGACGGATCAGGCTCTCCTTGGAATTACGAGGATCGAGCAGAAGAAAATCTCGCAGCAGGGCGCTCGCGCGCTCTTGCTCTGCCTACTCTGGGGTCTTAGTGGGGCGTCTGCCCTGCCCATTGAGGGCGGCTGTTACAGCCTGAAGCATCTGCTGCAACTGGTCGGCACTAACTGATATAGTAGGGGCTACGCTGGTCTCGGATGGAGGCATAGGATTTATAGGAATCTTAGGTGGGGGAACAAGACTCTCAGGTGAGGGAATGAGAACTGCGGGTTTTCACGCCCAAAACTCGGAAATCAGGGTCACAAAATTCTACATCTTTAAATTCGGTGCTGACAGCCTCCGTAGTACCCCATTCTCGAGTCCCAGCGTCCACATGCCAGATTTCGATCTTGGGATCCTACAAGGAGGATTTTTCAATGTACATTTAACTCATAATAAGCATAACCACAAGTTTACCCAAATCACAAAGGCAACATCATCATCACATATCCACTAATATAAACATTTGAATACAGTACTGAAAGGGAAATACATATGTCAAAATCAAAGCTCTAAAAGACTGTTGCACGCTCCATGCTCAACTCTGCTGCAACCTAATGCCACCTGCACGCATCTATCATGCATAAGCTTATAAAAAGCTTAGAGGGTGGTGAAAGTGTGTGCACAAGATAAGTGTCAAGTATTCAATGCAATGACATAATCATACAATGTCAAAAATATCGGCAAGATTATGAATCATACGATTACAGAGTAAACGAAAATACTGACAAGTCCATGAGTTATACAATATCAGAGTATGCAATACAGATCACCTATGAAAATGATGAGTCATAGAGAGCTAAATATCAGATGCCGAGGGTACAATGCAATATGTAAATCCTACTAAGTCCGTCTAGGCCATATAAGTACAAAAAACAGAACGACCTAAAATGTCAAATGGCTGCGGATGCAGTATGCAATGTGAATGAAATGACCAAGTTGGAGTGTGAGGTTAAGATGATAGTACGTAGTATCGCAGGCTACGGGGTCCATCACAAAGGATTCTATCCAAACCAGTCACATACCTAAATTTGGATAGTCAGACTCAATGTGGTAAACTCCTGATCTCAGGTTAGTCGTGCGCCCAACCAAAATCCTGGCCATGCAAAGGTACACGTAACAAATAGTTGCGCACCACCAGCCCGAGTTGATAGTGAATGAATGAATGAATGAGTATGTAATTCCTGCTCAATAAGACCACATATCAATACGGCTCCTCTCTGAGAAATCACTGGGGTCTATTACACTCCAAACCAGATTGTCGTCCCATTGCTGGCAACAAGGTGAGTGAAAGAGACCTCACTATCTGCTGCCAATATCGGGCCAGGTTCATCGATAGCGGACCCATTCCTCGAGCTGGTCAAACTCAGCCTAGCATTGCCCCCTCCTCTTGAGCAGGTAAGGACGTACCCCCTTCCAACTGACCACGACACAGTGGGAGACGCGGCCTAACTGTATACAGCCCTCATGTGCTTATGCATCCACTCGGTCTACATGTTGGAGCAACCTTTGGAACCAAGAGGGTTTAGAGACTTTCACCTAAGGATATCTATAGCACCCCATGTAGAATAGATTTCCAGTGTCCCATCTGCCATCCACGATATGCCTGTGGAGGCTATGACCCTGATGTCGCTAGGGTATACAGTGGTCATATCACAAAATACGAGATGCATGAGTCATACCATCCAGTCATGCATCAAACCTGCGCATACCACGTGCTCATGTGGACAACTCCTATCAGGGAGTCCCATAATAATCTACCCAATGGCATATGCTATAATCAATCATTCCTCATATCAGGCATACATATGATGCACATGGGCATGGGTCGTGAAGCTATACTAAGCATGTTAAATGATGATGCTGTGATGCGCATGGGTATGGGTCATGAAGCTATACTAAGCATGCTATATGATAATGGTGTACTTCCCTTATATCAAGGATAGCGTAGACAACCTACTCATAACAAGAATGGGCCTCACAATGGGCCAAGGGAAGGTCACAATGTGGACATCTAACCATCATTGCCCATCAATGTGGTCATTTAACCAACATCGCTCCCAAGCAGTGGCCCACATAAATATCATTACATACATTATAGTGAAATCACACATTACAACGGTCCGCACCTTCATCGCATTGGGCCTCACTTAAGGGTCACATATACACCACATCAGGTCTCGCCATATGGGCCACAAATACATCACAATGGACCTTATTAAATGGGCCACAAATACATCACAACAAGCCACGTACTTGGGCCTAATACACATCACAATGGGCCGCATGACATGGTCTAATATACATCGCAATGGATTGCTCACACAAGCCTAACATACATTAATTTGGGCCTCATCACATGGGCCTAATATGCATGGCAATGGGTCGCATGACATGAGCCTAATACACATCACTATGGGCCTCGACACATGGGCCATAAATACATCACATCAAGCCTCAAATATACATCACAGGTGGGCCTTGTACATGAAGCAAGTGGGCCATGAAAACTGATGGGCAGCAAGGGTAAGACATATATTACGATGGTCCCCTGTCCCTAGACGGTGTGGATGAATCACACATCAAGGTGGATCACACGTCCCATGGATGGTGTGGATAAAACATACTTTATGTGGGGTCCATGTCCCATAGATGGTCGAGATATAAGCCAAATACATCACCTGTGTCCCACTTGGACAGCAGGGATGAAACACGTACAGTATAGTAGGCCCACCATCCCATGCTGGACGGTGAGGCAGATATCTCACCTAGGTGGGCCCCAAGGTGTAAGTATGATGATGTTATGCTGTCACATACTCATAATCGGTATCGATAACCGGCCTGTACAATCGGCCTCGATAATTGGAATCGACCTCGGCAATCGGAATCGGCCTCGACCATCAGAATCAGCCTTGACAATCAAAATTGGCCTCAACAATCGGCACCAATGATCGTCATCAACAATCGACACTGATAATCTGCATCAATAATCGGCACTGAAAATCAACATCGATAATCGACACCAACAACCAGCACATAAACGAGGCGAAGTCCATAAATGAACAGCCGATCAACCATAATATAAAGATCGGCCCTCAGCCGTGGTTATATCAAATCCGATAGTGCGAAACCATCCATCTATGGCGAATGGGGCCTGCTAATTAGGGTTAACCCATAAGAGAATGATGAGAATGAGACTATCCAAGCCTAAGGGAAGGTCATAATGAGGACTTTCAACCATCATTGCCCATCAATGTGGACATTTAACCAACATTGCTCCCAAGGAGTGACCCATACAAGGGATTCATACACAACGTAATGGGCCATGGATACATCGCATTTGGCCTTAACCATGGGCCTTGAATACATCACAATGGGCCACATCACATGGGTCTAATATGCATCGCAATGGGCCATTCACACGAGCCTACTACACATCACTATGGGCCACATCACATGGGTCAGAATATATCACAATGGACCCTGAATACGTCACAATGGGCCTCGGCACATGGGTCATAAATACATCACATTGGGTCTCATATATGGGCCTCAAATATACATTAAGTGGGCCACATCCACGGGCCGCACCAATTGGCCGCATCATTGCCCCACACATCAAGTGGGCCGTATCAATGGGCCGCACCAATGGGACCCATATACATCAAGTGGGCCACATCAATGGGCCACACCAATGGGCCCCATATACATCAAGTGGACCTTATACATATCGAGTGGGTCATATCACATGGGCCGCACCAGTGGGCCTCATATACATTAAGTGGACCGCGTCCATGGGCCGCACCAATGGGCCCCATATACATTAAGTGGATCGTGTCCACGGGCCGCACCAATGGGCCTCATACGTATCGAGTGGGTCATATCACATGGGCCGCACCAGTGGGCCTCATATACATTAAGTGGATCGCATCCATGGGCCACACCAATGGGCCTCATATACATCAAGTCAGACCCACTGTTATGTATTTTTGAGATCCGACCTATTTATAAGTTAACATAGAGATAGATGAAGTGAAAACAAAATATTAGCGTGATTGGAAACTACTGTGGCCCTTAGAAGTTTAAATGGTGGATGTCACTGTGCCCCACTATTTATTACAAATGGCGGGATCCACTTGAATTTTGGATCTGACTTACTTATTTTACTCATGCCGTAAAATAACATTTCAAAATGGTTGGACAGTTTAGATACAACACATGCATCATGGTGGGTCCTATAGGTAGATGGCGTGGATGAAACAGGTGGGACCCACGGAACTCACTGTCGTCTGCACAGCAGCTAGTGGTGGGGTCCACATAGCTGAAGTAGATCCCACAGAACTACTGACACTCAATAGAGTAGTTGTATAGTTGTGGTACGTGCAGCTTTACTGCTTTTTTTTAAAGAGGGTAGAGGTGGGTCCCATGTAGGGCCCACCATAACATGTATATATTATATAATATATAGTATATAATATTATATATATATATATATATAATTGTCCATGCCTTGGACGGCCTAGACAGTGTATACATCAAGTGTAGCCCCATGCCAGGGGTGGGTCCCACCGTCCTTTGACGGTGGACATGCCACATGCATCATGGCGTGGCCTAGCTGATGGATGGACAACGAGGATGGGTCCCATGGACCCTGATGACGTTGCCAGGGCAACTGCCTAGCTGCTGCACGTTGTGACTCAAGGAGTAGAGGTGGGTCCCACGTGCAGGCCACCCTCCCCATAATGCATATTATATTAATATATTAAAAATAATATTTTATCTTTTTCCCTGATACAGCTGGCGAGTACACCTCACTGCCAATTTACACGTCACCGTTAGCTACTCCACTGTCAGTTAACACTTCACTATTAGCCACCTCCGCTGACAGATAGTGTGGCATATACCTCATCAAGGTGGGTCCCACGTGGCCCACCTGTTTTAGATCAGCCTGATATATGTGTTTTCTCATCATTCAGGCCCGCTAGATGGCCTGGATAAAACTGATGGACGACGTTAAAAAAATATTAAATCATGGTGGGCCATACCGTTTTGGATGGATGAATAGGTGGATTAGGATAAATACATCAAGGAGGGGCCCACCCACACGTGTGGGATGGGCCATGTCCTAGATGGACAGTTGAGATGACATATAAACATCATGGTGTGTCCTACACGGATGGGGTCCACCAGTAGATGGCTTGGATGCAAACATCAAGGTGGGCCACACACCTCATCATCATCATTACCATAAAAAAAAAAAAAGAAAGAAAAAGAAAAAAGGGAGAGATCGGATGGTGGTGGAGGGACCTGCACTATGGGCCCTCCATGATCACAATACATACATAAAAATAGGTTCCATCATAGGTGGGCCTTCTAATAGCAAATCAACGGTGGATCACCCACCTATTACATTCCTCCTTGATCCCTTGGACTCCTATGCTCCTTGCCTTCAATTTCGATGGAGGTAGATGACGAATGGATGGTTGAGATGGGAGATGAGAGAGTGGGAAAGTGGGCCACTTGGCTTTAGGAGAGGGAGAGCTTGGACGTTGGAATTCTTTGTGTTTTGGGTTGCTTGGAAAAGAAGGGAGAAATAAGAGAGAGAGAGAGAGAGAGAGAGAGAGAGAGAGAGATGGGATGGAGTGATGAATGAGAGAGAGGGATGGGTTATTAAGGGATTATTGACTTTTGGGGTAGCTTGTGTAAGAAGGTAATGGGTTGTGATAGGTTTAGTGATGTGTTGAGTGATGGGTTGAGTGATGTGAGTACTTGACTTGTACTTGACCCTTGATGGGATTGATTGATTGATGTATGTGACATTTAGGTAAAGATTCTCTTAGGTTTTGCAACGCACGGCGTTTTTCTCGAACTGAACGCGGGTCCATATCTCCTGGCCTGGGTATCGCCTTGGCGCGCGAGACACAGCGTTAGAACTGCGGCAATAGCGCGTTCGCACTGGTACAAGTCTCGGGTCGAGTCGACTTTGGAATATTGGATACGTCTCAGGATTGTGCGCAAATGCCGGATACAGGCCGAGGGTCACCGAAATTCGACCGGGAGGACCGCAGAAGCCTATGGAATGGTACAGGCTAGGATACGGGCCTTACAATTCTTCCCTCTTAATAAAAATTTCGTCCGCATATTTAAACCACAACATAGCTAAAACAGAGCTCACCAATGGAGAGAAATCCTACCACTATAGATATAATCATCAAACACCTAAGAGATGGGAACAACGCCCACAAATATCAGCCACTTACTCCCAAGATGCCTCGTCAGCATTATGATGATCCCGATGAACCTCAGATCTTGGATTAGAGACGATCGAAACTGGAATACTTTGCAGCCTCACAATCTCAATAGTAGGGAACTATATCAGAAAATCTCTAAGTTATTCGAACTTGGGGATCTAACCATTCTAAATTCTCAACAATCATAGAGTGTAGGGTAGCTATTAGCAGATATGTGATGTTATCATTAGGTATTCCTAAGTTATGCTCTGATACCAACTTCTTACCATACAAAAAAAAAGAGAGAGAGAAAGAGAGAGAGAGAGAGAGAGAGTCGGAGAGATTAGATGGTGGTGGAGGGACTCCGCCACTATGGGCCCTCCATGATCACAATACATACATAAAAATGGGTCCATCACAGGTGGGCCTTCTAATAGAAAATCAACAGTGGATCACCCACCTATTGCACTCCTCCTTGATCCCTTGGACTCTTATGCTCCTTATCTTCAATTTTGATAGAGGTAGATGATGAATGAATGGTTGAGATGTGAGATGAGAGAGTGGGAAAGTGGGCCACACTTGGCTTTGGGAGAGGGAGAGCTTGGATGTTGGAATTCTTTATGTTTTGGGTTGCTTGGAAAAGAAAGGAGAAATAAGAGAGAGAGAGAGAGAGAGAAGATGGGATTGAGTGATGGATGGGAGAGAGGGATGGGTTGTGTAAGGGATTGTTGACTTTGGGGTAGCTTGTGTAAGAAGGGTATGGGTTTGATAGGTTGAGTGATGTGTTGAGTGATGGATTGAGTGATGTGAGCACCTGACTTGTACTTGACCCTTGATGGGATTGATTGATTGATGGATGTGACATTTAGGTAGAGATTCTCTTAGATTTTGCAACGCGCGACAATTTCCTTGAACTGAACGCGGGTCCACATATCCTGGCCTGGGTACACCTCGGTGTGCGAGACACGGCGTCGGAACTGTGGCAACGGCACGGTCACACTGGTACAAGTCTCGGGTTGAGCCGACTCTAGAATACAGGATACGTCTCAGGATCGTGCGCAAATGCCAGATATAGGCTGAGGGTCGCCGGAATTCGACCGGGAGAACCGTGGAAGCCTACGGAACAGTACGGGCTAGGATACGAGCCTTATACAGGTGGTGGAACGAGAGCCAGTCAAGTCGCTAGGGCACCTCGGATGCCTCGGGTGCCTCGCCTAAGCGGCATGGTCTATAGAAAAGAACAAAGGCACCTATCAGCCTTGAGAACCCTCGAAGGCTCAGACGTTAAGGAACTAAACCAGAAGGTTATACACTTGAGACCTAATTGTCTTAAGCTTATAGCAGACATGTGATATTATTCACAATTATTCCTAAGTTATGCTCTGATACCAACTCCTTTCACGCCCCAGACTCAGAAACTAGGCCTATAAAATTCTCGATTGCCAAATCTGGAGCCGAAAGCCTCCGTAGTACCTTATTCTTAGCTCCTAGTACCCATATGCAAGGTTCTGATCCTGGGATCCTACAAGGAGGATTTTCAATATAAATTTATTTTATAAGAAGCATAACTATAAGCATAATCCACAAACAACAACCAACAACATTATCATATATCCACTATGATAAAAAAGACTTTGAGTACAATGCATAAAGGGAAATATAATGTCGATATCAAAGGCTCCAGAAACTCAGCGGCACGCTTTTGACTCAGTGCTACTGCAGCGTCCTAGCATCACTTGCATGCAACGATCATGCGTGAGCTTATATAAAGCTTGGAGGGTGGTGAAAGTGTGTGCTAAGATATGTGTCATGCAAGTAATATCAGAGCAATGCGGAATATGCTGGCAAGTCCATGAATGCTATCAGTCGTACCAAGGCTATGTAATGAAAGGCATGAATGCCATCAGCCATACCAAGGGTATGGGATGCAAGGCCTACATGGCCAAATATCATATGCAATGTGCAACTTAAGCATACCAATCCTCCTCAGGGACCACATATCGATACAGCTCATCTCTAAAATATCACCGGAGTCTAGTATACTCCACACTGGCTACCGCCACCCTAACTGCCCAACCAAGTGAGTAGAAGAGACCTCACTACCTGCCTAGCCAGTAGTCAGCTAATATATATGTCCGACTTGTCGGTAGCGGACCCACTTATAAGTTAGTAAAACTCAACCTATAAGGCCTATATCCTAGATCATACCATTCCATAGGCTTCTGCGGTCCTCCAGGTTGAATTTCAGAGACCCTCAACCTATATCTGACGTTTGCGCCCGATCTTAAGCGAGTCCTGCATATCGAAGTCGACTTGACTCAAAACTAGTACCAGTGCGACTGTGCGGTCGCTGCGATTCCGATGTTGCATCTCGTGCGCCAAGGTGATACCCGGGCCAAGAGATGTGGGCCCGCATTCAGTTCGAGGAAAAACACCATGGGTTACAAATCCCAAGAGAATCTCTACAACATGTCTCATCAATCAAGTACACATCAATCACTTCACATGTCAAGTACAAGCAACCCTAAGTCAACTCTCTCTCTCTCTTCACCCATACCTAGTCAAGTACACCCATCACCCTATCACTCACTCACACCCATCTCTCTCTCTTACACCTCTCTCTCTCTCATTCCCCAAGAAACTCCTACATCTCAACCCCTCCATGAGAGAAAGCTTGGTGTGGTCCACCTTCCTACCTCCCATCTTCACCATCTAAAGATCATCTCAACCGTTGAAAGTACGCCCTTGGAGCTCTAGATCGCATCGGTGGGAAGAAGAGTCCAAGATCTAATGGTGGGTAACTTTTGTTTAGATTTGATGATTCAAGGGCCCGCATGTTGTGGGACCCATTTGATGTATGTATTGAGAGGCCCATAGTGGTGGGGCCCCTCCCACAACCGATCTCTCTTTTTCCCTCTTTCTCCCTCTTTTGCCTTTTGTATAATGTGTGTTTGTTTGGCCCACCTTAATATATTTGTGGCCCATCGGTGAGGCCCACCTTGATATATTTATAGCCCATCTATAAGGCCCATTAGTGCGACCCATTAATGCGGTCGACCTATTGTATTTGAGGTCCACTATGACGTGTATTAGGACCATGTGATGCAGCCTATAGTGATGTGTATGTAGCCTTATATGAGGCCCATTGCGATATATATTAGGCCTTTGTGTGAGGCCATGGGCCCACTTTATGTTTGGCTCTATGTGGGCCACTGCTTGGGAGCAATGTTGGTTAAATGACCAATTGATGTGTAATGATGGTTAAATGCCCACATTGTGACCTTCCCTTAGGCCTTGATAGTCCCATTGTCATCATTCACTTGTGGGTTAACCCTAATCAGTGGGCCCCATTCACCATAGACGGATGACTCCGTGCTATCGGATTTGATATAACCACGGCCGAGGGCTGATCTTTATATTATGATTGATCATCTGTTCATCTATGGACCCCACCTTATTTATGTGCTGGTTGTCGATGCCGATTATCGATGCTGATTGTCGGTGCCGATTATCAAAGCAAGTTGTCGATTTTGATTGTCGATACCGATTCTGATCATCAATTCCAATTTCGATTGTTGAGGCCGAGTATCGACGCCGATTCTGATTGTTATGACTGAGTATTAAGGCCGATTTCAATTGCTGAGACCGATTATTGCGACCGATTACCAATTCTGATTGACGTGGCCAATTTGCCGATTCCGATTATCGATCGAGGTCGATTATCGTGGTCGATTGTCGTGGCTGATTACCGATTAGCGATCAAGGCCGTTTATCATGGTCGATTGTCGATTCCGATTATCGTGGCCGATTACCGATTAGCGATTGAGGCCGATTATCGTGACCGATTGCTGATTTCGATTGACATGGTCAATTTGCCGATTCTGATTATCGAGGCTGATTATCGATCGATTCCGATTGTCGTGGCCAATTACCGATTAGCGATCGAGGCCAATTATCGTGACCGATTGTTGATTCTGATTGATGTGGCCGATTTACTGATTACGATTATCGATCAAGGCCGATTATCATGGCTGATTATCGAATCCGATTGTCATGGCCGGTTGTCGATTAATGATCAAGGCCGATTATCGTGACTGATTGTCAATTTCGATTGACATTGTCAATTTGCCTATTCGGATTATCGAGGTCGATTTCGATTGTCGTGGCCGATTGTCGATTAGCGATCGAGGCTGATTGTCGATTCCAATTGACATGGCCGATTTGCCGATTTCAATTACCAATTAAGGTCGATTATCGATTTCGATTGTCGTGGACAATTGCTAATTCCGATTGTCGAGGCCTGATATTGAGGCCGATTGTTGAGGCTTAATGTGATGTATATGCAGCATGTATTTGAGGCTCATTGTGATGTGCATTCGGCCCATGTTCTAATGTGATGTATATGAGGCCCATTGTGTTGCATTCGAGAGCCATGCGATGGAGCCCATTATGATGTATGTTATCCCCATGTGAAAGGTCCATCGTGATGTGTATTAAGCTTTTGAGTGAGGCCCATGGTGTTGTATATTTGGCCCTTGTGTGAGGCCATGGGTCCACTACATGTTGGCTCTATGTGGGCCATTCCTTGGGGGCAATGTTGGTTAAATGTCCACATTGTCAAGGTTGATTGTCAATGTCGGTTATTGATACTAGTTATGAGTATGTGACAGCGTAGCATCATGATACATGACCATACGCATCATCTGCATGTTTGTTATGAGATGTGGTTGACTATTGCATATGTCATTAGGCAGGTTGTTATGAGACTCCTTGATAGGCAGAGGTTATCTCATATGAGCGCATGGTATGTGCAGGTTTGATCCATGACTAGATTGTATGACTCATGTATCATGCATTATATGTTGTGATTACTATACGCCCTAGCAATATCAGGGTTGTAGCCTCCACAGGCATATCGTGGATGGCCAGATGGGACACCGGAAATGTTTGGTTCTAGCATACGGGCATCATAGATGTCCCTACAGGGTGAAAATCCCTAAACCTCCGTGGCCAGGAGACACCCCAATGTCAAGACCGAGTGGATATATATGAGCACATGAGGGCCGTATACCAGTAGGCTGCATCTCCTACTGTGTCGTGGTCAATTGGGAGGGGGTGTGACCTTGCTTGACTGAGTGAGGGGGTAATATCTAGGTTGAGTTTGACCAGCTTGAGGAATGGGTCCGCTATCGACGTGTCGGGCCTGATATTGGCAGGCAGATAGTGAGGTCTCTTTCACTTACCCAGTTGTGCGCTTGAATGAGAGCGGCAAGCTGGCGTAGAAGGTAATAGACCCCGATAATGATCCCAGAGAGGAAATGTACGAATATGTGGACTTATTGAGCAGGAGTTGCATACTCATTCATTCATTCACTATTCACTTAGGCTGGTGGAGCATAATTATTTGTTATATGTACCTTCGCAATGGCCAGAATTTTGGTTAGGGCGCCTGACTATCCTAAGATCAGGAGTTTACCACATTGAGTCTCACTATCCAAATTTAGGTATGGGACTGGTTTGGATAGAAGTTCCTTGTGGTGGACCCCATAGCCTGTGATACTACGTACTATCATCCCGACTTCACACTCCAGCTTGGTCATTTCATTTGCATCGTAAATTGCATTACATCCGTAGGCATATGGCATTTTGGGTTGTTATGTCTCTGCACTTATATGGCCTAGATGGACTCAGCAGGATTTATATATTGCATTGTACCCTCGGCATCTGATATTTGACTTCTTACGTTCTTGCATCGTATAGCCTTGGTATGGCTGATTGTATTTGTAGACTTGTCAGTATTTTTACTTACTCTAATATTGTATGATTCATGATCTTACCAGTATTTCTGATATTGTTTGCTTATGGCATTGTATTGTATACTTGGCACTTACATTGTACACACACTTCCACCACCCACTAAGCTTTCTATAAGCTTATGTAAGATAGATGCACGCTGGTAGCATTAGGTGCAGCAGTGTTGAGCTTGGAGCATTCAACGGACCTCTGGAGCTTTGATTTTCGACATATGTATTTTCCTTTCAGCATTATACTCAAATGATTATATTAGTGGAGATGTGATGATGATGTTACCTTTTTATTTGGGTATACTTGTGGTTATGCTTATTACAAATTAAATATACATTGAAAATCCTCCTTATAAGATCCCAGGATCGGAATTTGGGGTATGGGCGCTGGGAGCCGAGAATGGGGTACTACGGAGGCTCTCAGCACCGGATTCGGTGATCAAAAATTTTGTGAGCCCGATTTTCGAGTTTGGGGCGTGACAGAAGATTATATCAGAGCATAACTTGGGAATACCTGAAGATAACATCACATATCTGCTGATAGCTACCATATACTCTATGATTGTTAAGAACTTAGAATAGTTTGATCCCCAAGTTCGAATAACTTAGAGATTTTCTGATATAGCCCCCTATTGTTAGGGTTGTGAGGCTGCATAGTATTCCAGTCTCGACCGTTTCTGATCTGATTCGAAGATTAGCGGGGTCATCGTAGTGCTGATGAGGCGTGTTCAGAGCAAGAGCCTGAGATTCATAGGCGTTATCCCCATCTCTTAGGTATTTGATTATGATGTCATGTTGTGTTTAGATAGTATTTCTCTCCCTTGGTGAGCCCTGTTTTAGTTGTGTTGTGGTTTAAATTTTGAGGATGAAATTTTTATTAGGTGGGGAGAGTTATAAGGCCCGTATCCTAGACCGTACCGTTCCGTAGGCTTCCGCGGTCCTCCCGGTCGAATTCCGGCGACCCTCGACCTGTATCCGATGTTTGCGCTCGATCTTAAGTGAGTCCTGCATATCGGAGTCAACTCGACTCGAAACTAGTACCAATACGACCACGTCATCGCTGCGATTCTGATGCCGCATCTTGAGCGCCGAGGCGATACCCGGGCCAGGAGATGTGTGCCCGCGTTCAGTTTGAGGAAAAACACCATGCATTGCAAATCCCAAGAGAATCTCTATAACATGTCCCATCAATCAAGTACACATCAATCACTTCACGGGTCAAGTACAAGCAATCCTAAGTCAACTCTCTCTCTCCACCCATACATAGTCAAGTACACCCATCACTCCATCACTCACTCACACCCATCTCTCTCTCTCTTACACATCTCTCTCTCTCATTTCTCTCTCATTCCCCAAGCAACTCCAATGTCTCAACCCCTCCATGACAGAAAGCTTGGTGTGGTCCACCTTCCTACCTCCCATCTCCACCATCTAAAGATCATCTCAACCGTTGAAAGTACGCCCTTGGAGCTCCAGATCATATCGGTGGGAAGAAGAGTCCAAGATTTAACGGTGGGTAACTTTTATTTAGATTTGTTGATTTAAGGGCCCACATGTGGTGGGACCCATTTGATGTATGTATTGAGGGGCCTATAGTGGCGGGGCCCCTCCCACAACCGATCTCTCTTTTTCCCTCTCTCTCCCTCTTTTTCCTTTTGTATAATGTGTGTTTATATGGCCCACCTTGATATATTTTAGCCTATCGGTGAGGCCCACCTTGATATATTTATAGCCCATCTATGAGGTCCATTGGTGCGGCCCATTAATGCAACCCACCTGTTGTATTTGAGGTCCATTGTGAGGTGTATTAGGACCATGTGATGCAGCCCATAGTGATGTGTATGTAGCCTTGTATGAAGCCCATTGCGATGTATATTAGGCCTTTGTGTGAGGCCATGGGCCCACTTTATGTTTGGCTCTATGTCGGCCACTGCTTAGGAGTGATGTTGGTTAAATGACCACATTGATGGGCAATGATGGTTAAATGCTCACATTGTGACCTTCCCTTAGGCCTTGATAGTCCCATTCTCATCATTCACTTATGGGTTAACCCTAATCAGTGGGCCCCATTCACCATAGACGGATGGCTCCATGCTATCGGATTTGATATAACCACGGCGAGGGCCAATCTTTATATTATGGCTAATCATCTGTTCATCTATAGACCCCACCTTATTTATGTGCTGGTTGTCAGTGCCGATTATTGATGTTGATTGTCGGTGCCGATTATCAAGGTAGATTGTCGATTCTGATTGTCGATACCGATTCCGATCGCCGATTCCGATTCCGATTCCTATTGTCGAGGCCGAGTATCACCGATTCTGATTTGTTGAGGCTAATTCCGATTGTCAAGGCCAAGTATTGAGATCGATTTCAATTGCCAAGGCCGATTCCGATTGACGTGACCGATTTGCTGATTTCGATTATCAATCGAGGTCGATTATCGTGGTCGATTGTCGATTTCGATTGTCGTGGCCAATTACCGATTAGCAATCAAGGCCGATTATCATGGCCAATTGTCGATTCCAATTGTCTTGGCCGATTACTGATTAGCGATCGAGGCTAATTATCGTGACCGATTGTCGATTCCGATTGATGTGGTCGATTTACTAATTCTGATTATCGAGGATGATTATCGATCGATTCCGATTGTCGTAGCCGATTGCCGATTAGCGATCGAGGCCGATTATCGTGACCGATTGTCGATTTCGATTGACGTGGCCAATTTATCAATTTCGATTATCGATCAAGGCTGATTATCATGACCGATTATCGATTTTGATTGTCATGGCCAGTTGTCGCTTAGCGATCGAGGCCGATTATTGTGACCGATTGCTGATTCCGATTATCGTGGTCGATTTGCCTATTCTGATTATCGAGGCCAATTCTGATTGTTGTGGCTGATTGCCGATTAGCGATCAAGGCCGATTGTTGATTCTGATTGACATGGCCAATTTTCCAATTCCGATAACCGATCAAGGCCGATTATCGTGGCCAATTGTCGATTCTAATTGTCGTGAACAATTGTTGATTCCGATTGTCGAGGATCAATGTGAGGTATATGCGGCCCGTATTTGAGGCCCATTGTGATGTGCATTCGGCCCATGTTTGAGGCCCAATGTGATGTATATAAGGCCTGTATTTGAGGCCCGTTGTGATGTGTATTCAACTCATGTTTAAGGCCTAATGTGATGTATATGAGGCCTATGTGATGAGGCCCCTTGTGATGCATTCGAGGGCCAGGCGATGGAGCCCATTATGATGTATGTTAGGCCCATCGTGATGTGTATTAAGCTCTTGAGTGAGGTCCATGTTGTTGTATATTTGGCCCTTGTGTGATGTAAGACCCGTAACCTAGCCCGTACCATTCCTAGGCTTCCGCGGTCCTTCTAGTCGAATTTCGGTGACCCGCGATCTGTTATCAGCATTTGCGCACGATCAAGATACGTGTCCCGTATATCAGAGTCGGCTTGACCAGAGACTTGTTCTAGTGCGACGGCACCGTCGCCGCAGTTCCGACGCTGCATCTCGATCAGTGAGGCGATGCCCGGGCCAGGAGATGTGGGCCTACGTTCAGTTCGAGGAAAATGTCGTGTGTTGCAAATCCGTAGAGAATCCATCACATCAATCACTTCACTTGTCAAAGTACACCCATCAAGTCAAGTACACTATCCCATCCCCCAAGTACACTATACCATCCCCAAAGTCAACATTTCCATCCCATCCCATACACACCCCATCACTCCTCTTCCATCATCTCTCTCTCTTTCATTCTCTCTATCATTTTCCCTCCCAAGCAACCCACGTCCATGAGAGCTCCATGAGAGGACCTTGTGTGGCCCACTTCCTACCTCCCATCTCCACCATCAAAAACCATCTTGACCGTTGAAATCATCTCCTGGTGCTCTAGATCGTGTTGGTAGATGAAGGAAGAATATATCAAAGGTGGGTGCTTCTCTCCTTCTCTCTCTCCTTTTCCTCTTCCTAGAATGTAGTGGGTCCCACCGAATTATGTAAAATCTACTCCATCCATCAGACAGAGTGCCCACCACATTTCGGGGAGATCCCATCTGTTAGACTAAAATATATGTAATATAATTATATTATATTAATATATAATATATATACACATGCATGGTGGGCCACGTCATTCGTGTGGGACCCACCATGATGCCTATGATATATCCCTGCCATCCAGCGATGCTGGATGTGTGAAGGCAGTGGGGGTGGCTATCAGGAGTGCGTGTACTGACATGGGTGTGCACTAACAGGCAAACAAAAAAATATATAATATATATAATTGAGCTTTTAGGGTGGGCTGCTCATGCAAGCCCCCCCTTGATGAAAGGACCAAATCCAGACCGTCCATTCCATTCTCCAATCCATTTTAGGCATTGAGCCGAAAAATAGAGCCAATTTGAGCCGAAAAATGGGGCTAATCCGATAATCAAGCGGGCCATACCATAGGAAATAGTGGTATTATCGTTAAAACCCACTTTGATTCTTCTATTCGTCAAAAACATATTGCATATTAGTCTCATTTAGTTGATCAGGGGCCGTAGAATCTAGTGGTAGGGTTGGATTTTTCTGATGCGGGCCCCACCTATGAAAAAGCTTTAGAAAAAAAAAAAAATATATATATATATATATATAAAAGAAAAGGCAGCAGCAGCTGCTCCACTACTGACAGGCAGAGAGGACGCAAGTTGCATCCTGGTGCGTAGGCGAGACGGCCAGGGACGTGGGTCCCATACGTGGGCCCCACCATGATTTGTTTCGAACATCAACACCGTGCATATGTTGAGTCCCCTTTGGGACAATGGGTCCCCTAAAAATCAGCCACATCCAAATCTCAGGTGGCCCACATCAAAGGAAAAAGTGGTATTGAACGTCTGCCCTTGAAACCCTTTACTGGGCCACAGAATTTTTGGCTTGTTATGAAATTTGTTTGTCCTCTTTATCCAGGTCTGTGTGACCTTATTAACAGGCTGGATGGAAGATAAACATTATGGTGGGCCCCACGTGGGACCCACAATGATGTAAGTGTTTTAGTTACACCGTCCACAGCCGTGGACGGTGGGAACCCGCCATGGGGTATGTGTTTTATACATGTCGTCTAGGTCCCACTGTTGTTGACATCAGCAGGGTCTGTGGTACCCCACTATGATGCATGTGTTTCATCCAAGCCGTCCAACCATTTGACAGATCATTTTAAGGGCTTGAGTTGAAAAATGAGGCAGATCTACCTATCAAGAGGACCTACAGCCAAAAGCAGTGGGGTTGGACGTTTGCCATTGAAACTTTCTTGGTCCAGAAGTTTTGGACAAATATAATATTTATTTATTTATTTTTATTGGGTTTGTGTAACCTTATCAACAGTTGGATGGAAAATAAACATTATGGCGGGGCCCACTTGGGACCCACCTATGATGGGATTAGATTGGTAGGTGTACCACACACTAGCCTATAGCTGTTGTTGAAGCAGTAGGTTCTATGGAGCCCACCTTGGTGACGTGTACACCCCATGTGTGGGACCCTCTTTGACGCATGTATTGCATCCAAGCCATCCATCCAATTGGCAAGCCATATTAGGCTTAAGACCAAGAATGAGGCTGATTTATCAGGTGGACCACACCACGGAAAACAGTGGAGAGATGAACGCCTACCATTGAAGTCCTTTTTAGACCATAGTAGTCTTGGATTAAATTGATATTTGTTTTTCCTCCTAACCAAGTCTTTGTGACTTTACTAACAGACTAGATGGGAAATAAACTTGATGGTGGGCCTTGGAATTATAAATAATGAAAATCATTATCTCCACTACTATTTGTGGAATGGTCCAGATCCTTCAATATGATTCTTTTGCGGGAATGTATGAGACCCACCTTGATATATATGCATGGCCCATTTGATGTATTCAAGACCCATTTGTAGGGCCCACATGTCATGTATTAGAGGCCCATTATGGTGTATTATGGCCCATTTAGTGAGGCCCGATGTGATGTATGTGTGGCCCATGTGATTAGGCCCATCTTGATGTATTTGTGGCCCGTTGTTAAGGCCCGCCTTAATATATATGAGGCCCAAGTTATGAGGCCCGTTTGATGTATTGGAGGCCCGTGGGTCAAGGCCCAATGAGATGTACATAAGGCCCATGGAATGTGATTCCACCGTGGTTTATGTGCTGACCTTTATGGCGAGCTATGCCTTGGAATTAATAATGGTTTGACATCCACATTATAAGTAAATGTTGGTTAAATGTCCACATTGTGACTCTCCCTAGGGTCCAATGATAGGTTCATACTTGTAGTGTGTAGACCGCCTAAGCCCATCTTCGTTATGAACAGAGCCCATCACCACATAACATGTTTAGTATAGATCCATAATTCATGATCATATGTATCATATGTATACCTGATGTGAGAAGTGACTGATCATAGCATATGCCATTGGGCAGACTATTCCCAGGATCCACCTTAATGATGTATTGTATATCCACTCCGTCCATGGCAGGTAAGACCCACCTTGACGTACATGCTCTATATTCGACTGTCCATCTGGACGAGTGGCGTAAGGCCACCATGATGTATTGTTATATCCAACCGTCCTTCCGCTTGAGGACATGGATCCCACTTGAATGTATGTGGTTCTCCAACCGTCCATCTGTCCAGGGTAGTGTGGGAACCCGCCGTGATGTATGTATTCACCACGCCACCCATCGGCATGGGGGCACACCATGATGAATATGTTTCAACCACACTGTCCATTTGTTTTGCTAAACCATGGACTGCCCCATTTTGCCCACTTAATATATATGGGGCCCACTTATTTTGTATGAGGCCCATGGGTTGTGACCTATTATGATGTATTGAGGCCCATGGGTTATGGTCCATTATGACACATTCGAGGCCCAGGTGGTGTAGCCCATTATGATGTATTCAAGGCCCATGAGACATGGTACATTGTGATATAATTAAGGCCCATAGGATGTGGCCCCTCATGATGTATATTAGACTCGTGTCAGAGGCCCATTGTGATGTATTCGTGGCCGAAGGGCAAGGCCCATTATGATATGTATTAGGCCCATGATGTGTGGCCCACTTGATGAATATTAAGCCTGTGTATTCGATCCACTATGATGTATATTAGACCATATGGTGAGGCACATTATATATTTGAGGCCCATGGGATACGACCAATTGAGATTGTATATGACCATTTAATGAGGCCCATTAGATTTATATGAGGCCCATTGTTACGGCCCATTTGATGCGGCCCACTTGATGTATATGAGGCCCATATGATGAGGCCCATTAAGATGTATTTCTGGCCCATGTGATGTAGCCCACTTGATGTAGGTGGCCCTTATGTGAGGCCATGGGCCCACGATATGTTTGGCTCTATGTGGGCCATTCCTTAGGGGCAATGTTGGTTAAAAATCCATATTGTCGAGGTCGATTGTCGATACTGATTATTGATACCAATTATGAGTATGTGACAACATAACATCATGATACATGCCCATACACATGATCTGTATGTTTGTTATGAGATGTGGTTGATCATTGCATATGTCATTGAGCATGTTGTTATGAGACTCCTTAATAGGTGGAGGTTATCTCACATAAGCGCACGACCTGCGTAGAATTGATGCATGACTGGATTGTATGACTCATGCATCTTGCATTGTATTGTCATTACTGTACGCCCTAGCGACATCAGGGCCGTAGCCTCCACAGGCATGTCGTGGATGGCCAGACAGGACACCAGAAATGTTTGGTTTTGGTATACGGGCGCTATAGATGTCCCTGGGTAAAAATTCATAAACCTCCGTGGCTAAGAGACGCTTCAATATCGAGACCGAGTGGATATATATGAGCGCATGAGGGCCGTATACTAGTAGACCTCGTCTCCCACTTTATCATAGTCAGTTGGGAGGGGGTGTGACCTTACCTGCCTAAGTGAGGGGGCAATGTCTAGGTTGAGTTTGACTAGCTTGAGGAATGGGGTCCGCTATCAACGAGCCGGGCCTGATATTGGCAGGCGAATAGTGAGGTCTCTTCCACTTACCCAGTTGTGAGCTCGGATAGGGGCGGCAAACTGGCGTAAAGTGTAATAGATCCCGGTGATGATCCCAGAGATGAACCGTACTGATATATGGACTTATTGAGTAGGAGTTGCATACTCATTCATTCACTATCCACTCGAGCTGGTGGTGCGCAACTATTTGTTACGTGTACCTTCACATGCTAGGATTTCGGTTGGGTGCGCGACTAACCTGAGATCAAGAGTTTACCACATTAAGTCTGACTATCCAAATTTAGGTATGGGACTGGTTTAGATAGAAGTCCCTTGTGATGGACCCCATAGCCTGCGATACTGAGTACTATCATCCTGACTTCATACTCCAGCATGGTCATTCCATTCGCACCGCATATTGCATTACATCCACAGCATATGGTATTTTGGGTTACTGTGTTTCTGCATTTATATGGTCTAGATACGATCGACGCTATTCGTGGGCTCATCGGGAATTACATACTGCATCGCATCCTCGGCATTTGATATTTGGCTCTTTATGACTCCTCATTTGCATAGATGTTCTATATTACGTATTCTAATATTGATTGACTCATGGACTTGTCCGTATTTCTGCTTACTCTGTTATTGTATAATTTATGATCTTGCCAGTATTTCTATTTACTCTGATAATTCCTGCTCTGGTTAGTATTTCTGCTTACTCTGGTAATTTATGACCTTGTTAGTAATTCTGCTTATTCCGATATTATATGATTTATAGATTACTAGTATTTTCGGTACTGTATGATAATGGCATTGTATTGAATACGTAGCACTTACCTTGTGCACACACTTACACCACCCTCTAAGCTTTCTATAAGTTAATGCACGATAGATGCGCGCAGGTGATGTTAGGTTGCAGCAGTGTTGAGCTTGGAGCATGCAGCGATCTTCTGGAGCTTGATTTTCGATTTATGTATTTCCCTTCAGTATTGTAATCAAATGATTATATTAGTGGATATGTGATGATGATGTTACCTATGTGATTTGGGTACACTTGTGGTTATGCTTATTACGAGTTTAATGTACAAAAAAAATCCTCCTTGTAGGATCCGAGGATCGGAATCTGGAGTATGGACGCTAGAAGCCGAGAATGGGGTACTACGGAGGCTATCGGCACCGGATTCAGCGATCGGGATTCTTGTGAATCCAATTCCCGGGTTTAGAGCGTGACATGTGAGGCCATGGGTCCACTATATGTTAGGCTCTATGTGGGCCATTCCTTGGGGGCAATGTTGGTTAAATGTCCACATTGTCAAGGTTGATTGTCGATGCCGGTTATTGATACCAGTTATGAGTATGTGACAGCGTAGCATCATAATACATGCCCATATGCATCATCTGAATGTTTGTTATGAGATGTAGTTGACTATTGCATATGTCATTGGGCAGGTTGTTATGAGACTCCCTGATAGGTGGAGGTTATCTCACATGAGCGCACGGTATGTGCAGGTTTCATGCATGACTGGATTGTATGACTCATGCATCTTATATTGTGTGTTGTGATTACTATACACCCTAGCGATATCAGGGTCGTAGCCTCCACAGGCATATCGTAGATGGCCAGATGGGACACCGAAAATATTTGGTTCTAGCATACGGGCGTCATAGATGTCCCTGGGTGAAAATCTATAAACCTCCATAACCAGGAGACACCCCAACGTCGAGACCGAGTGGATATATATGAGTTCATGAGGATTGTATACCAGTAAGGCGCGTCTCCCACTGTGTCATGGTCGGTTGGGAGGGGGTGTAACCTTACTCGACTGAGTGAGGGGAAAATATCTAAGTTGAGTTTGACCAGCTTGAGGAATGGGTCGACTATAACATGTCGGGCCCGATATTGGTAAGCAGATAGTGAGGTCTCTTCCACTTACCCAATTGTGCGCTCGGATAGGGGCGATAAGCTGGCGTAGATAGTAATAGACCCTGGTGATGATCCAAAAGGGGAACTATACTGATATGTGGACTTATTGAGTAGGAGTTGCATACTCATTCATCCATTCACTATTCACTAGGGCTGGTGGAGCGTAACTATTTATTATGTGTACCTTCGCAATGGCCAGAATTTCGGTTAGGGCACGCGACTAACCTAAGATCAGGAGTTTACCACATTGAGTCTCGCTATCCAAATTTAGGTATAGGACTGGTTTGATATAAGTCCCTTGTGGTGGACCCCATAGCCTATGATACTACGTACTATCATCCTGACTTCACACTCCAACTTGGTCATTTCATTCGCTTCGCATATTGCATTACATCCGCAAGCAATGACATTTTGGGTTGTTATGTCTTTGCACTTATATGGCCTAGACAGACTCAGTAGGATTTAAATATTGCATTGTACCCTCGGCATCTGATATTTGACTTCTTACGTTCTTGTATCGTATAGCCTTGGTACGGCTGATTGTATTTGTGGACTTGTCAGTATTTCTGCTTACTCTGATATTGTATGATTCATGATCTTACCAATATTTCCAATATTATTTGATTATGGCATTGTATTGTATACTTGGCACTTACCTTGTGCACACACTTCCACTACCCACTAAGCTTTCTATAAGCTTATGCACGATAGATGCGTGCAGGTGACATTAGGTTGCAGCAGCATTGAGCTTGGAGCATGCAGCGGACCTCTGGAGCTTTTATTTTTTATATATGTATATCGCTTTCAGCATTGTACTCAAATGATTATATTAGTGGATATGTGATGATGATGTTGCCTTTTTGATTTGGGTATACTTGTGGTTATGCTTATTATGAATTAAATATCATTGAAAAATCCTCCTTGTAGGATCCCAGGATCAGAATCTAGCGTATGGGCGCTGGGAGCTGAGAATGGGGTACTACGGGCACCGGATTCGGCAATCGGGAATTTCGTGAGCCCGGTTTCTAAGTTTGGGGCGTGACACAGCCTAGCTTAAAGCCCCTTCACTCGGGCGGATAAGGTCACACCCCATTCCAACTGATCAACCACAACATAGTGGGAGACGTGGCCTACTAGTATATGGCCCTCATGCGCTCATGTATCTACTCGGTCTCGACGTTTGAGCATCCTCCTGGTACCATAAGGTGCTGGACGGTGTGGGTACACCACATACATCAAGGTGGGCCACGTGGATGGGGTCCACGTCCATGCACAGACGGCGTGGATACACACATAAATCGTGGCGAGTTCCCACTGTCCAGGGACTGGACGGTGCAGATATACATCATATACATCAAGGTGGGTCCACACGTGTGGCCCACCAGCTTTGGATAAAGTTGATATTTGTGTTTTCTCTCATCCATCCAGGTGTGCTAGATGTCCTTCCGACGGATGGCCTGGATGGAACACATCATCAAGGTGGCCTCACGTCCAGGGACTGGATGGACGGCCTGGATAAAACACTTGCATCTAGTGGGTCCCACGTGTACGTGGTCCACCAAAGCTTGGATCAAACTGATATTTGTATTTTTTTTCCTTCATCCAAGCTTGCATGACCTAGGCCCCAAGAACGGGCAGACAGGCTGGCCCACAATCTGGATGGTTTGGATAAGAACATACATCAGAGTGGGGTCCACCAAGGTGGGCCACCCAGCCATGGATCAAATTGATTTTTATGTTTTCCCTACAACTAGCCCTACATGACCAATTGGTCATGCAAGCCTGATTTGGGTGGCAAGATAAGCCATACTAGGTAGACGGCTAGATGGTCCCCATTGAATAGACAGCCTGGATATCATACACATCAAGTGGGCCACAACATTTTTAAAAAAAAAGGAGAAAGAGAGAGAGAGAGATGTATGGAGGGGAGGGGTTCCGCCACTATGAGCCCTCCCTTGAACTTTACAATATATACATTAAATGGGTCCCACCACATGTGGGCCCACAAATCAAAAGAATCCATGGTGGAAATCCCTTTCCTACCAACAATCAAGATTCACCTACCGTTGGATATTCTTCTTGGTTCCTTGGGATGCTTAGCTCCTAAGCTTCTTCTTTAATGGAGGGTGATGAAGATTGAAGGGTGGGGATGAGAGATTAGGGGTAGGAAGTCGGCCACACACTTGGGTTCTTGCTCTCTTAAAGTTTGGACATCCGTCTCTTTGGTTGCTTGGAAATGGTAGAGAGAATGAGAGGGAGAAGGGGATATGATAGGATGAAAAGGGATGGGTTGTGTAAGAGAGGGATGGGTGTGTGTAAGAGAGAGTTGACTTTGGGGATAGCTTGTGTAAGAGAGATGGGATGGAGTGATGGGTTATATATGTAACTAGTCGATGTGAAAGATGGGTAGAGATTTTCTCAGAATTCACAACGCGCGGCATTTCCTCGAGATAAACGCGGGCCCACAACTCTTAGCCTGGGTATCGCATTGGAGTGTGAGACACAGCGTTAGAACTGCGGCGACGACGCGGTCGCTAGGGTACAAGTTTCGAGTCAAGTCGACATTGATATATGGGATGCGACTTAGGGTCATGCACAAATGCTATCTACACATCGCAGGTTGCTAGAATTCGACAGGGAGGATCGCGAGGGCCTGACACTTGGTTTCCTTGGATATTTGGCGCTTGAAATCTTTAATATTATCTTCTAAATCTCTAATTCATCATCACCTTCAGCTTGATATCTTTTTGAGCTTTAATCTATCATTTTAAACATGTATTTATCTTAGGCTTCTGAATTTCCTCACATTTAAAAATATATATAATTTGATCAATTAATTAGTTAAATACAACCAAAACTAGTGTAATTAAAATGATAAATATACAATATTCAGGCGTTATCAATCATCCTCTTAAGCATTACATGTTACTAGTAAGCTCTGCTTCTCCCTTACACCATCATGTGCTTAATTTGCATGCTCACTATTATCATTGAACAATTTCCATTACACTGAGATTTGTAATGTCCATATTTCATACAACTATAACACTAGAATAAGATTTATCATATTTTTGTATTTTCAAATACTTATGGGTTGGAGTTTTTTCATCTTCCTTTTATAGAGAGGTTTAACCTTCTTTACGGATAAAATTTAATGTACTATCCTTTCCTCGACTTCTTTCATGAACTTTGTCACCTTGAAAACTACCTCTTTTATTAACAAAAGCTTTATCTTGCAGTGCATTTTATGTGGTTTTAACCAATTTTTTATTTTTCTTGTGCTCATTTGAACATAAAGAATTTATCAACCCATCAACTTTATGGTTGATAGGTCGTTCCATTCCTCATTTGTCGCAACAACATAATCAAATCGCTCCATCAAGGATCTCATAATTTTTTTATGATCCATAAATTAGCAAGTGTTTTACTATTAACCTTTAATTAATTTTCTAGGGACAATACATGAGAAAAATAACTAATAGATTCGTCTTTCAAGTAATACATCAACAAATAGTTGTGATTATTCCTTATGCTTTCTTGTATGTCTTATTTATGTGTTTGTAGTAGTGTACCAAATTTCATTAGACTAGTACTTCAATGTAACCATCCTCCACTAATCCTCATGAATCTTGTGACTAAAGAAAGCACCCTCATTTAAATGCTCTAATAGTCATAATTTTTCCCATTAAATTATGGGAGTTGAGTTTAAAACGTTTTATTCCATGCCATACTTCAACCTGAATAAACAGTTAATATTAAAAAATTACTACTTGAACAAATAAGAATAATACTTCATGTATATAGAAAAATCACTAGGTATACGTGTTAAATCAACGAAAAATAGTTTCTTACACTTTATCCCTGATACTAAATATAGGCTATGAAAACTCCACTTCTACAGTTGTTATGGCAACTTGAATCAACTAGAAATATGTGTGTTTCTAAGAGAATTAGCCTTCACATAATATATACAAGAGATAAGAAATAACATAAAAAAATACTTTATTATTTTCTCAATACTCTCCCTCTCATGCCTCTGTTGGAGAATCAGCCGTGTATAAGCACCTTAATCTAAAATTGAAACAAACAAGAGAAAATAAAATTTAAAAAAAAAATAATTAAGCAACCACATATAGAACACATGATTTTTTACGTGGAAAACTCTTGAGATAAAAAAAAATCATGATACAAAGTGACAATTAATCTAATATTCAAAGAAGATTACAAGGATAGAGAGAAGTTACAACAAAAATTCTAGTTCTCTCCCCTTTAAGGCTCTCAAAACATCAAAAAAAAAAACCCAAAATTGTAACTCTCTCTTAACCCTAATATAACTAATATTAATAGTTATCATTTCAAGAGGTAAATATCAAAAATACCCCTCTAAGGGTTCACTAACACTTGGTCCTTATTAGCATGTGAAACATGGATCATATAGGCTCATAAAAGTGAATAAACCCATAATGATTTTGGTGTCAAAATTTTGAAAATCTCCACTTTGATAGAAAAATCATTTTCTTGCCTTATCAATCTTATATTTAGCATTACTATTATCACTTCATGCACACTCAATTTCTATTCCATTCTTGCCAAACCTAAAAAAGTTGAGCAAAACTTGAACATCTTTGTAGGAAAGACCTTCGTAAGCATATTCACTGAATTCTCATTGGTGTGAATCTTCTCAAGAGTAACATTTCCTTCTTCTAGCATCTATTAGATAAAGTAATGATAGACATTAATGTGCTTATATCGGGAGTGACATACTGAGTTCTTTACCAAATTAATCGCATTCTCGGTGTTATAATGCACATGCATGGCTTCCTTTTGAAGCCCCAACTCATTCATCATCCATTTCAACCAAACAGCTTCCTTGAATGCCTCCATCACTGATATGTATTCATCTTCAATACTAGAAAGTACAATAATAGACTAGAGCTCAGACATCTAATTACTAAATCCACCCGCTAGCATAAATAACTAACCAAAAGTAGACCTTCAATTATCCACATTTTTTGCATAATCCGAATCAATATAGCCTACGAATCTCTTTTCTAAATATCTAAAGGATAAGACGTAGTCCATCGTATCTTGTATATACCGAAATAACCATTTCATTGCTTCTCAATAATATTTGTTGGGGTTTGACATGTATTTGGTCACAAGCCAACTGCATATGAAATATCTACTCTCGTACAAACCTGTGTACATAATTGTAACACCCCGACTTTTTAGGACCGGAGTATACGACCCGTTTCCCAAAAACTCGAGTATTAACCTTAAAGGATGGTCAAATTTGAGTATGTATGTATATATATATATATATATATATATATTTCAACTATCGGAGTAAGCAGATGAGCATAGAATGGACAAGTAAGCATAAAAGAAAATTTCCATTTACGTTTATAAGGTATAAGAGGTTGCCCATAATGACTTATACAAACCAATGTCTCGATATAACCAATACAAGAATTCATATAATTTAATACATGAAAACAACAGAAGAATGTAAACATAAGCCGCAAGACCGCGTAACTCCTCTTAGTAATACAGTCATGCATCCCTGACACTTGTACCCAGCTCCTCATTAGTCTGAACCTAAAAATCACTCAATCCACCTGTGCTACTTGTACGGTTATATATTTGATGGATGAGTAGCCAACTCAATGTGAATTCCCTTCAAGATTACACACTGCCGCATTAGGTAAGCATAGTTATGGAAACATACAAGGCATACAAAACAGTACATGATACAGTCTTATTAAATGCATGGATGTATGAGCGCACATCAACTGGGGATGCTCATCTAGTTGGCTTTTGGGCAAAACCCATGTAATGTGGCAGGTCACCAGTGAAAGTACATAGTACATGCGTAGTGCCAAACTCACCAAAAGTGGGTCGATAGTCGATGGTCTGGGAACTAGCGAAACGATACCCCAACTAAATCCTATTAGGCATGTACTACAACATCTAGAATTATCCACCCGTTATCGCCCGAATGCTATGAATGTATAATTAACTCAACCATTATTAATTCATTTACAACCAGCAGGTTTAGTAAGCTCAAAGGTCACTACAGGGAGCTTAGAGCCCAGCGTAGGCTGACAGCTTCGGCATAGGTCCTATACCACCCTCCCTGGCTCATGAGACTACCATCTTAGGATGTTTAATAAAAATCCATCGACTAGTGGCTAATCATATTACAGTATATAGGGCTTACCATCGCATGGTTGTACAGTATAAAACATCGGACCCATATAGGGAAAATACTAAACAAAGCAACGTAGGACCAATATCAAAACAAGCCACATAGGGCGATTATTAAAACTAAGCCACATAGGACAAATATCAAAATCATATGATAAAAGACCATCCTTGAAAACCACTTAGACACAACAACCTTGGATGGTAAGCCCACATTAATGATCCATCTAGACCACCACTCAATAACCACTAGATCGAAGGCCCATTACAATCACCGTCAATCAAGTTACATCCCAAGTATGAGTATACATTTATAAGTGGGGGTTTCCCACTAATGTACCAGTTTAAATCCCAGAAACAATTCACAAGTAATCCAATAGCATGAATTAACTATACAGAATAAACATTAAGCATGTGGTTATAGAATGGAGATATAATTTATAAATTAAAATAAAACTATAACTTAAACTAATGGAAAAATGGAAAGCTCAAGGGAAAGAATCATCACCTTATACTTTGAATCGCCTTCTAGTGTCGCTAAGTGTCTGCGCCCTTAGAATTGAATCCTAGCACAAATTATGAACTTGTACAAGTAGATCCAGGTCCTGCACACTTCCTAGGTTTAAGATCACAACCTAGGGTTTGAGTTATCTATCTTAGGGTTTTAACGTAGAACTGGGGTTTTCGTCCTAGGGTTTAGTCGTAGTCTTAACTCTAGGATTTGAATTGTAGTTGGTGTATAATGAATTACAATGCTAATTTAATGATTAGAAAATAATTATTAACCTTAGTTTATAATCAATATTAGTTAACTTAGTAATAGCAATCATTATAATGATAATAAATACTAAGATCTACTATTTAGGATAATATTTGTGAGAGAGTTAAATAAAGTACTAATAATTGACAATTACAAATTTATTTATAATAACTAGTTTCAACATAAGTAACCTACAAATGTCTAATCATATATAATATTAGAAATCCCCAAAATAAGAGTGATGACAATGATTTAACACATCAAAACAAGTCTAGTTTGGGGAAAAAGGGATGTTGGCAAGGTCCCAACTTTTCAAGTTGGGGAGGTTTCTTCATTCAAGTGAACCCAAGGTGTGGGAACTTCTGGGGAACAATTTAATCCTTCAATCAGTTTCACTCGAGTTTAAATAGGAAAGTTCCTACGAATAACTTAGGAGTTCTAACTCTTCTTCATTCAATTAATGTTCACAGCATCATTACTCTAATTAGAGCTAAACAGGGGGTTTGAGGTATCAACTTACCTTGAATCAATCAATTCATTCTTCACTCGAACTCGAATCAAGATGGGTCTGAAAGGTGATTTGGAGGACCCAATCTCCCCACATTAGACCCTAACAGTTTGTGTTAGATAACTCAAAGGACAAAATAGGATTAGAATGAACACTATATTATTAACTTACAAATCCAGTAGCAACACAGATGGGTTGGATTAAGGGAACTTAGATTTAAACTGATGGAAGTTTAGAAGTTTACCTATCTAACTTGATCTGACAAGTAGGTGCATTCGACGACAAGCTAGGTAATCCGATGGATAAACACCAATAATCATTGGTCAAATGGTGATCTATAGCCTGATCTGCTGGATCGGGATGTCCTGGAAAAATGACCAGCCCCAGTTTTACTCGATTTGAGTCAACTCGGTTGAGTCAGTTCACCCATCAAACCGAAGCAACCTGGTGAACCCATTTTTAAATCCATGACCAGACTACTAGTCGATCTCATGCCATGTCGAGTCCCTCCTTATTCGAACCAACGATGAATTGGACCGAGTCAACAAGCACGATGGTCGAGCGGTGCATGGTGCAGCTGCACCGCTCCAACACTCTCTCTGACTTTCTGCTTCCTTTCTTTTCTTCTTCCATTTCTTTCCCTTTTCTTCATTTTCTCCTACTGCTGGAAAACTCTAGCAAGAAGGTTGACTGGTTCGAGCTGCGACTCAAACCGAGTCGAGTCCAGTTGACTTACCCAGCAACCCGACTCAACTCCCTGCTTTCCTTCTTCTTCTTCTCTTCTAATCTCTTTTCTTTTCTCTCACTCTCCCTCTATGTCTTCTTTCTCCCTCACCTTCTACCCTTTTGTTTGGGAGTTTAAAGGGTTCGAACGGATCTAGGCTCGGACAACGGGAGCGCGGTGAGGTGTGACAGCAAACGAGGAAGGTGGTCGACCTCTGTCACGCCCCAAACTCGGAAACCGGGCTCACAAAATTCCCGATCGCCGAATCCGGTGCCGACAGCCTCCGTAGAACCCCATTCTCGGTTCCTAGCGCCCATACGCCAGGTTCCGATCCTGGGATGCTACGAGGAGGATTTTCAACATCCGTTTAATTCATAATAAGCATAACCAAAGGCATAACCCACAAACAATAACAAAAAAACTCCATCACATTTCCACTATGATCAAAAACTTTATAAGTACAATGAGCATAAAGGGAAATACAATGGGAATGAACAAAAAGCTCCAAAAGATCTGCTCACAGCGCTCCCGCCTCAGTGACTGCTGTCATCCTCGCAAGGACACCGCACGCAACGGTCGTGCATAAGCTTATAGAAAGCTTAGAGGGTGGTGAAAGTGTGTGCGCAAGGTAGTAATGCAGTTATGAAGTATCAGAGTAATGCGGAACATGCTGACGAGTCCATGAATACCACTAGCCATACCAAGGCTATGCGATGCAAGGCATGAATGATGTCGGCCATACCAAGGCCATGCGATGCGAAATGCAACTCAAGCATACAAATCCTCATCTAAGTCCACATATCAATACAGCTCAAAATCTGGGATATCACCGGGGTCTAGTACACTCAAAACCAGATTGCCGCCCCATCGCGCGCAAAAAGGTAAGTGGAAGAGACCTCACTATCCGCCTGCCAATATCGGGCGCGGCTCGTTGATAGCGGACCCATTCCTCAAGCTGGTCAAACTCAGCCTAGCGTTGCCCCCTACTCTCGGGCGGGTAAGGCCGCACCCCCTTCCAACCGACCACGACACAGTGGAGAGCGCGACCGTCTGGTAATCGGTACTCGGCGCTCATGCATCTACTCGGTCTAGACGTTGGAGCAACCTCTTGGTACCATAAGGGTTTAGGGACTTTCACCCAGGGATATCTATAGCACCCCATGTAGAACAAGATTTCCGGTATCCAATCCTGCTAACCACGATACGCCTGTGGAGGCTATGGCCCTGATGTCGCTAGGGCGTACAGTAACCACATCACACAATGTGAATGCATGAAACACATAATCCAATCATACAACAATCCTGCACGTATCGTGCGCTCATGTAGGGCAACACCGCCTAACCGGGAGCCCCTAAACAACCTGCCCGAAGGCATATGCTGTGATCAGTTACTTCTCATGTCAAGCATACATATGATGCGTATGATCATGAATCATGGAACTATAGTACACATGTTATAAAGTAATGAACTATTCTTGCAACACAGATGGGCCTACACATACCCAGTATGGGCCTATCGATGGCCCTAGGGAGAGTCATAATGCGGACATTTAACCAACACTATACCCGCAATGTGGACGTCAAACCAACATCGCTCCCAAGGCATTATTTGTTGTAAACATCATTACATAAACCATGTAGGGATCACACATTGCAATGGACCTTAGGTACATCCCATTGGGCCTTAAATACATCGAATGGGCCGTGTCACATGGGCCTTATATTCATCAAGTGGGCCACATCCATGGGCCGTACCAATGGGCCTTAAGTGCATTGCAATGGGCCGTAACCCGTGGCCTCTATAGTGCATCAAATGGGCCTAACCTCATGGGTCATATGTGTATCAGATGGGCCACACCAATCGGGCCCCATACGTACATCGAATGGGCCTTAACCCATAGGCCCTAATACATCGCAATGGGCCTTAACCCATGGGCCTTAAGTATGTCGGTGGGCCTAAGAGGTTGGGCCACAAAATGGATACCAAAGTGGGCTCACTTGAAGTTTGGATCTGCCTCATTCTTTAACTCATGCTCTAAAATGATATTTCACAATGGATAGACGGATTGGATGTCATATGTGCATCATGGTGGGGTCCACATGCGGCCCACCATAATGTATATATAAAAATCCTAAAAATAATATAGATATATAATATATATATATAATATACATATATAATATAACATATATATATATAATATAACATATATATATATAACATATATATATATATACACACACAGCACACGCACCACGCACGCACACGCACGCCCTCACACCCACCGTCCACTGGACGGTGGGAAACACATATTTCATGTGGGCTCCACGTGGGGCCCACCGTAATGTTTACATGCCATCCAACCATTGAGGGTCCCACGGACCCAGTGAAAGGAAAAACACAAATTTCATCTTGATCCAAGACTTCGTGGGCCCCAAAAGGTTTCAATGGTAGACCCTCAATTTTCACGCCTTTGGTGTGGGCCGCCAAAACAAGTGGATGGGCACGATCTTTGGAGGGTCTACTCCATGGAGGGGTCCACCTAATGGACGGAATGGATGACACATATACATCATGGTGGGGTCCACGACAGGGGCCATGGGTGGCCCCGTCCGTCCGCTCCAAACCAATGTGAGCGCGGCCGCGCCCTCTGACACACGAGAGGCAAGCACCTCCTTTTTTTTTTTTTTTTTTTTTTTTTAATTTCTGTTTCCTTGCGAGAAAATGGTATCTGAGCCCACTTTCCTCGAAAATCCACCGCCCATTGTGTTCTCGGGCTGGAATGCATCCAACAAGTCTAAGGTTCAAATTTTTTTGGTGTGTAGATAAGGCAAGGTGGGCCCTAGAAGTTTTGAACGGTAGAATATACTGTTTCCTATGGTACGGCCCGCCTGAGTGTTGGATAGACCTCATCTTTCGGCTCAACGTCTAAAACATCCTTGTGGAGGGGATGGACGGCGTGGATTGAACACATATAACCCGGTGGGGCCCATACATGGGAGCCACCCAAAAGCTTAGAAACAAGCTGATATTTGTGTCATTCTCCACCACGTCCAAATGGGACGGTTGCGCACACATGCATTGAGGTGGGCCCCACTTGGGTGGGCCACCAAATGAATGGATGGTGTGGGTACAACACATTTAAAGTGGCCCCACCGGTGAATGGCTTGGATAAGGTACATATGTCATGGTGGGGCTCATTTCAAGTAGGCCACACAACCATCACATGATCTAAGAGAAAAAAAAAAGAAAAAAATGAAATAGAGAGAGATAGAGAGTGAGACATAGAGAAATCGGTGAGTATGGAGGGACCCCGCCACTATGGGCCCCTCATTCAAAAGTACATCAAGGTGGGTCCCACATTATGGACCCTAAATCGACAAAAAATGAAGGAAATATGGAGCTACAAACACCCACTGCTTGATCTTCTTGTTCCCTCGGCTTGCCGGTCTCCTTGTGCTCCTCTTTGATGGTGAAGATGAGAAATGGAGGGCTAGGATGAGAGATGAGAGGGTGGAGAGGTGGGTCACACTTGTGGCTTGGAAGGAAAGGGGAGATAGCTCATACGTATGGTTGCTTGGAAATGAGGTTTGAAAAAGAGGGAGAGATAGAGTATTATGAAAGGAAGGAGTGATGGATGTGGTGTGATGTATTGGTGATGGGTGTAAGACACCTTTCTTGACTTTTTTGGTAAAAGGTGTAAGAAGGCATGTGTGTTGTAAGAACTTTTTGACTTTTGAGGCTTATTTGGGAAAAGGTGAAAGTGATGTGTACTTGACCCTTGATGGATTGATGGGTGATTGATGGGACATCTCGTAGAGATTCCCTTGGGTTTCACAACGCGCGGCGTTTTCCTCGCACCGAACGCTGGCCTACATCTCCTGGCCAGAGTATCGCCTCGGCGCGTGAGTCGCGGCATCGGAACCGCGGCGACGGTGCGGTCGCAATGGTACAAGTCTCGGGTTGAGTCGACTCGGGTTAACGGCGTATGAATCAGGGTCGTGCGCAGATACCGGTAAGGGTCGAAGGTTGCCGGAATTCGATCGAAAATACCACGGGATCCTATGGAACAGTACGGTCAAGGATACGGGTCTTACAGCTCTCCCCTACTAATAAAAATTTCGTCCTCGAAATTTATGCAATCATCGCAACTAGTCATAACTCATGAGGAAGAAGAAACATAACGTCTCTATATAAAATCAGAGATATCATACAAGGTACAACACATAATCAGTCGTCAAAGAGATGGGGATAACGCTCTCGGATCTCAGCCTCGCGCTCCCAAGAAGCCTCCTCAACAGAATGGTGACCCCACTGAACCTTCACCAATGGGATGACCTTGGTCCGGAGGACCTGCTCCTTCCGATCCAGGATACGAACCGGCTGCTCAATGTAGGAAGCATCCTCACGGACCTCCAGCGGCTGCCAATCAATAACCAGAATTATGTCTGACCCACACTTCCTCAACATGGAGACATGGAAAACGTTGTGGACGCTAGACAACTGAGGTGGCAAGGCAAGCCGATAGGCCACGGCGCCAACGCGCCTAGTGATCTCAAAAGGTCCTATGAATCTCGGGGCAAGCTTGCCCTTCGCTCCAAAACGAACTACGCCCTTCATGGGCGAGACCTTGAGATACACATGGTCCCCTACATCAAACTCCAAGGGACGACGCCGACGATCAGCAAAACTCTTCTGCCGGCTCTGAGCTGTGCGCATCCTCTGCCTGATGATATCGATAGCCTCTGACGTCTCCTGCACAAGCTCGGGACCTAGGAGACGGCGCTCTCCAACCTCGGTCCAACAACTCGGTGATCTGCATGGTCTGTCATATAATGCCTCAAAAGGAGTCATGCCTATGGTCTCCTGATAGATGTTATTGTATGCGAACTCAGCCAATCGCAGATGCTCATCCCAGCTACCCCCAAAATCAATCGCGCAAGCCCTAAGCATATCCTCAAGGATCTGGTTGACCCTCTCGGTCTGGCCATCGGTCTGCGGATGGTACGCGGTGCTAAGCTGCAAATCGCCCCCATCGCTCTTTGGGAAGCTCCCCAAACCGAGACGTAAACCTCGACCCTCGGTCGAAACGATCGAGACCGGGCACGCCATGCGCCTCACGATCTCCTCGAGGAATAATCTCGCAAGCCGGTCCATAGACAAAGTCGCACGCATCGCGAGAAAATGCGCCGACTTCGTCAGACGATCCACAACAACCCAAATGGCGTCATGACCGCGCTGAGTCCTCGGCAAGCCCATAATGAAATCTGTCGACACGTGCTCCCACTTCCACATCGGGATGCTCAACGGCTGCAATAGACCAGGAGGTCTCTGATGATCGACCTTGACACGCTAGCACGTGTCACACTCGGCCACAAAACTAGCGATCTGGCGCTTCATCCCTGCCCAAAAATACTGTCGCCTCATGTCACGGTACATCTTCGTCGAGCCAGGATGGATAGAAAACCGCTATCGATGTGCCTCGGTCATAAGATCTCTGCGTAACTCAGGGATATCCGGGACACATAATCGGCCTCTGAAGCGAAGTCCACCATCCGTACCAATCCGCCAATCTGCTTGACTCTCGATGCTTGCACGCCCATATAACTCGCAACGACTCATCGGCTGTCCGAGCCTCGATCACCCTTGCGACAAGAGAGGGTTGAATCGACAGGCTCAATAACTGCACGATAGAAGACTGTAGGCCGAACTCAAAATTATACTCTGCCACATCCTCAAGCATCCGCCACTCCTGAATCATCATATGCGCCACCAGGCCTCGTGGCTGACGGCTGAGGGCATCTGCCACCACGTTCGCCTTACCCGGGTGGTACTGAAGATCAAAGTCATAGTCCTTCAGGAGCTCCATCCAGCGCCTCTGCCTTATGTTCAATTCAGACTGCGAGAAGAGGTACTTCAAGCTCTTGTGGTCGGAGAAGAGCTCGAACCTGACCCCATAGAGGTAGTGCCTCCACACCTTCAAGATGAAGACAACCGCGCAATGGGCCTCCAAATCATGCGTGGGGTAGTTCACTCGTGGATCTTGAGTCGGGCGAGACGCGAAGGCCACTGGTCTCCCGCAGCCGCATCGACAAGACCCAACCCAATATGCAAGGCATCGCAAATTGAATAAATCCATCACTCCCAGATGGAAGAGTGAGGACAGGAGCGGACGTCGACGGTCCTTCAACTCCATAAATGCTCGCTCCGCAGTATCGCTCCAAATAAACTCTGCGCCCTTCCGAGTCAACCCGGTCGGCGGGCAAAGCAATACGGAGAAGCCCTCAATGAAACGCCGTAGTAGCTGCTAAACCAAGGAAACTGCGGATCTCGGACGCGGTCGTGGGCTGGCCCCACTGACGCACTGCCTCAACCTTCGAGGGGTCCACTGCGACACCCTCCCTCGTCACCACGTGACCGAGGAACTTCACCTCCTCCTGCCAGAACTCGCACTTCTCCAGCTTCGCATACAGCTGGTGTGCGCGGAGGGTCTGCAACGTAACCTCCAGATGCTGCTCGTGCTCCTCACGGGTCCTCGAATAGATCAGAATGTCGTCGATGAAGACTACAACAAACTGATCGAGATAAGGGCGGAAGACCTCATTCATCAACTGCATGAATACCGCGGGCGCATTGGTCAGTCCGAAAGACATGACCTGGAACTCAAAATGACCATAACGCGTCCTGAATGCCGTCTTCGGAATGTCCTCCTCTCGGACCCGAATCTGATGATAACCGGAACGCAAGTCAATCTTCGAAAAGAACTGTGCACCCTGCAGCTGATCAAACAAATCATCAATCCTCGGGAGCGGGTACTTGTTCTTGATCGTGACCTTGTTGAGCTCGCGGTAGTCTACACAGAGCCTCAACGATCCATCCTTCTTCTTCACGAAGAGTACCGGCGCTCCCCGCGGCGAACTGCTCGGACGTATAAAACTCAACTGGCGCAACTCGTCCAACTGCTTCTGCAGTTCCTGTAACTCCAACGGTGCCATACAATACGGGATCTTCAAAATAGGCGCGGTACCGGGCACGAGATCAATCTGAAACTCGGTGAGTCGGCGAGGCGGTAATCCCGGAATCTCCTGAAATACATCGGGAAAATCACAAACAATCGGCATCTGATCAATACAAGCGGCAACAGGCTCCTCAACGGCGCAGGACATCAAGCAAGACAACGGCTCTCCTCGGGGCTCTGCAAGGAATTGAAACTATGGCAAGCCTGGTATATCGAATGTGACAGTCCTCACGGAGCAGTCCAAGATGGCGTGGTACTCAGCAAGCCAATCCATGCCTAAGATGACATCGAACTCAGACATCGGTAACGCAAATAGATCGGCAGGCAAAAAGGTATCCCCGACTAGAACGGGGCAAGACGAGCAAAATCGGCCCAACACTGCAGTCTTCCCCAAGGGAGTCGATACTGACAGACTCTCACGAGTAGACTCCAATGGTAGGCCAGTCGATCGGCAGAAACTCTCGGCCACAAAAGAATGCGATGCACCGTAGATCAAACAACACACTGCAGCGCATGCGAGACTAAAAAGCATACCCTCGACAACCCCTCCGGATGATGCGGATCTCCGCCGAGCCACGTAGAACCTAGCCTCGAGCCGGGCCGGGAGGTGCCTATCCCCTCTGAACGTGCTGCTGCTGCTGGGGTCGCTGAGGCGGTCGAAACCGCCGCCCGCCGCTCGCGTCTCGGAGGCTGGTGTTGATGCTGCTGCTGAGGTGGTCTCGGTGGTGGGGCCGCTGTCGCCGCGCTTATTGCTGTGCGGGTCTCTCGCCGTGGTGGAGGCCGCCGGGACCTCTCGCCGGCCGCTGCCGCCGTGGGGCCTCTCTGCTTCGCCGCCGCTGCGGTGGGGACACTCCAACATACGGTGCCCCGTGGCACCGCACCCAAAACAGGTGCCAGTGAACTGCCTTGGAGGTGGTGCTGGAGGTGCTGCTGACGCTCGGAAGGCTAGGCGACCTGTACGCCTCTGCTGCTGCGGCGGCGACGCCGCCGCGAGTCACCGAAGGAGCATGCCTCTTCCGGTCTCTCCCCTGACCGCGATCGGACTGAGAACCGCCCACTCGGCCTCATAAATCTGGGCCTTCCGTACCACTCCCTCAAATGTCGGGAGTTCATGCCCAATGACACGGCCTCGAAGACCGTAACGCAAGCCATCCTCGAATCGGTGGGCTTTCCGCCCCTCATCATCTATTAGATATGGTGCAAATCTAGACAGCGCTACAAAACGGGCCGCGTACTGAGCCACTGTCATATCGCCCTGCACCAGGGCCTCAAACTCCAACGCTCGCTGTCGTCAGATGTAATCGGAAAAATACTATCGATCGAACCGATCCACGAAATCCTCCCATGTCCATACAAAATCGGCCGCCGCTTAGGGAGAGACCGACGCCCACCAAGGTGCTCACCACCATGGAGAAGAAACACGGCTAATCGGACTCGCCGCTGTGTCGCACATCCCATCGTCTCGAATATCTTCTCCACATCAGCGTGCCATCTCTCAGCTACCGCAGGGTCTGGCTCACCCTGGAAACGCGGGGGATCGAGTCGTCGGAACTCTCGAAGAAGGGGACTCGCGCTGTCCTGTTCGGCCTGCTCCGGTGAGACAACAGGGTGTCTACCCTGCCCCTGAAGTGCAGCCGTCACAGCCTGTAACATCTGCTGCAACTGGGAGGCACTCACGGATACGGTCGGGTCCGCACCGGTCTCTGGTGGAGGAGCAGCATACTCCGGATGGGTAGTAGGAATCTCTGGTGGTGGAATGGGCATCGTAGGTGGTAATGCGGGAGTCTCACGCGGTGATGCGGAAGTCTCAGGTGGTGGTGCGGGGGTCGATCGGGTCACTCTCGGGCACGCCATGTCCTACAGGAAGACCGAAGGCGCCTATCAACTTAGAAACTCTCGAAGGTACGCACGTCAATGGTCGGTAATAAAGATTACTAAGCTATCCGGACTAAGGACTCAATCATTCAAACTCATAGTAGACATGTAATGTTGTTCTTGGTTATTCCCGAGTTATGCTCTGATACCAACTTTTGTCACGCCCCAAACTCAGAAACCGGGCTCACAAAATTCCCGATCGCCGAATCCGGTGCCGACAGCCTCCGTAGAACCCCATTCTCGGTTCCTAGTGCCCATACGCCAGGTTCCGATCCTGGGATGCTACGAGGAGGATTTTCAACATCCGTTTAATTCATAATAAGCATAACCAAAGGCATAACCGACAAACAACAACAAAAAAAACTCCATCACATTTCCACTATGATCAAAAACTTTACAAGTACAATGAGCATAAGGGGAAATACAATGGGAATGAACAAAAAGCTCCAAAGATGCTCTGCTCCGCGCCAGCCTTGCCAAGTCGTCTGCCTCGCGTCACACACGCAACGATCGTGCATAACATTATAGAAAGCTTAGAGGGTGGTGAAAGTGTGTGTGCAAGGTAGTAATGCAGTTATGAAGTATCAGAGTAATGCGGAACATGCTGACGAGTCCATGAATACCACTAGCCATACCAAGGCTATGCGATGCAAGGCATGAATGATGTCGGCCATACCAAGGCCATGCGATGTGAAATGCAACTCAAGCATACAAATCCTCATCTAAGTCCACATATCAATACAGCTCAAAATCTGGGATATCACCGGGGTCTAGTACACTCAAAACCAGATTGCCGCCCCATCGCGCGCAAAAAGGTAAGTGGAAGAGACCTCACTATCCGCCTGCCAATATCGGGCGCGGCTCGTCGATAGCGGACCCATTCCTCGAGCTGGTCAAACTCAGCCTAGCGTTGCCCCCTACTCTCGGGCGGGTAAGGCCGCACCCCCTTCCAACCGACCATGACACAGTGGAGAGCGCGACCGTCTGTAATCGGTACTCGGCGCTCATGCACCCACTCGGTGTAGACGTTGAGCAACCTCTTGGTACCATAAGGGTTTAGGGACTTTCACCCAGGATATCTATAGCACCCCATGTAGAACAAGATTTTCGGTATCCAATCCTGCCAACCACGATACGCCTGTGGAGGCTATGGCCCTGATGTCGCTAGGGCGTACAGTAACCACATCACACAATGCGAATGCATGAAACACACTATCCAATCATGCAGCAATCCTGCGCGTATCGTGCGCTCATGTAGGGCAACACCGCCTAACCGGGAGCCCCTAAACAACCTGCCCGAAGGCATATGCTATGATCAGTCACTTCTCATGTCAAGCATACATATGATGCGTATGATCATGAATCATGGAACTATACTACACATGTTATAAAGTAATGAACTATTCTTGCAACACAGATGGGCCTACACATACCCAGTATGGGCCTATCGATGGCCCTAGGGAGAGTCATAATGCGGACATTTAACCAACACTATACCCGCAATGTGGATGTCAAACCAACATCGCTCCCAAGGCATTATTTGTTGTAAACATCATTACATAAACCATGTAGGGATCACACATTGCAATGGACCTTAGGTACATCTCATTGGGCCTTAAATACATCGAATGGGCCGTGTCACATGGGCCTTATATTCATCAAGTGGGCCACATCCATGGGCCGCACCAATGGACCTTAAGTGCATTGCAATGGGCCGTAACCCGTGGCCTCTATAGTGCATCAAATGGGCCTAACCTCATGGGTCATATGTGTATCAGATGGGCCACACCAATCGGGCCCCATACGTACATCGAATGGGCCTTAACCCATAGGCCCTAATACATCGCAATGGGCCTTAACCCATGGGCCTTAAGTATGTCAGGGGGGCCTAAGAGGTTGGGCCACAAAACAGATACCAAAGTGGGCTCACTTGAAGTTTAGATCTGCCTCATTCTTTAACTCATCCTCTAAAATGATATTTCACAATGGATAGACGGATTGGATGTCATATGTGCATCATGGTGGGGTCCACATGCGGCCCACCATAATGTATATATAAAAATCCTAAAAATAATATAGATATAAAAGACCATCCTTGAAAACCACTTAGACACAACAACCTTGGATGGTAAGCCCACATCAATGATCCATCTAGACCACCACTCAATAACCACTAGATCGAAGGCCCATTACAATCACCATCAATCGAGTTACATCCCAAGTATGAGTATACATTTATAAGTGGGGGTTTCCCACTAATGTACCAGTTTAAATCCCAGAAACAATTCACAAGTAATCCAATAGCATGAATTAACTATACAGAATAAACATTAAGCATGTGGTTATAGAATGGAGATATAATTTATAAATTAAAATAAAACTATAACTTAAACTAATGGGAAAATGGAAAGCTCAAGGGAAAGAATCATCACCTTATACTTTGAATCGCCTTCTAGTATCGCTAAGTGTCTGCGCCCTTAGAATTGAATCCTAGCACAAATTATAAACTTGTACAATTAGATCCAGGTCCTGCACACTTCCTAGGTTTAAGATCATAACCTAGGGTTTGAGTTATCTATCTTAGGGTTTTAACGTAGAACTAGGGTTTTCGTCCTAGGGTTTAGTCGTAGCCTTAACTCTAGGATTTGAATTGTAGTTGGTGTATAATGAATTACAATACTAAGTTAATGATTAGAAAATAATTATTAACCTTAGTTTATAATCAATATTAGTTAACTTAGTAATAGCAATCATTATAATGATAATAAATACTAAGATTTACTATTTAGGATAATATTTGAGAGAGAGTTAAATAAAGTACTAATAATTGACAATTACAAATTTATTTATAATAACTAGTTTCAACATAAGTAACCTACAAATGTCTAATCATATATAATATTAGAAATCCCCAAAATAAGAGTGATGACAATGATTTAACACATCAAAACAAGTCTAGTTTGGGGAAAAAGGGATGTTGACAAGGTCCCAACTTTTCAAGTTGGGGAGGTTTCTTCATTCAAGTGAACCCAAGGTGTGGGAACTTCTGGGGAACAATTTAATCCTTCAATCAGTTTCACTCGAGTTTAAATAGGAAAGTTCCTACGAATAGCTTAGGAGTTCTAACTCTTCTTCATTCAATTAATGTTCACAACATCATTACTCTAATTAGAGCTAAACAGGGGGTTTGAGGTATCAACTTACCTTGAATCAATCAATTCATTCTTCACTCGAACCCAAATCAAGATGGGTCTAAAAGGTGATTTGGAGGACCCAAGCTCCCCACATTAGACCCTAACAGTTTGCGTTAGATAACTCAAAGGACAAAATAGGATTAGAATGAACACTATATTATTAACTTACAAATCCAGTAGCAACACAGATGGGTTGGATTAAGGGAACTTAGATTTAAACTGATGGAAGTTTAGAAGTTTACCTATCTAACTTGATCTGACAAGTAGGTGCATTCGACGACAAGCTAGGTAATCCGATGGATAAACACCAATAATCATTGGTCAAATGGTGATCTATAGCCTGATCTGCTGGATCGGGATGTCCTGGAAAAATGACCAGCCCCAGTTTTACTCGATTTGAGTCAACTCGGTTGAGTCAGTTCACCCATCAAACCGAAGCAACCTGGTGAACCCATTTTTAAATCCATGACCAGACTACTAGTCGATCTCATGCCATGTCGAGTCCCTCCTTATTCGAACCAACGATGAATTGGACCGAGTCAACAAGCACGATGGTCGAACGGTGCATGGTGCAGCTGCACCGCTCCAACACTCTCTCTGACTTTCTGCTTCCTTTCTTTTCTTCTTCCATTTCTTTCTCTTTTCTTCATTTTCTCCTACTGCTGGAAAACTCTAGCAAGAAGGTTGACTGGTTCGAGCTGCGACTCAAACCGAGTCGAGTCCAGTTGACTTACCCAGCAACCCGACTCAACTCCCTGCTTTCCTTCTTCTTCTTCTCTTATAATCTCTTTTCTTTTCTCTCACTCTCCCTCTATGTCTTCTTTCTCCCTCACCTTCTACCCTTTTGTTTGGGAGTTTAAAGGGTTCGAACGGATCTAGGCTCGGACAGCGAGAGCGCGGTGAGGTGTGACAGCAAACGAGGAAGGTGGTCGACCTCTAATGGTGGATCTCCAACGAAAGCCTCCCCCCTCAATCAGCTTCTATTAGACGGTCTACATGGACCCTAAGAAGCTCACAGACCTACAGTTTTGAAGCTTGGGAGAGGATTGACTGGTGGGTTCGACGGGAGAAGGAACGGACGATTTCTCTCTCTCATTCCCTTTCTTTTATAGGAACCTAGCTAGGACGACTAGGATCTCTCTAGGATAGAGGGTTGAGATGGCGTAGGAGCAGCTCAAGCGAATTGCTGAGCCAGTTGGGAGAGCAGTTTCCTCTTTTGGAAATGGTGTGTTTGCGGGACTGGATTGCAGCTAGGATCGTGTGTCCGCACGTGCATGAAAATTAGTTTTGACAGTTGGGTTTTGGTCAGGGATGAAGGACGCATGCGATGGACGGTTCAGATCATCCATGACGATGATCATGGTGGGCCATAGAACGTCCTAAACGGATGTTGTCTGTCGGCTGTTGGTAAACAGAGAGAGAGAGAGAGAGAGAGAGCAGAGCAGAGCTCTCTGTTTTTGGAAAGAGCACGGGTCAACCGGTACTGACTGGTCTCCCAGGACCCGTGCACAGCGAGTGCACGTCCTCTCTGTGCATACACACCTCATGGTGGGGTCCGTCGTGATGTTAGAGAGAAATCCACACCGTCCATTAGGTTCCAGGGTCCTAAATGGGCCCCCATACTAAAGATTAGGCATATCTAAGATAAAGGTGGGCCATACTAACAAAACTAGGGTCCTTTAAGGCCGATTGCATCGATCTGATGGTTGGATTGATTCCAATCCAAGTGTCAATGGTCAAAAGGTTCTACTAGGTCGTTTACATCTTCAAGACTTGTTACTATCCACATAATAATAATAGATTTATTTTATTTCATTTTATTTTGTTATGTGTATATATGCATTTATATTATTTTGTATTATTATTGTTATATGCACACACATACATATATATGTATATAATTCATGTTGTGGGCCACTCTGTAGGTCATTAGGACCATCATCTCATGGTTTAAACGATCCAACGATTGGATTGTCTAGTATTTAATTTTCGATAACTCTAGGGTCCTAATAAATGTTTAGGTGTGATTTGAGAGCTGGATATGATGGATCCTCCTACGGGACGTTGTAGACCGATGATGGTGGATCTTGTGGTCCATCAATAGATGGTGATTGGTTCAATCGGTCCATTAAAGTGATTTAGATCTTAAAATAGATGTCCCTAAAGCTATAATGGACTAATTTGAAAATCAATCAGATGGATGGCTTGTTATACAAATGAATGTTGTACTAGACGGTTGAGATGGATGATTTGAGGATCGCTAAGTATTAATGTGTAAGGAAAGCTACATGTGTTCCCACACACTTGTAAACTTATTTAGATTCTTATGGTAACACCCAAGTACTGAAAAGTACAGAGTGTTACAATAATACTGTTAACTGCCAACTTCACTCAAACAGGGCACATGAGACATATACTACTTTTCTTTATTTAACGTATGGCATATTTTTTTTTTTTTAAGCCTAAACTAAACAACGTGGAGAGTGCTAACCAGTTTCACCTTTTTCAATCCGAACTTGACTAGAGCTTCTTAAGATACTCATTTTAAGACAACCATAGCATGCTCCTCTTCATGTCCCTGTGTATATTAATGCCAAGAATCTTCTTTTCAGCACATGGATCTTTCGTTTCGAACTCCCTAGATAACTGAGCTTTTAGCATATTGATTTCAGATATGTTATTGCTAGTACTAAGCATATCATCAATATATAACACTAGAATGATGAATTCCTTACCACTCAATTCTTTAGAATAAACACAATGATCAAATTCACTTCTAGTAAAGCTCTGGCTCAACATGAAATAATCAAACTTCCTATACCACTATTTATTTGATTATTTTATTCTGTACAATGACCTCTTCAACCTGCAAACAAGATCATTCTTTCTATGCACCTCGAACCCCTCTGGTTGCTTAATGTAAAATATGTTCTTCTAATTCCACATCAACAACTAACTTTTTCATTTCCTTTTACTCATCTTTTCGAAATAAGGAACCTTCATCAAATTTGATATCCTGGCTAATAATAATCTTTCATGAAGCACGGTCTAACAACTGATAACCTTTCACCCCATCATCGTAGCCAATAAATGTCAAATTTTTAACTCTTTGGTCTAGCTTATCTCTCTCAATAGACGGTACATGAGAATAAGCATCACAATAAAAAATTCTCAAAATCAAGTAATCAACTACCTGACTACTCCATACTTCCTAAGAAATTTTACAATCAATAACTATAGATTGAGACCTATTTACGAGATAACAAGTTATAGAAACAACTTCAACCCAAATCTCTTTGTCTAACTAAGAATTTCTCAACATATTCTGAGCCTTTCAAAAGAGTCTGGTTCATAGGTTCTGCCACTCTATTTTTCTCTAGTGTATGCCTCATTATGTTGTGCCTTAATATTCCATTATCCTTGTAATAATAATCGAATTCTCTTTAAGTAAATTTTTCATCATTATCTGTCCACAAAACTTTCACTTTCCACCCTGTTTGTTTTTCAACCATCAATTTTCATATATTAAAAGGGGCAAATACATCGGATTTATGTTTTAAAATATAAACATAAACCTTCCTAGAGAAGTCTTTTATAAATATGACAAAGTAAGATGGTCCTCGTTTAGAAACAACAAGCGATGGCCCCACATATCAGAATGCATGATTAACATGTCATTTACTAACATTTTTTTAAAATTTAAAATGTAGCATTGACTATTTTCCATATATGCAACGCTTACATACATCCAAATCAAAGCTTTTTAAACTAGGAATTGACTTATGTCTAAAAAGTACATTCATACCCCACTCAATCATATGACCTAGTCTTTCATGCTACAAAGATGTCATCCTGGAATCAGCTACAGACGATGCAGTTCCACCAGATATAATATTTTTAATCAACCGATAAAGATTTCCACTCTATTGTGCCTTCATTACTGGAAAAGCCTCATTTGAAAACTTTAAGACACCATCATAACCAACGAACTTGCAACCAATTGCATTTAGAGCACTTAAAGAGATTATATTCTTCTTCAAGTATGAAACTTGCCTCACATTTGTCCAAGTATGCTCCACCCCATCAAACATCTTGATGCGAACTGAACCAATCTCAATCATCTTATAGGCATGATCATTATCTATAATAACCACTCCACCATTATACTCGCTATAGGTGGTAAACTAACTTCAATGATGACACATATGGTATGATGCCCTCATATCCAAGATATATTCCTGATAGAAATTTTCGATCTTGGTCATTGATAATACATAACAATCATTTGAGCCTTCACCAGATTCAACTGAATTATCTTCCTTTAGTGAATCATCTGACTTCTCATCCTTTCAGGCTTTAAGAAACTGATAGTTTTTTAAAATGTCATATCCTTTGACAATTTCAACACTTCAACTTTCCTTTGCCATTTGACTTGGATTTAGATCGCGGTTTTCCCTTTTCTCACTCAGACGGTCTTTATCGCCACCCTGTTCTTTGACTTGGAGCAAACAATACATTCATGGAGGTACATTTATTACCACTTTGTTGTCACGACTGCTTCGATTGAAGGGCTGCAATAACAGTCTTGATGTCCAAAGTATCCCTACCATAGTAAAGAGTATCAACTAGATAGTAAAATGACTTGGGGAGAGATGTTAACAAATTATGGCTTTGTCTTTCTCCTCGATCTTCACCTCAACACTCGTTAACTTGCAAAATAATTTGTTGAACGTATTAATATGTTCAGATAAATCTAACCATTCTGTCATTTTCAGAGTATAAAATTGCATTTTCAGAAATAAACAATTAGTGAGAGATTTCGTCATGTAAATACTCTTTAATTTCGCCCACAAATCCGCAGTAATCGTCTCATCTATGACATTATAAAGGACTTCATCAGCCAAGAATAATTGAATTGTATTAATTGCCCTTTGATCCAGTTCATCCCAATCTTTTCCTTCATAGATTTCAGACGATACACTTTTCCAAGGAGTACATACTGTAGCTCTTAATAAACCAGGAGGGCTTTCATGTTCAATATTTATAGTTCAAAGTTATTTTTACCCATGAATTTCTCTGTCTCAAATTTCACATTTGATCCTCTTGACACCATATTTCAAATCCAAATTAACAAACCAACCTTTCTCTGATACAACTTGTTGGAGAAACAACCATAGGGAAGCACATTAATCTAAATTGAAACTGCAGACAAGAGAAAATGAAAAAAAAAAAAATTCAAATAACCATACAATAACACACAATTTTTATATGGAAAAACCTTATGAGAAAAAATCACATTATAAAGCGATGATCAATCTACTATTCAGAGAAGATTATACGGATGGAGATAACTTACAGGAAAATTCCTAGTTCTCTCCCCTTGAAGGCTCTCAAAATAGATATATATATATATATATATATATATATATATATATATATATATATATATATAAAATAAAAAATAAAATTAAAAATAAAAACCCTAAAATCGTAACTCTCTCTTAACCATAATATAACTAACCCTAAAAGTCACGCTTTTAAGAAGAAAATGTCAAAAATACCCCTCCAAAAGTCCATTAACACTTAGAATTTGTTAGCATATGAAACATGGGTCACACAGGCTCATAAAAGTTAATAAACCCATAGTGATTTTGGTATCACAATTTTAATAGCCTCTACACTTTCTCCATATTTACAATGTCTCTAAGACTATATATATTTAAAAATAGAAAATCAACTTAGATTCAAATTTAAAATAATAACTTATTACGTAATAATAATAACTACTAATACTAATCTTAATTGAACAAAGACTTGGAAATAAATTTACTTGGATTCTAACACCATTGACTCCGGGAGAACAACTTGTGTACATAAGATCCACACTCATTCGGAAGCATCACCCCATGTTTGACTATGATAATAGAACACAAGTGGGCCAAACCATGGGAAACAATACAAATCTTTTGCCTAAACCTTTCAATTCAGATATAATGGGGTCCTCAATTTTGAAATGGCCTGATTTTTGGAAATATATTCCTCTGTAAAACGAATGAGTTGGATGAAAGATACACACCACAGTTAGATCCAAGCAACACTGCTAGTAGGCATCCCAATCATCCCAACTCTTTCCTATGTCGTAGCCCACTGCATTTTGCATTAGCCTATTTTTTGTTTTAGCTCCAGGGAGACAGTCTGGATCTCATGAACATTTCTTCCCTCCACGTGGCTATGGTAGGCACATTAAAATAAAATGATATTCTTATCAAAATAGCTGGATTTCACATTTTCTAATAATGTGTCCCTCACTAAAATTAAGCAATTAACATTGTTTAAAAAAAGGCAGGAAGGAACCTTTTATTTTGCCAACTACACTATGAGCAAACATATATTAAGTCGCCAAATATGAAATTGTATGCTAATAGTGCTATGATGCGCCTAAAATGGGATCATATATAATATGTTGTCCACCTGATAGACAGCTCAGATCGAGCAGTTGGAGTATCCAAGGCTCCGAAATATATGAATCATTTATTACACATCTGCTTTTATAGACTTTGAACTTTTCATTCTATGAATTTTTTTGGTCTTTCCATTGACTTCTGAACTCATAAGCCTCCCACTAAGAAGGCATATGTCTGTATCCATCAACTATTTCGTTTCACTTTATAATAATACAAATTATTGCTGAGAAATGCTCGGCCCACTGTAAATATTAGTGCTCCTAGCTGCATTGGTCCACTTGGACAGTCCAATCAATTAATCTGGACCGTTCATTAATTTCAGAACACATTCCATAGTCTACTATGCAAATAACATTAATCAGATTATCTAATCCACCCATAATTTGCCTTATTTTTTGTAGCCATCCTTTATCAGACCCATGGATGGGATGGTTACCATTGCCTAACGATAGTAATTTTAAAATTAAGACCAATCCATGATAGTCATTAACAAATAGATGGACCAAATTGTTGATTGGGCCTATTTTTCTGTTAAAAAACAAAAAACAAAAGATTCTGACCATCAATGTTTAAGGACATTGATCAAATGGTTAATATTTATTGGGTCAGTGTGATATTTAATTTTGTGGTAACCCAAAAAATATGTGTTGGATCTAATGAACAGTTTAATCAACGAATTGGATTGTCCAAGTGTGTCAACGAGACTAGGAGCGCTATAACTTGTAAGTGCTCCGAGAGCAGTGGAGCATTTCTTACTATAATATTTAAAAAAAAATAAAAATAAAAATAAAAATAAAAATTTGTCAAACATCGAGTTAATTGAGTCGATTAAAGACTCAGTTGAGTCTTTGGGTTGACCCATTTCAGCTGGACATCCAATCGATTCAAGTTATATATATATATATATATATATATATATATATATATATATATATATATATAGGAAACATCCAATCGATTCACTATGCGCTCGAGCGTAAAACGGTCGTCCGTGAGGTCGAGCTGTGTGGGCCCCACCGTGATGCCTTTCGAAGATCCACACCGTCCACCAGATGCACGAGCCCAGGGTGGGTCCACACGGCCTAAAATCACCCGTCCATGTAACTCAGGTGGGCCATACCATCGGAAAATATAAGTATACACGCAAAAATATGTAAAAGCACTTGGTGGGCCCCACATGAGTTGTGTATACCGCCTAAAACTTATTCTAATTACATTCAAGTGGGACACACATGATGGACGGTGTTGATCATCAAAAAACGTCTCGAAAGGTCTCCAAAAATGGTTTTGAATGTTTTAATGGTGCACGGCCCCTCTCAACTTCTGTACGTAGTGTGGCCCACAAAAGTTACGGATTGACTTGATTTTCAGCCGTGTAGGTCCCCTCTGGAATGGAGCATCTGGTGGACGGTGTGGAGTTTCGAACGGCATCACGGTGGGGCCCACACCAGCTCGACCTCACGGACGACCGCTTTACGCTCGAGCGCATAGTACCTTTTCCCTATATATATATATATATATATATATATATATATATATATATATATATATATATATATATATATTAGATTTTTTGGACACAAAGCTAACCAGATAAGCTCACTGGTCTGACTTTGAGATTTTGTGGTCTACGATGTTTCACACATGTTCTATGTTGGCACATGTGCCACCTAGAAAACCAATCTATGACATATTCTCCATAAAATTGTAACAGTTTAGTACGAGCCATGGAAGAAACTTGTGCACCTTTATTCAGTGCACCCACCAAAGTCAAGGTACAGTGCAATACATTACAAACCCAAATGCTACAAAAGAGCAAATGCTCCTCACACATATTGCCTTCCATAATCATTGCCTTCTCTTTCGATATCTTCTCTTCAAATTGCTTGAAAACGACTTCCATTTCAAGCTTTCTCCAAGGGTCAGGTGCACGTTTGCATCACTGAGGAATGATACGTAGGCACCTTCACACATGTCAATGTGGCACATGGGTGAAATATCCGAGCCATTCATCAGGTGCAAGCCATGGTAGATGCTGGTAAGTCCAAATGACACAACCGGTGCACTTATCATATGTGGGACACATGTGTGACTAAGGTTGACAGTTGAAAAAATGATAACCTGTACCAAGCGTGAAACATAAGGCCTGGCCTATCTGATAACTGTGCAGGCTTAAGTTTTTGGCTAGAATGAATTAGGTCTTTGTGATGGATGGCCCGGATCACACAAATGTCTAATCACAGGTGGGTCGCCTTTGTGGGACACATACATTGGTGGCTTCAATGCATCGTTATATTCCCTTAACTTTCAAGAAACATGAAATGACATTGCACATTTGTCTTGGCTACCTTCCATTTTCTTTGTTATGGATGAGTGGAAATGATGATCCGTGCTACTAATAGTGGGCATTATCAAGTGTGTCATGATCCACCCATAAGACTGAAACTAGGTATATAAACCATCCATAATTCCATATTAGCTAATCAGTGCATGTGTCTATCAATCAGGACCTTCTCACAGGTGGGCCGTAGCCCGCACATAAATAAGCCGACGATATGATTGATGAGACTTTCGGTCATGAACTGTTGATTGGATGGTTATGAACACTTGATAAGCTTTTTATAAAAGAGGTGGGCCATGGATTGGTCAATCTGGTTGATGGGCGTATGTCATATGTTTCCAAAATTGCCTTCTTAGACACAAATAGAAATATTTTAAGAATAATGAGGTCACCCACTGTCTTTCTCAGGGATAATTACTCCAAATCCACATAGCTCTTTGGATTCCTCGAATCCATGAGGGATAAAATAGAAATAATTTCTAATAAATTGATAAATGATAGAAAATAAAATACAATCCTTTAAAAAGCCAACTCAAACTTAGGAAGATGTTTTAGACAACTCCCTCAAAACGTGACTTACTATGAATAGTAAACTTATTATTTATAGACAATCGTGATTCCTATTAGACTTAGTGGATTTCGGTCAAAAATAGAAAGTATCTAATTTGGCCTAACCAAATTATTCTCCTAATATTTCTAAGCCATTTTCATGTAGGGTGGGACTCCTAGAACTCAGAGGATCAAAAGTTATGTTCTGACTAAAACTTACCATTTATAATAGAAAGGAAAATAAAATGGAGTTTTTACCATCGATCCGATGGAATCTCGCAAATCCGTGGGCAGCCCAGCATAGCAATGGTTGGCTAAAGTAGATTCTCCTACCCAAAATCATATATAATATGTCAAAAAATTCATTCCAATTAGTGAGATACAACTGTTTAAGGTTCTTATGGTCCTGATCACTTTTGCCTCTAATCGGGCCTTCTCTGGTCCATCTATCTCATGAAAGTGCTCCAGAACCGCTCTACATTATCAAGGGTGAAGTCTGAAAGAAACACAATGAAAGCCATTGGTCCCAATATGAAATTCAATAGTGGGCCACCAATTTATGGACCCTAAGAGCAATTGGAATATGTGAAAACGTTACTGTGTGTTTGGGTGGACCCACCCAAAAAATGGGTCCATCTAATTCCTGCACGTTTGCGAATCCAGAAGAAAAAAAAAAAAACTGCCTTTGTCCTATTTTCCCAATAATAATAATAATAAATCAGAGCCATTGATTTACCACCTCTTGCACATGTCGCATTGTGCCCCGTGTGAGAGGCTTAAACCATGTTCAATCACGAGAAAAGGAAGGCCCGGTGAGTCATAGTCATGGACACAATCTTAGTTATCAGTATAAGTTCTACCCACGGAAATGTGAATACCACCTGCTGCACTTGTGACTGAAAAAGTGGCTGAATCCAATTATTTTGTGTGACACAAACAGGATAGAGAGAGAGAAGAAATATGTGGGCGTAAAGGCATGGGGCCACCAGGGCCGTGCAAGTAATACCTCATGGCACGCTTTAAAAACATATAGTATGCTCCTACAATCCTGACCATCCATCCAGTTGGCCTCACGTGGACACAAATGGTTCAGAAACTCAAAAGCAATCCAATGATCCTAGCATTCCATGAGTAGAACATTTAAAACAAGAATATTCATGATACACATTTAGGATCACCTGATTGGTGATATTTGGATCCTTGCTTATATATCCACTGTGGCCCATTGGATGGATGGTCCACATTTATGCTGGTTATGGGAAAATGTGTCCAACTCATCAAACTTAACGGTCCCATGAAGATACAACCAGCAACGTCCATCCTGTGGGCCCCACCATGAATGCTGATCCAGTGGGCCACACATGGTGGCTGGTGGTGATAGGAGGTTGGCAATGCCAAATCCTCCCACGGGCTAAACTATGCCCATGAAAGGAGAAAACCAATGCCGAAGTGAAATCATTTTTCTTCATATTCTTATCATTAACCATATTTTATAACTTAAAAACTTATCCATTCAGCTCGAATTGACTTTATTGAACTTATTATTTAATAATTAAACTAAGAATAATGTTATATGTGTTGTATTTGATGTCTTAAATCTAATCAGATTCTATGCAGATTTTTTCACAAAAATGTGAAAGTGCGGAATTTGTTTTCGACTTTGTTTATATATAGGATTCTTTTCGATTTTGTTTGGGATTCTTTCTACAACTATATATATGGGTGTAAATAGGATTGGGAGACATTCTAAGGGGATTCTGAGGTTTTCTAAAAGGTTTCTAGGGTTTCTAAAAGGGTTGAGCAAGGGAGAGATTTGAGGATTACTCAAGTTTGGTAAGTCCTTCGTCTTTATAATTTCTGTTTTCATGGTGAAGATCTGTTGTTTTGTGCTGTGGTTTTTTTCTGAAGGGGTTTTCCATGTTAAATCTTTGTGTTCTCTTATATTTGCTTGGTGCTCTTGGATTGCTATCCTAGATTCATTTCTATGTGATTCCGCAGCACAGTCCCCAACAATACGAATAATAAATATTCAAAAATTTTATAAAAGTATAAAAATAGCTAAGCTTGATCATATAACTATGATGGTCTGCTTGCAAACACTGATTCCTTGCTAGCTTGAGATTGTGGGTTTGATTTATACAAACTACTTAGATTTTTTTTAATTTTAAAAATGGATTAACTCAGCTGTGTCAAGTCAACTGAGTAGTCCAACCATTGATGCATCATCCCTATTTGTGCTTGTGACTTTTGTACTGACTTGGCTTGAATTCCGGACTCGATGCGGACTCGGCCTAGTTTTGAGTCCAATAACTGAGTTTCAAAATTCTGTCACTAACAACAACACTAGTGGCAATGTGGATGCTTTTATAGCGGTGGCTTGGGTGCTGGGTGGACCCAGCTCGATTTTAAAAGGTCTAGGTCCCATTTTGGACCCATTAAGAAAGTGGGTTAGGTTCAAGCCTCACATTTTGAACCCTGGTAAAAAATCAGGACTAGTTGGGTTCAAGTTGTCTAGGTCCTATTTTGGACCCATTAAGAAAGTCAGTCAGGTTCAGGTCTCACATTTTGAACCTTAGTAAAAACATCAGGTCTAGTTGGGTTTAAGTCGTCTAGGTCCCATTTTGGACCCATTAAGAAAGCAGTCAAGTTCAGGTCTCACATTTTGAATCCTGATAAAAAAAAAAAAAATTAGGTCTAGTTGAGTTCAAGTCGTCTAGGTCCCATTTTGGACCCATTAAGAAAGCAGGTCAGGTTCAGGTCTCACATTTTGAGCCCTGGTAAAAAATCAGGTCTAGTTGGGTTCAAGTTGTCTAGGTCCCATTTTGGACCCATTAAGAAATCGGTCTCACATTTTGAACCTTGGTAAAAAATCAGGTCTAGTTGAGTTCAAGTCGTCTAGGTCCCATTTTGGACCCATTAAGAAAGTGGGTCAGGTTCAGGTCTCACATTTTGAACCTTGGTAAAAAATCAAGTCTAGTTGGGTTCAAGTCTGGCCCATGCAATGGACCCGGTTAAAGTTGGGTTGGGTCAAGTTGTGGGAGAGTCCAATTAGATTTAATGGTAAAGCTAATTGGACTAATTATTTAAGTGGCGCATGTGTGTGTGATCTAATCCATCCATTAGGTGGGCCCAACCATTTAATGATGTTATCTGTCCCACAGTCAATTTGAAACCTAGCTTCAAACATCTGATGGGTATAAAAGAAATAGAGTGGATCCGAGACTGGGTCTTAAAGAACTAGATTAGGACCTTAAAGAACTTAGACCCAACAAGACCTGAACCTGGTTAACCCCTTAACTAGGTACATGTACTATAGTACCTTAGGACCTGACCTAAAACTGACCTATATATTGACAGCCCTAATTGGAGGATGCAGCTAAAACCCAGAAAAACTTGTGTGTTCCAGTTGGTCCAAGCAATATCCTAGAGATAAATGCAGAGAAGCTCTTTTCATGTTTCAGCAACATCCACTCCACAACCCTTATTTTAATTCAACAGCTTTTTGTTATTTGTTAGTTTCGGTAGGAATTCAATTTTTTTTTTTTTTTTTGGTTAACATTTCTATTGTAGATGGATATATATATATATATATATATATATATATATATATATATATAGGATTGTTAATATTGAGGGGGATTGTTAATGTTAAGGCAGAAAGATAGAGAAACCAATCACTTAATTGGCATAGGCGCATTACGATGTCACTATCTTTAAGGCGATATTCACACCCTACTAGTGATTAAAATAATTTGAAAGAGAGTTACAGCAAATCCGCCTCCAGGATACAATAAGTGTCTTCTCTAAGACCAGAGAAATGTGGGTTTTGGCTTGCAAAACCGAAAAATTACACCCTGAACACACTTTTACAGCATACACCCTTGATTTTTATGTTGTTACAGTTTAACCCCTGGAAATTGCTTGCAATTTACTCTCTGAAAAACCGTTTGCAGTTTAGCGCCTGAAAACTGCAACCTTTCAAAAAATAATGAAAACCAAAAATAGAGAAGAAGAAGAAGAACATAGAGAAAAGATTGTTGGAATTGTTGTTTTTGGATTGACCCAAAGATAGGTTTATATAAAGTCACAAGATATGCTTTAAAATCTTTTTCATGAAAAAATATCTTCTTCCGTGGTGTCTTTTTAACAATGGCATCCCTCCACCATTAATGACATCTTTTCACTACCATTTCGAATTCAAATGATACTCTATATATCAAGAGGCACCATTATTCACAAATTAATGGTCACCAATAATCACCAAAAGACAACCATTTTCCTAAATTTTCTTTTATAAATTAAGGAAAAACTTTTCTTATTTAAAAAAAAAAATCCAACAATCCCCCATTACTTTTCGAAATAAAAAAGTTAGGGTATGTAAGGAATATATGTGCATAAGAGAAGGTGTCTTATGAGCTTGAATCTTCACTTAGTGTAAACAAATCAAAGTTGTATCAGAATCCTTAATAACTATGGTCTTAAACTAAGTATTTTATATGACACAACCGGACATGTCACACACACATATATTTCAATTGACATGTGTTCTAAAATTATAGCACATTAACAGCCTCGTACTCTGTCCTATATTCCTAAGTTCATAAGAGTAGCCAAAACTCTTGGACATCAGGAAGCGGCCCCACTTCCAATACTCATATACGTGAGTCCTTATGAATGCCCCTGTAACAATAGCACCCTTGAAAGGATTCATTCAAAGTATAGGCTCATCCTCATTTTAATCATTACAAGTACTATACATGCATCCAGAAATGAGATAGATAGAAAAACGTACAGTGCTGCTTCAAACACTTCCTGCGAGGTACTTTTCTCATTGAACCTATTAACTTAAGTTGAGTTTTCCTCATCTGGTGTCTGTGAAATTAGCTTAAGTCTCATTCCTCTTGATGTTTTACTGACAACATTCCTTACTAGTCCCTTGGTGAATGGGTACGCTAGATTCTGTATATATCGCACATATTGTTATAACACCATTACCAAGTAATTGTTGTACAAAATTATGTCTTAAACTGATATGTCGAGAATTTTGCAAAAGAAGCATAAACCCTTCTTGGATGTGTTCTTTTTGAACCATTGGTTATTAGGTTTAAGCCGATCATCTTTCTTGAATTGTGGCTTCTCTGATTCTCGATTCACACTATTCTTGACTATATTAGTATTACTTAGGGTCTCCTGTTATTCTTCCTTTGTGTCACAGAGCCTATATTCTTCTTCTATTTGAAGAAACATTAGGAGGTCCTCTAAGGACATTTTCTCTTTCCTGTTTTATATATTTTCTAGTACCCTTTTATTTAGGTGGAAGTTTAACTATAATGGTGGATACTTGGAAGGATTCGTCGAGATTAGTATCATCGGTAATAATCTGTTAGATTATTACCTATAATTTATGTACTCGATCAAGAACTGATTTTCATCCAATATTTTGAATTCTAAAAACTGACTTACAATGAATTTTTTGTTGCCTTCATCCTTTGATGTGTATTTAGTGAGCATGGCTTGCCACAAATCCTTAGCGGTTTTTTTTTTTTTTTTACGGTAAACAGTGTACAACGAGTCAGAAAGAGAGTTAAAAATATGACCTTTACATGGGTAGTCGTTACGCTCCCAATCTTGTCACTTTTGAATTTGTTCCGTCATATCTTTGTTAGATGATGGTGAAAGTGGATCTTGAGTGAGTACATAATCCAGCTTTAGTGATGTGAGGAAGAGATGCACCCTTGATTACCATCGAAGAAATTTTGAATCGTCAAATGATGTAATTCGAATAAAGTCAGGATGACCGATAGAAGAGGCTAAATATCGCCTTAAAATTCTTAGTGTTGAGGCAGAAAGAAAGAAAAATTAATGTAACGCCCTGGAAATCGAGGGTCGTGTATATACTCAACTCCTGAGTTAACGAGGTCACTTATCATACATTTTATGGTTTTATGATTAGTCAAATTAATTGTGCAATTTGGAACTACCTGGAGCATGAAGCACAGTCACACCAGTCTACTAAAATGAATTAGATCAAATATATACATACATCCATGTCCAAAAGAATAAGGGGGCGCACATAGCGTCACCCAACAAAATACCAAAAGAATGGTGAGTCCAAAATAAATAGAGCCGAGTCCATGCTCAACGATCCGATTCTGCCTCTCCAGCTGGCGGTAAACCATCCATCATCTGTAAGTAGGACAGCTCGTCCTCCTCCTCAAAGCTCACCTCACCAGGTTCCTCCAGCCCTGAGTCAACTGCATCTATGATTAGGTCTGGTTGGTGTTTTAAAACACCGTTCCAGAGTGGGAGTGAGTGATCAACTCAGTGTGAACTATTAATCTTAAGTTATAACAGACATCAATTATAATATGAATTTAATGAAAAGCAATCAATCAGCAACACCTACAACTCTTGTTAAATACGCATGCAATGCGGTGATATGATGCATGCCCTCGCCACAACGCTCCCTCAAGCGACTCTATCTAACGATCGCATATGGCTACACTCCCTTAGAGCGACCTCGACTATCGAGTCGCCACCCTAACTAATGCGATGCAATGCGATCGTGTTAGCCGAGTTATTAGTTAAGTTCATTCATCTACAGATTGGGGATCCTGATTCACCCTACGTATCACTGCCCTAAGCTAGTTGCGAGGCCAAGACTCCATCAACGCGGGAGGCCGAGTCCCCGCGGTCCGTGATCCCGTCGAGGTCCTCATCCCCTACTTCAAGCACATGAGGAGTGCCGAGAGAAAGGGATCGCTCGCGGTCACTACGGGGAGGCGCGGTACTCCAGCGTAGGCCGACAGCTCGGATACAGTGTCCCATTCCACCGTGTCTAGCTCACGAGATTGTGGACCCGTTACAGTCTAGGTATCAATGGGCCCCAATGGTTGTAAGGTGTTCCAGGTTCTATACATAGGTGAGCAAACAGTGTTGACAAACAAAGTTGGTCAGACAGTAGGCTAGACCGCACGAGTCAGGTGAGCGTGAGACGAGTGGCCTCGGGCACAAGGGACCCATGTAGTCGAACTACAGCCACCTGAATACTTCAGCCCAAACCCACGGATATAGCCCTAGCATAGTCCTACCGATGGGACTACCATCTCTCATCATGTTCCTGACCAACCCAAGGGAGTGAAGGGAATCTACAACATGCCCACTATCCATATTATCAACTAGTACATCAATATCATATTCTCATGCATCCCAAGCATACAAAGCAAATACTTCTATCAAGCAAGCAAACATTATCACGAAGACAAGGTGCAATGTGAGTGTGTGGGTTGTGTAAGGAAATTAAACACTTCTTTCATCTTGAGAAATTATTACATGAGTATAAGTGTAAATAATCATACACACAATGAAACATCACACATGAGGGAAAACAATCAAACAATCATGAGCATATTATCATCCATACTTAATATCATGTGAAAGGCAAGATCCACATCAACTTTGAGAGCTAAGCATGCACATCCAACAATTCCAACAAACATGTAATCCCTAGGGTTCCTCTAGAATTTCAAATACAACATCCAAGCATTCAAAATTATTAAGCTCATACTAAAATTGGTGCTAGGCCACCTAAGAACAATAGTCCGCACCTTGGATTCGATGGAGGCTTGGAAACGACCTAGGAGATGTGGATTTCGGGGTAGATCGGTCAGAATCCCTAAAACCAACCCTTGCATGTGAGAAATTTCATGCCAATCCTTTCTTAATACTCGGATCTCATGAAGAAAGGGTGAGAGGTTCTTACCTAGATGGCCAACAGACGAATTTGGGGTTGTGGAGGAAAGTTTCTTCTTGGAGGAGGGGTACGGAGTTGAAAGGGTTGAGTTTCCTTGGTCCCACCTCGATTTAGGGTACTCTTAAGCTCTCATTCACTCTCTCTACTCTCTTGCTCCCTCTTTACTCCCCTAGCAATGGTGGTTGTGGTGGGAGTTATGAGCCAAGAGAGGTTAGTTGTGGGTGGATGATGGAGGTTTATGAGGGAGAAGATGTAATGGGTGGAGGGTGTAGGAAGTTATGAGGGAGGATTATTGTTGGAGAATGGAAAAGGGTATGAGGGAGAGGGATGTTTATTGTTGGAGAATGGTGGGAGAAATGAGATAAGAGCTAGGGTTTATTTCCCTAGAGTTGGGCCCATTGGCCTTATGTTTCCATACTTTCCCAAAATAGCCTTCTAGGTCTCCACATGGGTTTTAGGGTGGTCCCCACACCCCCCCTAGGCCACCAAATTTAGTGTGTAGGTCCCTCATGGCCCAATGAGAGTCCATGCAAAAATTGAAGACAAACAGATGAACGGATATAAGATCTGAGTAAGCGTTTCCGACCTTTAAATGGCCCTAGGAGGCCCATTCTAATTGATGGGGCATTTCTGGTGGCCCCCCGGCCATGAAATTTATAGGGTAGGTGCTTCATGGCCCGATGAAGGGCCACGCAAAATTTAGAAACGATCAGATATGGAGTTTTATCGTACAGGTCTAGTTTGCGATCAGCAGTCACCGTGCCACGATCGGGTCCCAGATTTGGTGAACGGGCATTGAAAAATATATCAAACCTTCACTGTAAAATTGAAAGAAATTCGACGGCTGGAACGCCGGGTATCCCGATTCCATTTGTAAGTGCCAGATTCCAATTCTGGCATTGGTGGGGTGCATTCGGCTAGTGCCAGATCCCAGTTCTGGGTGTCCATTGGGTCTGTAGTCCGCGATGGACCACAAGCCCAATGAGACCTATGATTTCCTAGACTTTCAGATTTTTCTGACCCTCCTCGGTCGTTGGGTGGCCCACACGGGCTGTTGTTAAGTGTAACCAGCTATCAGGCTTGGCGGGCCACACCAGGTCCTAGCATAACCTGTCTGGTCTATTCTAATGGGCTAATCCTAGGTTAATTAACTTGTGGTACCTCACCCTGAGCAGTTTAAACTGATGGTCCTGCAGCAAATCCGATGTGGACGCCTCAGGATACTGTACTGGTTGGACGGGACGTTACAATCTACCCCTTATAAATAAATTTCGTCCTCGAAATTTGTACCTGTTCGTATTACTGAAGCAGGCTTGGGTAATGCTTGTGGACTTCTGCTTCTGTCTCCCAAGTGGCCTCTTCTTCATCATGATGGGTCCATAGAACCTTGACCAATGGGATGACTTTGTTGCGTAGGACCTGCTCCTTCCTATCCAATATTCGAGTGGGTCAAAGAATGTATGTGGCATCTTCCTTGAGTTCCACATGCCCTCACTTGATGATGTGTGACGGATCAGGGACATACTTCTTCAACATGGATATATGAAAGACGTTATGCACTCCGGCGAGAGGCGTGGGTAAGGCCAAGCGATAGGCAACCTCACCAACACAGTCTAAAATATGAAAAGGCCCGATAAATCAGGGCGTGAGCTTCCCTTTCTTACCGAAGTGCAAAACACCCTTCATTGGGGAGATTTTGAGAAATAAGTGGTCCCTAGCTTCAAACTCTAAGTCCCTTCGCCTTGTGTCGTCTTAGCTTTTCTGTCTGCTTTGAGCCGTCAAGAGGCAGTGCCGGATAATTCCAATTTTCTCAGTCGTGACTCGCACCAAATCCGGCCCTAGCAAACTCTTCTCGCCAATTTCCTCCCAACAATGCGGGGCTCGGCATGGGCGCCCATACAAAGCCTCGTAAGGCGCCATACCGATGCTAGCGTGGAAGCTATTGTTATAGGCGAACTCGGCATATAGGAGACAATCGTCCCAACTCTCTTGAAAGTCCACTACATAAGCCCGCAACATGTCCCCAACACCTGATTCACTCGCCTATCACTGCCCTAAGCTGGTTGTGAGGCCAAGACCCCATCAACGAGTGAGGCCGAGTCCCTGCGGTCCGTGATCCCGTCGGGGTCCTCATCCCCGACTTCAAGCACATGAGGAGTGTCGAGAGAAAGGGATCGCTTGCGGTCACTATGGGAAAGCGCGGTACCCCAGCATAGGCCGACAGCTCAGACACAGTGTCCCATTCCACCATGCCCGGCTCACGAGACTGTGGGCCTATTACAGTCTAGGTATCAATGGGCCCCAATGGTTGTAAGGTGTTCCAGGTTCCATACATAGGTGAGCAAACAGGGTTGACAAACAAGGTTGGTCAGACAGTAGGCTAGACCGCACGAGTCAGGCGAGCGTGAGACGAGTGACCTCGGGCACAAGGGACCCATGTAGTCGAACTACAGCCACCTGAACACTCCCGCCCAAACCCACGGATATAGCCCTAGCATAGTCCTACCGATGGGACTACCATCTCTCATCATGTTCCTGACCAACCCAAGGGAGTGAAGGAAATCTACAACATGCCCACTATCCATATTATCAACTAGTACATCAATATCATATTCTCATGCATCCCAAGTATACAAAGCAAATACTTCTATCAAGCAAGTAAACATTATCATGAAGACAAGGTGCAATGTGAGTGTGTGGGTTGTGTAAAGAAATTAAACACTTGCTTCATCTTGAGAAATTATTACATAAGTACAAGTGTAAATAATCATATACACAATGAAACATCACACATGAGGGAAAATAATCAAACAATCATGAGCATATTATCATCCATACATAATATCATGTGAAAGGCAAGATCCAAATCAACTTTAAGAGCTAAGCATGCACATCCAACAATTCCAATAAACATGTAATCCCTAGGGTTCCTCTAGAATTTCAAATACAACATCCAAGCATTCAAAATTATTAAGCTCATACTAAAATTGGTGCTAGGCCACCTAAGAACAATAGTCCACACCTTGGATTCGATGGAGGCTTAGAAACGACCTAGGAGATGTGGATTTCGAGGTAGATCGGTCGGAATCCCTAAAACCAACCCTTGCATGTGAGAAATTTCATACCAATCCTTTCTTAATACTCGGATCTCATGAAGAAAGGATGAGAGGTTCTTACCTAGATGGCCAACGGATGAATTTGAGGTTATGGCGAAGAGTTTCTTCTTGGAGGAGGGGTAGGGAGTTGAAAGGGTTGAGTTTCCTTGGCCCCACCTCGATTTAGGGTACTCCTAAGCTCTCCTTCACTCTCTCTACTCTCTTGCTCTCTCTTTACTCCCCTAGCAATGGTGGTTGTGGTGAGAGTTATGAGCCAAGAGAGGTTGGTTGTGGGTGGATGATGGAGGTTTATGAGGGAGAGGATGTAATGGGTGGAGGGTGTAGGAAGTTATGAGGGAGAGATTGTTGTTAGGGAATGGAGAAGGGTATGAGGGAGAGGGATGTTTGTTGTTGGAGAATGGTGGGAGAAATGAGATAAGAGCTAGGTTTTATTTCCCTAGAGTTGGGCCCATTGGCCTTATGTTTCCATACTTTCCCAAAATAGCCTTCTAGGTCTCCACATGGGTTTTGGGGTGGTCCCCACACCCCCCTTAGGCCACCAAATTTAGTTTGTAGGTCCCTCATGGGCCAATGAGGGTCCATGCAAAAATTGAGGACAAACGGATGAACGAATATAAGGTCTGAGTAAGCGTTTCTGACCTTTAAATGGCCCTGGGAGGCCCATTTTGATTAATGGGGCATTTCTGGTGGTCCCCTGGCCATGAAATTTATAGGGTAGGTGCTTCATGGCCCAATGAAGGGCCACGTAAAATTTGGAAATGATCGAATATGGAGTTTGGTTGTACAGGTCCGGTTTGCGATCAATAGTCACCGTGCCACGATCGGGTCCCAGATTTGGTGAACGGGCGTTGAAAAATATATCAAACCTTCACTGCAAAATTGGAAGAAATCCGACGACTGGAATGCCGGGTATCCTGATTCCATTTGTAAGTGTCAGATTCCAATTTTGGCATTGGTGGGGTGCATTCGGCTAGTGCCAGATCCCAGTTCTGGGTGTCCACTGGGTCCGTAGTTCGCGATGGACCACAAGCCCAGTGAGACCTATGATTTCCTAGACTTTTGGATTTTTCTGACCCTCCTCGGTCGTTGGGTGGCCCACACGGGCTGTTGTTAAGTGTAACCTGCCATCAGGCTCGGCGGGCCACACCAGGTCCTAGCATGACCTGTTTGGTCTATTCTAATGGGCTAATCCTATGTTATATAACTTGTGGTACATCACCCTGAGCAGTTTAAACTGATGGTCCTACGGCAAATCCGACGTGGACGCCAAGATACTGTGCTGGTTGGACGGGACGTTACAATTAATCACTTAAATATAGGCTTAAGGCGCATTACGATGTCACTAACTTTAAGGTGATATTCGCACCTTAATGGTGATCAACCAATTTGCAAGATGGTTACAACAAATCTTCCTCTAGGATACAATAAGCTTCTTCTCCAAGACTGGAGAAATGTGGGCTTCGGCTTGTAAAACTGATAAACTACACTCGAACACACTTTTACAGTGTTCACCCCTGACTCTGTGCTGTTACAATTTAACCCTTAAAAACCGCTTGCAATTTTCTATCTGAAAAACTATTTGCAGTTTAGCGCCTGAAAACAGTAACTTTTCAAAAAAATAATGAAAACCGAAAATAAAGAAGAATAATAAAAAGAAGAAGAAGATAGTGAAGAGATTGTTGGAATTGTTGTTTTCGGATTGACGCAAAGATGAGTTTATCTAGAATCAGAAGAGATGCTTTAAGATCATTTTCATGGAAAGACATCTTCTTTTATGGTATCTTTTCAATAATGGCATATTTCCACCATTAATGGCATCTTTTCACCACCATCTTGAATTTAAATGATGCTTTATTTACCAAGAGGCACCACCATTCACAAATGAATGGTCACCAACAATCACCAAAAGCCACAACCCTTTTACTAAATTTTTATATATATATAAATTAAGGAAAAACTTTTCTTATTCTGAAAAAACCCAACAAAGACTACTTGGAAATAAACTACTAGAAATTTAGTATACACATTGCTATCGAATAGTCATTGATGTAGGTACATCTTCATATTGGGGTGGGGTGGCACATGAGGTGGGGTTTGTGAGATGCAAAATGGCCATGGAGTGGGTTCCACTATGAGACTTGTGAGATACGGGGTAGCCCAAGGAGAGATCTTAATCAGTTTGCCTTGAAGGGCTCAAATAAAACGATATTCTAGTGCTTTTCCAACAGCTCTGGAGCTTTTGGTGCATTGACTAGTACTCCCTACATCAGTCATGAAGTAAAGAGTTGTTTGCTTTTAATCAAAACCATTCATATAGGGGCCCCCATGGTAGATTAACAGTGGTCCAAAACATGCCATACCACACACCTTTTTAACCATTCATTTACGAAGAAGCACTAAATTAAATGGCTTGGATAATCTAATGTATGACATTTTTTAAGGTGGCCAACTCAGTGATTCATGGGGAAACTGATTTTGGACACTGCACCCATAAACTATGATTTAACGAGTGGAAAAGAAATTTTGATGAAATGTACACAAAATCTAAGCTTTAGCCCAACTTGCAATTATGTTGAATACACGATGAGATCGACTGTTCTCTATAGTGGGCCACATGGTGGACAACATGTTGCAAGATGTCTTAAATCTGAGTCCTTTCGCAACATGCAAAAGGGTCCTTTCGCAACTAGGATGCGAAAGGAAAGTTTCCTAAACTATAAATAGGGGTCCCTAGGACTATTCTAATTGTGAAAATTTCTAAGGCTTTCTAAAGGTATTCTAAAGGATTCTAGGATTATCAAAGGGTGTAGCAAGGGTGAGATTCAAGGTTGTTCGAATCGGGTAAGTCCTCTCTCTTTGTAATTTCTATTTTCATAGTGAAGATCTGTCGCTTTGTGCCGTGATTTTTTTCCGTAAGGGTTTTCCACGTTAAATCTGTGTTCTCTTGTGTGTGCTTGGTGTCATTGGATTGTTATCTTAGATCTAGATCTGTGTGATTCCGCAGGGCAAAATCCCCAACAAATGGTATCAAAGCCAATCGTTGGGGCACAGACCTAAATCTGAGGGATTAGTAATAATGGCGAGCACCAGGTATGAGATTGAGAAGTACTCAGGGAAAAATAATTTTGAGTTATGGAAGATCAAGATGATGAGTTCCTTAATCAAGTAAGGCGAAGATGGTGCTCTTGAGGATCGGAAGTCTACTATGACTGATGATGATTGGAATACTCTTGATAAGAAGGCCTTATCATTGATCCGTTTGTGTCTCACAGATGAGATTCTCTACAACGTCATGAGGGAGAAAACTGCGGCTAAGTTATGGGTGAAGTTAGAGGATGTCTATGCGAAAAAATCCTCTGAAAATCGCCTGCACTTGAAGCGGCAGTGGTATAACTTCAAGATGGCAGAGGGTGGAGATATGGAGGCTCACATCAACAACTTTAATAAATTAGTCTGCAAATTGCTGGATATGGAGGAAGTGATGAAAGATGAAGAACAAGCATGTATGTTGTTAAATTCTCTTTCGGCATCTTATGAGTCATTTAAGGACACAATGTGCTCAACGAATAAAACCCTGAGTGTCGACACCGTTATCTCGGCCCTTCAAGGAAAGGCTATGAGATAGCTAAACAGCCACATGGGGACATCTTCTGATGCACTGTTTACAGTGGGTAGGAATTCTGAACAAGGTACAGGTTCTTTAGGTTCTAGATCCAAATTCAAGAGCAAGGGCAAAGGAAATGTAAAGTGCTGGAATTGTGGGAAGGAAGGACATGTGAAGAAGGATTGTGAAAATCCTAAATCGAAAAGAGAAGATTTTGAGGCTTCGTAGAGGGAGGCCAATGTTACCACGTCAGATGGATCGAGTGGATGTGATGGTGATGTTTTATCTGTGTTTACTATCAGGCGGTCATACGATGATCATAAGGATAAGTGGATGCTAGACACAGGGGCATCTTTTCACATGACTCCTCATCGAAGTTGGTTCGCCAGCTACAGGGAGTGCGATAGTGGACAGGTGTTTATGGGCAATGACTTTGCCTGTAATATTGTGGCTATTGATACAGTGCGCATTAGGAAGTTTGATGGGGTGGAGCGTACCTTGACTGATATCAGGCACGTTCCTGATTTGAAGCAGAATCTAATTTCTCTTGGTGTACTTGAGGCAAAAGGATGCAAGTACACAGGTGGGGCACGGGTAATCATGAAAGCGCAACGACTCGGTAACTTGTACAGGTTGATCGGGAGTACTTCAAAAGGTGGAGTTGCAGTGGATGTAGTAGATTCCACCTCTGTATGTGTGTGGCATGATGGGTATGGCCACATGAGCGGGCAGGGCAGGAAGGCTGAGACGTGCAGACAGGGATACAAAGCAGGTGGAGCAGCCACCTGCGAGAAGAACCACACGGCATGATCGTAAGATATCAGTGAGGTACATGAACGACTCCAATATTGCAGGCGATTCATCTTCTATTCGGATGGCTCTAGGTGAGCCTAGAGCTGAGAAGTGAAAGGTGATTATGTGCGATGTAATGGATTCGTTGTACCAGACCGACATATGGGAGTTGGTGGAGCTTCCAGTGGGCTGAAAAGTGGTTGGATGCAGGTGGATCTTCAGGAGGATACAGTATAGATACATGGTGAGGTTGATAGCGAAGGATTATGCTCAGAGAGAAGGGATTGGCTTCTTAGAGATATTCGCACCGACGGTATAGCAGGTGTCTATTAGATCCATGATTGGCGCTGGTTGACCAATGTGATCTTGAGCTGTAAGGATGAATGTGGAGTCTGCACTTCTGTAAGGAAAAGTGAAGAACAGATCTACATGAAGCAACCAGAGCGGTTCGAAGTTAAAGGGGCTGAGAAAAGGTTTTGCAGGAGGTCGTGGTTCGACCTGTTGCCTAGGCAGCGGTTTGATTCCTTCATGGTGAGTCAGGAATTGATAACATGTAGATCGCCAATTATGACATGTCTGAAATCAATGTACTGAAGACTCGGTTAAGTGGGACATTTAGGATGAAGGATCTGGGCCGTGAAGATGGTTCTCGGCATTGAGACTGAAGGAGGAGTAGGCTTTGGTAATCATAGGAGGAATACCTTGTGTGTAGGTATTGATCAAGGATGTGATGGGCTAGGTAAAGTCGGAGAGTGTTCCCTACACGTCTCTCCTCAAATTTTCCTCAGGACATGTCCCAAAACAGATGAGGAAAAGTAGGATATCTCATGAGCCTTATTCAAATGTGGTTGGCAGTATATGCCATGGTCTGGATTAGACCGGTTATTTCACAGTCTATCAGTGTTGTGAGCAAGTACCCCGGTAAGTAATATTGGATAGCAGTGGATGGTAAGAAGACTACGTCTTTCCTTTTAAGAAGACAGGAGCAAAGATAGTTGGGCACGTGGATTCTGATCCGACGGACATGCTCTCCTAGATCGTTCCTATAGAGAAGTTCAAGGTCTGTAGAATTTCTCTGGGCATGGCGATGGTGTAAAAAGAAGATAGAGTGTGTAAGAGAAGCTATGATGTGATGCAGAAATACGAGAAGAGGTCAAGAAGCTATACGGTTGAAGATTGAAGACATGGTGGAGATTGTTGCGAGATGTCTTAAATCTAAGTCCTTTCGCAACTGGGATGTGAAAGAGAAGTTTCCAAAACTATAAATAGGGGTCCCTAGGACTATTCTAATTGTGAAAATTTCTAAGGCTTCCTAAAGGTATTTTAAAGGGTTCTAGGGTTATCAAAGGCTGTAGCAAGGGTGAGATTCGAGGTTGTTCGAATCGGGTAAGTCCTCTCTCTTTGTAATTTCTATTTTCATAGTGAAGATCCATCGTTTTGTGCCGTGGTTTTTTCCCGCAAGGGTTTTTCACATTAAATCTGTGTTCTCTTGTGTGCACTTAGTGTCATTGGATTGCTATCCTAGATCTAGATCTGTGTGATTCCGCAGGGCAAAATCCCTAACACAACATAACCTCTCAAAACGTCATATTGCTGGGACAATCATACTCGTCCTTGTGGAAGACTTTTGCTTTTCTGAACGTGGTCGCTAGGATTTTTACTTCTTTTTTTTTTTTTTTTGGACTACAAACACCTCTTGTTGGACCCAACAGATTATTGGTTTAGATCTCATGTTAATTGTCTCATATATCTAGTATTACTAATATTATTAGTATTGGAAGAAATAAAAGAAAAAACATCATTTAATTGAGAGAAATAATTGGAAGCTTGTCATTAGGGCTATCACAGGGCCACTTGATGAATGGTCTAGATTTTTCGTTCAAGGAAAAAAAAAAAGAAAATACTTTGTTCGTTCAAATACATTTGGAAGCTAATTAATGATCCGAGCACTTTACTTTTTCGTTACAGTAGAAAGACAACAAATAAAAGATCTCAGTTAGATACCCTTTCATAATTTGGCTCTTTTGCTATATGCACGTGAACCATTACCGTAATCAACGGGGTTGACATTTTCAATCTGAGAGGCTTTTTTTAAGGCATCACTGCTACAACTGAAGCCCTATTGAGTAAATAGTTTGTGCCGTTGGAAAGGACCTAAATCCAATGAGTAGAGTTCTAACGTATCTCATTGTAATAGGTTGGGATGTATTTGAGCAAGCTTCAATGTTTTGATTGAATTCGAAGAATAATTAGAAAAATATATAAAAGTATCCACTCATCCAAACAATACTGCCTTCCAAGCTCATGTTAGAGAATATGAGGTTATGGCCTTTGGTAGAGTGGAAGGCGAAAGAGAATTCATGTAGATGATCCTAATTAATTAGAATAAGGCTTGGATGATGATGATAAAGAAAGACATATACTTGATGAATAATCTCAAACTGGAGAAAAAAAAAAAAAAACATTATAATAAATTTAATTTTATTCACTTGATGAAGGGACAGATCTCTTTGAAGAAAAAAGTAGAAAAATATAAATATTTGATGAATGGTGTAGATCCCTTTGAATAATAAAAAAGGTCGGTATTAACCCTCCTTTTTGGGACCCAATACATGATTGGTAGACCTTATGTTATCCCATATGTCTAATAAAAAGAAACTATAATATAAACATTTGATGAATGGTTTAGATGTCTTTGAATTATATATATATATATATATATATATATATATATATATATGGGCTCCACCGTAATGCGTTTCGAACATCTACCCCAATCGGTCAGATGTACCATTCCATCGCGGGCCTAGGTCTCAAAAATCAAGTCAATCCGTGACTTGTGTGGGCCACACCACATACAGAAGTGGGGAGGGGCCGTGCACCATTAAAACATTCATAACCATTTTTGAGGGCCCACCGAGATGTGTTTTGCAAATCCAGCCCATCCATTATGCTTGTCCCACTTGAATGAGAGTTCAGACCAAGTTTTAAGCACATGCAAAACTTAGGTGGGCCCCACCAAGTGATTTTATATGTTTTAACGGTGTCTTCATATATTTTAGATGGTATGACCCACCTGAGTTCCTTATACGGCTGATTTTTGGGATATCCCATAATTTAAATGATTATGAATGTTTTAATGGGAGAGTAAACCCTCTCAACTCTTATATATGATGTGGCCCACCCAAGTCATAGATTGACTTGAATTTTAAGCCCTTTGCCCACCATGGAATGGTGCATTTGACTGATGGGGTAGATGTTCCACACACATCATGGTGGGGCCCACACATCCCGACCTCATGGTAAGTTCCCATGCGGTCGACCTCATAGTACCACTTCGTTCGCACATCATTACATGTGAGTTCTTACACGAGAGTTTGAGAGAGCAAGTTTCCATCTTTAGCATGCCTCTTCGACCTATTCTATGTGGAAGCCTTCTAGAGGAAGTTCTTCCACTTAGATGCTAGGTGGGTTCATCAAGATATTAGTGAGAAATCCACATTGTTCATCCGTTTTGAGAAGTCATTTTAGGACATGCGACCAAAAATGAGGTGTATCTAAAACTAAAGTGGTCTGAATGAGAGGAAACGATGTCTATTTAGTGACTATCGTTTAAATATTTATGGTGCAACAAAAGTTTTAAATCAGGCTAATATTTGTGTTCTCAGTTCATCCTAGCACGAATGACGTTATGAATAGTTTGGATGGCGTGTAAACATCACTATCAAGCTTAAGAAGGTTTCAACGGTAGGAATTTCCCCGCCCACATCTTCCTTTATTGCAACCCACTTGAATCTTCGACCCTGCTCAATGATCTCACAAAATGGATGGATGGGATGAATTTCTCAAAAACACGACGGTAGGCCCTCCCCCGTTTCTGGTGCATTAACCTGATAAAGACTTTGGCATGAAATCCGTGTGAGATTCTTTGGATGAAACTGCGTTTTAAACGGATTGGCTACTCCCCTGTTGGTGCTTTGTGGACCTCAACATGATGTATGTGTCTCATCCAAGCCGTTCATACATTTTTTAAAATGATTTGATGGTATGAACCAAACACTGAGGTAGATTAAAATCTCAAGTACACAGTGTTGAATGAACTCTCACCGTTAAAAACTTCCTAGGTCTACCAAAGTTTTGGATCAAGTTGATATTTGTTTTTTTACCATCATCCATGTCTGTATGACCTAATCTAATGGTTGGATGTCAAATAAACATTACGGTGGGCCCTAAAAGAAATTAACATTGAGAATCATTATCACCGCTACTTCCTATCATGTGGTACACTTGAGATTTGGATCTGCCTCAGTTTTGAGTTAATGCCCTGAAATGATAATCAAAAATGGATGGACGGTATGGATAAAACCCATAGATCATGGTGGGCCCACATAGCAACGACCACTTGCCACGCCTGGCTAGCGGCAGCGTCACTACCCAAACCGAACGCAGATATCCTGCGAAAGCCTTTTTAGGAAGTTGCGCAAGATGCTGGGTGGGGCCCACCTAGATGTTTTTGAGAAATCCACCCGGTCCATATATTTTACGAGCTCATTTTAGGACGTGCGACCAAAAATTAACTGTGTCCAACACTGAATTGGGACAAACGAGAGGAAACGGTCGATATTCAGTGAGCACCATTGAAGCATTCTCATGGCCATAAAAAATTTTTATAAGAACGTATTTTTGGTGTTTTCACTTCATCCCATTGGGAATGGCCTTATAAACAGTTTGGATAGGATATAAACATCAAGGTTGATCCATGAAGGTTTCAACGGTAGGAATTTATTTCTCCAATTTTCCCTCTCGTATGACCTGCTTTAGTTTTATATCCACCTCAAATGAGGTCGAAAAATGGATGGACGGAATCGATTTCTCACATACATCGCAGTGGCCGCATCAAGCATCCTTGCACAGGAACTTCCGGCCACAGATTGCGTCCTACCCTGCCTGTCTTTATCCACGAAAGGGCGGTTCCATGGGTGGCCCACCTACGCATGTGCAAACCTTTGCACACTTGTTGTGGATGTCTAATCTGAACGGTCCATTTGATGCGGAATCCCATGAAAACTTAAGAGACAAATTTTCACCCTAATAAAAAATTCCAGTGGCCATAGCAAAGAGAAATGCAAATCAAGGGAGGATACTATTTTCATTCTTCATGGCCCACTAAAGTTTTGGATCAAAGTAAAATTGGGCCCATGAGGTTTCATGAGGTGCTGCTTCACGTGAACCGTTCACATTTTGGAGTCACACCATGTATGATGACTTCTCAAAAAAGTTTGCAATGGTCCCGTGCAAACTGGTACGCAACTGAGCATTCGGCGTGTACAGAGGGGACATGGATTGCGTCCTACCGCTGCCCGTCTCTAGAGCTGTACACGAGCAAAATTAGCTCAGTAGCTTGCTCGACTCGACTTGACTCAGATCGAAGCTGAATTCGAATCAAGTCGAGCTGATTTTTGGAGCTCGAAACGAGTTCAAATCGAGTTCGATCTTGCCCCAGCTCGACTCGAATACTGCTCGAACTTGGTTCAACTTGGTACAGGTATATATACCCTTCAAAAAAAAAAACCCTACCCTACCCGTTTTCAAAAAACATTCCACCCAGTGCCCACAAGCACCCTAGACCCTAACCCTCTCTTCCTCCCTCTCTGTCAATACGGTCCGTGAAGCTCCTCTCTCTCTCTCTCTCTCTCTCTCTCTCTCTCTCTCTCTCTCTCTCTCTCTCATCCCTCCCTTACCCATACGGCCACACCGACGCATGGCATCTTCATCCCTCTCTGTCAGTCTGGCGAAGCTCGTCCTCCTCTCTCTCTCTCTACTCTCACCCTCATCCTCCCTTACCTGCAAGGCCGCACCAATGAACAGCCATCCGATCTCCCTACTCTCTCCCTCCTCTAGTCCGGTCGCCTGCCACTGCTCGGTCGCCCCTACCCTTTTGTTGTATGAATTGATTTATGTTAAAGAAATCTGTATAATTTGGGCATATTTTATTGTTAAAGAAATCTGTATGATTGGGCATATTTTATTGTTAAAAAAACCTGTATGATTTGGGCGTATTTTATTGTTAAAGAAATCTGTATTTTATTGTTTCAACTAGCTATATCAAACAGGCTTGAAGACTCGAACTCGAACTCGACTCGAAAAATCGGCTCGAACTCGACTCGAACTCTGCTCGAACTCGGCCGAGCCGAGCACGAGTTGCCGTTCCGAGCTCAAAGGTCGAGCTGAGCCGAGCACGAGCTGAGACTCGAGTAGTCCGAGTTGAGCACGAGTTGGGCAAAGCTCTACTCGACTCGTGTACACCTCTACCTGTCTCTATTTAGGAATGGGCAAGACCTTTGAGTGGTCAAGTGATGTATGGGTTTTATCCACACTGTCCTTCCATTTTTCCTTATCATTTCAAGGCATTATCCCAAAACTGAGGCAAATCCAAGTCTCAAGTGGACCACACCACAAGAAGCAACGGTGATAATGATTCTCACCGTTAAATTTAGCCCTAGGAAGTTTTTAATGGTGAGAATTCAATCAATACTATGTGGCACACTTGAGATTTTGATCTACCTCAGTTTTGGGTTCATACCATAAAATTATTTTAAAAAATGTATGGATGGCATGGATGAGACACATACATCATGTTGGGGTCCACAAAGCACCGACAGGGGACTATCCAATCTGTTTAAAACGTCGTTTCGTCTAAAGAATCTCATGCGAATTTCATGTGAAAGTCTTTAGTAGGTGGTTAATGCGCAGGAAACTAGGTAGGGCCCACTATAATGTTTTTAAGAAATCCATCCCATCCATCCATTTTGTGAGATCATTCTAATACTTGAGAGAAAATTGAACAAGATACAAGATTCAAGTGATGTTTACACACCATCCATACCATTCATAACGTCATTCATACTGGGATGAACTGAGAACATAAATATTAGCCTGATTTAAAACTTTTGTTGCACCATGAATATTTAAACGGTGGTTACTAAATATACATTGTTTTCTCCCATACAGACCACTTCAGTTTTGGATACACCTCATTTGTTGTCGCATGTCCTAAAATGACCTCTCCAAATAGATGAACAGTGTGGATTTATTACTAACATCTTGATGGGACCCACCTAGCATCCCAGTGGAAGAACTTCATGTAAAAGGCTTTCGTCATGTCTTTCGAAGAGTTAGAGAATAGGTAGAAGAGGCATGCTAGAGATGGAAACTTGCTCCCTCATACTCGTGCATAAGAGTGCCTTCATCCAGACCGTCTATTTTATCTGACGGTTGATAGCAATGTTCGCATGTAATGACGTGCGAACCGATGCACAGTTGAGCATTTATATATATATATATATATATATATATATATATATATATATATATATATATATATATATAAAAGACCTTCCCATGATGTCCAGCTGTGTGGGCCCCACCATGATGTGTGTCGTGCATCAACACTATGCATTTAATGGGTCCCCTTTAGTTCATGTGATCTCCAAAAATCAGCGGTATTTAGAACTCGGGTGGGTCCTACCATCTAAAATTACGTGAAGACATGCATAAAACATATAAAAGTACTTCATGGGGCCCAACTGAGTTTTGGTTGCTGCCGAAACTTGGTCTAACCCCTCATCCAGGTGGGACACGCAATGGATGAGCTGGATTTGTGAACCACATCTCGATGGGCCTAATAAATTATTATGAATGTTTTAATGGGAGGTAACCCCTCTCAACTGTTATATGTAGTGTGGCTCACTCAAGTCATGAATTGACTTGATTTTCAAGCCCGTGGCCCACCATGGAATGGTGCATCTAACTAATGGGGTAAGTGTTCATCGCACATCACGGTGGGGCCCACACAGCTCGACTTCATGGGAAGTTTCCATGAGGTGGAACTTATAATACCATTTCCCTATATATATATATATATATATATATATATATATATATATATATATATATATATATATATATATATATATATATATATATATACAGAGAGAGAGAGAGAAAAAAAATATATATATATATAGAGAGAGAGAGAGAATATATATATATAAGAATAAAATACTAAAATCAATCAATGGTTCAGATCTCTTTGAATTTGCATGAATGGACTAATCTCATCATTAGAAATTTTTTTTTTTTTTTTTAAAAAAAAAAAAAAAAAAGTAATTGGGACCCCACTTATGATTGATCTAGAAAATATTTTACCCTAAGTTTAGTGAAAAAATAGAATATAAACATTAATGAATGGTTTAGACCTCTTTGAATTAAAAAAAAAAAAAAAAAAAAAAAAAAAAAAAAAAATGGTAAATACTAATCTATATATATATATATATATATATATATATATATATATATATATATATATATATATATAAATTGATGAACGCCTACATCTCTCCGAATGAAAATAAATGGTTAGATATCTTTATAAAAATAGTGTTACAAGGAAAATCAAACTAGTTCACCGCATAAAAACTGTGACCGACAACGTGGGAGATGTATTAAAGTTAAGTTGACCACAAAACACCAAGGTGAAGTTCCCAAACTGATAAGCTATAAAGCTCGAAGAGATCGGCCCCGAATCAACTCTGAGCTGAGCTCCTTGAAGGCAAAGCTCGGCCGTAAGGGCCATTTTCCAATTTGAGCAAATCGACCACCACCAGGGCAGGGCAGAGATCTCAGAGAATATCCCACCCTGAATCAAGATATCAGATTCGACGTGTCAAAGATCATGTTGACTAGGGCAAGCTCGGTGATAGATCTAAAAGGAGATCCATATTCAAATCAGATTTTCCAAAGCATTTTATGAATCCTATAAGATATGCAACCTCAACACTACCTAAGGGACCCTATTAGTACTCCTGCTGCAATTAAAGGGAGGTAAGGAAAAAACACCCTAGATCAAGTCTTTTCCAACCCAAAACCTATCTATCTGACCTAGGCATTGGAGGGTCTACAGCCGTACTCCCCCACTATCATTTTCATCTGGTCTTTACAGGTATATTAGTGAACTTGTCCCCTGAACCAATCAGCACCTGCTCACTAAGATTTTGGCAATAACAAAGTGGCGCCATTTATAGGAATGACAGTAAAGACAAGTTCTCATCAACTTTAGCGTGAGTTGTTATTCCTATTCTTCCCTCTCGATGGCCAAGAAGAGGGGTAGAGCACCGGCTATAGCCGGATCTGTTCACAGAGAACAACCTAAGAATGCTCAGGCCTCACAGTTGGCCCCCCAGTCCTAGTTACTGTCGTAAGAAGTGGCACAAAGATCTCGGAACTAGGGGAGCCGACTCATCTCCCTTAAAAATAAGGTCGGAGCCCTGACCGACAATGTCGACCGTATCATGAGGCTTGTCAAAAGGCAACACGAATCCCCTACAAACCGACAAGAAGAAGTAGAGGCAACGATTAAGCAATCTTCTCCCATATCATCGTGCCCCGAGCCTCACCCAGCAAAGGCCCAAGCTGGGGAGAGCATCCTCGCTCCGACACAAACCCTAGAAGCCACCAAGTTTGCCAAGTCCGATTTGTAGCACAAGGTAGACTAAAGGAGATAAGTTAGGGAAAAGGCTCTAGAAATCATAGCTGAAAACGAGGTCACCTATGGGGCAGAAATTAAAAAGATCCGGGATTAACTCAGTGCCATATAGCAGGCTTGCCGCGTGAAGGCTCCAGCCTCCGTCAATGCCCTTCTCGAACAGACTGAGCCACCATTCATGAATTATATTATGTGAACCCAGCAGACGCCCAGGTTTCGAATGCCTTAAATATCACCCTACTCAGGCTCAGGAGACCCGACCGAACATCTGAAATCCTTCAAGGCATGGATGGAGCTCCATGGTGCATCCAGGCCCGTGATGTATAGGGCGTCCTCCCTGACATTGTCTAAAGCAGTCCGAAAGTGGTATAAACACTTGAAGCCAAAATTCATCAACTCATTCACCCAACTTAGCTAAGTATGAAGCTCAGAGAAGTGGAGCAGGATTAATTGTAACATAGCATCACAAACGTGGACTCTCCATGTGGATGGATCATCGAATGCTCAGGAGAGTGGAGCGGGGTTAATTCTGACCTCACCCGACCAGGTGAAGGTCAAGTATGCCTGCAATTTGGTTTCTGAGCCTCTAACAATGAAGCTAATTATGAAGCACTTGTTGAGTGTGAAATATCTACATTACCCTATAATCTAGGATCAATCTCAAAACTCAGTTGCTCTCGGAAGCATCTTGAAACTCTGTATCGGACCTGGACTGCACATCGAAAGTCCGATGACCACGAAACTAAATCGTTATGACCGCCTTACTGGGCTTAACGACCATCTCGGAAATCAAGTCCTGATGATATTCAGAAGCGCACAACTTGAGCCTAGAGCGAAGTGTGTGAGAAACGCAAATATCTTTAGAAATTGAACTCATATTTAAGTGATTTGGGTCATTTGGTTGCGGGCTAAATCTAAGGTTTCAGACCGTCAGAATCTGACCCAATTACACCCTCGGATCAGGAAAAATTTCATACACATGTCAGTGTACTTGTGGCCCTGATCAAGTATCGGTGACCGTTGAACTGAAACTGGTCCGCCACGGTCGATCTGTAAATCCGATCGGACCGAAAACTTAACTCGACCTAGATCCAATGTCAGGGAGCTTAAGTCCGACCGCACGCAGAAAAGGGGCCTCCAAAAGTGCTCCGTTGGATCGAAACAGTCCCTATTTGGCTATAACCTAAGTATACCATGACCCTGGGGCTATTCCCATCAGTTCTGGGCCTATATAAGGGCCTTAAACCCTCTCTCTCTCTCTCATGCCATACGAATTTTCAACCCTAAAGAGAGAAAAGAGAAAAGAGAGAAGGAAAGATAGGGAAAGTGAGGGAGAGAGTTGGAGTTTGTTGTAGGGATTCATCCATGCTACTCCCCGTGCTTAACTATCACTTCTGTATCACTATTCCAGCGATTCCGACACCGTTCTTAAGTAAGGAAAACCTAACCCTAATTTGTTTTAAGGTTTTAAATAGTGTAAAGGATAAAATACCTAACCTATTTCATATTGTAGGTTGCCGTTGTGTCGTAGATAAAGACTTAGTGTTTAAACTGAGTTCGATACGAGTCTACCACCGAAAGGTGCGGACTATAAATGTTTAGGTTATGATTTTCAAGGATTTCAATGTCAGTAATGATTTATGACTGGCTTGATTGCTATCACATGTGCTTAGATACGAGGGTTTCCGTGTATTATGTACATATATAAACTAAGTTGGTTTATAATGCATTCCATGTGTTTGTTGAAATGTGTGAATGAGTATGGAATAGTGATTATGCTTGCCATGTTTGTTGACTGAGAATTCATGATTGTTGTATATATAGTGAACCCTTGTAAAGGGATTTGCTATAATACCTGTTATAACTACCTTACCACATGTACATGATATGTGTAGCCTAAGTGTTTGATGAAATGCTTGAATGTAAAAATGCTCGTTTAAATGCATGTAATGAGGGTGTTGAGGTAGTGTGTTTGTTAAATTGCTCAACACCCTCAGTACATGCATTTAATATGTATGATAATATGTGTTTGTTGAGCAATTTAACAAACACATACTACACCAAGTTAAGGGGATTGAGAATCCTATCTCAACACCCTCATTACATGCATTTAATGAGCTACCATGAAAACATCACACTGATCTAACAAATTTCACAATTTGATGAATGGCCTTAAAAATTCCAGGTCATTTACACAGAAATAGGTTCAACTTGATCGATTTCTTGGGAGAATCATGGATTGCTTGTGATTCTAAAGAAACACTTTTGAAAAAAAGGAAATCCTAACCAACCACAGCGTGGGAAAAGGATGGCCAGAAACAAAAGGCCAAAATAATGACCGATTTAATCATCCAATCAGTGTTTTTTTTTTTTTTTTTTTTTTGCAGGTGCTACCATGAAATATGTTCTGAACTCAATGGACAGTTCAGATCGATTGACTATTCTCTAACTGTCCCAATGCAACTAGGAACACTATAACTTATACTGCTAGGAGAGCACTGGAGCACTTCTCATGTATGATAATTGATGAACGCCTACATCTCCCTATATGAAAATGAATTTTCAGCTAACTCTACGGAAATAGAGATATCTCTAAAATAAAGTCTAATCTCTCTGAATAAAAATGCAGGGTGAGATTTCTATAGAAAATTTGATGAACAGTCTAAACGTCTTTGAATAAATTAAAATGAATGGTCAGACATCTTTATAAAAATAAAGACATCTACATAAAAAGTGATGAACAGTCTAGATAGCTCTGCATAAAAATTTAAATAAATAAATAAAATTTAAAATGAATAGTTAAAAATGGCCCATGCAGGTCTCGAACCTGCGACCTTGGCGTTATTAGCACCACACTCTAACCAACTGAGCTAATAGGCCAAGTTATTTTTAATATTTTAAAAAATTATATTTATTATTTTAAAATAAACATCAAAACATTATTTATTATTTATCAATTACTTGTACCACAACATCCATGCAAATAGTCAAAAGAATCAAAACGTTATAAACATCTTCACGAATATAATCATACAACAACTCTCTTCAAGTAATGAGATGAAGAAGGGCCACGGCCCACGATCATCGTCGTCGGCTTCGCCATGCGCCGCTTGCAAATTCCTAAAGAGAAGATGCACTCCAGATTGCATCTTCGCCCCTTACTTCCATTCCAACGACACCCAAAAATTTGCCAACGTTCACAAGATCTTTGGAGCCAGCAATGTCGCGAAGCTCCTTAGCGATGTCCCGCCACAGCTACGAGAAGACACAGCGAACTCGTTAGCTTATGAGGCCGAAGCTCGGGTAAGAGATCCAGTCCTCGGTTGTGTCGGAGACATCTCCCTCCTACAATGGAAGATGGTCCACCTCCAACATGACCTTGATAATGCTAGAGTCCGTCTCGCTCGATATACTAATCCTCATCCATTTCCATCATCGTCGTCGTCTTCAGCATCTGTTCCGGTCTTTTACGACTACAACGACACCGATGTCATGGCTCAATTGGGTTCTGCACAACTAGCAAGTGAGAGCATTGAAGATATCCGTTGACTCGATTCATCATCACGTCACGAGTCAGCGACTCGGCGAGTCTGTGTTAGTACTTTATTTTCTTTAATTTGTTTTTGGTTTTCTACATTAACAAAGAAGGCCGAGTCACTGAGTCAACTCGGTTACATTGGTTTTTCAGCATTATCTCTAGATTGCATTTTCCATGTCATTTTAATCCCATCTCTTCATGTGGAAACGCATGTGATGACTTACCATTGTGAAAATTCATGTTCCAAGTTACTTGATGAATGGGCCATGTTTTTTTTTAGTATTAATCGTACGACCTGAATTCGTTGTATAATCCATCTCAGCTGTTGAATGGCTAACGTTCCCAATCCAGGGTGTTTTAATTTTTTTTTACTTTAATTTTTTTTTTTTTTTGTTTTAAGGGTAGGGCCCATCGATCATGCATCTCCTATGATAGTTCGTGGCCATCTTAAAATGGTGGTGACTATTCAAAAGTACACATGGCCCAGTTGTAGGGTAATCCATGCCGTCCAAATCACTGATCCCATTGCAAATAGAGCGTAGACGAAAAATTACATGTGTTTTCCCTTGGAATTGGAACTGGTGATCACTGTTACTTTTAACCATCAATACAAATAAGTGGATGGTTAGGATTTCTTGTAGATGAGGTGCACCGAAGTCGTGGGGCTCACATGGTGTATATTTATTACATCCAACCTGTCCATGGAATGCGTCCGATCGATACAAAATTCTGTTGGGCCCCGCACATGGAACAATGTGGGAGAGGATGCTAAGCTTGATTCTAAGGGTGGCCCACCTTTGCTGAAAAATGTCCTGATTTTTTATGATTCTTCATTCAGGGAGATGAAGTGTCTGGACGGTCTGGATTCCATGAACACAACATAGGCCGCCGAGCAAATCAAGGGTGAGCGTCCCATCTGAACCTGTGCTCTTTGCTGCAGCCACTTGAGATTATGTAGCACGTTAGTGGGTGTTTCCCTGACCGTGGGGCCCACCTTAATGTATTTGTTGTATATCCACGCTGTCCATTAGTTTTTTCGGATCATTTTAAGGCATAGTCTTGAAAATGAAAAGGATCCAAATCTCAAGTGGACCACACCACAGGAAACAGTGGTCGTTAAACGCTCGCTATTAAAAAATTCCTAGGGCCCACCACAATGATTTTTTTGCCATCTAACCTGTTGATAAGGTCACGCGGACTTGGATGATTGGAAAACATAAATATCAAATTGATCCAAAAATTTTGTGGCCCCAACAAGTTTTTCATAGTGAGCGTTTAACTACCATTGTTTCCTGTGGTGTGGTCCACTTGAGATTTGGAGATACCTCGTTTCAACACCCAGATCCATAGCTCAACTGGCAGACTGAGTGGAGATACCTGGTCTTTGTATCGATCCTAGCGAGGTTGGCTAACATGGAGTGTGTGTACTGACATGGGTATGTACTAACAAGCTAACCGGACGCGGATTGGCTACTCCCCCTGACACCAGCCCCGGAGCTGGTGGTCGGTGCTCTGTGGGCCCCACCATGATGTACGTGTTTCATCCATTCCGTTCATCCATTTTTAAAGATCATTTTAGGGCTTGATACCAAAAATGGGAGGGACATAAATCTCAAGTGGATCACACCACAGGAAAAAAATAGTGAGTGGATATCCATCATTTAAATCCTCCTAAGGCCCGATTTACTGTTTATTTGACATCCAATCCGTTGATTAGGTTATAAAAACCCAGATGAAGGGATAAAACAAATATCAACTTCATCCAATACTTTTATGGCCCCCAAAAAGTTTTTAATGGTCGAAGTTCATTAAACACTGTTTCCTGTAATGTGGTCCACTTGAGACTGGGATATACCTCATTTTTGGTATCAAGCCCTAAAATGATCTTTAAAAATGGATGAATGGAATGGATGAAACACATACATCATGGTGGGCCCACAGAGCACCGACCACCAGCTCCGGGGCTGGTGTCAGGGGGAGTAGCCAATCCGCGTCCAGCTAACCCACCCCACATGGGTATGTACTGACAAGCTAACCCACCCAGTCCCCATCGTGTGGTCCACTTGAGATTTGAATCTACTTCATTTCTGGAGCCATTCCTTAAAATGAGCTGGAAAAACTGATGGACGGCGTGGATATAGAACACATACATCAATGTGGGCCCTGCAATGAGTGCAACACCCACTAACGAGTAACCCTTATAACACCTAATCCGCTACCAACATGAGCCTCACAATTTGGATGGCCCATGCATGAGTGAACTATCGTAGAAGTCTAGACCGGGAATGAAAAGCTTATACACTGAATTTCAGTGTATAGCCTGCCCACAATATCATTAGCAATCCATGCTCATCATTCCTTTGCCGGTTATCATTTGAAAAATCTTTTGTGGGATGTCAATCACAACTACTGTTGTTTGGCATGTGGCCATGTGCACGTATGATTAAAAGCAAAACCCAAGTCACCCCATCTTACCATTCACTGAAGTTGTGTACATACAACTTCCAGATTGTGATGCGTTTGGCTGTTCAATGAGGAATTACGTGATATATATATATATATATATATATATATATATATAGAGAGAGAGAGAGAGAGAGAGAGAGAGAGAGAGAGATGGTCACCTGCGCACCTTTTCACGTGAGCACCAATGAGCACCTTTGTACACGTATGTGCACAAAATCTGAACGGTTCCAGATTGTATAGATTTTAGCCTTGATCCATGACTGATGAGCCATCAATGAGAATGCAAATCATATATTTTGCATCAGGTTGAAAATTGGGCCTATGATATTTCAAGCGGTGCGGCATCACTTGAACCGTTCATATTTTGTGCACATGACACGTGTGCAAAGGTGCTCATTTGTGCTCACGTGAAAAGGTGCGCAGGTGACCATCTCCCTATATATATATATATATATATACACACGCACACACACGCACTTGTGGCTGATTATATGAATGCTATCCTTGAATGCTTAGTTTGTACAGGTGGGGCCTGGGGTTCGCCGATCGCAACAGTTGATTGGACGTGTATGAAGTGGATGGACCGTGCCCAAAAAATCACATCTGTTGGTGACCTGGAAATAGTGTTGAGAAAGGAAATGCACTAAGGGTTCCACATTATTGTGAAATAAAAGATAAAGATTAAATGGCTAACCATAGGCCATATCTGTTTATTTGTGTGTTCACGTGCGTAGAGAGAGACTCATGAATTTAGTTGTACCACACATGATTGGCATGATTTTTACACCATGAGTAAAGTATTTCATAATGGTAGCGGTGGTCACACGTAACCATAATCACCATCATCGTTATAGTTATGATACAAGGGCTATGATGGATTTTACTTTCTTTTTTTTTTTAGTATTTTAAAAAAAAAAAAAAAAGTGTGCTTAGGAAGACCTGTATCAGCTTATTAAAGTCATTACTGGTCCTTTTATATATATATATATATATATATATATATATATATATATATATATATATATATATATATATGACGATTGTCAGCGTTGCTTTTAAGTAGCGGTAATTGCGGTACATCGTGAACATAAACTGACTTGCTCTAGTTGTATGAATAAATGAATTAACGGTTCAGATTGAGAATAAGTCATTAGTGTTTGTCTAAGAGGTTTGGTGATGTAGGCATGTTTCTAGCATGCCCATGATGTAAGCCGATTGTGTACTGAGTAAACTTTATAGGGTCCACCGTGATTTACATATTTTATCTACTCCATTCAACCATTTTAACAGATAATTTGAGGGCTTGAAGCTAAAATCGAAGTGTATCCAAATCTCAAGTGGACCTCACCATGGGAAATGGTGTGAATTGAAATTTTATAGTTGAAAATTTCTTGGGGGCACAGAAGTTTTGCATAAATATGATATCTGCTTTTTCCCTTCATCCATGTCTGTGTAATATTATTAGCAGGTTGGATGGCAAATAAACATCACTGTAGGCCTTGGAAACGTTTCAATGGTGGAAGTCATTATTCCCACTGTTTCTTGTGGTGTGGTCCACTTTAGCTTTGGGCATACTTATATTTTGGACTCAACTATTACAATGAGCTGGAAAACGGATGGACAGCTTGGATTAAGCATATATATTCACAGTAGGCCTAACTAAGTTTACTCACTACGAAAAAAAAGGGGCAATCCGATTTCGCCTGTAATAGTGAGGGACGTTAGCAAGCACTCAAATCTCCAACCATACACGTAGAACGTGCATGAGAAATCTCCAACCATACATGTGGAACATGTACCACATATGGCATATAGCTGGGTCACACGCTGAAATACACTACACGGAAGCGGATTGGCTGGTGTACCACACATCACCCACCTGGTTTGTTGACGTCGCCAAGTTCTGTAGGTCCATCACGAGGTATGTGTTATATACAAACCGTCCATCCATTTGGTGAGATAGTCTTAAAGAGTGAGCCGAGAAAGAAGACATAATCAAAGATCAAGTTAGACCACACTGAAAAAAGCAGTGAGAGATTGAACGTCTACCATTGAAACCCTTTTGAGGTCACAAAAGTTTTGGATCAATATGATATTTATTTTTACTCTTCCTCCTGCTATTTTTGACCTTATGAACGGATTGGATGGAAGCTAAAAGTTATGGTGATCCCTACGAATGTTTTAACGGTGAGAATCATTCTCCTCACTGCTATTTGTGGTGTGATCCACTTGAGATTTGAATATGAATTATTTTTGGGTTAATGTTCTAAAATTCTCTTGCCAAATGTATGAACGGTGTGGATATAATAAATACATCATCGTGGCCATTGTGGTACAACTCGGAGCTCGAGGAGCGTCAGTGCTCGTCTTCCCACGACACGTACCCACACCAGCCAGGTCGGGGGTGTGTGATACACCTGGCAATCCGCTTCCGAAATACACTGTGCAGATGATCCTAGCCATTGATTGGAGGATTTGACCCATTGAATGTTAGATGGACTTCTTTCTAGCCACTAACTAGTAATCCGCAAGGTATTCCCCTCCAATCAGTGGCTAAGATCACCTAACCAGTGTCATTTTGATGGTACGTCCCATCCGTGGTGTGGCCCGACAGATGAACGACTCCAATCTCACACGTGTCCTGTATACACCCACACTAAATTATAACTAAACTATTGATAACACAAATCCTCCCTCTCACTCTCTTTCAAATTGGGAGACAAAAGCACTATTATACTGTTTTGCATCAATACCAGTGCTTAGTGCTGAAGGCTGTCTTGAAAGACTACTCTTTCCTTGGGATAAACTTCAGTGAGCTCGAAGCCGTTCATTTGGTGGGTCGATCTGGAATGATCATCTGGCATTTATTCTCTCATTGAATGTGGACTAGTTGCTAAATGTTCCATTTGCAGCCACCAGTCACACAATCAAGAACATTGTTTGAACCCTAGTTCTATAAATCGCGGACACTCACTCAAACTGAGTCAACTCAACTCAGCAAGATTTCAAGCTGAGACTTTAGAAAACTTGGTTCTTGCAGTGACTCTACCTTGACTCAGGAAAACATGCCGAGTTGACTCAGTAACTCGGTCGGCACTTGGGCCAAGTTACTCACACTGTCAAGGTGGCTTTTGATAAAATCTTTAAATAATAATAGTGCAGGAATCAAATCCATAACTCTAAAAGTCTTAATTTATACTTTTTAGTTACCGAGTCAAGTAGAGTTAAGTTTTCGAGTCAACCTCACCCAGATGAACATCAACTCACTTCAAGTTTTTGCAATTTTAAACTATGGTATGAACAAACCCTTTTTGCTGCACAGCCCAGCTACAATCTGTCCACTGATGAACGGTTTGGATCACCAAAAGTAGGGTCACACCCATACATCTTCTAGCCCATTAACATCACAAATGGTCATGGTTTCGGGTTTATATATAAAGCACTTTCATACAAATTTTGAAAAATGTAGACCCAGGCTCATCCAGTTTAATTATTGACTGATCTTTCAAGTCCAAGCCCATATCTAGCACAAGGGCCTCTATTAAAGGCTTGAGCCCAACATGTATCAGCCATTGGACGGGCCAACAGGCCCCATTGCCATGCAAAATTAATACTTCTTGTTTGGTAATCTGCTAAGGTGATGCACGATCAAACTTAGACGAAAAGAAAAAACGGGCACATCGTCTGCCTAGAAAGCTCAACCGGTATAATTAAGCTGATATGGGCCAGTCTTGTGCTGCACTTAAGGTTATTGGAGTGACTTTGACCTAATTAAGTCTACGTGAGATAAATAGGTGTGAGAGCGTTTTAGAGAAAAAATGTTAGATATTCATTGGATCAGATTAGTTTCACGCCAAGTTGACTCAGGTGAGTTTTAAGTCGAATCATCAAGTTTTAGAACTATTAAGATGGCTAGATTAGCATAGTTCTTGGGTCATATTCCTTCATTAGCAGCCACGTGATTTGTTGGGTTATGACCAATGTTCGAAATATCGGTATCATATTATATATTGCATCTTTGGGATACATACACATCTCAGTTATTGCATGGGATATATCGTTTGTATCAGGTAATTTATCGCACGTTTTGGGAAACATAAGGAAACATTGTATTAACTTAAATTTTTCAATGAAATTCATGAATTGTTAAAAAAAGACCTTAATATATATACTTTTAAATCATATATAATATGTTAAAAAAGAAGTGCACATAAAAGGTTTTCTTTGTATATGATCCCTTATATGTTATCTAACTGAACTAATGCAATTATATTCAAATTAAATGCATGATATTTAGAGTGTATGTGATGATAATTTCATCAAACACTCCTAAATATTTTGAAATTGGTTTTAATTAACAGTTAGTTGAAGGAAATTTTTGAAAAATAATAATTTTTTATATAAAAAATAATAACAATTTTTTATATAAAAAAATAATAATTTTTTTTTCAAAAATTAACAAGAACTTAACAAATCAGTAGATCAGCCCTCAAACATGCTTGATTTCATGTTTGGACTACAACATTATAAGCAATTTGGGAGAAATTGGAAATTTTTTTATTTTTTTCTAATTTTTCCCAAATGAGCTCCAAAATGAGCCACACACACAAATTTTGAAATTAGAATCTATGTAATGATCATTTTATCAAATACTCCTAAATACACCAAAATTAATCTCAGTAGACAGGTAGTTGAAAGAAAAAAAAAATTAAATTAAATGGAGAACATAAAAAACTAATGAATATTGAAATCAAAGCTCCAACTCCATGATTTTTCATGCAAAACATGAAGAACCAATGGATTTATAATCATTTGATACTGATTTAACATAATTTCAACAAAAAAGTGAGAGACATCGAAAATTGAAAATGCTCACCAGATCGAGGATCATCATCATCATTACCATGAAGATCATTTTCACTTCATGATTAACATAAATAATATCATAAATACTATAAATAACTACTCATCCATCATCAATACATATGCTATAATTCACCATCTATTAAATCACATCCATCATTTCAATCAACAACTCACAATCATCATTATCATGTTACCATACATGTATCATCATCTCACCCATCACTAGGTGCGTCCTACCTAGTGTGACTTCCACACTGGACTTGAACTACATGCAAGGCATGTGGTCGTATAGATCAAGTGTGAGTCCCACTTGGTGAACCAATAGGCCAACCCAAGGGCATAAATGTCTAACTACAACGCTTTCAATGGTGTGGATCCAATTCCACAACTAAATGGACCCCACACACTCCACTAACTAGAAATAATGCACAATCCCAAACATAAAGGATAACATGTTAACATCTTTCATATCATATATCATATTAGGCCCACTAGCCACTTACACTACAAATCAAGAAAAAGTTAAATTATTCAGTTTATGCATTGTAAAATAGGTCTCGTTAAGCGTAGTCTACTTGACTAGAGGTAGTATGAAAGGCACACTGCCCAGTAGGCAATGGACCTGCCCAACAGGCTCAAGGAAGGTTACCATTGTGGGTTTCTCATTCCCCAATGATTTCACTTAGTGTTAGGCTCACTTGGGCCTTAGGGTTGCATCATTTAGATAAGCCCAAGGCTACCTATGTCTTAAGAGAACATTTGGACAGTAAGATCTATCCACTAAATATTTTACAAGTTATACAACACCCATTTACAAAATATACCTGGTGGACCTCATTACATGAAAGGTAAGGCCCATACTAGATGGCTCACTTAAGGTTTTTAAGCCCAACAATATCTGAGAGTTATTTTTCAGAGTTTAGATGCTGCATTAAATGCTTTAGAAAGGTGGTAGACCCCACTGATGTGGCCCCACATAAATTTTACATCAAACAGATTTTTTGTGCAAATGTTGGTTTCTCGACATCTTCAATTCAGATTTATGATCATGTGAGACCCACATATGATGAAAGGAGGGATCCATCTAGTAACTCTATGTATGGGCTTTAAAAGGTATAAGACAAGGCTCATTGGTTGGGTGTTTACAATTTATGGTAATATCCCAAATATGGGTACTTGGAGGAAATATGCAGGAAATACAGTGCAGAATTAGTTTTGGCCCGACCTTGAGTACGTCCCATGATCACAGGAGACCATCTTTCAGTGTCCCATCAGGTGCCCTTGGTTGTACTATATATGTACTTCAAAAACTATAAGCTGGGACCAACTGTTTGTGCACACATAATATTTGATATAAGGTCAAACATAGGTACTTCAATTTTCTACACATAATTTTCTACACAACTATGCCTGACCACATTTTGGGATCCACTCCCTGATCATGTGGGGTCTAATTTAGACCGAGTAAAATATTATTTATCTATTCATTAATATAGGTTAAAGGTTCCAAGTGGTGGCCTACTCAGATCTCCAGCGTGTGATCCACTATAGAAGCCCAAAGTAGATACAAAACACAAATAATCAGACAATTTTCAACAATGAGGTCTGTAACAACTTAGGGCCCAATTTCCAAACACTTAGGGATCATTCCTGACAAAAAGGTGGGACGTCTCAGCTCACTTATATAAGGATTAAACATCCTCCAAAGGGGGACCCTTAACTACAAAGTGTGGGGCCCACTACAAGGTGTCGAAAAAGCCTACATGCAATACAATCAAGTACTTGGAAAATTTCTGCAAATAAAAAGTGCAAAGGAAATGAAATAGATTCAATGGAAAGTGGGGCCCACATGCTAGCAAACCATAAATAAGAGACACACAAAAATATACATGGGTTTCCAGATTAGATGATCTAATAAAATGTATAAATCACAAGTGATCCCACACCCAAGTGGGTCAATAAGAGGATGAATGTTATGTACAACATACATTCAACATACACATCTACTAGCACATGAAATATATTGATCAAATCTCTATGATCAGATTCTCTGTTGGAAAATTCGATTCAATGGATGGTTTAGTAATACATTATTTAAGCTGTATATAGATTTTCAACCATACAGAGCCTTGGATCCATCTGGACCATACAAAATAATTTAAGATTTATCCTTATAGAAGTATCTGTCGGTTCAGAACTTTTAAATTTATCATGAAAGAATCTGATCATAGGGACCATACATATGATTATTTACTATCTCAAGTAAATTAAGAACAAATATCAAATACATTTGACGATTGGAATCACGGATATCGACCACACAAGAATGATCATAACAAGCCCCTAAATACATCTTTCATATAAGGCCAAGATCTCAACCATCCAAACTCCGATTGAGGCTTATTATATACCGTTGGAAAGCTAGTTCGATTTTCTATGAATTCAACGGAACGTATATTTTTAATACATTCATTGAAGGAATTACAAATGGATCCGTTTAAGGAAAATCGGAATCCTGCATGTGCTACTGGACAACAGCCAAGTAAACTTGATGTTACGGATGATTGGACCGTTGGATGGCTACGAAATTTGGTCCAAAGTTAGTTCATATTGTGGTTCATCTTATTCCTATTTTTTTGACTCCGATCTTGGCATGGTCAATTTTATATAAGTTTTATAACTTGTTGTCCAGATATTAAAAAAACAGGATTACATGTGAAGGGTGTGGATATGATGTTCATCATGGTGGACCATACTGACATGGGCCACTTTGCTGACCACCATAGCCATAAATACATGCACACAAGAACTCCACACCAGTGGGGCCCACACATATCAAGAAAATAAAAAGAGGAAGAAAGAGGAGGATGAGAGGAGGGGTGTAGACTCACCTCAATGGATGGATGGTTGGATGATGATGTGTGGTCCACTCCCTCTTTGATTAATGGTAGGCCACACCTTGGCCCCACTCTCTCTCATTCTCTCTTAAAATCTCAGAATTTTCTAAGTATAGGAAAAGAATAAGTGCAAGAGAGTTCCTACTCTTATATAAGGAATTGGGGGTTGAGGTGGCAAGATGATGTGGCGAGTTTATGAGATCTTATTGGTGTTAAAAGTGAGGTGGAATGTGATGTATGATATGAGTAGTGGATGGTGCTAAGCATGCATTGGCCAAGGTGGAAGAAATCTAGACATGCATTGGCTAATGGATGGATAAGGGTTATGGGTTGTAAGTGATACATAGTGGATGATGAAGTGGAGTGTTGTAATTGGTTGTTTAAAGTAATGTGGTACAAATCAAGACATGCATTGAATGCATGTACAGGATGAGGTGGACATGAGCCATGATTAGTTTCTAAGGCATGGGGAGAAAGCTAATGATGGGTTTTGGGATAGAATCCAATTTTATCTTATAGTGCTTGTCTTATATGTGCTAGCTCATATTTTTATCATGTAGAAATTATCCTATTTTATGGTAATTTTCATATTCTAAAAGTGGGCTTTAGGCCCACCTAGGCTCAAGTCCAATGGGCCTAGCATAATAAAGGTTGCTCGTGTTACTGGATACATTATTTGGGCCTTACATTTGATGGGTCATATCTTACTAACGGAGCATCGGATTGATGCGCGGTTTTCACCATTGTGATCGCAACGACGACGCGGTGCATATGATAGAAGTCTCAAGATCATCCAAAATAAATCACTTAGGTAAGTTTTTTAAGTGCACTAGGGTGCAGTGTATGGTCTATCAACAGTGAGAGTTGGGACACGTGTGCATACGAGCGATGTTGCAAAAGACTGAGATCCGGCATCTTCTACTTGTCTTTACCAAAAAAAAAAAAAAAACTTTTTTCCTTGAAGTTATTCCCTTGAGAAGAGTATGTAATGTGCAACGCTGAGGTTACTCTTACTTACGCTTCTCATTTTCTTATTTATAATGTTAAATCAACTCACTTAAAGTCCACTTTTTCTTTTGTATGTTATAATTGGCCTTAGATGTATTAAAACAGGTGGAAGAAAAATAAGTATATGATACACTACCAGCTCCACTAGTATATTTAAGTGGAGTTTCCTTAGCTTAGAGGAAAAATTAACCATCGTTATGATGTACTCCCTTATATCTCCATTACCATTGAATCTTGTTCAATTGGAAGAAAATTAATCTAATATTTCATAATTATGATAAGATTGTGCAATAACTAACATTAGAAAAGAAATTCTATCATATTTTAAATATAAATTTAGAAACACTCTTTCATGCTAAACATTTATCTAATAGACAAAGCAGTCGAATAGATCATTCGTGATGATACACCTAAACATCAATCATGATATGAAACTTTGTGCATCATTATACAATTCCTTCTTTTAGATCAAGATCGGAACATGTGAGTGGCTCTTACAATATAACGTTGGTTGAATGTTAACAATATAATCCAACACCTTTGTGGTAAGTTGGATTATTTAATTTCATTTTGTTAAATCATCCCCATTTAGCTCACACCAAGTAAAGAACTTTTTTGGGTTAGACTCCATCTATTTGAAGACAAACATAACCTTATTGATCATTAATGCATAACTCATACATAATGAATGCCCTTGAATTTAAATAGTAATGAGCATTCACAATCAAGGCTACTTTTGTGGAACATGCAACCAAAATTACCCATCAATTCCTATAAACTAGGATCTCACCCTATCCATTACACCTAATAACTAATAGATGTCATCAATATCCGAAGGACAAATAGACGATTAAATTAGCCGATTATGTCACTACAATTTTACTACACAATAACTTAATTAGGCCATGAACCTTTAAAGTCCAGATGAGCACAATAAACATAAATTTATCTTTTATCTTTGGCCATAATGAATAATTAGGCCTAAGTAACCAGTAGCTTAAGGGTTTAGCCATACTGAAGGTTTCTTATAATATGAATTGTTACTTTAATTTAATTTAAATAATGAATTAAATACGCCCATATATGATTCATAAAAGTTTCAATAGCCTTAGTTTATAGCCAACTAATCATACTATATATATTTTATATAATTCGTCTTTTAACCAAAGTGACCTCATTGTTATCTGATATCAACTTAAAAATCTTATAATAAATGATATGTATCAAAGACCTTATTAATAGCTTCTAAATAGATATGATACTTTGATCATGGATCTTTAAATTATATGCAACGAATGAGTATCCAAATCAATTGTATTGAACTTATGATGGGCTTTCCAAGACGAACAATATTCTAATAAATATTATATCTTTAAAAATAGCCTAATTCACGTTATAATGACCCTTTAAAAATAAGGCATAGATCACTTGTATTGCTTATTTAATTGCTTTAATGAATAACAAATATATTTATGATAAAGAATGGCTTATAACCATTAAATGGGCTCATGGTCATTTAGTTCAAGGTCAAGTAGGTATAACACTCATGCCAAAGCATAGACCACAACCCTATAAAAAGAAGGTTACCAAAAAAAAAATTGATATATCTAAATCAATGAGTTTCTCTTAAGGATGAAGAAGAATAATGGACCCAAGTAGATAAAGAAGCGCCTCTTGATCAATCTACAATCGAATTAATTGACGAATATACTAAGATCAACTAATGAATTCATGGTTGAACTAGAAAAGTTGATATGAAATTAGAAGACCAAGTGATGAGTGGTCTACTAGAAATAATCAATAGATCAGCAGATATAAATGATTCGATGGTGAAGGAAATTGGTACTTTCATGATCATCTCATCAAGTTTTAAGCAAGTGATTACCTTTTTTACTTTCTCAGCAATAACCAAAGTGAATAGATCAAAGGACAGTATTGATGGCAACAACATCGTTGCCAATAGATGTTGATCAAAAATTATAAATTCATTCTTACAAAAGATATGGAAGTCAATATCCTAAACGTGAAGGTTTGTTCTTACAAAAGAGATGGAAGTCGAAAATGTAGATATGAAGGATTGCAAAAAATGGAAGGAGATGTTTCATTATCTAAACTTCCATTATACGCATAAAATAAAATAAAATAAAATAAAATAAAAATCAATCCAACTTATAGGCCTTCACCATCAATTATTGAAAAAAATAAAATGGGCGTGCTACATAAATGGGTCATAGTGATGAGCTATTATTATTCTAAAATTTAAGATATATTTAAGTTTTTAAACGGAGTCACCAAAATTGAGGATAAGACACTTTTTGAACTTCATCTTAACTTCAATAAAATTGTCTTATATTGACTTGGAAATCATTGAAAATCCAAACGGGTCAAACAAGAAACATCATCGGCACATTCCGAAGATAACTATTGGACAAGATCGGTCAACACCAAATCCAGTAAAGATCCGGTCATAGCTGCACATCCAAACTCTAAAACCTTGAGAACCCTCTGTACATACCAACTGATGTAAGAAAAAGAACAAAATGAACTCTTTTTTACCCAAACATCACTCTCCTTATTACTTAGTCTCCTTTGGATAACGTGGTGTTAAGGTTTGAAAACTCACATCTCCAAGATTGAGAAAAGTATGGTCATTCTTGTATACAATTGGTCGTGATGTTACAAAAAGTAAATTTTAATGTCAAATGATCTTCGATTAAGTTGATTTATAATTAACTGGAAAAGTGATCAAATGATCTTCCTAACAAACTTAAATTTCGTCCTATCCAAATTATGATGAGGAAAATCATGCTTGTTTATTAAAATTACGCAAAGCGACCAAAATTGTATTAACTCTTGCCACATTTTTTATAAGTTAAACAGGCTTTAGATGAAGCAATTTCAGGCTCATTTAAAAGTTTATCAAATGAGCTTTCCAATAAGCCCAAGAATACCAAAGTCAGACATATAACGATGAAGATGTGAGCATTTGGTCAAATTGTAAACGGCTGATTACGCACACTAAACGACCATATTTTTTATAAGTCAAATGGGGTTCAATCAAAGTGATTTCAATCTTGTTGAAAATCTTGTCTAACGATTTTTTTTAATGAATTCGAAATCATTGAAAACGAATAGAAAACAGAAAATACAATCATTTGTATAACAACAGAAAAAGATAAAAAACTAAAATCTTAATATTTAAGAAAGGTAATCATTACGTTGTGTGTGTGTGTGTGTGTATATAACATAAAAGCAATAATAACTTTATTTATATTTATTTTGAATATACACATACACACAAATAACCATTACTTACATATTTTTATATTTATTTACCTTTATATATATAATAATAATATTATTATTATATATTATAAACTCCACTGCAAGTTATATGCATGATGTATAATATTTTATTTTTTAAAACTACAGTGCCCGCAAAAGCCATCTAAAATTGCAGCTGTAAAACTCTATATATAAACACCTCTTGCCATTCATAGAGAGAGAGAGAGAGAGAGAGAGAGAGAGAGAGAGAGAGAGAGAGAGAAAATAGAAGAAAACATAGAGTAAAATAAGGACAGAAAAGTAGAAAGCGAGAGAAAATGTAAGGAGAGCAAAAAGACAGAAAGAAAAGAGTATAGAAAGAGTTTGAAGGTTGATTATCATGCGGAGGCATTGTTCGAAGTACATCAATGATTTCTAACAAGCCAACATGATGTTTTATATAGGAGATTAAAAAGTCCATTAAAGAAGTCACTGAAATTAAGAGTTTTTCTACCTTAATTCAAGTCATATTTTGTTCCACACATTCCAAGTACATTTACTATGTTTAATTTTATTTGTCTTGTCTTGCATTATTCTCCATCTTCAATATTCTTTTACTTTATTTCTCTAATGTCAGACGTTAAGTCTTCAACTTTCTGGGGCTGCTCAACTGGTCGAGTGAGCCGCTCGACTCAAAGTCCAGCGTGCTGTTATTTTTGGTGTCCGGGCTACTCGACTAGTCGAGGAGATGGCTCGACTGGTCGAGGGGGTCCCCCGACCAGTTGAGGCCTCGGCTCGACCAGTCGAGGCTACATAGATCCTGCGTAGATTGCATAAATTTGAGGCGATTTTCAGACTTTTTCGGACTAGGTGCGTAAGTGGAGTTTCCTAAGCTATAAATAGGGGTCCCTGAGGTTATTCTAAGGTATTCTAACGCTTTCTAAAAGTTTTTCAAGGATTCTTAAAGGGTTCTAGGGTTATTAAAGGGTGTAGCAAGGGTGAGATTCAAGGTTGTTCGAATCAGGTAAGTCATCTCTCTTGTAATTTTCTTTTCATAGTGGATTTTTGTCGCTTTGTGCCGTAATTTTTTCCGCAAGGGTTTTCCACGTTAAATCTTTGTGTTCTTCTATGATTGTTTATTACTATTGAATTGTTATCCTAGATCTAGATCTGTGTGATTCCGCAGCACAAACCCCCAACAAGTGGTATCAGAGCAATCGTTGGGGCACAAATCTGAATCTGCAGGATTAGTAATAATGAGAAACGGCAAGTTTGATATTGAGAAGTACTCGGGCAAAAATAATTTTGAGTTATGGAAGGTTAAGATGATTAATCTTTTAACCAAGCAAGGCGAGATTAAGGCTCTTGAGGAGCGAAAATCTACCATGAAAGATGATGAATGGAAAAACCTTGATAGTAATGCTTTAGCCTTTATCCGTTTATGTCTCACGGATGAGGTTCTCTATAATGTTTTGAGGGAGAAAACTGTAACTAGTTTGTGGGCGAAGTTAGAGAACATCTATGCAAAGAAGTCCTTTGAATATTGCCTATACTTGAAGCTACAGTGTTATACCTTCAAGATGGCAAAGGGTGAAAATCTAGAAGCCTATATCAGCAACTTTAATAAATTGATGTGTAAATTACTGGATATGGAGGAAGTGGTCAAAGATGAGGAACATGCATGTATATTGTTGAATTCTCTTCCTACATCATATGAGTCTTTCAGGGACACGATGTGCACTGCAAATAAAACCCTAAGTGTTGACACCGTTATCTCAGCCCTTTAAGAGAAGGCTATGAGAAAGCTAAATGGCAACATGGGGGCATCTTCCGATGCACTAATTAGAGGGGCAGAGATTCTGAGCGAGGTACAGAGTCTTCAAGACCTAGATCCAAATCCAAGGGCAAAGGCAAAGGAAAATTAAAGTGTTGGAATTGTGGGTTGTTTATAGAATCCTAAAATAAAGAAAGAGAATTTAGTGGCTTCTTCCAATGAGGTCAATGTGGTCACATCTGATGAAGAATCAAGTGGTAGTGATGTTTTGTCTGTTTCCATGATTGGTCACTTACATGAAAATCATAAAGATGAGTGGATACTTGACATAGGAGCATCTTATCACATGACTCCTCATCGGAGTTTGTTTACTAATTACAAGGAATGCGATGGTGGACAGGTTTTTATGGGCAATGACAATACCTGTAATGTTGTGACTATTGGCACAGTGAGCATCAAGATGTTTGATGGGATGGAGCATACCTTGACTGACGTCAGGCACGTTCCTGATATGAAGAAAAGTCTGATTTCTCTCGGTGCACTCAAGGCTATAGGGTGCAAGTTCACCGGTATTGATTGTGTCCTTAAAGTTTCAAAATAGGCACTCGTGGTTATGAGAGCGCAGAGGCACGGAAACCTTTATAGGTTAATTGGGAGCACTTCGGCAAGTGGAGCGGCAACAGCTATTAGAGATTTCACGTCTCTACATATGTGACATGCTCGTCTGGGCCACATGAGCGAGCGGAGCATGAAGGTACTTTCTGATCGATACTTGATTCCAGCGTTAAAAATTCTGATTTAGATATATGCGAGCATTGTATATATGATAAACAATTTAGATTGTCTTTTAAATCTGGAAAACATATTTGTAAGGGAGTGCTTGATTACGTGCACTCTGACGTATGGGGGTCATCGTCAGAAGTTTCCATTGGAGAGTCGTCATGGTTTGTTTCATTCATTGACAATACTCCAGGAAAGTTTGGGTTTACTTCATGAAACGTAAATCCAAAGTTTTCACCATATTCAAACAATGGAAGGCAATGGTGGTGTAACACCCCATACTTTTCATACTCGGGTGTTACCACTAGAACCTAATTAGCAGGCTTAAGTGGACATTCACGTTCATTCTAGCCAAAACCCAACCGTTGAAAACAGTCCCACATCCAACTCCCAGATCATGCAAAGGCATTCTTTAAGGTTGTTGATAATTAAATAATAGTCAATCCCATCATTGGAGTGTTGGAATGCTCAACAAATCATGATTTAGTAAGTAGGGGTTCATGAGTTGTAACTCACTGTAATGCAAGTAACCCTAACGATAGGGTATGTAGCCAAATGATGCACAATGAGTAGCCCACATCTTACATATAGGTATGACAAATGACATATTCAAACGATTTAACATTTTATAGAAAATTAAAACTTAAGACATATACAACTATTCAAATAACACCCAAATAGTACATATTAACCTTCTTCTCTTTCCCGTTGATGTTCATATAAATTAAATATATTAACAATCTGTGATAACGTAAATTATATATAACAAATTTTATTTTTTTTACGTGATGATTAATGTAATTTTATTTATATGAAACAATCATGGTAGCAAAATTTATATTAATATACGTAGCTGGTTAGTAATCTGTTATGAAATAGGCCTTAAGACCCTTTCTAGCCATGGATGTTCAAAGGTGGAGTGATCTGACTATTAGATTAATGAAATCCCATGGGTAAAGACCTAAAATAAAGAAGAGCGGCCCACATAAGTCTTGGATCTGCCTGACCTTCGGCCTGATGCCCCAATAGTTCCATTCAAGATGAATGGACAGACTGGATTTCATCAAAACAATGTGTGGACCCCACATTACATAGGGCGTGTACCATAGTAAGCGTGCACTTGTTGTGCACTGGTTGGCCCTGCTTGGTCAAAGTGGGCTGACCCGCTATTTCCTTAAGCGGAGAGAGATTTCTCTCTCCTCGCCTTTGACAGCCGATGGACGAGCGTCCGTTTTGGTTGATTCGTGGCCCACCCACACTACCCGGACGGAAGATCCAAACCATCCATCGAGTTCAGAGATTGTGCTCGACCGAAACCTCACTCATTTCCCATGTTGGGATGCATGTGCGTGAACACAACCTTCGGCAAACAGGGCCTGGAAGCATATCATTTCCAAGAATGAAAACTGCCAGGCTGGCGATCCACGTGAGGCCGGATCCGCCCATCTTAGCCCTCCGTAGAGAGTGAATTGTGACCGTTGAAGAACAAAAGGTGTTACTGCTAGCAATACAACTGAAGGGAAGATATTTTCATAGAGTGGGAGAGAGGATGGAAGCCCTAGATCTTATCCAGACCATCTGTTCTCCATCCGATGACTCTGGGAGGGTAGGGTTAACGAATAAAATGGGATGGATTGAGCAATAAGAGCTCGCCCTCCATTCTTGCAGCCGTCTAAGAAAAACCAACCGTTTTCCTTCCACTAGCGAACCCAACAACTAAACCCTTTCCAAGCTTCCATTTCTCCATCCCTGAAGCTCCCTACCACCAATCCAAAGCCTCCAGTAGAATCAGATCCGAAGAAAACCTCTCCTCCTGCAATCTGTCATGATCGTCTGACCTTTTTCCATGACCACACTGCACCAAACTGGGCTGACTCAGGGGCGTGTCGGGCTGGTTAGTGACCCGGTTATGGAAAATACAGAAAGGAGAGAGAACGAGAAGAAAGAAGAGAGGATGAGGGATTAGAGTGGCGCAATCTATTGCACTGAGTCGAGAAGAGTGCAAGGCGACTGCACTAAGCTGGGCTGCCGCTACTGTCCAGCGGGTTGGGCCAATTCTGTCCAGCAACACTGATGGACGTGTGATCCCTAATGAAAAAACAAACAGAGAGAAAGAAAAGAAGGGGAAGAAGAGAAATGGAGAGAGAGTTAGGATGGTGCAGGTGCACCACGTTCTGGTTCAGTCAACCGAGTCGCTGACTCAATTTGAGTTTGGGACGGCCTCGGTTGGGTCCAGTTCTCCCCAGGGTAGAGAGAGAATGTAGGAAGAAAAGAAGAAAATGGAGGGAAATGAAACAACAAAGAGAAGGAAGAAAGAAAGGAAGAAGACGTTGTTGCACCTGCTTAAACGGAGCTGAGTCTAGGCCGAGCACGATTTCATTTTGGGCCGTAGTTGAATCAAACCACCAGGCCCAGCCATGACTATTTGGGCCAAACCGATCACGCCTTCCAGACCCCTGTGGGCTGCACCGAGTTGAAACTCAGTGGGCCGCACCATATGTGATGTGGGCCGCACTTGGTAACGTCGTGGGCCAAAATCAGGCCCTGATGAGTGGCTGAAATCAGGCCTTCATCAGGCCTTAGTGGGGCCTTGGTTTAGGCAAAAAACATCCCTGCAGCAAGGCCATGAATGAGCAGAGAAGCAGGCCTCCACTAGGCCTCGTTTTGAGCTGAAAACAAGCCTCAGGTGGACCATGGAAGTGGGCCCAGTTCAAGTCTGGATCATGGAGGGACTACAAGCTCAAATTGGGCCACTCGTTGGACCAAAATATGATGGGCCTGGCCACTCTAAGGCAAGCCTAAACAACCACATTCATGGGACCCTTCAAACCATCGTGAGTTAGCTTCCCCTCTCAAAGTAAGTTGTCTGACTTATCATTATTATTGGTGTTCCTCAATTGATTCAATTGTTAAATATGATTAGCCATTAATAGGTTATGGATGCTAAGTAATAGTTATCATGAGTAAAACCACAACTGTTAAATGTTAGATAATAGTATTTATTTATCATTCCTAAAGATAGCCATTAGTGATGGATCATACTACTCGACCATTATTATTATAATAGTTAATAGTAACTACATCATTAAGGTTGATGGAAATTATTAAGCACGAATAACCATCAGTACACCGTCTACACTAATGTTAGATACTATGAATGAAATCATCATTAATGATACTAACATGGAATCCATCACTTGAAAAATATTACCTTTAATGATAGGCTATATTATTCCATTAGAATACTTACTATTACCATGATCGCAAATACTAATTTTATCATTAACGTTAAATTATAACTAACCATACTATTATATTGTATTTAAGTTGCACATACCTCATAGTTTAAATCCTAGAATCCAAAGCCTATAACTAAACCCTACTGTGAAGCCCTAATTCTATAATAAAACCCTAAAAGTAATCCAAACCTTAGGTCTTATAAATCTTGACCATGGACACTTGGTAGAACATTAATCTCATGTACAACTTCACAATCCATGGTAGGACTCAACTCTGAGGGTGCACGCGCTTCCTAGCAACGTTAGTTAACGATTCAAGTATAAGGTGATAATTCTTCCCCTTGAGCTTTCCATCTTCTCATTAGCTTAAGTTATAGTTTTTATTTAAATTCATAATTGATATCTCTCTTTATAATCACATGTGTTAGCTGGTGAAAATTGAATTGTTGTATTACATGCTTTACGATTATCCTGTATAATTGTTCATGCTTGTGGATTTATTTTTGTGGATTGCTTATGGAACTTAAACTGGTACATTAGTGGAAAACTCTCACATATGATTGTACACCCATACTTGGTATGTAACTTGACTAGTTGTGATCGTAATGGACCTTTGACTTAGTGGTTATTGAGCGGTGGTCTAGATGGATCATTGATGTGGGCCTACCATCCAGGGTATCAAATGGTTTTTAAGGATGGTCTTTTATCGCATGGTCTAATACTCGCCCTATGTGGCCTTGTTCTAGTATTTTCCCTATATGGGTTGAATTTTATATTGTACAACCATGCCATGGTAAGCCCCATATATTGTAATATGATTGGCCACTAGTCGACGGGGTACCATGAAACATCCTAAGGTGGTAGTCTCATGGGGCCGGGGATGGTGGTCATGGGACACTATGCCCGAGCCGTCGGCCTACACTGGGCCATGTGTTCTGTAACACCCCAGATTTTTTACCAACCTGGAATTAGACGTCCTTAGGCAATGGGCCGCTCCTAACACCTTATTAACTTGTCAGAACTGAATCTCACAGTCTAAAATCGCTTCTGAACCCATTTCCTTCACAAATCCAACCCTTTACCACCTTGTTCTTTCAAATTTTCCTAAGTACTTTCACCCTAGACACTATCTTAAACTAGTTAAGTATTATAACTTGGATCACCTTATATACAAACTACAAAGGACTACATACCACCTCAGACAGAAATCTTATAGGACTAAATCCTTTAGAAATGAGACAAAGTTACCTAAGTGCTAAACTAGATTAGCTACAAATCCATTTGAATCGCTTTAAATACGATCTGCAAGACCCAAAACTTGTAGAATCATTGACGCTAGGTTATCCTAAAATCTAGGATCAATCTCATTACCCGACTGCTCTCGGAGCACGTTGAAACTCCGTATCAGATCTGGACCGCACATCAGGAGTCCGAATAATATGAAGTTAAAGACTTAGGACCACCTCGCTGGGCTTGGCAATCATCTCGAAAATCAAATCCAGATAGTGTCCCACGGCTGTTCGCTTGAGTCCGGAGCGAGAGAGTGTGAGAACCCTTGTTTTCTTTATAAAGTAAATATCTTGAATAGTAATTTGAGACTTGTCACTTGCGGTCAATTTATAAGCAACTAGACCGTCAGAATCTGACCCAAATACATCCTCAGATCAGGAAAAATTTCAGGAACATTTACATGTACTTGGAATTTCGGATCGAGGCCCACTGACTGTTGAACTGAAACTGGTCCGTCACGAGTGATCTGGGAATCCGACTGAGATGAAAACATAACCCTACGTAGATCCAAGGTTAGTGAGCTTAAGTCCGACCTTTGGCTCAAGGAGGCCCGCCAGAAGTCCTCCGTTGAGCTAAAACAGGTGCCCTTTGGACAAAACCCAAGTATACCTTGTTCCCAAGTCTGTTTTGGTGAGATTTTAGACTATATAAGGACCTTAAACCCTCTCTCATTGCAGCCATACGAATTTGAGAGAAACCCTAGAGAGAGAAGAGAGAAAAGAGAGAGAAAGTGTGGGAGAAGTGGGAGAAACTCCCTGCTACTTTTCCTTGTCGTTCTACGAACCATTCTCATCGCTTTCCCGGCGATTCCAGCTCCGTTTCTAGGTAAGAAACCCAAACCTTAATCTGTTTTGGGGCTGTATAGATTGTAGATTATGAAATAGCTAACCTATTTCGTTCTCTAGGTTGCCAAATTGCCGAATACGGAAGCTTAGCAAACCTATCGACTCCGTTACGATTCTACGACACAAGGTGCGGACTTTAGGTGTATAGGTTATGGTTTTCAACGCTTTCAATGTCAGATAATGATAGATTCATGATCTACATGTAATTGCACATGTACAAAGTGCTTTCCATTTTCTGTTTCGATTAAAGTTGTAAAATATGGAATTTTACATATTCTAGGTAGTCATAGAAAATACCGTATACGTATATTTTTTGGAAATATGTTTGACATGATTATTTGTTGTATGGATATATGATATATGGATAAAATACTTATTTGGCTAAAGGATTCGCCCAAATACATGTTTTACTAATATATACTATGTATGTAGAGATACTGTATTGTAAAAAGTACCGTATACATGTATATTTTAGAGATGTGTTTGCCATGATTAATTATTGCATAAATATATTATGTATACATAAAATACTTGCTTGGCGAAAGGATTCGCCCTAATACATGTTTGTTAACATACACTATGTATGTTGAAATAGTGTATGTTAAGTGTTTGTGAAAATGCTTGTGTGAGTAAGTGTTTGGATGTTGATGCCTTAGGAGGGTGTTGAGATGAGATTCTCAACTACCTTAAAGACATGTATGATTTCCTCCATGTGGTTGTTCACTTTAACCACTTACTTATGAAATATATGTGTTTGTATTCCTGTTTATACAGTGCTTCATAACATGCTTTATAACATGCTTTATAATATGCCTTATGATATGCTTGTTAACATGCTCAACTGATTATATGCTTTTATTTATGTAAGGTGTATGTTTAAATTCATGTTTATATTGTATGATCCGTCATGGGTGATGGGGGAGTGGTGTAACGAATGTGTGTAACAGCCCTGGCAGCCCTAAACGGATAATACCAGACCTTGATTGTATGAGTTGAATTTTGATCCACTATTGCTTTATCTATCTGCAATTGATTGTGTTTGGGGCTATGATTATAGTCCAGACAATCGGTACCAGAATTGAATTCGTGGCTGTGATTCATTTTCCACGTGAGATGTGCTTGACGAACTCGAGTTATACTTCGGTTAGCGATAGTGGTTGGCCACGCGAAGTGCTTATGCGCTTCATGTCGTCTAATTGATTGTGCGCTCGAGCTAGTCAGGCTCGTCATGTAACCTGATATGTCTAATGTATGTTCACCATATTTGATCGCTACTACTTGAACCTAGGGTACCAAACTTACCAGTGAAATTCCCTTTAACCATGGTACCTCAATCTGCTAAGACTCATGAGCTGAGCATGGTAGTATGGGACACGTGGTCGAGCTGTCGGCCTACGCTGGGGCCACGTATCTCCCCGTAGTGACCAGTGACCAACCAGACTCGTGAGCTGATTATGGTGGTATGGAACACTATATTCGTGCTATCGGCCTACAATGATAAGGTGATGGGAGAGTGGTGCAATGAATGCGAGCAACAGCCCTTGCAGCCCTTTGTAGTGACCTCGAGCATACTCTGAAATCGCGGTGAGCCTTAGAGTTTACCGCGGTATATAAAGTATGAACTAGGCTTGTTTCTGTATAGTGATGAATCGTTCAAGAGGTGATGGGGGAGTGGTGTAACCTTTGTGCGTAACAGCCCTAGCAGCCTTTGCAGTGACCTAGAAAATACACCATCGTCTGATATTAACTAGGACCGACGACCTTAGAATGGATCATGTTTGGGAATGATACAAGGGTGGTACCTTAGTTTCCCAATCCTGCTGTTTGAAATGGACTAATTAAAAACTCGGTAATCATGCTCATCATACATTGCATGTGCCTGGAAGATGTGGAGCACTGAGGGATGAAAGCATGCCGCGAACGTGAGATGGTGTCGCACGAGGGAGGGTGTGGTGAGGGCATCCATCATACTGCATCCATACTTGCATTAATAAGAGTAGTTAGGAGTGTTTGATTTTACTGCTTTATCATTACTGCTTGACTGTATTGATAACATGTTAACCTATACTTTATTGTTCCACTGAGTTAGCTACTCACTCCCACGTTACGGGATGGTGTTGTATACACCAACCAGATTTATTGAGTTTCAGGTGATGGCGATGCTTATGAAGCAGAGCCGGACTACTACTATGATGTTGAGGAGGAGTTGTCCTACATGTAACTCTCTGACAGGTCTATGAAGACTTGGTATTGTATTGACGGGGCTATGGTATGTGGGATAGAAGATATTACATTTCCTCAATTTGGTACAATTTGAAATTGTACTTGTAATTCTTTAACCTGGTAACATTATCACACTCTGGAGACTCACCATAGTTTATATATGTTATTTATCTATCACAGTCTTCCGCTTGCAACTTAACTGTCTCTGGAGTATGATATGTTGTTTTGGCTTAATCTCACTCATGTTCAATGCACGAATACATGATCAACATTCAATCATCATTCATTTTGTTGCATAAGTGATGTTCTGGAACTCGGGAGTTGAGTTTATGCTCGACCCCCAATTTTTGGGATGTTACAGATGGTATCAGAGCATGATTTGGATTAAACCGGACCTGGGTTATGGTCACACGACGCACTCTGACGCACTCTGACTTAGGAGGGAGAGATGGAATGTAGAAACAGTCTTAGGTATCCCTGTTTCGTCCAACGATTAGTTCGTTGAAAACGAACGCCGAAATCGAGTCTGTATTCAACCATGGTCACACGGGTCGACCTTAAAACATTCCTAGGCCGTCTATAGATAATTCTAGATTACAATCCACCTCACCCCAACCATTGAAAAATTGGTAATAAGAGTGATGATGTTAACTATTCCGAATCCTCGGAGCTTCTCTGGACTCCTCACAGAGACTTCTCGAGTCTACGAGAAAAGAAAGCAGAAAGTAAAAATAAATTCTAATAAATTCGAAATTGATTAATGAATAATTAAAAATGAGTTCACAACCCTTTAAATAGGAATGCCAAGTAATGGGAAAGAAATCAGAAACAAACTACATCTAAAACTCCTAGAATTCGCGACTTACTATAAGGTTGTGATGTCTACTAGTGCGCAAGATTTTCGGCCAAAAATAATAAGTGTCCTATTTAGCTGCACGAAAATGTTCTCCTAATTATTCTAAGCTCTTTTCACAATGAGCGTAACTCCTAAAGCCCAACAGATGAAGAGTAATCAAACTAAAACTACTATTTTTAGTAAAACGAAATTGAAACAGGGAAACAACCGTCAATCAGAGGGTTTATTCGCAATTCTGGGTGGCGCAACCTAGCAAAGCTGGGTTAGTTGGCTTCATTAGCTCGTTCTACCCCAAATTCATATATTTTACGTCAGATAACTCGTTCCGGATTGCAAGATATGTCTGATTGTCCCGCAACTACCTGAAATTGAGCGAAATGAGGTCGGGGGGCCAAATGGAGCACTTCTGGAGGGATCCAGGGTGGGACCCAAGTTTTTTTGGAGCCTAGGGGGCCTGGGGATCACGCCCATGGGGCCCCACTTTGAAAACCATGAAGTTGGTCGGCGAGGCCCTCGCCCGGTCGGCGAGGCCTCGCCGGTTTCTTTGCTGGGCCAGGCCCGCGGCTTAGGCCGATCCTCTTTGGGGGTTGTGGGACCCCCTGATGTGGCTCCCGTCCTTTCTCCCCCTCCCAAAACCTTACCTCCTTCACAAACTTCCCCTCCAAGCCGTTTTCTCTCTCCAAACTTGCTGTTTCTCTTCAAAACCGCCCTTCCAATCGTTCTCCCTGCTGATTTCGACCACAACCTATTCATTCCCATCATCCACAGCGGTCCCTTCCTCCCTACCCTCTCCGTTTTCTCTCATTGGAGCTCCTACACCCCCCATTTGAAGCTCAAATTGGGCAAGCCCTCTAACCCATCCATTTTCTTCATTTACCTTTCTTTACTCCTTGTCAGTTGGGCCTCTACAACCCCTGATGAGAACCAAATCTGTGGAGAACCAAAACTCCAGCCCCTTTTCTCCCTTTAGGGCCCGTTCGGCCAAACTGCATTAGGTGAGTTAGGTGAATAGAATTGTATAAGTAATAATAAATGTATGTGTTAGGTATTGTCCTTGGATTGGGTATATCCCATGTTTTCCGATACCATGTTTAGAATGTACGCAATTAAAAGTAAATTCTGAGATTTCCTTTCAAATTTCACTTAGAAATTCATTGTCCTGGGATTTGGAAATCCCATCTCACCCTTTTTCAACACAAGGCTCATTTTCCAAAGCCTATACCGTTAGTTTTAATCCCCACCCACCCTCCTACCAAACCTGTCGTTCCCAATCCCGAAGTAGGATTAGCAATGCAGTTCCATTTAGTACAACTTAAGACCGCTGGCCAAATAGAGTTGAAGTGATAAAGTCCCTTGATATACATTAACCCACCACACTCTGACAGTTTAAGCTTTTAGAGTAAATGGTTGTTCGACAAATAGGCCTTAGAGTTTTGGACCTAGAGCGGTGCTCCTAGATTTCAACAAACCTGACCGTATAGGAAATCCAACAAGTTAATAATGTGAACCCTAGGACCCTCTTAGCTGGTGTGAGCATGTGTGAAATGCTCGAGCGTCAAGTACAGACAACTCAATTCCACTTAGACAACGTTTGACCCTACACAATAAATAATTTCTTGTATTAGAAATGATCTGAACTCAGCTAGTGTATAAGAATAGACTTTGAATTATACCTAGAGGAAACTTCTATATCCCTTGGATTTAATGATGGGTCAAATCTATATACCCCTTAGAATCGCCCTCTCAAGGACTTAGTACAATCGGGAACACAGAACAGAGAAACTACATATAAGCGAGGTATTCGCGGTTTGAATCGAATTTTCAATCCTGGTTATGACCAATGAACTCTATGCTCTGATCAAGCAGAAGGTCGGGATCAACTAGGATTAAGAACTGATACGAATCATTTTCTGTCCTCATGAGGCAGAAGATCTATGTATCCGGCTCAGACCCACTACGCAACTTTCTTCCGTGTTGGCCGAAGCACTTGCAACCAAAAGTTTATAACTTCGTCTTTGAAAAGTATTAGGAGTATATAACCGATAGCGACTTTGTCTTTTAGGCCCAAGGAATTACCCAAATGGGCAACAAATAATTAGGAATTAGGTCCCAAATTACATGCCATGTCAGCATACATTTTGTGCATATGAACATAAAAAAGATAACCTGCCTGTTAAGTTAGACATGATTAAATAGGATAAGTCTGAACCGTGATGATAGTCCTCCTATGGTGGAATTAGGCATCTTAGCTCCTATCTATAACCATAGGTATCAATGCCATAGCACACATCATCGATGAGAGGGAGACCAACGTATTGATAGACCGCTTCCCATTTCATACCAAAGATAGGTTTCATATTTCACCTCGTTCTGACATACAGAGTGAGACATAGATCCTTGAGCCTTAGGAAATTAAGTTTTTAAGGGGAGTAGAATATTATGAGCCCAATCTAGTTAGGTCGGCTAATACACCTCTTTGATCTGGGTGGCGCAGCCAAAAGCGTGGTGGACCCTACCCCACTGGCCCAAGATAGAAACTGTGCTCGTTGAATACGAACATTATAGCAGCCTATTCTACCATGAGAAACCATTTTAGGATGATCTAGTAAGATTTAATTCACCATTTCCTTGGACATAGATAATAACGAGGACTCTCTTAGACTAAGACCTAAAGGGAAACCTTAGAAATAGATAATTTGAGCCTTTCAATGATAGACATTCCCTATATTTTTAGAGTGATCGGGCTACGGAGTTACTGACATATACAACTGCGAAACATTCGCGGCTTGACCCAATTATCAATCCTGGGCGAATACCAATGGACTCACTGCTTGGCCGAGCAGAAGACCAGGATCTATCAGGATTCGGAAGGGATACGATGAGCTTTCTACCCTGGCCCAGTAGATGATCGATGTATCAGGATCAAGCCCACTATAACCGTCTCTCCGTGTTGGTTAAATATTGAAAATAGCTATCTTACTCTAAATTGTTGGGAATTGTCGTCAAGACTCCAAATAGGTAGAGAAATAAATTGTAGCAAACAATCAGAGTATGAGAAATGGATAAAGAAACAAGTTTTAAGGGGGTAGACTAAAATGAACTAGACTAGTATATACCCTACTACGCGTAGAAACGCGAAATCAATAAAGCTTAGGCAAAGATAATTAAATCTTTCTCTATTACCCTTAGCTAATTTCGGGGACAAAATTTTATTTTAAGGGGGGTAGATTGTAACACCCCGGATTTTTTGCCAACCTGGAATTAGACGTCCTTAGCCAATAGGCCACTCCTAACACATTATTAACTTGTCAGAACTGAATCTCACAGTCTAAAATCGCTTTTGAACCCATTTCCTTCACAAATCCAACCCTTTACCACCTTGTTCTTTCAAATTTTCTTAAGTACTTTCACCCTAGACACTATTTTAAACTAGTTAAGTATTATAACTTGGATCACCTTATATACAAACTACAAAGGACTACATACCACCTCAGACAGAAATCTTATAGGACTAAATCCTTTAGAAATGAGACAAAGTTACCTAAGTGCTAAACTAGATTAGCTACGAAATCTGTTTGAATCGCTTTAAATACGATCTGCAAGACCCAAAACTTGTAGAATCATTGACGCTAGGTTATCCTAAAATCTAGGATCAATCTCATTACCCGACTGCTCTCGGGAGCACATCAAAACTCCGTATCAGATCTGGACAGCACATCAGGAGTCCGAATAATATGAAGTTAAGGACTTAGGACCGCCTCGCTGGCTTGACAATCATCTCGAAAATCAAATCCAGATAGTGTCCCACGGCTGTTCGCTTGAGTCCGGAGCGAGAGAGTGTGAGAACCCTTATTTTCTTTACAAAATAAATATCTTGAATAGTAATCTGAGACTTGTCGCTTGTGGTCAATTTATAAGCAACCAGACCGTCAGAATCTGACCCAAATATATCCTCAGATCAGGAAAAATTTCAGGAACATTTACATGTACTTGGAATTTCGGATCGAGGCCCACTGACCGTTGAACTGAAACTGGTCCACCACCCGTGATCTGGGAATCCGACTGAGATGAAAACATAACCCCACGTAGATCCAAGGTTAGTGAGCTTAAGTCTGACCTTTGGCTCAAGGAGGACCGCCAGAAGTCCTCCGTTGAGCTGAAACAGGTGCCTTTTGGACAAAACCCAAGTATACCTTATTCCCAAGTCTGTTTTGGTGAGATTTTAGACTATATAAGGACCTTAAACCCTCTGTCATTGCAGCCATACGAATTTGAGAGAAACCCTAGAGAGAGAAGAGAGAAAAGAGAGAAAGTGTGGGAGAAGTGGGAGAAACTCCCTGCTACTTTTCCTTGCCGTTCTACGAACCATTCACATCGCTTTCCCGGCGATTCCAGCTCCGTTTCTATGTAAGAAACCCAAACCCTAATCTGTTTTGGGGCTGTATAGGTTGTAGGTTATGAAATAGCTAACCTATTTTATTCTCTAGGTTACCAAATTGCCGAATACGAAAGCTTAGCAAACCTATCGGCTCTGTTACGATTCTACGACACAAGGTACGGACTTTAGGTGTATAGGTTATGATTTTCAACACTTTCAATGTCAGATAATGATAGATTCATGATCTGCATGCAATTGCACATGTACAAAGTGCTTTCCGTTTTCTGTTTCGATTAAAGTTGTAGAATATAGAATTTTATATATTCTAGGTATTCGTAGAAAATACCATTTTTTGGAAATATGTTTGACATGATTATTTGTTGTATGGATATACGATATATGGATAAAATACTTATTTGGCGAAAGGATTCGCCCAAATACATGTTTTACTAATATACACTATGTATGTAGAGATACTGTATTGTAAAAAGTACCGTATACATGTATATTTTAGATATGTGTTTGTCATAATTAATTGTTGCATAAATATATTATGTATGCGTAAAATACTTGCTTGGCGAAAGGATTCGCCCTAATACATGTTTGTTAACATACACTATGTATGTTGAAATAGTGTATGTTAAGTATTTGTGAAAATGCTTGTGTGAGTAAGTGTTTGGATGTTGATGCCTTAGAAGGGTGTTGAGATGAGATTCTCAACTACCTTAGAGACATGTATGATTTCCTCCATGTGGTTGTTCACTTTAACCACTTACTTATGAAATATATGTGTTTGTATTCCTGTTTATATAGTGCTTCATAACATGCTTTATAACATGCTTTATAATATGCCTTATGATATGCTTGTTAACATGCTCAACTGATTATATGCTTTTATTTATGTAAGGCGTATGTTTAAATTCATATTTATGTTGTATGATCCGTCATGGGTGATGGGGGAGTGGTGTAACGAATGCGTGTAACAGCCCTGTCAGCCCTAAACGGATAATACCAGACCTTGATTGTATGAGTTGAATTTTGATCCACTACTGCTTTATCTATCTGCAATTGATTGTGTTTGGGGCTATGATTATAGTCCAGACAATCGGTACCAGAATTGAATTCGTAGCTGTGATTCATTTGCCACGTGAGATGTGTTCGACGAACTTGAGTCGTACTTCGGTTAGCGATAATGGTTGGCCACGCGAAGTGCTTATGCGCTTCATGTCGTCTAATTGATTGTGCGCTCGAGCTAGCCAGGCTCGTCATGTAACCCGATATGTCTAATGTATGTTCACTATGTTTGGTCGCTACTGCTTGAACCTAGGGTACCAAACTTACCAGTGAAATTCCTTGTAACCATGGTACCTCGATTCGCTAAGACTCATGAGCTGAGCATGGTGGTATGGGACACGTGGTCGAGCTGTCGGCCTACGCTGGGGCCACGTATCTCCCCATAGTGACTAGTGAGCAACCAGACTCGTGAGCTGATTATGGTGGTATGGGACACTATATTCGTGTTGTTGGCCTACATTGATAAGGTGATGGGAGAGTGGTGCAATGAAAACGAGCAACAGCCCTGGCAGCCCTTTGTAGTGACCTCGAGCATACTCTAAAATCGCGGTGAGCCTTAGAGTTTGCCGCGGTATATAGAGTATAAACTAGGCCTGTTTCTGTATAGTGATGAATCGTTCAAGAGGTGATGGGGGAGTGGTGTAACCTTTGTGCGTAACAGCCCTGGCAGCCTTTGCAGTGACCTAGAAAATACACCATCGTCTGATATTAACTAGGACTAACGATCTTAGAATGGATCATGTTTGGGAATGATACACGGGAGGTACCTTAGTTTCCCAATCCTGCTGTTTGAAATGGACTAATTAAAAACTCGGTAATCATGCTCATCATGCATTGCATGTGCCTGGAAGATGTGGAGGACTGAGGGATGAAAGCATGCCGCGAACTTAGGATGGTGTCGCACGAGGGAGGGTGTGGTGAAGGCATCCATCATACCTGCATCCATACTTGCATTAATAAGAGTAGTTAGGAGTGTTTGATTTTACTGCTTTATCATTACTGCTTGACTGTATTCATAACATGTTGACCTATGCTTTATTGTTCCACTAAGTTAGCTACTCACTCTCACGTTACGGGATGGTGTTGTATACACCAACCAGATTTATTGAGTTTCAGGTGATGGTGATGCTTATGAAGCAGAGCCGGACTACTACTATGATGTTGAGGAGGAGTTCTCCTACATATAACTCTCTGACAGATCTATGAAGACTTGGTATTGTATTGACGGGGCTATGGTATGTGGGATAGAAGACATTACACTTCCTCAATTTGGTACAATTTGAAATTGTACTTGTAATTCTTTAACCTGGTAACATTATCACACTCTGGAGACTCACCATAGTTTATATATGTTATTTATCTATCACAGTCTTCCGCTTGCAATTTAACTGTCTCTGGAGTATGATATGTTGTTTTGGCTTAATCTCACTCATGTTCAATGCACGAATACAGTCAACATTCAATCATCATTCATTTTGTTGCATAAGTGATGTTCTGGAACTCGGGAGTTGAGTTTATGCTCGACCCTCGGTTTTCGGGATGTTACATGTTCCCGGTAGTAACGGTGAGCTTACTTAAATTAGCTGATTATAAATGGACTAATAATGGGCTGACAAGTCATGCATACATGGCATATTTCGATGACTTGCATCACTCTGCCCTGCGATTACGCTGCGTGTTGCGCTTATGACCAGTTATTCGATTGTGATATTGACTCGGATTATCATGCCCTGCGATTAAGCTGCGTGTTGCGCTGATAACCAGTCTTATCCCTGGGTGACGACCCCGATATCCGTCCGAATGTTTTTTCCGGGACATAGGCCGTCTGGATGTTTTACCCGGGCCGATGATTGCATTCATGCATCCATGCATATAATAAGACTGCATTTACTATGTTTTGGTTGTCTGGGTGTTTTATATTATTTCTTACCTGACGCGGCGGTGTGTAATCTTGAGGGGAGTTCACACTGAGTTGGTTACTCATCCATCAAATATATAACCGTACAGGTCGTACAGGTGGCCCAGGTGAAATTCATGTTTATATTGACGAGGAGCAAGCTACATTTGACAGGGATGCATGATTGTGATTGCTAAGAGTTGCTACAGGATTTCATATCCCAAATTTATTGTAATTTACTTTATTTCACATGTAATATTATTCCATTTTGTAATTGTAAGAATGGGGACATTGGTTTATATAAGTCATTATGAGCAGCTCTTGTATATTTCAAATGTAAATGAAATTTTCCATCACGTTGATTTGTCCATCCTATGCTTATCTGTTAACTCTGATGAAAAAAAAAATACTATATATTGAATTTGACCATCCTTTAAGGTTAACACTCAGGTTTTTGGGAAACGGGTCACGTACCCGGGTCCTAAAGATTCGGGGCATTACAGGTGAAAAACCAGTCAAGGTGAAAAATACAAGTTTTAAGGACTGATAATGGTAGAGAATTTACTTTCACTGAGTTTAATGATTATTGCAAGGATGAAGGTATCATCAGGCACAACACAGTGCGCCACACTCCCGAACAAAATGGTGTGGCTGAGCGAATGAATTGGACTCTCCTGGAGAGGGCCAGATGCATGTTAAGTAATGTTGCGTTGGGCAAGGAACTATAAGCCGAGGCTATTAACACGACTTGTTATTTGGTGAACCAATCTCCTTCAACGATAATTGAATGTAAAATCCTAGAGGAAGTATGGAGTGGTTAGAAAATCGACTACTCAGATCTATGCATATTTGGTTGTGAGGCTTACTCTCATATACCGTCAGTTAAAAGAGATAAGCTAGACTATAGAGCCAAAAAGTATATCTTTGTTGGCTATGGCATTGGTGTGAAAGGTTACAGGTTATTCGACAAGGTCACACGCAAGGTCATCACTAGCCGTAATGTCAAATTCGATGAAAGCTCACTATTTCGCAAGAATGATCAAAAGGAGCAAGAGGAACCAAAAAGGGTGATTGTAGATATCCAGATTGATACAGATAATATTCAGGCAGAGACAAATGCGAAGTCAGATGTACAGGATCAGGTGGAGCAGCCACCTATGAGAAGGAATCCACCATGTGATCGCAGGTTACCGGCAAGATACAGGAACAACTCTAATATTGCATATGCCCTCACTACAGATGAGGAGGATCCATCTACTATTCAGGAGGCTCTTGATGAACCTGATGCAGAAAAGTGGAAGGTGGCTATGGACGATGAGATGGACTCGTTGCACAAAATTACACGTGGGAGCTGGTGGAGCTTCCTACGGGCCGAAAAGAGATCGGATGTAAGTGGTTATTCAAAAGGAAACGGGATAGATACAAAGCAAGGTTGGTAGCGAAGGGTTTTGCTCAGAGAGAAGGAATCGACTTCATAGAGATATTCGTGCCGGTGGTTAAGCAGGTATCTATCAGATTCGTGTTGGTACTGGTTGCCCAATACGATCTCGAGATGGAACAGATGGATGTGAAGAATGCATTCCTGTATGGGGAATTAAAAGAGCAGATCTACATGAAGCAACCAGAGGGGTATGAAGTTAAAGGGGCAGAGAAAAAGATTTGCAGGTTAATGAGGTCGTTGTACGGCCTGAAATAGTCGCCTAGGCAGTGGTATAAAATTTTTAATTCTTTCATGGTGAGTCAGAAATTTACTCGGAGCAAATACGATCATTGTGTCTATTACAAGATACCGAGTGATGGAAAATTCATCATCCTAGTACTATATGTTAATGATGTGTTGATCGCCTGTCATGATATGTTTGAAATCAACGTACTGAAGACTTAGTTATCAGGGACATTCGAGATGAAAGATCCGGGGGCTGCAAAGAGGGTTCTCGGCATAGATATTCATAGAGATAGGAAAAAGAGCAGGCTTTGGTTATCACAGGCAGATTACCTTGAGAAGGTGCTGATCAAGTATGGGATGGGCCAAGCAAAGCCGATGAGCGTTCCCCACGCAGCTCACTTTAAGCTTTCCTCAGAACAATATCCTAAATTAGATAAGGAAAAGCAAGTTATATCTCATGTGCCTTATTCGAATGCAGTTGGCAGTTTAATATATGTCATGGTTTGTACGAGACCGGATATTTCACAGGCAGTCGGTGTTGTGAGCAGATACATGTCAAATCCCGGTAAGCAACATTGGGAAGCGGTGAAATGACTACTTCGATACATTTGAGGTACGAAAGATTATATCTTAACTTTTGAGAAAATAAGTACAAAGTTGGTAGAGTATGTGGATTCCGACTATGGAGGCAGTATAGATTCCAGGAAGTCTACTTCAGGATACTCGTTTGTACTATCGGGTGGAGCAATCAGTTGGATGTCGAAGCTTCAGTCTGTGGTAACTCTTTCCACGACCGAAGTAGAATATATGGCCGTGACAGAAGCATTTAAAGAAGGTGTTTAGCTTAGAGTCATGATAAATCAGTTGGGACTTCAGCAAGAGGCCGTGCAACTATGGGATGGAGGTGCTTGTGTCGAAGCTTGGCCTGCGGAGAACTACTGATAACGAGAGCGCTATCAATTTGGCTAAAAAAATCTGTTTATCACTCACGTACTAAACACATTGATGTTCGTCACCACTTTATCTGACAAGTGCTTGTGGAAGGAGGCATAACACTAGAGAAGATTCATACCAGCGTGAATCCAACAGACATGCTCACCAAGGTTGTTCCTATAGAAAAGTTCAAGTTTTGTGCAACTTCTCTGGGCTTGGCGATGGCGTAAAAGGACAGAGTGTGCACAAAAAGTGTTGATAAAAGCTATGAGGTAGAGATAAGAGAAGTGGACAAACAGCTACACGGTTGAATGTTAAAGATTTGGTGGAGATTGTTGTAAGACGTTAAGTCTTCAACTTTATGGGGCTGCTCGACCGGTCGAGTGAGCCGCTCGGCTAGTCAAGCACTGCTCGACTCAAAGTCCAGCGTGCTGTTATTTTTGGTGTTCGGGCTGCTTGACCAATCGAGGGGATGGCTCGACCGGTCGAGGGCGTCCCTCGACCAGTTGAGCCTCGGCTCGACCAGTCGAGGTGTAACGTCTCGAAAAATTTCGTACAAAGACCCGAGTACCACCTCAGGCAGAAATCACTCAGGATCAAATCCTTTAGGAATTAGACAAAATTAACTAAGCGCTAAACTAGAGTCCAATTTAAATACGATCTGTAAGACCCAAAACTTGTAGAATCATTGACGCTAGGTTACCCTAAAATCAAGGATCAATCTCATTACCCAGCTGCTCTCGGGAGCACATTGAAACTCCGTATCGGACCTGGACCGCACATCGAAAGTCCAATTACTACGAAACTATACCGTTACAACCGCCTAGTTGGACTTGACAACCATCTCAGAAATCAAATTGAGATAGTGTCCCGAAGCTATTTGCTTTAGCACGGAGTGAAGAGTGTAAGAAAACGTGGTTTTCTTTAGAAATTAAATCTAATTTAAGTAATCTGAGACGTGTCGCTTGCTGGCCGAATATAAGAATTCAGACCATCAGAATCTGACCCAAATACACCCTCGGATCAGGAGAAATTTCATACATAGGTCAGTGTACTTGTGGCCCTGATCGGTGCTCGTGGACCGTTGAATTGAAATTGGTCCGCCACGGGCGATTTGTAAATCCGATCGGACTGAAAACTTAACTCAACCTAGATCCATGGCCAGGGAGCTTAACTCCGACCTTTGGCTCAAAGGGGGGCTCCGGAAGTTCTCCGTTGAGCTAAAACAGACGTCCTTTGGCTATAACCTAAGTATACCTTGGCCCTGGGGCTATTTCCGTTAATTTTGGGCCTATATAAGGACCTTAAACCCTCTCCCATTCACTCCATAAGAAAACCTAGGAGAGTGAAGAGAGTAAAGAGAGGGAAAGTGTAAGAGAAGTGGGAGAAGATTCCTGGTACTCTATCCTGTCGTTCTACGCGCTTAACCATCCCTATCTAATCGCTATTTCGGCGATTCTGACTTCATTCTTAGGTAAGAAAACCTAACCCTAATCTATTTTAGGGTTTCAATTGTTACAAGTGGCAAGATAGCTGACTTAACTCATGTTATAGGTTGATGTACCATCGTTGACGAAGCCTTAGAGTTTCTAACGAATTCGTTACGCTTCTACGGCGTAAGGTGCAAACTATAGATGTATAGGTTATGGTTTTCAAAGCTTTCAATGCCGGATAATGATAGATAGGTTATGGTTTTCAAAGCTTTCAATGCCGGATAATGATAGATTCATGATGTGGGTGTTATTTCACATGCAAAATGTGATGTTCGTTTTGCGATTCAGTTATATATAAAAATTATGGAGTTTAGTGTATTCTGTGTCTGTGTAGAAAATACCGTATACGTACGAAATATGAAAGTGTGTTTGCCATGATTAACTACTGTGTGTATATGCTAGTTGTATGTGTAATAACTCCTCGGCGAAAGGATTCGCCCTAATACATGTTTTAGCCAACATACATTATATATGTTAATAAGCGTAGTCTAAATGTTTGTGAAAATGCTTGTATGAGTAGGTACTTAGGAGATAGTGCTTTAGGTGGGTGTTGAGATAGGATTCTCAACTACCTTAGAGATGTGTATGATTTCCTCCATGCAAGTTGTTTAGTTTAATCGCTTACTTATGAAATATATGTGTTTGGATTTCCTGTTTACATTGTGTTTTATAACATGCTTATTAATATGTTTGAATTACTTGGTTAATTCTGCTCTGACTACTCCACATGCTTACTGGTTAAGGATTGAATGTGTTTGGGACCACAGTATCGTCCAGGCAATCGATAACAGGCTTTGAGTTCGTGGCCGAGATTCATTCGCCACGTAGGACGTGTTTGACGAACCCGAGTCGTGCGTTGGTCGTCGGCAGTGGTTAGGCCACACGAAGTGCTTACGTACTTCATGTCGATCGATACGATGTGCGCTCGTATAGTCGACCTCGCCAAGTAATCCGATTTACCTATTGTATGTTCACCATGTATGGACGCTATTGTTTGAACCTAAGATACCGAACTCACCAGTGAAACCCTGTTCAACCACGATACCTCGATCTGCTAAGACTCATGAGAAGGACATGGTGGTACAGGACACCGTGGTTGAGCTGTCGGCCTAGCTGAGGCGATGAGCCTCCCCGTAGTGACCAGTGAGCAATATAGACTCGTGAGCCGAATACGGTGGTATGGGACACTGTATTCGAGCTGTCGGCCTACACTGATTTGGTGACGAGCCCTTTGTAGTAACCTCGAGCATACCCTGAACCTGCGTAGAGGCGACGAGCCTTTTCGTAGTAATCAGAGTATACACTAGGCTTGTACTGATTTGGAGACGAGCCCATTGCAGCAACCTAGAACTGTAACATCGTATGAGATTTAGTAGGACTGACGACCCTAGAATGGATCCTTGTTTAGGAATGATATAAGGGAGGTACCTTAGTTTCCCAATCCTGCTGTATGAAAAGGACTAATAAAAACTCAGTAATCACGCTTATAACATCGCACTGCATGTGCCACGGGTTGAAGAGCACAGAGGGAAGAAAGCATGCCGCGACCGTAAGATGGTGTCGCACGAGGGAGTGTAGGTAAGGGCATGCATCATTGTTCATATCATCTTGCATTAATAAGAGTATTTAGGGATGTTTGATTTTACTGCTTGACTGGATTGATAACATGTTAACCTTTGCTTTATGATTCCACTGAGTTGATCACTCATTCCCACGTTCTGGACGGTGTTCTGAACACCCACCAGACTCTATCTTAGATGCAGATGATGATGCGACTCAGGAGGTGGAGCCTGATTACTATGACGATCAGGACGTGTTCTCTTATATGCAATTCTCCGGCAACTTCGCTTAGGCCATCCGGATCGATGAGGCTACAGGGATTATCATTATAGTTATACTGTTTGACATTTTGATTTTGAGACTATTACATGTATATGGTGACTCAGTGATGTATTCATACTCTGGAGACTGATCGTGATCTTTGACTTATATATGTTTATTTATGTCTTTCAGTCTTCCGCTTGCATTTTACAACTTGATCTGGAGTATGAATTACTGTTTTGGTATAATCCCACTCATGATTAATGCACCAACACAAACAACATTTAATCATAAGCATATATATGTTGCATAAGTAATGTTTTGGAACTCAGGAGTTGAGTTGCTACTCGACCCCCGATTTTCAGGGCGTTACACGAGGCTTTGCAGATCCTGCTCGGACTGCGTAAATTTGAGGCAGTTTCCGAACTTTTTCGGACTAGGTGCGTAAGTGAAGTTTCCTAAACTATAAATAGGGGTCCCTAGGGCTATTCTAAAGTATTCTGAAACTTTCTAAAAGATTTTCAAGGGTTCCTAAAGGGTTCTAGGGTTATCAAAGGGAGTAGCAAGGGTGAGATTCGAGGTTGTTTGAACCGGGTAAGTCCTCCCTCTAATAATTTTCTTTTCATAGTGGATTTCTGTCGCTTTGTGCCATGGTTTTTTCTCGCAAGGGTTTACCACATTAAATCTTTGTGTTCTTCTGTGATTGCTTGTTACTATTGAATTACTATCCTAGATCTAGTTCTGTGTGATTCCGCAACACAAATCTCCAACATTGCTACCCAGGGTCTTAAACCCTGCGAAGCAAGGCTTGTTTGCACTTTATCTTATTTACTGTATTTTTATTTCATTTGCTTACTTAGTGCTACTTGGTTACGTGAAGTAAGGTTAATTTGTATTTTATTTTATTTGTTGTATTTTCACTTTATTTTCATACCCAACGCCACTTCGCTCTACGAAATAAACCCCATTTTATTTTATTTACTATATTTTTAATTTATTTACCTACCTTGATCCACTTGGCTTTACGATGTAAGGCTAGATAGTTTATTTTTTATTCTTGCCTGCCCGGGCCTTATGGTTTATGTAAAGCACGGCCAAATATGAAAGTATTGAAATTTTATTGAATCCCCTAAAAACTGTAAAATCTTGTAAAATAGAGATCCCACGTCGTGCGAGCAGAAAATGGTACCTAACCCCTTCCTTTTTCCGCCACGGAGGCCCTTACTCGAAATCTACGATCGTAGACCAACCACAGGAGTCACTCAAGTTGGGAAATCGTAAGATTCCCCAACCCTTAAGTGATTCTACGATTTCTAATCGACCATAGATTTTAGGCTTTATTTGGCTAGTAGCGACTCCAAAACAAATGTATTTTTACACTTGAGTCAATATCATATTCCAATTACTCCAACAAATCAAGACAAATGCCAAAGAAGTGAGGGCACCGCTCGCACGATGGGCATTTGCAATTGTCTTGATGTAAGACAAAGTCAAGGATATCTACATGGATGGTTAAGATCGATAAAAAATCATGATAGCAAGTTCAACCAAGGTTCTAGAGTCCATTATATCTTTCAACGTCATAACTTTATGGTCATTTATCTATTTCTTGCACATAATTTGTTGTTAGAAAGCTAGCGACGAGCTTTATGCCTTATATAATACTAAAAGCAATTGAGTTTTGAAGAATTTTCTAAAATAAAGGTCATTTTAGATATTAATTGAGTTTTAAGTTAAATTTTACTATTTTTAATAAATTACTTTTACTATTTTTAGGGTATTTCAGGGTTTGAAAATTCCAAGATAGCTAAAAGTTCATATTTGAGTCATGAGAAAGATTTCGAGTTAGTTTAAACATCGTTTACAATCTCTTAGCAAGTTTATTATTTTATAAAAGTTTACGATTTCAGAAAAGTTGTGAATTTAAGGTTTAAGGCTTATATAACTTATATGAAATGGCTTTATAAACACTTTCATCGATAATATCCGTTTTAGATATTTTCTCTTTCTTTATATATTCAAAGGATATGCTTGAGAAAAATACAATTATCTCTTCTTTTTACCCAAACCCACTACATTAAAAACATACACATCTAATACATGTTTAGTGTAGGGCAGTCTATTTGACTCACATATTGGGCACTTTGCATCTAATACATATTGCTTGAAAATATATCAAGCTACATATTGGGCACTTTGCATTATATGGTGACATATTTGGCACCACATGAGTGCACTTGGAACATTGGCATATGTGGCACACACGTGCCATAATTAGGATTGTTAACGAGTCCCCGATCGTCAGTATCCAATGGACCTGACCAGGTGATAACATATTTAGGCCTAATTTCTCAAACCCATTTAATAAACGAGTTGGGTTTGAACTTGCTAATTGGAACTTGTAGAAAAATTGGATCTAGTCGATTTTAAATCCACTATCTTGGACCTTATTAAAAATTAGTGAAGTCAAGTCTAGTTAATTTTAATAATTAATTTTAATAAAAGTATAAGCCTTGATAGTGTGGGATGGAAAAATAGGATTCATGTAGCCAGCTAGAGGTAATTGTAATAAAGCTTACATGATGGTGATATATTTTACATATATTAATTATTCTAGTATCGGAATAGGGTTGCTAATCTTTATCACTGCACATAAGTTCAACTATCACAAATAGGTGTCATCTAATCCATCCATTTAAGTAGGTCGACCATGCGAATGCCCTTATTTAATATCAGCATAACATAAACCTGGCATAAATAAAGGTCCAAAGGCATAATAATTATTTAACCAGTACTTGAAATCTAAAACCAAACCTGAAAGAAACTAACTTGAAAGATTCAACTCTAATTAGATTGGTACTTATGATCCGATCTATAGGACTATCAATGGACCAGACTTGGACCAAGCCAAGGTATACTTAAGCCCAGCCGCCAAATAGGAGCTTGACCCAAGCCTGGCCTGACCCAGGATATTTATTCCAGCTCGAGCCTAGGCTTACCTAGCACTCGTCTACAACTAATAATATTAAATTGCTACTAAATGAATATTAAATTATTATCTAAATGGATGGTAAAAGATAAAAAGGTGAGTGGTCAAATTAGAAGAGAAAATCATATGGCTATTGTCTTGTCAGTTAAAATTTTTGTTATGCTTAATCTGAAGTTGGGTCACCAATTTAGATGATTAAGATTTCTGCGAACCCATGGCATTTATATGCTTACAAAGGACCACTATTTTTTAAATTGTGAAAAACTAATAATATTGTCAGGCCACATAAATAATATCCCAATAATTAAACGAGATCAACTCTCCGTAACAACTGTTGTAAGGAAAGTGTGCGACATCAGAGCTCTATGGGGCCTGTCAAGTTCTGTCTAACATCCACTTCATCCATCAATTGAGCTACTTGTCTTTCACTACATATAAGAAAAAGAAAAAAAAAAAAAAAAAAAAAAAAAAAAAAAAAAAAAGCTCAATCCAAGACTCAAGTGAGCTATACCACTAAAACAATGTAAATTCTCTACTAAAACCTCCAATATAACTAACGGATAACAAATTGCAAGCAAATATTAAGAACTAATAAAATGATAGACAAGAAGAATGATGGTGCAATAAAAATAGGAAGTGTGCATGTGTGTGTAGGTATGCATTTCATTTCTCTTGGTCCCACGGTCTTACCGGTCGAATCCCGACGACCCGTGTTATGCCCCAGACTTGGTATCCGGACTCGCAGGGAACCTGCTAGACGGTTCTGGCCGTAACAGCTTCGGTAGTACCCCAGTTTCAGCTCCTGAGGCAGGTTTCGATCCTTGGATCCCACAAGGATGATTTCTATAACCATATAATCATTCCAATACGAGCATACCCAAGATCACAGTAAGTAACATCTCGAAAATAACAAAGAAACACATCGCAAAATCCACAACAAACTCAAACTTTTACAAGTTACATAAGGTCCAAAAGGACATACATAAGATAATAGAAGAAGGAGAGAAAAGTCTACAACACCGGGGTCCTCAAGCTCAACTCTAATCCAAGCTCTGCCATTACGACGCCTGCCTAGGATCTCCTGAACGCATCAATCGTGCATAAGCTTATAGAAGCTTAGAGGGTGGTGAAGGTGTGTGATAATGGTGCATAGAAGAATAGTAGGAGGTATAGGAAAGATAACATGATCAATGACAACATCACTAGCCTTACCGAGGCTTGTCATGAATATAATGCAATGAGTACTGGGCGCCATACTAAGGTGATGCATAAAGGGGCTTATTCAGCCAATGCGAATGCGATGCAAAGTAATCTCACTGCTCATATCCAATCCTCATATCAAGTATGTTTCCAATCATAAGGAAATCACCGGGGTCCAGTACACTGCTAGATGACTGCCGCTCTCCAGACCCGCACAGTCAAACGAGCGTAAGAGACCACACTACCCGCCTGTGGATAACCAATCACTAACAAGGCTCGATGGCAGTGGACCCATTTACGAGCTGGTCAGACTCAGCCCAACAATGCCTTCTCACACCAGGTGGGTAAGGCCACACCTCTACCCAACCGACTACACGACAGTGGGAGTCGTGGCCTAACGGTGTAAGGGCCTCATGCGCTCATAGTTTCCACTCGGTCACGGCGTTGGGGCAGATCCTTGGTACCACGGAAGTTTTAAAATTTTCACCTATGAGCACCTATGCACCCAATATGCTTAAGTAACATTTTCGGTGTCCACACATGTCATCCACGAATATCCTGTGGAAACAAGGCCCTGATGAGACAAGGGCGATATCATTATGAAATGCGATGTCAATGCATGAGTCACACATACAGATCATGCACTAGCTTCAGGCACTCAATGTGCACAAGGGGAGAAACTTCATCCCTCTAAGACCACCACACAATGCAATCAATTCACGCAGATGATGTATATGCCTCATAATGATGTAAGTGTGCTACTCGGCGATGATATCATAGAATATACTCCTCCTTCCCAAGGAGAGACAAGGTCTAGATACATAGACGTGTATTCTACGGAGGTGTCCTCTAGTGGGGGCCCAATACTTTGGGGTAGCCCACAAGCTAAGAGAGTTATGAAAGTCCAAGGAAGAAATGGTCCTAATAAAGGTCCAAGGTGGGCCTTCAACCACCTATAAGGGCCCTATGGGCCTACCTTAGGGCCACCAAGGAGGACATTCAACCTCAACTGGGTCCCAAAAGGTAGCCCGCTAACTACACACATGTAAAACAAGGCCCAAGGCCTAAGAAATCCATAGCCTAGTGGGCTATACACAAGGCCCAACACTTAGGCAACATGGTGGGCCCTCAAGTAAGGTTTGAGCCCAACCATAAAGATCATGAGTTCACTCATTGTGGTGGGCCTAATGGGCAGCCCATTATTCCAACCACGTGGGCAATTCTTATGTTTAAAACGAGTGAGTTAGGCCTCACATCTTGGCCCAAGTATGGGGTTAATTTAATGGGAAATCAAGTGCCCAACTACTTAAGTAGTTTGGCCCATAAAACTCATCACAATGGTATATTAAATATAGGCTCAAAGGCTAGGGGTCCATCAAGTAGGTTCCAGACAATGGGCCTAGGAAACCCAACAAATAACTATAAATATTAGTCCAATAAAACCTAATTGGAATGGGCCTTAAGCATGCACTAATTAAGCCCAAAATCTAATTAAAATTGGGGCAAGATATGTGTAATAATATCCTAAAATCTGGTGAGAAATTATAATTCAAGACCACCTAACAATGTATAGTGAAAACCGGGCCTTGCTGGAATTTCTACTCACCTAACTTCCTGGGCCTTCTGGGGTCTAGCAAGTGGGCTTACTGGATGAAATAAATATCCTAAGGTGACCCATACATGATACAAAGGGTCTTACCTAAAAAGGAAATGCACAAAAATCACAAGGTGAGGATACACAACACATCAAGGTGAGCCCACAAGAAGGATGGATGGCCAACCATGGTTGGATGTCCCAGCCTGGGCATCACAGCCTGGTGGGCCGGTCCTTCCAGTGCCACGGTGTGCACAGGGGTTCGTTGACTCCGAAACTTGGTAAGTGTGTACTATCATGGGTGGGCCACCTCTCTGTAAATTTTTAGAATTTTTGGAATAACAGAATTATTTTATTTTATTTAAAGAAAATAGACTGTCCAGAAAAATCTGTTTGACCTGGGCATCCCAGCCTAGTGGGCCGGTCCATCCAGTGTCACGATGTGCATAAGGGTTCGTTGGCCCCAAAAATTGGTAAGTGGGTCCTAACATGGGTGGTCACACCTCTGCAAAATTTTAGAATTTTTGGATACTCAAAAATATTTTAATTAAATTTAGAGTTACAGCTTATCCAGAAATTCTGCTGGGCAAAATGTTGTTGTCCATACAATGTTTATCCAATAAGGTGGGCCCAAACTTCATCTAGGAGGGGAGGGATGGATGTTTAGTATTTTTCCCTTATAATACAGCAAGGTGGGCTCCACAAAAGTGGCCCACCACTAAGAAAACCCAGCTGAAATTTGTGTTTTCCCCTCCATTCATTGGGCTGGATGGTCCAACAAGGTGGACCGCCCACCCCTATAGGCCTCCCTTTTTGGGTGTCTTTGTATGGACAATCTGAGGTGTGATCCATCACACCTAAGAGTAGGGTCCACTCCTTCAAGAAATACCTAAGAAATCAAAGAGAAAGGTTCCACAAATAATCATGCCAAACATTCCACCAACATAACAAAATTTCCAGTAATATGGACAGCAACATGTTGCTGTCCAAACTAGCCCAAAAGATAAATAAAATGGAAATAAATCACCATTTCCTTAATGTGGGGTCCACCTCGATGGGTCACACAACTCTCAGACCCAAGCCCCTTCCAAGATCATTCATAAAATCAAGCCCAAAGGCTGTCCAAAACATGCCAATAACATGGGGCAACAAGGTTGGGCCTGGACGTCCAACCACTTGGGCCTGGTTGCATCGCACATCAGGTGGGCCACACATACATCAGATTTACTATAAAGACAGGAAAGAAAAGATGGAGAAAAACAGAATCTGGCCATGGGGTAGGGCCCCGCCACTAATGGGCCCTCCCAAGATCAATCACACATGGATCTACATTGATTTACACTTACAATCACAAAACTATCACACGCATGATCTATATCTACAATAGATGATTGGGAAAAGATCTAGATGACCTTGAGATGGAGTAGATCATGAAATACATCATGATGGGGTCCATAGAGAATGGCCCCATCATGGAACATGACATGCATGTAGGATGGGCCAAAGGGCCACATCCATGGGATCAAATGGGATCCCCACTATGGATTGGTGGGTCCCATATGATCCATCCATGAAAAAATAATGAGATTAAAGAATAGAAAGGAAATCAGCAAAAAAAAATAGTCACCCACTTGTCATCCAACTCCCAAACTTATATGTCATGAAGACCTTGGAGCAAGGAAGAGATTTTAATTGTGGAGATCTATTTTTAATGGTGGGATTGCAAGTATGTTGGGGATTAGTGCGATGGAGAAAAGAATGAGAAATGGACGTTGGGAGAGGGAGAGGTTGCTAGCAAATGGAGGGAGATGGAGGGAAATGAGAAAGATAGAGAGAGAGAGAGGTCATGATGAGTTTGTAAGAGGTCATGATTGCCTAGGGGAAGAGATTACAATGCTTAGGCTTTAGGCTAGGTTCGTGTAATGTGTATTGAGGTGGGTGGTGTTTTTCATAGAATTTGTGTGGTGTGTGTAGTATACTGTCAAGAGAGGTGGTCCACATACAATCCACAAAGTGGGCCACATAATTAAGGGTCCATACAATGAAATGTTCATAACTTTTGATCCATATATCGGATGGATGCACAAGACACATTGTTGGAACTGCAACGATAATGCAAATAAGATGGTATAGGTCTCGGGTCGATCTGAGTCGGGTCTACCTGACCGAACTTAAGGATGACCGTAAATGCTATCCGAGAGTCGTGGGTTGCCGAGATTCGACCAGTAGGACCGCGGGACCACAAGAAATAAAATGCATACTCATACACACATGCACATGCAAGAACTCGGGTCAGGTCTCACAACTGTGACCCTCGGATAGTATTTTCATTCATCCTTAAGTCCGATCACTTTGACCGGACTCAGAACGGCCTGAGACCTATGCTATCTTGTTCGCATCGTCGTTGCGGTTCCGACGATGTGTCTTGTGCATCCATCCAATATATAGATCAAAAGTTATGAACATTTCATTGTATGACCCTTAATCATGTGGCCCACTTAGATATGATGCATGTAACCCCATCCTTGGCACAAGTTCCAAAACATACTACACACACACCTAATCAAAAGACTCCATAGTTCACACTACCCACCCTACACACCACCAAGGCCTACCCTATTCTATAAGCTTTGGTTTCTCCTCCTATAGGCAATCATTGATTTCTCTTATAAAAAAAAAAAAAAAAAAAAAAAATCATTACCTCTCTCTCTCCCTCCTCATTTTCGCTCCATTCTAGCAAATCCCTCTCCCAACGTCCCATATTCTCCTATTTCTCTATCCTTCAAAGCTCCAAAATCCCTCCAATCCCACCCTTAAAAACACATCTCAACCATCAAACCCTCTTCATTGGTCCAAGAACTACATGGTGTGGAAGGTTGAGAGCTTGGCTTGAATGTGGGTGACTATGACTTGTTGATTTCTTTTCTATTCCTTGATCCTCTTATTTCTTTATGATTGGAACATGTGGGACCCACCAATCAATGGTGGGGATCCCATTTGATCCCATGGATGTGGCCCTTGGCCCATCCTATATCATGCATTGTTTCATGATGGGGTCATTCTCCATGGACCCCATCATGATATATTTCATAATATACACAATTCTAAGGTCATCTAGACCTTCATTTTATGGTGGGAATGGCATCCGAACCATCCATTGTGATTATAGATCATGCATGTGTTTGATCTATATTGTATCATGTAAATCAATGAAATGTGTGGTGTGATTGATGAAGGGGAGGGCCTCAATGTGGCGGATTCACTCCTCTTGTGGCCGATCCTTTATTCTTTTCTGATGTTAGCATTCTGATTATGCATGTGTGACTCACCTTGTGGACCAACAAAAATCCAGACCATCCATGGAGGTTGGACGTCCATGGTGGTCCATCCTTAGACATGTGGCCCCAAAATCCATCTAAATGGGGCACATGCAAGGAGTTTTTTATGATGGGGAAGGTCTAGATATTTGTGGGGCCCACTGGGGTGGTCCACAATATAATTTTTGGGGGTTAAATCTCATCTTAAATGATGTTTATATTTAATTTCTTTCAATTACATGTTGCTGTTCAAATCTATCTGAATAGATTTTGGGCCAACTTGAGGCCAGGATTTGGGGCTTTTAGTGAGAAATTTTATACTAAGTGAAATATGATTTTTGAAGATGTATATCCCACCTATAAGCATGCCAAATTTCAACCCCAATTGACCTCATTTGGGTCCCCAAAAGGATGGACCAATATGGGTACTTGCTGAGTTTTCTACTGTAATTTCAGTAAGGTTGCAATTTAGAAAATTAAAATTATAAAATAGTTTCTGGTCAGGTGGGCCACTTTGGTGGACCCCACATTGTACTACATATATGTGGGAAGGTTTAAATTCAATTTTCTCAATTTTTGGACATCCAGGGCCCACCCCATTGGGTGCTCAATCATGATCTATCAAGAATTCTGCACTAAGCAGAATTTCTGGACAGATTATATTCCTAAATTTAATTAAAATACTTCTGATCATCCAAAAATTATGAAAATTTTTAAAGATGTGGCCCACTCATGGAAGGACCATCCTGCAAATTTTCAGAGCCAACGGGCCCCTGTAACATCTGTGGTGCGGCCTGGAGTGATCCACCAGGCTGAGATGCCCAGGCAGGGGCGTCCAGGCCACCTTGTGAGCCCACCTCAATGTATTTTGTGTCCCATCATTCATCCAAGTGGGGTCCATGTAGGGCATGATCATTTTCCCCCTCAGTGGCATCCATTTGGGGTCCCAATTGGTTGAGTTATGGGCCAATTACCCAGGCTCATAGGACTGTCTACCCTTGGGACGTCCAGGCCCATTGCACCACTGCTAGACTTTCAGCCCAACAGCATGGTCCACCTATTTATGTGTTTAATTCTGTCCCTTCATCAGGTGGGACCCATAGAGGCATATGTGGGCCACCATGGGATTTATACTTACCCCTTTATGATTTTTGTTGGGCCCCAACAGGCCCAGATTATGGGTAGGCTGAAATTTCAGCAAAAGGCCCAAACTGGCTGCCCCTAATGGTTTGTTTTGGGGCACCATGGCCCACCAGATTAAGAGTGGATTATGCACTTGAGATTGCCTTCTTCTAAGATGTCCTTGGGCTTCATTTATGTATGCTTGGAGGCCCACCGCCATTAGACCTTATTTGGACCTATATGTATAGTATTGATTGGCCTTAGTAGGCCCACTCGTCTTGGATCTTCTAAGTTAGCCTCCTTTGGGCCTTTGGGCCTACGTTTTCACCATACCATTGTGATGGGTAGATGGGCTAAAATACACAAGTGGTTGGGCCCTTGATTGCCCACTAAATTAACTACATACTTGGGCTAAGAGGTAATGCCTAATTCACTTGTCTCAAACATAAGAATTTGCCTATATGATTGGGTTACCGGGATGCCCATTAGGCCCACCACAATATGTGGATTTTTGACTTTTATGGTTGGGCCCAAACCTTGCTTGAGGGCCCATCATATTGCCTATGTATTGGGCATGTATATTGCCCACTAGGCCCACGAGTTGTTTGGGCCTTGGGCCTTTATTCGCTTGAGTAGTAGCGGACTACCTTTTGGGACCCAATTGAGGTTAGATGTCCTCATTGGTGGTCCGAAGGTAGGCCCATAGGGTTGTTATAGGTGGTTGAAGGCTCACATTGGACCCTCGATAGGACCGCTTATTCCCTTAAGCAGATATATGGCCCTTCTTAGCTTGTGGGCTACCCCAAAGTATTAGGCCTCCACTAGAGGTCTATTCCTAAGGTTTAATTGTCTAAGTACCTAGACTTGATTCCCTCCTTGGGAAGGAGGGGTATGTTCTAAGTCATCATTGCCGTATGACACACCCTCATGACCCATATGCATCATAGAGTGTTTGGATTGCATTTGTGTGTGGTCATTGGGTTAACATGATTGAGGGATAGAGTTTTTCCCTCTTGTGCACATTGTGTGCTTGGAGCCAGTGCATGATTGGTATGCGTGATTCATGGCATCGCATCTCATGGATATTGTTGTCCTTGCTTCATCAGGGCCCTGCCTCCACAGGAGTATTCGTGGATGGCTGTTTGTGGACACCGAAAATATTACTTGAGCATACAGGGTGCAAAGGATGCCCATGGGTGAAATTTCTAAAACTTTCATGATACCAAGGATCTGCCCCAACGCCATGACCGAGTGGAAACTATGAGCGCACGAGGACCTTATACCAATAGGCCGCAACTCCCATTGTCGTGTAGTCAGTTGGGTAGGGGTATGGCCTTACCCGCCTGGTGTAAGAAGGCACTGCTAAGCTGAGTCTGACCAGCTCATAAATAGGTTCGCTGCCAACGAGCTTTGTTGGTGATTGGTTGTCCACAGATAGGTAGTGAGGTCTCTTACACTTGTTTGACTGTACGGGTCTGGAGAGCAGCAGTCATCCAGCAGTGTACTAGACCCCGGTGATTTCTTTATGATAGAAATGTATTTGATATATGGATTTGGATATGAGCACTGGCATCACTTCACATTGCATTCGCATCGGTATTATAAGCCCCCTTTATGCATCGCCTTGGTATGGCGCCCAGTACTCATTGCATTGTATTCATGACAAGCCTCGGTAAGGCTAGCGATATTGATCATGTTTCCCTTCCTGTACTTCTTATTATTCTTCTGCGCACTATTGTCACACACTTCCACCACCCTCTAAGCTTCTATAAGCTTATGCACGATTGATGCGTTCAGGAGATCCTAGGTCAACATCGTAGCGGCAAAGATTAGATTAGAGTTGAGCCGATGACCCCCAGTGTTGCAGATCTTCTTCCTACTTCTTTCATTATCAGATGTATTTTTTTCAGCTATGTACTTGTAAAAGTTCAAATTTATAGTGGATTTTGTGATGCGTCCCTTTGTTATTTTCGAGATCTACTTGCTGTGATCTTGGGTATGGTCGTATTGAAAATAGTTATACAGTTATAGAAATCCTCCTTGTGGGATCCCAAGATCGGAACCTGCCTTAGGAGCTGAGAATGGGGTACTAAGAAGGCTATTACGGCTAGAAACGGCTATCGGATTCCTTGTGAGTCCGGTTACCGAGTCTGGGGCGTGACACATCCCTTGGTAAGGCATAATACTAACATCTCGAGAGATGACCCACAGCACCAACTAATAGAAGCATAAGTAAATTTTCCAATGGTAAAGCGTCTCTAACAGTATCCTGAAAATCTTTACCATTTGTAGTTATAAAATTTGTGACTTGGACTTAAGTTGACCATAAAGAACCCAACAATAGTCAACAACATATCCATATCTACCATAATCAATGCACAGATGATCGATCTACAAGTATGACCTCAATCACCATCACAACCTTCTCTTCTTGTACCTTTATCTCGACCGGCACTAACATTATCAAAATTCCTAAATCCTATCACTAGGGTATATTTCTCAACCACAATTGATTTTATATGTGTACGATACTTATCATCTCATTGAAGTAAAGCATATACACTAAAGTGAATGTAAAGTAGGATAACCTAGAATCTGTGCTTGAGTAGTCTCAAAATCAAAATTAAGACTTACCAACAATTCGAATGTCATTTTCTTCTTAACATTTCTTTTATATGCCTCTGTATTTGTAAAATGAACAAACTTAAGATCATTTAGTTTACACAATTCCTATTATAAATATGCATCTGAGCATAATAATCAGATGATAATTTTTTCTTCCATCTCAAATGACTGATCTCCTGATAAATATTATAAAAATTTTCATATTATGTTGATTAGCATACAATTTATAAGTAGTCAACTAAATCTCACACATGGTAGAAAAAAAATCATCTACTAACCTTTAAGTTCCATAGAATTGAAGATCCAAGACACAATCGACAAATTGTTTGATTTTCATTTTTCATAATAAGGGTCAATTATAGGAGGTTCTGATATACAATCATCTCTATATACCAACTTTTATTTTTCTTCAACAAACATTTCAATAACATTTAACTGCTGAAGATAATTATTGGACTTAAATATATGGGTTGTAATCTACAACTCAAGATTTTCAGTGTGAATAATCAGTCTTTGCATTTTGAAGGTGATTGAGTTGACTGTCTTAGATATTGATAATGGTGTCATATTTAATCCCAAACAATTAAAGTACTAAATATTAAGACTTCATGCTAATCAATATAATAAAATAATAATAATAATAATAATAAAATAATAATAATAATAATAATAAACTAATATAACCAACTCTAGCTTATAGCAGTTTGAGCAAAGATATAAAAATTAAAAATTAAAAAGGCACCCAATCTTGTACCTCCAAATCAAACCATCAAAGAGAATAAGGAGATCTTACGACAAAATTCATTGGATATTAGTATATTTTTATAAGAAAAATAAATCTCAAATACCTGATCATTGTCCATAAAAGAATCATTGTAAATATGGATAAAAAGAACCCAAAAGGCTCTTCAAACAAAATATTCAACATCTTTAGTTGCTATAAACCAATTTCTAAAAAATTAAAAATAAACACTCCAAAAATCTTATGAAAACTGAATGTTGAGCAACCCTTCAAAGAAAATTAGAAATTACTACTACATCCCTCCTCGTTAATCACTTTCATCGTTGTTTAGGCTACAACGACTCTCAACCCAAGATTAAAATATTAGAATAAAAAACCAAAGAAGAGAAAAGAAGAAGAAAAAAAAAAATAGAGAGGAAAGGGAGATCAAGAAGAGATGATGAAGAGAAAAGCCCATGAGAGTTTTTGATCTGATACCATGTCAAAGAGAAAAAGCTTTTAGGAGAAGAAAAAAAAAAAAAAAAAAAACAACTCTAATTAGAGTTGGGAGAAAAAAGTGCAATGATAAATAGCCTTGACAAACAGACTCATCCCATGTAGTACATAAGTATTAGTGATGTGGACCAGAGAATCCATGTAATATAATAATAAGGAGAACATCACTTTTAAACTATCCCAATTGTAGACCCCACTTTAAATGATGAACAATATATTGATGCAATTAAACCCATGCCTATGGTGGGTGATTGGTTGGGACATATGCTTGGTTGATGAAATTTTATTCAATACAAGGGTGCCAAAAAAAAAAACACAAAAAACAAAAACAAAAAAAAAAAAAAAAAACAAAACAAAACAAAAAAAAAAAAAACAAAACACAAAAAACAAAAACAAAACAAAACTTTAGTTCTCCTGAAAAACACTCACCAATTGTACAAGAATAACTTAACTTATAGAGTCCACCCGGGCCCACCCCTCGTCCGAGCCCAGCCCCAACCTGACCCAACATAGCCCTCTAGGACAAAGGCCTCTTTGGCCCATTATGGCCTGGGCCAAGCTAGGGCCAGTGTACCTCAGCCGGCCTAGCCCGGGCCATTGCCACTACTAATTAGTATCATACCATTCTCATTAAGCATAGGATCCAATGAAGTCATCGGGACAACCCAAAACTGGATCGAGCTTTCAGTTTTCTAATCTCCTGTATAATCAGTATTAAGTAAATGAGATGAACTCAGGCTACTACCAAACAGGAAGCGGACATAAATCGTTCCATGCAGGGGCTCTGTGGGGCCCGCCGTGATGTATGGGTTTCATCCACACCGTTCATCCGTTTTTATAGATCATTTTAGGTCATGGGTCTAGAAATGAGGCAAATCCAAGGATCAATGAACCATACAACAGGAAGCAGTGGTGATAGTGGCACCCATCATTGAAACCTTCCTAGGGCCCACCGTGATGTATGGGTTTCATCCACACCATTCATCTGTTTTTATAGATCATTTTAGGACATGGGCCCAGAAATGAGGCAAATCCAAGGATCAATGAACCATACAACAGGAAGCAGTGGTGATAGTGGCGCCCACCATTGATACCTTCCTGGGGCCCACCGTGATGTTTGTTTGCCATCCAAACTGTTCATAAGGTCACAGACCTGGATGAAGATTTTAATTTTTTTAAAGCTTGATCCAAAACTTCCGTGGCCCCCAGAAGTTTTTAATGGTGAACGTTCAATCCCCACTGTGGTCCACTGGAAAAATTGATGAACACATCACGGAGGGCCCCACAGAGCCCCTGCCTGGACCGGGACGCGGATTAGCTACTGACCTCGACTGTAGCAGTCTCACTACTAAAGTGACATTACCACATTCTGTGGGCCCCACCAGTTATATCCACACCGTCCATTCATTTGGAGAGATCATTTTAGTGCATGAGCCAAAGATTGAGGAAGATCCAAAATTCAAGGGGACCCCACCACGGAAAACAGTGGAGATTGAACGCTTACCATTAAAAACTTCTTTGAGCCACAGAAGTTTTCGATCAAGATAATATTTATGTTTTACCTTATTCCATGTCTGTGTTAACTTATAAACAGGTTAGATCTCAAATAAACATCATGGTGGGCCCTAGGATGTTTTCAACGGTGTCACTGTCCCCACTGTTTTCTATGGTGGGGTCCACTTGAACTTTGGATCTGCCTCATTCTTTGGATGATGCCCTAAAATGATCTCTCCAACTGGATGGACGGTGTGGATACAACAAATATATCATGGTGGGGCCCACAGAACATCGTGACGTCACTTCAGTAGCTAATCCGCGTCCCCTGGACCGATTCCGTCCAGGTGGGGGCAGGACAATCAGATTCCCTGCTAGTGTTTCCCAGCATTAAAGCCAGTTGATTCCCAGGAAGAGAGGGAGAGATCAGTACGTTCACGCCTCATTTCCACCCTGCAATATTTCAGACGTGCAGAAATGCAGTATTACATAAGCCCCACATTGTATATTCATGGCTTCAAAGTCAAGCTAGTCTAGCCATTTGGTGGATATCCTTTTACATTTTATGTGGACAACTACCCCATTCTTTTTTACTAATTTCGTCAACAAGTGTGGTCCATCTCATGACCAAAATTGACCCATTTTGTTGCCACGGTGTGGCCACACGATGAATGGACTGGATCGCGTGAGCTACATTATTTAGGAAGACTCAAAATCAAACCATCTCATTTTCTCTTCTGCAACCTAGCCTAGCAATGGTACAAGCAGGAGCCGACTTTCGGTGCTACAAACCATTTGATGGACCAGACCCATAAAGTGATGGGCCACGCCCCAATATCTTCCTTGAATGGCATCCTGATTCATGGACTTGTAAATAGACAGTTATAGACATTGGTCCACCATTATAAAGAAAAAGATGTGCCCTAATTAGACAGTTACAATCATCCCATTGACGAAGTTTTCAGGGCATCCCCAACCCATGATGGACCCACCTTACAAGCTGATCATAGACTTGCTGCTCCACATTCACAGAATCCAGGTGGGCATTGCATATTACTTGGAATTTGGTGGACCTCGTCGAGTGAGAAATGAACCATTGCATATTTACAGACCCAACATCAGGATCAACAGCCCAAACGCCTGATCTGGTTTCTAACAAACGGAGCTCATTTGTCAACAATCCCTACCACAAGGGTTGCATCTCTGCATGGACGGCCCATGACCCAGAACTCTTCCTGATACATCCTAGCAACCAATCTTGGGCCATTTTTCCAGTCAATGTTAGACCATTGCTGAATCGCTTTTCAACGGTTAATTTGTAGCCCACAAATCAAAAGGCTAGGATTGTCACATACAGGAAATTTTCTCATCAAAGACCATCCATTGTGGCCAGCAAACCAATGGTCTCAATTAATCAACCTTGATTCCCAGTTGTCTGAAAGGAAAAAACCGAGGTATATCATTCTACTCCCAAAAGGGCCCAAAAAAAAAAAAAAAAAACGTTTTATGGAAGAAAGGTGAACTAATTAAACCCAATAATAAAACACAAGCACAAACAAGTCCCTTCTACTGATACAGAAAATCATCGTTGACAAACATAAATATACACTGGCAACTGAACACTAACCATCAATATCTCATGGGACACCTCGATCATGCAGTGCTGGTTTCTCCCCAGAGCTTCTGCAAATCATTTGCAAGTTGCTGCCCGATTTGGATGTTGGAATCACAGCAGCTACAACTTTTTACCTGATGCAAGACAATCAAATTAGCAATGGTTTTTACAACTCAAAACTTGAGGCATCGGTAGAGTGGAGCAATTCAGTCAAGTCGTTTTGAGTCTTGAAGAAGAATACTCAGGAATATTTTAATTTTAGAAATTCTAAAGATACAGACTGTTGGCATGTTAAGTAGAGTTCTAGTCTTTTAGAGAGTCATGAACAAATCTTGATCAGGTAGATAACCAAATCGAGTTTATATATATATATATATATTTCTCTAGTCCTGATGAGATCTGAATAGGAGACTTTTTGGGTTTTCAATCAAAGATTAGGAAACATGCTTTATGCTTTGTAACATGAAAATTTAACATTAGAATGGTAATGAATGCCAATATAAGAGGCTGCATTTGAAAAGTGCTCGAAATGGCAATGCTGCTAAATCTAACAGCAACCACATTAAATGTGAATATCACTTTAAATTAAATTCAAATATCACGTCATTTGCTAAATGCAGAGAAAGTGTCTTATGCTAAATGAGGATCAGATACCCAAACAACTGAATGGATAAAGAAAACACACCATATAAGAATATTTGAATAGAGTGGGATAAACAAGTTTTGAAATTAAATTATCTTCACAATTTACAAAAATAAATGAGATCTTCACAAATTCAGAAAGAGCGCAGTGCCCTCTAACTCCCTGGAATGACCCTTTTTATAGATTGTAGACATTCAAGAATCCCTTTGAAATCTTTATCTATAACTTTCCAACTCTTAGATTGATTCCGAATCAACATAATCTATCCAAAATAGGATACTAAGTAGCAAAAACTAAGGCCCTGCTTGTAATGATTTCATACTAACAGCAATTATGTATTAGAGATCAAGATATCTATTACAGAGTGAGTCTTAACTAAAATGAGATTAACTCATTTTGACGCATCTCCCAAACAGGGCCTAAATCTATCAGATTTAGTCAAACCGTAATGGCCTAAAAATAAAGGTTAGGGAATAGATCGAGAAGCCACATGACTGTATAGGACAGAGATGTAGTGGTAATGGAATGTGAATAGGTGTCCAACAAGCTTTGTATTATAGGGTGATGGATTCCAGCAGACCCTTGTACTATTTATGGACCCACTTGTACCATTTATGGACCCACTGATTGAAGTAAGATGACCACTGGAAAGAACTGAAGAATGAGCAAATATAGTGGCATGGCCCTCGGTGCTTAGAGGAGACTTTAACACAATTCTCTGCTCTTCCAAAAAATTGGACGGCAGCTGGATGATGATGAGTATGAAAAGGATTGTAGATTTCATTTAGGACAAGGAGAGATTTCTACCACTCTTCAGTTTTTGTGAATCAAATCCCTCATTCTGGGGGAAAAATCAGGAGGGGGGAAAACATGCATAAATACTGTGAAAAAAAATATATATAGAAAAATTGTTTTTAAAATATATTTCAGGGATCTGGCTGTAGAGTGGATTTTGAACACTCTTGAATTTTCATAAATCAAATCTCTCATTTTAGGGAGAAAATCGAGAAGGGGGGAAAATGTGTGTAAATGCTGCAAAAAAAAACATATTTTTAAAAAAGGATTTTTTTTTCTTTTGAAATTTTTTTTGGGGATCTGGTTGGGGATTTCTACCCCTCCTCTTTGATTTTTTTTTTTTAAATTATATTTATCTAAAATTTTGAAAATGCTAAAAAAACTGATTTATTTTTTTAAAATAATGATACTGTTTCGTGAAAAAACTTACTTATTCTTTACTATTTATGGATGGATGTTGATGAGTGATGTATTAATATTTTAAAATAATTTATTTTTCAAAGTTTTAAAAATAATGAAAATTAAAATTAAAAAAAAAAAAAAAAATCTGTTTATTTTAAAAATAATTATATATGATATGTATATGTGGATGTGTGCTTGATGGATGGATGGATAGATGTGTTATACATGGATGGATGGATATGTTAGGAATGGATTGATAGGTGCGTATGAATGCATGAGTGCATGCATGGAAGTATGTATGTATGTGTGCATGATGGATGATGGATTATGGATGATGTATCTATATATGTATGCACGGATAAATTTTTCTCATTATTGCACAGCACATGGTTTAAGGCCCAATTGAATGGAAACTTATTATGTATAGTTCTTTTTTATAATTTTTATATTTCTATATATGTAATCATGTACCTTTTAGTATTTCCTGAAGTTTTGCTGAAAAAATTACACCTTTTTCTCCATGTTCCCTCAATGTTTCCCTTGATTAGCGATATATTTTCAAGTATCAGTGATATCGATACATATTTCCGAATCCTCAATTAGCGACACATGTAATGCTACCGATACTGCGAACACTACTTCTAAATGAGTTCAAAAGACCAAAGGCCTATATTGGGATGAAGTGAAGTGAACCACCATTCGTTAGAAATCACCTTGTTCCAAGGTTGTCCAGCTCCCCTCCAAATCTCCACAACCATTTCGCTACAAGGTATAAATTTAACATAGAGATCTAATACCAAAAACCCTGCTTCTTTCAATTTGCTGCCTCAAGCTATCCACAAGATGGAATTTCTTCTTTGCAGCCCCAGTCAAGTATTCCCTCTGGATCCTTCTCACCCTATTTGATAACATTGATGGGGATGATGGGATAGAACCACGTAATAAAGAGACCCATCAGCCAACGCTGACTTGATCAGCTTTAGATGACCACCGAAAGATAAGTGGAAACTTTTTGAACCCAATAACTTCTGCTAAATTCTTTCCAGGATCACATCATGGAAATGCTTGCCAGTTTTCCAATGGAAATGGGAAGACAAAGTAGGTGGAAGGAAGCTTGCCTTTCATACATCCAAAAATCTGAGCAACAACGTTTACGGCCTGGTTGGATAGAACGCAACCAGCTTGCATCAACAAAACAAGTGTGTGCAGTGCTTTCCCTTCTCAACAAGAGAATACAACATTCTTTTTTTTTTTTATCAAAAAGTTAAATGGAAGGAAAAGAGTTTGCCTCTGATGTGACGTTTTAGATGGCAATTTTGGAGGGAAAATGATTCCCTTTGTGGAATTGCAATCCAAATAATTGCAAATGCAAAGCAAAAGCATTTTACAGGAATTTTTTTTTTAGCAAAACAAGCAGGTGCAAAGGGTTTGTTTCCCCTCATGCTGATGTCAGTTTACCTCCCACTTATGTCACGTTTTTTGCTTTCCATTCAATTCCCTTACTTTACCTTCAATCTAAACAGGCCCTTCTTTACTAAGCCACACAACCAAAAGCTCACCGTTTTGTATGTTAATTTTCTGGCCTCACACTGCCATGAAGCATTGCAAAACTTGACTTGAATCCAGTCCACCTGGGATAACAGCAATGTGTTATCCATTAATTGTAAGTGGGAAATCTAAAAGTTAGCGGTCTCAACAGAGAAGTTGCTAACTAAGCAACCTCGCTAGCTCGATCTTGCATTATACTAAGCCCTTATGCAACCCTGACAAATACAAACATAGGCAAATGATCATGCCGGCAACTGCAAGAGCTTTGAAAGAATCCCTTGGGAGATTCACTCACAAGCACTAATTGCCACCTAGGGACGCCGTGTTGAGATATTCCCAGAAACAAATCTATCCATTCCCAAAACCAGAAATCTATCCAACCGTAACATGGTTAGCCTATCTTGCTGGTTTGACCATGTCAACTTAGAGCCCAAAAAAATGTAGATCGATCAGGTCATTTCTCATTGGAGAATTTCCGAAAACTTCCATTAATAATGAGCCATTCAACTTTTCATGTGGATATTGGACTATATTAAAGTCGCCACTGAAGCACAATGGCGTATTCCACCTGTTCCTAACGGTGTCCAATTTCTCCATCCTTGGACAGATCCTTTTCCTGTTTTGCTAGAGGATCCCAACAGCAACAGCTTTTGACACTTACAGCTGATGTACCCCTCATAATCCCCCATGATGGCCATAGTTCACCAAGGAGGATATACTAATTAGCTCTCTCATACCTTGATACTCCTAATGTTCTCACTTCTTTTCGGAATCTTGAAAATTGTAAACATATATTCATTGTCACCCTCCACAACAAACCCAATTGCTCCCCCCACTTGCTGGATGCAGTCCGTCCTACATTGAATGTCATGAAGCACATACTTTCCAATAGCAATCACACTGTCCTGGTGAGTAACCATGTGTTTTATGAACACCCTCCTGCATTGCCCATAAATCCCCTTCATCCCCTTCCAGAACCTGAGCAGAGACGTGCAACAATCATCATTTCGCTGCACAGGTCCTCACCTTCCAAAGAAAATCCTCCAGAACTAATTTGGAAAACTAGTTCCAAGGTTGGGACCAATTAAAAGGGGTGGCAAAATCTTCTATAAAGGGATAAGATTCAAAGTTGGGAATGGGGAAGGACATGATTCTGGGAAGACCTATATTTGGAAGATGATGCCTTAATTAATACATTTATGAGGATATGCTCGATGCCATCCAGAATTCTTCTATTGAATAAGTTTATTAAATAGAAAATGACAGTTGTTTGGACAATACAATTTCGTTGGACTCTATGGAAGTTGGAAGGTTGATATGCTAGCTAATACTCTCGATATTCTCAAACAGTGTTTCCTTTTCCTTCAAAGGAAGATGAAAGAGTTTGGGCTCCATTGGCGAGTGGCTCCTCTACCAAATCGTTCTCTGAAGCTATGCATTCCAGTCTCAAGTAAACCCCAGTATGTGCAATTTGGGGTTTACACGATCCTCCATGCGTGAAGGCCTTCTGTTGGGCAGCGGCTACATTCAAAATTTTCACTTTGGACAACCTTCATAAAAGAAACTGGACCATTACCAATAGGCGCATAACGTGTCGGGAAAATCATGTTTTTTGTTCACTGCAACACAGCCTGGAGAATTTTGAATGAACATTTTCAGCTTGTCGAAATTGAATGGGACGTGCCAAGATCATTGGGCCTTGTGATAGATGGGCGAACTGGTGGTCGTTTCACTCCTAGTGGCAAAAGCCTTTGGAGGATGTTGCCTTTAACAATCATGTGGAAAATATGAAAAGAAATAGAACTTTTGAAGATCTTCGTTATAGCCATGTGAAGATAGTTGGAAAGATAAAAAGGTCTTTATGATGTATGGTTTGTTCCTCATCAGAATCCTTCAGTTTCCCGATTTATCCTATCTATTTCCCAATTGGAGGGAGGTGATCCTACATTCTCACTGACCTCCTATAAAAGTGGATTGTTGGTACCCTCTACCTTCTGGTTAGTGGAAGTTAAACATTGGTGATAGCTCTATGGGAAATCCCGGGGATTTGGGGTTTCTTAAGGATGAACATTGCTTAGTGAAGTTCCCCTTCTTGGATCCAGCAGAATAGGATTCTCAAGTCAGGCTGAACTCTTAGCAATCGAAGTGGAGATTTTTGCAAAGCGAATGAATGACACACTTTAGTTGAGGGAGAGTTACCATTCAAGCAAAAAAAAAAAGAGTCAACTGCATGCCCATATGGGGCTTCCTCTCATCTGTGGTAACTGGCTTCATCCTTGACCCCTTGAAAAAAACAAGACCAAAAAAAAGAAATAGCCTTCATCTTTAATTAATTGAGATCGCTATGTCAATCAAAGATAATTGTAGGTAAGTGTACTAATCACATATCAAATAGCATTGCCAATTCTTTGGCTAAGGATGGGGTCCACAGGTCTTCTATTTGTACAGTAGACTAATATATCCATTGCCTTTATGGATCTTGCTTCCTTTATCTTTCTTGTTCCATTTTGGGGCCATTTTAATAAAATTTCTTACCAAAAGGGAAAAAAAGAAACCAGCCTCCAAGGTCTTGAGAAAAACAGCAAAAGCAACTGCTGTAATATTCTAGAAGTAGTGGCTGTAGTCTCAACAATTCAGCCCTGAAGAAAGCAGCAAACAGTCCAAAAGGTCAGCAAATGGTGGGTCCCATGGTGGGCACTGGGCCCACATCACAAGCTTAATTGCAATTTGGGCAAATTGTCATTCTTCTCAATGGTCATCTAACAATTCCTGAATGCATGTATAAGCAATCACTACAGGTTTTCCTTCTCTCTTTCATGATATGAAGTTTTCCTTTAGAACCGCACAAGAATATATGCATCCCATCCAATCTTTAAGGGTGTATTTGAATTACTATTGGAACCCAATTTTCATGGGATTTCAATGAAGTCAGATTTTACAAAATCTGACTTCAAAGTTGTCCTGTTTGGATTACCCAAATCTAGTTTCCAAGTCCCCATTTTTAATCACAAGAGTCCAATTGAGAAATTCCAATCGGGCTTGGATTTTACCAGGTCGGACTTTGAGAAGGTTGGGTGTCTGAAATGCTAAGGCCACAATTTCTTTCCATAAGAGTTTTGATGGATAAGAAGTTACTTAACATAAGAGTTCTGATGGATAAGAAGTTACTTAAATACACGTTCACATGTACCAACATGGCACACAGGTGGGCCCCAGCATGCTGGTGTACTAGCCCAAAAGTCAAGTCTGGTCCACTTATCATGTGGGTGAAAGATCAATGAAACTAATGGAAGTTGGAAAAAACTTGGCCAACTATTTTCATACAATCCATTTGTTTCTGACATTGTGGTCCACATGATTAGTTGGCTGGTTTGCCTTTTCACCCAAGGAACATACGTGGTAACCCTCTTAATGGACATCTTGTATTCTCCCGCATGTACTATGTTGGCTCATGCAGTGGCATGTAGATGGGCAGCCTTAAAGGGGGCATGTAGGTTTAGCCAACCTCTTGAATCCATTAATAAGAGGCAAATCTTGACACTTTGCGAGAATGTGATAGTTCATACAACCAGTGTTCGAAATATCGGTATCGCATCACGTATCACATCCTTGGGATATAGATACGTATTGGTTATTGCATGGAATATATCGTTTGTATCAGGTAATTCATCGCACTTTTTGGGAAACATGGGGAAACATTAGGAAAATCGTTGAATTTTTCAATGGAACTTTAGGGATTGTTAAAAAAGACCTAATTACACACCTTTAAATCATAGCATCTCAAAAAATAAGTGCACGTAATAGGTTTCCTTTGTATAGGGTCCTAAGCCATGCGTTGTCTAACTAAACTAATGCAACTATATTCAAATTGAATGCAAAACTGTATGTGATCAATTCATCAAACACTCCTAAATACTTCAAAATTAGTCTCAATTGACAAATGGTTGAAGGGAAATTTTGAAAATAATAATAATATTTTAATAATTTTTAATTTAAAAATGATTTTTATTTTTCAAAAATTAACAAGGACTAAACAAATCAGTCAGTAGACCAGCCCTCGTACACGCTTGATTTCATGTTTGGAGTGCAGCATTGCAAGCAATTTAGGAGAAATTGGGGAAATTTTGAATTTTTCCCATTCTTCCCCAAATCAAACCACCTACAGTCAAATTTCAAAATTAAAGTGTATGTGATGATCATTTTATCAAATACTCCTAAATTTTCAAAATTAGTTTCAATTGATAGCTAGTTGAAGGAAATTTTCGAAAAAAAAAAAAACATGGTGAACATGAAGAACCAATGGATATCAAAATCAAAGCTCCAACTCCATGATTTTTTTCATGCAAAACATGAAGAACCAATGGATTTATAACCATTTGACACAGACTTAACATGATTTCAACAACAACAACAACAACAACAACAAAAAATAAATAAATAAAAATAAAAAAAGAGCGATCAGAAATTGAAAATGCTCACCAGATCGAACATGTGGGATATATCAGCAATACCTGTGCATTTCGTATCGCACAAATGAGATACAAGATATATTGTGGGATATATTGGCTGATATCATTGATATTTAAAACATTGCATACAACTGATCAATTGTACAAGTGCATGCATCAAGTAAAATAAATTAAACTGTCCAAATTGTGGACCCCAATTTAGATGACTCGGAAAATGAAATATACACTGCAATGGTGTTAGAAATTGCTTATTGGTGGACATCTAACTTACAGTGTACATGAAAAATCATTGATAGTGTGAATTCAACTCATTGATAGTGTGAATTCAACTAAGAAATGTCAATTAATCAGAGCTAAGTATCAACCACTCTGATTGTGTGGATTGTTGCTTTCAGTCCTTTGTTAAGTGACTAAGCCTGTTAGAGATGTGGATTGAGTTCCAATATATGGATAAGGGAAGAGAGTTCACCTAGATGTGATAAGAGGTCCAATAGCTACTTGCATTGAGCTTCATGTTCCGGTCAAAGATGTTGCCTGAATACATCAAGGGGTCATTTGGATACCTGTAAGTCATGAAGTTGTAATCCGATTACAGGTAATCTGATTACAAGTGTAAAGTGTTTACATGCGGTCCTTTTTGGCTTTAAGTTGTAATCTGATTACAGGAAAACAATTGTTTGTGTATGGATAACTTGAAATCTATTTACAGCTTGTAATTAGGTATTCACTCACAACAGAGCTTGGAGTGGTAAATCCTCTAAAAATAATCAAACGAAATATAAAGTTTTTTTGTAAGATAGATCATTGGGATAAGCCCAACTCAATAAAGAGTGGCCGATTTTACGGTAAACAATCATTTGGTGAGCCACAAAAGTAGGCCCACTAATTCAAACACAGCACTAAGGTTTGATAACATCCCAACATATGAGAAGTTTCAAACCTAGCAATAGTAACTAAGAGAGAGACGTTTTTCTTTCTTTCTTTTTTTTTTTTTTTTTTTCTTATTCATCTTCTTCTTTTGTTTTGAGTCCTTGTAGCCATTGGAAGATGATCCGCAACTCTTCCTACTTTGAAATTTTTCAAAAATTATAGCCATTGCATGAAATCCCTTTACCTGTAATTTGAAACATGACTTTTTCTCCCATTTCAGATTACAGCTAAAAGTTGTAATCGGATTACAACCTGTAATCTGATTACAGGCAGATATACCCATCCAAACACCCCCTGTAATCTGATTAACTATAAACAGATTCCTACTTGAGGACTTTACAGGCATCCAAATGACCCCTAAGAAATTACTGGAGCTGCAGTGCAATGTCCAGCCATTCCAAATCTCTGCTAAGAAACTAAACCTGTTGGAGATGTAGATTGAGCTCTAATATAGGGAAGAGATGGGGAGGATGCTACAAGAGGGCAACACTTTTCTCAACAATCTAATCCTTGGGTTGAGCCGGTGGGGTGACTGTAGAACACAAGCTTGATCAAGATCTTGGTTCAAATTTTCTAAAATTTTATTAGAGGTATGGGCAAAGAAAGTTCTTCAGCCAATGGGTCATGTCACATGTGTGGAGGTGGATGGTAAAATGGCAAGACAAGAGGAGGTGCAGTTTGTCACATGAAAATATGCAGGGGATTCAGGGAAGTCAAGCTGTGGGTTGAAGATTGTTGTTCCCAACCTCAATGCATGAGGCGAAAACAAGAGATACAAAATCAAGTCGCGAGAGTCATGAAAAGAGAGAAGGGGCAGGGGCGGTAACGCAAGAAGTGGCCGACAGGTAAAGCTAGGTTACATTTTCCTTCAGATTTGGATCTAAACATGACATTGTAGAACAAACACCAATGAAGTTAAGACTATGGAAGGGATTACTAATAGTCCATTAGTCAAAACTAGTGATCAATCATCCCTTCTCTTTTATTGTAGAAAACCAGTGTTTTAAATAGCGAATAGCAAGTAGCATGGCATTCCCCCCTCTGAAGCGTGAGGTATAAGCTACATAGCAAGCTACCCGCTACTAACGAACTATTTATTAAAATAATGAAAAATTGGGCAAAGAGTAAACATAAACATAAAAGATCGCAATGTAACTAATTTTTATTCTTTACATCATATTATTTCACTACAATCATTGGAAACATTAACTAATTTCAGTGAAAATCAAAAAATGTAACAAATCATCGAAAACATTAATTGATTTTACTATTTTACTGAAAAATAACACAAAACATAGGCTATGTAGCGTGTAGTGTGCCTTACAACATATACTACATTGGATGCGGCTAGTGGTACATGCGACTTGAGCTATTTTCATGAGCTATGTGGCACAAAGGCTACACTATATAGCACATGCTACACGATACATAGCGTACACTATTTAAAACATTGTAGAAACACATGCCCAAAAGGAAATAACACATGCTAAAACCCACAAAAAACTACAAAGCAATTTTTTTACTCAAAATAACAAGGTAGGTTGCTACAAGCAAGGAGGCCTTTGGCAACCAAAGAAAACCCTAATATAATAGGCAATAATCAAAGTGCCCTTGAATCCCGTCACAACCATATAGGCCATTTGCAAATTGACCATAACTTAAATGGCATCAGATTTTTCATGATCTTGGGATCATTTGAAATCTAACTCAATGGGCTTTCAAACAGGGTCATTGTTGTGTTGTTCCGACATCATTTGATGCAAGTGGCCCACCGAAAAAGGTGACAAAAATATAAAAGGGAACATATTGAATAAATCATGACCCACTCTAGCCCCAACAAGCAATTAAAATAACTCCTATGAACTTGAGGAACAATTGATTGCTCTCATAGGCCCCAAAATATAATCTGAGTAAATTCATCAGAAGATTACGGAAGAGACTGGCCCCAAAATCTTCAAAGAGATCCACCACAAATTTCAGAAGAACCCAGTAAACTCTCAAACAACTGAAAAAACAAATCCCCAAATATCCTGAGTGAAACTACAATGGAGAAAGTGATCCACTAATTATTCATCTTCCATAACAAAAATAAATAAATAAGAAAAACAGACATTCGGAAGAGCTAAATTTTCTTTCAAGGTTATCAAGTGATAATTTTGTTCACCACAACTGCCCAACAGAAAGCTTAGGGAGGAACCCTAATGCAGGGGCATTTTCACACTGGGCTCGAGTGGAGTCGCTTGTGGGATGCAGGGGCACACTCGAGGTGGGTGCGGCCCACGGAGGAGGTCTCGTGTTCGAGACTCCTCACCAGGGGTGATTAATGCGCATTTCACACCGGGCTCGAGTGGGGTAGCCCGTGGGATGCGGGGACACACTCGGGGTGGGCAGCCCATGTGATATGGGGCCCACGAAGGGGGTTCGACCGAGGTCCTAAAACCCATGAGATGTGGGGCATAGGCTATGAGATAAAGGGATTAATTCGTCATACTCTAACAGTTCGAGCTTTTAGAGCAAGTGGTTAATCGTCCTGCATCAAATTGGTATCAAAGCGGGAGGTCTCGGGTTCAGACTCCTCACCGGGGGTGATTGATGCAGGGGCATTTTCACACTAGGCTCGAGTGGAGTCACTTGTGGGATGCAAGGGCACACTCGTTAATTGTCCTGCATCAAACCCCAAGGCCAAGTATGAGATGTCTGAAGAGCTTTCACAGACATTTTTGAAGAGAACAATTCGTTTGGAAAAAGGGACCCAAATCCGGCATTTAAAAGCAAAAGTGCCCCTATAAGATCCTTGAGGATTTTTTATTTAATGTAACAATTTTATTAAACAGGGGACCAGGACAATCCAAAGAATACAAAAACAATCAATTTACAAAAGGGGAGTGCCAATAAACATCTTCGATTGAGACCGCAACCCAATCCTTTACATTTAAGCTAGCTTTCCTAAAAACGTCCAGTGCTCTTCGATTGAGACCGCAACCCAATCCTTTACATCTAAGCTAGCTTTCCTAAAAATGTCCAATACTCCCCCACTAGAATTTCGAAAGCAACTATTGTTACCTAAACGTTCCCCCCATGACGCCCAATCCTTTACATCTAAGCTAGCTTTCCTAAAAATGTCCAATGCTCCCCCACTAGAATTTCGAAAGCAACTATTGTTACCTAAACGTTCCCCCCATGACGCCCAAATGCCGGCCAGTAAGGCCAACTTCTAACATCTCTTGTCAATCTTCCTAACCCCTCCTTGCCACAGAAAGAATGAAATCCTTGATTGATGTAAGCATCACCAGTTTCACGCTAAAGCATCCCAGAAAGCTCTCCCAAACTATTCTCACAAACGGACATCGGATGAATAGGTGATCTACTGATTCCTTGTTCTTCTTGCATGGTAGACAGATATTAGTACTTGTCATTCTTTTTTTTTTTCTTAAGTTCTCAATTATGAGCACTTTTCTAACCCACTAGCCAAGCCAACGCAGATGCCTTTAGAGGGGCCCCGTAGGACCATAGGAGGGAGGTATGCAATGCTTCCTTCCTTAAGGGCCTGTTTGATTTTTCTAATTACACGATAAATGGTTGCAAATGGGTCATCATTATTTCTCAACATAGTTTAATTCAACCTTCTCAACATAGTTTGATTCAACCAGGAATTGCTGCCTTGAAGATCGTACAAATCCCATGTGAATTCCAACTGTTTCAATATGCTCAAAAACTATGGAGCCAAAAACTTTAGGAAAACCCCAAGGCCAAGGATGAGATGTATGAAGAGCTTTCGCAGACACTTTTGAAGAGAACAATTCGTTGGACAAAAGGGACTCAAAACCGGCATTTGAAAGCAAAAGTGCCCCTATAAGATCCTTGAGGATTTTATTTTTTTTTTTAATGTAACAATTTTATTAAACAGGGGACCAAGACAATCCAAAGAATACAGAAACAATCAATTTACAAAAAGGGAGTGACAATAAACATCTCTGATTGAGATCGCAACCCAATCCTTTACATCTACGCTAGCTTTCCTAAAAACGTCCAGTGCTCTCCAATTGAGACCGCGACCCAATCCTTCACATCTAAGCTAGCTTTCCTAAAAACGTCCAGTGCTCCCCACTAGAATTTTGAAAGAAACTATTGTTACCTAAACGTTCCCCCCATAACGCCCAAATGTTGGCCAGTGAGGCCAACTTCTAACATCTCTTGCCAATCTTCCCAACCCCTCCTTGCCAAAAAAAAGAATGAAATCCTTGATTGATGTAAGCATCACCAGTTTCATGCCAAAGCATCCCAGAAAGCTCTTCCAGACTATTCTCACAAACGGACATCAGATGAATAGGTGATCTACTGATTCCTTGTTCTTCGTGCATGCCAGACAGATATTAGTACTTGTCATTCTTTTTTTTTCTTAAGTTGTCGATTATGAGCACTTTTCTAACCCACTAGCCAAGCCAACGCAACAGCCTTTAGAGGGGCCCCATAGGACCATAGGAGGGAGGTATGCAATGCTTCCTTCCTTAAGGGCCTGTTTGATTTTTCTAATTACGCGATAAATGGTTGCAAATGGGCCATCATTATTTCTCAACATAGTTTGATTCAACCAGGAATTGCTGCCTTGAAAATCGTATAAATCCCATTTGAATTCCATCTGTTTCAATATGCTCAGAAACTATGGAGCCCCAAACTTTAGGAAAACCCCAAGGCCAAGGATGAGATGTATGAAGAGCTTTCACAGACACTTTTGAAGAGAACAATTCATTTGGCAAAAGGGACTAGAATCCGGCATTCGAAAGCAAAAGTGCACCTATAAGATCCTTGAGGATTTTTATTTTTTTTTATGTAACAATTTTATTAAACAGGGGACCAAGACAATTCAAAGAATACAGAAACAATCAATTTACAAAAGGGAATGCCAATAAACATCTCCGATTGAGACCGCAACCTAATCCTTTATATCTAAGCTAGCTTTCCTAAAAACGTCCAGTGCTCTCCAATTGAGACCGCAACCCAATCCTTAACATCTAAGCTAGCTTTCCTAAAAACGTCCAGTGCTCCCCCACTAGAATTTCGAAAGAAACTATTGTTACCTAAATGTTCCCCCCATAACACCCAAATGCCGGCCAGTAAGGCCAACTTCTAACGTCTCTTGTCAATCTTCCCAACCCCTCCTTGCCAAAGAAAGAATGAAATCCTTGATTGATGTAAGCAACACTAGTTTCACGCCAAAGCATCCCAGAAAGCTCTCCTAGATTATTCTCACAAACGGACATCGGATGAATAGGTGATCTACTGATTCCTTGTTCTTCATGCATGCCAGACAGATATTAGTACTTGTCATTCTTTCTTTTTTTTCTTAAGTTGTCGATTATGAGCACTTTTCTAACCCACTAGCCAAGCCAACGCAACATCCTTTAGAGGGGCCCCGTAGGACCATAGGAGGGAGGTATGCAATGCTTCCTTCCTTAAGGGCCTATTTGACTTTTCTAATTACACGATAAATGGTTGCAAATGGATCATCATTATTTCTCAACATAGTTTGATTCAACCAGGAATTGTTGCCTTGAAAATCGTATAAATCCCATGTGAATTCCATCTGTTTCAATATGCTCAAAAACTATGGAGCCCACCGTGATGAATATGTCATCCATTCAATAAGCTCATTTTCAGGCATGAGTTTAAAAATGAGGCAAATCCAAAGCTCAAATGAACCGCACCACATGAAAGAGAGATTCAAAAAGACCTCAACCGTTGAAAGCTAAAACCTTCCTAGGGCCCACAATGATATTTATTTGTCATCTAACTTGTTAGTAATGTTATATAGACATGGATATATAACAACTTGATCGAAAACTTCTGTGGCCCATAAGAAGTTATCAACGGTAGACATTCAATTCCCACTGTTTACCATGGTGTGGTTCACTTGAGCTTTGGATTTTGGGCCCATGCCCTAAAATGAGCCAGCGGAACAGATGAATGGCATGGATATGACCAATACATCATGGTGGGCCTCTCAATTTTTGCCTCTAAAATGTTTTTTGGCTTCCATTCTGCACTAAAACACTGAACATGTCACCATCAGCCTTAGGGTAAGAGATGTAATTACAAGTGTAAATAATGATAGTTATTTTAAAATGTATTTACATTGTAATTTGAAAATCAAACACCTCCTAAATTATTCCTTGTTAGCAACTCATAGAAGAATAGAACTGAGAACTGGCCAGACTTGTCCACAGACCAAACCATTATGGTGTGTAGCCTCAAAAAATTTAGCGCCCATTAATGATCAACATCTTCCTATTTCTTAAGTGTTACTAGTAAAAAAACAAAAAAAAAAAAATCTCTTTTGACCAACAAAAGCTCTCTGAACAATTATCACGGACCAAAACAAATGCTAAAACGATGAGCCAGCTTCCCGGGTGAGTAAAGCTTGCAAGGCCATAGCCTGTGAGATAAACTTAGGACTTCTAACCCAGGCAATCATGTAGGAGCCTAGGCAAATCTCCATGCTTACTCTGCCAATATGCATATAGCTTTCCATTTTAGTTTCTCCAAAAAAAATCTTGCCGGATAAGCTCCATAGATCTCACTAAATCGGATGGTGACTCTGCCTCCAGAACATTACATAATAAATTACAGGCCATAAATTAGACAAGGCCTAAAGTGAATCAAGAAAATCAGAGACAAAAGGTGAAATTTCATATATTGGATGACACAATACTGAAACAGGAAATTTTGATGGATAATGCTGCCTATGACCTCCAACTTGATACTTTATCAATATAGAAAGAACTGTACAATCCTGCTTTCCATTGTTTCAATCTTTCATGGATTCATTGGCAGGTGAGAACAATTCAAAATAATGGACTAGACTTTTTTGTTTTTTTTTTTTCTTTGTTTGTTGGGTTAGCTTGTTAGTACACACACTCCATGTTAGCCACCCCCACTAGGGATCGATACCAAGACCTCAAGTGTTGAAACGAGGTATCTCCACTTAGTCTGCTAGTTGAGCTATGGATCTGGGTGTAAATAATGGACTAGACTGGTTTTAAAACATCCATAAATACATGTGCATGCATCATAGCCAAACACCATGCCCGTGTGTGTTAAGTAATGGACTTCACTCATTTAGAAAGAGAAATATGCCAAGGCTATGAACCCAATGAGCAACTTTCTAACCTTTCCAGATAATGAATTATATTCAATGGACCTCATAAAACATCTGAAGATTTCAAATAACCTATTTATAGAAGTATAAATTGCTTCTATTTGATTCCACATGAAGAACAACTCACATCATCTTAATTCATCTTAATTTACCTTCCATTTCATGACCCTTGGCATTCAGGAACCACAGAAGGCAGACAAACATAATAGATTTTTTCCATTGACCCATCAACTTTATAGTGAGGCACACCTTTCGGTGATCCAGACCATCCATTTGATGGGCCATGTTTTAGATGGATCAGGCCAAGAATCTCTTCCACTAAATGATCTTAACCATCCTATTAGAGCCCTGCAAATGGATGGTCTAGTCAGCAGGCCATATTCAACCAAAAACAAAAGAAGGAAAAAATCCAGCAACCATTTGCTAAGATTTTCCAAAGTGATATTTTTGGCACAAGAACGTTCAAAATAGGACCCACAGGGCCCACCAGATGAACAGTCTAGACCACACCAAGACTAAGAGTAGGTCTCACCAGTATGTCACTGACCAAACCAAAAATAAATACAAAAATCGTTTCTAGCCTATCATTTTATTTTCCTCAATATCTATTTTGCAACAGTTCCAGTCTGAATCAGAACTTCCTCCACCATAAACAACATTGCACAATTTGATCGATTTAGGAAAGGGGCTATAATTAGCACGCACTGAATATCATGTAGTAAGTGCTATCAGACCCTCTAATAAGATATACCATTGTAGCAAATGCTAACAGATCCTCTAACAAATAAGATAGAAGACATTTCTATGAGTCAGAATCGAATAACTGACATGCCACCTCCCAGATGGGCCAACAGTCAAAAAAAAGCACAGCGAGTGATGTTTTCTCGACTGCCGCTCCTCGAAATTGGCCTAGTTTCCAGGCTAGGTCATCCAAAAGTAGTCCTCCAATAGGACAGTCCAGATCCATCACCAAACTGCACCAATCAAGTTCTATAGCATCGATATTAACTACTAAGCAGTACTAAATGCACAATGGATCCAAAACCTTCAAGAAAATGGCAACAATAAGAGTAGCTCGCGAATTGGGAATGTCCCATCATGCGTTGAGTATGTAAATGTGGGTCCCACATTTCCGTTATTCATACCATCAATCTGATGGGGCTTTGTCATAGATGAACTGTACCATAGAATCTTGAATACTAGCAGATCCCAGCCATCCAATCTTTGAACATAGACTACCCGCACTTTTTTTTCTCAACTATTCATTTCCAGGCCAACAATCAATAGGCTAGGATCGACCCATCTGGGAGATTATCAAGGTGCACTCCATCCATTATAGAGACCATTATTTCAACGGTTTGGATCACCAAACAACAGCCCCCACACATACAAAAACTCAGCGGAAAGCAAAAAAGGAGGAGAGCTCACCAGGACCAGAACTGTACTTGGGGCGCTTCATCTTCTCCATCTCAAGCTGCGCCTCCATGAACATCTGCATCCTCTGGTACTCAAGCTCCTTGGCAAACTCCATCCTCTGCCGCTCCAGCTCCATCAGCTGCTGCTGCTTTGAGCTTTCGATCCTCTCATAGATCTCCCCAAACTTGAGTATCGCCCTCGCCAGCTCGCTCAGCACCCCGCTGCCATCCCCCGCCTCCGGATCCCGCCGCCGCTGCTTCCTTGGCCCGCCATCAAACGCCACATCGTCGTCATCGTCGTCATTGCCGCCACGGGAGCTCTCGGTGGTCCCGCGGGAATTCAGCCTCGATTTAGAAGAGGACCCGCCCGAGTAGACGGCCAGGGCGGTGGTAGCAGCGGCGGGAGGGTTCTGCTTGGCAGGGTGCCTGACGGTGAACGTGACGGAAGTTGGGGTCTTAGCGGACGTTTTAACGGCGGCGGGAGTGGTGGAGCCGATGAGACTGTCGAGGCGGGAGAAAAAGGGCCACTTGGAAGGAGCGAGCTTGGATTTCTCGAGCTTGTATTTCTTTTTCAGGGTGTCGATGCGGTTCTTGCACTGGATGTCCGTCTTCCGGGGCTTAACGCCGTCTTGACGACTGTTGACGGCGTCAGCGACCTCCTTCCAGTCCTTCTGACGGAGGTTGCCGCGGTTGAGCTGGAGATAACGGTCGCCCCAGGCGTCGATTAGGGCTGACGTGGCTCCCTCGCTCCAGGCGTCCTCGCGGCCGCTGCTGGGCGTGCCGTTGGTGGAGGTGGGGTGTGGGAATGAGGGGTGGTGGGGGCGGGGGGTGCTGTGCGCACCCTGGTCTTCTATAGACGGCTTCATGAGGTTGGGGTTCGGTTGTTTTCGGGGTTCGGGGTGTTTTTTTTTAGGGGGGGGGGGGGAGGGGCAAGTGCTAAGGTACGCCGGACGTGAAGGAAGAGATTAGAAGTGGACAAGCATGGGGTTGCGTCGCCACCGGGTGGATGCCAGATGAACGTCGGCCGTTCATCTGTGTCCGACGTTAACGTCACTCGCACTTCTTCGAGATGACGACGACAGAGCTGAGAGGGGGGCGGTCTGGTTGTGGGGTCAAACTGACTCCCTCGTGCAACTTTTCAACGATCGAGGAAACACGTGCGAGAAGACACCCGGCAACCATCGACCGTTGGTTCATCAGCGTATACCAGCACGCTCGGGCCTCACCTTTTGACGTAACGGGAGGTGCGACGTGTCCTCAGCCAATACGGTGCGCTCCCACCTTGATGTATGTATTCTATATCGACACCGTTCATCCGTTATTCCATATTAATTTAGTGCATGGCCACAAAAATGAAGCTGATCCAGATCTCGGGTGGACCATACTATATGAAATGATTGAAGACCGTGGGGACAAAAGTACGCTAAGTTCGGAGACTCGGACTTGGCGTTTTGGGTCGCCGAAGCATGCATTGAATCCGTGAGAAGGTTATAAACCGAAGAAAGCGAGACAAATTAAGTTGGCTCGGTGACGAGCTAGCAACCTGGGCATGTGTCGGCTAAGGTTCTTAGACCTTATCTCATAAAGCCGGTTCACTTAATTGAATCAGAGCCGGCTGAGCCGAATGAAGGAAAGATGGTGTAAAACAAAATGTCATCTCGAGTATCTCGCAAAAGGATCTCCGATCCCGAAGATCACGGGATCGGATAGAGACCAGAAGCGGGCAAAATCAAATCCAAAATCAAATCTCCACGATACTGGGAGGAGAATCCTCACATGATGGGATCATCTCGTATCTATAAATAAAGGACCTTCATCCTATTGAAAGGTACGGAAACACAAATCCCTAACACCCCTTCTCTCAAAATCTGTGAAACTGACTTAACCATCGGAGGTCCCCCCGGGTTAGAACCAGGGTCTTCGTTCAGTTTGTCTGTTTTGTGCAGGGGACGGAAGTCAGAGAAGACGCTCCATAAATCGACATCAACAGTTTGGCACCGTCTGTGAGAACCGTACGAAAAGTCATCTTATATTCCGATATTGGGAATTTATCCTCATGGTGATGACTAGAAGGACGGTTCAAGAAGAAGAACTGAATGAGGTCGCGGTTACAGGGCCAGCGGGCCCAATAGCAATTCCGGCAACCCAGAACCCACCTAACAACCGTCAACGAGCAACGACCGGAGCAAATAATAACCAGCGGGCTCGTAACGATGGGCGGTTGGACCAAGAGGTTCAGGAAATCGATCCGACATGAATGTGATGAAGCGAGATCTTTCAGAACGGATGTATCAACAAATGCAACCGCCTCCGCCTCCCCAAGGGGAGACAGCACATGTCCCGACTGCAGTGGTCGATCCTCAGCCTTCCGCGCCGCAGTCGTTCCAACCGGGTCGACCCCAAGGTGTTTCTGAGCCATCTCCGGCTCAGTCGGCTAACGCCGCTTTGCCCCCGATCGATCTTCGACACGAGATAGATCGAAGAAGGCGTAACCGACCTCCCGTTGAGGGCATAGCGGAGAGCGGCGAGCCTTGGAAAGCCGACATTCAATACTTTAAAAGAGAAGTGCGGGAAGAAATGGCGAAAGAAATGACGGACATGAAACAGGGCCGGAATATATACCCGGCCAGATCCGAGGCAAAAGCGTCCCCTTTTGTGGACGAGATAATGCAGGCTCGGTTGCCCGAAAGGTTTCAATTACCTCAAATCACTCCTTTTACCGACAAGACCGACCCAACAGAGCATATTGAATGCTTCAGAACCTACATGGAGCTCCACGATGCCTCGGATGCAGTGATGTGTCGAGCCTTTTCTCTTACGCTGACCGACATAGCTCGACTTTGGTTCAAACAGTTGAAACTAAGGTCCATCAGTTCATTCGTTGAGCTAAGTGACGCCTTTCTCACCAACTTCATAGGCAGAAAGAAGAAATTGAAGCCCCCTGCACATTTGAACAACGTAGTTCAAAAGCAGGGAGAGCTATTGAAAGATTATATCAAGAGTTTCAACTTCGAATCTCTTCAAGTTCGAACATTCAGAAGAAATGGCACTCAATGAGCTCATGCAAGGAGTCAGAGACAAGCCGTTCCTGGCGTCTCTAGACAAAAATCCGCCCGATACTCTAGCAGAGTTTATGGCACGGTCGGATAAATATGCGAACGTCGAGGAAACGCGGATCATGCGTGAGACTAAATCCTTGGTCAAAGAATCGGCCAAAAAGGAAGCCGACTCGACTGGAGGAAAGAAGTGTAAAGATGATCAAGCGCGCGATGAGCGAAGGTCGGGCAAACGACCAGATCGGAGATTTTTCACATATACCCCCTGAACAAAACTCAGGAGCAGGTGCTGATGGAAATCAAAAGCGAAGGCTTTGTCAACTAGCCCAATAAGCTCAGGAGTAATCCCAATCTACAGGACAAGGACGAATATTGCCATTATCATCGTGATCACAGGCATAATAACACAAGTGATTGTTATCACCTGAGGGAAGAGATCGAACGACTTATAAAGGAAGGCCGACTCAAAGAACACGTGGTCAAAGCCGGGGTATCTGAGGGACGTCCGACCGAAAATCAACCTATGGAAGAAATTCGGACTATTATCGGTGGTCCGCGAGGTGGAGGCGATTCAAACAATGCTCGAAAGAATCATGCAAGAAGTCTCAGTTAGCCCGAGTCCGAGCTCATGATTATAGCTCGCCCTACAAAAGAAAAGAAAAGGGAAAAATATTGCATTTCATTCACGGAGGAAGATGTCCGAGGTATCTATCACCCCTACGATGACGCATTAGTTGTCACCCTGACTATCGCTAACCGAAAAGTATTCCGGATACTCGTCGACACGGGATCATCTGCAGACGTGTTATTCACTCAGGCGTTCGACAAAATGGGGGTTGAGTGATCCATGCTACGTCCGGTTCGGACCCCATTGATCGATTTTTCTGGTGGACAAGTACTACCTGAGGGGATCGTCTCGCTACCACTCACTACTGGTAGTTTTCCATGTCAAACGACGGTAATAGTCGAATTCTTGATCGTCGATCAACCCTCAATATACAACGCCATACTCGGCCGACCTTCTTTAAGTCTCCTCTAGGCCATGGTATCCACATACCATCTTTCACTGAAATTTCTGACTGAGTCGGGAGTAGGAGTCGTCAAAGGAGACCAGCAAGATGCGAGGCGTTGTTACGTGGCAGCTGTAAAAGGCCCCGCCGACAAAACTCCGATCGACATATCAACAATCGAATCATTGGACCCCCGGAGCGAGAGTTATGAACGAGGGCAGCCAGTTGAAGATCTTGTCTCGGTTTCCTTGGTGGAGATGGATGGATCCAAAACAGTACAAATTAACTCGTCTTTACGGTCCCCCTTGAAAGAAAAGTTGATAGCCCTGCTCCGCAGATACGCTGATGTATTTGCTTGGAGCCATGCAGATATACCCGGGATCGACCCATCTGTCATTACTCACCGACTCAATTTTGATTTGACCTATCGACCGATCTGACAGAAGCGACGACCGCTCGGCCCCGAACGATACGCTGTCATTGAAGAAGAGGTTAGCAAGCTCCTCCAGGTAAACTTCGTAGAAGAGATATACTAGGTCGCGAATATCGTGCTTGTGAAAAAATCCAACGGGAAGTGGCAAGTCTGTATTGATTATACCGACCTAAATAAAGCCTGCCCGAAGGATAGCTTTCCTCTTCCAAGGATAGACCAATTAGTGGATAGTACCGCGGGGCATGAACTTCTTAGTTTCATGGATGCATATTCAGGATATAACCAAATTGTAATGCATCAATCAACTAAATCAAAAACTACCTTTATCACTGACAAAGGCCTTTATTGCTACCGAGTGATGCCATTTGGTTTGAAGAATGCTGGTGCAACTTATCAAAGATTAGTTAATAAAATCTTTGCTTGGCTTATAGGTCGAACCATGAAAGTATACATTGACGACATGCTCGTCAAAAGTATACACGCGGCCGATCATATAGATGATTTAAAGGAAATGTTCCTTATCTTACAGAAATTTTAGATGAAGCTGAATCCGAGTAAGTGCGCCTTTGGGGTGAGATCTGAAAAGTTCCTCGGTTTCTTAGTTAATCAGCGAGGAATAGAAGCAAACCTTGAGAAAATAAAAGCTTTGCTTGATATGGAATCTCCCAAAACAATTAAAGACATTTAAAGGTTGACTGGACGAGTAGCGGCACTTAATCGGTTCCTGTCCAGAGTCACAGATAAATGTCTCTCCTTCTTCAAACAGTTGGAAGGACGACAGACAATGAATTGGACGGAAGAATGTGAAGTGGCATTCCAGCAACTAAAATCATATCTCGGTTCTCCACCTCTCTTATCAAAGCCCGAGTCAGGGGAGTCTTTACTGCTTTACCTAGTGGTATCCGAAGCAGCGGTTAGCTCGGCCCTGATACAGGAATACGAAAGAAAGCAACTGTCGGTCTATTATGTCAGCAAAGCGTTATTGTCAGCAGAAACAAGATACCCACTCTTGGAAAAAGTAGCTTTAGCTCTAATAATTTCCTCGCGCCGACTTAGGCCGTATTTCCAAGCCTATACCATTATCGTGATGACCGATCTTCCACTACACCAGGTCTTATAGAAACCAAAGGCTTCCGGCCAACTCACGAAGTGGGCAATTGAACTCAGTGAATTCGACATTCAGTACAGGCCGAAAGCAGCAATCAAAGGGCAAGCCGTGGCTAATTTTATTGCCGAGGTAACACCGCCAACCGACCTCTCGGTCGCTAATATGATCGAGAACGTTGAAGTATCGACCACAGCTTCTCCCTCATCACTGCCCGGCCCTGTTCCCTGGAAACTATATGTCGACGGCTCTTCCAACTCTAAGGCAAGTGGGGCTGGGGTAGTGCTGAAAACTCGTGATCATACCTACATGCAATATTCAGTGGGGCTGGGGTATGCCTTACGACTTGAATTCTAAGCTTCGAACAATACAGTCAAATATGAAGTGCTGCTACTCGACCTCCGGCTCGCAACTTGCATGGGAGTTACGCACCTAAATATTTTTAGCGATTCTCAGTTGGTTGTTAATCAAGTTACCGGTATATATCAAACACGGAAAAAGCAATTAAGAGCGTACATAGAAAAAACGAAAGAGATGTTCAGCGGATTTCAACTTTGTATTGTCACTCGGATCCCTCGGACAGAAAATGGCAAAGCCGATCTGTTAGCAAAGCTCGCCTCCGCCGATGAAGATGACATACCCAGGTCTGTTCCTATCGAATATGTCGTTAGGCCGAGTATTAACGAACCAGTTAGCTCGGTCGTCAATGCAATTTACTCAGAACCTTCTTGGATCGATCTAATCATCCAATATCTCGACAAGGGTAAGCTGCCTGAAGATTGTGCCGAGACTTGACGAATTAAGATCCGAGCCTCCCGTTACACCATACTCAACGGGACCCTGTACAAAAAAAGTTACTATGCTCCGTTGCTGCAATGCCTCAAACCCAGCAAGGCTGACTATGTGTTACGTGAGATTCATGAAGGAATCTGTGGAAATCATTCTGGAGGGCGATCTTTCACCCATAAGGTCCTACATCAGGGATATTATTAGCCAACTATCTAACACGACGCTCGCAGGCTTGTTCAAAGATGCGACAAATGTCAGAGGTTCGCGGTGATTCCGAGACAAGCTCCCGAGGCACTGACGCCTATGACTGGTCCTTGGCCCTTTGCACAGTGGGGTATCAACATCATAGGTCCACTCCTTATGGGAAAAGGTCAGACCAAGTTCACTGTGGTGGCCGTGGATTATTTCACGAAGTGGGCCGAGGCAGAGCCATTAGCTAAAATAACCGAACAGAAGATTACCGATTTTGTGTGGAAAAACATTATTTGCCGGTTCGGAGTACCCCGTACCATTATTACAAACAATGAAAGGTAATTTGATAATATGAGCTTTCGCAAAATGTGCGACAACCTCAGAATCAGAAACATGTATTCTTCACCCCATCATCCTTAGACGAATGGATAGGTTAAGGCGGTTAACAAGATTATTAAGCAACATCTCCAGACCAAGCTTGACCACGCCAAAGGAGCATGGGCCGAAAAACTCCTGAAAATTCTTTGGGCATATCGAACTACAGCTCGAACCGCCACAGGAGAAACTCCCTTCTCCCTCGCTTATGGCTCGGAAGCCATCACTCCCCTCGAGATCGGGTTATCTTCAGCTCGAGTCACTTCATTCAATGCAGAAGAAAATGAAGAACTCCTAGCATTCGGACTTGACCTTCTGAACGAACAAAGGGAAGTGGCACGGCTGCGTACGGAGGCCCGACAACGACAAGTAGCTCGGTTTTACAATACTCGAGTTAAGATCAGGCGGTTTCGAATGAGAGATATGGTTCTCCGAAAAGTATTTCCCAATACGAAGGAATTTGGATCGGGTACATTGGGACTTAACTGGGAAGGACCTTATATTGTCTCGGGTACCATCCGACCGTAAACATATCGGCTAGAAGACCTAAATGGACAGTTATTGCCCCATCCTTGGAACGCTGAGCACCTCAAGATCTATTATCCTTAGCTCGGTATTCAAAGCTTAAAGATTCCGAACTAAGAAAGATTTAAGCCAAGTCATATGAATAAAACTAAGTGCTTTCTTTGATTTATCTACTAAGTGTTTTTACACCGAGTTAAACCCCAAAACCTGTTACAACGCCGTCTTGAGAAAAGTAAAATTAAGACAGGAAATGTTAAGCTCGACGCCACGTTGCTGTAAGTGCAAAAAATGGAGCCTGGCTACTGTCCCTCGGCGGGAACGACTCCCGAGGCATTCTCAGAGGTACCAGCCTCGTCCCCAACTGTGACATCGGCAGTGACGTTAGCATGACTAGCATCAGGATTCTCGGATTCCAAGGCTCCTCCTCCCTCGAGTCCTGAAAGATCAAGGTCAGGGAAAGCATTCTTCATATCTTTGACGCGTTTTAAATATCCGCCTTGGAACAGGCGATCACTCTCGTCCTCGAACTCCTTAGACTCAAGGAAGGCTTGAACGGCTTGATCCCTGGCCTTCTCGGCCTCCTGGGTCTTCTCCTTAGCTTATTGGATAAGCCTCACTGCCTCAAGCTTAGTTCAAGCCACGGTATCTTCACAAGAAGAGTGAACTTCGAGGATCCGCCGATTTTCTTCTTCGGCCGCGGATAGAAAAGCTAACACTCGAGCAACCTCGACTTGTGCATCTTCAAGAGCTCTCCTGACAAAAGCCGCCTCAGCTTTCGCGTCTTCAACAGCTTTCCTGGCAAGGGCTGCCTCACCAGTCAGAACACCGACCTGGATCACGACGATTTCGCGTCGTCCCTCTGCTTCCGTTAAGAGAGTCTGCAGCCTATGAGTTGAGGATAATTCCTTACAGGCCTTAACCAAGCAGGGAGCGAGTTCAAAAAGCACCCTCGCCGCATGGCCAACGGTTTGCGTCATAGGAGCATTGTAGAGGCTGACAAACTCTTTTTCGCTCTCATGAGCTAAGGCCCAGGGGACCATCCCCGACACTACCGTCCGTAAGGCTGACGGCTCCTCTTGGCTCGCCTCCCCTCTGGAGGATGCAGCCCTCATCTCCTCCTGCTACCTCGGAACGTCCATTACAACAGGTCCCGATTCGGATGTCGTCTGAGGCTCCACGGCTACAGTCTCCCTCACTTCCGGCCTTTCCTCCGGGTCAGAGAGCACAACCACAGTGGGGGCAGAAGAACCTGCAGGCTCCTTTTCCTTCTGCACTGCTCTCTGTTTCTTTAATGGCCGAGGCTCTGACAGAAGAACTGATCGCAGGGGAGCCTTTATCTTCGAAACCACCCTAAGGGGAGGCCGAGCTCCGGTCATCTCTGAGGGGACCGACTCAGGAATGGTCCTAAGAATAGGTCGAGCTTCGGCTAAGTCTGAAAGAAGATAAAATAGATCAGATAAGGTTTAGAGAACATATGAAGATACATCATAAATTACCTGTGACGGCCGAGTCTAAACCTGCAAGATGAAGGCGCTCTGGCTATAAGAGCACCTTCCAGGACCGATCTGCCGGATCCAACATTCTTAACTCCTTGATCCGAGCTAAAGCACTGGATCCAAGCTTCTGCCGCTTCTTCGGGATATCTGCCAAACATAAGTCCGTTAGACTCAAAGCATTATGAAAACAAAAATGGCAAAAGAGAGATGACTGAGTCACCTGCTTTCTGAAACGTCCGAGGTACACGAGCCTCGTAGAACCCGGATTCAGCCGTTTCCCAGCGACCACAGACCTAAAACCAACGCTCTCTCCAATTTTGTTGGAAGTGGGAGGGTCGGTTATTAAGGAGCCACCTCTGCCCCGCCAAGTAGCGAAGACATAAAAGCCGGGATAGTTTGGATTATGCGCACTTGATACAAGTAGAGGAATTTGTCAACTGTCAGTGGTGGCTGTTCTAGCTCAGCCCACAACACCACACATCAGAATAAGTTCCTCCACCCATTCGGAACTATTTGTCCAGGAACAATCCAAATACGAGATAAAATGCTTCGAACAATGGGCTGAAGGGGCAGACGTAAGCCACATTGCATCGAGACTTGGAAGATCGCGACCGCCTCAGCAGGAGGATGGTCTGATAAGTCATTCGGACGGGGAAGATAAGTGATAACTGAATAGGGATGTTATACCCGATTCAGATCCTATCCAAATTCGCCTCGGTCAAAACTGAGGGGACCGGGCCGCTTAGTTCATCCCCTGACTCTTCTCCTTCGGACTCAGCCTGCGCCAACTTATCAACAGGAGCCGACCTAGAGGTTCCCTCGGCGATCAACGTTTCCTCTTCCTCCTCTTCTTCTTCTTCCAAATCCATTGAAGGATTGGGCCTCCCTGGGCGGGTTATCAGGGACGACCCGTCACGAGAAGGGCAAGCAGAAGCAGGGCGTTCCGTCGGAGCTCCAGTGATTCTCTCAGAGAGGAAAGTGGCGTTCACATCAACTGCTATCTCCGTCAATAACAAAGGCGATTCCGCAATGTTCCAAAAACGTTGCGCTTCGCCTTCGTCTCCGGAAGTTCCCTCCCGGGGACTTTGAGAGCCTCGCTCTGCCATTACCGATAACTAAAGGGGAGGGAAGAACTCACCGAAGGGAGGAAGGAAAGCGAAAATGGCGGAAGGAGCCGCTGACAGTCAAGAAAGGAAAAAGGGAAGAAGAAGAGAATCAAACTCCAAAAGGAATGAAGAGCGGGAAGAGTAGCAGTAAAAATTTAAAATGCGGGACCTCCCTTCCTTTTATAAAATTACCATGTGGCAAGAACAATTAATGAGGAAATGATTCGACGCCTGCATCGACTCCCCCACTCGACACGTGGAGCACGCCGACTGACGACGATAACGCCTTTGCTACGTGTCCAACACTCATTGGCGGGGGGAACGTTTTGACAGCTGTCAGCGCATGCGGTCTCAGGAAATGAACCGTCTCCCATAAAAAACGACGCAAAATGCATTAAATGCCTAATTATTATCTTGGACTTAGCTGAGAACCGACTCAAAAGCTCACTACTCGTAGTGCCATAGGAGACACACGGAGTAAGGGGGCTTACTGTTGGGGACAAAAGTATACCAAGTCCGGAGACTCATAATTGGCGCCTCGGGTCGCCGAAGCATGCGTTGAATCCGAGAGAAGGTTATAAACCGAAGAAAGCGAGACAAATTAAGTTGGCTCGGGTGACGAGCTAGCAACCTGGGCATGTGTCGGCTAAGGTTCTGAGACCTTATCTCATAAAGCCGGTTCACTTAATTAAATCAGAGCCGGCTGAGCCGAATGAAGGAAAGATGGTGTAAAACAAAATGTCATCTTGAGTATCTCGCAAAAGGATCTCCGATCCCGAGATCACGGGATCGGATAGAGACCAAAAGCGGGCAAAATCAAATCCAAAATCAAATCTCCACGATACTGGGAGGAGAATCCTCACATGATGGGATCCTCTCGTATCTATAAATAAAGGACCTTCATCCTATTGAAAGGTACGAAAACACAAATCCCTAACACCCCTTCTCTCAAAATCTGTGAAACTGACTTAACCATCGGAGGTCCCCCGGGTTAAAACCAGGGTCTTTGTTCAGTTTGTCTGTTTTGTGCAGGGGACGGAAGTCAGGGAAGACGCTCCATAAATCGACATCAACAGACCGCATCATTAAAAATTCCCTACGACGCACCGTAATGTTTTTATAACTTTTATTTTCAATCTAACCTGTTGATAAGGTTACGTAAAAACAAGTATCAACTTGATCGAAATCTTTTATGGCCTATAAGAAGTTTTTAATGGTCTATTACCGTTGTTTCATATGGTATTGGTATGGTCCACCTAAGATTTGGATCGTTTTATTTTTTGGGGTTTTTGGGGGTCATACCATAAAAGTATCTGACTAGACTAGCTAGGTAGCTATAGACTAGAAGCATGAAAGTAGCTCTATGATAAGGGCCAATTGTCTTGGGTGAGGCCAGGGCTGCACCTAATCGGCTTCCGAGAGAGCGTGGGCACTGTAAGTAGACATCAAAGCGAATTGCACATGTAGTTACTGTGAGTTCTAACCTCTTTGAGCCACTTGATGTATGATTTATAGCCATTCCATCCATAGTTTAGGTTACACAAGTTTTTATATCATTTGGAAGCTTTTATTTAAAATGGATTAAAATCCAAATCATAACTATACAAGAGTTAAAGTGATTTTGAGGTGCTTGCAGCTTGTAATTAGAATGACCTTGAATCCAAACGTTCCCTTTGCGAGCTTGTATCTAGAATGTATAGAAATTCATTAGCATACTCACATTACTTAAATTTGATTAACTAAATCAGCTATATGTGAATTCTGTCTGCGGCCTTGACCCTTGTCCCGACACGGTTTGTTGCTAGTAGGGGAGGCGTCTCATGCACTCATCACTCTTCAGTGCCATGTGAAATGTTTTCGATTTGACCTGGTAATTTTTATTTCCTTAGTGCATTATCTTCCTAAGGTGACAAAAAATAGTACATTTGAATATTTAGAGTCCCACTAGCGGATCAAGCTTGTTTATGTCCGCAGTCGGGTAGAGCCGACAAACCCACCTCAAGGTTGGGAGATTGCAAAATCCCCTTATTTATATAAGAATAGTGTGATTGACCTCGAATGGTAAGGTCTAAGGGTGACACCCTGAACCATAGCTCAAGTGGTAGACTGAGTGAAAGATACCTCATTTCAACATTGAGGTCTTGGTATCGATTCCCTAGGGGGGGTGGCTAATAGTGAAGTGTGAACTGAAAGCGGGTGTACTAACAAGCTAACCCCATAGATGTGTGATGATATTATTCATCTAGCCATGCTTCGTTTGATCTTATGAGAGGACCGGGTAGGCAAAAGAAAACTATTTCTAACCTTGCTACCTGAAATCAAGTGACTCCGAGCAACCTGAAATCAAGTGACTCTGAGCAGGCAACAAAAACAAGTGAACAAATAAGTACAAATAGCAACAACTAAAATGCTTAGAACGATAGATAATATGCTAGAAGATAATATATTAGATTGTGTGGAATGGACTACTTTTTTAGCTTAATTGAGATGTGGGCAAGAAAAAAGAAAAATTGACACTTTTTTTGTCAAAAGGAATAGTGGCTCATCCTTGATTCTGACCCTACTCTTGAGCTGGCTGATTCTCTCTGATAAGTTGACTTTTTGCAAGTGTATTTGTGTGTGAGCAGGTTATAGGCATAAGCGTGACAAGTTTTTGGATTTCCTAGATGGTAGAGCTTCCCCTCTTATGGGCTTATGTACTTAATCTTGATCTCTTGAGGTTCTCTACTATTGTTGAACCAAGTGTTGAGGGTTGAATTTATGGAATCAAACTGTCGGTTCCTGGTGAGCCGATGGTGGGAACTTGGTAAATTTCAAGCATACAAGATCTATCAGAGAGGATCTAGATCTCTGGTTGGTGAGAAAAGGTGTTAGGTGTTAGTCGGCTTGTGGCAAGCCGACGGTGTGTTAACCCTAGTTTTCGTCCAACAATCGCATTCTTTTCCTTTCCTCTGACCTTTCTGGACTGATTTTAACATTCAGTAGGCAAGGATCGGGTGATCTAAACCATTTATTATCTTTAAAAAGGGTCTAACCTTATGTTTTTTTTTTCCGGTTGATTTTTAACGTCCCATTTGGCGGATAAGTATAGTTTTATCAAAATGTGGGTAGGATAATGAATTTTGGCAAGGACAGATCAGTGGCTCTAATTGAGGGGGCAAGAGTTGGAAATCCCTAGATCGGGCCGATAGTTCAATCTAGGATGAGCCTAGGGTTCTACCTTTAAGTTCGACCAGGTATTCGATGGTAATTAGGAATTCTATGTGCAATGTTATCGAGGTATAGCCAGTTGGTTCACGAGTAGTGTCTTTGCGATTTAGGTGGGGTGTCTATAGCTATGATATCTCAAATTAGTATACATATATGATATTTTACAGAATGATTGTAATAGCCCTATTGAAATATATACTCTATCCAAAATAAGAATATTTTGAGCCTCGACTAGGCCACAAACATTAGGGTCACAAACGAACAACTCATTGACATTTTTAACCATCCATTGAGATGGCCAATGTTTAGATAGTTTTGATTGTTCTATTGATGTGATTTTAATGTTGCAGTCACTAATTGAATTGTTTTGAGGTATCATCGGTGTGCAATGTATACAATGAATTAGTAGCCTAGCGACGCCTGTCTTACGTGCGATTCTCCTATCTTTAAAAAGGAAGCTAAAAGTGCCTTTAAAAATGAAGCCAAAAGGGCATCTCACCCTGATTACACGAGAATTATAGCAAAAACCTAAGGGGTCATTTGGATGCCTATAAAATTGCTGTGTGTAACGCCCTAAAAATTGGGGATCGAGCATAAACTCAACTCCCGAGTTCCAACGCATCACTTATGCAACAAAACGAATGATGATTGAATGTTGTCTGTATTAGTGTAGCGAACATGAGTGAGATTAAGCCAAAACAACATATCATACTCTAGAGACAGTTAAATTGTAAGCGGAAGACTGTGATAGATAGAAAAATATATAAATTATAGTAGGTCTCCAGAGTGTGATAAGGTTACCAGGTTAATGAATTACAAGTACAATTTCAAAATGTACCAAAGGTGTAGTGTCATCTAGACATCTCTGTAATCCCGTCGATCAAGACACGACTCACATGAAGCCACCAGAAAATAGCATAAACGAGGAAACATCCTCGTCGTCACAAAAGTTCGGCTCCGCCTCAGAAGTAGCGTCGCCATCTGCAATCAGACAATGTCAGGTGGGTGTTCAGAACACCGTCCCGTAACGTGGGAGTGAGTAGCTAACTCAGTGAAATAATAAAGCATAGGTTAACATGTTATCAATTTAGTCAAGCAGTAATGATAAAGCAGTACAATCAAATACTCCGTACTACTCTTATTAATGCAAGTATGAATGCAGTCATGAATGATGCCCTCACCACACCCTCCTCGTGCGACACCATCTTACACTCACGGCATGCTTGCATTCCTCAGTGCTCCACATCTTCCAGGCACATGCAATATATGATGAGCATGATTACCGAGTTGTTATTAGTCCATTTCAAACAGCAGTATTGGGAAACTAAGGTACCTCCCTTGTATCATTCCCAAACATGATCCATCCTAGGGGTCGTCAGTCCTAGTTAATCTCATACGATAATGTGTTTCTAGGTTGTTGCAGAGACTGTCAGGGCTGTTACGCACAATGGTTACACCACTCCCCCATCACCTCTTTAACGATTCATCACTATACAGATACAGGCCTAGTTCATACTCTATACACTGCGGTAAAACTCGTCGCCTCACCGCAAATTCAGAGTATGCTCGAGGTCACTACAAAGGGCTGACAGGGCTGTTACACACAATGGTTACATCACTCCCCCATCACCTTATCAATGTAGGCCGACAGCACGAATATAGTGTCTCATACCACCATAATCGGCTCACGAGTTTGGTTGCTCACTGGTCACTACGGGGAGGCACGTGGTCCCAGCGTAGGCCGACAGCTCGACCACGGTGTCCCATACCACCATGCCCGGCTCATGATGTAACAGCGCGAATTTTTTCCAACCTAGGATTAGACGTCCTTACGCAATGGGTCGCTCCTAACGCCTTATTAACTTGTCAGAACTCAATCCCACGGTCTAAAATCGCTTGTGAACCCATTTCCTTCACAAATCCCACCCTTCACCACCTTGATCTTTCGATTTTTCTAAGTACTTTCACCCTAAACACTATCTTAAAGTTTAGGTGATGAAGAACAATACTTAAACTAAACATTACTACAAAGGTCTAAGTACACCTCAGACCGAAATCACTCAGGACTAAATCCTTTAGAAATTTGACAAAGTTAACTAAATGTTAAACTAAAATAGCTACGAAATCCACTTGATTCACTTTAAATACGATCTGCAAGACCCAAAACTTGTAGAATCATTGACGCTAGGTTACCCTAAAATCTAGGATCAAACTCATTACCCGACTGCTCTTGGGAGCATGTTGAAACTCCGTATAAGATCTAGACCGCACATCGGGAGTCCGAATAATTCGAGGTTAAGGAATTAGGACCGCCTCGTTGGGCTTGACAACCATCTCGGAAATCAAATTTAGATAGTGTCCCACGGCTGTTCGCTTGAGTCCGGATCGAGAAGTGTGAAAACACTTAGATTTCTTTAGAAATAAATATCTCAAATAGTAATCTGAGACTGGTCGCTTGCGGGTCAGTATTAAGCAACTTGACCGTCAGAATCTGACCCAAATACACCCTCGTATCAGGAAAAATTTCATAAACATATCCATGTACTCAGAATCTCCGATCGAGATCCGCTGACCGTTGAACTGAAACTGGTCCGCCACACGTGATCTGGGAATTCGACTGAAACAAAAACTTAACTCCACGTAGATCCAATGTCTGTGAGTTTAATTCCGACTTTTGGCTCAAGGGGGGCCGCCAGAAGTCCTCCGTTGAGCTGAAAAATGCTCACTTTGGTTATAACCTAAGTATACCTTATCCTGAAGTCTAATTTGGTGAGTTTTTAGGCTATATAAGGACCTTAGAACCCTCTCTCTCATAGCCATACGAATTTGAGATTTGAGAGAGAGAAAAGAGAGAGAAAGTGTGGGCAATGTGGGAGAGTCACCCTGCCCTTCTTCCCTGCTGCTATCCATCTCCACCACTCCGTTCTAATCGCCTTCCCGGCGATTTCAGCTCCGTTTCTAGGTAAGAAACCCTAACCCTAATCTGATTTGGGGTGTTAATAGTTGTAGGTTATAAAATAGCTAACATATTTCATTCTATAGGTTGTCAAACTGCCGAATACGAAAGCTTAGCAAACCTATCGACTCCGTTACGATTCAACAACACAAGGTGCAGACTTTAGGTGTATAGGTTATGGTTTTCAACGCTTTCAATGTCAGATAATGATAGATTCATGATCTGCATGCAATTGCACATGTACAAAGTGCTTTCTGTTTTCTGTTTCGATTAAAGACGTAGAATATGGAATTTTACATATTCTAGGTATTCGTAGAAAATACTGTATACGTATATATTTTGGAAATGTGTTTGACATGATTATTTGTTGTATGAATATATGATATATGGATAAAATACTTATTTGGCAAAAGGATTCGCCTTAATACATGTTTTGCTAATATACACTATGTATGTAGAAATAGTGTATTGTAGAAAGTACCGTATACGTATATATTTTGGAGATGTGTTTGCCATGACTATTTGCTGTATGAACATGTTATATATGCGTAAAATACTTGCTTGGCGAAAGGATTTTCCCTAATGCATGTTTTGCTAACATACACTATATATGTTAAAATAGTGTATTCTAAGTGTTTGTGAAAATGCTTGTGAGAGTAAGTGCTTGGATAATGCTGCCTTAGATAGGTGTTGAGATGGGATTCTCAACTACCTTAGAGACCTGTATAATTTTTTCTATGTGGTTGTTTACTTTAACCGCTTACTTATGAAACATATGTGTTTGTATTCTTGTTTATATAGTGTTTTACAACATGCTTTATAACATGCTTACTAACATGCTTGAATTACTTTGTTTATTATGCTTTACGCCACATGCTACGAATAAGGATTGATTGAGTTTGGGACTATGTCTATAGTCCAGACAATCGGTACCAGATTTGAGATCGTGGCTGAGATTCATGTCGCCACGTAAGATGTGTTTGACGAACCCGAGTCGTACTTCAGTTGGCGACAGTGGTTAGGCCACACGAAGTGCTTATGCACTTCATGTCGTCCAATTGATTGTGCGCTCGAGCTAGTCAGGCTCGTCAAGTAACCCGATTTGTCTAATGTATGTTCACTATGTTTGGTCGCTACTGCTTGAACCTACGGTACCAAACTTACCAGTGGAATCCCGTTAACCATGGTACCTCAATCGGCTAAGACTCATGAGCCGGGCATGGTGGTATGGGACACCATGGTCGAGCTGTCGGCCTACGCTGGGGCCACGTGCCTCCCCGTAGTGACCAGTGAGTAATCAGACTCGTGAGCCGATTATGGTGGTATGAGACACTATATTCGTGCTATCGGCCTACATTGATAAGGTGATGGGGGAGCGGTGCAACCTTTGTGCGTAACAGCCCTGGCAGCCCTTTGTAGTGACCTTGAGCATACTCTGAATTTGCGGTGAGGCGATGAGTTTAGCCGCAGTGTAGAGAGTATAAACTAGGCCTGTTTCTGTATAGTGATGAATCGTTAAAGAGGTGATGGGGGAGTGGTGTAACCTTTGTACGTAACAGCCCTGGTAGCCTTTGCAGTGACCTAGAAAACACACCATCGTCTGAGATTAACTAGGACTGACGACCCTAGAATGGATCATGTTTAGGAATGATACAAGGGAGGTACCTTATTTTTCCAATCCTGCTGTTTGAAATGGACTAATAAAAACTCGGTAATCATGCTCATCATGCATTGCATATGCCTGGAAGATGTGAAGCACTGAGGGATGAAAGCATGCCGCAAACGTAAGATGGTGTCGCACGAGGGAGGGTGTAGTGAGGGCATCCATCATGATTGCATTCATACTTGCATTAATAAGAGTAGTTAGGAGTGTTTTGATTGTACTGCTTTATCATTGCTGCTTGACTGTATTGATAACATGTTAACCTATGCTTTATTGTTCCACTGAGTTGGCTACTCATTCCCACATTACGGGACGGTGTTTTAAAACACCCACGGACCTTGTATCGACGATGCGGTATATCACCGAGCACGGAGACCGAGCCCAACTTCTATGACGATCGGAGGAGTTCTCCTTCATGCGATTTCTTTGGAGGCTTTGCATGGGGCCGGTCCAAAATTTTGTCTACTGGGCTGTGGTTGATAATTTCAGTTGTACTATTTTGACATTTTGATTTAGAACTAACATGTATATATACGGTGACTCAGTTAATGTTCATACTCTGGAGATCGAGAATGTTTTGTTTTATATATATCTATATACACCTTTCAGTCTTCCGCTTATGTTTTATACATGGATCTGGAGTATGAATTACTGTTTTGGTTGAATCTCACTCATGTTTATTGTACTAACACAGACAACATTTAATCATCATTATCTATGTTGCATAAGTGATGTTCCGGAACTCGAGAGTTGAGTTACTACTCGACCCTCGATTTTTCGGGATGTTACATATGAGTCTTAGTGGATTGAGGTACCATGGTTAACGGAATTTCAATGGTAAGTTTAGTACCCTAGGTTCAAGCAATAGCGTCCAAACATGGTGAACATACATTAGACATATCGGGTTACTTGATGAGCCTGACTAGCTCGAGCACACAATCAACTGAACGACATGAAGTGCATAAGCACTTCGAGTGGCCTAACCACTGTCGCCAACTGAAGTACGACTCGGGTTCGTCAAACACATCCTACGTACCGAAATGAATCTCAACCACAAACTCAAGTCTGTTACCGATTGTCTGGACTATAATCATAGTCCCAATCACATTCAATTACAGAACAGTTAAAGTAGTAATGGATCAAGATTTCAAATCATACAATCAAATATCCAATATTGTCCGCTTAGGGCTGCCAGGGCTGTTGCACGGAAACGTTGCACCACTCCCCCATCACCCTTCACGGATTTATGGAATACAACTTAAACATGTGAAGTAATCAGAGAAGAATTAAACAAACAAATAATTCAAACATATTAACAAACATGTCATAAAGTATGTATAAAGCATGTTATAAAGCATGTTATAAAGCACCATATAAACAAGAAATACAAACACATATATTTTATAAGTAAGCGGTTAAGTTAAACAATCAACATGGAGGAAATCATATACGTCTCTAAGGTAGTTGAGAATCCCATCTCAACACCTACCTAAGACACCATCATCCAAACACTCACTCTCACAAGCATTTTCACAAACACTTAGAATACACTATTTCAACATACATAGTGTACATTAGCAAAACATGTATTAGGGCGAGTCCTTTCGCCAAACAAGTATTTTATCCATATATAATATATTCATACAACAATTAATCATGGCAAACACATCTCCAAAATTTATATATATACTGTACTTTCTAGAATACACTATTTCAACATACATAGTGTATATTAGCAAAACATGTATTAGGGTGAGTCCTTTCGCCAACTAAGTATTTTATCCATATATAATATATTCATACAAAAAATAATTATGGTAAACACATTTCCAAAATTTATATGTATATGGTACTTTCTACAAATACCTAGAATATGTAAAATTCCATATTCATCGTCTTTAATCAAAATGAAAAATGGATAGCATTTTATGCATGTGCAATTACATGCAGATCATGAATTTATCATTATCTGACATTGAAAGTGTTGAAAACCATAACCTATACACTTAAAGTCCGCACCTTTTGTCGTAGAATCGTAACGAATCCGATAGGTTTGCTAAGCTTTAGTATTCGGTAGTTTGGCCACCTATAGAATGAAATAGGTTAGATATTTCATAACCTACAACCTTCACAACTCCAAAACAGATTAGGGTTAGGGTTTCTTACCTACAAACGAAGTCGGAATCACCGGGAAAGCGACAAGACTTGCGTGTAGAACAGCAGGGAAAAACAGTAGGGAGATTCTCTCACTTCTCTCACTCTTTCTCTCTCTTTTCTCTCTTCTCTCTCTAGGGTTTCTCTCAAATTCGTATGGCTGTAAGAGAGAGGGTTCTAAGGCCCTTTTATAGCCTAAAAACATTCCAAAATAGACTTAAGGTCAAGGCATACTTGGGTTATAACCAAAGTGACCCAGTTTCAGCTCAACGGAGGACTTCTGGCAGCTCACCTTGGGGTAAAGGTCGGACTTAAGCTCACAGACATTGGATCTAGGTTCAACTGAGGTTTCGTTCCAGTCGAGTTTCCAGATCGCACGTGGTGGACCAGTTTCAGTTCAACGGTCAATGGATCTCGATCAGAGATTCCAAGTACATGGATATGTTTGGGGAAATATCCCTGACCCGAGGGTGTAATTTGGCCTGATTCTGACGGTCAGGTTGCTTAATACTGATCCGCAAGTGACAAGTCTCAGATTTATTTATTTTAAATTTAATTTAGAATTATTTTCATATTTCTCACACTCCCCGCTCCGAGCTCAAGCGAATAGCGCTGAGACACTATCTGGATTTGATTTCCGAGATGGTTATTAAGCCCAGCGAGGCGATCCTAAGTCTTTAACTTCGTATTATTCGGACTCCCGATGTGTGGTCCAGATCTGATATGGAGTTTCAATGTGCTCCCGAGAGCAGTCGGGTAATGAGTTTGATCCGAGATTTTAGGGTAACCTAGCGTCAATAATTCTACAAGTTTTGGGTCTTGCAGATCGTATTTAAAGCGATTCTAGCGGATTTCGTGGCTAATCTAGTTTAGCACTTAGTTAACTTTGTCAAATTTCTAAAGGATTTAGTCCTATAAGATTTCTGTCTAAGGTGGTACTTAGGCCTTCGTAGTTATGTTTAGTTTAAGTATTGTTCTTCATCACCTAAACTTTAAGATAGTGTTTAATGTGAAAGTACTTAGAAGGATTTAAAGAACAAGGTGGTGAAAGGTGAGATTTGTGAAGGAAATGGGTTAAGAAGCGATTTTAGACTGTGGGATTGAGTTCTGACAAGTTAATAAGGTGTCACGAGCGACCCATTGCCTAAGGACGTCTAATTTCAGGTTGGCAAAAATTCGGGATGTTACATTGTGACTCAAATATTGTATATTCAACCCTTCAATTACATTAGTTTTCCTGACATTTAAGTGTTGAGTCGATTTAATTATACACGTTTTGTCATGCGAGGTGATTCGAAAGTCTAAGATGAATATGCACTTAAAAGGATGGATTTAGAGTTTAAAAGAATATTATAAATAATTAGATATTTAGAAGTCATTAATAAAGAATTTACATGCCAAAGATCCAAGGAAACCAAGTGAGGAATGAAGGGAATCGAAGATTTGAAGTAAAGAACCCAAGGAAAATGAATCTTAAAATTTTAAGGACAGAAAAATGATATTCTAAAATTCTAGGGCCAGAAAAATATAGTCCTGAAAAGTTACAGAAATAGACTTCGATGTCATCGAAGACAGTTTCAATGCCATCAAAACCATGTCCATCCCATTGTAAAAATCAAGGAAAATTCGATTTTCTTGCTGGATATATTCGTGCACCCTTCGATTTCATCGAATGATTGTTCGATAACATCGAAGGTGCCATCGAAGCCATGGTAACTACGTAAATTCAAAGTCGGTTTATGAACTTTTCCGAGGCGATGCGAAAGATTGAATTCCAAAACTATTTAAAAGAGTCCCTAGGCTATTCCAAATCATCTTTTAGGGTTTGAAAATTAAGAGAAGGCCTAAGTAGAGCGCCGACAACGTTCTTCCACTTCAATTTCTTCATGGGTTCTAGTAGATCTTCTAATTTTTTTCATTATATTTTAGTTAGCTATGACTAGCTAATTTCTTAGCCAAGGTTAAGGAATGAAGCTTATAGTTCTTCTTAATGTTTATTTTACTTTGATTCAAGTTATTTGATTTGAATGTTGAACAATTCGTTGATGTTTGGTTTGAAAAAAAATTTATTACTAGTTTTTTTTAATCTATTATCGATTCCAGACACATTAAATGCTCAGGAAAGCTAAGAATATTTTCTTATCTCTTTTGTAATGGATCGATCTGTAAAATCTATTAATCTATCATTGACTCCGAGCATGGTAGATGCTTTGAATTCCCTACGATCAATACATTGGTGATTTATGTTGGAACCAATTCAATGAAGTTCAAATCCGTTTTGATACATGAATGATGGTTTAACTGAATTATCTTCCAATTAGATATGATAGGACCTCAATTCCAATTGAGATATATATTAAATCTCTAAATTAAATGTTAAGATTGCTATGAGTAGATTCCTGGATCCTTAATCTTTTATTTATTCATTTTGAAACTCTTTCCTAAATCGTTGAATTAAAAACCTAGACCAACACATTAAACTTAGATTAGTTCTAGACTATGTTCCCCATTCCCTATAGATTCGACTTCGGTCTCACAGATTTATTACTACATCACAGCCCTGCACTTGGGGTTAACGAACAGGTTTTTGGCGCCGTTGTCGAAAAGTAGCATTGAACACAATTAGGTTTAGGTTTTCTAGGTTTGATTTTTTTTTTTTTTTAAGTTAGATTTTTCTTGTTTTCTGAATTTTTCTAATCTAGGGTTTTTAGAATTTTTCGATTTCTAGAATTTTATTTTTAGGGTTTATCTTAGTTTTTTTTCTAACATTACTAACATTGTTTGTTGTTTCTGTTTTATAGGATCTTTATTCTAGTTCCTCTCTTTCGGTACCATACTCCCTTACTCCATCTATTTGCTTTCCTTATTGTTGTAAGATTTTTTTTTTCTCATAGAATTTTTTTAGGGTTTCATCATGTTCATGCAAGAGTGGGCACGTGAATATTCTAATCAACTTCTAAGAGACGAGAGATTCATTGAAGGGTTGTCAGATGATTATCTTAGGAAACAACCTATGTCTCAAAAATTAACTGAAACTATGATTGAGAACCGACCAGGATATGATGCTCCACCAATTAAGAAGTCACTACGAGAATATGGGAGGGAGAACAATTATCATCTATCGGTTAAGAAGACAATGCGTGATTATTATAGGGATGGTAACGCTTACCAACAACCATCAAATACTCCCACATATGACTTGTATGATTTCAATTGGTGGAAACATCAGAGTTTAAATTGGAGAGGTGAACCAACCATAGATTCTAATGACTATTATCTTAGATCCCCTACTTATGAGATCTAATTAGAAACAATTCAAGATGATTCACTCCAAAAGGTCATAGATACTCAAGAACAATTCAACCAACATGTCATGCAATCATTCACATACATTAGAAAATTATTAGAGTTCCTTGAATCCTCCATTCAAGAAATTCAGCCACAACCAATTGATGAAGAAGAGGCTAGTTTAGCCCAGCCTCATCCCAATCTAGAAACATAATGAGAGGAGAGTGATTCCAACTCGCTTGTGGAATATACTGAATTTAAGAATGATGAGTTGAATTGTGATCATGAGTATACATTTCAACTTTCCCATGAGTCGATCTCAATGACGGTCTAGGTTAATAATCAAGAAGTATAATTACTTTTTAAACATAGTGATGATGATTTACTCCACTCACATGACGTGCTTGATTCCAACGTAGAGAATGAGTCCCTTTAAACTGAATGCCCCGACTCTTTATAAGCTTGCTTAGCACACTTAGAAGATTCTAATGATAACATGACAAAAGACATAGTGAATGTCCTGCAAGACAATACATTAGTAGTTGATATTGACCGGAGAAATCATTATTCTGAAGCTCTTCCTTTCACACATCCAAAATATTTACCATTAAAGGATGAGGACCTAAAATTTGAACTAAAGTCTGAAACTTCAGAATATGTTAAGACTATACTGATTAATGAGATTTTTTTTTCACCTAATTGTAGTCTCTGATTCGCCGTGGTGTACTAACATTAAAAGCTTTTATTCCACGGATGAATATTATCCACTTTGGATACCTTAGGAGATTAAAAGAAAACTTTATGCTAAGGTTTATAAATTTCTCTAGATATCCTTGCTCCATACCATTCAAGCCTATTGCAAAAAAGGCTTTTGGATGATTTTGTTGAGAAACATAATGAGAAATTTATTGAGATACTAACCAGAGGATGAACCTACCTATCAAGAATGCATAGTTTTGCATTGCTTTCCTAGTTTAGAATTAGGAATTTATTGCTTTACTAGGATTAATTTGTTTTATTAAGATTAGTTTGTTTTATTAGGTCTAGTAAGTTGCTAAAACATCTTTAGATAGGAAGATCACGCTAAGCCATTTGTTTATCAACTTTCAAGTACTTCTCATCTACTCATCTTTATTTTCATTACTCTCAATATTACTCTTATTGCATATACTTATATATTGAGGACAATGTAAATTTTTGTTGGGGGTAGGTTTCCTTTGAAAATTCTTCGATTTTGTTTTGTGTTGAATTTGTTAATTTTTTTAGCTATAAAATTCTTCAAATTTTTTGAAAATTTCGTTGAATTTAAGTGATTTTAAAAGTAAACTGAAGATTAGAATGATAAGATACTTAATGTTAATGATTTTTAAATCTGAATCTTAGCTATTTGGTAGATTTTATAAGTTGAGTTATTAATTCTTAATTTGAAGTTCTAAACATTGATTGAGTCATGATTTCACATATCACATCTAGCTTACACATAAAAGTTTAAGTTTGATATTGAATTGTTAACTTGATGATTATTAAGAATGATAGAACCAAACCTGGGGAATTTATCTATCATGTTAAATAAAAAAATTGAAAAAAAGAAAGAAAGAAAAAAGTAATACCTAGCTAAAAATATAGTTGTCATTGAAAAGGGCTACCTATCAAAGTTCATTAAGGACTATTGAAAGAAGAAAAAAGTGAAAATCATGTGAAAGCAGTCGATGGAAAAATCGAAAGCTGGAAGAGTAGAGTGTTAAACTGTAAGAGAATTTTTGCTTGTTTTGAAATCTTTTGATTATCAATGTCATCATGAAAGTAGATAACTGAATCTTTGGTTGTGTCAAGTTTAGACTTTAATATACACTAATGGAACTCAATGTTTAGAATTATTCTTATTACAGGATTAATGCTTATAACTTGATTGAGAGATTTATAAAGTGCTAAGGTTTAAGATAAGATAGTACTCAAGATTAATGTATTTTATATTTCTATAATCTGAATTGTGTTTAGAACACTTAAACTTATGAAAATTGTTCTTTTGTTTTCGAAATATCTTTTGCATGTTTTGCTCGGGACTATCAAAATGTTGGTTTTGGTATGTGTTGAGACTCAAATATTGTATATTTAACCTTTCAATTACATTAGTTTTCCTGGCATTTAAGTGTTGATTCGATTTAATTATATATGTTTTTGTCATGTAAGGAGATTCGGAAGTCTAAGATGAATATACACTTAAAAGGATGAATTTAGAGCTTAAAAGAATATAGTAAATAATTGAAGATTTGAAAGTCATTAATAAAAAATTCACATGTCAAAGATCTAAGGAAATCAAGTGAGGAATGAAGTGAATCTAAGATTTGAAGTGAAGAAACTAAGGAAATGGAACTATGAAAATTCAGGGCTAGAAAAATAATATTTTAAAATCCCAAGGCTAGAAAAACGTAGTCCTGAAAAATTACAGAAACAAACTTCGATGCCATCGAGGACAATTTTGACGTCATCAAAGCCACTTCGATCCCATTGCAAAAATCAAGGAAAAATTGATTTTCTTGCTAGACATATTCATGCACCCTTCGATTCCATCGAAAGATTGTTTGATGCCATCGAATGTGCCATCGAAGCTGCCATCGAAGATGCGATAACAATGTAAATTCAAAATTGGTTTGCAAACTTTTTTGAGGCAGTGCAAAAGATTGAGTTTAAAAATATTTAAAAGAATCCCTAGGCTATTTCAAATCATCTTCTATGGTTTGAAAAGGGAGAGAATGTCATACCCCAAACTCGAAAACCGGGCTCACAAAATTTTCAATCGCTTAATCTGGCGCGGACAGCCTCCGTAGTACCCCATTCTCAGCTCCTGGCACCCACATACCAGGTTCCGATCCTGGATCCTACACGGAGGATTTTTAATATAAATACATTTCATAGAAATTATAACTAAAAGCATAACCCACGAACAATAACCAGAACTCTATCACAAATTTACTATGATAAAAACTTTAAGGTACAATGCGCATAAAGGAAATACAATGATAATATCGGGGCTTTAAAAGCTCGGCTGCATACTCCTACTCCTACTCAGCTATGACTGCGTCCTGGCATCACTTGCACACATCTATCGTGCATAAGCTTATAGAAAGCTTAGAGGGTGGTGAAAGTGTGTGCGTAAGGTAGAAATGCAAGTATATAATATTAGAGTAATGCGAAAACATGCTAATAAGTCCATGGATACTATCAGTCGTACTAAGGTTATGCGATGCAAGGCAGCATAAATGCTATTAGCCATACCAAGGCCATGCGATGCAAGGCATGAATGCTATTAGACACACTAAGGCCATACGATGCAAAGCCTACATAGCCAATGTCATGTGCAAGATGCAGCTTAAGCATACTAATCCACATATCAATCCAGCTCATCTCTGGAGCATCATATATCAGTACAATTCTCTCTGAATAATCACCGGGGTCTAATAGACTATACATCACATTGTCGCCCTACACTAGACGCATAACTGTGCAAGCAAAAGAGACCTCACTACCCACCTAACTAGCAGTCTGCCAATATCTACTAGGCACATCAGTAATGCACACATTTACGAGCTGGTCAGACTCAACCTAGCAATTGCCCCCTACCCTTGGGCGAGTAAGGCCACACCCCCTTCCAACCGACGACGACATAGTTGGATACTGGTATTCGGCCCTCATGTGCTCATACATCCACTTGATCTCAACGTTGGAGCATCTTCCGGTACCGTTAGGTTTAGAGACTTTCACCCAAGGATATCTATTGCGCCCCATGTAAAGAGAAGATTTATGGTGTCCAATCTTGCCATCCATGATATACTTGTGAAGGTTATGACCATGATGTCATTAGGGCATACAGTAATCACAAGACAATGCAAGATGCATGAGTCACACAATCCAGTTATGCATCATTCATGCACATACAGTGCATTCATGCAGGACAACTCCACCTATCAGGGATTCCCAAAAACAACCTGCCAATAACACATGCAATGGTCAACTATATCTCATAACAAACATGCATATGATGCGTATGGGTATGTATTATGGTACTATGCTATCAAATACTCATAATCGGTATCGATAACCGACCTATATACATAGCAGGGTCCATAAATGGTCAACTAATTTAAACCATAACATAAGGATCGGCCCTCAATTATGGATATACCAAATTCGATAGCACGGATCCATCTGTCTACCACGATGATGAACTCTCCTCATATCAAGGTTGGGTCTAGGTGGCCTACCTATAATCCTAAGGATTTGGAATGGGCTTCCTTCACCATACTATCAAATAGCCTGCTAGATGTCCTAGGGGGTCCAAATAAGTCTTAGATGGACTGCAAAATTAAAATAATCTCACAACAACCAATGTGGGCCCAACATTTTGGGTTAGCCCGATAGGAATAGATGGGTCATGCAAACATCAATGGGGCCCAATGATTTGGGTTAACCCACTTAGAGAATAATGAGAATGGGCCTAACAAAGGCCCAAGGGATGGTCACAATGTGGACATTTAACCATCATCACCCATCAATGTGGACATTTAACCAACATTGCTCCTAAGGAGTGGCCCACATAGAGCCAAACATATAATAGGCCCATGGCCTCACATAAGAGCCTAATGCACATCCCATTGGGCCTCACACAAGGGCCTTATATACATCACATTAGGCCTCACCAAATGGGCCTCTCATACATCATAATGGGCCTCATCATATGGGCCATATGTATATTACATCGGGCCTCATCAAAGGCCACAAACACATCACAATAGGCCTCATCATACGGGCCTCATATACATCACATCGGGCCTCATTATATAGGCCTCTCATACATCATAATGGGCCTCATCATATGGGCCATATATACATCACATCGGGCCTCATCATATGGGCCTCATATACATCTCATCGGGCCTTATGGACGGCCTATAATCCAATAAAATAGATGGGCCACATGTACAACATATACCTCAAGGTGGGCCTGCAAGATGGGCCTTAAATACATCACATTGGGCCTCACCAAATGGGCCACAAAAACATCACATTAAGGTGGGCCTTGCACATTCCAATTGGGCCCCACCAGGTGGACAACTTGGATCAAATACGTACACCATGTGGGGGCCACGTGGATGGACGGTGTGAATATACAACACATCACAAGGTGGGCCCCACTCATCCAGCAAACGGACGGAGTGGATAAGACCCATACATCACGGTGCGTCCCATACAACACCATCCAGATCTGGACGGTGTCGGTACAGAATACATATATCAAGGTAGGGCCCCACTAACACCGTCTAGGAATGGACGGTGTGCATACAAAATACATACATGAAGTTGGGCCCCACCCGCCCACACGTGCAGCACATGTGGGGTGGGCCCCACGTCCAAGACAGATGGACAGCTGGATATAGAACGCATGCATCAAGGGGCCACCGTCCCTAGTAGATGGATGGCGTAGTTGCATAACACGTGTAGAGAGGTGGGTTCCCATGTCCTGGGATGGATGGTGGGGATAAAACCCATACATCACTTGGGGTCTACACGTCTCACAAGGACGGACGGTTGGGATATGACACATGCCTCATGATCAGGCCATAGAACTTGCTGACATTAGTACAGCAGCAATAGCTGCTGATCGTCCAACAGATGGATGACCAAATATAAAATACATACATTAAGGTGGGTCCACACGTGTGGGACCCACCAGCTATGGAATGAAGCTGATATCTATGTTTTCTCTTCATCTGGACCTGTCCAGACAGACAGGCCAGCAGGCCTGCTGTAGGACGATCCAGCAAGGTGAGTCCAACACATGGACGACATGGATATAATACATCATCATCAGGTGGGCCATCATACATCATCACCACAAAAAATGAAATAAGGAGGGAGAGAGAGAGAGAGAGACGATCGATGGAGGGGCCCCGCCACTATGAGCCCCTCTATTACATTCACCAATACATATATCAAGATGGGTCCCATGCATGCATGGGCCCATCATAACAAAATAAAAATCTGAGGTGGGGATACCATCCCCACCATGAAATAAGGGGTCTAGATGAGCCTTAGAAGGCATGGATTAAAGAAAAACCCATCATGTTGGGGTCCATGGTGAATGGACCATCTATTGCTCATGCATGCAAGAAGATGGGCCAAAGGACATATCAAGGGGATCATGGAAGATCTCCACCATGGATTGGTGGGCCCTTCAAGTCTCTATGCAAATGCAAGAAAGAAATCTAAGGGAGAGGATGAAATCTAGTTCTAGAGATCACCCACCTTGGATCTAGATCTCCTTCTTCCACCACTATACTCTAGAGCTCCAAGAGGTGAGATTCAATTGTTGGGATTGATTTTGGAAGGTTGGATTTGGGGCTGGAGAGCTTGTAAAGGGCTGGAAATGGAGAGCTCTCATGGACGTTGGGAGCTCTCTCTTACTAGGAAATGAGAAAGAAAGAGGGAGGGAGAGAGAGATAAGAGAGAGAGAGAGAGAAAGGAGAAATGATTGCTTTTCTAGCTAGGCAATCATGAGTTGTAAGGGAGGCATGGGCTAAGGTCATTCTGAGTTGTAAGAGCATGCCTAAGGCTATGGGCTAGGGGCTATAGCTAAGGTGATGTCACCCCTAGGGTGACATCATCCTCATGACGATGGTTGTTAAGGAAATGTGCAATCTGGATAGGTGGGTCCTGCAATGCACGATCCACAGACATTATCATGCACGATCCACAACTTATGATCTAAGCATCAGATTGGCGCACAAGACGCGGCGACGGTGCGGTCGCATGGCACAGGTCTCGGGTTAAGTCGGCTCGAATTTACAGGAGGTGACTTAGAGTCTCATGCAAATGCAATCTACGGGTTGCAGGTCACCGAAATTTGACTGGGAGGACCGCGAGATCTTACGGAACAGAATGGACACAGGCCTAACAACTCTCCCCTTATAATAAAAATTTCATCCTTAAAATTTGCTATCATGCAGGACAAGGCAAGGGAAGAGAAAGCATCATCATCATCACACACACACACACACACATATATATATATATATAAATCAATGCAATACAAGGCATAATACAAGCACAATCAATCTATAAACAAATGGGGATAGTGCTCTCTAATCTTAGCCTCGCGCTCCCAAGATGCCTCCTCAACAAAATGATAACCCCACTGAACTTTCACCAAAGGAATGACCTTGGTCCAGAGGACCTGCTCCTTCCGATCAAGGATGCGAATCGGCTACTCAATATAGGAAGCATACTCATGGACCTTAAGAGGTTGCCAATCAATCACTGGAACGGTGTCTGACCCACACTTCTGTAACATCGAAACATGGAAAACTTCGTGAATGTTAGACAACTGAGAAGGTAAGCAAGCCTATAGGCCACGACGCCAACCTGCCCAGTGATCTCGAATGGTCTAATAAATCTCAGGGTAAGCTTGCCCTTCACTCTAAATCGAACTACGCCCTTCACGGGTGAGACCTTGAGATACACTCTTTCCCCAACAACGAACTCTAAGGGACGATGCCGACGATTAGCGAAACTCTTCTACCGACTTTGAGCTATGCGTATCCTCTACCTAATGATGTCAATAACCTCTGATGTCTACTGCACAAGATCGGGGCCTCGGAGAGGTGCTCTCCAACCTCGGGGCCTAGGAGAGGTGCTCTCTAACCTCGGCCCAACAACCGGGGAATCTACACGGCTTACCATACAAAGCCTTAAAAGAAGTCATACCAATAGTCGCCTGATAGCTGTTATTATATGCGAACTCAGCCAGGCATAAATGCTCATCCCAGCTATCGAGAAGTCGATCACGCAAGTACGAAGCATATCCTCAAGAATATAATTGACCCTGTCGGTCTACCCATTAGTTTGCAGATGGTACGCGGTGTTGAACTGTAAAGCAGACCCCATAGCCTTTTGGAAGCTCCTCCAAAACTAAGACGTGAATCTCAGGCCTCGGTAAAAAATGATCAAAATTGGAACACCGTGTAGTCTCACAATCTCATCAACAAATAACTTAGCAAGCCGGTCCGAAGGCCAAGTCACGCCAATCGCAAGAAAATGTGTCGACTTCATCAGACGATCCATGACAACCCAGATGGCGTCATGACAGCGCTGAGTCCTCTGCAAGCCTATAATAAAATTGGTGGATACGTGCTCCCACTTCCACTTCAGGATGCTCAACACCTACAATGAACTTGGGGGTCTCTAATGATCAGCCTTGACACGCTGGCAAGTGTCCACACTCGACCACAAAATTAGCGATCTGACACTTCATCCCTACCCAAAAATACTGCCTCCTCATATCACAATACATCTTCGTCGAGCTAGGGTGGATAGGAACCGCGATTGATGTGCCTCGATCATAAGATATCTACGCAACTCTGGAATATCTGAAACACATAATTGGCCTCTTAAGTGAAGTTCACCGTCAGAACCAATCTGCCAATCTGACTGACTCTCAGATGCTGCATTTACCCAATAACTCTACAACGACTCATCTGCCTGCTGAGCCTCGATCACTCTTGCAACAAAGAGGGTTGAATTGATAGGCTCGATAATTGCATAATAGAAGACTGCAAGCCAATCTCGAAGTCAAACGTTGATATATCCTCAAGCATCTTCCACTCTTGAATCATCATGTGTGCCATCAGGCCTCGTGGCTGACGGCTAAGGGCATCCGCCACCACGTTCGCCTTGCCTGGGTGGTACTGGAGATCAAAATTATAGTCCTTCAGGAGCTCCATCCAACATCTCTGCCTCATGTTCAACTCGGACTGAGAGAATAGATACTTCAAGCTCTTGTGGTCAGAGAAAACCTTGAACCTGACCCTATAAAGATAGTGTCTCCACACCTTCAGTACGAAGACAATTGCTGCCAGCTCCAAATTGTGCGTGGGGTAGTTTAGCTCATGAACCTTGAGCTGGTAAGACGCATAAGCCACAGGCTTCCCGTGCTGCATCAGGACAACACCCAAACCAATACACAAAACATCGAAAAATATACAAAAGCCTTCACTCCTAGAGGGAAGAGTGAGGACAGGAGCGAACATGAGGCAGTTCTTCAGCTCCATGAATGCTCGCTCACAGGCGTTGCTCCACACAAACTCTACACCCTTCTAGGTCAACCTGGTCAGCGGTGCTGCAATACGAGAGAATTCCTTGATGAAGCGTTGATAATAGCCTATTAAACGAAGGAAGTTGTGGATCTCGGATATGCTCGTGGGTTGACCCCACTGACGCACTGCATCAACCTTCGAGGGGTCCACTGCGACACCCTCCCTTATCACCACGTGACCGAGGAACTTCACCTCCTCCTGCAAAAACTCACACTTCTCTTGCTTCGTATACAGTTGGTGAGTACGAAGGGTCTGCAAGGCAATCTCCAAATGCTTCTCATAGTCCTCGCGGGTCCTCGAATATATTAGAATATTATCGATGAAGACCACAATAAACTGATCGAGATATGGATGAAAGACCTCATTCATCAACTGCATAAAGACCGTGGGCGCATTGGTCAGTTCGAAGGATATGACCTAAAACTTAAAGCAAAGGCGTCTATCAGCCTTGAGAACCTCGAAGGCTCAGACGTTAGGGAACCAAATAAAAAGATCACGAACTCGTGACTTCATCGTCCTAAGCTCACAGCTGATATGTGATGTTGTCCTAAATTAGTTCCAAGTTATGCTCTGATACCAACTCTTGATATGCCCCAAACTCGGAAATTGGGCTTACAAAATTCTCGATCACAAAATCCGGCGCCGACAGCCTTCGTAGTACCCCATTCTCGGCTCCTGGCACCCATATACCAGGTTCCGATCTTCGGATCTTACAAGGAGGATTTTCAATATAAATTTGTTTCATAGAAATTATAACCAAAAGCATAACCCACAAACAATAACCAGAACTCCATCACAAAATCCACTATGATAAAAAAAACTTTAAGGTACAATGCGTATAAAGGAAATACAATGATAATATCGGGGCTTCAAAAGCTCGACTGCACACTCCTTCTCCTGCTCAGCTAAGACTGCATCCTGGCGTCACCTGTACGCATCTATCGTGCATAAGCTTATAGAAAGCTTAGAGGGTGGTGAAAGTGTGTGTGCAAGGTAGAAATGTAAGTATGCAATATCAGAGTAATGCGGAAACAAGCTAATAAGTCCATGAATACTATCAGCCGTACTAAGACTATGCGATGCAAGGCATGAATATTATCGGCTACACCAAGGCCATGCAATGCAAGGCATGAATGCTATCGGCCACACCAAGGCCATACGATGCAAGGCCTACATAGCTAATGTCATATGTAAGATGTAGCTCAAGTATACCAATCCACATATCAATCCAACTCATCTTTGGAGCATTATATATCAGTATAGTTCTCTCTGGATAATCACCGGGGTCTAATACACTATACACCATATTGTCACCCTACACTAGATGTACAACCATGCAAGCGAAAGAGACCTCACTACCTGCCTAACAAGTAGTCTATCAATATCTACTCGGCACGTCGGTAACGGACCCATTTACGAGTTGTTCAGACTCAGCTTAACAATTGCCCTTATCCTCGGGTGGGTAAGGCCGCACCCCCTTCTAACTGACCATGACACAGTGAGAGACGCGGCCTCCTGGTATTCAGCTCTCATGCTCTCATACATCCATTCAGTCTCAACATTAAAGCATCTTCTAGTACCGTCAGGTTTAGGGACTTTCACCCAGGGACATTTATCACACCCCATGTAAAGAGAAGATTTCTAGTGTCCAATCCTACCATCCATGATATGCTTGTGGAGGCTATGACCCTGATGTCATTAGGGCGTACAGTAATAATAAGACGCAATGCAAGATGCATGAGTCACACAATCCAGTCATGCATCAATCCTGCGCATACAGTGTGCTCATGCGGGATAACTCCGCCTATCAGGGAGTCCTATGAACAACCTGCCCAATGACACATGCAATGGTCAACCGCATCTCATAACAAACATGTAGATGATGTATATGGACATATATCATGATGTTATGCTATCACATACTCTTAATTGGTATCGATAACCAGCCTATATACAAGGCGGGGTCCATAGATGGTCAGCCGATCTAAACCATAACATAAGGATCAACCCTCAACTGTGGATATAACAAATCCGATAGCATGGATCCATCTGTCTACGACAATGATGAACTCTCCTCATATCAAGGTTGGGCCTAGGTGACCTACCTATAATCCTAAGGATTCGGAATGGGCTTCCTTAACCATACTATCAAATAACCTGCTAGATGTCCTAGGGGGCCCAAATAAGTCCTAGATGGACTCCAAAATTAAAATAATCTCACTAGCAACCAATGGGGGCCCAACATTTTAGGTTAGCCCGATAGGAATAGATGGGTCATGCAAACATCAATGGGGCCCAATGATTTGGGTTAACCCACTTAAAGAATGATGAGAATGGGCCTAACAATGGCCTAAGGGAAGGTCACAATGTAGACATTTAACCATCACTGCCTATCAATGTGGACATTTAACCAACATTGCTCCTAAGGAGTAGTCCACATAAAGCCAAACATATAATGGGCCCACAGCCTCACATAAGGGCCTAATGCACATCCCATTGGGCCTCACACAAAGGCCTCATATACATCACATTAGGCCTCACCAAATGGGCCTCTTATACATCATAATGGGCCTCATCATATGGGCCATATATACATCACATCAGGCCTCACCAAATGGGCCTCTTATACATCATAATGGGCCTCATCATATGGGCCATATATACATCACATCAGGCCTCATCAAAGGCCACAAAAACATCACAATGGGCCTCATCATATGGGCCTCATATTGTAACGCCCCGAATTTTGAGGGTCGAGCAAAGCTCAACTCTCGAGATCTAGCACATCACTTATGTAATATGGATAATGATGCTTAAATGTTATCCATATCAATGTATTAAACTTGAGTGGGATTACACTAAATAACATATCATACTCCAGAGATAATGTAATTAACCAAGCGGAAGTCTGAAGTGTATGTATTGAAATAAGTAAGCGATTCACAGCCTCCAGAGTATGATGATGTACAGGGTTTAATATATACAAGGTTTATTTCAAAATATACAAAATTTCAAAACATAGGTGTCCAACTAATCCATGTGACCGTGTAATCCCATCGAACTAGTACAAGGTTTACGTAGACCCGCCTGATAGCTGAACATAAGAGAATTCCTCCTCCTCATCTATGAAGTCTAATTCAGCTACATAGACTTCATCCTCACCTACATCTACAATAGAGTCTGGTTGGTGTTTTAAAAGACTGTCTTAGGGTGGGAGTGAGTGACCAACTCAGTGGTACTATAAGGCAAAGGTTAACATGTTATCAAGTCAATCAAGCAGTAATGATAAAGCAGTACAACAATCATTCCCTAACTATTCTTGTTAATACAGGAATGGAGTGCAGTAATGATGCATGCCCTCGCACATAACTCCCTCACAAGCGACTCCGAAAACCAAGTTCGCGCATGACAACCTCCATAAAGTGCAACTTCCTCGCCAAAGCACATGCAATGCGGTGCATGGTCTTGTTAGCCAAGTACATAATTAATCTTATTCATACAGCAGGTTCGGGAAGATAAGGTACCTCCCTTTATATCATTAACCCAAGCGATGGATCCATCTACAGTTGTCAATCCTAGTTAACCACATACGATAGGCAAGTTGTAGGGCATCATCCCTAATGAAAAGCAGTTGATAGGCAAATTCAAAGTTTATACTCGCGGTCAGTACGGGAAGGCTCGTCACCTTAGCGTAAGCCGACAGCTCGAACACGGTATCCCATACCACCATGCCCTACTCACAAGTTTGGGTTGCTCACTGGTTACTACGGGGAGGCTCGTCACCCCAGTGTAGGCCGACAGCTCGACCACGGCGTCCCATACCACCATGCCCGGCTCATGAGTCCTAGCGGATCGTGGTACCATGGTTGAAACGGACTTTTACATCGGTAAGTGGTACCTTAAATTCAAGCAGTGATGTCCATACATGGTAAACACATAATAAGCCAATCATTTTATTTGGTAAGTTCGATTGGTATAAGCACACGTTGACTTAATCGACATGGAGCGCATAAGCACCCCTTGTGGCCTAACCACTGTCGATAATTGCCGTGCGACACGGATTCGTCGAGTTACCCAATGTGGCAAGACTAATTGAGCCACTTGTACAAAGATTATTACCGATTGCCTGGGCCACGTTGTAGCTCCAATCTTACTCAAATGCAATAGGTAGACACATGTGATAATCATATCAGCATTTAACAAATAATCCAAATAAATCCCTCATTTGAACACTTCATCAAACACATTGAACATGTCACCAAACGCTTACATTTCATCCATAAATTGCGTGGTGGTAAATATGATTACATGAAAGAAACTATCCATATGATTAAGGTAATTGAGGATCCTATCTTAATACACTTAATAAATACAAGTCATCAACATTTTCTCATTCAGACATTTTACCAAACACTTAGGCTACGCCTCACCAAATATATAGATTGGGTTAGTTACAACACATATTTTAGCAAATGAAAAGGCCTAGCTATATGTCCTAGAGGGGGGGGGGGGAGGGGGTGAATAGGACTATGCCAAATAAAACTTATAACAGTGAAATTAAAAAGAATATGATAGCCAAGATAAAACACAATGCAGGAAAGTAAAACAACCTCAAAAATCTGATCTTGAGAGGTTGATACAAATGTTGTTCTAAGGACAACCTTTCACCAAAAACCAGAGTTTATGGTAGGACAACCTTATTTCTAGAAAGATCTTTGTACCAAATCTCAAACCAAAGAGGAATACAGAAATAAGCACAAACTGAAATAAATTGTAATCACAAATGTATTGTTCTAGGGACAGCCATACACCATAAAAATGGCAGGGCAACCTTGCTGGAACAACTTTAAAGGAAACTGAATTTCAAGAAGATAAAGGAATAACAGAAAGGAAATTCTAAACTATTACAAAATTCCCACAAAGCTTGAATTAAATGATTACAACATTCACCACCATACATACATCCCACAAATAAATAATTAAAGATTAGAAATGTAAATCATTCAACCACAACATAAGGGATTATAGTGGTTCGCCTGTGTGTTCACCAACTGTTAAACAACAGCCACACAGAATACTACTCCACTCCTAATATCCTCACACATGGGATATTAGCGTTCACTTAACAAAATAGGTTTTCACAGGTTCACCCAAAATCTTTACAATTGTGTCTTTGTCCGTGGGCTTACACAATTAAAAAAACCCCACTTTTGAGTTTTCCTGGCTCTCCTCAGAAAACCAATACAACAAGATTTTTCTAGCAAATCTTGAAAGAAATCAAAACAGAAAGGAATTTACAATTAAATATAAAATACCTGATTATCTCCTTCATTGTAGCAGCCCGGTAGAACCAAGTCAGAGTAGATGATTGAATGTCCAAGTTCAATGTCCAGTACTCAATTACAATGGTTCTAATTCTAATGGATTTTAAATTAAACCAACTAGGGCTTGCCTTAATTGATTTTGATTCCAAAGAAAGGGAATAACAATTCCTCTTATCAAATTAGATTGGAATAGCAGAAACAAAATCAATTAAATAAAGCTAAAGAAAGAGAATATTAAATAAGCACACTTAGCTTAGATGGAGCACAGAATTATCTCTCAGAAGTTTGACGAAGATTGGCTTGAATGGATTAATTAATTCACTGCATTCTTCTGAGATTCGTGCTCAATTTATAGGTGAGCAGATCGCGTCTTCGACTGGTCTAGGGAGCTCTTCGACTAGTCGAAGAAGTAACAGATTTGAAAAAAATCGGGCGCGATAAGCTTTGACCGTTCTACGACTGGTCGAAGGTCACCTTCGACTGGTCGTAGGTCACCTTCGACTGGTCGAAGACCCTGTAAATAATCACTGGACTTTGAGTCAAAGATTTTCGACTGGTCGAAGATGCAGTCGACACTGTTCCTTCGACTGGTCGAAGAGAGTCCTGGACTGGTCGAAGCCCAACAGAAAATATCCGAATTTTGTAACAAACTCACGACTGATCGAGGAATTTCTTGGACTGGTCGAAGCAAAGCTAGGACTAGTCGAAGAAAGCCTAGGACAAGCCTTCAAACAGCCCAAAATCATGTGACATATACATATGACTTATGTATCCAAAATGGCTTACTTCTAAGGTCAACCTATGGTCAATCAAACCTCAACAAGAAGTAAGGACATTGAAACATTAAGAACAAGTGACCTTGAAGTTTTAAGCCTTGATGTCTTGATATAGTTCAAACTGATGTAGTTCAATCTTAAAATCTTGATGTAGCTCAACCTTGAAAGTGTCTTGAGTTCATTATGAACTACCTTAAACACTTCGTGAATCATACGTTCTTGAGACTTGTCTTGTGAGCAGTACTTGCAGTCAAGGTTGATCTTTGTACTTGTGAGCTTTGCTTGTTGTGATCTTTACTTATTCATGAATGTTGATCTTTGAGAGAGCTTCACTTATCCAAGATATATAACAGTGATTTTGGCATCACAAATTTGACAACCAACAGGGATATAGACTATAACACTTACAATCTCCCCCTTTGTCAAATTAGTGACAAAACACATAACCAAGATAAACATAGAGTAAAACAATTGGTTAAAGGATCATGAACCAGTTAACCTGCAAATCAATATTCAACATTCAACCAGTTCATTCAACTAATTTCAAATATAGATATACTGCCCCAATATTCAGCATTCAACCACTCCACTCATAATCACATCGTTACTCCCCCTGAGTAACATAGCTACACTCTCACAATCACATTGTTACGAACAAACCATTCTCCCCCTTTTTGTCACAATATGACAAAGGAAATAAAAAAGGAGAACTAAATAAAGGAATATAAGAGAGTAAACATGAGATTATAGCAGCAAAACAGATAGTATTCAACTTAAAATCAGCATAGTTTCACAAAGAACAGATACCCAGCATAAAACTAATCAGATAATAGTATCCAATTCCAAAGCAGTCAACTTAGTGCTAAATTTTAAGGTTATTACAGACCAGAAAATCCATATAAACTAATCAGAACTAGAACCAGATGACGGAGCAGGAATAGAGGGATCAAGTTGGTGCATGCCTTTGTTCAATCGCCTAAAATATTTGCGCATGTACTTGTATTGTAAATTATGAGCAACAAACATGTTTTTCCTCTTTACATTTATATTCTCAACTTTACCCTCTAATGCACTCAGACGTGCATCAAAATCAGATGGTTCAAAATCTGGATCATTTGTTGAATCAGAATTCAGTTCCTCAAAGATGTCATCCATATTAATGTCATCACTAGCTTCTTCATGACCACCACCACCATCACCACCTTGTTCAGGAAGTAATTCCAGCTTCATCTTATTGAGATTAGAATTGTTGAAAATCAGATGATGGATAGGTGCCTCATTAACAGGCATATCGACCAACATATGTGTAGCCAATACAGTCATTAAATAACCAAAAGGAATGTCACTATGACCAGGATGGAGTCTAAACTGAAGAATGAAATGACAGATTAAGAATGGTAAACAAATCTGAGTACCACTGGAAATAGCATGAATAACACGAACCATAAATGAGGTCAAGTCAGTTTTATTACCCGAACGAGGATACAGATTAGACACAAAGATTCTATGAAGAATTCTGTATTTGGGTAATAAATACCTTGCGTGAAGCGCATTCCCTTTACGAGTCCAATGAACATCCATGTTGCACAAGTCTCTAGTGAGCATACGTTTTTCAGAAACTGAGGGTTTATCAGTCAAGTTATGAATAGGAATACCCTCATCATTCACAGGAATGTCCATGAGGGCTGAAATTAAATGACGATCAATGTCAAATGGCCCTTCACTAGTAGATATTTTAAAAGTTAAATTATCCTCCGATAACTCACTAATACATGTAAACATGGATTGGGCAATGGACCGGTATGCAGGCCCACCCCAATGTAATAAGTTAACCCAACCTACAGCTTCAAGCATAGGAAGGATGTCAAAAGGTGCAATATGATTAATATCAACGGGATGTTTAACAATAACATTGCGTGATCTAATGTCCGTAACATAAGATGGATCATTATTGGGAACAAGAAGATGACGCTTGGTCAATCTGGAGGAAGAAGAAGGACCACGGGAGGTAGTTTTTATACCTCTAGAAGCCATATGCAACAACAATAATAAGGAAATAAGAAGTTGCAAAGAATTGAGAAGTGGGTTTACCCAAAACAGATTTTTCAAAATCCAAACCCCAAATCTCAATGAAATCCAAAATAGAAAGCTTCAACTTAGAAAAGAAAGCAATCTAGACACAGATTTGCAAGAAAAACGTAAATGGAACATTAACCTTGAAGAACAAGAACAGTGGGTTCGACAAGTCGAAGCTCGGCTCTTTAGATAAGAAAAATGAAATGAGGAAGAAAGCAAAAACCCCAATTTTTAAGTAATTCCCAAGATCTACGACTGGTCGTGAGTATCTACGAAGGTCGAAGGTCGACTGGTCGAGTATACTCACGACAGGTCGAAGGACGTCCAAAATTTCATATTTCTTGCAATTAAAAAAATAATTGGAATTAAACCTAGCAAATATATACACTATGATACAAATAGGCATAAATAATCATTTTGAAATACACATGCCAAGATCAAATTTCATCTTTTTAAACCTGCTTTTATCAAGAGGTTTTGTGAAAATATCGGCTCGCTGATCTTCGGTAGGAATATATTTCAGAGATATAACTTTTTCTTCTACCAATTCCCGAATATAATGAAATTTAATGTCAATGTGCTTAGTACGAGAATGCTGAATAGGATTTTTTGAAATATTTATTGCCGAATTATCACAATGTAATAACATAGAATCCTGTTTAATTCCATAATCACTTAGCATTCGTTGCATCCAAACAAGCTGTGTACATGCATTACCAGCTGCGATATACTCAGCTTCAGCTGTTGAAAGTGATATAGAATTTTGTTTCTTACTAAACCAGGAAACTAAACAATTTCCAATGTAAAAGCAACCACCACTGGTTGATTTTCTATCATCTAGATTACCAGCCCAGTCAGCATCTGAGTACCCAGCAAGTTGGACACTAGTCTCATGAGGATACCAGAGACCAAGATTTACAGTACTTGCGACATATCTAATAATCCGCTTGACAGCAATCAAGTGAGATTCTTTTGGATCAGATTGATATCTTGCGCAAATACCAACACTTAGAGAAATATCAGGTCTACTAGCAGTTAAATATAACAAACTACCAATCATACTTCGATAAAGTTTTGAATCAACATTTTTACCATTAGAGTCTTTTGAGAGTTTCAGGGTAGTACTCATGGGAGTATCGAAATTCTTGCCATTCTCAAATCCAAATCTCTTGATTAGATTTAAAGTATACTTAGATTGAGAAATGAATATTCCTTCAGGTTATTGCTTTACTTGCAATCCAAGGAAATAAGTCAATTCCCCAACCATGCTCATTTCGAACTGTGATTTCATCAAATCTGCAAACTCAGTAGTCAAGTCAGTACAAGTTGATCCATAAATGATATCATCAACATAAATCTATACCATTAAGATATGATCATTATGTTTTTTAACAAATAGAGTTTTATCAACAGATCCCATTTGAAAATTATGACTTAAAAGAAATTTTGTTAGTTTCTCATACCATGCCCTAGGTGCTTGTTTTAATCCATAAAGTGCCTTTTTAAGCCGATATACATGATCAGTATTTTTGGGATCTTCAAAACCCATTGGCTGTTCAACATATACTTCTTCATGTAAATTACTATTAAGAAAAGTACTTTTCACATCCATTTGATATATCTTTATCTTTCTAAAACATGCAATGGATATAAATAGTCTGATAGATTCAAGACGTGCTACCGGTGCAAAAGTTTTATCAAAATCAATTCCTTCAATTTGAGTATAACCTTGTACCTCTAGTCTAGCCTTGTTTCTAATTATATTACCACACTCATCAGACTTATTTTTGAAAATCCATTTTCTTCCAATAATGTGTTTATCTTTAGGTCTTGGTACGAGATACCAAACATCATTTCTTACAAATTGGTTAAGTTCTTCTTGCATTGCAACAATCCAGTTCTCATCAGCAAGAGCTTCTTTTACATTAGATGGTTCTATTTGGGATGTAAAACATACATAATTACATATATCCTCAAGTTGTCTATGGGTGCGAATACCGGTGAGAGGGTTTCCAAGAATTTGAGTAGTTGGATGATCTTTAACAGTCCTCAACTCAGAGTCAGTCTGATTTAATGAAGTATCGGGTTTATCAATGATTAGAAATCATCATTATCTGAATTAGGGATTGGCGTATTTAAGTGATCATCAATGACAACATTGATGGACTCTTGAATCACACCAGTTCTTTTGTTCAGAACCCTATAAGCACGACTGTTTAAGGAATATCCTAGAAAAATCCCTTCATCACTTTTTATATCAAAATTTTCCAAATTTTCACGATCTCGTAAAATATAGCACTTGCTGTCAAAAATGCGAAAGTATTTGACAGTAGGCTTTTTATTGAACCACAATTCGTAAGCCGTTTTATTATTATCTTTGCTAGTGTAGACTCGGTTAATAATATAGCAAGTTTGTGTTGTGACTTGACCAAAGATTTTTAGAGAGCTTCATGCTATTCAACATGACATTAGCCATTTCTTGAAGTACCCTATTCTTTCTTTCCACAATTCCATTTTATTGTGGAGTTTTGGGAGCAGAGAATTCATGTAATATTCCTTGGTCGGTACAGAACTTCTCAAAATTGCTATTCTCAAATTCAGATCCATGATCACTACGAATCTTACTGATTTGAGAAGATTTTCCAATTTGAATCATTTTGAGAACTTTTCTTACTTCTTCAAGGGTTTCAGATTTATCCCTTAAGAAGGCTACCCAAGTGAATCTGGTAAAGTCATCAACTATTACCAGGATATACTTTTTCCCACCACGACTTTCCATTCTGGTAGGTCCAATTAGATCCATGTGGAGAAGTTCGAGTGGTCTTGATGTGGTATTTGAATTCACCTTTTTGTGTGAGTTCCTTGTTTGTTTGCCTATTTTGGCACTCACCACATATTTTATCTAATTTCTGAAGTTTGGGTAAACCTCTTATAAGTTCTCGTTTGCTCAATCTATATAAATTTCGATAATGTACATGTCCAAGACGTTTGTGCCATAAATCAGTCTCGTCTGTATGGACCATGTAACATGTTTGATTAGATGAGCTGGATTCACTAATAATATAGCAATTTTCAGACGTTCTACGTCCAGTTAATATTATAGAACCCTTATTGTTTAGTATCTCACATCTTTGATTAGAGAACCTAACACTATGGTTATTATCACATATTTGTGATATGCTAAGCAAGTTATGTTTTAAACCTTCAACATATAAAACGTTTTTAAACACAGGAAGATTAAAAAATTGAACCGTACCTTGGCCTATAATCTTGCAGTTGCTACCATCACCAAATGTGACTGAACCATCAGTCATATCTTTTAGATCCGTGAATAAAGCTTTGTCACCTGTCATATGCCTGGAGCATCCATGGTCTAGGTACCATTTTGAATGACTTGTTTCTTTGAAAGTAGTGTGAGCAACCAAGCAGGTGACTTTAGGAACCCATTTCATAACTGTTTTGAGTTTAGGAACATAGTTGGTCTTCTTTTGTTTATAGTTGAAAGAATAACCTATAGAGTTAGATTTTAGGAGCTCCTTGAGTAAATCTACTATCTTTTCAGCTAGTGGATTTCGTTTCTGATTAAAGTTGACATGGCTGCTTCTAGGTTTTTGAAGAGTTTTTGAATTTCTAGAAAAATCTTGATAAGTATTTTTCTTTTTTGAGTTTGAGGACTCTCCTTTCACAAACATAGGAGGAGTATACTTTTGTTTAGGAGATAAATTTTTATCATAGCCCAACCCGGATAGATAGCCACATTTTCTTGATCCAGATAAGAGTTTTTCTAACTTTGGATCACCTTGGGCATATTTCCATGTGTCCTTTTGACTCAGAAGAGAAGATACTTCCTTTTTGAGTTTCTCAATCTCAGATTTCAAATCAACAATTAGGGAGTTTTTGAATTCCAAATCGCATTTAGATTTTTCGAAATAATCTAAAATTTGTAATTTTTCTAAGACAAGTGATTCAAAACATTCTTTGAGTTTAGAAAACTTTTCTTTTTGAAGTTTAAGTTTGATAGCAATTTTACAACTTTCCTTATATAGGGCATTGTAAGTGTCTTGAAGATCATCTTCATTTTCACATTCACTACTCACATTTTCTTCACTTGTTGAGTCCTTATCTGAAAATGTGAATTTGGCTAGAGTCATAAGTGCTTTAACTTCATTGCCTGACTCAGTTTCAGAATCTTCTGATTCTGAAGAAGCTTCAGAATCAGATGATTCATCCCATGTAGCCAACATACCCTTCTTCTTAGGTTTGTCCTTTTTAGGACATCTATTTGCTAAGTGCCCATATTCTTGACAGTTGTAACATTGACTATCTTTCAAAGATTTTCGAGTTTTGGGTCTAAACTTCTTTTCTTGCTTTTGAAAATCTTGTAAAATTTCTTAACTAAAAGAGCCATATCATCTTCTGAATCAGAATTTTCTTCTGAATTATATTTAGAGGATTTTAGTGCGATAGATTTACCTTTAGGAGCTTTAAAGTTTAACTCGTAGGTTTGTAAAGAACCAACTAGTTCTTCTACCCTCATATTATCCGTATCACGAAGTTCCTGGATCGCGGTTACTTTAGAATTGAACCGTTCAGGAAGTGAGCGTAATATCTTTGCACACACTTTACTTTCTGGGATTTTATCGCCAAGACCCCACATTGAGTTTACAATGTCATTTAGTCTAGTGTAAAAGTCCATAAACATTTCATTTTCCTCCATATGAATTTCTTCAAATTTGGTTGTGAGGAGTTGGACTTTAGACTTTTTAACAATTGATGTACCCTCGTGTGTCATTTCTAGTATATTCCAGGCTTGCTTTGCAGTATCACAGGATATGATTCTTTTGAACTCATCCGGAGATAGTGCGCAAGTGATTGCATTTAGTGCTTTAGCATTGGCACTATACTCACTTTTCTGAAGAGTGGTCCATAAATAATAAGCAGGTACAGACATAGTTTTTGAACCGTCGGATTCAGTTACTTCAATGGTAGGAGTTTTCCATTCGGTCACTGTGGATCGTCACACACTCTCATCTATTAATTTTAGGAAGATCCTCATTCTGGCTTTCCAATAGGCATAGTTGGAGCCATCAAATGGTGGAGGCCTAGTGATTGAAAGGCTATCAAAATTTGACATCTTTTTATATAGCTTAGATCGTTAGCTCAAGAAATAAATCCAAATAAATAGCAATAAGAACGAGCTATTAAGCTCTGATACCACTTAAAAAGGCCTAGCTATATGTCCTAGAGGGGGGGGGGGGGGGGGGGGGGGGGGGGGTGAATAGGACTATGCCAAATAAAACTTATAACAACTAATTAAAAAGAATATGATAGCCAAGATAAAACACAATGCAGGAAAGTAAAAAAACCTCAAAAATCTGATCTTGAGAGGTTGATACAAATGTTGTTCTAAGGACAACCTTTCACCAAAAACCAGAGTTTATGGTAGGACAACCTTATTTCTAGAAAGATCTTTGTATCAAATCTCAAACCAAAGAGGAATACAGAAATAAGCGCAAACTGAAATAAATTGTAATCACAAATGTATTGTTCTAGGGATAGCCATACACCATAAAAATGGCAGGGCAACCTTGCTGGAACAACTTTAAAGGAAACTGAATTTCAAGCAGATAAAGGAATAGCAGAAAGTAAATTCTAAACTATTACAAAATTCCCATAAAGCTTGAATTAAATGATTACAACATTCACCACCATACATACATCCCACAAATAAATAATTAAAGATTAGAAATGTAAATCATTCAACCACAACACAAGGGATTATAGTGGTTCGCCTGTGTGTACACCAACTGTTAAACAACAGCCACAGAGAATGCTACTCCCCTCCTAATATCCTCACACAGGGGATATTAGCGTTCACTTAACAAAATAGGTTTTTGAAAGGGCCTAGCTATATGCCCTAGAGGGGGGTGAATAGGGCAATGCCAAATAAAACTTAAAACAGCGGAATAATAAAAGATATAAATAACAATGCTGAAATAATAACACTCTCAAAACATATGAAATATGAGAATGATACTAAATCAGTTCTAAGGACAACCTTACACCAAAAACCAATGGCTTATGGTAGGACAACCTTATTTCTAGAACGATCTAGAAAACACAAATGATATGGAAAATAAATCAAGAATAACTTAAAGAAATAAATCCTAAGTTATTACACCATTCAACCACACTTGCTTGAAATGAAAATTACAACATTCATCCACAAAAGCAATTCACAATCTCAAGGAATAAATGAATAAAGAAATCAAGCGCATCCACAAAGACAACGATATATAGTGGTTCGCCTGTGTGTTCACCAACTTGTTAGTCAATGACCACATAGAATGCTACTCCACTCTAATATCCTCACACAGGGGATATTAGCATGCACTATCAAAATAGGTTTTCACAGTTCACCCAAAACCTTCACAATTGTGTCTTTTTATCTCGGGATTACACAATCCAAAACCCCACAATTTGAGTTTTCGGCTCTCCTCGGATAACCAAAACAATGAGATTTTTCTCGCAAATCTCAAACAAAACCAGAGAAAGTAAATTACAAAGTAAAATACCCGGATCTCCTTTTGAAGTAGCCCAATAGAACCAATCGGAGTAGATGAATGATACGTGCTTCAATGTCCAATACTCACATAAAGAATGGTTTTATGTCTAATTGATTTTAGATTAAATCAAGAAGAGCAAGGTCTATTTGATTTTGATCTCAGAAGAAGGAATATCACAAATTCCTCTTTTCTAAATAAGATTGGAATATGGATCAAAATCACAATAGAAAAATGCTAACAAAAGGAATATTAAATATGCACAATAGTTTAAAAAATAATCACAACTTATCTCAGAGTATAGCCTTAAATCGCTTGAATTGAATGGAATGGAATGAATAAACTCGAAATTGTGCATTATTTATAGCTTGAAAAATCCCATCTTCGGCGGTCTTAGGATCTCAGATCGGTCGTAGCGTCAAAGATTTTGAAAGATTTCCGCGGGATTAGATTATCTGTTCTCACGACTGGTCTTAGGTAGCCTACGACCGGTCGTGGACCACCTACGACTGGTCGTGAGACACCTACGACTGGTCGTGGGACTCGAGATAGGTCACTGGAGTTCGAGTCGTAGGACTACGACCGGTCGAAGGATGAGTCGTAGGACTTCCCAGGCCTAGTCGAAGCAAGTCCAGGGGATCGTCAAAGGACAACCAGGGAAAATCAAAATCAGAACAACATAGGACCGGGTCCCGAGAAACCTAAGATCGGTCGTTGCGGACTAGGGATCGGTCTTAAGATCTTTAGGACTGGTCTTAGAACAGTCACACCAAGTAAATTAAAATATTCGGATTATGTATCCAGAATGACCTATCATACAGACCAACCTAAGGTCAACCTAAGGTCAAACAAACCTTGAAGTGAGATGGACATTGAAGTCTTGAAGGTCTGTATTCTCAGATGATCTTGAAGTAGAAGCTTGAGTCGAGTTGATAATCTTTCTCTAGCTTGGTACATTCTTGACTTGTCTTGATGAAGTCTTCTAATCTTGAACTTGTTAGAAGCAAACTTGAAGTCTTCTATTCTTGTAGACTTCATTCATGACATGTCTTGCAAACATTCTTCATTTATGATCTTGTCTTGAAAACATTCTTCATTCATGATCTTGTCTTGAAGTAGTGTGTAGTCACAAACAAGAAACACAAGAAGTACAAGACATATAGGTTTTGGCACTACAAAATTTGACAACCAAAGGGATATGAAATCATAGCACTAACAGTTTTCACAGGTTCACCCAAAACCTTTACAATTGTGCCTTTGTCCGTGGGCTTACACAATTAAAAAAACCCCACTTCTAAGTTTTCCTGGCTCTCCTCAGATAACCAATACAACAAGATTTTTCTGGCAAATCTTGAAAGAAACCAAAACAGAAAGGAATTTACAATTAAATGTAAAATACCTGATTATCTCCTTCGTTGTAGCAGCCCGGTAGAACCAAGTCAGAGTAGATGATTGAATGTCCAAGTTCAATGTCCAGTACTCAATTACAATGGTTCTAATTCTAATAGATTTTAAATTAAACCAACTAGGGCTTGCCTTAATTGATTTTGATTCCAAAGAACGGGAATAACAATTCCTCTTATCAAATTAGATTGGAATAGCAGAAACAAAATCAATTAAATAAAGCTAAAGAAAGAGAGTATTAAATAAGCACACTTAGCTTAGATGGAGCACATAATTATCTCTCAGAAGTTTGACGAAGATTGGCTTGAATGGATTAATTAATTCACTGCATCCTTCTGAGATTCGTGCTCAATTTATAGGTGAGCAGATCACGTCTTCGACTGGTCTAAGGAGCTCTTCGACTAGTCAAAGAAGTAACAGATTTGAAAAAAATCGGGCGCGATAAGCTTTGACCATTCTACGACTGGTCGAAGGTCATCTTCGACTGGTCGTAGGTCACCTTCGACTGGTCGAAGGTCTCCTTCGACTGGTCGAAGACCCTGTAAATAATCGCTAGACTTTGAGTCGAAGATTTTCGACTGGTCGAAGATGCAGTCGACACTGTTCCTTCGACTGGTCGAAGAGATTCCTGGACTGGTCGAAGCCTAACAGAAAATATCCGAATTTTGTAACAAACTCACGACTGATCGAGGAATTTCTTGGACTGGTCGAAGCAAAGCTAGCACTAGTCGAAGAAAGCCTAGGACAAGCCTTCAAACAGCCCAAACTCATGTGACATATACATATGACTTATGTATCCAAAATGGCCTACTTCTAAGGTCAACCTATGGTCAATCAAACCTCAACAAGAAGTAAGGACATTGAAACATTAAGAACAAGTGACCTTGAAGTTTTAAGCCTTGATGTCTTGATATAGTTTAATCTTGAAATCTTGATGTAGCTCAGCCTTGAAAGTGTCTTGAGTTCATTATGAACTACCTTGAACACTTCATGAATCATACATTATTGAGACTTGTCTTGTGAGCAGTACTTGCAGTCAAGGTTGATCTTTGTACTTGTGAGCTTTGCTTGTTGTGATCTTTACTTATTCATGAATGTTGATCTTTGAGAGAGCTTCACTTATCCAAGATATATAATAGTGATTTTGGCATCACAAATTTGACAACCGACAGGGATATAGACTATAGCACTTACAGCAAATCCTTATATAGAGACGTCAGCATACATATGGCAGTAATGAGTCCTAGATTAGTAGGCATAGCAAACACAAATCATGTTTACATGTTCATTCAAACATTTCAACAAACACATAGAATGCATAGTTTGTCCAACATAGTTCATACATGTAAAACATAACGAAATCCACGTGTCTAAGATGATATGGTAGCAATCAAGTCAGACATAAATCATTAGCTGACATTGAACATTGAAAACTATAACCTAAACATTTATAGTCCGCACTTTTCATCAGAATACTCGTTTCGGACTCGGATCGAATCCTACGTTCCCGAAAATGGGATGACGGGTACCTAAATCACGAAATCCGTTAGCTAGGTTGATAAACGACTATTCTAGATCTTAACTACGATGTTAGGGTTTGTATTTCTTACCCAATCGTAGTTGAAACGGGTCATGTAGCGAAGTGGGGAGGTGAATCAGTGCGTGGAGTTGTGGGAAAGAATCTCAGCAAAGATCTCCAAGAATCCTTCTTCCTTCCTTCCTTCCTCTTTTCTCTCCTTCTCTCTCTCTCTCTCTCTCTCTCTCTCTCTCCCTTAGGGTTTTTATAAAATTCATATGGAATGGGAATAGGGTGGTTTAAGGGCTTTATATAGGCTCAGAACTGATGCAAATGGCCCCAGGGCCATGGTATACTTACTTTATAACTAAAGGTTGCCTGTTTCGAGAAACGGGGCCCATCTGGAGGTCCACTCTCACTTAAGTCGTAGGGTAAGTTGCCTAAGAATGGATCTATGCTAGGATGTGATTTCGACGCGATTGGATAGGTCGATCAGCTGAGAAAGACCCATGTTAGATCAACGGCCGAACTTACTCGATCGGGGCCACAAGTGTACAGATATGAGTAAGGAAATTTTCTTTTCCCATGGGTGAAGTTCGGTCAGAAACTGACGGTCCGAAATCCTCAATTTTGTGTGTGAACGAATGGCCCAATTCACTTAAGTTTCAATACATTTTCTAAAGATATTCTCGTTTCTCACACACTTCACTCGGGGCTCAAGTTGTGCGTTTCTGGATACTATATGAGTTCTATTCCCGCGATGGTTGTCAAGCCCAATAAGACGGTCATAACCCTATATTTTTGCAGTCATCAGACTTTTAATGTACGGTCCAGGTCTGATACGGAGTTTCAATTTGCTCCCGAGAGCAATAGGCTTTTTGTAACGCCCTGAAAATCGGGGGTCGAGTAGCAACTCAACTCCCAAGTTCCAAAACATCACTTATGCAACACATATGCTTATAATTAAATGTTGTCTGTGTTAGTACATTAATCATGAGTGGGATTATACCAAAATAGTAATTCATACTCCATATCAAGTTGCAAAACGCAAGCGGAAGACTGAAAGACATAAATAAATATACATAAGTCAAAAGATCACGATCGGTCTCCAGAATATGAATACATCACTGAGTCACCATATACATATAGCAGTCTCAAAAATCAAAATGTCAAAATAGTACAACTACAATGATAATCCCTGTAGCCCCATCGATCCGGATAGCCTAAGTAAAGTCGCCGGAGAACTGCATATAAGATAACTCGTCCTAATCATCGTAGTAGTCAGGCTCCGCCTTTAGAGTCACGTCGTCATCTGAAATCAAGATAGAGTCTGGTTGGTGTTTAAAACACCGTCCTGCAACGTGGGAGTGAGTGATCAACTCAGTGGAACTATACAGTAAAGGTTAACATGTTATCAATTCAGTCAAGCAGTAATGATAAAGCAGTACAATCAAACAATCCTAGATACTCTTATTAATGCAAGGATGGAATGTAGTCATGATGCATGCCCTCACCTACACTCCCTTGTGCGACACCATCTTACGGTCTCGACATGCTTTCTTCCCTCTGTGCTCTTCAACCTGGGGCACATGCAGTACGATGTTATGAACGTGATTACCGAGTTCTTATTAGTCCATTTCATACAGCAAGATTGGGAAACTAAGGTACCTCCCTTATTTCACTTCCCAAACAATAATCCATTCTAGGGTCGTCAGTCCTAGTAAATCTCATACAATGTTGCGGTTCTAGGTCACTGCAAAGGGATCATCACCTGATCAGTGCAGACCTAGTTTATACTCTGATACTACAGAAAGGCTCGTCGCCTCAACGCAGGTTCAGAGTATGCTCGAGGTCACTACAAAGGGCTCGTCACCTTATCAGTGTAGGACGACAGCTCAAATACAGTGTCCCATACCACCGTATTCAGCTCACAAGCTTTGGTTACTCACTGGTCACTACAGGTGGGCTCGTCGCCCCGGCGTAGGCCGATAGCTTGACTACGGTGTCCCATACCACCATGTCTGGCTCATGAGTCTTAGCGGATCGAGGTACCAAGGTTAAACAGGATTTCACTGGTGAGTTTGGTACCTTAGGTTCAAACAATAGTGTCCAAACGTGGTGAACATACATCGGGCCAATCAGGTTACTTGACGAGCTCGACTAGCACGAGCGCACTCGAAGTTGATCGACATGAAGTGCATAACCACTCCGTGTGGCCTAACCACTTCGACAACTCTAGTACGACTCGGGTTCGTCAAACACATCTTGTGTGGCAAATGAATCTCAGCCACAAACTCAAAGCCTGTTTTCGATTGCCTGGACTATAACATAGCCCCAATCACATTCAATCCTTAACCAGAAGCACGTAGAGTAGTCAGAGCAGAATTAATCAAGTAGTGTAAACATGTTAACAAGCATGTTATAAAACACAACTTAAACAGGAAATTCAAACACATACATTTCATGAGTAAGCGATTAAACTAAACAACATGCATGAAGGAAATCATACACATCTATAAGGTAGTTGAGATTCCTATCTCAACACCCACCTAAAATACTCTCATCTAAATACTTACTCATACAAGCATTTTTACAAACACTTAGAATACACTTATTAACATACATAACGCATGTTGGTTAAAACATGTATTAGGGCGAATCCTTTCGCCGAGTAGTTATTACACATATATCTAGCATATATACACAATAATTAATCATGGTAAACACACTTTCATATTTTGTATGTATACAGTGTTTTTTACAAATATACAGAATACACTAAATGCCATAAATTGCATACGTAACTGAATCACAAAACGAATATCGCATTTTGCATGTGAAAAAACACCCATATCATGAATCTATCATTATCTGATATTGAAAGCTTTAAAAACCATAACTTATACGTCTATAGTCCACACCTTACGCTGATAAACGCGTAACGGAGTCGTTTTAGATGTTATGTCTTTGTTAATGGCGGATTTACAACCTATAGCATGAGTTAGGTTAGCCATTTCATAACTAGCACTATCGAAAACCCTAGAATAGATTAGGGTTAGGTTTTCTTACCTAGGAACGAAGTCAGAATCACCGGAATAGCGATTAGGTAATGATGAGTAGGCACGTAGAATAGCAGGATAGAGTACCAGGAATCTTCTCCCACTTCTCTCACAACTTCCCTCTCTTTACTCTCTTCTCTCTCCTAAGGTTTTCTCAAATTCGTATGGAGTGAATGAGAGAGGGTTTAAGGTCCTTAGATAGGCCTAAAACTGATGAAAATGGCCCCAGGGCCAAGGTATACTTAAGTTATGTCCAAAGAGCGTATGTTTCAGCTCAAAGGACCACTTCTGGAGCCCCCCCTTGAGCCAAAGGTTGGACTTAAGCTCACTGACCTTGGATCTAGGTTGAATTAAGTTTTTGTCCTAATCGGGTTTCCAGATCGCATGTGGCGGACCAGTTTCAGTTCAACGGTCACTGAAACTCGATCAGGGTTACAAGTACACTGCCATGTATGAAAAATTTCAACTGATCTGAGGGTGTATTTGGGTCAGATTTTGACAGTCTGATTGCTTATATTTGGCCCGCAAGCGACAAGTCTCAGATTACTTAAATTAGATCTAATTTCTAAAGAAAACCACGTTTTCTCACACTCTTCACTCCGGGCTCGAGCGAATAGCCCCGGGACATTATCTAGATTTGATTTCCGAGATGGTTGTCAGCCCAGCAAGGCGGTCCTAATTATATAACTTCGTATTATTCGGACTTTCGACGTATGGTCCAAATCCGATACGGAGTTTCAATGTGCTCCCGAGAGCAACTGGGTAATGAGATTGATCCTAGATTTTAGGATAACCTAGCGTCGATGATTCTACAAGTTTTAGGTCTTGCAGATCGTATTTAAAGTGGATCAAACGGATTTCGCAGCTAATCTAGTTTAGCACGTAGTTAATTTTGTCTAATTCCTAAAGGATTTGATCCTGAGTGATTTTTGCCTAAGGTGGTACTCGGGTCTTTATATGGAATTTTCTGAGTCGTTACACTTTTGGGATTTTTCTTAGGTTTTTAAGTAGTGCTGAGTTAGCGATTTTGATGGTTTCGAGTCTTACCATTTGTATAAATAGTTGTTAGAGTTAAATCCACCAATTAATTCAGTGAGTACTTAATTAATTTTCGCCTAAATTTCTATAGAACACGGTCCTTAGGGATTTTTGCCTGAGGTGGTACTCGGGTCTTTGTATGAATTTTTTCGAGACGTTACAATCTACCCCCCTTAAAGAAAAATTTTGTCCCCGAAATTAGTACATTTTCATACTCCTCGAGGATCTTTGGGTAGTTCTTACAGACTTCGGCTTCCATTTCCCAAGTAACCTCTTCCTCAGTGTGGTGAGTTCACAATACCTTTACGAGCGGGATCACTTTGTTGCGTAACACTTGTTCCTTCCTATCAAGAATATGTGTTGGTCATAGTACATAGGTAGCGTCTTCGCTTAACTGTACTTGCTTTCATTTGATAATGTGGATAGGGTTAGGAACATATTTCTTCAACATCGATACGTGAAATACATTGTGCACGCCTGTGAGTGGTGTGGGCAAAGCAAGGCGGTATGCTACTACACCCACTCGGTCTTGAATCCGGAATGGGCCAATGAACCTCGGCGTGAGTTCCCCTTCTTGCCAAATCAAAGGACTCCTTTCATTGGAAAAACTTTCAGAAATACATGGTCCCTAACCTTGAATTCTAGCTGTCTCCGTCTTGTATCGGCGTAACTCTTCTGTCTACTCTGAGCTGCAAGGAGTCGATGCCAGATAATATCGATCTTTTCTGAAGTTGCCTGAACCAAGTCTGGGCCAACCAAACTCTTCTCGCCAACTTTTGCTCGATAATGTGGAGCTCGACATGGGCGTCCATGCAAGGCTTCGTAAGGATCCATGCCAATGCTCTCTCGGAAGCTGTTGTTATAAGCAAGCTCGGCATAGGGGAGTCAGTCATCCCAATTGTCCTTGAAATCAAGCACACATGCTTGTAACATATCTTCTAATATCTGATTTACTAATTCCGTCTACCAATCGGTTTGTGGGTGGAACGCGGTACCGAACTTCAATTTCACTCCCATTGCTTCATAGATTCGAGTCCAGAAAATGGAAATGCATCATGTGTCTCGATTTGACACAATTTCCATAGGAATTCCATGCAATCGTACTATTTCCTTGATGTCCATCTTGGCTAGATTGTCTGCTGAGTTTGAAACTCTAATTGGGAGGAAATGAGCCGATTTCGTCAATCGGTCCACAATCACCCAAATGGAGTCATGCCCCTTCCTCGTCTTCGGTAACCTAGAAATGAAATCCATAGATATGAAATCTTATTTCCATTCAGCTATGGGCATGGGCTGAAGTAAGCCGGGGGGTCGGCGATGCTCGGCCTTGACCTACTGGCACGTGAGACAATGGGACACGAAGTCTGCTATCTGGATCTTCATATTGTCCTACCAGTACAAACGCTTCATGTCTCTATACATCTTTGTACTGCCCGGATGTATCACCATCCTTGAATTGTGAGTGGCTTCAGGACTTCCCTTCTCAAGTCATGGAGATTCGGGATACATAGGCGGCTACGATATTGTAAACCCCCATCCGAACTAACTCTCCATTCAAATTCTCCATTATCACTTGCTTGTTCTCTCATCTTCACCAACAGTTCATCTTCTTTCTGTGCCACAATGATTCGGTCATCAATAAGTGGTTGTACGTGGATGTATGCGACGCTCTCGAATGGCTCCTCCACTGTCAACTTCTGTTCGAAATCTTGCACAAAATCTACCATATTTCACTCTTCTATCATCAGCGGAGCTGTAAATTCTATTGTCTTCTGGCGGCTCAACGCATTGGCCACCAGGTTGGCCTTGTTAGGATGGTAGGAGACCTCAAACTTAAAGTCTTTCAAGGTTTCTATCCAATGTCGTTGCCTCATGTTCAAGTCTCTCTGAGTAAAGATGTACTTGAGGCTCTTGTGGTCGCAAAAGAGCTCGAACTCCTCTCCGTAGAGGTAATGTCTCCAGAGCTTTAATGCGAAGATGACTACTGCCAATTCCAGGTCGTGCATGGGGTAGTTTTCTTTGTGTTTCCTCAACTGTCGCGATGCATAGGCAATCACTCTATCTCTTTACATAAGTACACAACCGAAACCAACATGAGAGGCATCAGTGTAAATAGTATATTTGACCCCTTGCTCTGACAATACTAGTACGGTTGTGGACATCAGCTTGTCCTTTAATTCCTGAAAGGCTACTTCTGCTTTTTCGTTACAGGCAAACTTCAGATTTTTTTGAGTGAGGTGAGACAACGGTCTAGCTATCTTGGAAAAATCTTTAATGAATCGGCGATAGTAGCCAGCAAGCCCGAGGAAACTCCTCACTTCTGTAACAGAACTGGGCTGCTCCCAGTCCTACATCGCGATCACCTTGGCCACGTCCATGACAATTCCTTCCTTGGACACCACGTGCACTAGAAACTTGACTTCTTCCTTCCAGAAGTCACAATTCCAGTTCCGAGCAAATAACTGATTCTTCCTGAGAGTATAGAAGACTGCTCGCAGGTGTTCTTCGTGATCCTTCTGACTCTTGGAGTATATGAGAATGTCATCTATAAATACGATGACGAATCGGTACAGATATGACCGAAATACTCGGTTCATGAGATCCATGAATATGGCCGGTGCATTCGTAAGTCCAAATGACATCACGAGAAATTCGTAGTGCCCAAAACTGGTCCTGAATGTTGTCTTCTACACGTCTTTATTCCTGACACGTAACTGATGGTACCTGGACTGCAAGTCTATCTTAGAAAAATATTGTGCTCCCTTCAACTGGTTAAACAGGTCATCTATCCTGGGCAGAGGATACTTGTTCTTGACCGTGACGCAATTTAATTTGCGATAATCAATACACAACCGCAGCGATCCATTCATTTTCTTTACAAACAGCACAGGTGCTCCCTAAGGAGATATGCTCGGTCGTATAAAACCTGAATCTAACAAATCATCAATCTGCTTTATCAATTCCTCCATTTCACATTGAGGCATGTGATATGTCGGCAACGAGATAGGTGTTACACCAGGCACAAGGTCGATGGTAAAGTCAATCTCATGCTAAGAAGGTAGCTTAAGGATCGTTCTAAACACGTCCGTGAAATTTTGGACTACAAGTATGTCCCCAAGTGTCAGACCATCAACATTTTCTAATAAAGAAGCGTAACAACTAATGCGGTATGGCTAACTGACCTGAACTGGGAAAGTGAAGATCATATTTTTGGGCCCATATGTTGTCACCAATCTGGTCTTACAATCGATCTCTGCCTTCATTTCAGTGAGCCAATCCATACCGAGGATGATGTCGTAATGATATATCGTGGTGACGATTAGGTCAATGCACACCACCCTGCTCCCTAGATCTATCGAACACTCCTTACAGAGCTTAGTGGCGTCAGTAAAAGTTCCTGCTGCTGCGATGACCCTCACCCCAATCATAGGGGTAATGTTCAGCCCTAATCGCTTGACGGTAGAGTATGCAATCATGGAAATAGTGGACCCGGTGTCCACCAATAGAAATACAGGTGTACCTTGGATGTGGGCAGTAACTTCGAAAGCTAATGGTACTGCGGTTGCTGACTCAGATGCTTCAGCTGCAAGCGCATGTACACGAGCTTGTTGTGGACAATTTAGTTGCACTACCATAGGTCGTTGAGGCAGCCTACTTCAAGGTGCGGGTGGTTGGTAAAATGGTTGTGCTAGCGGTGCCGATCGTAGAGGTGGAGCTGATATAACTTATGGCGGCTAGCGGTTGATCTTCTGAGGCGGCGTAAAACCATTATCCCTCATCTAGTAAAACAAAAGGATTCGTTATGGCCTGTCTTGTTACTGTAGACGCACCATAGATCTGATCGTCTCTCCTAGGTCGGTGGAGCCATTAGCCTAGGAGGCGAATTTGCACGTGACCTCTTGCTGAGAAATGGTCGGTTCGACAATTCAGGCCGAGGCCTCGGGCCCATTGGTATACGTGTCCGAGACACTCTGTCTCCATCCTGCTCAGCTCACAGGGACATGTTCACTAGCTCAGTATAATTGGAAATGTTAGCGTAACACATCTTAGTACAAATATTAGGCTGCAGACCCTCTGAAACTCGCCACATTGTCATTGATTCGTCTGTTAGGATCAATGAAGCATATCTGGCCAGCTTCGTAAAATGGTTCTCGTATTCAGCTACGGTCATTCCTCTCTGTCGAAGGCAGAGAAATTCACCCTCCTTTTCATTACGGTAAGTGAGGGAAAGTATTTTCCATGAAAATGAACTTCGAACGCGTCCCATGTCCACAAGTATCCTGCGGGAACGGTTCGTAGGATGTTGTCCCACCAAAGACTAGCCTCCTTCTCGAATATATAAATAATCAGCTCCACTTACTCTGCCTCAGTACAGTGCAATGGCTTCACATCTTGGATATACGATCCAACCAATACTCAGCCTCCTCGGGTTGGTGAGTACCTGTGAAAGTAGGAGGACAGAAGCGCTGAAAGTGCTCGAACAAGCCACTCGCAGTCATGGTTCTAGCAGGCTGTACAGGTGGTACAGGCGGGACCATATTCATGTTTTAGGCAATGGCCCCCGCTATCATGGCCAAGACTTGTTGCCGTTGTTGCATTAAGAACATTATCTGCTCGAACCTATTAGGAGGAGGAACTGCCTGAGGCATGTGTGGTGTTGACGAAGACGCACGGTTTTGTCCCAGAACCAGTAGTGCATTCGGTGTTGGCCCATTCGTAGGGTCAGTGGCTGGTTGTGAATCTGGCATTGTCTTAATATCCGGGCCCAAACTGAGGTCCGCATGGCTATCACTCAGGGGAGGTGCCCCGTCAATCGATCTGCCAAGTACGAGACGTGTTATATTCCGAGTGTTTTTAGGAGACATTCCCTATATAAGACATAGGGTGCAACTTGTGTAAGATTAGGATAATATTACCCACTTTTCCAAACATTCTACACATTCCAAATCAAAAGAAGCTTCATGCATTTCATTTAGCCAAAACTTGTCACAATACATGAGATGTAGTATTACATGAATTATGACAGAGAATGCATGTGAGCTAATTTAACAAAAGCTTTAACACTAATTACTCTAACATCTAACTAAGCCGACTAAGGCTATTACAAAGAAAAATAAGAAACAAAGAAAACCAGAAGATAACTGTAACACATGACTAGTCCTCTGACTCTGGCGAAGGTGGAGGCGCACCCTTATCCTGTATAAAGCACAGGAGGGTCTTTAAGGTGCGAGATATTCTCTTGAATTTCTGTTTTAGATAGGCCTGATTCTCCCTGAACTCCTACTTTAGGGTGACCTGATTTTCTTCAATCCTAGCCATGCAGGCTTCTAAGGCGGCCCGATCATGGTGGTCTTCATGTGTAGCAGGAGGTCCCCATCTGAATCTTGGGCCTCCTCTACCTCTTCCTGCTCTTCCTCCTCACTTCCTTCTTCATCCTCACTGCCTTCTTCCTTGCAGCTTTCTTCCTCACTGCCTTCTTCCCCTTCATTTCCTTCCTCACCTTCACTTCCATCTTCCTCTTCACTTTCTTCTTCTATTTCATCCCCATACTCATCAAGTCGGGCTTGGCGTTGCCTAGGGTTAATCCCCATATTGTTGAGTGTAGTCTCACTGATGAAGTGGATGGGCACAAGATTATCCATATTAAGTCTGAAACTGAAGTTACGAGCAATCTTGCAGATAAGTCGACCGAATGGGAGTGAGGCGTCTCCCCTAGTAGAGCGTGCGGTCCTGATTATCTGAGACAAGGTGAAGGTAGGCAGGCACAACTTATCTCCTTGTCCAGTTTTGTATAGGAAGTCTACCATCAAACGAGTGCATTCTGTACGGTTACTCCACCTAGGATACACGTTGTACGTGCATATGTGGTGGAGTAGGCGGAAGTTTGCTGTCATCTTAGTCGATGCAAGGCTATTGTCTCGCCTCCAATGAGCCAGTTGGCTACAAAGAAAATGTGTGCGGCGATCTTTCTCTCGTCTACTAATGAGATGAGTTGCACTAGCATGTACCACCCCACGTTCAATTCCCATGATGCGGGCCATGACCTCCACATTGACTATGACTTCCTGCCTTCCCAAAGGGATAGTAAACTGAAAAGGCTCCAGCATTGGGTTCCTTATGTGGGCATTGAAGGCTCGTACGGTGCCTTCACTTGTATAAGCCTTCCCTTCAAACATGGGACCCCACCCGGTCTCTAATAGAAGGTCAATAACTGGATACAATCCAAATAGTTCCTCATCAACATGGGCTTCAAATACAACTTTGTGGTCATAGAACTTACTAAGTTCGGCACCCGCCGGTAGTGATCTTTCCAACAGGATTCGAGGATCGAGGTCCCATTTCGATCTTCGCTCTCGTTCGGCACTTGTACTAGCCTCGGCGCTCACCTTCTTCCTTGAGCGGGTTGGACGGCTCGACTCGGCCTCATCCGGGGCCGTTCTTCTCTTTCCCATAAGGGAAATGAGCATTAAGATGGAGAAAATGGTGGTGACAAGTTCAAAGAGAGTCATGGAAGTGGAAAAGCTTGGAGTACAAAGTGAAATTGAGGATATGGGAAGTATGAGACATAAAAAGAGGATTTTTGTGCTCAAATAGGTGGAAATAGGGAAGATGGAGAGATGAAAATGGTAGTTTCTGAGGAATAGTGATGTAAGGATAAAGAAGATAGAAGATTTGAAAGTTTGGAGTGAATGGGAGAGGGGATTTGAAAGAGAAATGGGGTTTTGGAAGGTTTGGGGGTGTTGGAGGGGTGAAATTTAGGTGAAATGTGCAAAGGGGGGCAAGGGAAGGGTTTAGAAGGTGGTCCCACATGTGGAAGGCACCACATGCATGGCTAGTGGGCGGTGCACCGTAGCTGCCGTGGGGCCACCGCTGTCCGTTGTGGAGGTGGGTGGTGCATCGCTGCTCGGGCGGTGCCACCACGCCCTGCTGGGGTGTCCGGTGGTGGCCACCCCCTCCCGAGGTGCTGTGTACATGTGGGGGACCCCCTGGGCCCCACTAGGTTCTACGGTTTAGGCTCCTATGCCTGTAAGATGCACTTTCTCGGTCTAATACGCATGTATTTGCACCTTTTGGCGTGTTTTAAGTTTTGGGATTCACCGACTTATAGTCCAAACCCGTCGATTGAAGGCCTAAAAGGGATTGAGATCATTTCACATGATCTCGAATGCGTATGGGCTATACTACAATGGTCAATCACACCCGTCGATGAAACTTTGGAATCCTACAATCATTTTTTACATTTCATCGCCCCCTTCCTAAGTCAGAGTGCATTTAGAGTGCGTCATGTTACCTATAACACAGGAATGACGGTTCGACCCCTTTCTTGGCCTCGAGGAGTGGCGAGCCTCATTCACAATGGAAGAGAATGGTCTCGCTCGATGCGGTCCAGTTTAATCCAAATCGTGCTTTGATACCAACTTGTAACGCCCTGAATTTCAAGGGTCGAGCAAAGATCAAATCCCGAGATCCAACACATCACTTATGCAATATGGATAATGATGTTTAAATGTTGTCCATATCAATGTATTAAACATGAGTGAAATTATACTAAACAACATATCATACTCCAAAGATAAAGTAATTAAGCAAGCGGAAGTCTAAAGTGTACGTATTGAAATAAGTAAGCGATTTATAGCCTCCAGAGTATGATGATGTAACAGGGTTTAATATATACAAGGTTTGTTTTAAAACTTACAAAATGTCAAAATGTAGGTGTCCAACTAATCCATGTGACCCTGTAATCCCGTCAAATCAGTACAAGGTCTACATAGACCCGCCTGATAGCTGAACATAGGAGAATTCCTCATCCTCATCCGCATCTACGACAGAGTCTAGTTGGTGTTTTAAAACACCGTCCCAGGATAGGAGTGAGTGATCAACTCAGTGGTACTATAAGGCAAAGGTTAACATGTTATCAAGTCAATCAAGCAGTAATGATAAAGTAGTACAACAATCATTCCCTAACTATTCTTGTTAATGCAGGAATGGAATGCAGTAATGATGCATGCCGTCGCACAAAGCTCCCTCACAAGTTACTCCGAAAACCAAGTTCACGCATGACAACCTCCCTAAAGTGCAACTTCCTCGCCAATGCACATGCAATGCGGTGCATGTATAGAATGACTGGTCTCTTAATAACCGGTCATTTCTTTGATGAATATACGCCTACTAATGAAGAGTTTGCCTACTTCTCTTCCATCAACCAAATTCCTCATGTAAGGCCCGTATCCTAGTCCGTACTATTCCTTAGACTTCTGCGATCCTCCCCATCAAATTCCAGCAACCCGCGATCTGTAATCGACAATTGCGTGCAATCCTAAGTTGCATCCTGTACATCTGAGTCAACTCGACCCAAGACTTGTACCCTAGCGACCGTGCTATCACCGCAGTTCCAACGCCGCGACTTGCGCACCGATGCGATACCCAGGCTAGGAGTTGTGAGCTCACGTTTATTTTGAGGAAAACGCCGTGCATTACGAATCTCAAGAGAATCTCTACCATCCATCACATCAATCAATCAATCACTAGTCAAGTACACAACCCATCCCACTCTTACACAAGTCATCCCCAAAGTCAACTCTCTCTCTCTCTCTCTTCATCCATCCATCCCTTTCTTACACACGCACCCATCTCTCTCTTACACCACCATCCCTCTCTCCCATCCATCACTCCATCTCATCTCATTCTCCTCCATTTCTAAGCTTCCATGAGAGAAAAGCTCTAAGGAGAGAATAGCCAAGTATGACCCACTTCCTACCCCCCCTTATCTCACCATCCAACCCTTCAAACTTCACCATCCACCCTTAAAGAAGAAGCGTAGGAGCTAAGGAGTCTAAGGAGCTAAAGAAGAAGACAATCGGTGGGTGTTCATAGCTCTATATCTTGATTTTGATTTAGGGTCCACACAATTTTTGCGGCCCATCTTGACGTATGCATTGTAACTACTAGAGGAGCTCACAGTGGCGAAGCTCCTCTGCTACCCGTCTCTCTCTCTCTCTCTCTCTCTATCTCTCTCTTTCCCATCTTATGGCCCACCATGATGTATCTGACCCACGCCATCCGAGTGATGGGCCCACTTAGCTAGACTATCCAGCGGATGGGCTTGCTGCCTGTCCATCTAAACATCCCGAATGTAGGATAATCACAAATATCAGTTTAGTCCAACAGGTGGGCCACACTGACGTGGACCCCACCTTGATGCGTGGTTCATCCACGCTGTCCATCTGTTTTATCCAGACTTTCCAGCTATCTGGACATGGTCGTGGACCACCGTAATATATGTTTTGTCCCCCACGGTCCAATCCTTAGACGGTGGGAAGCTGGTTGGCTGGAGTACCTCACACCAGCTATGTAGCTATTGTATGTGATGTCAACAAGTTCCAGGTCCCACATGAGGTTTGTGTTATATCCCTACCGTCCATCTATGTGGGCCCCAACAGCATATAGTTGTTGGATTGACGTCAGCAAGTTCTGGGCGTTGATCATGAGGTATGCGTTATATCTAAACTGTTCATCTGATAGGGTGTGGATCCCCACACGTGTGGTCCCACCTGATGAAATCCATACCATTTAGACCTTGGACGTGGGACCCACCAGCTATGTAACTGTCGTTTAACATCAGCAAGTTCTGTGGGTTGATCATGAGGTATGTGTTATACCGTACCATCCAACCATTGACAGTGTGGGACCCACTCCACACGTGCTACATATGTGGGGGTGGGGCCCACCTTAATGTATGTATTGTATCAGTCGTCTATCTAAACATGCTATGTGGAGCCTAGCATGATGTATGGGTCTTGTCCTCACCGTCCAGATGAGGCAGGACGGTGGGACCCCACCTTTGATGCACGTATTACCCATGTCGTTTGTTTGGTAGGGTATGGGACCCACCCCACATGTGCTGCACATGTGGGGGTGGGGCCCACCAGATGTATGTATTATATATTCACACTGTCCATTTTTGGACGGTGGTGCATAGGCCCACCATACTGTGTTTTCAGCCACGTTGTCCATATGATTTCTAGACGGGTGGGGCCCACCTTGTGATATGTAGTACATCACACCATCCATAGCTGGACGGTGCTATGTGGAGTGCACCGTGATGTATTTGTTATGCATGTCGTCCATCTGTAGGGTCTACCTACAACGTACAGGGCCCACATGCAGGGTGCAAGGCCCACTTGCTGGCAATGCAAGGCCCACCTACTGTGCAAGCCCATTGTGATGTATTTAAGGCCCATGTGATGTGGCTCATTGTGATGTGATGAGGCCCATGTGGTGAGGTCCAATGTGATGTACTATAACGCCCTAAAAATCGAGGGTCGAGCAAAGCTCAACTCCCGAGTTCCAATGCATCATTTATGTAACATGAATTATGATGATTATCATGAGTACATTCGAACATGAGTGGGATTATACTAAAACAACATTTCATACTCCAGGGATGACTAAATTAAGCAAGCGGAAGACTGTGATAGATATATAAAGTACATAAGTGGTTTTAAAATCCCCAGAATATGAATATGTAATAGGGTTAAACATATACATGTTTTGTGTCAATTTATACAAAATACTAAAATGTAAAGTGTTCAACTAAATCATATATCCATTAAATCCTGTTGAATCAGAACAAGGTCTACGTAGACCCACCTGAGAGCTGAACGTAGGAGAATTCTTCCTCATAATCCATGAAGTCCATTTCAGCTGCACAGACTCCGCTTGATACCTGCATCCAAGCCAGAGTCTAGGTGGTGTTTTAAAAACACTGTCCCAGGTGGGAATGAGTAGCTAATTCAGTGGAACTATAACGCAAAGGTTAACTGTTATCAATTCAGTCAAGCAGTAATGATAAAGCAATACAACAAGCATTCCTAAGTACTCTGGTTAATGCAAGGATGATATGTATTAATGATGCATGCCCTCGCTTGCACTCTCGATCGCAGCATGTACCCCTTCCTCTGTGCTCAACTCCAATGCCAAAGGTACATGCAATGCGATGTTATGGTCGTGTTAATCAAGTAATTAATTAGGTTTGTTCATACAACAGGATTGGGAAGTTAAGGTACCTCCCTTATATCATTTCCCAAACAATGATCCATCTAGGGTCGTCAATCCTAGTTAATCATATACGATAGGCAAGTTCGTGAGCTTATACCATAGGTTGCTATGGGGGGCTCGTCACCTCAACGTAGACTTAATTCATACTCGAGGTCATTACCACCAACTCCTTACTAACTGGCAGTCCATTTTCAAAGGCTTGTCACCAACCCGACTGTGGACCACAACCAGGCTACACCGGGGTAGGCCTATTTTATACTCGAGGTAACTATGAAAAGGTTCGTCACCTTAGCGTAGTCCTAGAGTATACTCAAGGTCACTACGAGAGGCTCGTCACCAAATCGTAGGCCGACAGCTCGAATACAGTGTCCCATACCACCGTATTTGGCTCACGAGTTTAGATTGCTCACTGGTCACTACGGGGAGGCTCATCGCCCTAGCGTAGGCCGATATCTCGATCACGATGTCTCATACCACCATGCCCGGCTAATGAGTCTTAGCGGATTGAGGTACCAAGGTTAAACAAGCTTTTCATTGGTAAGTTTGGTACCTTAGGTTCAAGCAGTAGCGTCCATATATGGTGAACATACATTGGACCAATCAGGTTACTTGACAAGCTCGACTGGTATGAGCGCACGTTGAATTGATCGACATGATGTGCGTAAGCACTCCGTGTGGCCTAACCACTGTCGATAACCAAAGTACGACTCAGATTTATCGAACACGTCTTACGTGGCGAAACAACCTCAGCCACTGATTCAGGAGTTATTACCGATTGCTTGGACTAAGTTATAGTCCCAATCACACTTACTTGCAATTTATACATCACATATGATATGCATAGCAACATTGAACAATAATTCAAACATTTCAAGCATTTGAGCATTTCATGAAACACATAGTACACATGTTATCTTACATAGGCATTACGTCCATCAATCGCATAATAGTAAGATAGGTTACATAAGGAAAACTATAATTATAGAGAAGGGGATTGAGAATCCTATCTCAGCACCCTCGTTACATATGTTTAAACAAGCGATTTCTCATTCAGGCATTTTATCAAATACTTAGACTACACCTTTCAACATACATGCATTAGACTAGTTATAATATATATTGTGGCAAGCCCTTTTACAAAGGAGTTGTCACATTCACAACAAGCATATGTTCATAGTTAATAATCATGGTAAGTAAATCCAAACTCCATATTTATTCAGACATTCTCACGAACACTTGGTCTACACACTTCAACATACATGACGTATGTTGGTTATAATATGTATTAGGGCAAATCCTTTCACCAAGGAGTTGACACACATATAACACCCATGTATTCACAATGAATAATCATGGCAAGCACGATTTTAAATTCCATACTCATTCAATCATTTCAACAAACACATGGAATACACTATATTCGACCTAGTTCATATACAGGTGTAAAGTGCGGGAACATCGTAACAAAGCATGTGGCAGCAAATCATGTCAGTCATAAATCATTAACTGACATTGAAAGCCTTGAAAACCATAACCTAAATATTTATAGTCTGCACCTTTCGCCGGTAGACTCGTAACAAACTCAGTTTAAACACTAAGTCTTTGTCTACAGCACTACAACAACCTATAACAAGGAGTAGGTTAGCTATTCCACCATCTGTTTGATTTAAATATCTAAAACAGGCTAGGGTTAGGATTTCTTACCCAAGTATGGAGTCAAATTCATCGGTATAGTGACACGGATGAGGTGATTCAGCCCGTGGAGTGGCAGGAAAGAATCCCAGGAACAATCTCTCACACTCGCTCTCACTTTCTCTTCTTTCATTCTCTTTCTTCTCTCTTCTCTCTATAGGGTTTGCAAATTCATATGTGAAGGGAGAGAGAGGGTTTAAGGCCCTTATAGGCCCAAAACTGATGGGAATGGCCCCAGGGCTATTGTATACTTAGGTTATAGCCAAATAGTTGTTGTTTCGATCCAACAGAGCACTTCTGGAGGCTCCTTTTCTGCATGCAGTCGGACTTAAGTTTCCTGGCATTGGATCTAGGTCAAGTTAATTTTTCAGTCCGATCGAATTTGTGGATTGACCGTGGCGGACCAGTTTCAGTTCAACGGTCGTCGGTACTCGATCAGGGCCACAAGTGCACGGACATGTGTTGGAAATTTTTCCTGATTTGAGGGTATAATTGGGTCAGAATCTGACGGTCTGAACCCTTAAATTTGGCCTGCAAGCGAACGGCCCAATTCACTTAAATCTGAGTTCATTTCCTAAAGGTATTCGCGTTTCTCACACACTTTGCTTTGGGCTCAAGTTGTGTATTTCTGGATACTATCTAGATTTGACTTTCGAGATGGTTGTCAAGCCCAGTAAAGTGGTCATAACCGTATAGCTTTGTGGTAATCAGACTTTCGACGTACGGTCCAGGTCCGATACAGAGTTTCAATGTGCTCCCAAGAGCAACTAGATTTAGAAATTGATCCTAGGTTTTTAGAAAATATAGCATTAGCGATTCTACTAGTTTGGATCTTACAGTTTGAATAGAAAGTGGTTCAAGTTAATTCTACTGATTATTCAGTTTAGTACTTAACTAAATTATCCCTAATTACGATTAAATAAGGTCCTAGGACAGTTCTACGTCCCTTTCTGGTACTTTTAATTAGTATATTATTTTTATTATTTTTTTAGTAGTTTTTTATCAAGTCTATTTCACCTCTACCAAATTTCATTTGATTTTGTGTTGTAGAAAAATTCTAAAAATTCTAGAAGCAGCAGCTGTCCAAACTGATGATTTTCAGATAGTTGTCACAATGACCTATATTTAACTATATTAAAAATTTTATTATATTTTTTACTTATTTTTATATGAAACTATACTTATCAAGCTTCAATCTAGATTTTGAATCACCTAAATCAGAGTTATAATGAGGGAGATATAACTTTTCAAAGTCGAACGAATATTGTAGAAAATGGGGTAGAAAACGGGCCGCCTGGCCCGCTGTGGCCCGCTGGCCGGCGTGGCCTCGCCGATCCAGCGATGCCATCACTACTCGCTGGACCCTGAGGTGATGGCATCCCCTCCCAAAGGTGCCGAAAATGTGCGGGACCCACCTCGAGTACCCTCGATTTGTGTTGTTTGGCCCCCCGAGTCCGTTTGATGTGGTTTCACCACCCGATATTTGAAATTGGTGTATTTTTCAATCTGGAATGAGTTACACAACATGAAATATATGATTTTGGGGTAGGAGAAGCTGCTCTATCCAAATAACCTATTTATTTCATGATATTCCAAAGTTTAATGGTCAAAAACCTATTTTATTTATGTATTTACCATTTACAGTAAGTTTTAGTTTAAGTCTTGTTCTTCATCATTTAAACTTTAGGATTAGTGTCTAATGTGAAAGTAGTTTAAAAAATTTGAAGAACAAGGTGGTGAAAGGTGAGATTTCTAAGAAAATGGTCGAAAAGGGGATTTGAGACTTTGGAATTGAGTTCTGAGAAGTTAATAAAGTGTTATGATCGACCCATTGCCTAAGGACATCTATTTCTAAGTTTGGAAAAAAATCGGGATGTTACATGTACTTGAGGCCTATGGGATGAGGCCCATTGTGGTGTGATGTGGCCCATTGTGATGTATGAGAGGCCTATGAGATGAGGCCCACTGTGATGTATATGAGGCCCATGTGATGCGGCCCATCGTAATGTATATGAGGCCCATATGATGAGGCCCAATGTGATGTATTTGTGGCCCATATGGTGAGGCCCAATGTAATGCATATGTGGCCCATGAGTGAGGCCCATCGTGATGTATATGAAGCCCTTATGTGAGGCCATGTGCCCACTATATATTAGGCTCTATGTGGGCCACTCTTTGGGAGTAATGTTGGTTAAAGGTCCACGTTGATCGGAAATGATGGTTAAATGTCCACATTGTGACCTTCCCTTAGGCCTTTGTTAGGCCCATTCTCATCATTCTATGTCAACCCAAATCATTGGGCCCCATTGATGTTTATATGGTCCATCTATATGTATTGGGATAACTCAAAATGTTGGGTCCCCATTGGTTGCTAATAGGGTTATTTTTAATCTTGGAGTCCATCTAGGACTTATTTGGGCCCCTAGGGCATCTAGCGGGCCATATGATAGTATGGTGAAGGAAGCCCGTTCTGGATCCTTAGGATCGTAGGTAGGCCACCTAGGCCCAACATTGATATGAGGAGAGTTCATCATCACCGTAGACGGAAGGATCCGTGCTACCAGATTTGACATATCCACAGTTGAGGATTGACCTTCATCTTATGGATCTGTTGTCCATCTATGACCCCGCCTTGTGTATAGGCCGATTATCGATGCCGACTATGAGTACGTGCTAGTATAACATCATGATACAAGCCATTGAGATGGTATGAGGCCCATTGTGATTGTATTAGGCTCATTCTCATTTTTCCTTAGTGGGCTAACCTAGATTGATGGGCCCCTATTATTATTAGTATGATCCATCTCGCCTTATTTGGCTATCCCAATTGTTTGGGTCCCCATTGATGCTAGTAGAAGTACCGAAACCTGGAAGCCCACTCTTAGACCCATGAGTAAGCCATCTAGACCCATCCTTGTTATGAGGAGGATGCATCATCACCTCTGGCCATAGGTAGAAGAATCTGTGGTATTAGATTTGGTATATCCATTGTTAAGAACCGACCCTCATGTTGTGGATTAGATTTGTTGTCCTTCTATGGACCCCACCATATATAGGCTAATTATTTATTACGACTATGTTAGTATACGTATTAAGTATGTGTTAGTATAGCATTATGATTGTATAAGGTCATTGTAAGGTTAATTGTGATTATATGAGGCTCATTGTGTGATTGCATGAGGCTCATTGTGATTATATGAGGCCCATTGTGATTGTATGAGACTTATTATGATTGTAGGAGATCCATTGTGATGGAACAAGGCCCGTTGTGATTATATGAGGCTCATTGTGTGATTACATGAGGCCCAATGTGATTTATGAGGCTCATTGTGATTGTATAAGGCTCATTATGATTGTATGAGACCTAATTGTGATGTAAGAGGCCCATCATATGTATGAGGACCATTATATCCGTGAAGCCCATTGTATGTGTGAGGCCCACCATGTGTAGGTGATCATTGCACACCACCCATTCACCTATACAGGCCATGGGCTGTCTTATACCGGCCCACTATGATATATATGATTATAATCATGCTTGGTATACTTCATGATACATGTCCATACGCATCATCTACATGCTTGTTATGAGCAATGATTGAGCATAGTACGTGTCATTGGGCTAATTGTTTATAGGACTCCCTGAGAGATGGAGTTGCCGCACATGAGCAAGCGGTATGCGCAGGTTTGATGCATGACTGGATGGTATGACTCATACATCTAGCATTTTGTAATATGACCACTATACGCCCTAACGACATCAGGACCGTGGCCTCCACAAGCATATTGTGGATGGCCAGATGGGACACCAAAAATATTTGGTTCTACATGGGGTGCTATAGATGTCCCTGAGTGAAATTTCCTAAACCCTCTTAGTACTAGAGGACGCCCAAACGTCTAGACCAAGTGGATATTTATAAGCGCATGAGGGTCGTATACTAGTAGGTCACGTCTCCTACTGTGTAGTGGTCGGTTGGGAGGGAGTGTGGCCTTACCTGCCTGAGGGAGTAGGCAATGTTAGGCTGAGTATAACTAGCTCATAAATGGGTCTGCTATCGACGGGCTGGGATGTTTTTGGTAGACATATAGTGAGGTCTCTTCCACTTACCCAGTTGTGCGCTTGATGGGGCGATAAGCTGGCATAAAGTGTACTAGACCCCAGTGATGATCCAAAAGATGTACCGTACTGATATGTGGACTTATTGAGTAGGAGTTGCATACTCAGCACTTTACTCATTCATTCATTCATTCACTATCCACTCGGGCTGGTGGTGCAAAACTAATTTGTTATGTGTACCCTCGTAATGGCCAGGATTTTGGTTGGGGCACGCGACGGACCTGAGATCAGGAGTTTACTACATTGAGTCTGGCTATCCAAATTTAGGTATGGGACTGGTTTGGATAGAAGTCCCTTGTGATGGACCACATACCCTGCGATACTGCATACTACCATCCTAACTTCACACTCCAGCTTGTTCATTTCATTCGCACCACATATTGCATTGCATCCTCAGCACATGGTATTTGGTTTACTATGCTTTTGTTTTGCATAGCCTGAACAAGGTTGATGGTATTATGGACTTGCCAGGATCTGCATATTGCATTATATCTGCGGCATATGGCATTTGGGTTGTTATGTTTCGGCATTTATATGGCCTAGATGAGGCTTATGGTATTTCATGGCCCTTTATAATTACATATTATATTGTATCCTCAGTATCTGATATTTGGCTCACTATGATCTGTATTACATACTCTGATATTGAATGACTTATAGCATTGCCAGTATTCTGCTTACGTTGATATTTGTGTGCTTGTCACTTATCTTGTGCACACACGTACACCACCCTCTAAGCTTTCTATGAGCTTATGCACGATAGATGCGTGTAGGTGACGATAGAACGCAATTGAGCTGAGGCAGGAGCATGCGGCAGAGCTTCTGGAGCTTTTGGCATTTATCTTGTATTTCTCCTTCATGTATTGTACTCAAGTTTTTTATTTTAGTGGATACGTGATGATGATGTTGCATTTGTGATTTAGGTAAACTTATGGTTATGCTTATCTACAAAGAAATTCATGTTGAAAATTCTCCTTGTAGGATCCCAGGGTCGGAATCTGGTGTATGGGCCTTGGAAGCCGAGAATGGGGTAATACGAAGGCTGTCGGCATTGGATTCGGTGATAAAAAATTTTGTGAGCCCGGTTTCCGAGTTTGGGGCGTGACACCTCAAATATTAAAGACTATCATAGAAAATTTCCAAGAAATGGCTAAATTTCTAAATGTTAAGAAGATAACTAGTCCGACTTAGCTTGCTCATTTTACCCATTATCTTCTCAACCCTGATACATTTTTTTCTTCTTTTCATAATATCTTTGGCAGTACCAGCAAAGATTTGGAGAGTCTTATGCAGAAGATTAAACATTCAGGCAACTTTTCCAAATCATTTGAGTTGGCAACGTTCTTGATCTACCGGTTAAGCTTTATAGTTCTTCTGAGTTCCAAATGGGCGGGCACCATGAGACCGACTCTCTTTGTAGTCACTTGAGCCATGGCAAATGGAGGAAGTATTCTTTTGCTCCTCTAGTACTTTGCTCTCTTTACTGAGCTTTTTGGGATTCCACAACTCATTGTAAATGTCCCACCATCCAAGCTTCCTCTGTGTACACAACATGGCATTACTTTGCCGGTTGGCTCAAGGTATATTTTCCTTGGACTTACAAAGAATCAGACAAAGCCTATATTAACCCTGACTGCCTTCCTTTATGACACTATCAACAGAGGAAAATGATAAAGAAGACAAAGAAGAGGAAAATGACCCCTAGATTGGATTGTGGACAACATAAGGGGTTTGGAATCTATCTCGTTCTATCAATTCTCGATTATGAACTATATGGAGTACAAAGAAGTAGTCGAGGACAATTATCTAACACCAGTCGAACATCATTTCTTCATCTTTATCTGACCGTGTAGTCTACCTTTAAGAGAGAGCAACAAATTTTGGAGTGAGCCCTACTATATGACCAGATTCGCACGCCAATTCGCATTCGATCAAGCGATACCAGAGACTTGTTAAGAAGTAACTACAATCACACAGAGTTACGGGACCTGCCCTTATAAGTGGGCCTTTATATGGAAGCAATTTCTTACAGTACGCACAGGGCCCACTTCATATTACCGGGTTACAATCATTCTGTCAAAGTTTCATATGATTGGATGTGATGGTGGGTTCATCAATACTAGTTATTTGGTGCATCATGGTTACTTAGTGAATCACTCCATTTGGATCCCTCCACCCAGGTTAGGAATTATAGACCTAATCAAGGCATTGGCTATACATTAGAGAGGGACTATGGCCCCACCCAAGATCATACTCGTATCAAAATATCCATGGAAGAGCCCATTCATCAGCTTAAATTCGTTAATACATTAAAAGGCTGGATAGCCTATGGGGTTCCCTTAGATAGACGAATGCTTGAAGATCGACCTACAACCAAAGTGATGCTCGGTCCGCAAGGGGGAGGTAATGAATTAGCTTCGCAGGCATCGACTACCGAGTTCTATACACCTAGTAGAGAAATACCTGCTGAATAGGCAGAAATCAGACCTGAGTCTCTGACTATGTCTCGTGCTATGAGATCTGTCAGGAAGAGCTTTTCATCACCTACTATCCGCTCTCGAATGCCGACTCCTCCACTTAAGTAAGCTAGAGAAAGTGTTCTTCCAACCCTTTTAGAATCAGGAGCACATGTGGTTTGTGTCAGTTCATCAAGTAATGGTAAACAAGTCATAGTAGAGGAACTTGTTTCAAAAGATAATCTGACAGAAGTGAGGATGCTGAGTCAACATACAACAGTAACTCTATTGAAGGGAACAACTCCTTAGAGGATGGTGATACGGACGAGGACATGGAGATCAATATTGATGATATTAATGAAAGTGCCCTGGTTTGTCAAGTTACGTGAGTGATAAGTCAGATTGTCTACAGAGCCTGATAGGAAGATCATTTCAAGCATCTGCGTCAACCGGATGTGTGTAAGCTCACCACAGGTAAATTTAAAGCCTCACATCCCATGTCCTAAAACACCAGGTAAATAAAACCCTTAAAAACAAGTTAGACAATCATAGGATTTTTTAGGTGAGAAAACTTTTTCAAAATAGGAAAATCTCTAAGTTTTTCTCACCTTGTCGATTTTATCGAAACACCCTCGATATGATCGACCTGCGCTGTCGAGTCCTCAATGCTTCATCAATATGATCGGAAAGAGGACCAAATATGTCCAGCAACCTCACAACATATCTAGACGAATTATCGATGTATCGATACACCTATCAACACCATCGATACTCAAATCTCGAGCCCATCGAAAGTGGCTCGATAAGATCGACGGACAGATTTTCGGCTCCCCTGTTTTTTTAAAGAAAATTTCAAATTCCTTCGATATATCGATGTGCCTTCCGATATGATTTGAAATCAAATATCGATAAGATTGGAAGTCCATCAATGTATCGACCGTGGGCCCGCATTTCTTTCAGTAGATATTTCAGGTTGTTTATAAATTTGATCGAGGTCCATTCAAGAAAATCGATATTCATATGTCGGTGATATCGAGGTCTAGTCGATTGCATCGAAACTGGACACAAGCTTCCAGCGAGCTTACTGGTAAATCTATTGAATTTATCGATGCATCGACACTGCCTTCGATATCATCAATATACAAATTCTAATGACATCGGTTGACCCTCGATCATATCCTAAAAACCTGCAATATTTCATGTCAAGTCGCTCTCATTTTTCAAGTGTCGATAGATCGAACCTACCATCGATGGAATTGGAGTTCAAAATCTGATGATATCGACAATGGTTTCGATTCATCGACCATCTGGCAAAATGTTTCAAAAGCATATGACTTTGAGTTCAAGTCATCGAGCAGATCATCGATGCTATCGAGGGTATACACTCGATGATATCGAACCTGCTCGATTATATCGAACTCAATCATAAATGTGACCATTTTATATCCGTTGGAACCTTTTGCCTATATGTAAAGGACTTGTCTAGTGTTGCTGAGAGAGATAAAGAAGAGAGAGCTTTTGAGTGTTTAACCTTAGATTATATACCCAAAGCCCTTTCTCTTAAGGAAGTTCATCCTCCAATCCACCCTGATCATTGATATTCAATAGAGTGGATTAGGGAATGAACTTTCGCATTCAAGAATCCTCCAGTTACTACCTTAATGATAAATCATTAAGCTGGGATGCCTTGAATGTATAAGATTGGAACTACTCTATCTTCCTTATAGGAAAACCTTTAGAGAGTAGGATTCCATCTTGACCTTGACCCAACCCAAAGCCGAGTATTGGTATATCATTTTGTGTTACGGATCAAGGGAGCAGAAGACTCTTTGTCAACAAGGAGGAGGAGATCTTCGGCATTGTGCTTATCAAGACTCATCAACTTATTTGTAAGTATCTAGAGTCCAAGAGGACACTTGTGATCATTCCTTTTTAGGAATGGGTCTTAAGTGGTTCTCACCCTTTGAAGTCCTCAAGGAGGCCTCCGGCGGGAGTGTACGTGGTGGGTTCATTGTGTGGACCCTTACTCTGTGGAGAGCATAAACATCTGGTTAGGAGTGAACCAATAAAACTCTGTGTTTGAGTTGAACCATGTAGAAACCTCCAGTAGGGTCTTATGGAAGATCCTTGGCCAGTGTGCCTAAAAGTGGGTGCGTTGTATTGACCCTTGCTCGTGAGAGCATAAACAGTCAGCCTCAGTGTAGGTTGTAAAGGTTGAAGGTGAACTTGATTTAAAACCTTAGGTTTGAGGTGAACCGCTGTGAAACCTCCTTAGTGAAATCCGGTACACTCAAGGGTTGAGTGCGGTTACCGGGAGTTGAGTAGAAAAGTAGTTGAACCACTATAAAAATGACTGTGTTTATGATTTGTGTCAATGCATTCATATTTATATATCTGATCACACCTCACACACATTCACAGTGATTTCCATCATAAACCAAGTTATATATATTGCTACTTCTTGAAGAGTTTGTGATTGGATCCTCTACCAGGCTTGGAAGCCAATAGAGTTATATTTGAGTAATCCTAATATATGTCTATTGTTAGGGTTAGTGTAATAGGATTTTAAAATAAATCATAAAAACTTTTAAAAGTCCTATTCGCCCCTCTTCTAGGACATATTGGCGTATTCCTTCTTCAACTAGTGCAGTCTTCACCGCAATTTCAATTGGTATCAAAGCCAGGTCTCTCTTTAAGGGCCTCACCGCCTAGAGAGTGATCTTGACTGAAGTTGGGAATATGTCCAAATGAAAGGGCACATTAGTCACTAGACCTCCAGCATTTGATGACTCAAATTATGCATACTGGAAGGCTAGGATGCACTACTTTCTGAAATCTTTAGATCATGATGTTTGGGATATAGTTGAAAACGGATACATGCCACCAATTGAACAAATTGTACTTGATAGTGGCACAACCATCACAAAACTCAAATTCAAAGAAAAGTGGTTGGTGTTCGACAAAGAAAAACAGACTTCTGAAGCTAAACTATAAACGCCATCTACTATGCCGTTCCTAGGATATATTCAATCAGATAAGTATGTGTGGGATATCTAAGGAACCATGGGATCTATTGGAAACAACCCATGAAGGCACAAGCATATGAAGAGGTCTAAACTTCAACTCCTGACTTCACAGTTCGAAAGTCTCAGAATGGAAGAGCATGAGACATTTATGGAGTTTTTCACAAAGTTGAATATCATCTGTAACTCCATGGGTGGATTGGGAGAAAAAGTTCTGGTACCAAAAATTTGTAGGAAAATCTTAAGATCCCTTCCGGAACAATTTAATCCCAAGGTTACAACAATTGAGGAGTGTAGGAACATTGATGAGATGAAAGTAGAAGAACTGGTAGGTTCCCTACAAACTTTCGAACTACACTTCAAACAAATTCCTAAATCCAAAACAACTGCCCTAAAAACCTCTAAGAAAACATTACATGAGGACAGTGAGAGTGAAAATGAAAATGAAGATGAGGAAGTGACTTTGCTGGCCCAACGATTCAGGAAATTCTTTCAAAAGAATCGTAGTTGGCCTTCCAAGGGAAGAAAGGTGAACTATAAACCTTCTGCAGGCAAATTTGGTAAAAGAACCAAAGAACCACAATGTTATGCCTGTCATGAGTATGGACACCTATCAACCGAATGCCCAAACAGAAAAACTAAGGGCAATGCAATGGCTACCACGTGGGATGATATTGAGGAGTCAAATTCAGAATCTAGTGACTCAGAAAGCGATGGAGATCAGAAATCATTGAAAATACTCATGGTCTCCACTACTTCAATCATTCCTATTGAATCTGAGAACGAGAAAAAACAGCTAGCCACTGAATCATTTTCATCTGATAATGAGAAAACTAGGGAAGATGAAGAAATAAAAAAGGATAAACTACAAGATGCTTATAATCAACTCTATATTCATAGCATAAATATCCTTAAGAGACTCGGAATAGCGGAGAACAAAAGTAAGTTGCTGCAGAAAGATTTGGATAACACATTGGAAATCAACACACAATTAATAAATGATCTACAGCAATATCATATGGATAATGATAGACTTGAACGAATTAATACTTTTCTTGAAAATGAGTCTGATAAACTGAATAAATGGGTTGAACTGCTAGAAGATAAGAATAGACTTCTTTGCAATGAAAATCATACACTGTTGTTTGATCTAGAAGAATCCAAGAAGATCGCCAAGATAAACTACAAGTTTTCCCAGAGTGGCGAAAAGCTAGAAAAATTGTTGGGAATGGGAAGACCTGGAAAGGATAAAATCAGCTTAGGATATGAAAAATTTAAGCCAAAGGCTGAAAATGCAACACCTAGAACTGAAAAATCTGCTGCTTCTGGGAGCAAAACCAGAACAACTCCAGCATGTCATTTGTGTGGTGATTCAGGTCATTATAAGTTTGAATGCATAACACCTGGGAGGACTAAACCTAACTCTGGTCAAAATCATGTTAACGAATTATCAACCAGAGAAATGTAGAACTTCAAAAGTCCTCTTAAGGATATGGATAGAAGCAATGCCCTTACACCACCACTCAAATCAGTTGACAAAATGAAATGGATAAGGAAGAATTAGTTCAGATCATGCATCAGAATCTGAACCTGTGCTAAAATGAGAATTCTTTTTGCTAAGCTTAAAATGATGTATCTGAGGTTCCTTGCTTCAATCTTCTGTATAAACATTCAAATGTTTATAATTTTGTTGTGTACAGTGTGTGTACATAATTTTTTTGTTGAGTATATTGTTGATAGAAATACGAAAAGTATACTTAAAGAGTCGTCTGAATGCTGAAAATTGAAAATCTTCATCTTCGATATGACTTTCTCGATATATCGATAAAAAGTCAATATCATCGACACCTCTTGAGAATATGAATAGTCGTGTGACCAAGATTAATATCGAAGACATACTCGATAGAATCGACCAACAACTTTGTAAGTGCTATAGTTTATATCCCTTTGTGTTGTCAAATTTGTGGTGCCAAAGACACTGGTATGTAACTTGCTATGTGAAGCTCTACTCAAGATCGACTTTGATGAACAAGCAATGCTCACAAGTGTAAAGAAGAAAGTTCTACTCAAGTTCAACTGTGATCGACAAGTATTGCTCTCAAGTCAAGACGTTGCAAGATATCAAGAAGCTTACAAGATATCGATCGTAAAGAACTCAAGATACTTTCAAGGATTAACTACAACAAGACTTCAAGGTTTACTACTTTCAAAGGTCACTTGTCCTTAAGTTTCAATGTCCTTACTTCACGATTGAGGTTTGACTGACCTTAGGTTGACCTTTAGAGTAGGCTATTTTGGATACATAAGTCATATGTTTGATTCACGTGAGTTTGGTCTGTTCTAAGACTAGTCCTAGACTTTGTTCGACTAGTCCTAGCACTACTTCAACCTGTCTAAGAAATTCCTGGATCAATCGTAAGTTTGTTACAAATTTTGGATATTTTCTGTTAGTCTTCGACTAGTCCTAGGGACTGTTCAACTAGTCGAAGGAACAGTGTCGACTGCATCTAAGACCAATCGTAGACCTACAACTCAAAGTCCAGTGTTGATCTTCGGATCCTACGACCAGTCGAAGGAAACCTACGACCAGTCGAAGGATACCTTCGACCAGTCATGAAACAGTCAAATCTTATCGTGCCCGAATTTTCAAATATCTGTTGGTTCTACGACTAGTCGAAGAACTCCCTAGACCAGTCAAAGACGTGATTTGCTCACCTATAAATTGAGCATGAATCTCAAACGAATTGAATTAATTCAAGCTAATTTAATTCAGCTTTCTGAGAGATAGTTCTGTGCTCCATTTAAGCTAAGTGTGCTTATTTAATATTCTCTTTCTTTAGCTTTATTTGATTGATTTTGTTTCTAGCATTCCAATCTTATATGAAAAGAGGAATTGTTGTTTTCCTTCTTTTAGAATTAAAATCAATTAAAACTAGCCCGTTGTTTTTAATTTAAAATCTATTAGAACCTAGAACCATTATAAAGTGAGTATTGGACATTGATCTTGGACATTCAAATCTCTACTCCAATTTGGTTCTTCCGGGCTACTACAACGAAGGAGATAATCAGGCATTTTACATTTGTTGTAAATTCTATTTGGTTTTCTTTTGAGATTTGCCAGAAAAATCTCATTGTATTGGTTATCTGAGGAGAGCCAGAAAACTCAGAAAGGGGTTTTTTTAATTGTGTAAGCCCACAGATAAAGACACAATTATGAAGGTTTTTAGGTGAACCTGGGAAAACCTATTTTTGTTAGTGAACGCTAATATCCCCTGTGTGAAGATATTAGGAGTGGAGTAGCTGTGTGGCTATTGTTGAACAGTTGGTGTACACACAGGTGAACCACTATAATCCCTTGTGTTTTGTGGTTGTGTGATATTCATTTCATATCTTTAATTATTCAGTGTGGGATGTATATGTGGATGTGAATGTTGTAATCATTTCGTTTCAAGCTCAATGGTGAATGTTGTAATAGTTAGATTTATATTTCTGCAATTTATTGCTTACTATTACTTTATTGGTTTGAGCTTCTGTTTTTATATTTGTTCTAGAAATAAGGTTGTCCTACCATAAACTTTGGTTTTTGGTGTAAGGTTGTCCTTAGAACAATTTTTTATTGCTTTCTATTCCTATACTGCAATTCAAGTTTAGTGATTTAAATTTTTATTCTTTATTCCATTGTATCTTTTATTTAAATTTGGCATAGTCCTATTCACCCCCCCTCTAGGACATATAACTTGGCCATTTCAAGTGGTATCAGAGCCTAATAGCTCATTCTTATTGCTTTATATTTGGATTTATTTCCTGAGCTAACGATCTAAGCTATATATAAATAATATGTCAAATTTTGATAGCCTATCAGTCACTAGGCCTCCACCTTTCGATGGCTCCAATTATGCATATTGGAAAGCCAGGATGAGGATCTTCCTCAAATCCATGGATGAAAGTATGTGGCTAGCCACAGTGAATGATTGGACCCATCCTACCACTGAAGCAACTGGTGTTGATGGTTCAAAAACAACAAAAATAACGGCTTATTTTTCTTGGACCACACTTCAGAAAAGTGAGAGTAGTGCAAATGCTAAAGCACTAAATGCAATTACATGTGCACTATCACCGGATGAATTCAAAAGAATTATATCCTGTGATTCTGCAAAACAAGCTTGGGATATATTGGAAATGACACACGAGGGTACATCAATTGTCAAGAAATCTAAGATACAAATCCTCACAACTAAATTTGAGGAAATACATATGGAAGAAAATGAAATATTCATGGACTTCTATACCAGATTGATGACATTGTAAACTCTATGTGGGGTCTAGGTGATAAAATTCAGGAAAGTAAGATATGTGCTAAAATACTACACTCACTTCTTGAACGGTTCAATTCTAAAGTAACCACAATCCAGGAACTTCATGAAACGGATAATATGAAGGTTAAAGAATTAGTTGGATCTTTACAGACTTATGAGTTAAACTTTAAAGCTCCTAAAAGTAAATCCATTGCTCTCAAATCTACTAAAGGTATTTCTCAAGAAAACTCGGATTCAGAAAATTTTGAAGACGATATGGCTCTTTTAGCAAAGAAATTTTACAAGATTTTCAAAAGCAAGAATAGGGTAGATCTTCAAAAATTAAACGATAAGAAAAGATCTAAACCTAGATCCAAAAATTGGAAGTCTTTGAAAGATAGTCAATGTTACAACTGCCAAGAGTATGGTCACTTAGCAAACAAATGTCCTAAAAAGGACAAACCAAAAAGAAAGGGTATGTTAGCTACATGGGATGAAACATCTGATTCTAAAGCTTCTTCTGAATCAGAAGATTCTAAAACTGAGTCGGGCAATGAAGTTAAAGCCCTTATGACTCTAGCCAAATTCACATTCTCAGATAATGATTCAACAAGTGAAGAAAATTTGAACAGTGAATGTGAAAATGAAGAAGATCTTCAAGATGCTTATAACGCCCTATATAAGGAAAGTTATAAAATTGCTATCAAACTTAAACTTCAAAAGAAAAAAATTTTAAACTCAAAGAATGTTTTGAATCACTTGTTTTAGAAAAATCCCAAATTTCAGATTGTTTTGAAAAATCAAAATGTGATTTAGAATTCAAAACCTCCCTGATTGAAAATCTGAAATCTGAAAATGAGAAACTCAAAAATGAAGTATCTTCTCTTCTAAGTTTAAAGGACACATGGAGATATGCCCAAGGTGATCCAAAGTTAGAAAAATTATTATCTGGATCAAGAAAATGTGGCGATCGATCCGGGTTGGGCTATGACAAGAATATATCTTCTAAACAAAAGTATACTTCTCCCAAGTTTGTGAAAGAAGAGTCCTCAAACTCAAAAGGGAAAAGTACTTACCAAGGTTTTTCTAAAACTTTTCAAAAACCTAAAAGCAGCCATGTTAATTTTAAAAATCAGAACTGAAACCCTCTTACTAAAAAGATAGTTGATTTACTTAAGGAGCTCTTAAAATCTAACTTAGTAGGTCATTCTTACAACATCAGACAGAAGAAGACCAACTATACTCCTAAACCCAAAACAGTTCTGAAATGGATTCCTAAAGTTGCCTTCTTGGTTGCTCACACCACTTTCAAAGCAACAAGCCATTCAAAGTGGTACCTAGATAGTGGATGCTCCAGGCATATGACTGGTGATAAAAGTTTGTTCACCGATCTCAAAGACATGACTGATGGTTCAGTCACATTTGGTGATGGCAGCAACTGTAAGATTATGGGTCAAGGTACGGTTCATCTCTATAACCTTCCTTTGTTTAAAAATATTTTATATGTAGAAGGTTTGAAATATAACTTGCTTAGCATATCTCAAATAGGCGATAATAACCATAGTGTACGATTTTCTAATCAAAACTGTGAGATTCTAAACAACAAGGGTTCAGTAATACTAACTGGACGTAGAACCTCTGAAAACTGCTATATTGTTAGTGAATCCAACTCATCTAATCAATCATGTTACATGGTCCATATAGACGAGACTGATTTATGGCACAAACGACTTGGACAAGTACACTACCGAAATCTATATAGATTGAGTAAACAGGAACTTATAAAAGGTTTACCCAAATTACAAAAATTAGATAAAATATGTGGTGAATGCCAGATTAGCAAACAAACAAGGAACTCACACAAAAAGGTGAATTCCAATATCACATCAAGACCACTCGAGCTTCTCCACATGGATCTAGTAGGACCTACCAGGATGAAAAGTCGAGGTGGAAAAAAAATATATCGTGGTAATTGTTAATGACTTTACCAGATATACTTGGGTAATCTTCTTAAGGGACAAATCTGAAACCCTTGAAGAAGTAAGAAAAGTTTTCAAAAGGATTCAAATTGAAAAAGGTTCTCAAATCAGTAAGATTCGTAGTGATCATGGATCTGAATTTGAGAATAGCGGTTTTGAGAAGTTCTGTAACGACCAGGGAATATTACATGAATTCTCAGCACCCAAAACTCCCCAACAAAATAGTATAGTGGAAAGGAAAAAAATAGTACTTCAAGAAATGGCTAATGTCATGTTGAATAGCATGAAGCTCTCTAAGAATCTTTGGGCTGAAGCAGTCAATACAACTTGTTATATTATTAATCGAGTTTACACTAGTAAAAGTAATAATAAAACGGCTTATGAAATGTGGTTCGATAAAAAGCCTACTGTCAAATATTTTTGAATTTTTGGCAGCAAGTGCTATATTTTACGAGATCGTGAAAATCTGAAAAAATTTGATACGAAGAGTGATGAAGGGATATTTTTAAGATATTCTTTAAACAGTCATGCTTATAGAGTACTGAACAAAAGGACCAGTGTGATTCAAGAGTCCATCAATGTGGTCATTGATGATCACTTAAACACACCAGTTCAAAGTTTAGATAATGATGAAATTCTTGTAACTGATAAACCTGATACTTCATCTAACCAGACTGATTCTGAACTAAGGACTGTTAAAGATCATTCAACTACACAGATTCTTGGAAACCCTCTCACTGGTATTCGTACTCATAGACAACTTGAGGATATATGTAACTACGCATGTTTTACATCCCAGATAGAACCATCTAACGTAAAAGAAGCTCTTGCTGATGAAAACTAGATTATTGCGATGCAAGAAGAGCTTAACCAATTTGTGAGAAATGATGTTTGGTATCTCGTACCTAGACCTAAAGATAAACACATCATTGGAACAAATGGATTTTTAAAAATAAGTCTGATGAGCTTGGTAATATAATTAGAAATAAGGCTATGTTAGTGGTACAAGGTTACACTCAAATTGAAGGTATTGACTATGATGAAACCTTTGCACCAGTAGCCCGTCTTGAATCAATTAGACTCTTTATATCCATTACATGTTTTAGAAAGTTCAAGATTTACCAAATGGATGTAAAAAGTACGTTCTTAAATGGCGATTTGCATGAGGAAGTCTATGTTGAACAACCAATGGGTTTTGAAGACCCCAAGAATGTCGATCATGTTTTTCGACTTAAAAAGGTACTTTACGGTTTAAAACAAGCTCTTAGGGCATGGTACGAGAAACTAACAAAGTTTCTATTAAGCCATAATTTTCAAATGGGATGCGTTGATAAAACTCTGTTTATTAGAAAACATAATGAGCACATCCTATTAGTACAAATCTATGTTGATGATATCATTTATGGATCTACCTGTATTGACATGACTATTGAGTTTGCAGATTTGATGAAATCTTGGTTTGAAATGAGTATGGTTGGGGAATTGAATTATTTCCTTGGGTTGCAAGTAAAGCAACAACCTGATGGAATGTTCATATCTCAATCTAAGTATGCTATGAATCTAATTAAGAGATTTGGATTTGAGAATGGTAAGAATTTCGATACTCTTATGAGTACAACTTTAAAACTCTCAAAAGATTCTGTAGGAAAAAATGTAGATCCAAAATTATATCGAAGTATGATTGGTAGTTTACTATATTTAACTACTAGCAGACCTGATATTTCTCTAAGTGTTGGTATTTGCGCTAGATATCAATCTGATCCAAAAGAATCGCACTTAACAGTTGTCAAGCGGATTATTAGATATGTCGCAAGTACTGTTAATCTCGGTCTCTGGGATCCTCATGAGACTAATGTTCAATTAGCTGGATACTCGGATGCTAACTGGGCTGGTAATCTAGATGATAAAAAATCAACCAGTGGTGGTTGCTTTTATATTAAAAATTGTTTAGTTTCCTGGTTTAGTAAGAAACAAAATTCTATATCACTTTCTATAGCAGAAGCTGAGTATATCGCAGCTGGTAATGCATGTACACAGCTTGTTTGGATGCAACGAATGCTAAGTGATTATAGAATTAAATAGGATTCTATGTTATTACATTGTGATAATTCCAGTGCCATAAATATTTTGAAAAATCCTATTCAGCATTCTCGTAGGAAGCATATTGACATTAAATTTCATTATAATAGGGAATTAGTAGAAGAAAAAGTTATATCTCTGGAATATATCCCTACCGAGGATCAACGAGCTGACATTTTCACTAAACCGCTTGACAAAAGCAGGTTTAACAAAATGAAATTTGATCTTGGCATGTGCATTTTAAAATGATTATTTATGCCTATTTGTATCATAGTGTATATATTTGCTAGTTTGAATTTTAATTTTTGGTCATTATGCAAGAAATCTGAATTTTTTGGCCGGTACTCGACCAGTCGTAGTTCGACTAGTCGTAAATATCCACGACCAGTCGTAGATTGCGGTAAATCACTTAAAATTAGGGATTTCACTTTCTTCCTCATTCTGTTTTCACTCTCTAAGAAGTCGAGCCTCGACTAGTCGAACCCATTGTTACATTTCTTCAAGGTTAGTGCTCCATTTACGTTTTTCTTGCAGATCTGTGTCTAGATTGCTTTCCTTTCTCTCTTGAAGCTTTCTATTTTGTATTTCATTGTGATTCGAAGTTTTTCGTTTGCAAAATCTGTTTTGAGCAAACCCTCTTCTCAAATCTTTGCAACTTCTTTTCTTGAAATCTTTGTTGCAAATGGCTTCTAGAGGAAAGAAAATAACCCGTGGTCCATCTTCTTCTTCCAAATCAGCCCCAATTTCTAAACGGCATCTTCAGCCTCCCGATGATGATCCATCTTATGTTCGGGACATCAGATTACGCAATGTTATTGTTGAACTCCCTGTTTTCATTGATCATGTTGACATCCTTCCTATGATTAAATCTGTAGGTTGGGATAACTTATTACATTGGGGTGGGCCAACATACCGGTCCATTGCCCAATCCATGTTTGCAAGTATTAGTGATTTTTCATTGGATGAGTTAACATTTAAAATATCTACTAGAGAAGGGCCTTTTGACGTTGATCGTCATTTAATTTCTACTCTTATGGATATTCCAGTGAATGATGAGGGTATTCCTATCCATAATTTGACTGATAAACCCTCAGTTTCTGAAAAACGTATGCTCACTAGAGACTTGTGCAACATGGATGTTCATTGGACTCATAAAGGGAATACACTTCCCGCAAGGTATTTGTTACCTAAATATAGAGTTCTCCACAAAATCTTTGTGTCTAATCTATATCCTCGTTCGGATAATAAAACCGATTTGACATCATATATGGTTCGTGTTATTCATGATGTTGTCAGTGGTACTCAGATTTGTTTACCATCCTTAATCTGTCATTTCATTCTTCAGTTTAGACTCCATCCGGGTCACAGTTACATTCCTTTTGCCTATTTGATGACTGTGTTGGCTAAACATACATCAGTCGATATGCCCGTTGGAGAGGCACCTATCCATCATCTGATTTTCAATAACTCTAATATCAATAAGATGAAGCTGGATTTTCATCCTGACCAAGGTGGTGGCAGTGGTCATGCTGAACATGAGGGAGAAGCTAGTGACATAAATATGGATAACATCTTTGAAGAACTTAAATCTGATTCTACGAATGATTCAGATTTTGTACCATCTAATGTTGATGCACGTCTGAGTGCATTGGAGGATAAAGTTGATAATATAAATGTTAAGATGGAAAACATGTCTGTTGCTCATGATTTACAATTTAAGTACATGCGCAAATATCTTCGGCGCTTAAACAAGGGGATGCATACACTTGATCCATCTATCCCTGCTCCTTCTTCTGGTTCAGATTAGTGTTTAAGTTGTTCAAGTTGTAATAACTTTACTACTATGGTGTTAGCTTTGCTCAAACTTAGTATTTGATTTCTGTGAATTAATTATGCTTTTATCTCATTTCTTATCTATCTGTTCCTTGTTTTCCTTTGTCCTCTTATGATAAAAAGGGGGAGAATGGATATGTTTCACTCGTTTGGATATGTTTTATTCAGGGGGAGTTTTGTATGTCTTATAATGACATGTATGGAGAATGGATATGTTGCATATTTGTATATTTGTAGGTTCATTGCAGGTTCATATTAATTGTGCCAGTTAATGACAACATATTTGCAGGTTCATATTAACTATGCCAGTTGATGACAACTGGTGCATGATTCGTTACTCAGATTCTGTATTCTATGCTTGATTTGTTACTCAAATATTCTGTGTTATGTAAACATATCTTGGTAGTGTGTTTTGTCACTAATTTGATAAAGGGGGAGATTGTAAGTGTTATAGTTTATATCCCTTTGTGTTGTCAAATTTGTGGTGCCAAAGACACTGGTATGTAACTTGCTATGTGAAGCTCTACTCAAGATCGACTTTGATGAACAAGCAATGCTCACAAGTGTAAAGAAGAAAGTTCTACTCAAGTTCAACTGTGATCGACAAGTATTGCTCTCAAGTCAAGACATTGCAAGATATCAAGAAGCTTACAAGATATCGATCGTAAAGAACTTAAGATACTTTCAAGGATTAACTACAACAAGACTTCAAAGTTTACTACTTTCAAAGGTCACTTGTCCTTAAGTTTCAATGTCCTTACTTCACGATTGAGGTTTGACTGACCTTAAGTTGACCTTTAGAGTAGGCCATTTTGGATACATAAGTCATATGTTTGATTCACGTGAGTTTGGTCTATTCTAAGACTAGTCCTAGACTTTGTTCGACTAGTCCTAGCACTACTTCAACCTGTCTACGAAATTCCTGGATCAGTCGTAAGTTTGTTACAAAATTTGGATATTTTCTGTTAGGCTTCGACTAGTCCTGGGGACTGTTTGACTAGTCGAAGGAACAGTGTCGACTGCATCTAAGACCAGTCGTAGACCTACGATTCAAAGTCCAGTGCTGATCTTCGGATCCTACAACCAGTCGAAGAAAACATACGACCAGTCGAAGGAGACCTACGACCAGTCGAAGAATACCTTCGACCAGTCGTGAAACGGTCAAATCTTATCGCGCCCGAATTTTTAAATATCTGTTGGTTCTACGACCAGTTGAAGAACTCCCTAGACCAGTCGAAGACGTGATTTGCTCACCTATAAATTGAGCACGAATCTCAGAAGAATTGAATTAATTCAAGCTAATTTAATTCGACCTTCTGAGAGATAGTTCTGTGCTCCATCTAAGCTAAGTGTGCTTATTTAATATTCTCTTTCTTTAGCTTTATTTGATTGATTTTGTTTCTAGCATTCCAATCTTATATGAAAAGAGGAATTGTTGTTTTCCTTCTTTTGGAATCAAAATCAATTAAAACTAGCCCGTTGTTTTTAATTTAAAATCTATTAAAACCTAGAACCATTATAAAGTGAGTATTGGACATTGATCTTGGACATTCAAATCTCTACTCCAATTTGGTTCTTCCGGGCTACTACAACGAAAGAGATAATCAAGTATTTTACATTTGTTGTAAATTCTGTTTGGTTTTCTTTTGAAATTTGCCAGAAAAATCTCATTGTATTGGTTATCTGAGGAGAGCCAGAAAACTCAAAAAGGGGTTTTTTTAATTGTGTAAGCCCACAGATAAAGACACAATTGTGAAGGTTTTTAGGTGAACATGGGAAAACCTATTTTTGTTAGTGCACGCTAATATTCCCTGTGTGAGGATATTAGGAGTGGAGTAGCTGTGTGGCTGTTGTTGAACAGTTGGTGTACACACAGGCGAACCACTATAATCCCTTGTGTTTTATGGTTGTGTGATATTCATTTCATATCTTTTATTCAGTGTGGGATGTATATGTGGATGTGAATGTTGTAATCATTTCGTTTCAAGCTCAATGGTGAATGTTGTAACAGTTAGATTTATATTTCTGCAATTTATTGCTTACTATTACTTTATTGGTTTGAGCTTCTGTTTTTATATTTGTTCTAGAAATAAGGTTATCCTACCATAAACTTTGGTTTTTGGTGTAAGGTTGTCCTTAGAATAATTTTTTATTGCTTTCCATTCCTATACTGCAATTCAAGTTTAGTGATTTAAATTCTTATTCTTTATTCCGCTGTATCTTTTATTTAAATTTGGCATAGTCTTATTCACCCCCCTCTAGGACATATAGCTTGGCCATTTCAAACTTCTCGATGTTATCGAAACAATGATCGATAATATTGACAGATGCCGCTCGATAAAAGTCAGCGAAGCGAAAAAGGCAGCTTATTTTCTCAAGGGTTTCGGTCATCTTCTCTACTCGATTCTCTCGACCAAACTACTGGAAGCCACGTCGGACTACTCAGATCACTCCACAAATCGGGTAATACCTTTTTTCGTCATCCCTTTTTGGGTATTTCTCTTTGGTTTGTCAGGTGTGTTTGTCATTTTTTCCAAATCCTTCAAAATCCACTTGTCCACATGGGAAAGGACAAAGGAGTAGCAACCGGTCCGGGGGAGTCTTCAAGAACTAGTCGACAAAAGGTCTTTGCCTTAAAAGAAAGGGTGAGGGCCCCAAAAAGTGGGATCCCCACTCGGCAAAGATCAAGACAGACTTCACGTGGCGGGTCCTAAACCGAATTTCCGACACCATCTCAACCGGCACCCTCGCCTCCGTCTAGCCAACGACTTGCAAAATACACTGGCAGGAAACTGATCCATGAAAGAAAAGTAGATAGAGGTTGCTTAGCACCTTCCAATCTGGAGCCCTTATTTGCTGCGATCGGATGGCTACCTATTCTAGATTTCGGGGGGCCATGCCAGCTTGAACAAACATGAAACTTTCTTGCCGCGTGTCACTCACCTATATCAGATCCTCCTTCATTCATGGTATCTCTGAATAGTCATGATGATGTGTTGATTACTCCTGCCACTATGGCTAACATCCTCAATCTGGAAATGGCACCAGAAGACCGCCCTCAATTGGACCTCGATTACCCTAATGTTCGATCCATGGTAACTAAGTATCTATGTAATGGTCGAGACATCCCATGACATCAAGGGAATGCGCTGAAAGCTAGATTCATTAAGGCCCGATTTCAGATTTTGCATGGTATATTCACCACAAATATATATCCAAGAAGCACCAATAGATCCGATCTCACTGGAGTCATGGTCATGATAGTTTATTCTATTGCAAATGGGACAAGGATGTGCCTCCGAACTCAGCTCGTCAGTCAGTTGGTAAATGTTGTTCATACCTCCAGGGATCTTCATCTCCCATATCCCTGGATCATCAGCAGGATATGCAATACCATTGGTTTCCCATCTACCACTGATCTGGTACTCCAACTTCAAGTCTTCAATATAAAGAATAATCACAAAATGGACTTGAGGTTTCACAAGTATGCTGAGGACGAAGAAGAAGGCATCCAAGAAGAGGGAGCAGAAGCTGGTGCTTCTCATGCTGAGGAAATAGAGATGGCAGGAGATGAATCCTCCAGACCCAATCTAGCCCCATCAGCGTCAACGCCTGGACATGCCAAACAATATAAGCTGGATATAATCGGGGCAATCGAGAGGGATATTCACACTGTGCATGAGCGGTTGACAGTCTTGGAGCGAGTCATCCATAAAGCACTGCAGTCTGTGCAACAGCTGATAAATTTGATGACGTGTCGACGGGATGACATAGCACCATCACACTCTGCTCCATAGCACTGATCCCTAAATGTTATCACACACACACACACCTCCTAACTCAGCGTATGAACATTAGTATCTTTTTGAACATTCTACGCTCCCTTGAGTCCATGTGACACCTCTCTAACCAGCATGAGTTTTTTTTTGTGATTGTATATGTCCCGATGTGAGATTAATACTGATATTTCTTTATGGGTGCCCTTACATGGGCATGTTTTTTTAAGGATAAACTGTTAAGCTACTGCTGTCTGTGGCAGTATATGTTTGGATATTTTTGGTTTCATTTTGATAATGGCTGAATATAATTCCTATTTTTACTGCCATGATTATGTTTAAAATCCCCTGGTTTATCAAGTTTCTACTATGGATTGCAAGTGATGTTTTAAATGAATATTTTAACTGCTATATCACTGCTCTATCTTGTCTAAAATGCATTCATAGATTCTTAAAATGATCTGCTTCTACCTGGTCGGTTCTCCCAAGTAATTCACTCTTCAGTCAATATCACTTGATCTATCTTTGTCAATGACTGACAAAAAGGGGGAGAACATTTGCAAACACCCCGAACGAAAATTGCGTATCTACTTGAATGGTCGTGCAGGTGTTTAGGGGGAGCAAGCTGCAACAAGAAAGGGGGAGTTTACAAGTCAGGGGGAGTAGCTACTGGTTGTGTATATGGGCTAGAAATTGTAAAATTGTGTAAAAGCATGTACACACAATTTAGGGTGTGTTTGTCTAGAGTATTCTAGGGTGTTTTGGGTTTTGTCTCACGTAATTGACAAAGGGGGAGATTGAAAGTGCCTTGGTTTGTCAAGTTACATGAGTGTTGAGTCAAATTGTCTACAAAGCCTGATAGGAAGATCATTTTAAGCGTCTGCCTCAACGAGATGTATGCAAGCTCGCCACAGGTAAATTTAAAGCCTCACATCCCATGTCCCAAAAAACCAGGTGAATAAAACCCTTAAAAATAAGTTAGACAATCATAGGGTTCTTTAGGTGAGAAAACGTTTTCAAAACAGGAATATCTCTAAGTTTTGCTCGCCTTGTGATTTTATCGAATCACCCTCGATATGATCGACCTGCGTTGTCGAGTCCTCGATGCTTCATCGATATGATCGGAAAGAGTACCAAATATGTCTAGCAACCTCACAACATATTTGGATGAATTATCGATGTATCAATACACCTATCAATACCATCGATACTCAAATTTCGAGCTCATCAAAAGTGGCTCAATAAGATCGACGGCCAGATTTTCGGCGCCCCTGTTTTTTTAAAGAAAATTTCAAATTCCTTCTATATATCGATGCGCCTTCCGATATGATCTGAAATCAAATATCGATAAGATCGGAAGTCCATCGATGATATCGACCATGGGCGCGCATTTCTTTCAGTAAATATTTCAGGTTGTTTTTAACTTTGATCGGGGTCCATTCGAGGAAATCGATATTCATATGTCGATGATATCGAGGCCAAGTCGATTGCATCGAAACTGGACACAAACTGTCCAGCGAGCTTACTGGTAAATCTATTAGATTTATCGATGCATCGACACTACCTTCGATATCATCGATATAGAAATTTCGATGACATCGGCTGACCCTTGATCATATCCTAAAAACCTGAAATATTTCATATCAAGTCTCTCTCATTTTTCAAGTGTCGAAAGATTGAACCTACCATCGATGGAATCGGAGTTCGAAAGCCGATGATATCGACAATGGTTTCGATTCATCGACCATCTGGCAAAAGGTTTCAAAAGCGTATGACTTTGAGTTCAAGTCATCGAGCAGACCATCGATGCTATCGAGAGTATACGCTCGATGATATCGAACCTGCTTGATGATATCGAACTCGTCATAAATGTGATCGTTTTATATCCGTTGGAACCTTTTGCCTATATATAGAGGACTTGTCTAGTGTTGCTAAGAGAGAGAAAGAAGAGAGAGCTTTTGAGTGTTTAACCTTAGATCATATACCTAAAGCCCTTTTTCTTAAGGAAGTTCATCCTCCAATCCACCCTCATCATTAATATTCAATAGAGTGGATTGAGGAATGAACTTTCGCATTCAAGGATCCTCCAGCTACTACCTTAATGGCAAATCATTAAGCTGGGATGCCTTGAATGCATAAGATTGGAACTACTCTATCTTCCTTATAGGAAAACCTTTAGAGAGTAGGATTCCATCTTGACCTTGACCCAACCCGAAGCCGAGTATTGGTATATCATTTTGTATTGTAGATCAAGGGATCAACAAGGAGGTGGAGATCTTCGGCATTGTGCTTATCGGGACTCATCAACTTATTTGTAAGTATCTAGAGTCCAAGAGGACACTTGTGATCATTCCTTTTTAGGAGTGGGTCTTAAGTGGTTCTCACCCTTTTAAGTCCTCAAGGAGGCCTCCAACGGGAGTGTACGTGGTGGGTTTGTTGTGTGAACCCTTGCTCTGTGGAGAGCATAAACATCTGTTAGGAGTGAACCAGTAAAACTCTGGGTTTGAGGTGAACCATGTAGAAACCTCCAGTAGGGTATTATGGAAGATCCTTTGCCAGTGTGACTAAAAGTGGGTGCGTTGTGTTGACCCTTGCTCGTGAGAGCATAAACAGTCAGCCTCAGTGTAAGTTGTAAAGGTTGAAGGTGAACCTGATTTAAAACCTTAGGTTTGAGGTGAACCGCTGTGAAACCTCCTTTGTGAAATTTGGTACACTCAAGGGTTGAGTGCGGTTACCGGGAGTGGAGTAGAAAAGTAGTCGAACCACTATAAAAATGACTGTGTTTGTGATTGCTCTTCTTCTGTGTTTATGATTTGTGTTAATGCATTCATATTTATATATCTGATCACACCTCACACACATTCACAGTCATATCCATCATAAACCAAGTTATATATATTGCTACTTCTTGAAGAGTTTGTGATTGGATCCTCTACCAGGCTTGGAAGCCAGTAGAGTTACATTTGAGTAATCCTAATATATGTCTGTTGTTAGGATTAGTGTAATAGGATTTTAAAATAAATCATAAAAACTTTTAAAAGTCCTATTCACCCCCCTCTAGGACATATTGGCATATTCCTTCTTCAACTAGTGCGGTCTTCACCACAATTTCAATTGACAATGAAGACATTAGAGTAGACATTGAAAATCTTCAAGACGCAGCGGCTCTAATTGGCAAGACGAACACTCCCATGGAAGAAGAGCTATTGGACTATGGGGAATTTTGCTACTTACTAGTAGCCAATATTACCATGTTTTTTAGTGTCAATTACACCCCGTTGCCTCGTGAAAAATCACCAATACTGCCCTATGTCTATTCCTTCTGTTAATCCTTAAACGCTTCCGACAATCATGAATGTTTCTTCATTGTGGGAGGCAAAACTTTCTGTGCCAGTGCAGAACATGGCAGAGGCTTTAATCTCTCTGAATAGACCTCTTTCAACTCCACACAATGTGGAGGTTGATCAAGACATACCAATCTTTCCCATGGCTACGGACGTGAACAAAGCTGACGTAGGGCATGCCTCAGCTGATGATACTACTATTGTGTGATCCAATGTTCCACTTACAACTACATGGCAAGCTATCCTTACACCGAAGCCTGTTGCCACAACAACTCCAATTACTTTGGATTCAAGTACTATGGTGAGAGAACCATCTTTTATTGTCGCTCCTGCAATGGTAGTCCCTAAGTCACTGATTGCCCTTGTCATTGCTACTTCCTATGCTCATTTCGTCATTCCAGTAACATGTATGATTTTGGACTCTCAATATTCCACTCTCTTCTTCTCTTTTTAGTAGAATTATCTTACTTTCACTTATCTCACATTGCATTCTCTACTTTTTCACATAGTTGCACCAGTTCTGAACTTTTCAACTAGCTTGAATTCAACAACGACAGTATCAAACATTCTTTCTTTGGAGAAGATTCTTCCATACAAGCTCATCTTGATCAAGAACGCCTTCTTAACCATTTCTTGTATATTTCAAGACCCCGAGCAGTGGCCCCTTCTCGGCGATGCTTTGGCGATCTTGGATAATTCTATAAAGCTTTCCAAAATCAACGTTTCAGGGCTTCATAATTCTTTGTTTCAATTATGTGCTTCTCTCCAGTAGTTAAAGTTTGCTCATAATATAGTCATTGCACTAGAAATATTACATCGCTAGAAAGAACTATTGCTTCTCTATGAAGAGATATCCAAGAGTTTTACTGTTAGCTCTGAGTATAAAAGAGAGTGCAATTTCCTTCAAGATCGAGCAAAGGCTTCTGAACAAAGGACTACTATCAATGAGTAGATTACCAGTCTTTACAGCTGTACATGAACCGAGTTAGCTCGGTTAACTCACTCGACTCAACTCGAAAAGGCTCGATTTGACTCAGTTCGAAACTGAGTTCGAGCCAAGTCGAGCAAATTTTTGGAGCTCAAAAAAATTTTGAGCCGAGTTAGAGCTTGGATGAGCTTGAATCGAACTCAGATCGAACTAGTTTGGTGACTTAGTTATTTTGATATTGATGTTGCTCACCAAGTGTTTGATGAAATGACTCAACGAAGTGTTGCTTCGGGTGGATACATTCTTCGTGGGATCGGCCAGTGGTGAGGAAGGTATCGATATGAAACAAATCACTACAAAAAAAAAAAAAAAAACAAAAATTACATGATAAAACTACCCTTGGATCTTGATTTTAATGTTGCCTACTATGTTTGATGAATTACCTGTAAACTGCTGCAGCTGTTTTGCAAACCGTAAGAAATTGAAGGTGCATTTCATGTGTTTGAGAAAATGTCGCACATACTCGAACTTGGCTCAAACTGGCCCGAGTTGCTGATCAAACTAAGCCAAGTTTGTCAGTTAGGCTCGAGGACTAAGCCGAGCCAAGTTCGAACTAGGGTTAACTAGTGGCCGAGCCGAGTCGAACTATGCCAAGCTTAACTCGGTTCGACTCATGTACAACTCTACCAGTCTTGAAGCCCAGAAGCAGGCTAAAGAATTAAAGCTAAGTAATATCAGGGCGGATAGTGCTAAGAATGTTAGCATAACTGAGCTTGGGGAATTAAAGCTTTTAAAGAAAAAGATCATCGTTGTTTCTTCAGAGCAGGAGCTCGCGAGCGCTTCAGATCAAGCCAGACTTATCATTAAGGCTGAGCTCAACATTGCTACAACTCAAGTCCAATTTAACCAAGATTTACATAATTATGTGTCAACTCTGGGTATTTTAGAGTGATTGTAATACATTAATAATTTCATCATATCCACTATATAATCTTTGAGTAGAATGCTAGAAAGGGAAATACAAAATATAACCAAGAACTCAAAAGATCAGGCTCATACTCCGAGCTTAATGTTGCTGATATGCCCTAGCATCACCTGCATCGTAAATAAACGCACATAAGCCTCTTACGAAGCTCAATAGAGTGCATGTGTGCATTCACAATGCATATGATAAGAATGCAGATATCAGAGTACGCGGAAAATGATGGAGGGCTAAGCTGTCAAGTCCATGAATGTTGTTACCCATACCATGGCTATGCAATGCAAGGTCTATGTGGCTAAGTTTCATATGTTAAAGATGCAACGCAAACATGTCAGTCCACAACTAGTCCACGTATTAGAACAGTTAATAAATGAAAACATCACCGGGGTTTAGTACACTCCAATACTGGCTACCTCCCATCACACGCGTGATCAAGTGAGTGGAAAAGACCTCAATATTTACTTCGTCAGTGGTATGCCAATGCCCACCCGACTCATCGATAGTGGACCCATTTCATGAGCTGGTTACACTCAACCTAACTTATAACCCCCTACACCTGGGTAGATAAGGTTACAGCTCTTTCCAACCGACCTTGATATAGTGAGAGACGCGGCCTACTGGTATTTGGCACTCGAGCGCTCATGTTATCCATTCGATCTTAATGTTGGAGCATCCTACTAGTACCACAGTGTTTACGGACTTTCACTCAAGGATATCGATAATGCTCTAATGCTAGAACATATTTTCACTATCCAATCTTGCTAGCCATAATATATCCATGGTGGCCACAACCCCGATATCGCTAGGGTATGAAGTTGATCGTGACTTACAGAATGCGGAATGCATGAGTCATACTATCCAAGTCATGCACCAAACCTGTGCATACTGCGTGATCCTGTGATGCAATCATATCTCATATGGGGCCCCCTAAGTATATCAAGCTGAAGGATATATGATATGAACAATCGTCATTCACATCAGGCATACAAATGATGCGTATGAGCATATAAATGGACATAATATCCATTATACTAAGCATGTTATGAGTGTGTCCTATCAGACTAAGTATACTATCATGTTATCAGGCATATTATATGATAATCAACCTTAATCGGCACAGTATATATAGAGAGAGTGGGGCCCGAATGGCAAGCCCCACTAGAAATACAGAGGTTTATGTGGTGTCGCTAACATTAGACTTGAACTGGCCCCTTATACGGCCCGTACATAAAGATGATCCTAACATAGTGATGTAAGGTATGGATAAAATATGTACATCAAGGTGGGTCGGGACGGCCTGGTTAAAACATATACACTACCACCGCTGGCACCACTTGCTGGTTGAATAATAGAAATGTTTTTACGTAGGACTTAGGAAGGTTTTAATGGTAGGCACTAAATGGAGATAATTCGGTTCACCCAAAATATGGCCCACACCCCTGCCAAGAAGGATGGCGGGGTATCCAATACATCCATCAAGGTGAGACCCAAATGTGGGTTCCACAGATAGTTACAGTAGGCCTAAGGAAAGTTTTAATGGTGGACTTCTTCGTTGCAACCGGCGATACGGCCCACCTGAAGGTCAAATCAGCTTCACTATTTGGGCTCAGGTCCTAATATAATTTGAAAAAGAAAAGGATGAATGGTGTAGATTATCATACACATCAAGGTGGGTCCCACGAGGTGGGCCCCCTGCTGGTCAACGTGCTTTGGCATGCTGCTAAGCAACGAGTTCCCAAGTGGTGGCCTTAAGAAGGTTTCCACAATGGACATCATTGTCCTCACTATTTCCTGCGGCCACCTACGACCTAGATCAGCCTCATGTTTTGGCCGATAGCTTAAAATGGTCTGAAAAATCATATGGGCGTTGTGGATGGCACATATATACACTACAGGAAATTACTCTTTTACCGATGACATAATTCGTCATTATTTTATCTTTTTTTGTCGGTAATGATTATTACCGACGAAATCTGTCGTCGGAAAGATCGTCGCGATAAGACTATGGCTAAAGGCTTTTCCTGATGGAATATGACTTCGTCGGCCATGATAAAACAAATACCGACGACTAAAATTGTCGGCAAAACATGTTACTTTTGGTAGGAAAAAATAATATATTTCGTCGGTAAACACAGCTTATATTGATAAATATCATCGTCGGTAAAACTGTGTATAAACGACATTATCGACGAGTACGTTCATCGGTAAAACAATAATACCGACGAGTATGTTTGTCGGCATAAGCCCGCTATTACCAACGAAATAATTCGTTAGTATATCTCATATATAGATCGTTGGTACAAATTTTTGTATTAATTTATACCTACGAAATATTTCGTCTATATAAGTTTTCAACTTACTATTACCAACGAAATATTTCTGGTAATAGTCTTTTTTTTTCAAAATTCAGGAAAAAATTCCTGATATACACCTGTTACAATACATTTTCATCATATTCACATCCACATCCATCCAAACACAAACTACATCCATCCAAACACAAACCACATCCATCCATACACAAACAATCCTATCTACATCCACATCTACATATATACAACCCACATTCATTAAGGCACAAATACATATAAGTTTAACATTCGTATATAAAATAAATCATAAATAAAATTTTTAAAAAATCACGAAGATAAAGGTGAAGGTGGTGGGGCATCAGTGGCAAAATTTTTAACATTCGTACAGCGAGAGCCTGAAACATCTCCTGCATTTGTCGCTCATGCTCCACCCACATCCCTTGAACCTCCTCTCCTGCTCTTCCCATTGCCTCTCCTCCTCTCTCTGCCTCTGCTCCTTCTCCTCCCATTGCCTCTCCTCCTCTCTTCGCCTCTGCTCCTCCTCCTCCATACACCTCTGTTCATCCTCCATCTGCCTCTCCACCTGCTCTTTGATCTCATCGACGACAACCCATAGTTGCTGAACCTCTCTCTCTGTGATATCAGTTCAGCGTAGGGCACTCTCCCCAACGACGGATCAACTGGAAGCAGCTCTAACGGGTGTCATGAGCTTGGTACCATGGCCAAGCCCACACACATATCCAGAACGGGTGTCAAGCACCTCTCTCACAATATTTGGCTCACTCCGCTGACTACCATCAAGAGTGGACTGACTGCATATGGTGTCCATCGCCGCCTGTAATGAAAATATATGAATTTTCATAACGAATGACATTATTATAATTCAATGCAATTAAATTTTACAATATAAGAATTTTTACCCAATTCTTGCTGGCTCTAGGATGAACCCAAGATACCATCGCCTACCGACAGTGAGTCCCTCTGTAGAGGTCTACTGGTCCAAGCTCTTAGCCGATGACGGAATCTCGTTGCGTAATTGAAAGGACAATAGAGTTAATATAAATGCATGGAAAGAATATATCAACTTAATAATCACCAAGAATTTCTTACCATGTCGTGACGATGTCGTACAAATGACTTTAAATCAACTACGTGACTCACTTGTAACTTTTTCCTATTCACAGAATTTATTCTGCTCCTCTTCTGAACACATTATTCATAATACAATGCTATTAATTGTGAATTTAATTGTTACCTTAAGATATCGTAAATATGTAAATATTACCTGAAAAGCCTCAGACAAAAATCTCTGCAGAGTATCCGCCAGTCGTCTATAGTCACGTGTTGTGGTACGGACAGTACGGCCTCATCGTGGGCCCTGCACCGCTTGTACCGCTGGTGTAACTCTCTGCGGTACTCCTTGAACCACTCCCTGACCATGTCGTCGATGGCATGAGAAATGTAAGGAACACTCGGATCTAAGACAAATTTATCTTGTAGTTTCGTAAATAATAGATTACGACAATAAACTTAATAAAAGAAAATAACTTAACCATAAATGAACTTTCACAAAAGAAAATTTAATTTACTAAAATATACCTGAAGGCACTGACGGATGAGCTGTCGCACATCATCTGTCACGTCTACCTAACTGGAGGGTGGCGGGGATCAGAGATCTGCATAGGACACTGACCTCCGACGTAAATAACATGGCATTGTCCCCAACAGGTCTAAGGTAGTCTTGTGGGAACTCTACCGTTACCCTACCCTCACGCGTAAGTCGCTCTAAAACCCACGTGTGGTTCCATGTCCTCATCGGCTGGTCGACGATGCTGTCGCAAAAGAAATATGTAAGTCTAAACATAAACAGAAGTCACTAAATAAATATGTCTAGACTTATATGCAGTGCCCGGTGTATGCTCAACTGAGGGCTCAGACGCCTGTGATGCAGCATGCGACGTCGATGCTATATCCGTCGCATCACGGGTGGAAGAGGTAGATCCAGTGTGCGAACGACCTGATATCCCACCTAGTGTCATGACTGAATATGTGCAAACTACGAACTTATAAATTTAAACAATGTCAGTACAAGTGTATGAACATCAATATAATAAACACATTAAACTTTACAGTGCAAGTAGAATATACTAAAACATTATACAAGTAGTGTTGATGGTAGAATGAATTTGTGCTTATGCTTAGAGAGATGATTAAAATATGATTAGACCATTACACTATAATGCAAGCTGAATATAATAAAACCGTAAACATTCTAGTAAAATTTAGAAATTTCATTACACATTATCATTATATATTAAATACATGTATTTCATTGTAATACGAAACAACTTCGCATCAACTATCCAAAGTACTCCCTGCGTAAGTTATCATACGCTGTAGAAGTATATGTCAAGTTATGTGAAGCACTTGACATTGTTATAGCCAACATGCCAGTCACAATAGGAGAAATCTGGTCTCTCGGGACTCCATTTAGATATGCAAGTAACAAAACTGTATCTTTCATACGAAGTTTCCCACGATTATATTTCTCCATTAGGTCCGGAATTTCTTTGAGATTGTATAATCTTTCATCTAAGTCATCGTCGATATATTCCTCCCTACACTCATCGACCAAACCGGATATCTCTTTGGCCCTACCAGAAGAAGATGGGGCCGGAAAGTCCATCCACAACAGCTAATGAAGTATGCTGCGTGCTTCCGTTATGCTCCGGTTTGAGGAGGATATGATCAAAAATTGACTCAACTGCAAATGTGGATTATAAACAAGTCAATTAAAGGAATAAATCATGACTTGTAATTTTCACGTATATATGTAATAATCAAATTATTCGAATTGAAAAATGACATGTAAATCATGTGTACATTTAATAATCATCGTCTGTATTACTATTGCTTAGGACTATTTCTTCTTCACCATTACTATCGTTAATCAATATTTTCTCTTCATCATCTGCAACGTCGTCATCAATGAAACTGTTATAATCTCTAACAATGTCATGTATTATTGAGGCATCAACATGATCAGGTGGCACATCATCTCTATCCAATTGCACCACATCAATATTAACATTTGGATCAATCCCTCTATCTCCAGATGGCATGTCTTCTTGATATGCTTGTTCAACCCTAGACGTTTCATTTTTCCCATCCTCACTATCTTCAACGTCTGGTTCGAGAACGTCAAATACGTTCCTGGGTTTTATTTTCTGCACCACGTGCCAAGAGCCGCCTAACTTGGTGTCAGCGAGGTAAAATACTTATTCGGCTTGGCTGGCGATAATAAATGGGTCATCCTTAAACCACTTCCGAGATAAATTTACACTCGTAAAGTAGTCGTCAATCTGTATTCCCAACTTCTTATTTTTAATATCCCACCAATCACATTTAAATAAGTACACCCACTTTCTCATATAATAACTCAGCTCAATACTATCCGTCAAAACGCCATAAAAGTCAATTTCTACCTCCTCATGCGTTCCCTTCACAACCACTACACTATTTTGTATGGTCCTATACTTCTCACGCTCTTCAGTGTGGAACCGAATCCCATTTACAATACAACCTGTATATCTAGATACATGTCTATCAGGGTCACATGCCAGTGAGTAAAGTGCATCAAACGCATCCGCAGAGTTGCTAGCGCGCAATGTCTTCATCTATTATCACGTACAGAATGTAATTATTTAGGAATTTTCTTAGGTTTAAATATTGTGTAATACAACAAAATTCTAAGTGTGGTGAGATACAAGGTGAAATCTTACACGTTTTGCGAACCATTCTGGAAACTGATCCTGATGCATTCGATCATAATTTATCGTGTATTGGGACTTCATCTCCTCGGTGTGTTCGTTACACATAATTGGCACGTCATCAACAAGAAACATTAAGATCATCATATGTAGAGATACAATTATCAAGGGAAAATTACTCTAAGTACGACTCTATTTCTTCACAATTATGCAAGACATACCACCACACCTTTGCTTGATCCCCAAGGTCCATATCTTGAAATGTCAGGGATCTTAAAGGACGGACATTATGTGCGAATACAGATAGGAGTCCTTATTCATGATCCTACCCTTCATCGGCATTCTGATCTTCTCGGTCGAATATAGTCCCTATGCCACGAAGATACATGGAGCAAAATGTCAGGTACTCATTATCAATGTACGCCTCGATAATGGATCCCTCTGGACATACCTTATTCATCACAAATTGTTTTAGCGTGTGAAGGTATCTGTACACAAAACTACTATGTTATACGTATGAAAACATGGATATACATAGTTTATGGAATGAATAAAAATTTTAAGAGGTTCTACCACCTTTCGATCGGATACATCCAACGATATTGTACTGGGCCTGCAAGCTTTGCCTCGTGCAGTAAGTGAATCGCTAGGTGTACCATGACATCGAAAAACGTAGGTGAAAATATTCTTTTAAGTTTGTGAAGGATTACGACAATGTCCCTCTCCAGTCGTTTAATAACCTCTACATTCAACGATTTTGAACACAAATCCTTAAAGAATATCCCCAACCCAATCAGCGTCGCACTGATATCCTTGCTCAGGAATACACGAATCGCAACCAGTAGTAGACATTGCAGAAGGACGTGACAATCATGACTTTTCATTCCTGTTACCTTACAGTTCGTAATGTTTACGCGCTAAGATATATTTGACGCATACCCATCGGAAAAATTCACTGATCTCAACCATTCACATAAACGCTTTTTCTTCAGTTTTGTCAATGTGTAGCAGGCTGCTGGTATAGTATATGAATTTTTATGTAGTTGTAAGCGTAACTCTTTCCTTAAACCCTTACTTGTAGATCCAATCGAGCCTTGAAACTGTCTTTTGTTTTCTTCTCTATGTTCATTAATGTTCTGAAGACATTGTCACATATATTCTTCTCAATATTCATGACATTCATGTTGTATTACAATTGTAGATCACTCCAATAGGGCAACTTTAAAAAAATGCTCTTCTTCCTCCAATTATACTCCAATATTGTACATTTCCTCTTCTTCAAGTACGGTGCCTTACCAAATATAACTTCTCCAATGTTACTCAGTTGTTATATCACATCTTCTCTAGATATCTCTTTCGGTGGTAGCCCATGATCTTATTTGCCATCAAACATCATTGTCTTCCTACACCAACTATGATTGGTCTGAAGGAAGCGATGATGGCCCATATAACACATTTTTTTACCATGCTTCAATGACAATGAACAAGTCTCAATACTACATGTAGGTATACATTTCATTTCTATTGGTCCCGTGGTCCTATCGGTTAAATTTCGGTGACCCGCGACCCTCGGATTGTGTTTGCGGTCATCCTTGTGTCTGGTCACGTAGACCCGACTTGGATCGACCCGAGACCTATGCCATCTTGTTTGCATTGTCACCGCGGTTCCGATGTCGCGTCCCGTGCGTCCATCTGATGTGTAGATCATAAGTTGTAGTCATTTCATCATTTTACCCTTTAATCATGATTGTGTGGCCCACCTAGAGTGGTGCACACATTTCCTAAGGTGGCCCACTCCATCTGCACATTTTCTAACCTACATCTCTTACACCACCCACACTACCAACACCACCCATACCACCCAAACCTACCCTACCCTAGCAACATTGCTTGTATCACCATAGGGTATGATGGTTTTCTCTAACCTAGGTGGAGAGAGTAATGATGACTCTCCTACAACTCTATCTTCATCTCTCTTTCTTGTCATTCTCTCTATCTCTCCCTCTCCTCTCCCTCTTACAAGCTTCCAACATTCCAGCCTCTCATCTCCTATTTCTCTCCCCATCCATCCATCAAAATCACATCTCGCCTCTTTAATCTTACTTGCTTGGAGCCTTAGAAGCCTAGAGTTGGAGTTTTGGTGGAGATCTTTGAGGTGGGTGCTCTTCTTGGCTTCATCGCTCCTTATTCTTCTCTCCTTTCTTCCTTTCCTTTTCTTCTACATGCATGGAAGCATGTAGGGCCCACCAATCCATGGTGGAGGCCCTATATGGTTCCTAGGATGAAGGCCAATGGCCTAGATCCTTCACAATCGATTCCATGGAGGGCCATTTTCTATGGACCCACCATGACGTTTTCCTCTTATTTCTTGCATCCAATGGGCCACCTAGGCCTTTACATGCATGTAGGGTAGGGATCCCTACCATCTAGCAACTTATTTTGATGTATCTTGGCTTGCATGTAGGTGTATGATATAGTGATGGTGTGGATTTATGTGTGGGTGGTCCATTAGTGGCGGGACCTCCCGCCTATGGCCGAACTTGCTCCTTCTCTCCCTCCTTTCCCTTATCTTCTTTTATACATTCTCTGATGATGTGTGGCCCACCAAAGTAGGTCAACAACATCCTATGCCCCTAGCAAGATGGGACATCCAAGCCCACCTTGATTGGATGTCCAGGCCCAATCATGCAGGCATGGTTTGGATGGCCTCTAAAATGGATTTTCATGGAGGCTTGAGAGCTCTGATGGGTCTAGAATTTTGTGAACCTATCAGGGTGGACCCCACCAAAGGAATCAGGGCTGTGGACCCCTTGATTTATTTGCATGGGTTGAAATATGGACAGCCTATGTTGTTGTCCAAATTTCAGGCCCAGTTGGAGAATGCGTTTTGAGCTATTGTTTAGACCTATTCGCAGGCTTTTTATCCCAAATTTATTTAGGTGTTTTGTAGTGTGTGAACCCCACTTTGATGTAGTATAGCTCCCACACCCTACCTCCCATGTTTGAGGCCCATGGGTTGGGCCAAAGATGGCTAACTATCCAGAAATTTTTGGACAGTTCAGCAATACAGTATGGAGGAAAACACTAATTCACCTGACTTTCTAGAAGAAGTGGACCACCCCAGTGGACCTCACTTGTTGTCCAGATGTAGGGCCACCTTTTCCCCCAACTTTCCAAGGGTTTGGGTGGGTCCAGGCCCACTCCATGTGGTCCCAAACATAGGGACAGTTATAATTCCAGCAATATTTTACCCGGGATAAATTGTAATTTCGAATTTAATTAAAATTCTTCTGGGTATCAAAAAATCATGAAAATTTACAGAGAGGTGTCCCACCCATGGTAAGACCCACCTACAACTTTTTAGGGCTAATGGACCCCTGTACACACCGTGGAAAGGGCTGGACCATCCCACCATGTTGGGACGTCCAGGTCCAACAAATTTTCTAGACAGACTGTTTTCTTTAAATTAATTAAAATACTTTTATTTATCTAAAAATCATAAAAAATTTTGGAGATGCGTCCCACCTATGAAAGTACCACCTTGCAAAGTTTCAGGGCTATCGGGCCCCTATTCTGTCCGTGGTGGGGCTTAGAGTGGCCCACCAGGCTGGGACGCCCAGGCCGGGACGTCCAACCTTGATGGTCGTCCAAGCTACCTTGTGGGCCCATCTAAATGCATTGTATATCCCACTGTTCATCCATGTGGGGTACATAAGGGACTTGATCATCCTCCTCTTTAGTAGCATCCAATTGTGGCCCATTGGATAAGTTTCGGGGCCAAATACCCAGGCCCATAGGACTACCCACCATGGGACGCCCAGCCCATTGGGCTGCTGCTAGACGTCCAGTCCAGCAGCATGGCCCATCTGATTTATGTGTTTAATCCACTCTCTTCATTTGGTGGACCCCCCCTCCCGGTGACATGTATGGGTCACCAGGAACTAAAATAAACATATAATTTAATTAATTTTTGAATTTTCAGCAATGCCTGATTGTGGGTGGGCTGGAATTTCAGCAATAAGTCCATGGTTACTGCCCATAAATGTATGTTTTGGGGCAGCATGGTCCAAAAAATTTGGGAATATTGTTACACATATCTTGCCCTATTTTTAATTAGATTTTGGGCTTAATTAGTGCATACTTAAGGCCCACTTCAATTGAGATTTTATTGGAATAATATTCATATTTGCATGTTGAGTTTCTTAGGCCCATTAACCTAGAATTTTCTTGATGGACCCCTGTCCCTTGGGCTTATAAATAGCACACTATTATGATGGGTTTTATGGGCCAAATACTCAAGTAGTTGGGCCCTTACTTGCCCATTAAAATAAACCCATGCATGGGCTGAGATGTGAGGCCCAACTTACTTGTTTGAAATATAAGGATCACCCATATGTTGGAATAATGGGCTACCCATTAGGCCCACCATAATGACTGGACTCATTACCTTTATAGTTGGGCCCAAACCTTGCTTGAGGGCCCACCATGTTGCCTATGTATTGAGCTTAGTATATAGCTCACTAGGCTGTAGATTGCTTGGGCCTTGGACTTTACTTTTTATGTATAGCGGGCTACCTTTTGGGACCTAGTTGAGTTTGGATGTCCTCCTTGATGGCCCTAAGGTAGGCCCATAGGGTCCTCTTAGGTGGTTGAAGGCCTACCATGGACCTTGTTAGGACCGTTTTCTCCTTGAGGCTTTATGACTCTTTTAGCTTGTGGGTCATCCCAAAGTATTGGGCCTCCACTAGAGGACTTCACTTCTCCTTAGAGTACCTGTCTATCTATTTAGACCTTGTCCCTCCTTGGGAAGGAGGAATATATTCTACAGGTAGCGCGCTTACACCATTATGACCCATATGCATCATCTATGTGAATTGATTGCATTGTGTAGTGGTCATAGAAGGATGGAGTTTCTCCCCTTGTGCACATTGAGTGTCTGAAGCTAGTGCATGATCTGTATGCGTGACTCATGCATTGACATTGCATTTCATGATGATTCTGCCCTTGCTTCATCAGGGCCTTGCCTCCATAGGAGTATACGTGGATGGCCGTATGTGTGGACACCGAAAATATATTTGAGCACACTGGGTGCATAGGATGCCCATGGGTGAAATTTTTAAAACTTTCATGTTACTAAGGATCTGCCCCAATACCGTAACCGAGTAGAAACTATGAGCACACGAGGGCCTTATACCATTAGGCCGTGACTCCCACTGTCATGTAATCGGTTGGGTAGGGATGTAGCCTTATCCGCATGTGAGGGAGGGTATTACTAGGCTAAGTCTGACCAGCTTGTGAAATGGGTCCAGTGTCGTTGAGCCTTGTTGGTGATTGGCTGTCCACAGGCAGGTAGTGAGGTCTCTTACGCTCGTTTGACTGTGCGGGTTTGTAGAGCGGTAGTCATTCCACAGTGTAATAGACTCCGGTGATTTCCTTATTATTAGAAATGTACTTAATATGTGGATTGGATATGAGCACTGACATCACTTTGCATCGCATTCGCATCGGTTATATAAGCCCCTTTATGCATCGCCTTAGTAAGGCGCCCATTACTCATTGCATCGTATTCATGATAAGCCTTGGTAAGGCTAGTGATATTGTCATTGAGCATATTTCCCTTCCTATACCTCCTATTATTCTTCTATCCACCTTTATCACACACCTTCACCACCCTCTAAGCTTCTATAAGCTTATGCACGATTGATGTGTGCAGGAGATCCAAGGCGGGCGTCGTAGCGGCAGAGCTTAGATTAGATTTGAGTTGAGGACCCCCAGTGTTGCAGATCTTCTTCTTACCTCTGTTGCTATCAGATGTATTCTTTTCCTGCTTCGTACTTGTAAAAGTTCAAATTCATAGTGGATTTTGTGATGTGTGTCTTTGTTATTCTTAGATATACTTGTTGTGATCTTGGGTATGTGCGTATTGAAAATGATTATACTGTTATGAAAATCCTCCTTGTAGGATCTCAAGATCGGAACCTTCCTCAAGAGCCGAGAATGGGGTACTACGGAGGCTGTTGCGGGCAGAACCGGCTATCGGGTTCCTTGTGGGTCCGATTACCGAGTCTGGGGCGTGACACGTCTGTACACCTTGAGTCCACGACTCGTTTAATTCATCTACTAACGGTCAAAAATACACATCAATGTCATTCCTGGGTGACCTGGGTCCAGGAATAATCAATGACATCATGAAAAATGACTCCTTCATACACTACTAAGGAGGTAAATTGTAGGGCATAAGTACCACTGGCCACATACTGTACGAGCTACTCATATTACCAAATGGATTAAAACCATCACTTGTATGAGTCATATTGCTTATCAAAATTTTGTCAGGCTTCAAAGTCCACATGGTGCCTCAGTGTACTATCATCATGAATTCGTTTCTCCTTATGCCACCTCATATCTTCAGCTGTCTTGCGAGACATAAACAATCTTTGCAATCTGGGTTTCAATAGAAAGTACCTTAACACCTTTTACAGGATTTTCTTATATTTGGCTTCGTCATACTTCTACCTAGACTCTCCACATTCTGGACACTCTTCAACATTTTCATGCTCTTTTCAATACAATACACAATCATTTATACATGCATGTATGGGGATGTAACGAAGGCTCAAGTCTCGCATCAAGGATTTTGCCTCGTAATGAGACTTAGGCAATATCTCATCATCCGGTAATGCTTCTTTCAACAAGTCAAGCAACATGTCAAACGATTTGTTACTCTAATGATTTATTGTCTTCAAATGAAGTAACCTTATAAGAAAATTCAACTTGAAGAAGTTCTCACACCTTAGATAAAGTAGACGTTGTGCATCCCTCAACAACCTACTAAAGTTTTCTGATTTGACATCTCCCATAGGAGGAATATCTTCACTACAACTTGTCGCTGTAAAATCAATATCCACAATTATTCCCCTGAACACATCCCCTATGATATCTTGCATTTCGTCAAGGTCTTCATCCTCGTCATCTGGCACAATTGGGTCAGCAAGGACTTCAGTGGCCTCAACTCTTTGATGGAACTCTTCACCATGATGAATCTACCAAGTGTAACCCTGGTCAATCCTAACTATGAACAAATCGTCTTCTACTTTGTCTAAAGTCTTATGAACCATGTTCTTACATTTTCGACATGGACACCTAATCCTATTGCCTAAATCTGTCCGACATCGCACAAATTCCATGAACTCTTGAACCTCTTGTTTATACTTTGGGCCAAACTTGCTCTTAGCTCACATCCAACTCTTATCCATCCCTACAATGAAAAGATTAGACTCAGTTTACGGAAATAGGTTTAAGATTAGGTTAGGGTTATATGTTTAGGATTTGGTGTAGGTTTACGTTTAGGTTTAAATTTAGGTTTAGGGATTCAAGTTCGGTTTCAGGTTCGGGATTGGGTTTAGGATTAGGTTTAGGTTTAGGTTAGGGTTATAGGTTTAGGATTAGGTATAGGTTTAGGTTTAGGTTTAGGGATTTGAGTTTTGGTTTAGGTTTAGGTTTAGGAATTCGGGTTCGAGTTCGGGATCGGGTTTAGGTTTAGATTTTGGAGTTTAGGTTTAGGTTTAGGTTAGGGTTATAGGTTTAGGATTAGGTGTAGGTTTAGGTTTAAGAATTTGGGAAAAGGTTTAGGTTTAGGTTAGGGTTATAGGTTTAGGTTTAGGATTTGAGATTAGGTTTAGGTTTAGGAATTCGAGTTGTGTTCGAGTTCGGATTGGGTTTAAGTTTAGGTTTAGGTTTAGGTTATTGGTTTAGGTTTAGGTGTAGGTTTATGTTTAGGATTTGAGAATAGGTTTAGGTTTAGGCTTGAGGCTTAGGGTTTAGGGATTCGGGTTCGGGTTCGAGTTCGGGTTCGGGTTCGAGATTGGGTTTAGGTTTAGGTTGAGGTTTAGGTTAGGGAGTTGAGATTAGGATTAGGTGCGAGTTTAGGTTTAGGGATTTGAGATTAGGTTTAGGTTTAGGTTTAGGAATCGAGTTTGGGTTCGGGTTCGGGATTGGGTTTAGGTTTAGGCTTTCGAGTTTAGGTTTAGGCTAGGGTTAGGGTTATAGGTTTAGGATTAGGTGTAGGTTTAGGTTTAGAGATTTGAGTTTAGGTTTAGGTTTAAATTTAGGTTTAGGGATTCGGGTTCGGATCGGGTTTAGGTTTATGTTTTTCGAGTTTAGGTCTAGGTTTAGGTGTCGGTTTAGGTTTAGGGATTTCGGTTTTGGTTTAGGTTTAAGGTTATAGGTTTAGCTTAGGTGTAGGGATTTCGATTTGGTTTAGGTTTAGGTTTAGGAATTCGGCTTCGGCTTTGGGATCGGGTTTAGGTTTAGGTTTCGAGTTTAGGTTTAGGTTTAGGTTGTAGGTTTAGGTTATGGTGTAGGTTTAGGTTTAAGGATTTGAGAATAGGTTTAGGTTTAGGCTTAGGGTTTAGGGATTCGGATTCGGATTTGGGATCGGGTTTAGGTTTAGGTTTTCAAGTTTAGGTTTAGGTTTAGATTAAGGAGTTGAGATTAGGATTAGGTGTAGGTTTAGGTTTAGGGATTTGAGATTAGGTTTAGGCTAAGGTTTAGGAATTCGGGTTCAAGTTCGGGATCGGGTTTAGGTTTAGGTTTTCGAGTCTAGGTTTAGGTTAGGGTTAGGGTTATAGATTTAGGATTAGGTGTAGGTTTAGGTTTAGAGATTTGAGTTTAGGTTTAGGTTTAAATTTGGTTTAAGGATTCGAGTTCGGTTTCGGGTTCGGGATCGGAGTTTAGGTTTATGTTTTCGAGTTTAGGTCCGAGTTTAGGTTAGGGTTATAGGTTTAGGTTTAGGTGTAGGTTTAGGTTTAGGATTTCGGTTTCGGTTTAGGTTTAGGTTTAGGGATCTCGGATTCGGGTTCGGGTTCGGGTATAGGTTTATGTTTTTGAGTTTAGGTCTAGGTCTAGGTTTAAGTGTAGGTTTAGGTTTAGGATTTGAGTTTCGGTTTAGGTTTAGGTTTAGGAATTCGGGTTCGGGTTCTGGGATCGGGTTTAGGTTTAGGTTTAGGTTTAGGTTTAAGTTAGGATTATAGGTTTAGGTTTAGATGTAGGTTTAAGTTAAGTGAATTAAGTTTAGATTTAGGTTTAGGTTAAGGTTATAGGTTTAGGTTTAGATTTAGGGATTTGAGAATAGGTTTAGGTTTAGGTTTAGGTTAGGGTTATAGGTTTAGGTTTAGGGATTTGAGATTAGTTTAGGTTTAGGTTTAGGAATTCGGCCTTGGGTTCGGGTTCGAGATCGGGTTTAAGTTTAGGTTTTCGAGTTTAGTTTTAGGTTTATGTGTGGGTTTAGGTTTAGGTTTAGGCTTAGGTTTAGGATTGATTCGGGTTCGGGATCGGGTTTAGGTTTAGGTTTTCAAGTTTAGGTTTAGGTTAGGGAGTTGAGATTAGGATTAGGTGTAGGTTTAGGTTTAGGGATTTGAGATTAGGTTTAGGTTTAGGTTTAGGAATTCGGGTTCGGGATCGGGTTTAGGTTTAGGTTTTCGAGTTTAGGTTTAGGTTAGGGTTAGGGTTATAGGCAGGGTTGTACACGAACCGGGCTAGCTCGGTTAACTCGCTCGACTCAGCCTAAAAAAGCTCGACTCGGCCCGACCCAAAAATGAGTTCGGGTCGAGGCGGGCCATTTTCTTCAGCCCGAAACTGAGTTTGGGCCGAGTTCGGATATGTCCCAGTTCGGCCCGAAACCCGACCCGGCCCGACTCAGTCAAGCGATGTGTGTGTGTGTGTGTGTGTGTGTATATATATATATTCAAAAACCTACCCATCCCTTTCCCCTTTACCCTTCTAGTATAGTTCACCGCCCATCTTTGAAGTGACAGTAAGGTCCGAAACTGGCCCGAACTCAGCCCGAACATGCCCGATTGCTGACCGAGCCGGGTTTGGGCTAGATGTGTTGGCCCAGTGACCGGGTCGGGCTAGGTTTAGCCCAGTTCAACTCGAATCAACCCGTGTACACCCCTAGTTATAGGTTTAGGATTAGGTGTAGGTTTAGGTTTAGAGATTTGAGTTTAGGTTTAGGTTTAAATTTAGGTTTAGGGATTTGGGTTCGGTTTCGGGTTCAAGATCGGGTTTAGGTTTATTTTTTCAAGTTTAGGTCTAGGTTTAGGTTAGGGTTATAGGTTTAGGTTTAGGTTTAGGGATTTGAGTTTCGGTTTAGGTTTAGGTTTAGGAATTCGGGTTCGGGTTCGGGTTCGGGATCGGGTTTATGTTTATGTTCTTGAGTTTAGGTCTAGGTTTAGGTTAGGGTTATAGGTTTAAGTTTAGGTGTAGGTTTAGGTTAAGGGATTTAAGTTTCGGTTTAGGTTTAGGTTTAGGAATTCAGTTCGGGATCGGGTTTAAGTTTAGGTTTTTAAGTTTAGGTTTAGGTTTAGGTGTAGGTTTAGGTTTAGGGATTTGAGTTTCGGTTTAGGTTTAGGTTTAGGAATTCGGGTTCATGTTCGGGTTCGGGATTGGGTTTAGGTTTAGTTTTTCGAGTTTAGGTTTAGGTTTAGGTGTAGGTTTAGGTTTAGGGATTTGAGAATAGGTTTAGGTTTAGGTTTAGGCTTAGGGTTTAGGGATTCGGGTTCGGGATCGAGATCGGGTTTAGGTTTAGGTTTTCAAGTTTAGGTTTAGGTTTAGGTTAGGGAGTTGAGATTAGAATTAGGTGTAGGTTTAGGTTTAGAGATTTGAGTTTCGGTTTAGGTTTAGGTTCACCAATCCACACTTGATCTTTGGATGTGCCTTAATTTGGGACATCCTTTAAAATGAGATGCTGCAAATGCAGATGGACGATGTAGATGTATAACACATAGATCGAGTTAGGTCCCACAATCAAGGCCTAACCCACTAAGCTAGTTATGCCTGAAATCAGATTGCGTCCTGAGTTACTTAGTACTCTCACTTGGGCCCACTGTAAATATATGTAGTTTATATACACCGTCCATCTGCTTTTCCAAATCATTGTTGAAACCAAAATTGAATCATATCCAAAACTCAGGTGTACCATACCATAAGAAACAGTGGGTATAATGATTTCCATCAATGAAACCTTTCTAGGGCCTGTATTGATGTTTATTTATCATCTAACCTATTCACAAGATCGCACAGACATTGATGAAGAGAAAAAATAAATATCAGCGGTTCCCACCTTCCAGGGACACCCATTCAACATCCGGATAGCTCCAACACACATCTGGGTCTGCTCCATCAATTTCGAGCTAATACATAAACACAAGCCTGTTCAAATGGCCAGGCCACCCATATTGCTGTCCATAAGAAATGGACAGCTTCATCATGATCATAACAGCGGTTCTCACCTTTCAAGGACCCCCGCTCAAATGAGTAACTAATTATCTAACTTACAAGTAACAATTAAATACTAAATTAGTTGCCCATCCAAGGTTGGATAGATTATAATACTTTCATATTCTCATTTAAACGTGCACGCCGAAAATTCGGCAGCATGTCCCCACGCCTCTCCAAATAAGTTGATCTTACATTACATTCCGATGCCAAATATCTAAAGCAATGTAAAGATATTTGGCATTGGATATGGAACAGAAGAAACATATCCAGAGAGAAACGAGGAGATGGACCGCGGATCAGGCATGAACATTTAAATGGATTATAAGAAGATACTATTCATCTAACCTTAAACTGTCTAAAATGGGACAATTTGAGCAATTTCTATGCCATCAAAAACACACCATATCTATGTATGGCCACATAAAAATCCTCAAATGGGTAGCTAATTATCTAAATTACAAATCACAATCACAAGTCACAACTATAAACTAACAAGTCACAATAATAATTTAAGAAAAAAAATGTAATACATATTAAGCATACTGCCCAAATTTGTATTTTCCTATTGTAACTCACGTGAGCACTGGATTTGTATAAATTTTGATATGACCTTGTAATATAAGTCAACTCAATAAACATATAAAGCATATATCATATGGTTATTATTATGATAAGTTTCACAAAGCATTTGCCTCAGAGAGCATTTACCTCACAATATAAGTCAACTCAATAAACATACAAAGCATACATCATACGGTTTTTGAGTTTAGGTTTAGGTTAGGGTTATAAGTTTAGGTTTAGGTGTAGGTTTAGGTTTAGGGATTTTAGTTTCAGTTTAGGTTTAGGTTTAGGAATTTGGGTTCAGGTTTGGGATCAGGTTTAGGTTTAGGTTTAGGTGTAGGTTTAGGTTTAGGTTTAGGGATTTGAGAATAGGTTTAGGTTTAGGTTTAGGTTTAGGCTTAGGGTTTAGGGATTCAGATTCGGGTTCGGGTTTGGGATTGGGTTTAGGTTTAGGTTTAGGTTAGGGAGTTGAGATTAGGATTAGGTGTAGATTTAGGTTTAGGGATTTGAGTTTCGGTTTAGGTTTAGGTTTAGGAATTCGGGTTCGGGTTTGGGTTTATCACCCATAAACACGGGCCTGTACAAATGGCTAGGCCACCCATATTGTTGTCCATAGGAAATAGACAACTTCATCATGGTCATAACAGCGGTTCCCACCTTCCAGGGACCCCCGCTCAACATCCACATACATCCACGAAAATCAACCACGGATAGCTCTGACGGACATCCGGGTCTGCTCTAACAATTCCAAATGCACAAGCACATGAAAATGGAAGAATCATCAAGATCATGAATCAAGTCTAATCACTTACCTAATTAGATGTTTGTAAACTTGAGAGACTATATTGTGAACAATTTAGTTTGGGACCCACCATGATGTATTTTCCTTACATCCATGCCCATTTCAACAACTCGTTGTAGGTCATGGTCCCCAAAAAAAATGAAGCATATTTAAATCTTAGGTGGACCACACCACAGGAACCAGTGGTGATTGAAAACTCACCATTAAAAACTCCTTAGGGTCCACAGGAATGTTTATTTACCATCCAACCTGTTGATACCTAGATAAAAGGGACCAAACAAATATCAGCTTGATCCAAAACTTTGGTGGCCCACAAGAAGTTTTTAATGGTCAATAACCTCTGTTTTTTGTGGTATGGTGCACTACCTAAGATGTGGATCTGCTTAAGTTTTGGGACCATGAACTAAAATGATCTGTCAAAATGGATGGACGAATTCGGGTTGTTTTGTGCACCCCATCATGGTTCATGCCCTGTAATGAGATGGTAAAGTGGATGGAAGGTGTACAGCACATACATATTCCACTGAAGAGACAAGCAAACAAAAACGTTTATTTATTTTTTGCATGTGATAATTTGATGACTTCTGGGGTGGTCCATAAAATTATCAGTGAGCTTTATTAAAAACTCTGTGAGGTTGACCTCATGGTACCTGAACCTCCCCCTCTCAATATATATAACTATAAAGAGGCCATTCACCCATCAATGGATAATGTCTCACAAGTAGCACACTTGTGCACCATTATCCATTGATTGGTGAATGGTCTCTTTAAAGTACACTATATCTATACATGCATAAAGGAATGCTCACTTACTCACCTTATGTGAGCACCTTTGTACATGTGTCATGGGTGTAGAATTTGAACGGTCTATGTGATGCATCACCCCTTAAAACCTTACAAGTCCAACTTTCAGCTTGATATAAAACTCTGATGGGACATGGAAAAAGGAAAGAATTTTTTCCCTTGATTTGCATTTCTCTTTTCTATGGCCCACTAGAGTTTTGAATTAGGTTAAAAATTGGGCTTGTAAGGTTTTAAGGGATGTCGCATCATGTGGACTGTTCAGATTCTATGCCCATGACATGTGTGCGAAGGTGCTCATGGCTGCTCACGTGAGAAGGTGCTCTACTTACATATACATACATACATACAATAAGACCTCCCACACCATGGGATTCTCTATTAATTGATTAATGATCTCTTTAATGCACCACATACATGCATACATGTATGCATATATAGAGTGGGACCTCTCACACTAGTGTGTGTCCATTGATTAGTGAATGCTCTTTTTAAAACTACACCAATATACATACACACATAGTAGGGACCTACCATGCTTATGCCGTTGTCCATTGATTGATGATGGTCTCTTTAAAACAACACCATACATACATACATACACATATACAATGTGACCTCCTGCACTAGTACCATCGTCTATTGATTAGTGAATCTTCTCTTTAAAAATACATCATATATATATATATATATATATATCCAATGGGGACATCTTATACCTGGGCCATGGGCCATTGATTGGTGGATGGTATTTTTAAAACAATAGTATATATACATACACATGCATACATTCATACAGGGTGGTTGGGTTGGGCTGGCTTGTCCCAACCTAGGTCCAGGTCTGCTTTTAAAGGGCCATGTATTGTTGGGCCGTTCAACGGCTAGGACTTGAACATCCTTTAGCTTAGTCCATTTACGATTATATATGCATACCTACACTGATGTAGAGCGGTCGCAAACACTTTCATGTCCAAGATGGATCATAGAAGGCCTGATCAAAAGCAGAAGTCATAAAATTACTGTTTCCTCTGGGGTGGTCCATAAAATTATCTAGGAAAATGGATGGAAGGAGTGGTTAAAATTTATGAATTACAGTGGGTCCCGTAAAGTTACTCAATCTGAATGGAAAACACAAATGTTGGCCTGAAATAAAATGTTTGTGCACCCCTAGAAGGTTATGGTAGCTGTTTAACCCCAACTGCTTATGGTGCCTCTCATCCTAGCATGAGCTAATCACAAAACTGATGGATAGGGCTAATGTTACATACATTAAGGTGGGTCCACACTTGATCTTTAAATATGGACCAGTCATACACTTATATTTGTAGTATAGTTACAATTATCCTGAGACATAATTTTCATGACTTTTTCTTCTTTAAAAATTATATAAAAAAAAAAACTTATCTCAACTGCATGTAATCTAAGTAGCCATAACCAATTTTTTCATAACCTTCTATTCCTATAATAAATAAATCCCCAAATCCCTAATTTATAAAATCAGAAAAACCCTAATTCGGGGTCCACATTTGTGAGATCCGCCCCGGGTTCACATGTGTGCATGTGTGTGTGAGAGTATGTGTCTCGTTTATTTTGGTCCTGCGGTCCTACCGATCAAATTTCGGTGACCCGTGACCCTCCGATAGTGTTTGCATCATCCTTGAGTTTGGTCATGTAAACCCGACTCAGATTGACCTGAGACTTATGCCATTGCGACCGCATCGTCGCAGCGGTTCCAACGCCGTGTCTCGCATATAAATCCGATATGTATATCAAAAGTTATGTACATTTCATTGTATGACCCTTAATCATGTGGCTCACTTAAGTGTCATGCATGTGGACCCCACTCCTCTTGGCATAAGTTCCCATGCACACCACCCACACACTACAATTTCCATGGAATAAACACTACCCACCCCACACACACCACCAAGAGACCTACTAAGCAATGCACTTTGTTATTGTCACCATAGGCCATTATGGTTTCTCTAACCAAGGAGAGAGAGGCCATGATTGCCTCCCTACAATTCTCTCTCTCTCTCTCTCTCTCTCTCTCTCTCTCTCTCTCTCTCTCTCTCTCTCTCTCTCTCTTTCTTCTCATTCCCTTATTTCTTCTCCCATTTACAAAAAAATCCAGCAATCTTCTCCCATCTTCCCTCCATTCCAGCCCCTTCTCCCTAAAATAGCTCCTCATCTACCCCTTCTCACTTGATCTTAGCCATTGATCCATGTTGCTTGGAGACTCTAGATGATGGTGATGTAAGTTTCAAGGTTGATCTAGGTGGGTGCTCTTAGATCCTTCTTTATTTCTTTCTTAGGAGCTTGTGGGACCCATCAAGTGGTGATAGAGGTCCCTCATGTCTCCATGATTGAGGCCAATGGCCCATTTCTTTGTATGCATGATCCATGGATGGGGCCATTCTCCATGGACCCCATCATGGCATTTTTCTTTGATGCATGTCATTTTCCTCTCTTGTGGCTGGATTATTTTTATTTTCCATTATTCTATTCTTGATTTCCTGATGTGTGTGGCCCACTTAGTGGCCTCGGAATATCCAGACCGTCCAAGCAAAGTGGATGCCCATGGCTGTCCATTCCTTGGACATTGGCACTCTATTTGCTCCATTTTGGGCACATGCAATGGGTTTCATGGAGGGGGTATGGTCTGGATGTTTGTGGAGCCCACTGGGGTGGTCCATACCACAATTTTCATAGATTTATTTCCTCTTTTTATAGTGATTATAATTATTTTAATTCAGTATTATGTTGTTGTCCAAAAGCTATCTGGACAGATTTTTGAGCTATCTTGAGCTCAGTTTTGGGGATGATTGGTGTGGTGTTTGGTCCCATTTGATATGTACCTCTTAAAGGTGGGGACCCCACTTAGATGTTCCCCAAATTTTACCCTCATCCGTCCCTGTTTGATTACCCAAAAGAGTGGGCCAAGGAGGGTGGATAGTCCAGATTTTCTGCACTGTCTAGCAATTGTGCTTGTTGTACAAACATAATTATCAGTCTGTTTCTGAAATGGTGGGCCACCTTTGTGGACCCCACCTTATTGTATACTTGTGTAGGGATGTTTGTCCTACATTTTCTTAAAATTTGGCAGACCTGGGCCCACTCTAATGGGGTGCACAAATCAGGGGCAGCAACATTGTTTCAGCAGCAACATTGTTTCAGAAATACCTTGCTGTCCATAAATTGTAGGAGTCAAATAAAATACTGTTACTATCCCAAAAATTTTTAAATTTTGCAGAGAGGTGTCCCGCCCATGGTAGGGCCTACCTGAAAAATTTTAGGGCCAATGGACCCCATTTGGGCATCCAAAAAGGTGGGCCAATATAGTGGGCTGCCAGAAATTTCTGCTGTGCAGTCCAGCAGTATAGTTTCATAAAAATAAATTTTAAAAAAATATTTACTCAGAAGGTAAGCCATATTTCTGGTTCTCACCTTGTTGTAGGCTTGATGAGGGACCTTGGGTCCAAATTTCAAGAATTTTGGAGGCCCAGAACCCACCCATTTGATGGCTCAAATTCAGGATAGTTATATTCCAGCAATATTTTACCCTGGACAGATTGTATTCTTTAAATTAATTAAAATACTTCTGAGTATCCAAAAATTATGAAAATTTACAAAGAGATAGTAAACTCATGGTAGGACCTAAATACCAAATTTCAGGTCTAATGAACCCTTGTGCACACCGTGGCAAGGCCCGACTGGCCCACCACGTTGGGACGTCCAGGCCAGTCTGATTTTCTAGACAGCTTGTTTTATTCAAATTAATTAAATTATTTTTAGATGTCCAAAAATTCTGAAATTTTGTGGGGTTGTGGTCCACCTATGGAAGGATAATCCTGCAAATTTTCAGGGCCATCAGGCCCTTTGGACTGACCGTGGTATGGACTGTAAATTGGGTCATTTTTGGGCCAAATACCCAGGCCCATGTGACTAACCACCATGGGATGCCCCTAACTTGGGCTGCTGGGCCTACATTCTAACGGCATGACCCACTTAAAGTAAGTATTGTACATCCCCCTTCTTATCCGGTGGGACCCACTGTGATATGTGTGGGTCACCATGGGTCAGTAACCCATTTAAATTAAATAAATTTCTGGACTCCAGCAGGCCCAGGAAGTGGATGGGCTGGAATTCCAGCAAGGGGCCCAAATTTGTGCATAGTTGATCCATTGGAGTCATGGCAGCCCACCAGATTTAAGGGAGTGTTGCACACACTCTTTTCACTCCTTCCTTAGACATTTTGGGCTTAATTAGTACCTCTTAAGGCACATCTTTGTGGTGGTTTGTGGGCTAGCCTTAACCAGAATTTTTGATAGCTTTATAGGCCCAATGGGCTGAAAACCTATCCTTTGAGCCCAAGATTGTGCAAGGGCTGACCTTATTGATTCATGGGCCCAATGGGCCGTCTACAAGCTAATCATGTGCATTTATTAGCCTTGATGCCCTCATAAAATGCTTAATTGTGGGCTGACTTGCAAGGCCCACATAAATGTATATTGTGGAGGGCCTTGCTAAGTCTTTGGGCTAGTATGGCAAGGCCCACACTGTCAGTATAGGCCTTGCCCATGTGTATTCTCGGGCTTACGGGCTGCCTTCAAGTCCACCATAACGTAGGAATTGGATGGCTTTTGTTTGGGCCATTTATTTTGGGCCCATTATGTGATATATTATGTGCATATTTGTGTTAGCAAGTCGGCCTTGTGGACTCAGTTCTTTTGGATAGGCGCATTGATCTTGGGCCTATAGTCTCCTATCTATTGTGATGGGCTTAGGGGCAATAATACATAAGAAGTTGGGCCCTTGGCTGCCCACTAAACTGACCCTGTACTTGGGCCAAAAGTGAGGCCCAACTCACTTGTGTTAAATGTGAAACTTGCCCATGTAAATGAATTACTGGGCTGCCCATGAAGCTCACCACAACATGTGGAATTATGACCTTTGTTGTTGGGCCCAAACCTTACTTGAGGGCCCACTATATGGCCTATGAGTTGGGCTTGGTGTATGGCCCATTAGGCCATGCATTGCTTGGGCTTTAGACCTTACATTATATGAGTAGTGGTGGGCTACCTCTTGGAAACCAGTTGAGGTTAGATGTCCTCCTGGGTGTCCTAAGGTAGGCCCATAGGTTTCTCTATGGGTGGTTAAAGGCCCACCATAAGCCCTAGGCCATTGGTTTAAGAATCAATGTGAATGTATGTGGAACCTACCTTAACGCATGTTTGGTCCAGGCCATCCAAGCCTTGGATTGCCCGATCATGGAGGCATTCTCTACCTTGGGTTGCTACTGGATTCACAATCTAGTAGCAGGCCCACTTGATCTTTTCTTGATGTATACACACTCTCCATCTGGTGGGGTCCCCCAGTGAGTATAGTTGGCCTTCATGAGATTATTCCCACATAGTTAAATAATTTCTGGACCTTAGCAGACCCAGGAAGTTAAACGGCCCAAAAGTTTATCAAAAGACCTTAAATGTACATTGTTATAGTTGAGACTTTAGTTGGCTATGAGGCCCACCATATTGAGAACTTGTGTACGTGTTGCATGCTTGTGTTTTCTTATAATCCTTGGGCTTAATCAGTGCATTCTTTTGGGTCACCTTTAGTGATCACATGAGGACCCCATCTCAGATTAGATTTTTGGGACATCCCTTAGGGTTAAAGTGGGCTGGGACGTCTTAGCTTGGCCCAACCATACATTGGGCCGACTTCCTCCATTTTGATGGACTTGTAGGCTGAGGTAAGGATAGTATTGGGCTTTTGGTTGCCCACTTAAATCGCTAGTTATTGGGCTGATGTAGTGGGGCCCATTTCATCCAAACTTAAACTTATTTAGTCGTATATTATATACGCAGGCTGTCCACTAAGTCTAACTCAATGCATGGATTCTATGGCCATTGGGAATTGAGCCTTGGGCCTTAATTTCTCTCTTGGGGCCCATGTTGTTAAAAGTGGTATTATATCTTTTTATGGCCTATTATGATAAATATATGTGTGTGGTTACCTGTGTTCTTATCGTGAATGTAGGGTCTTGGGCCTTGTATCCATATAGTTCGTGGTTGAGATGCCTCTTGGGGAATGGTGGTTAAATGTCCCCATTATGGACCCCTCTAGGCCCGATTGTATCTAAATGTGATTAGATACTCATCTTAGACTCTTGTTAGGCTCATTTCCACATTACTTAGACCCGTAGCTTGTATACTTAGTTCGTGGGCTACCCAGGTAAATGGGCCCCCACTAGAAGTTGGATTCCTTAAGGATATTGTCAAGTACCTAGTCTTGGTTCCTTCTTGGATAGGAGGAATGTAATATACATTGTGTATCGCCCTATAGTGTGATTAAATTCATCCTCATGACCATATGCATCATTGTATGCTTGGTTGACATTGTGTGTGTGATCATATTGTGTCTTTGGGCATTGCATGATACCTTCCCCGAGGGACGTAGTATCCCCACTTGAGCACGTTGGATGCTTGGGATTGATGCATGGTTGATTGTGTGATTCATGCATCTGACATTGCATAGCATATGAGCATTATCGCCCTTGCTTCATCAGGGTTGTAGCCTCCACAGATACATCGTGGATGGCCATGTTTGGATACCGAAAATGTTACTTGAGTATACCGGGTGCATAGGATGCCCATGGGTGAAATTTCTAAAACTTCCATGGTACCAAGGATCTACTCCAACGGTGTGACCGGGTGCTATATATGAGTGCATGAGGGCCTTATACCGTTAGGCCGCGACTCCCACTGTTGTGTAGTCGGTTGGATAGGGATGTGGCCTTACTCGCCTGATGTAACGGGGCATTGCTAAGCTGAGTCTGACCAGCTCGTGAATGGATTCGCTACCTTCAAGCCTTGCTGGTGATTGGCTGTCCGCAGGCAGGGTAGTGAGGTCTCTTACACTCGTTTGACTGTGCGAGGTGCAGTAGAGCGGCGGTCATCCAAAGTGATGTAATGGACCCCGGTGATTTCCTTATGATGGAAATGTATTTGATATGTGGATTGGATATAAGCACTGACATTACTTTGCATTGCATGTGCATCGGCTGTGTAAACTTCATATTGCATTACAGTACTCATTGCATTACAGTACTCATCGCATTACAGTACTCATTGCATTATATAGCCTTGGTATGGCTTCCTACATTATTGTACTGCCTTGGTATAGTTTCTTACATTCATGATAGCCTTGGTAAGGCTAGTGGTATTGGTATTGATCATGACTCCCTTCTGCATTCTCTATTTTCTTCTGAGCACTATTATCACACACTTTCACCACCCTCTAAGCTTTCTATAAGTTTATGCACGATTGATGCGTGCAGGAAATCCTAGGCAGGCGTTGTAGAAGCAGAGCGTGGAATAGAGTTGAGCTTGAGGACTCCAGTGTTGCTGACTCTTTTCTCTCTTTTTCCATTATCTTATGTATGTCCTTTCGGACCTGATGTAAGCTTGTAAAAGTTTAAATTCTTAGTAAATTTTGTGATATGTATCCTTTGTTACTTTCAGATGTACTTGTTGTGATCTTGGGTATGCTCGAATTGGTGATGATTATACTGTTATGAAAATCCTCGTTATAGGATCCCAGGATCGAAACCTGCCTCAGGAGCCGAGAATGGGGTACTACGGAGGCTGTTGCGGCCAGAACCGGCCATCGGGTTCCTTGTGAGTCCAGTTACCGAATCTGGGGCGTGACAACATTCAAATCTATAAGCCCTAAAATCCGCAAATCCCTAAATCAAGGTCCACATCAAATAAAAAATTCATAAATAACTAAATCCCCAAATTCCTAATTTGTAAAATTAGAAAAACCCCAATTCGGGTTCCACATTCAAATCTATAAGCCCTAAAATCTGTAAATCCCTAAATCAGGGTCCACATCAAATCAAAAATCCATAAATTACTAAATCCCCAAATTCCTAAATTGGCATTAAGATTGAGAGAGAGAGAGAGAGAGAGAGAGAGAGAGAGAGAGACCTCACATTTGACAAATAGTCTTTAACCGAGCTTCAAAGAAAGAGAGCGAGGGCATGCATGGGCAAGGCGTACGTTGATCAAAGACACACAAGAAAGGTTAGGGAGATAGAGAGAGAGAGAGAGAGAGAGAGAGAGAGAGAGAGAGAGAGAGAGAGAGACGACAAGAGAGAAAAGAGAGAGAGAGAGAGAGAGAGAGACACACTGAGAGATGGGCATTGGAGTCGTTTCCATTTAAAACATAACATTATTACCGATGAAAATTTTCATCGGTAATAGTTTTAACAACTCGTCGGTAAAAAGATTTAAAAATATTTGGGCCCACCCATGCTCTATCAGCCCCATTCACTCCGTACATGCGTTTTTAAATATACTTATTAGCTACACCAAAAATAAAAATTATAAATCAACATCCATGATCAACCACACAAAGTGAAATAATATCTCCACCATTCATTTTCTCCGACGATGTATCTCGTTGGTAAAAGACTTTTTACCGACAATATTATATAACGTCGGTAAAAATAGCCTCTCCGTCATCGCAAAGGACACCAAGAGACCTTTTGCCGACGAACTTTTTGGTTCGTCAGGAAAAATTAAATTTACCGACGAAATAATCGTCGGGAAAAGTTTTCAGGCCGTCATTGTAAATGGTGAGGGAACATATTTGGTCGTGGCGGGAATCTTTTTCTGACGGAATCATATTTTGTCGGGGAAATATTAACTTTATCGACGAAATAATCTTCGGGAAATATTATGTATCGTCGTTTTCACCGACGATACAGAATATCGTCGGGAAAAGTTTCCAGGCCGTCTTTGTAAATGGTTGCGGAAACATATTTGGTCATGGCGGGAATATTTTGCCAACAAAATCATATTTCGTCGGAGAAAGTCATGTTTACCAACCTAATCAATTTCGTCTGAAATAAGTTCGTTGGTAAAAGGCCAATTTCTTGTAGTGATATCAAGGTAGGTCCCACGAGTTGCCCCCATCCAACACCCAAGAAGGGCTTCCACCCTCTCTGGACATCGGGCAACAACGTCCAGAGACATCACAGTGGGCTTTAAAATGTTTCGACAATAGGCGTTGTTTCCTGCAGTGCGGCCCACCCAAGATTTGGATCTACTTCATCTTTCCATCCATGGCCTAAAATACTCTGTAGAAACATACGGACAGTTTGGATTACACACATGCATCATGTGGGCCCCATGAATGGAGAACCTACTCCCCACGACCATGCATGGACGTTGACGCAGGGAGGGGTCTCCAGCTCCACTGCTCCTTGTAGTGTGGTCCACCTGAAATCCAGATCTTTTCATTTTTGGGTTCAACGCCTAAAATGATATGATGAATCAGATGGAAGGCGTGGATGAGACATAAATCATTGTGGGACCTACAAGTGGGGACCCAAGTCCTTGGCCATCATGGGCAGCACCCATTGGACGTGGGCTTCATAAATTTTTTCATATTTTTAATGTGTTTTCAGTGAGTGGGGCCCACATGAGGACGATCCACTCCGTCTATCAGATTCCCCAAATCATTTCGGGCCCAATAAGTGTTATATTGGACATGTTTGGATGTTTAGAAACATCACAGTGGGTCTTAGAAGGTTTCCACGGTAGGTGTCATGGTCGCTACTGTTTTCTACAGTGTGGCCCACTAGAGATCTAGATCGGCTTCATTTTTGGGCCATGGCCGAAAATAAGTTGGAAAAATAGATGGATAGCATGGATGAAATATATTCATCCTGGTGGGACCCACAAGTGGAGGCCCCACTCTTCCTCTATCTTGGTGGCATCTGGATGCTAGATAGTTCCAGACAGCGTCTCTAACGCCGAGAACATGATCGTTCTACGTATATTATTTTTTATTTATTTTTTTCCGCCTTGTGGGGTCCATACATGGACGATTCACTCCATCTATCAATTTGGCCATATACTAGTGGGCCCCAGGACTCTTGATTGACGCCAATATGGTGTTTTTCCTTCATTTAGATCCATGTGGTCTCATGAACCAGTTGCATGGCAATTAAATAATGTGGTGGACTGTCATACACGTTGTGACAGCGTCGCCCACTTGTGGGCCCTACTTCGGTCCAACATAAAAAGGAAAGAAGTGAATAAGGGAGAGAAGAAATGGAGATGGGATCCGGCCATCAGGTGGGCCCGCCACTATGGGGTCCACCATATGAATTTAACCACATCAACTACATAACAGGTGGATCCCACCGTTGCGGGCTGACAAAAGAAAGAAAACCAATTAAAATGGGAGGCTTCATCATCCATTGCACTCATGGTGACGATGGAAGGTTGGATCGGTGCGGATCAATGATTGGACGGTCCACCAACCTTCCCTACTTCTCCCTAAGCTTCATCTCTCTAATTCCCTCTCAATCTCTCTTTCTTCAGTAAACTTCCTTTTTCTTTCTCTCTTTATCTTTTTCTAATCTCTCCCTCTAATCTCTATAATCTCACTTACTCTTTCTCCAATCTCTCTTTTCTCTCCTTTCTTCTTACTCCCTATTGCTAGGAAAGGTGGTGGAAATGAGAGAGGTTTGGTAATTTGTGGTAGAATTTTTTAGATAGGGAGATAAATAGGAAAAGATGGAGAGGTAGAATGGGGAGAGGGAAAGAGAGATGTGAGTGGCTTAACATAGGCAAGGGTATGGGCTTTTTTTACTAATGAGGAGAGAGAGGTGATGGGTTGATTGATTGATTGAACAACTTAGGGATTTGTGTAAGTGGAGCCTGCGCAATGTGTATGTTGTGTAGCTTACCTCAAGTTGCGCTAAAAACTGCAACTTCTAATATGAGTATTGCAATGGGGCGTGCCATGAGGCATTGGAATCACAACGCTCACGCGGTCGCTAGGGTACAAGTTTCAGGGTGTTATGATACTAAATAGGGTAGCGATCAAAACTCATCGATCTGGCCCACCCAAAACATGCCAGTGCCGAAATCGAAGTGTACAGAAGGTCTCACGGGGTTATGGGTCTTACAGGTTTGCTACCAGATAGTTAGGCGTCGAGAATGAATGTTAAATTTCAAGTTTTTGGCACAACTTTTCCATATTCATGATATTGAAAGGAGTACCATTATTAGTAATAATTTTCTTTGGGATTCCATGTCGGTATATGATTGCATGATGAATAAAATCTATGGTATCCTTTTCTTTGACGTTGTGCAGAGCAACAACTTCTGTCCATTTGGAAAAGCAATCTGTTGCTGCTAAGATATACTGCTTTCTTACGAAGATGGCGGGTTAATTGGGTCGATGACATCCAATCCCCAAGTTGCAAAGGGCCATGAAGCCACCGACTGATGTAAGTCTTCAAGTGGTATATGCCATGTATTTGGCACTTGTGACATCATTTGGTAAAAGCTATTGCATCTTTAAACATAGAGGGCCAATAATTTACCATGCGATGTATATGGTGAAATGAATTTCAACCAGCCCAATGGGCTCTGCATTCTCCTGAATGGACTTCTTGTAGCATATAATTAGCCTCTTTTGTATCCTAATGTTGAGTGTCAAATATTGCATATTCTCCCTTATTTATATCTTGGTTTTATAAACATGATACTGCTTAAAGGTATATTTTATACATGTTTGTGTTGTAAGGTGAATCTGAGAGCTTGGATTGAAAAGAATGCTAAAAGCGTGGATTTAATGCCCAAGAATCACCAAGCCAAAGTTTGGATCTTAGAAGACCAAGAATGAAGAATTCACATGCCAAAGATTTAAGGAAACCAAGTACAAAAGCTGAAGAAAGGACTCGAAAGATCGCAGAATCTATAAAAGAAAACAAACAGGTTCAGTCCAATCAAACCTATGTTCGGTCCGACCGAACATGCACAAAATAGTCTGGCAAGAAATGAAGGATTTCATAAGCTAATTCGATTCAACTAATGAACAATTCGGTCCGACCGAGGGGAGGATTCGGTGTAACCGAAAGTGCACGAAAAGCTCCAGCATTGAGAGGAGTTAATTTGGTTTGACCGAAGATTAATTTAGTTCGACCGACAACTTAAGTTCGGTCCGACCGAACACATCTTGGTCCGACCGAAATCGGGCAACTCCTGAAATAGAATCATTTTCAAATTCAGACTCGACTTCAGATTTGACTTCGGTCCGACCGAAGCGTAACGCGGAAAAGTTGCAAACTACGTAATTCAAGTCGATTTATGGAAAAGCTGCAGACTGCATAATTCAAGTCGATTTGCGAAAATTCCAAGTCGGTGCGTAAGGTAGAACTTCAAAATTATAAATAGGAGTCTCTAGGACATTCCTAAGGATCATCTAGGGTTTAAGGAGTGGAGCACAAGGGTAGAGAGTCGCCGCCAAGAGTTTTTCTTCTTCTTCCTTAGTAGTTTTTATATTTTGTTTAAGAGTTCTTAGTTCAATCATGTCTATGGTTGACTAAATCTCTTAGATAGGGATAAGAGGTCAAGCTTGTAGCGTGATTAGGATGTTTATTTTGCTTTGATTCATGTTTATATTAAACTTCATTGATTTCTAGTTGATTTTAAAAAATATTTTCAGTTTTCAATGGTTTATTGTGACTCAAATTACAGTAGAGCCTGCTATAGCTTTGAGTATCTTCTTTTCTTATTTAAGATTGTGGGATTAGTAAATCCTGTTATTCACCATCATCTCCATGGCATGGTTGGGTGATGGAATCCCTTTCAATCTCCACAATCCTCTTCCATTGAGACTAGATCAATGAGAGGTTCAGAGATTTGATCATCTCTCTTTCCAATTGGATAAGATAGGATTATGATTCCACTTGGATCTCTTGAATCAAGTAAGGTAGCATCCCAATAGCTACAAGTGGATCCTTGGCACCCTAGTTCCCACCTTTAAATTTATAAGTTTCAATTACCTTATTCAAAATCACTCTCTCAAATATTTCAAATTTAGCTTTACATCTTCTTCTAGTTCTATTTCTAGTTACTTTAAAAAACGTATGAGTTTAGTCCCTGTAGATTCGACATCGATCTTACCAAGATTATTACTACATCGCGACCCTACACTTGGGGTTGTGAACACCTAATATTATAACAATATTTCATTATAAGATCTTTTATATAACATCTCATTGTGACCATAAACCTTTTTCATATATGCTTAATTTGCATCTTTAACAACGATTATTCTGATAATACTCCATATTTCAAATAATCTATGAACGGTTGTCGCTAGTCATCATTTATCATTTACAGGCATGATACTGCTGTTCTATAACAGTCTCACTAATGAGTTCGGGCGGCAGAAGAAATCTCCATTCTTCTATTGTTACTTGAAGATGACTTCGAAAAGGGCAAGAGAGCACCACAACTAAACTAGTTAATGCATTAAATTTTACATTTGCTTACTTGGGTACATGTTTAAAGTTAATGTTAAGAAAACTTTCGACAATAATGTAATAGTTCTGGCTTTCGTATCTCAAAGTCGACACTCAATTGGTTTATTACCAACTTCAAATCTCTAAAGACACGTATAACCTATATTTTCATTTCTTGGGCGATTTCTAGTCCAATGATAAGGGCATTTATATTCAGCCTCATTATTTGCACATGTGGTACCCAACCTGAAAGAAAAGGGCAACAAATAGCCATAAGGAGTAATAAAAATTATGTCAGCACCTACACATGTTATTCGAGCAGCGCCATCAAAATGCATTTACCATGGATTGGTCGATTCGACTATTAATACTTGCTCGTCAGGTAGTTCGTCCGATATTTCTTCATAATCAAGGGTTGGATGTGCAGCCAAGAAAACTATGACCGCTTGTCCTTTCACTATTTTTGAAGACACATATATTATCGTGAACTCTGAGAGGAGTAACATCCATTTAGCCAATCTTCTTGATAGCATCGTCCACGTCATCAAATATTTTATTGGATCGGCTCGTGATATATATCATGAGATAAACAATAATGTTGTAACTTTTACATTACAAAGATTAAGGCTAAGCATATTTTCTCAATGAATGAGTAATTATGTTTTGCCCCCCCTAATATTTGATTTAAGTAATAGAGAGTAGTATCTCTTCCATGCTCATTCCGCTAGGCAAAAGAGCTCCCAGTGAACTTTCACAGGCTGCGATATACAAAATCAAGGATCTAACCTTCACAGGTGTTGTCAGTACCGGGGGCTGTCTAAGCTTCTAATAAAGTCGAATGCCTTTTGACATGCTTCATCCCATTCAAACTTCACCACACTTTTTTCATGAGGCGGACAAACGGCTAACATCTCCCTGCTAAGTTTGATATGAAGCGTCATATATAGGCTAATTTTATTTGTAAGCTTTTCAGTTATCGTAATGTTTTCGATAGTGGCATCTTCTAGATTGCCTTAATTTTTCCTATGTCAACTTATATTCCCCGATGTATGCCAACGAATCCGAGAAATTTTCCCAACAAAACTCCAAATACACATTTCAACAGATTCATTTTTAAGTGTATTTTCCTGAGCCTTCGAAGGACTGATAACAAGTGTTTCTGATGTTCTACATGATCATAGAATTGCACTACTAAATCATTGACATGACATTCAACATGTTTATGCATCATATAATGAAAAATATTTTGCATTGCTATTTGGTACGTTGCCCCAACATTCTTTAATCTAAATGGCATGGCTTTATAACAGTATATTCCCAGAGTTGTTCAAAATGTTTCTTCATCCTTTGGTGCCATGCGTATCTGATTATATCCGAAATACCCATTCATAAAAGACATTATTACATATTTCGTCATATTATCAATCAATGATTCCATGACAAGTAATAGGAAATCATCTTTCAAGCACACCTCATTGAGATCTCTGAAGTCGATGCATACTATAATCTGTCCATTCTTCTTCTTAATCGGGAGTATGTTAGAGATCCATTTAGGATATTTCACCTCTTTGATGAAACCTACCTTGACCAACTTATTTATTTCATTCTCGATTCTTGGAACCAACTTAGGATGGAAGCGGCATTGGGCTTACTTGACTGGCTTTTTCTCCTTAGAGATATTAAGGCGATGCATTGCCACAGCTGGTTCTAAACTGGACATTTCTAAATAAGTCCACGTGAATACGTCTTTGTTTTCTTTTAACAATTTCACATATAGAATTAGATAAACTAATACTCACATAAGTATTTCAAGACTCTTCATGTGTTCCCAAATTTACTTCCTTTAATTCATTGATGGTATGTTGCCACCTATCTTCTATTTGTGCTGGTGCTATCCTAAGATGATTTATTTCCTCCTCTTTGTCCTTGTCTTGGCTTCTCGAAGTCACCTGCTTGGAACACGTCAATCATATTTACCTGTGCCATCGTAGAAGATGCTCCCATCCCATAATATTTACTGTGTCATTTTTCGTGAACACTCAATGAGACTAGTATACCCTTACCATTATTCAACCCTATCAACTTATCACAATAAAACCCCATTGCTTACATAATTTTCTGACTTTTTGAACTATACAATTTATATATATATATATTATATATATATATATATATATATATATATATAGTCATAGAGGTACCTTGTTGTTAGTGTTGAGAGAGAGAGAGAGAGCGAGTGGTCGAGTGCAGGCTGTATGGCTGATACGAGTCCAGTCAAGATCCACTGTGATCGAACTCGGCTCATTTTCAAAATGAGTCGTGTCATATAAAGCTTCGCTCGCCCTGAGTCGTCATTCAAGTTAAGTTGAGCCGAGCTAGAACGAGCCAAGCCGAATGAGCTTTTCAAACTAGCTTGGCTCGTGTAAAACCCAAATTATAAGGCCACTTCAGTTATTTTCAAATTAAAGGCACCTGACCAATCCCCCTTCTCTCTCCAGTCTCTCTTCCTCTCTTGATGCCTCACATCGTGTGCCACGGACCCCGATTAACTGAGGTAGGGGTACGAGCTCAGTGGATGAGGCCCTTGCTGTGGCCCCACCTCTTTATATGTATTTTATACCTGCGCCGTTCGTCTATTTTTCCAACTCATTTTATGACATGGTCCAAAAAAAAAAGGCACGTCCAAATCTCAAGTAGACTACACAGTAACTTTGAATTCCCACCATTAAAAACTTCCAGCCACACTTATGGATCTAAGCTGTCATTTGTGTTTTCCTTTCATCCTGGTCCATGTGACATTATCAATGGGTTAGATGGAAAGTAAACATTAGTGGGTCCTAGGAAGTTTTTAATCGCGGTTGTTCAATCACCACTTTCTAATGTTGTGGTCCACATAAGATTCGAAAATGATTTAGAAAAATGGATGGAGCAGTTGATATATGACACATTGTCAAGGTGGGTCATGGTAAGGGTAACACCTAATCCACTACCCCGTCTCCCTCCCATCACTCTCCCTTCCTCCGTCCACGTGCATTGTACCCCTTATTTCTGTCCACCTGCGTTGCACCCCTTCTTTCTTATATAGGCAGCTAAAGTGGTTAGGCTGTCCTAATCAACGGATCTCTTGTAATCATGCCATGCTTAGAAAATTGACAGTTAGAAGAAAATCAACGGGCACTCATGTTCAAAGCATGCGTGTGGCCCACCTTACAAGTAGACTTGCGGGACATGGTTTGGTTGGTGACCTCAACATCAACTAGCTGGTGTCAAAGCTCAACCGGCCCCACCATCATGTATTTGTTTTATCCAAGCCGTCCATCCATTTTGCGAGTTCATTTTAGGACATGACGCTCTTTGGATCTGCCTCATTTTAAGGCTCGTGCCCTAAAATGAGCTGAAAAAATGGATTGACAGAGTGGATAATACACATATATCATGGTGGGGCCCACCGAGATTTGACACCAGTTAGCTGGCTGGTGTTAGGGTCATCAGCCAAACCGCGTCCAGACCAGTGTATCTCCTGCAATGCACAAGAATGTGGAGGATCTTAATGTTCGGGCCCAGGGATTGTCTTGTATGGATTTCCAGCTCGAGTAAGTAGGCCCGTTTGCTCAATGATCGAAGACGTTGACATTATAGACCTCTTCCTAAGCGGTCCATATACCAAAAATCTCCCAGATAGAGCAATCTACACCTTCCAATCAGTGGCCAAGAAAGAAAATACAAGGATGGATCTCATTCAATTAATAAAAGGTCAAACATTCTACTAACATCTTGCACTCTAGTGGAATTTTGGTGCATAGGCTCATAAGGTGATTTTTTTTCAGGCCTGAGCCCGGCCTATTAACACCCCTAGTTGAACCTTACCAAACCCAAAACATGCTGCCTATTTAGCTTATCAATAGGTTGACCAGATGATCCACCCTGGCCCACCCCAAACTCAAAAAGAAAAGGAAATTTTAAGGAAATTCTCTCTAAATTCCAAATTTACCAAAAGATTCATTCATGAATCAAAATACCTAGATAGTAATTATTGAGAAGGGAAATTACCAAAGTACTTTGATATATTGTTTATTCTTTTGAAAGTAATAAAGTTTAAAAAATAAAAATAAAAATTTAGGTCTCTAATTTATGACTTTCTAGTAGAAAAAAGAGTGCATATGGGGTATTATGATAATTTCGACACTTAAAAATCATTTAAGTGCTTTTCTTTTTTTTGGTTAGCTTGTTAGTACACCCACTGTCAGTTCACACTTCAGTGTTTAGCTACCCCACTAGGGAATCGATACCAAGACCTTAGCGTTGAAAGGAGGTATCTTTCACTCAGTCTACCACTTGAGCTATGGAGCAGGGTATATTTCATTGGCATTTCAATTTGTAAAGGCATTATTTGGTAAAATTATAATTTGTAAGAAATTTTTTTCATAAAAATTTCTAACATAAGGTGACTGTACATTTCATTATAGAGTATCCATAGGTGCGTCCTACATACCTGTGTTGGTTATAATTTAAAAAGGGTACTAAGATTCATGGTCCACAACTTTTCCTAATCAATGGTCGTAGTGTCTAATTTCAAGTTATCAAATGACTTACTCCTCAACTAAACTATATTTATATAAGTTTAAGGTAACGCAAACTCTAAAGTGTAGTGGGATGTTCACATGGGACCCATGGTCATCATGATCTATAACTAAGATCAGTATTGTCCAATGGATTAGGGTTCATATTGTTTTTTTTTTTTAGGATATATACTCCAACTTTGGGCACCACTTGGAGAGAGAAAAATAAACAATATTTCTTCATCTTCTTATGTCTTCTCTTTGACATGTGTGCTATGTTGGTTCACCTTGTGTATAATGTTCGTCTTTCTTGGTCCCTACCAAAGGTATATACGACCTCATTTATTAACTCTTTTCATTTGCAATAGATTGAATGATCTGCATTAACAACATTGACGTGGAGAAATCATCATAGTAAGTGTGATTGCGTTGAGGTAAAATCTGAACCATCCTTTAGGTTTATAATTTTAGAAGTCTAAGCTTATTGTAATGGGCTCCTAAAGTTAAGATTAAGTAATACTGATTTTTTTAAGCATTTCCTTTTCATTGTATTTTCGATGTTAGAATTCAACCGTTTGAATTGAGCCAAACGTATTGCAAGAATAATTACCTATAAGCAATGAATTGATTCCAATTCAATTGTTGTGTGAATATTTTAATCCCATAGGTGACTCGTGTCTCATTATTACTCTATGTCATGTGCCAAGATCGCTATGAGATGACACCAACATTACTTTGGTGTGCATTTATGGCTTCGACTAGGTTAGAAGCACGTTGGGAAAGTGGTTGAATTAAGATTGGGCCATTTAGATGAATTAGAGGAAGATCATAGATCAGATGATGGTGATGATATGTAGGAAACTTATATATTATGTCAAATTGAATGAACAATTAGATATTATTGCAAGCAATTTTTTAAATATTTATATATTATGATATTTGTTAGGGGTCTTGCACAAAACCTTAGGATCTAGCCTCCCAAAACAAACCAGAATTATGGAATAATAATGCAATGAAATAAATCAAAGCATAAACCACACAACACGAGAGATTTTTACGTGGAAAACACTTAAAGAGGTAAAAACCATGGGACCTCGTCCAGATCAACAATCCACTATGAAGTAGAACGTTACAACCTTCTTCACTAATGCAGGAGGGGATAAACAATAAGAGAAACAAAGAAAACGGAGAGATCTAACCGATCATGAGGACGTAGAAGCGCTGAGACATGGACTGCAAAGTAGATCACCTTTACAAGCAGAATCTCCCTTCCACAAGCTTCCTCTCTCTCTCTTTTTTCTCTCTCTCCCACCTTTGATAGCCTTAAGCTCTCCTAGAAAACCTTTAGGAAACCTTTTGAATCTAGAATAGAATACCCTAATCCCATTATGAAACCCCTTAAATAGAGAACCATAGGAATTAGAGTCACATAAGGAAACTATGCATAAGCGGAGGAATTAGAGTCCAATAAGGAAACTACGCTACCTCTCCTCTGAACTAAGGAGAAAAACCCCATCAAATCTCCCTCTTTCTGACGCAGGAGGAATTCGCATTCTTCAAGCCAGTCAAGTTTCTACAAACCTCAAACTTGCCCTTGAGCAATGCCTTGGTCATCATGTCTGACCCATTATCGTCTGTATTGACCTTCTCAAGTTGTAACACCTTCTGTTCCAAAGTATCCATGATCTAGTGATACCGAATTTCTATGTGCTTCGACTTGGAGTGCTGACTTGGATTCTTGCTCAAGTGTATAGCACTTTGATATCGCAATAGACCATGTGCTGCTCCTGCTTCAGGCTAAGTTCCTGTAAGAACTTCTTCATCCAAAGCATCTCTTTCCATGCCTCTGTGACCGCAATATACTCGGCCTCTGTCACCGACAATGCTACGACCTTCTGTAGCTTACTCTGCCAAAAGACTGTTCCCCCTGCAAACATGAACATGAGCTCTGATGTAGACTTCCTGAAGTCTATGTCACCTACCATATCTGCATCTGTGTAGCCCTCTAACACAGGTTTTCCGTTACCATAGCATAGGCTCAACCTAGATGAGTCTCTTAGATACCGTAGTATCCACTTCACCGCTGCCCAATACTCTTTGCCAGGATTGGCAAGATACCGGCTGACAACACCGACCGCATATGCTATGTCTAGGCGTGTACACACCATAGCATACATCAAACTTCCTACTGTTGACGCGTAGGGTATCTTCCTCATCTCATCCACTTCTGCCTTCGTCTTGAGACACTGTTTGTCGCTCGATCTGAAGTGACCATCCAGTGGAGTACTGACCGACTTCGCTGCATTCATATTGAACCGCTTAGGACTTTCTCAATATACCGCTCTTGTGACAATAAAGCTTCCTGCTGCTTCTGTTACGGGTTATCTTCATTCCTAGGACCTGTTTAGCCGGGCCCAAGTCTTTCATCGCAAATGACTTGCCCAACTCCTATTTTAGCCTATCGATCTTCTTGATGTCTTTTCCCATGATGAGCATGTCATCAACGTATAGCAACAGAACTAAGAAATCACCAACTGAGAACTTGCGCATGAACACATATTGGTCCGACTCCGTTCTGTCATACCCATGCTTCAACATAAACGAGTCAAACTTCTTGTTCCATTACCATGGAGCTTGTTTCAGCCCATATAAGCTCTGCCTTAGCCTACACACCATATGTTCTTTGCCCTTGACTTCGAACCCCTCTGGTTGGTGCATGTAGATCTCTTCTTCCAGGTCACCATGGAGGAAGGCAATTTTAACATCTAACTGCTCTATCTCCAGATCCATGTTAGCCGCCAACCCAAGCAACACCCATATGGATGTCATCTTCACCACTAGTGAGAATATCGCCTCGAAGTCTATACCTTTTCTCTGATCGAACACTTTCACTACAAGTCTGGCCTTGAACCTCGTCTGTGAATTCTTCTGCTCAATCTTATTTCTGAACACCCACTTGTTGCTCAGAGCTTTCTTGCCCTTAGGCAGTTTCACCATGTCATAGGTGTGGTTCTTATGCAAGGATTCCATCTCCTCTTGCATAGCTTTCAACCACTCCCCCTTATGCTCATCGGCTAGGGCCTCAGAATAATCTTCTGGCTCTCCCCCATCAGTCAGCATAATGTACTCATGCGGCGAGTACCTCTTGGACGGCTGTCTATCCCTAAATGACATCCTCATCTGTGGCTCAATAGGTGGATCAAGTAGGGGTTGTTCCCCTGGTCCATCTTCTGAAGGAACTCCCTCGTCCTCTACACCTTATTGTACTCCCCCGTCATCAGGCACCACGGGAGGAATAATCGAATCCATATCCTCCAGCTCACTTGAACTAGGTTGGTTCTTCTCTGGCTTATCAATATCTTCTATACACTGATCTTCAAAGAAAATCACATCTCTGCTCCTGACGAGCTTCTTCTCGGTCGGATTCCACAATCTGTAACCGAACTTTTCATCATCGTACCCCAATAACACACACTGGCTGATCTTCATATCGAGCTTGGACCTCTCGTCCTTTAGTATGTGAACGGATGCCCCGCATTCAAACACTCTGAGATGACTGTACGATGGATCCTGTCCAGTCCACACCTTCTCAGGTACTTCTCTATTCAACAGGGCTGATAGAGACCTGTTTATCAAATACACTGCCGTGTGCATTGCTTCTCCCCAGAACGTCTTGAGCAACTTTGCTTGAGATAACATGCATCCGATTCTCTCTACAATGGTGTAATTCATTCGCTCAGCTACACCATTATACTGGGGGGTTTTGGGAACCGTCTGTTCATGCTGTATATCCAGGGACTTACAAAAATCATGAAAGTCATCAATGTATTCACCACTATTGTCAGTGTGGATGCACTTCAATGATATACTTGTCTCTCTCTCGACCATATCATGAAACAATTTATAAAATTTAAAAAAAAAAAAAAAAAAAAAAAAAAAAAAAAAAAACAAAGACCTCGTCCTTGGATTTCAAAGCATAAACTCAAACCCTCCTAAATGCATCATCTATAAAAGTGATAAAATACAATGCCCCACCTAAGGTTTTTGTCCTCATACGACCACAAACATCAGAATAAACCAAATCTAATGCATGCACTTTATTAACATGAGAAGTAGATTTAACGAATGAAACTCTATACTGTTTTCCTGATAAATAATCAATACAGGTTTTGAGAGGTATACCTGTCACGTCTAGAATGAGTTGCTTCTTTGCTAGTAGCTGAAGTCATTTTTCACTCATGTGGCCTAGATGCCTATGCCACATGTCAATAGCTAAATCTTCCGCTGCATTCAATCCACCCTTGCACACACTGACACCTGTCTTGTAAAGGGTGTAACACTTCTTTCCTCTAGCTGCAATCAACAAACCCTTGATGAGCTTTCAGCGCCCACCAGTAAACCGACTTTCATAGCTATCATCATCCGACCTTCCTTTTGACATCAAGTTGAGGCGAAGGTCTGGGATATGCCTCACATCCCTAAGAACTAATGTGCAGCCCACATCAGATTTCACACAAATATCACCAACCCCTACGATCTTCGATACGCAAGAATTTCTCATCTTCATGGTCCCATAGTCACCTAGCTTGTAGCTTGTGAAGAAGTCCCTGCGTAGAGTCGCATACAAAGAAGCTCCCGAGTCAATCACCCAGTCGGTGTCCTGACTCGTAGTCGTGAGACATATATCGTGATCTGCTGAACGAATAACAACGTCGCTATCTGAAGCGATCGCAGTGGAATCTGATTCATCTTCTTTCTCCTTTCCTTTTCTTTTCTTGTCATTTTTCTTACCACGACACTCATGCTTGTAGTAGCCCTTCTTACCACAATTTCAGCATTCAACATCCTTCCTGCCCTTTCTGTTCTTTCCTCTCCCCCGTTCCTGTGTCACAAGGGCCTCTTGCTGAGTAGACCCCTGAGACTTCCTCATTGTCTCCCCCTAATCTATTCCATGAAAATCTTTCCGTCTGGCGCGGAGTTACTTAGAGACACCACCAATGTCTCCCAACTGTCAAGCAAATAATTGTTGGGGGCCTTACACAAAACCTTAGGATCTAGCCTCCCAAAATAAACTAGAATTATTGAATAATAATGCAATAAAGTAAATCAAAGCATAAACCATACAACACAACAGATTTTTACGTGGAAAACCCTTAAAGAGGTAAAACCCACGGGACCTTGTCCAGATCAACAATCCACTATGAAGTAGAACGTTACAACCTTCTTCACTCACGTAGGAGTGGATAAACAATAAGAGAAACAAAGAAAACGGAGAGATCTCACTAATCACAAGGACGTAAAAGCACTGAGATGTGGACTGCGAAGTAGATCACCTCTACGAGCAGAATCTCCCTTCCACAAGCTTCCTCTCTCTCTCTCTCTCTCCCTCTCTCTCTCTCTCTCTCTCTCTCTCTCTCTCTCTCTCACCTTTGATAGCCCTAAGCTTACTTAGAAAACCATTAAGAAATCGTTTGAATCTAGAATAGAATACCCTAATTCCGTTTTGGAACCTCTTAAATAGAGAACCGTAGGAATTAGAGTCACATAAGGAAACTGCGCATAAGAGGAGGAATTAGAGTCCAATAAGGAAATTGCGCTACCTCTCCTCTGAACTGAGGAGGAAAACCCTATCAATATTAATATTTTCAATGAGCTTTAATTAATCAAATGTGCGAAGATAAAATTCATTTGACCTGAAAAGTAGGTAAGTGTGCATTGCAATCAAAGCATTAAAATTTATGCGAGTGCACATGTGGATTGAGTTTGATTATATCGAAGGCCTTGGACAAGCGATTGGATATTAGAAGAGTTATTTTTAGCTCACTCGTGGATTTTATGTTATGTCATTCCTTTAGGAAGATTATAATATTAAAGGTCTCATATTAGATCTACTTGATTGGAGGGTATAGATTGGGTTCCTTATTAGGAGTAAGCATGATAATTTAGTACAATTCATTACTACCTTAATATAAGAAATATTAAAGTTTATCTTTAATTAGTATTTCTCTAAGATAGAGTTATATAAAAAGAGTAATAAGACTTTATTAGTATTGTGTGTCTTGAAAAGCCAATGTGTTGATTTTAACCATAAAATTAATGATCTTGAATGGAGTTTTATAAAAAGGATAATGAGGCTTCGTGCATTATGATACAATTAAGATCCATATAATCTAAATAGAAGACCTATTAGTCACCTGTGAACATTCTTATGGCTAAGATTTGGTAGATTGAATCATTCATTAAATTCTTTTTAATTGAGTTTGACAGTTAGAAGGTTGAAACAATTTTATGAATATTTTCAATCGTTGATATTATGTTTCAAGCATTAAAATGTTTTAATCACGTTTGACGGTATTCTAACAATTGAAATCTTACAGTCCATCACTTGATTTGCATAGGAATTAGATCAATGGTGGATGACCATGATAAGTGAAAGGATTGGGTCAATTTAGGTCATATGGTTTAATAAGATTACAGACTTTAAATGTATTAGGGTATACCAAAATATAGGGTAGTGTTGCACCATATTAGTGTCCCCCCCTTCCTATAAATACATCACATCCTAGAGGATTGAGAGATGCCTTGGATGTCCATTACCCTTCTATGCATCATTAATTTACAAAAGACAAGATGCATCATTAGTTTAAGAAAGACAAGAGAGAGAGAGAGAGAGAGAGAGAGAGAGATGTATTCACCTCTCCTTATCCCTTCATCCACACACCACATGCATAGTCTTTCGTACGAATGACTCTTATTGTGTTGCCCTAGTCCTATTTTGGAGTTTGTATGTTGGCTCATCTTATTTCCTCATTTAGGATAAATCTGGAAGAGAATCTTCTTGGTTGAAGGTTTTACATCGATAATCAAAGTGGTTTTCAACTGCAACACTCTACAAGTCATGTTGTGTCTTTTAAAATAAAAAATAAATTTCAAAAGTAAAAGTTTATTTTAATAAGTAAATAAATATATTAATAATTAAAACTTTTCATAAATAGAGTATAGTTAGATAGTAAAAGAAGGGATTTTTGCTTTTGCAACCAGGATTCAAATCCCCTCAAGGCGTGGGCGCTTTTTGGCGTTTTTATTAGGCGCACTTAGTACTTCATATGGAGCCAAAAGAACCTTAGTCTTTTTTACACTGGTTCAAATCATTTTAAGCCATGGTGCAACTTGAATTGAACTAGGGTCTACCATGAAGTATTTTAACCTTAGTATTGATTGAGAGTCACTGTGAAATGGTTGTACATGTGGTACATATTCCACATGTCGCTTATGTGGCAACAGTGAAGATGATTAAAACATATGGCTACAGTTTTATACCGTTGGATAACTGTTTCTGTTTGAAAGGGTACAAAACTAACTATCATAGGACAAAGAGTCATATCTTTTCATGAAAGACAATTGTTTGCCGTGAATGGGTATGGAGTTCTTGAAGAGGCACATTAACATCTCTTCATGAAGAACTCCATGACCCTTCAATTGCTATAAATCTTGGATACTATAATCTAGAAGATATACTCTTCACTCTTAAGATAATATCATCTTCTGTGCAAGTACTCTCGATTTGACCTCTTATGAAATTTTTTCTGAACGTCTTAAAGGCATATCGGTGTCAAATCTAGAGATTTGTTCAACACTTGAATGTATAAATTTTTGTGTTGAAATTCGGATTGAGAGTTTATTGTATCCTGAAGATACTTTGCAGATTTTCTACGTTTGCACTTGCTGAAACTACTAGAAAAAGGGTAGTAAATCTATCTTGAGATATTGACCATTCAAGTCAAGTCTTGAACTCGATAAATCTGATAGTCTCATTATCTTTTTCCTCTATCATCCATTGTGTACAAGATTCTTTATTTCTAACAGGTCATTTTGGAATCCTAATTTTCTTATTTTGATTTATATATATATATATATATATATATATATATATATATATATATATATATATATATATATATATATATATATATAAAATTTCATAATATCTATCCATTGATCTTTATAGCTAACACATTAAATCTAGACCATTGAAAAGTTATAATTTTTTATTTTGTTTCGAAAACTCTAATAGGATTTGGTTAGATTAACTTTTCTTCCAACTCTTAAGTTCTAGTCCTAAAGAAATACCCCCCTTTTTTTTTCACACACACACCACCACACACTCACACCATGGTGGGATTTCACCACCTATGGGTACTTGAACCCTCAACCAAGTGTTGAAACTCATGAGAATCTACCACCGGAGTAAGAGTAAGGACCCTAAAGAAATACCTCCTTCCATAACTTTTAGTCCACTAAATTTAGAAATTTCATAGTATGCAAAGTGTTATCTTCCCAACCATGGTAAACAATTAATATTTTTGATGGGCTCTCTTTCGTCCTATGCACTGAATGAGATAATCATGGTTACACATTTGGCATAATTTCATTCTTCAAACTTTTAAATTAGAATATTTTTTTTTAATGCTTTCGCTTTTCGTTTTATATCATGGTTCCCCGATAGTAGTCTGTTTAGCACATAAAATTTTCTTGATTACAATTTTTGTATAATCTAAAACTAACATCTAGATTTTTTTGAAAATAAAATAATAATAAAAATTGTTCTCCGTTCAATGTTTTATAAGTTGTATAGCCAACCTACCTTAAATCTAAATTATTCTATTTTCAATGTTTTATTACTTGTTTAGCCAACTTACTTTAAATCTCAATTTCTTAAATTTTCAGCACAGTACATGTTTGGTATGTTTAACTAAAAATTATAATTTAGTAATTCTAATTTATTGTTGAGAATCATGGCAACCATGGATGGCAGCACCTTCGACCCAAGGATTCTAATATACCAAAAAAAAAAAAAGAAGATCGTCCATCCCTCTTAGGTCACTTGATTATCCCCATGAACTAATGATACCCATCATGGCAATGAAAATGAATGGTCCATGTTTATTTCCATCCATCATGTGGTACCCACCTTCGAATCATGATCCTAACCCTTCAATCAATGGATATGAAGCCGTGAAATCACATAATAGAGAAAGCCTGATTACTGATCTAAACGATCCGTCAGTTGGGCCCACCTTTGATTAAAAAATTCCTCTTAATAGGTCACAAGGATAGGTGATCTAACCATCCAATCAATGAATAGGAAATAAATTATCCATATTTATTATACTATAAAGGTCCAATAAATGATCTAGACTGTGCATCACATGGGGCCCACCTTTAATTATCAATACCTCTAAAACTCTTTTTGACCAATTTACCCTAACAATCCAATCAATGGCTAGAAAAATGGACAGTCCATATTAAATGATATAGAGGTTTGATCATTGATCTAGAACGTCCTACTTGTACGTCTCGCCTTCGGTTGCCTGTCCTTTGCTATCGCTTTATGATGATCCCAATCATCTTATTAATGGCTAGGAAATTGGACGGTCCAAATTGAAGATCCAATCATTGATCTGAACCATCTATCAGGTGGACCCAACCTATTATTCCCATCCCCGTTAGAATTCAATGGATGATGATAACCATCCGATCCATGTAGATGAAAAATGTACAATCCATATTAATTATAAAAGAAAGGAATAATGCCTAAACACCCCCTTCACTTTGCCTGGGATCCATCCGCACCCTCGTTTTATTTATATTTCTTCCTTGGTGCCCCTCCGTCCAAGAAGGCGTTAAGACCATAAATTTCTATGTAATTTCCATGATGTGGATGCAATTACACGATGATAGCCGTTCAATTTTGCAATTGGAATTTGCCTCACTCATTATTTAATTTTGACCATCTATCTGATAGCCATCAAACGATTGGTTAGGATTGCTTGATCAGCGTGTTTTTTTTTTAGATATATGCCCCATCCACATTGTGCCCCCACAATCTGGAGGGTCTGGATAGCCTTACATCAGTGCCAAGTATGAAAAGGATAAGCCACAACTATTACTAAATGGTGGCTAAACATTACATGAATGTTGCCCTTATTTTCAGGTGACTAGATGCGGACAATGCTAGGTGGGACCCACCGTGATGTTTGTGAGAAATCAACACCATCCATATGTTGTGAGAGCTCATTTTAGGACGTGAGCCAAAAAATGGGGTGGATCAAAAACTCAAGTGGGCCACACGAGAGAGAAAACTGAGGAAAAAACATTTTCCTACCATTGAAACCTACCTTAGATGTTTATATGCCATCCAAACCCTTTATAAGGACATTCCCATATAAAGTAAAAACACCAAAAGCTTAGCTTGATATATATTGTATTATAATTTTTACCATTTTTTGAAAAATTCAATTAAAAATGACATATGTTATAGCAAGATATAGCATGTTAAAGATCTTCAAGGATGTTTAGAGAAATTTTTACCAAATCACAGCTGATAGTATGACAAGACATCAACCAATTAAAAAGAATTCAAAAGCAAACCAACCGGCCAAGATTCATCTGGAAGGTTGACCGAGCGACCGAATGGAATGCAGTCGAGTCAGCAAGGAGGCCTAAGGCGGTTACTAGGACAAGTGGCAAGATAGTTTCTAGAAAGTTCTGTAATGCTAAAACGATTACATTAACCATCAAAATGTGGAAAGCATCAAGAAGGTCAATAGTGTTGAAACAGTTAAAACAACCATAAGAACATGAGAAATATTCATATGGTCAAGTTAAGACTATAAATAGCAAAGGAAGTTAGTACAAGCAAATCGTCTCAAACCAACCCAATCAAACCAAATTTATCTTTCAATTATCTTTTTAGTTATTTGTCATTTACATTCATTAGTGTAATCATTTACGTTTTGTCAATCATTTTCATTTCGTAGGGTAATCATTTACTTTTACGTGCTATTTACGTTCTTTAGTATAATCCGTAGCGAGAATCAAGTAACTCTTAACTTTACTTGTAATTCGAGTTTATGCTCATATGCTGGATTCAGTTCAAGTATCAATCATAGTTCTTCATCTAGGAAGGTTTTTTACAATTATTCTACGTGATTGTAAGAATTCATTTATTGTTGCTCTTTTATCTATATTAAAAAGTCCTTTCATGCAGAAGGTAAAAGTAACCTAATCGTCTTCACATACTGTACAATTGGTTAAATAAGCAACCAATCTTTTTCAATATTGGTCACATACTTTGCATTTGCCTATCTTGACGCTTGGGGTCATAATTGTTTAGTTTGAATTGAGTTGCACGTTCAATTCTAACACGCATTTATCATGTGACCGAAACTATAAATTGAAACACAACAATATAAAACTTTGTGACCATACAAATGTTTCAAATAGTGATCACTGAATCCCAATTGTGCCCACTTAAGTTTTGGATCCACCTCATTTTTAGACGCATGTCCTAAAATGAGCTCTCAAAATGGATGGACTGTGTGGATTTCTCACAAACATCACAGTGGCCCTACCTAGAGTCCAAAAGATGCCTTGGAGTAGGGGTCATGTTTCAATGATTCAAGCCATTGATAGGACAAGATCACAGTTAGCAGTGGTTGCCTCAAAATTCTTCACGATCATAAGATCCTAAATCAGCATACAAAGCAATGGTAATGGAGATGGTCCTTATTCAATGGATAAGATCAAAGATGCTCAAATATTTCAACCCAAAAGTTTTATTTTTTTTTTCTCAGCATCCGCACTAAACTTGAGGCCCATCCTTTGAACGGTTTCGATCATTGATGCATCACCTTGAGTCCAGAAGATATAGCCAGGTCCTATAACAATGCAATCACGTATTGTATTAAACCTCTTACAACTAAAAACGCAGGTCTTCCGACCTTTTTTAAAATAGAAATCATGTAAAGAGGCCCACCTAATTCAAGACTTAGGTGGGCCATAACAGAAGAAAAGGTGTAAAATAATGCCTAAAACCTCTAAATTCATGTGGTGTGGCCCGCCCGAGTCTTGGAATGTCCTGATTTTAAGGCCATCCCTTCATCCTCGCAGGGAGCATCAAATGCATAGATTGGATGGCATGTACACACACACAGGGCAGGGTGGAACCCACACAATTTGGACAATCATAATGGTGGGCATATCTCAACAATTCCCATGGCATAGCCCACCTGAGTTTTAAATCCACCTGATTTTCAGACCATAGCTCAACCGCACAGTGGCAAACCTGATGAACAGGTGGATGTCATCCACATGAAGTCTTTCATCCAAGTCAAGCAAAAGTCATGCCCTTTACCTATGCAAGTTTTCACAAACACTTTGGAAATGCAACTGTGCATCGAGAAAGATGTCTTCAAACTAACAAAAATGGGAGAGAGAATAGGTAGAGGCCTAAATTACATTAGATGTATTAAGAGCGATAACCAAAAGGTAATAATAAAGGACAATAAGATTAGTGAAAGGTAGATACATTAGATGTATTAAGAGCGATAACCAAAGGGTAATAATAAAGGACAATAAGATTAGTGAAAGATAGAGAAGCTATTTTTGTAACTAGTTAAATAACTACAGCTCTGAGAACATAGGGATAGAAGGGACCATAAATCATGTCACATCGGAGACGATAGATAATTTTATAAGATTATAATATCTAAATCGAAAGAAGCTTTGAGAAAGATGAAAACAACAAAGGCCCTTTGACAAGATATTATATCAATAGCAGTTTGTAAATGTATGGGAGACACTAGGTTATTTTGGTTGACAAATCCGTTCAACGAGATCATAAGATGGAAGAAAATACCAGAAGAATGAAAGAAGAATATCATTGTTCCTATTTATAAAAATAAAAGACCAAGGCATGAGACAAGTGTATTAGAAAAAAATTGGTTTCATACTTGGAAAGTCAACCACTAAAGCTATTTTCCTACTTAGAAAATTCATGGAGAAATATAGCGAGAGGAATGATCTCCACATGGTTTTTATATACTTAAAAGAAGGCAAATAATAGGGTCCCTAGGGAGTTATCTGGTGGAGTTTCAAGAGGATATGTGGACATGATTAAGGATATGTATAGGGGAGTAGTAACAAATGTATGGACCATTGGTGGAGAGAAGTGAGTTTCCAATTATTGTAGGCTTGCACCAGGGGTTAGCATTGAGCCTATACATTTTCACATTAATATAGATGAGTTAATAAGGCATTCACATGAAGAGATCCCATGGTGTATGTTTTTTGCAGATGACATAGTTTTGATTGACACGATGGAGGGCGTAAAGTTGTAAATTAGATTTATGGACCGGTGCTTTAGAATTTAAAGGATTTAAAAATAGTCTGACTAAAATAGAGTACATCGAGTGCAATTTTAGTAACAATAGGAGTAAAAATGAGGAATTAGTTAAGATTGCTAATTAAGAAGTTTCCCAAAATGACCATTTTCGATATATTGGGGTCAAAAATTCATGAGAGGAGAAAGAATGCGAAGGATGTTTCCCGTAGAATTCAACTTGGGTGGAAGAAATTGAGATATGCCTCCAGGGTTTTGATGTGATCATTGTGTACCGCCTAAACTGAAAGGGAAATTTTATAGGATAGCTATAAGACCAGCTATGTTTTGTGGGATAGAATGTTGGGCAATTAAGGAACAACATGTTCATAGGATGAGCATAGCTGCAATGAGAATGTTGAGATGGTTGACGGAAGGATTGGAATTAGACATGAATGCATTCTAGGGAACTTCGAAGTAGCACCAATAGGTAATACAAGGAGGGTAGACTTAGATGGTTTGGTCATGTGCAACGTAGGACAAGAACCGAGTTGGTTCTGAGTGAGTTGGTACTAATTGAAGGCTCTGAAAGGACAAGGGAAGGCACAAGAGGACAGGGATGGAGGTAATAAAAAAAGACTTGACGCCCTATGGTTTAACTGAAGGTATGGCCCAAGACGGAGTGGAATGATAGAGAAGGATTTATGTAGGCAGCTCCAATTAACTGGGATAAGGTTTCGATGATGATGATGCATGTGATGCAAGCCAAAATAAATCAACAAGCATCAAAATAACGAAAAAATTATAAACAATAGATAAAGAGGGGATCAAGTGCTATTAATACAACCTTAGTTATCAGGCATTCAAATACTGTACATTCTGTAGACCAGTGTGAGATCAGGCCCTTCATTTAATAGTCTCTAGCATGAATGGGTCCTATCTGGAAAATCACACAGGTCTGGTAATCCTACCTGCTGATTAGACAACTCATGATAATTCAGAATTGGCAACTAGGGAAACATCCAACCAACATTCAGACATTCAACAGCCAGAAACCCTCCAACGAATTGATAGGATCATCAGATGGTGTGACTTTTTGGCTTATGCCCCATCAAAAGTAGGGTATAATAGGGGAACATTCATCTGATAACTTACACCAGCGATCAACATCAGATACTTTCTCATGAAGAGGACTTCACTGCAACAACCCCACTAATCACATGCGAGCGTTTACATAAAAGATGCACACACACACATGCACGCTCATTGAACAAAGTGGGGGGAACCCAATCGATGGTCAGACCCAATGCCTACATGTACCAATCAAAATGGGTTCATTTCACACCTTCATCTCACACACACGTGAGGTTGGCATTCCTTACTGTATAAAACGTCTCACTAATAAGCATTGGTCAGGTGTCCCAGTCTTTCTCTAATACCAGAAGAAGGTGACATTAGGTGAGACATCCTCACATCTACTGTTTTGCAAGGAATAAACCAAATAGGGGTTCCTTTAATAAAGTTATTACTTCATAGTAAAAATAAAATAAAATAGGGGTGCAACTCGGGTGGTTTGGACTCGGGTTGAAGAGGGTCAACTTGAGCCCAACCCAACCTCAAGAGGACCCAACACAAATTCCAACCCGAGTTGCTCGACCCAAAGCCCTTGACACCCAAATTGATATGAACCGACCCAAATACATGTGATTGTTCCCAACCCGACCTAACATGACCCAAATTTGCTCAATCCGAATCCAATATGAGGATCTTGACAACTTGATCCAACCTAACCCGAAATCAAATTTGGTCAATTGAGCTTTGGATTTGACCCAAACCCAAGTTGCAGCCCTAAAACCAAAGATAGAAGTGCCTAAAGATGGATCATGATTACTCAATAGAGTTCCCTCTTTCTGGTACCCAAGTCATTCAGGAGCAATGTTTTAAATAGCTTATGTTGTGTAGTGTAGCTTAGCCTTAATGCCACGTAGCTCATGAAAATAATTTAAGTGTCATGTAGCCTACACTATATATTAATTCACATACGCTACAAGCTACATAGCCTATGCTCCACGGTACATAGCTTACACTACAAGTCATTTTCACTTTAAAAAAATCAATTAATGTTTTCAATGATTTGCTACATTCTTTTTTCAATAAAAATTAGACAATCATTTTAGCGATTCTATTAAAATAATAGAAGTATTAGTATTAAATCAATTATGTTGCTTTTCTTTATCATTATAGTTAATCTTTGCCATATTTTCCTATTATTCTAGGTTGTGTTTGGTTTCACCAGATATCATGAAATTTAATTACTAGTTAGTCTAATCTGGTGCAAAATATCATGAAATTTCATGATATTTGGTGCAACCAAGTGCAACCTTAATTCAAAATATAGAAGTAGCATGTGGCTTACATTACACGCTATATAGCTTACACCTCGTGCTTTAGAGATTCTATTAAAATAATAGAAGTATTAGTATTAAATCAATTATGTTGCTTTTCTTTATCATTATAGTTAATCTTTGCCATATTTTCCTATTATTCTAGGTTGTGTTTGGTTTCACCAGATATCATGAAATTTAATTACTAGTTAGTCTAATCTGGTGCAAAATATCATGAAATTTCATGATATTTGGTGCAACCAAGTGCAACCTTAATTCAAAATATAGAAGTAGCATGTGGCTTACATTACACGCTATATAGCTTACACCTCGTGCTTTAGAGAAGTGAACGCTATGCTACACACTATTCGCTATTTAAAACACTACTCCAGAGTACTACAAAAGGGTTCTCGGCTAGGGTGTTCAGTTTTGGTCTACAGATATCATTCTCACTAATGATTCTTGATGCTGCAGATATCTATGATAAACTCACAGGATAAAAACATCCCCAAGATGGTCAACTCGTCACATTAGTAAATGCAAATATCAACATGATGGGGAAAAGAAAATTAATTGTGCTCTCCAGACCAATAGCCACCCAAGCATCATTGCTCTAGTCATTCGGATTCGAAGAAAAGGCAACAAAACAAATAAACAAAACAAATAACAAAAAGAAAAAGGAAAAAAAAAATCCCAAAGATATAGCAGTACAGATCCCAGGGGGAAAAAAAAAAAAAAAAAAAAAGGGCTCAACACAACCTGAGATTAGAGGTTACCCGCCCATTGCTGCTCCCACTTGGAGTCAAACAACATGGTAGTTTTCAGTGATCAGCTGTGTTCTTTGAGCAAATTTGGGAGGTGGGCCACCTCTTAGTGGCAAGACACCAAGAACCTGCACGGAGATACATCCATCAGACCTTGACTGAGCCTAACGATATGCAAATTGTATAACATCAGAAGCACATAGGAGAGACTCATCATAAAATTGGATTATAATTAAGGTTTTATAATTTGTAAGATCAAATCAAACCTATCCCAACATTCCACAATCAAATTTTAGTCAATTTACAGCATTCGATGGCATTTCCCAGTCAAACTCCGCCTTTGATAGGATTGATTGGCAAAATAAGATTCATAAAGTTAACCCCCAGATAGTTGGGACAAGGCTATGATGATGATATGATGATTGGTGCCTGCGTGCAAGTGTGTATATCGCCCTAAACTCCACCAGGTGTGATGTGTTAGCCACCAATGCATTGTGTGTGACATCTGAACCATACAAAAAATGGATCACCAGCTGTGAAAATCAGGTTGATCCATTCATTGGTGGACCACACCTGTATGTTGACTCGGAGCATCAATCGCTTGTCCATTGATCTGTTTGTGTGACACCCTAAACTCCACCTAGTTAAATGTGCCAACAGGTCCCTGGCCCGGATAACATAGGGTTGATCTCAGGCAGGCAGCCAGTCATAGAACTGCTCAGAAATC